>CAWUPB010001195.1:1337317-2674634 GCA_963924115.1 Dovyalis caffra
AAGAATAACCATCCACATTCCATTTCAAACACCCAATTCTTGGCTTTTCCCACGTAGTTGGCTAGCAACTAGTGAATTGGTTAGTCCATTTCTGAATTCCTTCTGAGCTTCTTGCTAAATCATTTCCAGAGTAAGCAAAACAACCATCAACAAACCTTGCCCAATATGCAACTCTATGAAAAATTAAATAGAAAGTACAGACCCAATCAGGTGTGACACTATTAAAGACCAAGTCATTTCTAACCAACCAAATAGACCATAAAACTGCATAGAGAACTAGAAACCACAATTTCTTTTGCATCTGACCACTAGCAAACAAGGACCAATTCTGAAAAAAAGGTTGTCTATTGTAGACGGCATGGACCACAAACAACCCCACCATTTCATAATATGCGACCACAGCAACCAAACCACATGACAGTAAAGCAGCAAATGAGAGACTGTCTCTCTAATAGAATTGCAAAACGGACATAGACTACCATCATCATCAGCAACATCGTCACTAGTTTAGAGGATATTTATTCTCATAAAAAAAGGAATTGTTGGGCATCAAAGCAAGATTTCTTAGTTCTAGAATGTACTATTAGTAACGATGTATTGGACTACTCAACCTAATATATCGTTAACAAGACAGATCCTGAGGAATCAAAGCAACTTTGCAAATGAAGCACTATACTAGCTAGAACCTACACTTATGCGAGTGTTTTTTTTTAAAAAAAATATATATATATATATGCATTCATAACAATTAGATTATAAGACCAAGGGGAAAGTACACCTAGGAAAAAAAAAAAACTCAATCAAAAGTACCGCAGTCCTATTGTGAGTAAATCCCACCATAAAGATGCCAGAAAACTATGCTGACGCACAGCAATTGCCTTGAAACACTAACCTAATAAATTACTCTTGCCAGTAATCAAACTATTGAGAAAAGATACAGACAGAAAGGCTTCTAACCTTAGCACCTCACCATCCGTGGTGACTGCCAGACAATGGCTGTCCCCACAAGCAATTTGCCTTATCTTTAAACCGTGCAAAGCCTTAATTGGCTGAGGAGTGAACAAATCACTAGAATTTCCATGGCCTAACCTCCCAAAATCACCCCTGAAAAATTAGAAAATGGTTAAGGGCTACATGTGAAATCCAGATGCGAAAGTAAAAACTTCACTTATCAATATGCCATAGTATACACCTATGATAGAATTGTTAGAATGTTTCAGAAGATGAAATGTACTATCATAAAACTATCTTTTGATATGACTTGTCAGACAATTTGAAATGATTCCACATATAAATAGGTACACTCTATTCCTCTCATCTTTGACTACATCTTACAAAAGATTTAAGGAGGAAATAAATAAGGGAATTCATAAATCGACCATCAATGGAGATGTTATTTAAGTTGCAAGACTGAGTCGATGAGACTGAGAAACAGCCTGTGAGATAAGGACTCAGTTATAAATGCTCAGACAACCAGATAATTTATTTAAATTGAGTTAACCAGCTGTGATTTATTTTGCTTAGGCCAACTATTAAACTCCTTGGTTTTCAGATCTCGAAAGAACACTCTCCAACCAATAAAAATAGCATACTTCTCAAACAATAAACCAAAATTAGGAATCAAATAAGGAACAATGAAGAACAGACCATCCCCAACTATAGACCTCCATACGTGATGCAGAATATGCGGTTGTATGATCAGCACCACAAGTAATTGATACTATTTCATGGTCATCCAATATACTCAATTGGGTAGGAGTACGTCGATCCTCAGCATCCCCATGTCCTAACTGCCCATCCTCTCCTCGTCCCCATGAGCAAATAATGTTTCCAGCTGTAAATTATGAACATTTTCAATTCCAATCGATGCAAGTTTAAGTAATCAAAGCATGAGAACAGAATTAAAGATAAAGTTACAAAAGAAGATGATTTTCTTTTCATAAAGTTCATCCTCCATAAAGAAGAGAATAGTCACAGGTATAAAGGGAAGATGAGGGATCCTCCAAAAGATAAAATTCTCAAGAAGCCAATGTAAATCTGAAAACCATGCTTCCCAGTCTTGTGAGCTAATGAACATAATATGTGTGTGTGTGTGTGTGCGTGTGTGGGTGTGTTATATCAAACAGAAGTTGCTTCAACAGAAAATGGTCATTAAAGATTCTAGCGTTCCCCTTCTACCAGTTAACCCAAACCATTGCAAACATAGCACTAATAGTCTATGCTATGTTAAACCTTCTTGAAACATTGAAAAGCATTTCTTCCATTAAAACTGGAGAAGCCCATTGTATCCCACAAATACAAAGAGTTCATTCCACAAAAGCCATGCCACAGAAGGAAGCAACAAAAAGAGTATACACGTATAGAAACATACTGCTGATTCTACTGAATACATGCATGCATACTTAAAAATCCGACAAAAAAAAAAAAAAAAAAAAAAGCAAACATGTTCGTGCAAAAAGTTTGAAGAGCCGTGTACATAGGTAATAATTTATGGAGTGTTAAACTAGTCCCAGGTTTTTAGTATGATCTTAATTATGCGTGGATCCCTGAAACTTTCTATTTTCTGTAAACCTAATGTTACTTTGCTTTAAAAACAAAAACTAAAGGCCACTGTAGAATTTTTTACTGCTAAGGTACAATAGAGTAAATATTCGAATCTCTCGTTTGCACATATGCTCCCTTACTTCTCCTTTCTTCCATCATTCCTTCCTTTTCCAAGTGAAGAAAAAAATCCATCGTCATTTTATAATTTAACCACCACTCAGAACCGTCATCACCAGTGAGTAAAAAAGACAACAAAATGGCTAATAACAGTGGTAAAGAATAGACCTCAATAGTGGCTTTACAGCAACAAAACATCGCAGAGTAATTGCACGCTTTAATACCATGTTGCCATTAGAAAATCAGTGAAATGGTATGAAGAGTGGCTAGCTCCTCTTTTCAACGAGTATATCTAATGGAGCATTTCTCTATCCCACAAAATGATCTTAACTGGAATTTCAAATAAGTGAACAAGTATACATAATTTAAAGTTACATTTCTTTTCTATAAGTAGTAACAAGCACAAAAAAAAATAATAATAATAAAATAAAAGGATTAGAATCTATGAATTTCAACATTTGTTTGAAAAGGTAGGTTAGTCCATCAACAAGGACCTCAAACATTGAATGCGCATTGCATGCTTAACCTAAGGTAATGAACATTTGTGCTCAGAAATATTCTTCCATATAAAGATTTCACTAAGGTAATTGCTGCTAATTGCTAGCATTAAACTTGTGAAACTTGCCAAAAATTTAATGAGGAAGATTTCAGAATTGTGATTGAAAGAGCATCGCCAGCAACCACACAAGGAAAAAGCCATTTGGTAAAATGAAAGAACTTCTTTCGATGCTTTTTCAAGGTGTTGCACACCACTAGGAATGATATTTAGCAGCATTACCGATTGAATATCTTGTTGTGCCTTTGGTAACTGCTTCTCTACGTCTTACCATTTCTTGACCAAAAAAACACTGAATGGGGAGTCAATGAGTACCACATTTAGGTAATGAATCTTCGAAATCTCATGAAAAATCATTGGTCATCACTCCATCGTACATGATTTTAAGCAAGAACTGAAATTTGCAACTAAGAATGAACAGTCAATAAGCCCTAAAAATCATTTGGGTGCCACAGGAGTAATGCATCTAAATGCTAGTTTCCTCTCTGTTTCTTCGCACAAACCATTGTTTCCTTGACTTTCCCTTCACAAGAAATAACAAGACACAAACTAGAATGCATCAATGCTGGCTTGAAAAGAAACTCAAAACTAACATCCTCCACAAATGTTTACCCTATCAAACTTGTGCATATCCATCATAGCTCTAAAAAGAAAAAAGTTCAAACACATTTCAACTAAATTTACCAAAACTCCCGAAACAGACAACAAATGGTTTCACATTAAGCCAAATACGAAAATGAAATCACCCCATAAACAATTTCAAGAGAAACTAAGCAAACAAAGGTCAACCAATCACAAAACCAGTGATCAAACCCAAAAGCTTCAGTCTTTACAAAATCTAACATAAAATCAAACCAATAAAAACAAATCCCAGAAATTTAAACTTACTAAGAAGAGCAACAGAATGACTAGCTCCAGCAGAAATAAGAATAACTTGACGGATTGGACCAGTAAATTCACTAGCACTAGCAGCTCCTTCTTCCCCAGCCATTTTTTTTTCCTCTGTTATTCTAAAGTAAAGCTGCTGTCTTGTTTTTTAAATGAAGAAACCAAAGTCTAGATAGAAGTAGAAGAAGTTTCAAGTTGCAGGTTGTTTCTGCTGTGACAATAATGATAGTAAGTAGAGAGTGGGTGGCAGTGATAAATTTATAGTGACGGAGAAAGTACATGTGTTACTACTCCCTTCATTATACAATAAACAAAGGTGCATTTACAAACTGTAGAGATGGAAAACAGTAGAACTTTGTTTCGATGCAGAAACAACGGCATTGATGATGCAAAGGCCCCGCCCACTATTGCTGATTTTGAGTTTCTGAGCTACTGAAGTAGGGTCTCTGATTCTGTTGTTCATTTTCCACCACACAATCATTTCGGTTTGAAGTTTCTCCAGGGCTAAATTAATCGACTCTTCCTTCAATTTTTTTTTTAATCATGAAATTAAAAAATTCAGACTAAATTCTAGCTATTTTATAGAATACATAAAACAAAGATTTTCCATAATATATATATATATATATATATTCGAATTTAAAACCACTTGAAAATCATTAACTAAACTAATTTTTTTCAAAAAAATAAAATATCTGAGATTTCAAAAATTAAATTTGAAGTTGAAAAACTCATTTTTAAAGGAGTGAAGTTCAGACAATGTTCAACTTATTTAGCATTTCTCCAATTTACGGTAACTAGTTGCCTTAATGAGTGATTAATTACATTCGGGAGACAGCAATCTCTCCCATGTAGGATAATGGGACACTGACTCTAATCTTATCTACTAATTTTACACTTCTTATTGAATCGATTTGCTAAAAAATCACAACTAATCAATTTCCGAAATTCATATATTTAATGCATAAAATGAGTATTCAATGTATGAGATTTTTTGATAAATCAATGTGATAAAAAAATTATATAAAATTAGCATAATATTAGACAAAAGTAAATATGTATAAACACATTTATTATTTTCCATGATGAATTCGAGAAATAATTATATACATAAATATGGGACCTATTATATAAATTATTACATGTTTATATGTTTCATCTTTATGTAAAAGGTAAGTAGAGCTTTAATATATTGAATAACTTCTTATTAATTTTTAAATGCAGTGGCTATGTCAATTTGGTCATGAAGTAAATGATTACTTGAATGATAAATAGACAACTTATTAGTTTCTACTCATTCTATACTGCAGATCGAACAAAACATATAAAATTATGTTAAAAAATAATTTTAAATTGATAATATGTATTATCTTATGAGTCTACTAAAATATATTAAATCAAAAATAAAATTAATACTATTTTTTTAAAAAAAATTTGTGTTTAACTAATTATTTATCATAGTTTTCATAGTTTTTTTTTTTTTTTGCTAAAACGAACATGATTTATTCTTCTATATTTGGATTCTTAACTAAAAACTTATGATAAAATTCAAAAATCCATGGATTATTAACTAAAAACTTTTCTTATAATTTTTTTTAAAAAAATCTAAGACAAATTATCTAAAAAATACTTTTAATCTTTAAATTAAATCTATATATATTGCAAAGTATTTTTAAAAAAATTAAGATATATATATATATATATATATATATATAATGAGGAATGAAATTACAATACAAATAAAGTTGTGGATTGAAATAAAATTTATTGAAAAATAAGGGACTAAAAAATAATATGAGCAAAACTTTAAGCATAAAATTCTTGAAAAAAACCTCACAATTAATAAATAAAAAAACCATTCAATGCACGGTAAAAAGAGGGTGAATAGTGTTGTGAACAAAATAAATGCCTAAAAAATAATTAAAATAACGAAAATACCACTATCTTAAAATCATAAAAAAGCCACCAAATGAATAATGTTATGTGAGTGTGTGAATAATATAAGAATAGTGAAAACCTCATCTCTTTTAGGGTTGTGGATCAAAATAAAATTTGTTGAAAAAAATGAGAGAGTAAAAAATAACGTGAGCAAAACTTTAAGCATAAAATGCTTGAAAAAAATTTCAAAATTACTAAAAAAAAAATCAATACACAATAAAAAGAGGATAAATAGTGTTGTGGACAAAATAAATGCCTAAAAAAATACTTTAAATAATGAAAATGTCACTACCTTAAAATCACAAAAATGCCATTAAGTGAATAGTGTTATGTGAATAGTAGAGGAATAGTGAAAATCCCACCTCTTTTCGGGTTCTTTATAATGTAAGAAAAAAATAAAAATAAAATATCGAGTTGCCGACTATATGCCAATTCACAATAGTAACTTACATTAGAATAAAAAAAAACGCACAAACATAATATCTAAAACGGTTTATAAATTTACCTAAAATGTATTTTATGGAAAATAAAAAGAGTATAGAATATTTAAAATTATTAATTAAATTTGTATCTAGGTATAGCTTGTGGTGATAATTTGGGGACATCGGAATCTTGAAGACTTCAATTTGAAAAGGGAAGTAGAAATCTAAAGGCAAAGGGAGATTTTAATTACTAAGTGGTAAAATTTCATTATATACGTGGAAGATGGATGCCCCTTAAGCTTTTGAATCAAAAAGGCAATCCTTTTGTTTAGGAAATTTTATTATTTTTAAAATATTTTTTTTTCATTGAAGGTAAAATAGTATTAAAAAAAAAGAGAGAAAAAAATGCTAGCTCATTGTTATGTCAACACTATTTAATTAGTTTTGAAAAAAAACTATTAAAATGACTCGTATAACTTAGTTTCGTTATTAAAGAAATGGTAAAAGAGTGGAATTAAACAAAAAGATGATAGAAAATGAATTCATTATAAAATAAAATGAATACAAAAGATAACAACTCTAGATAATTCTCTCAATCTTTACAAAATACTTACACAAATAAATGAATAATCAAGCTTATTTATAAGCTTCAAGATTAGGAAGAGAATTGGAAGAGACTATGAACCATTAAAAGATGCATAAATAATTGAATTAATTGTATCACCCTTTTAATTTCTCATATTGAATGGTGAATTGAATCGCATGAGTAGTAGAACTATGAAATGGTCATGAATATTCATTGTTTCATAACACTCCTCCTTAAATGTCTATCGTACAAAGAACATGCATGGTTAAAACCTTACTAGGAAAAAATCACAGTGAAGAAAAAAAAAGTACAATATTCCTTGTACATATTAATCTCAATGTTGGGCTCCTCTTGTTGAAAACATCATTTGAGATCTCTAAGACGTATTTTAATCTTGTGAATCATCTTCCGAAAAGTTGTAATAGATAATGCCTTAGTGAACAAATTTGTTGAATTGTCACTTGATCGAATTCTTCATTTAATTGAATTATGCAAGTAGCATTATCTTCATATAATACTTGTTGGAACTTTTTCTATCGCTAGATAAATTGCATGTCTCTCGGATATGATGGATCGTTGATCTTAACAAAACACATTCTCGACTTACCTCATAAATTGGTATTTCGCATGGTTTAAATATTTAACAACTATAGTTTGCTTCATAGAATGTCATGATATAGCTATACCACCAAGTGTAATTACATAACCCGTTTATGATCGAGTTTTTTTATGGATCGGATAAATAACATACATCCGCATAACCAATTAAACCCGACTTTGATTTGTTTAAGTAAAATAAATACCATATCAATTTTTTTCGAAGAAAACGTAGGAAACTTTTAATTCCATTCCAATGTCTCTATATTGGAGTAAAATTATGACTTGCTAATAAAATTATAGAAAAGAATATAGCAAGTCGAGTATTATTAGCAAGATATATCAATGGACCAATGGCGTTAAGATATGGTACTTCAAGACGGGGTAGTTTTTCATTATCTTCTCAAGATCGAAAAGTGGTCTTTCCGAATATCAAATGAATGAACTACAATCATGCTAGTCAATGGATGATCTTTATATAGAATAATTATAAAACTTTGTTTATATAAATTGACTAACAAATACAAATATCATTCTCTATGTGCTTGAACTGTAAGTCGAGGTAAAATTTTATTTTCCCAAGGTACTTCATACAAAATTCTCTTTTTAGATAACTTATGGCACTTTAAATCTCTTTAGGAGTTCTAATAATATTTAACTCATCAACATATACAATAATTATCACAAACCTTTTTTTGAATTTCTTTATAAAAATACATAAATAAATATGGTTATTTTTACAACCTTCTTTTAATAAATATTTATTAAAACAATTATACCGCATACACACGAGTTAGTAATAAAAAGTAGATATTGAAAAATAAAAAATAAATATAAAAAGCATAGCATAAATTGAATTTCTAAAAACTAAAATAATTTCGATAGAGATCTCTATAATTTAATTGAATTCATTTTTTGAGAATATGTATTTTACGCTTCAAGCATCTTAAGTCCTTCTAAGACTTTCATATAGAAATCATTTTCATTTGAATAAACAAGTTCGATTACATCCATTAAATATATACAAATGAAGTTTTTCATATATTTTGCGAGACTAATGAGATAATGAAATATAATTACATCCATTACGGGACAATATTTCTCCTCATAGTCAATGTCGGGTCCTTGCAAAAATTCTTATGGTACAAGTCTTGCTTTATATCTCATAATTTCATCTTTCTTACAAGACTTTCATATAGATATCATTTCCAACTAAAAATATAAGTTGTGTTCACATCCATTAAATGTATACAAATGAAGTTTTTCATATATTTTGCTAAGTTAATGAGATAACAAAGTATAATTATATCCATTACAGGAGAATATATCTCATTATAGTCAATGTTAGATCCTTGCGAAAACTCTTATGTTACAAGTCTTGCTTTGTATCTCATTATCTCATCTTTCTTATTTTGTTTTTGCAAAAATACTCATTTTTATCCTACTAGCTTAACAATTTCAAGCGTTTTGACTATGAGTTTAAAAACTACTCATTCGTAAGAGAATGTAATTCCATATGGATTGCTTTTTTCATTTAAGCCAATCATCTTTATGTTAATATTCTTCTATAAATTTAGGCTCGGGATCATTATTTTCATTTAAAATTTCAATTGCAACATTATATGTAAAAATCTTATCAATAAAGGTTTTTTTAGTCATATTTTCTTCCTGTATTGACATAATTTATCAAAGTCTTTTGATTTTTCTCAAGCATTTGGACTTCTTCCGAAGTCTATTATCAAAAATATCGTGGACCTTTATATGAATATCTACGTCTTTTATATTTTTATATTAATTATTTGTCTTTTTTTCTTTTAGGATTTTTGTTTTTAAAACCAATCGGTCTTCTACACTTTAGGCGTGCTTTAGATTCATTTGCTATAACATTAATAGGTTATCATTTTAGGACATCAATTCTTATAGAAGCATTCTTAGTTGGGACATGCATTCTAGTTACTCATTTACGATCTAATAATGCATTTGATAGTTGGTTTGCAATATCTTGTAAATGAATTATCTTTTATACTTTTAGTTCACATTATTTTGTACGAGAATCAAGATGATATAAGATAGAGTACTCCATGTAATATTTTTTTTAACATTTATAACTAATTATTTTACTTATTCTCTCTCCCTAATATTGAAAAAACCATTTCATCAAAACGACAGTCGATAAATCAAACTCTAAAATATCTCTTGTTCATAGTTCAAGATATTGAATTCTTGAAGATGATTCAAATTCAACATATATTCTCAATCTCCTTTAAGTGCCCATTTTAGTTTGCAATGAAGGAGTATTATTGATATATACTCGTAAATTTAAAAATTATTAAATAAGAAATATTTAGCTTATGATCATAAACCAATTAAAGGGGAGAGAATTTCTAATAACTTATAGGTTTAATACAAATAAGTGTTGTTGCATGCAAGATTGCATGTCCCTAAACATAAATAAGGAGTTTTGTTTTTAAATAATGGTTTAGCTATCAATTGGAGCATTTTGATAAATCATTTTGCTAAACCTTTTTTAGTATACAAAAGAGCAATAAGATGTTCAACATTTATTCTAATAGCCAATTAATAATCATTTAATGCTTAGAAGATAAATTCACCAAGCATTATCAAGATGAATTAGTTTAATAGTATAATTTAAAAATTATGCTTGTAATTAAATTATTTGAGTCGGCAATCTCAAAAAAGTCGAGTGTCGAATAGATAATAAATATACGTGTGATCATTTTATGAATACATCTTTTAAAATTATAAAATATATAAACGATCAATGTGGTGGATGAATTGATCCACATATATCACCTTAAATACATTCTAAAAATAATAGAGATTCAATTTTAATTTTACTTGGTGATGACTTAATAATCAATTTGCCTTGAGAATATGCGGAACATGAACATTCATTAATTAAATCATCTTCTAGCTCTCCAATAAAGGTCTATATGAATTTTTAATAATTTTTTGCATTATGAAAGACCTAAAATAACACAACTAGTCATGCCAAATAATAAAAGTATTTGAATTAGTAAACTTATGGTTTACTACAATATTTGTTTCAATCATTACAATATTTGTAATAAAGACCAAATGAGAAATCAAGTAAATTTTTTAAATTGACATTTTTCTACCCGACATGATAATTATAATATATAAGTATTTAATATTTTTTACATTTACTACCTTCATATAATATCAATTTAAATGAATATCTCTTGAACTCAACAAATTTCTATGAGACTTTAGAGAGAATAGTATATCACTTATAATAAAATTTATCATTTCGGATAATAAGATATTTGCCCTTTTACAGACCTTTAAATTATGTTACTTCAACTAATAATATATCCGCTCTTCTAGAACCTTTAAAAGTTATCTCTTCAACTAATAATATATTCGTTCTTCTAGAGTCTAAAAAATTTATCTCTTCGAGTAATAATATAATTGCTCTTCTAGATTTTTTTGTTAAATTAATATTATTAGATATAATATTAACTCAAAATAAATAAATAAATAGTAAAATAAATTTATAACTATCTCTATGCAATAGAACTTATAAGAAAATATAAAACATCTTATTTATAAATAGAAAAGCTAACAAGTTATTAGTTTCAATTGCCTTAATTTTGATATATAAAATTGATCTTTATATTTTACTTTTTTTTTTCAATGAGACTAGATAAGTCTCAATGAGGTGCTTTGGTGTATCACGGATACGCGACCAATGTTCATTTATGTCACATCTATAACATTCATTTTCAAAATACCGACTTGATCCATTTTTACTCTTTTCTTATTTTTTCATAGTTATCCACTTCTTGTGGTGACATGTATTATTATGATCATCATGATTATAATGATAATTATTTCGATCACGTCAATAGCTATAAGCACATCTTCATCCATGCCTAAAATTATTATAAGTTATCACATTCACTTCGGGGAATGGAGTAGATCTAGTTGGACGAGATTTATTCTTTTTCATCAATAGTTTGTCACTTTATTTAGCCATGAGCAAGTATGAAATCAATTCGAATATTTCTTAAACTCTTTTTCTCAATATGCTACTCGCATAAACATATTCGAGACATGAAAAGTAGAGAATATTTATTCGGTATCAAGTATTCATGAACAATAATACTTGCCCAAAATGTCAAGGCCCACAAAATCAAGTTTTGTAAGGTTTAATATCATAAAAATTCTATAATGCAAATTATAATAATAATAACAAGAAGAAGAAAAAGAAATAAAAATAAAATTTAATGATAAAATTTAAGTAAAAACAAACAAAATAATAAAATTTAGAATTTCCAAACAAAATATATTAGATCATTAGATTCTATATATTAAATCATTTAAGTTTTTCAAATATATATTTTATGTATCATTAGATTTAAAGTACATGATAAATTAGATACATACCTCTTAATGATCTAAATAGCTTAGATCTTTTGGTAGAACACTTGTGTAGAAAAAAATCCAATGGTTGAAATAAATGATTAAGTCTTTTAGTGGATACATACCTCATGGTCTATTATCTCGATTAGTTAGAGTTTTGTATTGATAACGCTTTATAAAAGAAATGGTAACAAGAGTAAAATTGAAAAGACAAGCAATAGAAAAATAAATTCACTATAAAATAAAGTAAATACAATAGATAACAACTCTAAATAATTCTCTCAATCTTTACTAAATACTTATACATAAACTAATGAATAATTAAGCTTACTTATAGGCTTCAAGATCGGGAAGAGAATTAGAAGGGACTATAAACCATTAAAAGATATATAAATAATTGAATAAATTACATCACCCTTTCAATTTCTCATATTGAATGGTGAATTGAATCATGTGAGTAGTGAAAAATATGAAATAGTCATGTACATTCATTATTTCATGACAAGTTCAAACTTTTATGATATTTTTTAGAGGATCATTTTGGTACACCCTTTCAATATGTTTCTTGTATCCATTAATTGCACACATAGCACCATCACATAAGCGTTATTGTCAAACACATGGCAAGCAAAAATGCCATGCCACTAGACCTAAATTAGAAATTCACAAAAAAAAATTAACAATTGTTTGTATAAAAAAATAAAAATACTATTACAAAAATGAATATATAAAATCAAATAAAAAACCTTTTTAATTAATCCATCTTACCTAATTTAAATTCAACTCATCTTTCCCTCTAAATTAAAACTCAATTTCATCTCGTCATTTTTCAAACAACTACCTTTCACTCTAAAACTATTAATCAATATTCAAAATTTTACCTCCTCATCTCTCAAAGAGAACACCAAACCACCCTATTACATCTCACAATATACAAGTAAATCCAATAGATTAACATCATTAATAATAATTACCACAACCAGCCAATAGTAAACCTATGCCTAATTATGGGCACTTTTACTATTATTGTTCAATTCGACGTCTTATATGACAAGACTCATTTTAATGCTCCATTTTGTCTCTTCTCTCTTATTACTATAGGAGATTGCCTTCTAATACTCTTTCATATTCTTCTCGCTCCATAGCCTCATGTTCTTAGTCCTTCACTTTATAATGATTTCGGTGATCAAGAATCTTGCCCTACTAAACGTTGTCTCCTAAGAAAATTGATTCTTGATTCAAGGGTTGAAGTTATTTACAATTCATGGATTACTCATGGTGTCCACTATAGCCATTTTGCTAACTATTCTAATCATCTTTCTAGAACATGGCCTCGATAAAACAACCTCAAGTCTATGCCTTGCATACCTTTGTAAAAGATCGACCTCATATTCGAGTGAAATAAGTTAGTATGAAGATTTCATAAATATTTGATCTCACTTTGGATTTTATTATGACCCTCAATCCTCTTCTCCTTAGAGTTGTCATCTTTATAGGATGCATGTAACCATCATATTCTCACTCAAAAAGGTCTCATGGCCTTCACTTTAAAAAAGTAGTATCTTTGATGAAATGTTCCTCTCATGTTATGGGTTTATGTAGCTTTCAAATCTTTACCATTAGTGATGTAGCTTACAAAGAAAGGCTTCTACAAATGGTGGTTGAAGTAAGATCATACACCATATATGCTCAAAACTTGTTGAGTTCATAGAATTATAATGATAAGGAATATTGTTTTTACTCGCTATAACTCTATAACTATATAGATTGTTGTAGAAGTACTATAATAATTCTAGATGTCTTTCCATGATTGTTTCTCTTTTTAAATGCAATGAGCTTGTAGCTCTAGCTATTTTTCTTTTAACACATACCAATCACAACATATTTTAGGCTATTTCTTCTTTATCCACCAAAATTCTTCTAGTTGATTATGGTCAATCACATTTTAAGATATTTTCTTTTTCAGCTTTAGTTTCTATATTTGCATATTTTGATAGTAGCTTAGAATTTTTAACTTATGACCATTATTTCAATACATATCCTTCTATGTAAATGAAGTGAAATTTGAAGCGAAATTTAAAGAGTATTTTAATGTAATTTACTTTAGATTTTTTTTTCTTTAACTCTTAGATCCCTTCCTCTTTAAGGAGGTATAGACTTGATTGGTACAAGGTATGTACCTTGCATAATGCTCTAAAGGGTGAGAATTTGGACTATTAACGAGTGGTTTTTTCTTACAAGAAAATCCATTTTTACCTATGTGGAGCCCTATTTCCCTAATCTTTTTTCCAAATAATGTGGTCTTTGTTAAGAAATTCACATCCCTCTTTTCACCATCCATAACTACCCTATGTACTTGAAGAATCTTGTTATGATTATAAAAATTATAAATCTTATCAACGGCATTATAATGGCTCATAGTACTATTATAACCCTTGCCCATATTAGGGTTGCTCCCACTTGTTGTAATGCTTTCTAATCTTAGTGGTAGGAAGATGCATGAAAAAAAATGTTTATAATTAAAGACTTCAAAGAATTCCAAGTCTTTTTGAAAAAAAAAATCCTTTATTTTTTGAACTTTATTGCATAGTTCCATAATGTAAGGTTGAGGAATAGGCTTCTACCTTCTAAAAAATAGGAGTTAAGCCTAATATTCCAATGATTAAAGAGACTCCTCCTGTGTGAGGTTACAAATGCATGAGAAAAGAGAAAAAAAGTCATTATAAGAAAATGCCGGCTAGCAACAAATTTTTTCATCGTTAATAGCGAAAAGTAATCGTTAAAAGAGTTTAAAGATGACTTGCAACAAAAATAAAATATTGCTAACCCTAGAGATAGAAGAGAAGTATTTGTCGTTAATATAACGATAGTTTTTTTTCACTAAAACGCTATATTCGGTTGCTAATTGGTCACCAAAGACTTCGTCTTATGCGTAAATATTTCATCATAAATTTCATCTCTAATTAATGACCGACATTCCATTACTAATATTCGAAGCTAATTTATTTATCATTATTACGTTGCTATTTTCGTTGCTAATTTTCATTACTAAGTTTATTTATTTATTATTTTAATTGCTAATTTTTTAAAAAAATTATGATATTCTCAATAGTAATTAACAATTATAACAAAAAAAAGCATAATTAAATTTTTTTTAAAAAATTTAAATATTATAAATTAAATTTAAATTAATATCAACAAAAAAGTATTCGATAGTACATAAGAAAAAAATTATATGAATAAAGAAAATGTCACCTGCCGATGATCCCGATCATTTAATCCCCTCTCCTCATCCCGAGGCTCTTCCTCTTGGGGTTGGGTGGAAAGGACGGTGGAGTCTCGGCTTGTCAAAGTATCTAGAGGCAATCCAAACATTTATTCCAAAGTATTTAACATCGAGATAAGCAATTCATACTGAAAATTTAACTCATGTATGATACTCGTTGTTGCATGACATGGTTTTACAACTCGTTTTATTTAGAATGCATCCCTTCCATCATCTCTTTTATGTCTTCGTATCGCCTCATAATCTCCTTGTGAGAAATGTCATCCGTATAATGCGATAACATAGAGGACGAGCTTGCGTCACTCGACTAGAATAAATAATATGACATCTATGTACCTACACCATATAGCCTTTTCTTCTTCTCCCCTATACCATCGAGGTATATGATGTTCTTGTCCACCTATGGCTTAAAGATTCCTTTCGCTCGTTGCTTTGAACCGAACTTTCGTATGAGCTTGTCAATACGCTCCCGCATTATCAAAATAATTATAACGTTAAAATATTAAAAAAAAATTAGATTATATTTGCATATATAAATTTTAAAACACTTATCATTATATACTTGGACATATAGATTGATAAAAGAGCCATCTTGTTGTGTATGAGTGGCCCCAAATAACTCCAAACTCGTTAGTTCACGCCTCAATTTTGTCGTTCGAAAAAAATGAATCATAAACAATATGAGATGAAAATTAAAATTTTTAATAATATAAGATATGATTGACCAAGTGACGAGCATGCTCATTCGAAGAGGTGGACCCCTTTGTATGCCTAGAAGGGCTCATACCGAGGCCACTTGTCTTCGATATTCGATTTCACGATGCTTGCTCCAAATCGGTCTTATAATCGAGTTTGGTAAAATCTTGATACCAAGAGTCCCAAACCTCCCGCCTAATAAAATTAGGGTGTTCAAGTAATGAGTCATGGTTATAAAGGAAATCGAGTAGCACTTCCTTACTAGAGCCTCCTAAACTTCTTTAGCAAGTGCCTCGATGGTCGGATCTTAGTAAAAACATTTTTGTACGGATAAAAAATTAATGTTAAAGTTAATATTTTAAATATAATAAAAATTAATAATACGTTATCCTAAATTCATTAAAGTAGAATTATTTAGTGAGCTATAAGATGAACTTCCATGCTAGCCCACCGACGTCCAACTATTTGTCATGGAATAACCTCTATTAAGTGTACTCGAAACTACTAAACATAACAAAAAAAGAAATACAAGTCGGTAATTATTGAAATTATATATTAAAATAAAAATAATTACATCTTCCTTAAAAAATTACATACCATCCACAAACGACATAAATATGCAACCGACTAGAGGAGCTTTGGGAGCTTTCTAAAGCGATAAATACATCGATAGATGATAAACCCACTTCGCCGGTGCTAGAACCTCTATTGCTAATGCGAGAACCTCTATAGGTGAAAGAGCCTCCGTGGTCGGAGACGTTGTAGATGTATTGATTTTGTAGGAGGAAAAAAAGAACATCCAATTCTATAGGAGTCGCGGAACCCACCTACGAGTGACGGAAGTAAGAGATCCTCAATCGAGACTAGTTAGGGATCTTTATGGGCTATCGTTAGATGGGGATGCATGTCCACGACTATCGAAACTTTATTCCATTATGATTATTGGGAGTCCGTCCAAACCACATATCATAGCCAAATAATATAACCTAACACAATTAAACAAAATACAACAAATATATTATCAACATCAAGCATTAAAAAATCCTAAAATTTGACATTTCTTAATTATTTGATAAGCAATCTGTTTTAAACACAACACAATCAATATTTTGAAGATGTATAAAAATTGATATTATATACTATATATAACAAATAAAAAAATAAAAAATACATCATTTGTTACTAATATAATAAATAAATATATATTTAATTACAACCATCATAATTACTATTTAAGTTATCATTTACGTCATACAATGCATTGTCACACTCAAATTCATCATCTTCATTAGTTATAACTACTTCTATATTTATAAATGATCCATTTGGATCATTTAATAAAATAACATCCTCGACTCGCTCTATTAATTCGTATCGGATATATCATCCTACTAAAATGGTTCAGCATTTTATTAGACTACGATGGATAATTTAGACAAGTCAAACACATATCTAGTTTTGATCTTATAAGCGACTCACTAATCTCGATTCTCATGCCTCAAGCTAAGATACTCGACATAATAAAAATAAGCTAACTATGATACAAGGACAAAAGGTTTGTAATTGGTCAACCTCCTCTTATAGTTAATATCTACCGATCCGTACTACGGATGAACCCTTATTCATTGCAGTGTAGGATCAAACCAATCGCATTTAAATAACAATGTTCTATTGATTGGTAATACATGATACTCTATTTCAAGAATTTCTATCAATATCTTGTAATTATTGCTCTTAACTATACTCGTAATTGTTTTCTTTAATGCACACATCACTATTAAAAGTTCATGTTTCTAAAGCTCCCTCAAATGTGTGAAACTTATACCCCATTAATAAAATAACCTTTATATGACTCGATAGTAAGCAATGAGCCTTATGCATGATCATTCAAAAACTAGTTTATCATATAAATTACTTGTTTATTCTTTGTTTGTAAATTCAGCATCAAATCCCGTAAAAGGTCAATTACATTTTAATTAATACTACCTACTAATAAAATACAAGTAAAATGATGATACTTATATATTGACTAAATCGAAGGTAAACTCGGTTTCAATTAGAGCATCGACCTTATTCTCGGACATGAAGGGATTGTTCAATCGCATTTCAACAAAAAATCCACTAATAAAGATTAACAACAAATGAGAGTTATTATCTATTATGATATGTAATTAAAGATGTATAATTTAGAAATTGAATTTTGACAAACTCACTCAATATAAGGTTTTACTTCTTCATAGTTCAACAATATATATATTGATGGGCTACTTTGCGTTCGACTTCGTCAATTTTCATCTTGTGTGTCAACCAATAAGTTGACCTTGTTGATTGAATATGGATAACACCCCTTCAATGTAGTCATTCTTTTCTCCACCGCATTCAACGTTATGCGATAATTTTTGAACGAAACAAAGAGGCTTTTTCAACCAAATATGTATTGCAGATTGATTATTCCACTTTAGCCTTATTCTTGATATTATTTTTTAGCTTCGTAGGTACCTATAATATAAATTATTTAATGTTTGATAGTTGGAAGTTTATGTAATTTTACATTAAAATTCAATGTCAATACCTTTTAAATAGATTAACTACCAATATTGCATAGGTCTCACAATAGATATGTCATATGACGAGTGGATTGAAAGATGCTCCATAGAATCAAAAAAGCTAGTAGGGAATATATGCTATATTTTACACAAAATGATAGGTATCTCATCATGAAGCTGCATGACATATCTTATTTTCTTATTGCTGTAAATGTCAATTGCTTGAAGAAGAAACTCAACTTTGTAAGTGTTTGCCAAACATTTCTTGACAAAACCTTTTGTATGCAATTAGAACTAACCTCTCGTGTAAAGACATAATAGTCATAGCTTTTCATCTCATAAATTTTATCATTTTGCATATCAACACATCTTGCAAGGTTGGATGCATATCCTTCAAGAAACATGAGTTGTTTGATCCATTTAAGCAATTTTGTTTTCTGTTGTTTGGAAAGGGTAAAAGCGACTTTAGGGTACTTCCTATATACATCATCCCTTACTAATTCTTGCCTTTTATAGAAAAGTTTAAAGTTTTTCCTAAAGTTGACATTATCTTTAGTCTTACTCAATACATTCATGATTATGTTAAAAACATTATCAAACATGTTTTTCTCAATATGCATGGCATCTAAATTATGCCGGATGAGATTTGTATTCTAGTAAGGCAAATCCTAGAAAATAATCCATTTCTTTCATTCACAAATTTAAGAGATTTGACTCGTTATGATCATCTACACCATCTTCCGTCATCTTAAACAATCCCTATTATTCAATCGGATGTAACATCTCCACCCCGGATCGATTGAAAGAGGGCTAGATCTCATAACCTTTTTTTTATAATGAATGTTTTCTTGTTTTTTCTATATAGATGATCATGAGGAAGAAACTTTCTATGATTGTCAAACCACGAGGTCTTTCTTTCATTACAAAAGGAGAAAACACTAAATTTTTCATATAGTAAGGAGAGGCTTGTTTTCTTATAGTACTCTAACAAGACAACAATCAATATGCGAGAAAAGTCATTGATAGTCCATATAACTATAGGTCCTAATAAAAAATTATACATATAATAAACATCGTACGTTATCACAACTCACTTTTCATAAATGAATTAGCTCAAAAATTAATGGTTACAAGTAAACGTCCAATTTATGTTTTGAATTTATTATCCCCAGAACAATTAATGTTAGAAACATATATTTCTTTTTCATACACATTCAAGGGGCAAATTATAAAGAATCACAATTATCGATCATAAAGAATATTACATATTAGATTGACCAAATAGTTGAAATCCATTAGCGCAAACTCCTAATTTGATGTTCCTTCTTTCAACTATAAAAGAAACATCAATCCGATTAAAACTTCACCATGCAATAGAGTCAAAGGGATGACATATTACTCCGAGCATCATATATCTCATGTTTAACGTGTCACTTCATGTGCTCGGCTATGGTAGTCGATGCATACAATTGTCTGTAGCCGTGACTCCGTAAAGTTAGGGAAAAGTAGCATATTTTTTAATTGGAACGGGTTTTCCTCTTGCTGATCCTTGATGAGGACTTCAATATCGAGAATGTTTATAGAACTTATATTTGTCTAATTTCTTGTCTTTTTTCCAATAGATCATGTAGCTTTTTTGACAACAATGAATCTTTTCCACTAGTAAAACCCATCTCCCCAATCAGCTTTTTTATTTCATAAAAGTTGTTTGTGATACGATTATCGACTAACATCAACTCACATAACTCGGTTGAAACACTTTTCGGAAAAATGATATTCAACTTTTAGGCGTAACATTCCGAGTAACTATGGATAAGTGTGAGTGCTCATCACAACCGGATCAAATCTCCCTATGAGATGCATTTAACATATCATAAAAGTACCGAGTATTAGGACTTGGCACCTTCTTCGTATTAGACGAATCGAATAATGGACTAGCTATATCCATTATTGTTGTTTGATATGAGTTTTAGGGTTCACTATAACTACCTTCGTTTACATGATAATTTTTAAAAATATAATGACTCCTAGAATCAATAGATGTCATATAGGACTCAAATTATCTATGATATATCCAATCATAATATCCCGAAATAAAACCATTAGGGCATAAATGGTATTTTACTTGTTTCAACCTCTTTAAAATTTATGTTCCGACACTTACTCTAATTATAAGGACACCTAATTTTGGTTCCGTCCATACATTCGGTATGCTCAACATCAAAAGCAATAAATTGTTCCACCTCTTTGAAAAATTCATCATTTAACAATCCGTTAACTAGCACTAGCATTCATCTATTGTCGATCGGATCTCATTTTTTTAACACTCGCAAAAATTACACAACACATGCAAACAATTCTTGATCAACATTTCTATGAATTCTTAAAAAAAAAATAATTAAACTTATTGATTGTCTAAAGGTACTTGTTAGGATTTTTGTTTTAGGAATTTTTTTTATATTAAAATGATCGTTTAAAGAATGATTACTTCTTATTTCTCTTGCTTTCGATTTTTAAATATTGAATTTATTTTCTTGACGTTGTCAATCTTGGATATCTCGATTTTATTAGTATAAGTGAAAGGTTTTAGATGGTAAATAGTAAGTAATTTAATTGATAAAATTATTTGTTTAGCACCATATTAAATTATTTATTTGTTACAATTTTTTATTATGTAATTCTAATTTCGTGAATCGTCGTCCAAAAAATTTAAAGGATTAGTTAAATTAATCATCTTAAGATGTTAATCATAATTCACATCGAGCCTAACTAATAAAATTAATCTTAATTCAAACCTAATTAAGTTATCCATAACAATTAATTAAATACATTAAAATATTAATAACATCAATAATTAAATCCTTAATCAAAATTAACCTACTAAATTTAACCATAAGTTCAAATTAACAAAATTAAATTAATCCTAGTTAACTAACTATATTAATCATAATTCAAACTTTAATTAAATTTTAAATATCAATTAATTAACAAATTACAGTATTATAAATAAAATTAAAAAAGGGATCAAAATATACCTAATTACTTTAATAATAAATTCAACTAAACGTAATAAAATTAACCATATCTAAATTAACTCTAATTAAATCTAAATAAATTTTAAATATCAATTAACCAACCAATTGGACTATAATTAATATTAAAAATTAATCAATCAATTCAAATAACCATAATTAAATTTAACTATAAATTCAAATTAACCAAATTAAATTAATTCTAACTAACTATATTAATCCTAATTCAAACATTAATTAATTAATAATTACAATATTATAAATAAAATTAAACCAAAGGATCAAAATTTACCTAATTAATTTAATAATAAATTCAACTAAACCTAATAAAACTAACCATATTTAAATTAACCCTAATTCAAACCCAATTAAATTTTAAATATCAATTAACTAACCAACTAGGATATAATTAATATTAAAAATCAATCAATCAATTCAAATGACCATAATTAGTTTGAACTATAAATTCAAATTAATCAAATTAAATTAATCCTAATTCAAATGTTAATTAAATTTTTAATATTGATTAATTAACAAATTACAATATTATAAATAAAATTTAAGAAATGATTCAAAATTTACCTAATTAATTTAATAAAAAATTCAACTAAACCTAATAAAATTAGCCATATTTAAATTAATCCTAATTCAAGCCCAATTAAATTTTAAATATCAATCAATTAACCAATTAGACTATAATTATTATTAAAAATCAATCAATCAATTCAAATAAACATAATTAAATTAATCATAAATTCAAATTAACCAAATTAAATTGATCCTAACTAATTAAGTTAATTCTAATTCAAATGTTAATTAATTTTTAAATATTAATAAACAAATTACAATATTATAAATAAAATTAAAAAAATGAATCAAAAATTACCTAATTAATTTAATAATAAATTCAACTAAACCTAATAAAATTAACCCTAATTCAAACTCAATTAAATTTTAAATTTCAATTAATTAACCAATTGGGCTATAATTAATATTAAAAATCAATCAATCAATTCAAGTAGCCATAATTAAATTAATCATAAATTTAAATCAAATCAAATTAATCTTAATTAACTACGTTAATCCTAATTCAAATGTTAATTAAATCTTAAATATCGATTAATTAAAAAATTAAAACATTATAAATAAAATAAAAAATTAATAATTAATTAACAAAATTTAAACCTAGCAATTAATTAAAATTAGCCTAAACATTAATCAACCAATTTATCTAAATTACCCAAACAATTACATAATTAAAATTTAACCTAACAATAACAATTAATTAACAAAATTTTAACCTAATAATTAATCAACCGATTTATCTAAATTACTCAAACAATTACATAATGAAAATTTAACCTAACAATAATTAATAAAAGTTTAACCTAATAATTAATCAAAATTAACCTAACAATTAATCAACCAATTTATCTAATTTTCCAACCAATTACATAATTAAAATTTAACCTAACAATAACAATTAATAAAATCAAACCAACAATTAACAAAATTAAACTAATTAAATAAAATAAAAATCTAGAGAGAGAAAAAAGTTACCAAAAGAGAGGAGAGACTGTTGTAGTGATTTTTTGAGAGAAAGTGGCGCCTAGCCGATTGAGTAGGCTAGGAGGGAGTGGGGTGGCATGGAGTAGTCTTTTGGGCTAGTAGGGGTAGCGATAGCAGGGGAGGAGAGGAGGGGAGAGGGAAAATAGAGGGAAGATCACGAGCAATAGGTTTGAAGGGATTTAGAAATAGCAACGGACGCATTTTCGTCACTAATCGGCGATTGAAATAAGTGTCTTTTGCTAATTTGAATTTCAAACAACCGCTCGAATTCTTCAAAAAGTTTAAGAAATTTGCACAATTAGCGACGGACACAAGTTTTCATCACTACTTCATTGCTAATTTGAATCTCAATTGACCACTCAAATTTTTAAAATTTTTTGAGAATTGTTAAAATTTTTTAGGAATTTACTTAATTATTGATGGATTATAATCCGTCGCTTGTCCAACAATGAATTTGGTTATGAATTTTTCATTCCGTCCCTAAATTTTCTTACTAATCCGTTGCAATTCCATTATTGAAGTTGGCGGGGATTTTTGCCAAGCTCTTTAGCAATGGGATGAACTCCGTCACTAAATTTTCATCACAAAATAGTCGTTGACCCATCGCTTTTCGATGGATTTTCAATTTTATAACTAATCGGTTGCTATTCGGTAGTTAAATAGTGACAAAACTAAATCTGTCATTAAAATCTATTGTTGATTGCCTATTTTCTTGTAGCGAGTCAAAGAGTGACTTCGAAAGAAATGTGCATTGATGATTATGCTCGTATTTTACTATTTCTTCTTTCCTTTTTACGTCCTTCCTTTTAAAAAAAAAAAAAAAAAAACTGGTATTGAAGGATGAATATAAGAAGACGAGACCTCTCTTGTACGTCACTTTCCAAAATGGCAAAAAAACACAAGAGGTCTCTTCTGGTGGTTCCAATCAACTCCATTAATGTCTTCGCAACCTTTAATTAAAAAAGTTCTCTCTTTTAATACCAGTCTTTATCTAATTTTTGATGCCTTGTTAATATTGCCTAATGCATCTTTATTATTGCAGAAAATGGACCCTAATCAATGGAATGCTCTTAAGGTGCCTTCTACAGATCTAGTGGGTGTTATGGAACTAATAACAGAGAAATATCTTGTTGTTTTATCTATTTCCTACGGGAAATGGGCAGCTTTTGATGGGGTTGCAAAGTCCAATTCTGAAGATCACTATGACATTCTAGCAACAAGGGTTGAACGTGTTGGCTATATTAAAATGGATGTTATAGGGCTAGCTTTTCTTTAAAAAGCGGATCTACCTTAAGCTTAGTAATTTCAATATAATCAGTATCATAATATTTTTTTTATTTATTTATCTTCCATTATAAAATTTCCACTCAACCCATGAATTTTTTTTATTTTTTATTTTTATCAATTGCCTAAGAAATCACTCTCATTACTATGTGATGTGGAAACAGAGCATATAACAGTACGTGAATCATGTTGAATCTAGGTGTTTTCCAATAATTATGTGTTGGGGTTTTTCTTTTTCAAGGTTCAGTATCCTGTCACCTTCATTTGTACAGGCAGCCCTTTCCAATTCGTAAATTCTCGCTTGCAATAGTAAGAAAGCTTTTATGGTATTTTCACAAGTTTCAACGCATTTGAAACTTTTAATAAGTAGATTATAAACAATAACTTATAGGTTTTATAGGCTAATATCTTAACTTCTTAATCTTATTTTATGAGATTGTAATCATTCTATTTCATCAATAAACCTAAATTTTCCTTTAAACTTTCATAGTTAAATTTGCAAGCATTTTTTTTATCTTTTTGTTTGAAAGTGCTCTTAATTGAGGGAGATAAAATAATAAAAAAAAACCCATAAAACAGGTTCATAAATATTCCAAATCGTCCAGGCATTTATATTTATGAAGCACAGCATATCTGTCAAATTCGTTGGGGAATGTACTGGAGATTTTGAATTTTGGCTCACCAACTCTAAGACAATTGGGAGGACCTGAAAACTGTGCTACCAAACAAAGCTGAACATTTGACGTACCAAATTAATAAAGTCTTCTTGACAAAACAGAAGTTAGTAGAAGCGTGTCTGAGTCAAGGAGACGCGTGAAAGAAAAAAAATATATATTATTTTTGTGCGTGTCTAAAATATCTGCGATGCCGTCAATAATTGAAATGGAGGTGGCTTTCGTTTAAACGTTAGAGAACGTCAAAATTAAGATCTAAAGACTCATCATTTGCATACGACAACACGTTTTACGAATCCAACCCCCAAGAATCAAATATTAACAAAAAAACATTGAAAAACATATTAGATAAAAATCTAGATCATGTGGATTTTCTGAGCAAATAGCTAAGAAAGCGTTCAAACCTTAAATTAAGTTATGATAAATAAAATTCTTATGAATTAAATGTGAATAAATGAAATTTGACTTAATTAAAAAAAAATGAATTTGATGCAAATATTTCTATCAGAAGATGCCTTTTTATTCGGAGTAAGCACTATTCAATTCATAGCAAAAAACAAATGAAGATATAAATTTTAATCTGCAAGCAAAGTTTATTTAGTTTTTCCATTCAGTTCTCTTTTTAAAAATTTTTGGTTTGGTTTAAACTAAAACGAATTTTTTTTACAAATTTGTTTTTTCAAAAATTTTAAAACAATACAAATAAATTAAAAAAAAAACCAATACCTTAAGTTTTAAAAAATTTGCAAAAAAAAAAAAATGATTTGAATTGAAAAAAGAAGAAGCAAACCTAAATAATAATTTGATTTGAGATTCGATTAATTAAAAATAAAAATAAAAATTATTAAAAAACAAACTCGTGTCATAAAGCAAGTCAAAGAACAACAACGATGCGATATTTTGCGCACACGCACGAGAACAGGAACCACCGACACAGAAGGTCCACGTCTAGTACCGTGGGGGAGTGATGGCCACTTTCTGTTGCTTAGCCCATAGGATACTTAATATAGCTCAATCCATATGAAAGTGATTTTATAAGCCCAACTCCTAGCAACTGAAACAATAAAAAAATTAGACACAGACAGTCGTAACCAAATTTATTCATTATTCATTAATCCTCTCCTTAATCACCTTTTTAGTCCTACTATATATGACCTTTCATTATCAAAATGTTTTGGGTTTCTATTTGTGTGTTGATTATGGGCTAATGCAAGGACCCAGTCTAAGGACTAGAAATGCATGCACAGCTTAAAAAGACCGGGAAAAAGTTTTGACCGATATTTGGGCCCAAGATAGTCCCACAAGTATAAATAGACGCGTGCCAAGATCGAAGAAAAGGTCTTTTCCTTTTCTGTCCGCGATTTTGTGGTATATTTAAAGAAAGCGTAAAAGATACGTCGCAAATGATTAGTCAAATCACTATTCATTTGCCTCGACTCATATATATAGAATTATAGTATTTTTATTGCTTAAAATTGGTCTTTCTAATTATTTATTTTTTTTATATAAATTCTCATCAAATTAATTTTTTATTCTTTTTATATAATTTTATTCATTAATAAAAATAATTTATTTTTTTCTATGAATGAATTTTTAAATATGTTTTTTGATAAATAATTAATTAAATAATAGAATTCACATGTTTTTTTAGGTTATTCTTGATATAATCAAAAACATTTGAAAATTTTTATTTATTTATTTTTATTACACTCTATTAACTTCAATATACTCCTTACAATTTAATTTTTTTAAAATATTTTTTTTAATTTATACTTGTATATCCTAGCTCACTAGGTATAATCATGATATTTAAAAAAATATATTGAGATTATTGGTTTTATTGAAAATTAACTATGCATCTACACACATCAAACCAAACATCAAATAAAATAATTAAAATAATATTTTAGAAGAACCATCTAATAATTCAAATACATCTTTTTATACTAATATTATTAACTTTTTTTGTAAATAAATAAATAAAAATTAAATGTATAGATTTTTTTTAAAAAAAATCATTAGTTAATTTTTATACAATTTTTTTATATTGATTATTTTTTTATTTGTTCGATTTAATCTTATGAATAAAAAATATTAAGATGTTTTTTTGAAAAATTATACTAAATTTTTTATTTAAATTATTACATATTTTTATTTAAGAATTGACACATGACGAACAGTGATTTTTTGAACTATTTTCTGGGCTAAAATATTCAGTTTGTTATATTTTTAATTTGGTCTATTATGTCAGCGTATATTGTCTAATTATTCAATTAGTCATTTTGACTATTTTTTTAAAACAAATACTCACGTGTAGATTACACGACCAAAATTTATTTCTAGAATGCCCCTTATTGAAATGCAGAAATTGTTTTTTTAGAAAAAGTCTATATAATATGCACTTAGATTTTTAATTGTCTATTATGTTATTGTATAATACCCGGTTACTCATATCTCCTTCAATCATGTTTTTCTATATAAATTGATAAAATTATATTTTTTTTGCTTCTAAAATTATCCATAAGCTATATAAGGATATACACTACCGGATAAATGTCATTTAGCGACGGACGTGACCCGTCACTAAATAAAAAAAACCGTTGCTAAAACGTTTTAGCGAGTAATTAGCGACGGTCAAGTAACCGTCGCTAAAAAGCTCGTTGGTGTTTTTTAGCAACGGTTTGGACCGTTGCAAAATTAGCGACGGTCCAAAACGTTGCCATTCCGTCGCTAAATGTCGATGTAAACGAGTTATGACATTAGCGACGGTCTTGTAAACCTTTGGTATGCCCGTTGCTAAATAGCGACGGATTAGCGACGGTCTTGACCATTGCTAAATTGTTGTCAACGGTCAATTTGGCAACGGTGCGGACCGTTGGTAATGTTTTATTTTTAGCGACGGTCTAGACCGTTGCTAATTGAAAAAATAAATTTATTTGCAACAATAATAAAATGAGGTAAAAGTAACAATTTTAAAGTAGCAAAAATCTCGTAAAAATATCGTAAACGTAAATTTTTATTATTCGAAATGTATTAAAACGTTGTCAAATAATTAAATTATTGTTAAATAACAAAAAAAAGTACATCGAGTTGTAGTTAATACAAGAAAACAAAAAATCTAAAATAACTTAATGTCCGAGGATCGGTCGGAGGTCAGGTAGAGTCGTTTGGAGGTCGGATGGAGTCGTTTGGAGGCTAGGTAGAGTCGTTGTCGGTCTCGAAACAACGGATGAACTACCACCACGCTCAAAATGCCGCATGAACATCCGTCGCATCTATGACATCATCGTATACTCGCTCTCGACCGTAGGTTCTCAACTCGATCGTGGTATCCAACAACGATGCCACTTAGCCTTGTAAGTCGTTCACGGTACCCTCTAAGTTATTGATGTGCATCGTGTTTGTAGATGTTTGCTCTTGTAATTCCTTCAACCGTGCCTCGTCGACTGCATTGAATCCGGAAGTAGCGAGAAGATGAGCCTACATTGACGAGTTGAATAGTAATGAGATGCATGTGACCCGAGTTCGTACATCCTCTTCCTCCTACTATCTCCTCCACCAACGACCCTTTGAAATATGTCATTAATGTCGGGTGTGATCGTTTCGATCCCTCTCGACTGTCGGCTAGCAACCTCTTCCTCATTAATTAATCTTTGTACGGTCTCCTATATAATTATGAAACATGTCACATCAAATACGGTTGTTAAATAACGTTACTAACTAACGAGATATTAAATAATGTTTCAAAGTTATCACTTACTCCGATAACCCTCGATCGTTGATTGACGAAGACTAACTAATCATTAACCTTTCTCCGATGAGTCCTCAAGAAAACCTCCCGAGGATCAAGTTTATGACCCAACACATTACGATGAAAACATATATAAATAAACGTAAATGTATTAAATATAGTCGGATGTTTAATTAATTATTTTGGGTATTATTTTTCAAAAAATTATAAATAAATAAAATAATATATATTTTTTATCATACGTATGGCGTGCTCTCTATGGCTGATTGATCCCCCGTATGTCTAGAAGGACCAGCTCCGACTCCACCGGTCTCGCTCCTACGATTCCGTGCTGCCATCTCATATCGAGCAACGACCTCCGGTTTCGTCCATTTCGTAGTCCATGCATCCCATATTTCCTGTGAGATATATGTCGGCTTCGGTTTTTTCCTTAGATGACAAAGGAAGTCGAATATCGCTTCCGTGCGAGACTTTCCCATGCTTTCTTAACTATGCTCTCGTTCAAATCATCATCCCACTTAAATGATTTCTATAAAAAAAAATAATAATAAACACTACTAAATTTACTTTCATATTATTTTGTATAATTTAATTAAATATTAAATAATATAATTAAGCAAATAAAATTAAGAAATTAGAACCTTAAATTCTTCCTAGTAAAAATCTTATCCCTGGACTCATTTTTTTTCACATCCATCCCGAAGAATGAACGTACTCTTGGAATGTCTTAACGACCGAGCGAGAGCAAACATCGGAGGGATACAACCTACAAAAAAATAAACATTAATTAAATTCATAAATAACGGAGTACATAATAACGGTAAACAAAATTTTTTTAAATTAAATTAAGCATAAACCGTACTCATTGCACCCAACGACAATTATCCGTACTCGATGGTCAACCGCAGATGTTATTGGTTCCGAAGCCAATTGACGCGGGACATTGTGGGGTGGAACGTGTTGAGGAATAGAGCGAGTTGTCGTGATGTGATGATGAAGGCATCGACGATGACGACGGAAAACATGAGGGAGGTTGACGTGGAGGTTCAAAAGGTTGAGGCTAAGACATGACGGGCATGGAACGGGATGTGGAGGGGCCACCGGAAGAGTGGTACGGAGGCATGTCCGAGTGGGGGATCCATCCAATCGTGAGCAAAATAAGAAAGGTGTCTACGACGTCCACGATCACTATCGGACCGATCGATATCCGAACCACGATCCCTACCTCGAGTCATTATGACCTACATATTAATTATTGAATTCAATAGTTGTTAAATAAAATATGAATTATCTAATGCATATATACTTACATATAACATTCAAATTAATATGAACTAATTGATTTATACTAAACAACAATAAATCATAAACATTTATTTAATTAAATCTTACCTTTAAAAATTATATGTTAACTATATAGGTAAACATACGAATAAACCTAATTGTTTTCTAAAATTGTTACGGAACGGGGACGGTACCACTGGAGATTTATTAAAATAGTTTGAAAAATTACACTTGGGGGACAAAACTAGCCTATCCCAACATCACGGGAGGACAAGGTTGCCTAAACCCTTAAATTTGAACAACAATTACATAAAATCCAAGTGCATAATTTATGAATTGACTAAAAAATACAATATAACATAATCTAATGGGATATATCATATTATCTCTAATCACTATCATTATCATCATTGTCACATTCTTCATCTAAGTCTTCTTCAACATCGGTTTCTAACTTCGATTCATTCCGAATATCTATTCATCACCGTCTAATTCTAATAATGCTCTAGTAGGATCAATCAATGATCGACCTTCATCATCATCAATGTGTATGACATTGTGTTGACCTTCTATTTTATTTTCTTGAAAGGGTTCGATATTGGTTTGATTGACGGTAACGGACATTTCTAGTACATCAACCGTCGGCCTTGGTTTAACCTTACATACCCTCAACTAGTCTTGTCATATGCGTTTACATGTAAGATATGTTACATAATACACCTAATGCGCTTGTGATCCTAGTATGAATGAATCATATCTATTTGAATACCTACGACTATGAATCTCGACTAGTCCATAATGATCATGAACTCGTGTACCGATACTAGGTGTTGTATCATACCAATCACATTTGAACAAAACTGTTTTTTTTATTAGTAAGGCTGGACACTCAAGTCCGAGTATGTCAATCAACCTACCGCAGTAGTCATTTTCCACCACACCGTAGCTAACTCCTTTAACACACACTCCACTACACATTGATGCTCTCTCCGAACAACCAACATCGGTATGAAACTTATATCCGTTTATAATGTACCTCGCATATGACTTCACAATTTGCAATGGTCCTTTGGCCAAATCTTTAATATAATGATCCGTTATAGTTTTAGGTTGTGCTCGACTTGCTCGTATGTAAGGACCGAGTTACTTATAAGGTAATGTTATAATCAAATTTGATAAACTAAATTTATGAATATTTAATAACAATCTTGACGAGCATGAATACTCACATATCGATGAAACCATGATGCAAATTGATTTTGAAGTCGAAATCAACATCGTTTTTCGATATGTCGGGGTCACTTTCATAAGTTGATCGATAAAATATCCGACGATAAAAATATTGTTATTATATGTTCATAAATTGAATGGTTGTTAAAGAATAAATGTATAGTAATAATATTTGATAGTAATAAATATTACTCCATGTACGGTATGACTTCATCACGGTTCAATAGAATGTAAGTGTGCACTTGCATTCTTTTCTTGATCCGTCGGGACATGTGATCGTGCTCGACCAAGAGGTCTACCTTTAGGAATGAATATTGCTAACATGCCTTCAATGTTTTCATTCGGTTCTCGATCACGAGTCAAAGTTTCTAGGCACTTTCCGATGCCTAGTGTGTACATGAGGCTTGAAGTAATATGAACGAACATTGAAGCTTGCTCAACTAAATATGCATTGTATATTGACCTTTCGACTACGGCTTTATTCTTAACATTATTTTTTAATTTACGAAGGTACCTACGATAATATTGTGAGTTCATTAGACTTAATCAATATTTGATAGAGTTATAAACTTACGTATGTCCACTAAAATCATTAATTTGTACCTTTCAAATGGATACATCCATCGATATTGTTCGAGTTCGGCTATTTTTGCTTCATATGCCAAGTGCATGGGAAGATGCTCCATTGAGTCGAAAAAACTAGGTGGAAAAATACGTTCTAATTTGCACAAGATTATTGGTATATTTTCCTTAAGACGGATCATATCTTCAACCTTAATCACGAGTAGATGTTATTTCCTTAAAGAATAAGCTAAGCTCGGTGAGTGATTGCCATACATTTATTGGTAACATATCACGAAATGCAATAGGTATTAGCCTTTGCATAAATACATGACAATCATGATTTTTCATGCCATGTAATCTAAGGTTATTCATATCCACACACCTTGTCAAGTTAGAGACGTATCCGTCCGGAAATTTTAGTTGTTTAATCCATTCAAGTAATTGTATTTTTTGTTGTTTGTCTAGAGTATAACAAAGTTTTAGGTATTTTTTAGAGTTTTTATCTATTTCTAATTCGGGTCGTCGACAATATAGCTTTAAGTCTTCTCTTGAATTTAAATTATCTTTTTTTCCTAGGACATTTATAATTGTATTAAACATATTGTCGAAGATATTTTTTTCAATGTGCATGACATCCAAATTATGACATATTAGATTAGAACTCCAATAAGGTAGGTCCCAAAATATACTACGTTTTTTCCAACCATAATATTTAGATATATTATTATTATACTCATCGGGTCCATCTTCCGTTACTTTCAATAACCCTCGATTGTTTAATTCTTGTAAAATTTCAATTCCAAACTTTATCGGTGGAGCAATGTACGTAACAACTGAATTTCGCATAAACGCAGCCCTATTTCGCCTAAACGGATGGCTTTGTGATAGACAATTTTGATGGCAATCAAATCATGAAGTTTTCCTCCCGTTTCGAAGGGTGAAAAGCATCATAATTTTCCATACAATACGGGCATGTCTGTCTTACCCGCACTACTCCAACCCGATAACATTGAATATGCGGGAAAGTCACTAATTGTCCACATGACGGCGGCTCTCATGTGAAAATTATCTTTACGGGACACATCATAAGTAAGAGCACCTACTTCCCATAATTCTATCAACTCTTTAATTAAGGGTTGTAAGTATACGTCTAAATTGATTTAAGGGTTCTTAGAACCGGGGACAATAACGATTAAGAACATATATTCTTCTTGCATATATTTTCATGGTGGCAAATTGTATGGCGTTACAATGACGGTCCACGAAGAATATTATTATCCGGACTTACCAAACGGTTGAAACCCATCGGTGCAAACACCTAATCTAACATTCCTAATTTCGATGCAAAAGAAGGATGTGTTTGGTCAAAATGTCGTCATGCGAAGGAGTCTCAACAATGACGCATGACGTTGGGCTCACACACATGTTGCGCATGCCATGTCATGTCATTAGCGGTGGCATTTGATGCATAGATCCTTTGTAATCATGGGGTTATTGAAAAATAATATTTTTTTACGGGGGAAAAATGTTTGTCTAATCGAACACCGTCTAGGATTTCGATATCGAGGATGATCACATATTTTACAAGAGATTCTCCGGTCGTCCCGACCCCGATAAATCATGCGACTATTAATGTAACCGTGGATCTTTTCAACGGACAAACCCATCATTTCTATCGTTTTTTTGTACTATAAAAGTCTTCGGCATACGAGTTATCGGGAGGCATCAACTCTTTCATAAGTTGATATAAATCGTCGTAACACCTCTCCGAAAAATGATGCTCGGACTTGAGATGCAACAAACGAGACATTGCGAATAACTGCGAATGGTTTTCCGACCCGAGCCATATTTCTCTATTCATTGAATCTAATAAATCATAAAATGCTTGTGCGAAGGGTTTGGGTCTTCGTTTGTGTTAGACGGATTAAAAGATGGACCAATTGCATCCATCACCATTGTGTGGTATCGATTAACTTAATGATCATCACATATTTGTTCTTATTCAACATTATTAAACGAATTGGCATTAATTGCTAAATCATTCTCTCCATGACGTCTCCACACATAATACCCGGACACAAACCCATATCTAAGCAAATGATACTTAACGGTATCGGGGTTTTTATAACTGCGATTTTGATATTTTTTTTGTTTACATAAACATCGTATCTTATTTCCATCCATGCATTATGGATGACTAACCGCAAAATTAATAAATTCATTAACCTCTTCTACAAAACACTTATTTAATAATCCACCGGTTAATCTAAAGTCAATTCGAGAGCGATCCAAATTCATTTTAAACAAAATAGTAATCAAGTAATTGTATTAATTGCTTATGTAATTACTTAAATTACTTTTATTACTAAATCTCAAATCTTTTTTTGTTACACACAAGTTATTTTCTAAATATATAAACAAGCTAAGTTTAGAAAAAAAATGTTAAATACAACTTAATTATTTATTTAATTACTAACAATTACAAATATTTCTAATAACTTTATTTTTTATCTATTTAAAATTTATTTCAGAATTTTTTTTAATACAACTTAATTATTTATTTAATTCCTAACAATTACAAATATTTCTAATAACTTTATTTTTTATCTATTTAAAATTTATTTCAGAAATTGTTTTAAATACAACTTAATTATTTATTTAATTACTAACAATTACAAATATTTCTAATAACTTTATTTTTTATCTATTTAAAATTTATTTCAGAAATTTTTTTTAATACAACTTAATTATTTATTTAATTCCTAACAATTACAAATATTTCTAATAACTTAATTTTTTTATCTATTTAAAATTTATTTCAGAAAAAATTTTAAATACAACATAATTATTTATTTAATTACTAACAATTAAAAATATTTCTAATAACTTAATTTTCTATCTATTTAAAATTTATTTTAGAAAATGTTTTAAATACAACTTAATTATTTATTTAATTACTAACAATTACAAATATTTCTAATAATTTTATTTTTTATCTATTTAAAATTTATTTCAGAAAACTTTTTTTAATACAACTTAATTATTTATTTAATTCCTAACAATTACAAATATTTCTAATAAATTTATTTTTTATCTATTTAAAATTTATTTCAGAATTTGTTTTTAATACAACTTAATTATTTATCTAATTCCTAACAATTACAAATATTTCGAATAACTTAATTTTTTATCTATTTAAAATTTATTTCAAAATTTTTTTTAAATACAACTTAATTATTTATTTAATTACTAACAATTACAAATATTTCTAATAACTTTATTTTTTATCTATTTAAAACTTATTTCAGAAAATGTTTTAAATACAACTTAATTATTTATTTAATTACTAACAATTACAAATATTTCTAATAACTTTATTTTTTATCTATTTAAAATTTATTTCAGAATTTTTTTTTAATACAACTTAATTATTTATTTAATTACTAACAATTACAAATATTTCTAATAACTTTATTTTTTATCTATTTAAAATTAATTTCAGAAAATATTTTTGATTTATTTTGTACTAACCTAACGCTTTAACTTAATGACTAGGAATTACTTAAATTACTAATGTTTTCAATAAATTGTGAATTACTTAAGTAAATTAACAATTAGTAGCTACACTAATAACAATAACAATAACAATTTAAATAACAACATAAAATATAATATAACAATTATATTTTCTAACTAAAAAAATTAACAATAAATTAAAGTAAGTAAATTAACAATTAACAATCAAGTTAATTCAATCAACAACTAAAATAAAAATAACACAAAATTAAAAAGTTAACAATAATATTCAATTAATCAATAATTAACAACAACATTAACATAACAATTAACAATTAATATTAAATTAAATATTAAATATTTCAATTAACTATCACAATTTACACTAAAATAACACACAAAATAAATTTTAATTAAATAATCAAGTTAAAAAAACACATGCAATGAACAATCAATTCAATAATTAAACTAGCAATAATAAGTAATTAAACAAAATTTTTTTAAAAAAATCTAATTATTTGACATAAATAAATAACTGAAAAAATTAATAATTGAAAGGATGGTTTAGATTTAGGTGGACCTGTCACCAAGAGAAGGAGGGGTAGCAACCGTCGGTAAAAAAACTTCATCGGAATATGGTCGTCGGAAAACGACGGCTTCCACAACAGAAAGAAAACTTGAAAGGAGGAGGAAAAGAGGGAAGAAATATGGAGATTTTAAGGAAACAATAGCTTTGAGGAGAGAGAGCGAGAGGTTTGGAGAAAAAAAAGGCGAGAGATGTTGTTGCGGAGGAGAAGAAGAGAGGAGAAGAAACCAAAAAATGGGAAGATTCCGTTCGACTGGTATTTATAGAAAGGTAAAGTTTTTAGCGACGGTCACGGATCATCGCTAAACCGTCGCTAAATGTAAATTCGAAATTAAATTTGACCGTTTCCCACCAACGGTTTACTTTTAGTGATGAATTACCGACGGTCCATGACCGTCGCTAATGTAATGTTTGCAACGGTTATTTTTGCAACCATTAAAAAAAAATTAATTACCAACGGTTTAGCGACGGTCTTGTATTTTTCCGAGGTTGATTTGGTGACGTTTTAGCGATGGTCATGTAACGTTTGCAATGATTATTTTTGCAATCGTTAAAATTAAAATAATAAATTACCAATGGTTTAGCGACGGTCCAAGACCATCGCTAAACCGAAGTATTTTTCTAGTTTGATTTGGTGACGTTTTAGCAAGCTGTCTTAGACCGTCGCTAAAACGAATATTTTGGCAACGTTTTACCAACACCAAACTGTTGCTAATCTTGATTTTGGTAACGGAATAGCAATGGTCTATAACCGTTGCTAAATTTGTTTTTTATTTAGGAATTTTTTTTATAAATCTGTTGGAAAAATATTAAATAAAATTTACTAACGGTTTAGCAACGGTTTAAACCGTTGCTAAATTTGCAACGATTTCTTAAATATGGAAACGGTCGCTAAAATGGTTAGCCTATAACATTAGCAACGGATTGATAGACCGTTGCTAAAAAACCGTCGCAAATTTTAATATTTGTAACCATTTTGTAGATCGTTGCTAAAGTGTGAAAAATCGTTGCTAATATATGTCTTTAGCGACGGTTTGTTGACCGTCGCTAAATATCAATCGCTAAAACATATTTTTGTTGTAGTGATAATAGAAAATTTTCTCAAAATTGATCAAAATGATTTAAGAAAGAAAAAGTTTCAAAATTAGCAAACGGTTGAGTTTTCTTAATAAAGATTTTTTTTTTTGCAAAATTAAAATAATATACATGTAAAGTTCAAGGGTATTTTTATAATGAAAAATATAATTATGTCAGTTTAGATAGAATAACATCACAAAAAACATATTGGAGAATTGAACATTATATAAAAACATAACGGATACAATTAAAAATGTAGGACATATTAGAGACTTTTTTTTTTTTTTTTTACATTTCAGTCAGTGTTATTTTAAAAATAAACTTTGATCATATGATCTCTATGTGAGTATTTGTTCGGAAAAAAAGTGGTCATGACTAGTTGGATAATTAAACACTATACATAGACATAATAAACCCAATCAAAAACCTAAGAATTTTTTTTAAAAAAACTCACTCTATTATATAATTACATATTGAACTATTTACCCTAATATGATTAAATATTCTCAAATTGTTTAGGTAAGGAAAAAAAATTAATTGGTTAAAGTTTGTTAATCATTTGAAAACCAAAATGTTTTGGTGCTGTTGAATTAATCCCAATAATTCTATAATCAACACAAATTAACTGTTTAAGGTATATCCTAAATAAATAAATAAAATGCGTGAATTGTTAGTTATAAAAACCCATGAACTAAAACATTAGGGCCTTCTGCACTTGAAAGTATATTGTCCTTAATTTTTTTTTTTTTTTGACATTATTGGTCCCTCTACTATTTTGATTCTGTTAACCCAATTAATTTCTCATCCGTTTAACTTCTTAATGCCACCCTAGTACTTCATAAGTTTATGTTAACGTGGACCTTCCATCTACTTCCATCATAGTCAAATGTTAAGTTTGACCAAACTGTCTACATGTCATTTAAAGAAAAAAGTTTACTAATTAAAAGAATTCTCAATGCATATAATTAATAAACTCAAAATATTTAAATCAAATTTCTTGTCACTTTCTTTCAATTCCCCACACCATCCGTGCGACCAAACAACACAAAAGAATAAATAAATAAATAATTATCTGAGGTTTGGATAGCTAATTCCTTGTCTATATTGCATGAACCAAGATCCTTATTATTTTCTTATTTCATAAATCATTCAGTTATATATTAAATTGAAAAAAAAAACGCATAAGTACGAGATTAACTACAAAACATTAATACGATCATTTTTTTTTTTTTTTATCATTTAGAGACAATCGATTTTCTTAGATAGAGAAGAAAGTCCTTTATTTTTGTTGGCTTCATTATTTCAGGTTGTATTCACAAAATTATACATTGATGTTTTCATTTGAATTATATGGATTTTTATTTAAATGACATGTGAAAAAGTTGGTCACTTAAAATTGGAGTTGGATGGACCGTCTACATTAAAAAAAATCGTGAAGTACAAAAACTTAGATTAACAACCTAAACTAATGAGGGGTTAGAAAAATCAAAATAGTAGAGGGACCATGCATGTTCTTGAACTAAATTCTTTTTCATCTTGATTGGTTGAAAAAGACACTAACACTAACATTCTACCCTAAAAACTCTTCATCTTTCACATCCATCCATACCTTTTCTCTTTTCCACCCAATGATAAAGATTGAAGATTGAGAAATTAATTCTATCGAGCACAAATTGTTGACAACTTCTCAAGCTGTATGTGTCACATGAAATCATTTGTAAGATGGATTAAAAGATTCAATTAAATTAAGCTTCAAGAAATGCAATCGTCAGATGTTAATAATTTGAGTAAATTATTCTTTCATCACTAAATTTTCAAATCAAGTGTAACTTAGTCTTTTAGTTTTTCAAAAACTATAGTGATATCCTTCATTTTAATTCTTCGTTGATAACCTAATTTTCATTTTCATTTTCATTTTTATTTTATTTATTTTATTTTTTTTACGAATGCAACATTAATTCTCCAGTAACACTGACAAAGGGCCTTTAAAAAATTTCAAATTTTGGTATTTTGAGTTAAAAGTTTTTACACATACTAAAAAAATTCAATCTACTTTAAAAAATAATTTTATTTTTATTTTTTTACATTAAGAAGTACTCTTTTAATATTGCTTAAAAGTTAAATATTTACAAAATTGAAAAAATAGAAAATAATTTTTAATGATCCCATTTTTTTTTTTAGGGTGATAAAGAAAAATCATATAATTATGAGAACCACATTTAAAAATATTTCAAGAATCATATTAAGAATAAGTAGATAAATGCATATGATATTTTTGATGGCTCTTAAAAAAATTTAGGATTGTTCCAAATTATTTTCTATTTTTTACAACTTTGTAAATATTTTAATAAAAAATAGAAAATACTTCTTAATCTCAAATAATTTTGAAATTATTTTTAAATTAAATTGAATTTTTATTAGTATATGTGAAAAAATAAGATCAAACTACAAAAGAATTGAATTTTTAAAGGGTTTTTGCTCAATAATAACGAATAATTAATTATGCACTGTCAAAATGGATTAAGTAATAAACAAAGAATTAAAGTGCAGAATGTAACTATAGATTTTTGAGAATTGAGAGATTAAATTACAATTGCATTTAAAACTGAAGGATGAAAGAGTAATCTACTCTAATAAATTTGAGATGGATTTATGAGTTAAATTCTTGTAAACCAGTTAGAAAGAGAAAGAGGGAGATGCCATGAACACTAAATACATACCTTCGACTTATAAATCAAAACTTTTGAGTTAAAAGTTAATTAAAAGGTTAAATACTCTTTGTGTTCTTATACTATTTCAAAAAAGTTTATTGTAACCTCTCTATCTAAATATAGTGCATAACATACCTTGTATTATTAGAAATTAGTATGAATCAACTCATTTATTAACTCATTCTGTCATATTGATCAAATTTTATTAGTTGAATAACGTTTTACTATTATTCATGTGGTGACACATGTCATATTAAGAATAAAAATATAATTTCTTTAATTTAAAATCATTTTTTTAATTTTTATTAACTTAAAATAATAAAAAAGTACTTTAAAATAACAAAAAAAAGAAAAAATATTTACTTATTTTTTTTCAAATTTTAATTAAGTTTAAAAAATACTAAAAGAAGTCACGATATCATTTTTTTTCTTGTAGAATGTGCAACTTTTTTGTATATATTAAAAGTGTATTTGATTACGATGAATGGAGTTATCGTCATTTTCCATCATATTAAAGGATATTATTGTAGTTTTTGAAAAACTAAAAGATGAAATTACAATTGATTTGAAAATTAAGAGATGAAAGAATATTTAATCAAATTATTAATATTTGATAATTTCATTTCTTGATGCTTTAATTGAATCTTTCAAACCATTTTACAAATAATTTCATGCAATATATATAGCGTAAGAAGTTTTCAACAATTTATGCTAGATAGAATTAATTTCTCAATTTTCAACCTTCGTCATTGGTCGGAAAAGAGAAAAGGTATATGTGTGGAAGATGAAGAGTTTTTATGGTAGTATGTTCATGTTAATGTCTTTTTCAACCAATCAAGATTGAAAAAAATCTACTTAAATGAAATGTTTGGTCCCCGTACTATTTTGATTTTTAACCAAACCCCTTATAAGTCAAGTTTGTTAATCTAAAGTTAGTGCTTCACGGTTTTTGCTAATGTAGACATTTTCTTTACAAAAGAATCAAAAATTGAAAAAGCTAAAGGTAAAGCTAAGAGTGGAGAGTCCGAGGGTGAATGAGGTGAGGTCCAAAAGGACAATCCCTTCCATCCCAAAATTAGAGAAAAAAATTTTAGAGACACTACAATGATTGTGGAGCTAAAATACATATTTGGTCGCTATAATATTTTGATTTTTAATCCAACCCCTCATAAGTTTAGGTTGTCAATATGAAGCTTATGCTTCACATTTTTTGCTAATGTAGACGTTCCCTCTATAAAAGAATCAAAACTTGAAGAAGTTGAAGGGAAAACTAAGAGTGTAGAGGAGATGAGGTCCAAAAGGACAATCCCTTCCATCCCGAAATTAGAGAAGAAAAATTTTAGAGACACGACAATGATCTTGAAGCTAAAATTTCTAAAGAGGATGTTAAAATTTTTGACAATTCAAGTTCCTTTATTGATTAAAACCAACCATTAAAATTTGATAAAGATCTTTTTGAATTTGGTATACAAAAAAAGTTCTCATTTTTTGGCCAATCTTTTGTTTGTGACAAGGGTGATAAAGCTAACTTGAAAGGTCCTAACAACAACAAGAATGGATGGTATGATTTTATTTATGCGATCAACAAGCATGCTATCACTATCATCAAGGATCATTCTTTTGAAGCATAGGAGGATAGAAAACCATGTGAGTAGATTGTTGACATTGAAGGACCAATTCAAGTATACAAATTGTATAAAAGTATGAGTGAAGCATGATTAGAGTCAATATTGCAGAACTATAACTCATCTAAGCTAGCAATTTCATGACCACATGACAATCCAAGATAACATGTGTGCACAAAAAATTTGAGGAAACAAGAGCGAGTTAGTTTCCATGAAGGTTAGATATCGGCCATTACATAATTATCAACATCAAACCAATGGCAACTTTTTACCACATGAAATACCAAGCATAAGTTGTCGATGAAATATGTGCAATCGTAAGAATCCAACATGAAGATCCAAGTTTTGAATGAGTTAAGGGAAGTAAGTTTCAAACCTATAAAATTCATCACCATACGAGGATCATACAACAAAAATTCATGAGAAAGCAACGAATAAAGTTTCTAACTATGGAATAAATCTTATAGAAAATGCTACAAAAAAGGAAACAAAGGTGTTGTTGTTTTGGTAGAACCAACATTTAGCGTAGAAGACCAAGCAATAATAAATCATTTTTCTAGTTTGAATCGGTTTGCTAGAAAAGGAAAAACTTGGAGGGATCGATGGCAATATTGATATAATGGCATTAATGAACTAGACAGGAAGTATCACAGGTAAGTCTTGTTACTACCGACATTTACGGGACTCCAAAAAATATATTCATTATTATCTTGAAATTTTTGTTTGTTTGGAAATATGAGTTATTATTATTTTGGAGTCGTCACCTAGTATTAAAGGTAACTAAGAACCTAAAAAGGATACTTGGTTTAAAGATTCTAAGCTAAGGAGTTAATTATAGATATCAATCATTCAAAGGCATCATTTTCTATGAAATGTACCATGTCTAATTTAGTTCTAAAGTTTATCTCTTAAAAATTTATATTTTTGCTAAAATTAATCCCGAGTCAAAACTCCAAGTTTTATTTTTTAATCCAAATTAATTTTTATTTGTGGCATCATATTGAATAGATTGTCAAGGCCCTAGTATTGAAAGTCTCGTCAATTCAACATCGAATCCGAGTTTAAGTCTCGATGTAATTGGTATGTCGGAGAATGACCTAATTACTAAAATATGATTGATTTGAGTTAACATCGATCCTTAATGGACACGAGACTTTGTTAATTTTCTCGTAACATTTTCTCCATATTTCATTTGTTCTTTTTTTCATCTCTCTTTTTTTTCCTAATAGTTTCTCTCTCTCTCTCTCTCTCTCTCTCTCTCTTTATTTCTTTTTTTTTTATCATTTTTTAATATTTTCTTGTTGGTAGGGAGTCGTCATCAATCCCTAAAAATTAAGAAATCAATGACTCGTCCACCTATTAGTTATCTAAATTGAAAAAAATTAAACATTGACTAAATAAATATATGGAACTCAAAAATTCAAAAATATTAAACCTAAAACTAGGCACAAAAAATAAAAGGCATGTATTAAAATTTAGGACTCATTTACTTAGGAAAATGATTAAAAATAGGGTTATTGGGCTTTCTAGGTCTAGAGGGTCTTTAGTTTATTAGGCTAGGCTCATTGGGTTGACTTGTTGGGTCAAGCCCATTTGGCCTAGGCCGAGCCTACTAGACATGCTTTTTTCCCCCTTCTTTCTAGGCTCAATTAGAACTAACCCATTTTCTCTTCTCTTTTTTTTTTTTCGAACTAGGTTAGACTCAATCCAATTAATTCTCATTTTCTTTTAAATTGCCCGACCCTAAAAAACATAAAAACCCAAATTATTTAAACCGAAACCAAACCTCCTCCCATCTTGTTCTTCTTAGAAAGAATGTCTAGTTATAGATTTCCTCTAAAATTTCCTCCTTTCTTGAATGAAGTTCTCTCAATGGCACCAAAGTAAACCCTAAGCCAACTATCGAAATAGAATCTCCTCTCTGTTACCCTATCTTAGATAAATTGATAAAGAATTTACTACTAAATAGGTGACATTTATATTATCACAACAAATAGTTAGAGGAGCCTGTAGAGAGACACCATTTTTCTTTAGAAGAGAAATAACATAAGATAATTCAATAACTAAGTCGGCCACCGCCTTGTACTCAACCTCTGTAGAGCTTTTAGCCATATTCTTTTACTTAAATGATATCTAAAAAATAAGATTATTGCTAATATAAACTTCATAACCCCGATTAACTTTTTATCATCTAAAGATCCTACCTAATTAGAGTTTGAAAATCCCAAAAAGATAGTAGTGGACTTTTAGACATACAAACAATAACTAGCCGTATAGTTAAGATATCATAGTATTCTTTTCACAAGCAACCCAATGGTCTATCTTTGGATTACGCATGAATTGAAAAACCTTATTAACCATATAGGCAATGTTAAATAAAGTATGATTCATATATTGCAATGCATCCATAACCTACCAATAAAATGTAGCATTGGAAAATGCAACTCTTGATTCTTTTACAATTCAAAAGATGTTACTATGAAAGTGGATACTACACAAAATGATTGCATTCCCTTCTTAACAGGAATGTCGGTAATGTATTTCTTTTGAAACAATAGCAAACCCCTAGAAGTCTTAGTCACCTTAATACCAAGGAAAAAGTTGGGTTATCCAAGATTCCCGATTACAAATCATGAGTTCAAGGCGGGAACCATAGATAAGATGAATTGATCATTATTACTTATGAGAAGAATGTCATCCATATAGACAAAAAGGAAGACCTTGAACCCCTCTCGCATTATAAATAAATAATGAAGAACCTATTTTTGATACCACATATTCAAAATTTACCAAGAATTCCTAAAGATAGAATAACCAAGCCCGATGTGATTATTTCAATCCATAAATAGATTTATGAAGTTTACAAACGTAGTCGGAAAATCTATCATCAACAAAACCAATTGATCGAAACATATACACATTTTCAATTAGACTCCTATTTAGGAAAGAATTGTACATATCTAATTGTCCGACTTGCCAGCCATTATTTACAACCAAAGTGAGCACACACCTAATAGAGACTGGTTTGATGATGGAACTAAAAGTTTCTCCCTAGTTTACCTTGTTCAGCGAGGTCAAACTCTTTAGCCACTAACCTATCTTCATATCTCTTAAGTGCAGTCGTCGACTTTTTTTTTTTTGAAAATCCATTTACTGCTAATAATGTTTATAAGAGGGAATAAGGCACTAAAGACCACATACCAATTTTGAAAAGGGTAGTAAATTCAATAACTATAGTCGTTCTCCAAACCAAGTGTTTACTAGCTTTGAATAGTAGGATGGTGATTCTAGAGGTGCTTCGATAGTAACTACTAGTGAAGCCTACAATTTAGAATTCTTTATCATATGCCTTAAGACCATATGATGCATGTGGGTTTATTCTAGGGTGGAATGATGAATGCCAACATGTGTTATGGCTAAGTAATAATCAATAAAATCAAACACCAATTTTAACCCTTTATTAGGTTTTGAAGAGGAGTGATGGACATAAGTAGTTGGGAAGGAGACTTTAACTTTGTAGTTGGGTGGTAGGCTTTGTGGGCTATGTATCAAGTTGGGTGAGTTGGATGAGCTTTGGATCAAGTGAGGTGAATTTGATAGATGGGCTGAAAGTATGGATTAACTTGGGAGATGTCATGGGCTAGATTATAAGTGATGGTGATTGGACTATGGGCTTTGGATCATGGTTGGTGAACTAGAGATGTGTTATGGACTTTGGGTCAAGTCGATTAAGTTAGACATGCTCTGTGGGTTTTGGATTAAGGTAGGTGATTTGGATAGAGGGTAGAGAGTGTGATTGAATTATTGTTTGTTGTGGATTGAAGACCAAGAGATTAGTGTGATGTTTGCCATGCTAGAAAATTTGAAAAGAGAAGTAGAGAACCAAAAATTTTCATAAAAGCATAATCTAGGAGTTTTTAAAGATAATTTCGAACAAAGACTTATTCTTAGTAGTAGGAGAGGGCATCCTATTTATTAAAAAAATAAGTAGTTTCAAAAGTAAAATGTTAGTAACTCGCAAAGAACACTAGTTTCACCTAAAAGGGTCAAACCAATTTCCATAATATAACGATAATGTCGTTCCACGGTTTTATTTTGTTCTTATGCATAGAGGTACATCATACGATGAGCAATACCAATTGTTTGAAAAAGGAATTGAAGTGGTGAAACTCACCCCCAATCCATTTGCATTTGTTTTATTTTGTAATTAAATTATCTCTCACTAAATTTTTAAAATGAAAGAAAAATATCCAATACTTTTAATTTTTTTTCACGAGAGGATAAAACCAAATATACTTAGAATAATAGTCAATAAAGATAACATAATATTTATGACCATCAATAGTAGCAGATTGGTGATGGTCTACATATATCGCTAAAAATTAGGTTTAAAAATTCAATGCTAACATTAACAAAAGAAGCCAAAGATAATAAATTTGCCTTTCTTAAAGGGCAATATAGATAAGTGTTTGAAATACTAGAAGTAGTAGAAAAAATATTATTATTTTTTTATTTAAAATGAAATTAAGAATCTGTTTATATGGATGTTGTAGTCTAAAGAGCTAAAATTTTAGAGACGGCTTAACGAATACGCATAAGGAGTGAAATATTGAGGAAAAGCATATAAGTCAACATCACTCGACGAGAAAAAAATTGGTGTCCTGTTTATTTGATCCTTAACATAAAAGGTAGAAGGATGAAACTCCCAAAATAAGTTATTATCACAGGCTAATTGTTTAATAGAGAGCGAGTTATTTTTGGAACATGTAGTACATTAGAGTTTTAGATGGTGTTTTAATATGATTGGTACCAATGTATTTAGTAGGTAAATACTTACCATTTCTAACCTATAAGTGATCCGAACCTCGATATGGTTCATATGTGTCGAGGTTAACAAGATCGAGTATTACATGATGTGAAGTACCAATGTCAAGACACCAAGATTGATTTTGTGAGTATGTAGGATTTACCGGAGACCACGAAGGTAAATTTACCATGAGGTGCTAAGGTTGCGAGATATCATTGAGAACAATGTAGTGCGGTATGATTCCAATACATACATAGTTAACACTTGTTGTTATTCTTTATTTGAGGCCGATTGCCTAGATTGCCTCTTTCATTACCATTATTATACGGATTTAATACACCTCATGCCCTTATATTTTAATGAAATTATTTTTATAGCCCTTATCAAGATATAGTTCATAACAAACTTTATATTATTGAAAGTTGATGTAAAATAACCCCTTAATTATCTTTTTTCTTTAGTTTGACTAACTTTCGTTAGTTGATCTACGAATGTCCAACACAATATCGACACTTGTCATTTTAAGGGTGAAAACATAATTTTGTTCTCCTTGGCTTTATTTTAAGTTTAAATCATTTAAAAAAAAAACAAATAGTTGTAATCATGGTTAGCAACATTGGTTCATTGAATCTAGAATGAAAATGAATTGACCAAAACTAACAATTGTCCAAAAAATAACTAAGTAGGATTACCCTCAATAAGAAAATTTTTCTTAATTTCGATCGATCCGATTGTCAACCTTTCATTGGATAACACTTGTCTATAATTTAAAATGTTTATTTTGGATGTGAACAATACTACTAATATGATTCTTAATTAAATTATTTAACAATTTTATGTACTTTTAAAAAATATATATAATGTTTTGATTTTTCTTTCTTTTTATTTTATATATGTTGTTCATAGGGATGACAATTTGCCCCGCCCAATCGAGCCCCGCTTGCCCCGCATCAATTTTCCCCGATCAACGTGGGGATTCTTTGCGTTGATCCCCCACGTTGATCGAGGAACGGGCGGGGCGGGGATGGGATTTGCCTACCCCACCCTGTTTGCCCCATTTCTTTTTTTTTTCATTAAAATTATAATTATACCTCATATAAAATCTATAATTAGTGATTTTTAAGGTTTATTTTCTATATAAATTATCATTTTTTTGTTATAATTTAAAATTTGATAGTAGAATTGGATAAAATGAGACGAAAATTAAAATTTTTTTTTGCCTCGTTTGCCTTATGGGGATCCCCGTCCCCGTTTAGAGTGGAGATGGTATGGAAAATTTTACCTCGTTCAAGGCACGGGAAAATTTTTCGGGGGCGGCGATCCCCGTCCCCGGCCCGACCCATTGCCATCCCTAGTTGTTCATGATATTTGTGTGTTTTTTTTTTTAAAGAATTCATTTTTTAAACAATTCAACGTATTTTTTTTAAACAAAGTGTTTAATTTAAATTATTTCCTTATGGTAATTTTAATTCAAAATGCATAAAACTAGATTAACAAACGAGATAAATAATTTTTCCCACAAGACATCTCATTGCAACAATTTATTATCAAACGAGTTTGAAGTGTTTAATCTCACAACAAAACAAAACATAACAAACATAAAACAACATAAGGAAGCACAACAACACAAGAAGAGCCAAACAAATTTTTAATCTCAATGCATCAAAATAGTCTTAAAATGTACTTTCTATTAAAAAAAAATGTTTTATAAAAACAATTGGAGGAATAATAAAAAGTTTTATCGTACGAAAGAGAGCGAGAACTTTCTCCCACTTTGATCGCAACCTCTTTCACGCGTAGTGCTCCGATCACTACACGTGTTTATAACGAGTGGGAAATAAATAAATAAATAAATATTTTTTTTATATAAATCTAATGGAGTGAATTACAAGTATGTAAAACTCTGAATCAGCTTTCACTCTTGGCAACGCGGGCTCTTAAAAGTCGTAACTTAAAGAACGCAGATAATAATTATTACGTAAAAATATACGTAGTGGGGTCCATGATAGAACCTGCAAAATACCCCTACAAAACGACGAATTGACTTGAATAGCAACCACACCAAAACCGTAGAACAAGAAACATAATGTTTTTCTTAAACCATCTGGTCCTTCAAGTTTTCTATTTTGATCATTGTGATCTCTATTAAAAATTTAATTTCTATCAATAAAAAAATCTTAATTAAAAAAGTGATAACGAAAATTTTGAAATAGAATTAATTTATTCATTCAATTTTATTATCAATTTTATAAAAAATAATTTTTCGATTGTTTGGTTTTATTAATAATTAAATTTGATCATTTTTTTTATCAACCAACCAACGTACATCTTATGTCTTTTTTAAATTTATAAGTTTCGTTTTTTATAAAAATTGTTAATGAAACTAAATGGATGACTAACCTTATTGTTATTTCAAGAGTTGGTATGCATTTAATTTTAATAGTTTCACTTTTGACAAAAATTGTTAATGAAACTAAAGTAATGACTAATCTTATTGTGATTTCAAGAGTTGGTATGTCCTTAATTTTAATAGACCATATAAAGAGATTAAAAAAATAAAAGAATATATAAAGAGATTAAAAAGATAAAAGATAAAGATTTGAGGGACCACATTTCCCAATATTATTTTATTTATTTCAATCTTTTATAAAAAGTGTAAGCAAAGCCTGCATCAATCCTAAGACCAGAAGACACAACACAACAGCCTAAGAGAAACCTCACCCCAAGTTTCAAACTCAAAAACATTTTTTCTTCTAATATTTATTCAACTCCAGCTTTTCTCTTGAGAAAAATCTATCCATGGACTCAGAAACTTCACCGTAAGTACTCACTCACAATTCACAAACCTATCTTTCCAACAAGAATTTGACTAGAAAAACTTTATTTTTATCCATCTCATTGCCTAAAATTGCTGATAATATTTTCTTGATTATTATTGTTATCCAATATGGGCAGGTTTGAGACTAGTGAGGTGCTGGCCACTTTCTTAGCTTCCACACCATTGCTATCCGAGTCATGGAGGTTATGCAATCTTGCCAATGCAAATTCGCCTCAGAGTTTTGTAGCACAACAGGTTGGAAGTATTGGGTATGTGGCCTTTTCTGGCATCCAATTGGTATCAGGGTCAGACCCCAGTTTCAAGAATTTGGTGCCGTTGCCAGTTTGTGATGCTGCTGGCAATAGCCTTTTTGATCTGTTACATCGCCAAAATGAAGGGGAAGACCCTGTCTTGGTGCAAGGTGCCTTGCTGAGAATTTTTGAGAATATGTATAGCAACCCAAGTTTTCGAAACCAGGTCGGTTTAATTTCTTCCTTCTGGATCTTCTCTGATAACATGTGTTTTTCTTTAATTATATGCTGTTTGGTTGGGAAGAAAATGGAGGAAAATGAGAGAAAAATATGAATGATCTGTTCTTAGTTTCTGTTTGCCTTCCTAGCAATCAGATGCAGAGTTAATTCTGTCTTAAAAAGTATTGAAAAAAGTTGAACATTTTGTCTATAGGTCTATGATTATTTGCTTTATTTCAACATTGATGATAACAATTATATCTAAAGCGTCCTAGCTCTTTATTTTGCCTTTAGATGTGAACAGGGGTTAGATGATAACAATTATCCAAAGCGTCCTAGCTCTTTATTTTGCCTTTATATGTGAACAAGGGCAAAGTTCCAATATTCCATTGAAACAGTTATAACAATAACTAATAACTTTTCACATCTCTCACATCAGTGAAAATTTGATTTTCTAAAAGTAGATATGCCAGCAGCTCCCTTGTTTACGGCCAGAAAATTACTAGATGAAAAGAGTTGTTACAAAATCAATTTTATTTCAGATATATATATATTTTTTTAACTCTCTATAATCTGTCCCAATAGAGATTAGCCAAAAGAATACACATTTGGTGGGGTTACATGTTCCACTAGAAGATGAGTACATGATGATGACATTGCCACATTCTTTGGTCATCATAACTAAAATATTGCGCATTAATGGCCTATAGAATCCAAGCACATAAAGCAAACCCTTTTTGTGCTCTGAGGTGTAGTTGGAGGTCATCCTTTGTCTAGTTTTCAACTCAAAACCACCATTTCTTTTGAATCCCATGTCTTGTTTACATTTTGGGGACAGAAGGGTGGCACTGTTTTTGTGCCGTGTTGACCGCACTTGCCTTTCGCCCACCTTTTGGCTTTTCCCTTGTTTAATTAGCAGCAGCTTGAGCCTTACCACGTTTTCTAGCTTCACGTAGCAGCCTCAAACGGAGAGTTCTGGCTATAAAAAGAACAAATGTTATAATTAAATATGCAGATAGGGGCAAAATACATCAAATCATGCATTCGAACTTGAAATTCTTTATATCTGTTTGCAAAAAGTTGGCAGCAGATTTGACACAACCACATGACTGAGATTGTTCTTACATTACCTTCACATGACTATGATTATTTGCTTTATTTCAACATATTGTTGTATGCTATTTATAGGAATTCAAATCGCAATTTAAAACCATGTCCATCACGTTGTGGGATACCAAATAAGGTCAAATCAAGATCGAATGCGTGTACAAAAATGAAAAATTATTGCCCTAAGCATCTTCCATCACACCATCTTTATTCAATGTTTTTGTAGACAAAGAAAGTCTCCATTTTTTATACTTCCGTGTGGGTCACCCTCTATTACCACATTATATTCACACATATTTTTTCAAGGTTAATATATGCTTGTTTCAGGGTCAAACTTTTACAAAACGTGCTTTCCCCCTTGAACATAAGAAGTCAAATTCTTTCTTAAAAAATGAAGAAGCAGGTAGTATCTTTTAATCTTTAATATTACAAGGGTCAAGGTTATTCAAGGACGAAAACGAATAGCTTTAAAGCTGAGGGAGCAACTTCAATTTTACACATATTTCAATTGATGATAAAATATTGCTAGCAATTATGATTCTACACAGTAACTAAATATCGAATTTTTTCTCCACTGCAAATTCAATCAAGATCTTCACTTTTTTCATAATAGCGGTGATGATGAATTGATGATGGTTTCTATTGAGACCACCAGCTAATGATAATGTTTGAATGTGATCGTTGACCAAGTACTGTCCAAACCAACTTCCACTGCAACTTTGGACCAAGTCTAAAATTTAGCGGAAGCTTGAACTTCTAGAATTAACGACTTTTGAAAAAGTTGTCCAAAAAAGCACATTTCTATTATTGAGCATTTTTTTTTCCCAATAATTTGTATGGTATCATGTTGTTTATCTTTAAGATGTGTGTGTGCAGATGTGTACATTAATGCAGGCAAGCAAGTCAATCATCTTCACAGGACACTCCATAGGGGGAACAACTGCCTCTCTTGCTGCTCTCTGGCTGCTCTCTTACCTTCAATCCAATTTTGCAAACCTCTCAGTACTATGCATCACCTTTGGCTCTCCATTGCTAGGCAATGAGACCCTTTCTCGTGCGATTCTTCGTGAAAGATGGGGTGGCAAATTTTGCCATGTTGTATCAAAGTATGACATCATGCCAAGGATGCTCTTTGCTCCGCTAGATCCCATTGCTCCCCACATAAAACCCCTGTTACAATTTTGGCACTTGTATATGAACTCTCCACATTTTGGATTGCTTGCTGTACAATTAAATGATGAAAGCAAGGCTGAAATTTTCCAACATGTATTAGTTCAATTGGGAAGGTTAGTAGAAAATGGGGAAGAGGCAGTGACAGGAATGTTTAGGCCATTTGGGAACTATTTTTTCTGTTCTGAAGAGGGAGCCATATGTGTGGACAATGCAGCATCTGTTATTAAAATGATGCATTTGTTGTTCGCAATGGGGTCGCCTGACTGTAGCATTGAGGATCATATCAAGTATGGTGATTATGTAGCGAAAATTTCCTCACAGTTTTTGGAGAAGAAAAGTTTCATGCAAGGAGAGCTTCCTGAATCAAGCTATGAAGCAGGTGTTGCATTGGCATTGCAGTCCTCAGGAATATCTAGCCAGGTAGTGCTTTCTATCAGAATTAGTGGTATTCTTTTGGCTTTGTTGTGTTATAATAGATTTTAAGAGAAGTGGACGTACTTTATCAAGCCATTCATTCTTGAATCGATGTGCAGGAACCAGTCGCAAAGCCAGCCAAAGATTGCCTCAAGGCAGCAAGGCGAATGGGGCGTACACCAAACTTAAACTGTGCCAATCTGGCAATTAAATTGTCCAAAATCAATCCTTATAGGGCAGAAATAGAATGGTATAAAGCATTGTGCGACCGTTCTGATGATCAGCTGGGTTACTATGACACATTTAAACAAAGGGAAGCCTCGAAAAGGGACTCTAGAATTAACTTGAACCGGCACAAGCTAGCTCGGTTTTGGGATAATGTAATCAACTTGATCGAAAGCAATCGACTCCCTCATGATTTTCACAGACGTGGAAAATGGGTCAATGCTTCCCAGTTCTATATGCTGCTTGTTGAGCCTTTGGATATTGCTGAGTATTATCGAACACGCATGCATAGCAGGAAGGGGCATTACATTGACAATGGAAGAGAGAGGAGGTACCAGATTTTCGATAGATGGTGGCATGAGAGAAATGTTGAAGCGGGAAAGAATAAACGGAGCAAGTTTGCAAGTTTGACTCAGGACACATGCTTCTGGGCAAAAGTGGAGGAAGCTAGGGAGTCGTTAGATGCTGTTAGTAGTACTAGAGATCCAAGTCATTTGGCTTTGCTTTGGCGGAAGATAGATAGTTTTGCAAGCTATGCGAAAGAGTTGGTTGAAAGTAAGCAGGTGTCTATAGATGTGGTGGCAAAGAACTCAAGCTATTCTTTGTGGGTGAAAGACTATGATGAACTGAAGTCACAAATGATGCAATTCCGTCCCCAGTTTTCAAGTTTTATCAATGGGGAAATAGTCCCCTAGTTTCCATTGAAAGGTCATGATGCCAAATGCCAAGCAGGGTTTGTAATGAATATGTAAAACATCTCTGTACGTAGGTTTTGGTATATGAATCGATTTATAAATATTAGCATTTAGAATTCATGTTGTGCGCCCGCCCCTTTTGCTCTGCAGAAAAAAAGCCTCGAAAATCTGCTGCCAGCAATTCTTCTGGTGCATATTCCACCAAATTTAATCAAACAAGAACAGGTGGCATTTAACCAACAGAAATTGTAAAACCCCTTTTCTTTTAAAGAAAAAATAACCTAGAAAATGCATAAACAGGAGACACTGAAACTATGGGGTCCCAATATATACTTGTAAGGTTGAATTTGTGATGGAACTTAAAGCTTAAACCTTCCCATTTGGAATATCAATATTTCTAACAGGTCCCCTGAACCATTTCCTCGCATCCAGCACCCACCAAAGCATTATCAAACTCAAACCGACACCTAAAGCCACCGGTGCATAGTTGAAAGTATCCCAGGAAATGGGGTAATAAGTTGGCAGAAGAAAGACTGAACAGGTATAACAAATCCACAGAAAGGCAATAAAGCAAACTGGCCTCCTTGCTTTGCCCAGGTAAAATGGCCCAGCTTTGAAATGCTTCTCGGCCATGACCATTCTTGCAAAGATTGGAACTGCATAGCCTCCAACCCATCCAATTGTACATATGGAAGTTATGGCGGTGAAGACTACATTGACTTTCAAGATTGGGAGTCCAAGAAGAATGCAGATGGCTGCACACAGCCACACAGCATTTGAAGGAACTTTATGCTTTGGGTGGATTTTTCGCCAGATGGATGAAAAGGGAATTCCTTCATCTCTTGATAAAGCATACACCTGAAGAAAAAAATGGTACGTTCATTTGGTGTTAGATGTCAGATTCAATATTTTGCAATTTGTATGCCAAATTTCTAACAGAAACGTATGGCCATCATTGTCAGAATGCAGTTCTGCACAATCAGCTTCGAAGCTGTCAAATAGTTATCAGGTGAATTCTTGACCCTCGACGAACCTACAAGCCTACAGTAAATCAACTACTTACCACTCTAGCTGCGCTGGTAGTGATTGAGAGCCCGCCAAAGAAAAATGAGCCCCATATAATGAACAGTAAGACGATGGCTCCAGCAGAATTATGATATCTGCCATAGAATGCATCATAGAGTATTTGAGCTGGCACAAATGCACCAGCAGTCTCGTTGCTTGGATCATAAAGGTAGCCAAAATCCTGAAGATGAGTTTCAAGTATAGAATTTAGACTTCAGTTAAATCTATAGTTTTAAATAACGGCCGTTATGTAACGGTTTTGGGGCATGCCGTTGCCTTTATTTTAGTAGTGTAATACACCGCGATCCGTGATGACGACAGTGACCGTTTTTTCAACAGTCCGCGATGTAAAACTACTTAAATCCCCCCTGAAAATCTTCAGGGTGGTCTAAAGTAGATAACTTCTGATAACGACCACCAGATTACAGTGCTGAAGTGGAAAAGAACTGAGGAAGGAGATACTAAAAAGGTAAATAACAAGGAAACTTTTAAGACTTCAGGAGTAATGAAACATACCTGAATGCTGAAAGAAAGGGCCAGGATATAAGCCCAGCCGAATATTGAAATGATCCCAATGCTAGAAAGAATTGCAATAGGACCATTTTTATCTGCACCTTTAGTTTCTTCTGTAAGGTGGGCTGCTGCGTCATACCCATATAAGGAATACTGACTCACAAGGAAAGATAGAACGACTGCATAAGGTTTGCTTGATATTCCTGTCGAGTTGGGCGCGGTTTCGAAGTGTGTGAACCACTATGAAGCAGATTGCGTAGTCAGTGACACCAGAGGAAGCATTATAACAATAACCGATCCTCCAATAACCTACCATCAGAAATCACAATCAATAGTTTTTATTCTACACTAGAAAGAAAGAAGGAAAAGACACCTGCTGTCGGACGAAAAGCATAAGATTTTACCTGCCACCATATAGAAATTACATCGATGAAGGCAATTACTTCTAATGCAAATGTGTTGAGCACTGCCCATATCAATGTGAGGCCAATGTACATGCATAAGAACAGCCATTTAGGTGCAAGATATCCTCCATCTTTGTTTGTGCCAGTGCATAATAAGATGATACTCTGCAGAGTTTGTGAACCTGCGTATGCCTTCCATACCAGGTAAAAGAAGTCAACATCTGATTCTCATTTTCTAACAGTGAGATTCCACCGAAAAAGAGAACTACCTGAGTACCGATGCCTGCAACTAGCCCTATGGTCTCGAGCCAAGCACAACACCAAGATGCAAATGGACCCCATCTGGGACCAGCTAAATGAGCAGCCCAGAAATAGAGAGATCCCGTTGTCTGTTTAATTTGCAGCCAACAGAAAGTTAGGTCCCTAAAACTTGAGCTACAAGGATGCATAGTGTAATCAGTGCATCAAACTTTCAGAACCTTATTCAGTTTTGGTTTGAGAAATGACTGCTTAAAATATTCCAATCAAGGAGAACTTTCTTCTCATGCTCATACATATGTATATTCTCTTAAACTTGCAAGTAAGCTTTTTATTCTAGAAGCATTCAATTCACAGATGTAGAATTTGATCAGGAAAAAAAAATTTGCATAAACCACAACTGAAACATAGAATTATTAACAAAAGACCAGGAAGTTTATAAGGAACAAACTGGAAAAGAGGAACAGATCTCAGCCATTGCAATGCCGACGAACCAGGTGAAGAAAGATACAATCACCCATCCCCAGACAAGACTCGCAGGACCTGCATATTGAAGGCTTGAACCATACAGGGGAGTAATCCCTGTGAAAAGGGTCATTGTTGAAAATGATATTGCGAGAGTTTTGAACAAAGTCTGCAGCATATAAGAGGAAAGCACCATTAGTACATCTGCAAATGATGTAAAAGAAAATCTAATAAAATCCCATCAAAAGGCTAAGATTTTTAGCATTCCATCCTCAAGAAAGAGTAAAGACCTATCAAAAACTGAGGACATAATACAGCAGGAGAATCAATATTCAAGAATACCATTTCTCTTCTCAGCTCTTGCTTGTATCCCAGTTCATTGAGTCGCTTCTCCCCGGGATCCATTTCTTGGATTTGTGTTGCCTCTGGTTGTCTATACTCCATATCACCAAGGTAATATCTCCAAATATCAGTTCAGTTTTAAACCGAACTAGTTATATGGAACATTGAAGGTTTCCAAAAAGGGCAGAGAGAACCGGGGGGTTGACTTATGCTTGCTTACACATCTTCGTGGCTTTTAATTTAAGGATCCTAGTCTCCTAGTCCAAGTTTGCTGCTTTTTCCATGTTTGAATTTTCTTTGTTGTTTCCCTTCAAGCAAATTTAATAACAGCTGCATATCTCTGTTCACACGCATCCTAGTATCCAGTTTCATATTTCACTTTGAATGATTCTTGTGTTATATGTTGTATCAAAACAAGTTTCAGTGCCCTGACAAATCTGAAGCATAGATTCAAATACCGATCATTACATAAAGTGACAACCATTATATAATAGCTTCAAGTCATCCTGTTACTGTTATTAGAGGTTATAAGAGTTCTGATGCCGTTTCATGAGAATAATGGCGCTATACTAAAAAAAAAAAAAAAAAAAAATCAGTTTTTGCCCTTTGCAGTCTACTCACGAGAAGTGATTAGTATGCTTACTAAATAAAATTGTTAAAATATATGAATTAAAATAAATTTATTAATAATTACTAATATCAGTTGTTGCAATAGTTATTTCACTGGTATAATAAGTTACAACTAACGATTGTAAGTGTGATAGTTTTTTCAACTGGGTCGCAACTTAAAACTAAAAATACGATCAGAAGAGTGGAAAAACATGGCAGGCGTGGGGATACATGCGAACATTACTGGTTTGCATTTCTTCCGGAAGTTCTGACTTTCATTTCATTCAGTTAACGAACTTTAGCATTGATTGTTCAAAATTTTTAAGTGGATATATCATCTGTCTGGTTTAGGTAAGGGGACACATCAGAGAGTTCCTGAAAGCTGGTGTCTGAAATTCTAATCCCACTTGAAGAAACATCTGCTTCACAAAATGAACAAATGGGCAACCAAATCGCTCATTGGAGATAGACTTCCTTTGGATTATTCTTTTCCCATGGTATTTCAATAAACACATGCTCTTTTTAAGGATTTGACTTATTCCAAAAACTCGTTCTTTTTATGCATTGTTTCTTATGTTCTACAGGACGATTCTGTTTACGGATATCAACCAAGACAAATGAGCAAGCAATATATATATATATATATATATATGTTATCATATTTCATGTCGGCTACCCCATCTCACCGGAACCATAAAAGTTTACCTAAAAAGTTGCTATCTTGCAAAGAAAATCCATATGGATGTTTGAAACATTGACCTAAAACAGGCAGTAGTACCTAAAGTACCCTTTAGTAGGAGAAAGTTTATAATATTTAAAGAATAACTATATAATAATTATTTCATGTATTTATTTTTAAGAAGATATATATATATATATATATATATATATTACATCCGAATCTATCAAAAGTGATAAGAAGATTTTTACGTTAAGCTTATTATTTTTTTTAATTTTATCTCTGTTATAATTTTTTTCTCTCTTCTATTTTTCTATTTTTTGTGTCTACTTTTTTCTATAGAGTAGATATATGAAGTAACTATTATACACTCTTGATTATCATAAAATTTCTCCCTTTAAGAGTACTGAGTTTTATTACATCTCCCCAGCTGCAGATATTCACCAAGCACCCTTGGCGTCCTGCCAAGGGCAAGCCAAAACTTAGTCATGGTTCAGAATTAGTTGGGAAAGATTCTGTGGATCATTTTCATCCATATGGTTCTGAATTGGAGAAAGCTTCTCATGAGTTGTTTCTCACCAAATCATGTGAAAGGCAAGCTCATTTTGTTTGACGAAAAACAACTTCTATAAGAAAATCAATTCTGAAGAAGTTATTTTTCAAAAAAATATTTTCTAACGTTTCACAATATATGAAAAAACTGTTGAAAAATATATTTCAATGTTTGTTTGATACAAAAAACTAAAATAAATTTTTTTTTGAAAATTTTGTTTGGTTTAAAAAGATTAATGTTGGAATAATTTGTAATTAATTATTGACTACAATTACCAATAAAATTTTACAACCGATTAAAATTAATCACAAATTATTTATTTAGTTACAAATAAATAGTGTTAGAAAAATATAGTATTTATTAATGAATTAATTGGTTTCAATTTTTTCACAAATGATTGCGATCTTGTAATAATTATTTTCAATCATTTAAGAATAATTTAGATGGTGTTTGGAATAATGGTAACAAAAATTAGAGATAAATTATTAAAATATTTATTATAAAAATAATTTTAAGGTGTAAAAATAGTTTTTAAGAATATTTAATGTATTTATAAATGGAAAATCAAATGTTAGTAGAAATAGAGAAAAAATAATTAAATAATTAATAAAAATAATAAAAAATTAATTTAATATATTTTAAATAAAAAGCGAGACGAGAGAAAAAAATTGTTAAAATATATCAAGAGAGAGATGAGTAACGTGAGAGCAAAAGAGCTCGTGAGAGAGAGGAAAAATGGTTTTTTTTTTTTTTTTAACTCGGAAAACACTTTCTCAAAAATATTTTTGTTATGAAATAATAAATGTTCATAATCATGTTCATCTATTTTTCATATCCTCACTACTTATGATTATTAATATGATTCAATTCATAATTCAATATAAGAAATTAAAAGGGTGATGCAATTGATTATTCATAATCCCTTTCAATTCTTTTCTCAAATTTGAAGCCTATAAATAGGCTTGATTGTTCATTAGTTGGTATATAGGCATTTTGTAGAGATTATGAGAATTGTTTAGAGTTGTTATCTCTTATATTCTCTTTATAGTGAAATCATTTCTTCATCATTTTTCTCTTCAATTCTTCAATTATTTCTATTTCTTTTATAACACGTTATCGATACGAAGTTCTAACCAATCGAGATAATAGACCATGAGGTATGTAGCTACTAAAATACTTAATTAATTGTTTCAACCATTGGATTTCTTTTGCACAAGTGCTCTACCAATTGAATATAAATTATTATTTAGATCATTAAGAGGTATGTATATAATTTATTATGTATTTTAAATTTAATGATACATAGAATATACATTTAAAAAATTTTAATGATTTAATATATAAAATCTAATAATTTAATAAATATTATTTGAAAAGTTCAAATTTTATTATTATGTTTGTTTTTATTTAAATTTTGTTATTAAATTTTGTCTTTATTTCCTAACATTATTATTATACTTTACAATATACAATTTTAATGATATCATATCAATCATCACAAAACTTGATTTTGTGGCCCTTGACATTTTGGGCAAGAATTATTGATCATGAGTGCTTGATGCTAAGTTAATATCATCTACTTTTCATGTCTCAATTATGCTCATGTAGTAGCATATCAAAAAAATGAGTTTAAGAAATATTTTAAATCAATTTCATATTTGTTCACGGTAGCTAAATAAAATGACAAGCTATTGATGAAAAAGAATAAATCTCGATCATTTGGGTATACTTCATTACCCGAAGTGAATGTGATCATTTATAATAATTTTAGGCATGGAAGAAGATGTGATCATAGCCATGGACATAGTCGAAATAATTATCATTATAATCGTGATAACCATAATATTACATCTCACCACTAGAAGTGGATAACTATATATATAAAAAAAAGAATGAAAATAGATTAAGTTAGCATTTTGACAAATAAATATTATAGATATTGAATGAATGAATATTGTTCGTGTACTTGCCGTACACCAAAGCACCTCATTGAGCCTTGTCAAGCCTAATTGAAAAATAAAGAATAAAATATGAAAGTCAATTTTATATATCAAAATAATAGTAATTAAAATTAATTACTTGTTATTTTTTTATTTATAAATAAAATATTTTATATTTTTTATAATTTATATCGTATAGTGATGGTTCTAAATTTATTTTACTATTTATTTGTCCGTGTTTATGAGGAATATATTTATTTATTTATTTTGTATTGATTTATTTGATTATTTATTTTATGTTAATATTATATATGATAATATCAATATAGTAGAAGGCTCTAGAAGAGCAAATATATTATTATCCAAAGAAATAAATTTTGAAAGCTCTAGAAGAGTGATTATATTATAATCGGAAGAAATAAATTTTTGAAGCTCTAGAAGAGTCGATATATTATTACTTGAAGTGACATAGTTTAAAAGCTCCGGAAGAGTAAATATATTATTATCCGAAAGGATAAATTTATTATAAATGATGTACTATTCTCTTCAAAGTCTTATAGAAATTTATTGAGTTTCAAAGATATTCATCTAAATTGATATCATATCAAGATAACAAATATAAATACTTGTCTATTATAATCATTATATTAGATAGAAAATATATATTGAAAAATTTACCCGCTTTCTCTTCTATTCTTTATTACGGATATTGGATTGATTGAAATAAATATTACGATGAAACCGAAGTTTGCTAATTCAAATACTTTTATTATGTGACATGACCAGTTGTGTTACCATGGATCCTTCATGATGCAAAAAAATTATTAAAAATTCATATAGACATCTATTAAAGTGCCGAAGATTCTTTAATTTAATGAATTTTTATGTTCTACATGTTGTCGGGATAAATTAATAATTAAGCCATCACCAAGTAAAATTGAGATTGAATCTTCAATATTTTTAGAATATATTCAAGGTGATATATGTGGATCAATTTATCCACCGTGTAGACCATTTAAATATTTTATAATTTTAATAAATGCATCCACAAAATGGTAATATATATGCTTATTGTTTACTCGAAACCCGATGTTTTCGAGATTGTTAGCGAATAATTTGATTTTGTGCATAATTTTCAGATTATGCCATTAAAATAAGTCATCTTAATAATGTTGGTGAATTTATTTCTCAAGCATTAGATTATTATTGATTGGCCATAGAATAAAGATTGAACATCCTGTTGCTCATGTTCATATTTAGAAAGGTTTAGCAAAATTATTTATTAAAAGGTCCAATTGATAGTTAAACCTTTATTTAAAAATAAAATCCCCGTTTATATTTGGGGACATGCAATCTTACATATAGCAATACGTATTTGCATCACACCGATAAGTAATTAGAAATTCTTTACTCTTCAATTGATTTATGGTTATGAGCTAATTATTTCTTATTTAAGAATTTTTTAGCATTGCAATGTATATCCGTAGTGCTCCTCCGTAACAAAATAAAATGGGCACTTAAAGGAGATTGAGAATATATGTTGGATTTGAATCCCTTTTGATAATTCAATATCTTGATTCATGAACAAGAGATATTTTTATAGCTCAATTTATCGACTCGTTATTTTGATAAACTAGTTTTTCCAATATTAAAGGGAGAGAATAAGCAAAATAAGCGAGTTAAAAATGTTGAAAAAAAGATTTCATGGAGTATTCTATCTTTATATCAATTTGATACAAAACAATGTAAACTAGAAGTTCGGAAGATAATTCGTTTACAAGGTATTACAAACCAATCGCTAGATGCATTCTTAGATCCTAAAAAAGTAACTAAAATGCATGTCCTCACCGAGAATGCTCCTATTAGAATTGATGTCATAGAAGGACGACCTATTAATGTTATAGCTAACGAAGCTAAAGCATGCCTAAAGCGTGAAAGACCCATCGGTTCTAAAGACAAAAATCCCTAAAAGAAAAAGGCAAGATTAAAATATAAAGGATGTAAATATTCACAAAAACAATCTAAGATATTTTTGATAATAAGCTTCCACAAGAAGTCCAAATGCTTGAGAAAAATCAAGAGATTTTGATAAATTATGTCAATATAGGGAGAAAATAGGATAGAAGAGAAATGTTTATTGATAAGATTTTGCATGTAATGTTGTAATTGATATTTTGAATGAAAATAAGGATCCCGAGCCTAAATTATTGAAGAATGTCGATATAAAGATGATTGGCCTAAATGAAAAGAGCAATCTAGGCGGAATTATGTTCTTCTACAAAAGAGTAGTTGTTTTGAATCCATAGCTAAAACATCCGAAGATGTTAAGATAGTGGGATACAAATAAGTATTTATGCGAACATGAAATAAGAAAGATGAGATTGTGAGATACAAAGCAAAACTTTTAATACAAGAGTTTTTACAAAGAGTCGACATTGACTATGAGGAAACATATTCTCCTATAATAGATGCAATTATATTTTATTATCTCATTAGCCTAGCAAAATATATGAAAAACATTCATATGCATGCACTTAATAAATGTGATCATAATTTATTTGTTCATTTGAAATGAATCGAGTATAAAAGTTCTAAAATGACATAACATGCCGAAGCATGTAACACGGATTCTCGAGATAAGAATTCAATTAAATTATAGAGATCTCTACTAGGATTATTTTAATATTTTTTATTATTTTAATTTTTAGAAATTCAATTTATATTATACTGTTTATATTTTATTTTTATATCTACTCGTTTATTACTAACCCATATGCATGTGATATAACCACTTCAATGATTATTGAAAGAAAGTTATAAAAAAATAACCCTATTTATTCATATATTTTTATTTAAAAATGAGTTTGTTGTATATATTGATAACTTAAATATTATTGAAACTCCTTAAGAGATTCCAAGTGTCATAAGTTATCTAAAAAGAGAATTTGATGTGAATGCCTTGGGAAAACAAAATGTTATCTCGACTTGCAGCTCGAGCACTAAGAGAAAGAGATTTTTATTCATTAGTCAATTTATATAGAAAAAAGTTATATAATGATTCTATATAAAGATCATTCATTGACTAGCTTAATGATAGTTCATTCACTTGATATCCAAAAAGACCCTTTTCGACCTCGAGAAGATAACAAATAACTATTTGGTCTTGAAGTACCATATCTTAATGTCACCGGTGTATAGATATATCTTGCTAATAATACTCAACTCGATATAGTCCGTTTTATAAATTTATTAGTAAGTCATAATTTTGTTTCAATACGGAGATACCGAAATAAAACTAAATATATACTACGTTATCTTTGATGAATAATTGATATGTGCTTATATTACTCCAATAAATCAAAGATAAGATTAATTAGTTATGCGGATGTAGGTTATTTATCCGATCCATACAAAGCTCAATCACAACTCGGTTATATATTTTCATATAGAGATGTAGTCGTATCTTAGAGTTCTATGAAACAAACTACAGTCGCCACATCTTAAAATCATGCGTAATATCAATTCACGAGGTAAGTCAAGAATTTGTTTGGCTAAGGTCAACGATCCATCATATCCGAGAGACATGCAGTTTATCTATCAATAAAAAAAGTTTCAACAATATTATTTGAGGATAATGTCGCTTGTATAATTCTATTAAAGAAAGAATACATCAAAGTGACAATCCATGAGATTTATTTGCTAAAGCATTACCTATCATAACTTTTGAGAAGATGATTCACAAGATTGAAATACATCGTTTTAGAGATCTCAAATGATGTTTTCAACAGGGGATGCCAACATTGAGATTAATGTGTACGAGAAATAATGCACTCTTTTTCCTTCACTAGGATTTTTTCCCACTAGATTTTTTCTTAGTAAGGTTTTAACAAGGTATGTTTATTGTATAATTGACATTCAAGAGGAAGTGTTATGAAATAATGAATGTCCATCATCATGTTAATCTACTTTTCATATCCCTACTACTTATGATTCTTAATATGATTCAATTCATCATTCAATATGAGAAATTGAAAAGGTGATGCAATTGATTATTCATAGTCCCTTTCAATTTTTTTCTCAAATTTGAAGCCTATAAATAAGCTTGATTGTTCATTAATTGATGTATAAGTATTTTGTAGAGATTGTGAGAATTGTTTAAAGTTATTATCTCTTATATTCTCTTTATAGTGAAATCATTTCTTCATCATTTTTCTTCTCAATTCTTCTATTATTTCTATTTCTTTTATAAGAATTTTATCATTTTTCGTTGGCTGAAAATTATTTTTTGTTAATTTTTTTGTAAAAGTGAAACAAATATAAAAAAATAAGAGGAAATGAGGAAAACAAACAAACACAGCCGCAATATGCAAATATTCTGCTAAGACGGCTTACGCATGACATAGACAGGAGATGGAGCACTCCATATTTTCAGAGGTACAGCCAGAATCTAGCTCAAGCGAAAAAGAAACAATACAGATGAAGTCTTCAGTTTAGACAACAAGCATTGACATAAAGATCTTCAATCTCAATCTCATTCTAAAAAAAATTGCCCATAAACTGAACATGTGTTACAAATTACAAAGACCAATTGGCATAAATAGGCAATGAATATCTAAATAAATAAATAAACAAATTGAACAGCTATAATATTCTCTTCAACTTTCCACCGCTCCAGGACAATTGACAGCATCCATGTGTTTGTAAAAAATGTTTAGATTGGGATATTATCAATAATCCTTAGACCTTACCTAGAAAGAAATGCTAAGAGATGATCGATTCTCTACGAGCTCCTCCATGGAAGTTGTCATGCAGTCTGTTGGAAGGTCACAAGAAGAAGATATCTTTTCATTTTATCGTTTTTTTGTTTTCGAAAAAAACAGAGAAATTATTCATTTCTGTGAGGTGTTGCAATGTCATTTAATCGGCAATGATTACTTCATAGACAAATGCAGAAGTTACATTAAGCTTTGAAGATTCAAGAAAAAGAGTACTCTATCCAGCAATTGCCTTAAAAGAATAGGCTATAGAGTCAGGTAACTGGAGCTACATCAAATGAATGAAGTACTTCTTCCAAAATCGTTCTGGTGTGAGAATCAAGAGGACTCTCTGGCTTGTCTGAGCGCGTAATATTTAGAAGGTAAAGCTTCTTAGAGGACACAAATGCAGCTGAGAAGATCCTCTTCATCCCTCCCCTGGTGCTGTCAACCTTGTACTCAAATTCATACACTTGCAGGCCTCCATGGCCTGATCTCTCAGCCACCGAAATAACTTCAGCACCCTTCGTGCTTTCCTTCAGAAAAAGAGAACTTACAGTTACCAAAGCCAACTTTTTCTCCAGCAATCATTCACTTGAAGATGAGGCAATACAAGGAAATGCCTAACCACAATAATAAAGAGACAACAGGCATTTTAATTCTTTCTCCACTCAGAACTACAACATTATTTTTCAAAATTCAAGCTTTTCCCCGAACATAGCAGCAGGACAGGAAACTGACATGATAAGATACGGTGGGTGTCTGTGCATATAAAAATTTCAGGTTACTAGAATATTGACTTCCAAAAAAGAAGCAAGATTTCTAACCACCCAGATAAAAAAGTAGTGTCTTCTATTATTCATCCTCATTTATCCATTTTGCAAAAACATTTAAACTTCTCTTTCAGCAATTTTAACCGAAATAGACCAAATCAACGCAGATTCCAATCAAAAGCATCAACATTCAGCATTGCATACAGAAGATTTCCATCAAACTTTGCACTTAAAAACAAAACTCACCTTTTTCTTTTCAGCTTGTATAAGCTTGTCAGCCACAAACTGAGGGCTCCCAAATTCACCAAGACTAGTTAGACGAACTGGGTTCACCACAACACCAATATTGTTACTCCCTTTATTCACTTCTTCAAACAGCACTGTTGCCCCTGCTTTATCCACCTAATTAACCCAAAACTAACCCAATTCTTTCAGAACAATAACCTCAATGAATACTTATTTTTTTAATAAGTTAAGCACATACAGAGAAAAAGGAAGTACCTTAACATATGAAGAGGGTGTAAGGAGAGTGAAACCCTCCTTGTAATCAGTGTATCTTGCAAGCTCCAATTCTTGAGCCAAAATGATGTTGTTAGACGAGTTTGGTAATGACCCATTTATGAGCAGAGCAACAATTGAGAGGTTAAGCTGTCTTCTTTTGCTTGAACAAAGTGATTGTACTAGTGTTTCTTTATTTGGGTCATTGGCGTTTTGTGGTTGGCTTTGTTTTTGCTTCAAGAAAGAAGCTTTGGGCAATGAAATGGAAGGGAAGGATTTGGAAGTGTGGTTTTGCCAGTAGGGATTGTGGTTTGTGAAAGAAAAGCTGACTTGCAATGCCATTAGAAATGAAAGAGATAACTAACGTATTTCCTCCACACCGTGATATTATCATTAACAGAAACACTAAGGAAAACGCACAAACACTCTACAATTGACTGTGTGTTTCACCAATTTTACTGTTTGCTATCCCTCCATTCTACTGTTTGTTATCATTTTCGCACTTTGGTCTCTCCTTTTTTCAGAAAAAATTTTTCGGTCCCAAATTTCATTTTTATTTCAATATGGTCTCTGAATGCTAATAGGACAGAAAGGAGGAGAGAGAGAGGAACAGTTATTTCGTCCATCTAGATCGTTGAAATTACCACCATTTTATTTGTGTTGAAAAATAAAATTTGTTAATGGTGGTTAAAATCTAAAAAATGATTCCAGGATATAGATCGAGGTCTAAAAATATTTTGAGTTTTTCCTTTTTGATTTGAATTTTTTGTATTAAAAATGAATTTTGAAACTTTAAAATAATTTACAAAATAAGTTTTTAGTTAAAAATTTATTGATTTTTAGATTTTTTTTAGATTATTACAAGTTTTTAGTTAAGAATCGGATAAATAAAAATAAATCATATTTTTTTAGCATAAAATTTATGAAAAATATAAAGAATAATTAGTCAAATGTGATATTTTAATAAAAAAAATGATAAAATTGAATGAATATATATATATTTTAATGTTTGATTCAATATATTTTGGTGAATTTAAAATATAGTGCAGATTTTCAAATTGAAATAATTTTACATATTTTGTCCGACTTATAACGTAGTATGGAAGAACAAGCGATAAGTTTGGTGGTCAAAATGATCGAAGGTTTGTTGTATTCTTTATTTTTTTATTTATTTAAATCATGAATCAATATTAAAAAGAAATATATATTTTTAATTATATTAAGTTGAAATGAATCATTAAGGATATTGCTAAATTCACCATGTGTTTTGTTATTCCCACAAATTTTTTATTTTAAATTACTAACAAACCTTTATATCTAATCACTAACTTGATGTCTGGTGGCATATTGGTAATTTACAATAAAACATTTAGTGAGAATAACAAAATATTTTGATGGATTTAGCAATACCCAATCTTTAATTGTAACTACTAATACTGCATGTAACAAAATATGTTAGCTTGCTTTTAGGGGGAGGGGGAACCTCAAATCAATCCTTAGGTTCCTAAACTAAAAAATTTGCTCAATTGAGTTTCAAAATCGAATCCCTCGTCTATAATATTCTTTAATGTTTTCCATCCGAAGTGAATATTTTGTGTAGTAAAATAAATATGTTTTGAAGAGAATATGTCTTTCATTGAAAATTGTATTGATTTTATCTCATTAAAGAATTCTGATAAACAAAGATAAGGGACTTAATCGAGAAAATGTCTTGTTTAAAGACTAAGAAGTAGAAGATAATTGAGGTTCTAATTTGAGTTTTCCCCTAAAATTTAAAGATGGCAAAGGCAGAATTAAGGTTTTTCTCTTTTTAATCATAAGGGCAGGATGTGAATTTGATCATAGTACCTTTTTCAATTGCCATCTGACTATGTTCTATTCGAGGTGGCCCATTAATTAAAGACTGGATCATATTTTTACAACTCTATAATCTATTTCATATTTATCATTTTTCTTATTTTTCAAATTACACTAACGATTGTTGATACTTTTTCAAATAAATAATATAGTGACTATCTTTGGGAACTATAATTTGAACGAAGCTGGCATTGCTTATTAGATTTCATAAATTGAAAACGATATTTTTTGGTGTCATTACTGAGAATCTTGGACGAAACACATGGAAATTCATCCTTGAAAAGATAAGAATTTATTTATTTATTTTCGTACAAAATTACTTATTTTGTTGTTCAATTATATGGAGAATTTTTCTTTCTGCTTTTGAGCAAGTAAAAGTAAGTTGCAGTGAAGTTCCTCGAGTGCAACAAGGAAACGCGATGACCTGGTCCAAGAAAAACTGGAAAGCACTTACAGATCAAGTGCTTGCCTTGGAAACCCTCAGGATGGACGGACCAAAATGAAACACAGAGGGCTATGCTTGTTGCCATGTCCATAGCAGATAAGGAACAGCTTGACTTTAGTGCTGAAGAAGCTGGAGCATCTTTGTAGGGGATGATGAAGTTTGCCACGGAGCTGGATTATGAAGACTATATATTTGATATTTCAGGAATCTACGGATGCTGCTGCGCGTACTGTGGTAGAGCGCTGGGAGTTAGGGCAGCATAATTGACCAATGAAATGCTTATACATTGCCATAAAATAAAGGTGACATATCATTCACCATACGTATATACATTAAATGTTAAAATATCAACTAGATTTGAAAGACCACAAGTCAATTGAAATGTGAAGGGCAACACCCAATTCTGTGTTTGCATGATGGCATCTTGAAGTTGTCTCCAAAATACCGGTGTACTATAAGATACTGACGGTGGTGAAATCCGGAGCCGATATGCATATGCCCTCAAAAATATCAAGTTGACTCCTGATCAACGAGTTGTTTAACCATTTTGTTGTTTTAAATAGCACTTGAAGGCACATTCATTCTTCATGTTGATTCCTCACCTAGGAAAAGTAAAGGCAGAACAATATATTTTGTTGCATTTTCGAATAGCAGCATTTACTCATATGCATGAAAAGAAGGGATGAAAATGTGTCTTTTTTCTTTATTCCTCCTTTTTTTTGCGAATGAAAATGTATTTTCTCATTTTACCTCTTTCTCATATCATCAGGAGAGAGCAGGGATGCTGAGGGATCCAATGTCCAGTACTCTAGGCAATATCTGTGATAGCCCATAACAAGTAATGATCAATGTTGCCAACACATGATAACGTGCAGAAAATATTTCCCAACTTGGTTTAAGAAGACTTCACCTCTCCTAATCGGGCATTTATCTTCAACGGCACAATATCATCAGCCCGTGTCACGCCTAAATTTACAATTGCAGTAGCAGCACCTGCCTCATGAGCAGCTCTGTTCAAAGTCAAAAAGCCTTGTCAACTGAAGCTTAAACATACCTGGAAACATCATGCTTCCGTTGCCTCATTGTCAGTTGTGGTTTAGTTGGGTACAATGATAAAGAAAAGGTTAAAGAAATCCCAGATTCAACTTCAAATCTAGGCATTAATGCCTAGCACACATGAAATTGAGGTTATCTTGATTCAAGCTATAGTCACTATGGATATGCACATGCCAACAATATTAAAAAGGCATTATAGTAACAATTATCCATCACTCTGATGATGTCAACATCAACGTCAATCGTAAATGAACTTATAATGCTTTAGGGATGAAAATGACCCTCAACTTAATTTCAGTATCAAGAGGATGCAGGCTTTACATTCAGTAACTACCACCTAGCAGCGCAATAAGATGTAGCTTTTTTTATCTAACTTCAAGTCTGGATATATACACCTGCTACTGTTTAGGGTTATCGGTGTACTATTTGCTGCCTGAAAGCAACAATTATCCTCAGTCCTTGTGGCATTTGTCAATATAGATTTCTTTTTTCTTTTTTTTTAGATAAGTGATATAAAATCATTTTCAGCGAAAAATGGTTGTTTCTTGAACTAAATTAATGAATTTTCTTAAAAATCAACATCGAGTTCAGATTTTGAGGACTTTTGTTTATTTCCATATCCCAGAGAAGAAAAAGAAGCCAAGAAACTGTAAACTAAAACATAAATTTTCCAGAGACAAAGGTATCTCTGATAAATAACCTTGATCTATAATCAAAATTTGTCATCACCCATCATAGAGAAATGAACGAAAAACACATTTACCTGACAAGTCTAAAAGCAGACATGGTCATTAGAGACGATCCTAGTACAAGGAAAGTATCACATCCTTTCGCAGCTTCCATTGCCTTGTCTGCTCTATCCTTGGGGACATTATCGCCGAAGAAAACAACCTTCAGGATTAGCAGATTCTCATGTTCAGTACCAATATTGCAAACGGTTCTTTAACCATATTTTAGCTCAGTACTGTTGTATCATACATGAGTGCACCTTCTTGAATAAACTGATTATAAGCACACAAGCATGCGTGTGCTACTTATATATCCATGTTTTGTTCAGCAAATCGAGGAGCACCCCACAAGATAATGCATAAATTAAAACTGCCATACCATTCATATACGAATGACCAGACACTGCAATTTCTTTGTTAAATGATTCAAAATTAGTCTAAGCAATCAGCCAGCCTGCAATCCTTCCATGAGAAGTCATCATTAATATTTCCATCAGAGAAGATATAGCAACGAGATTTAGCGCAGACTAACTCAAAATATGACCACTTTATCAGAAAAGAAAAGCTTAAGAACCTTTTTTATTATCACCTATGTCATATTTTTTTCAGTTTTTCCACACCATGAAATTTCTTCCAGTGAACAATGCACAGAAACTATAAAATAAAATTACTGGCTTTTGTCCAACCTATATTAAGCACTTATTGCACAAGCATATAAAATTTCAATATGAAAGAATGATTATAAATTGATATGCAGAAGCAAAGAATGAAACACTGATCAAAATTCAAACTTATGATGGCAGATTATATCTATGTATTAGATAAATACAGATGGAATCTGCTTTTACATAACAGTGACATCACAAAGCAACAGCTACTGGTCACAAGTATATGCCCCTTTCAAAAACCAAGCATAATGCATGTACTTCCTGATATTAGAAAAGTTATTGAGCTTACAGACCAGCACGTCCATTCAATGATAACTTTCTACAAGCATTAGACAATGCCTCTTTTACTATTTTCAATGCATGCCTAGATTAATTTCAGGACTTAAATTTTCCTTTTAACATTTTCTAGCACTTGATGAAATCCTGTCATAAAATAACAATGATCAGAATAGATTTATGAGAAATCATTTAGCGTACCTGCAGTTGTACTCTTCTCTCTCCTCTCATAAACATGGGACCCACCATGAAAATTATCCATGGATCCCACCTTCATGTGAGAGAGGGGAGTACAGCTTTAGGTTTATTAAATAAGTCCTATGTACCCTGATCCTATGTATTTATGGCACTATACCAATTTTTAAGGACCATCTTCATGATTCTGCAATGTCTACACAATTGTAGATACGTCAGGTCAACTATTACCCCAGTCAACAAAAGTGATAACTAAAATTTGGCTACTCTTTTTTTTAGGGGGTGGGTTAAAAACAGGAGCCGAAGGGCCAAAAGAAACAAACTGATACTTAGATGCTAAAATTTGGCTACTGATTATGTATATCTTTTACAATAATCATAAGCGCATAAGGGGGAAAAAAAGACAAATTTGTTCTGGAATCAAAATTTAAAAGTTTCCACAGATATACAGATATAGCATGCTGACATTTATAAACCAGAGGAAGAAAATATTACATCAGGTTTGAGCACTCCATTGCATTTTTGGCATGTAGGTATGTGGTAATCCTCCTCCCAGAATTTCTCATCAATCTCAATATCACCGTCAGGTCTTTGCTTCATGCCAAAGCTCTTGTCTGATCCAGGAATAACATTATCCAAGCTTTCAATTGCTTCTGCCCACTAAAGTACAGAATGATTTTATCAATTAGCCTTCGAGCAACACAAATGACATTCCAGATGAAAATATGAATTTGCAGCCAGGTCAAGAAAAGGAACAAGTAGTTGAAAAAAAAAAAAAAAAAAGGAAAGAAAGACATTCAAAGAAAACAGGCAATTCAAAGATGGCATTTGCATGTAACCTTGCCAACCATTTTCTCATTATTTGAGAAAGCAAAACATTTTCTATGATGAGGTTTGGTTCCTCCTATTCATGCCTTCGTATAGGCACTTTTCAAATGGGCTTCCTCTTCTTCATCTCGCCAATAAAAGGAAGCAATTGCTCTCTCATCATTCCTGAAATCTATTTTGGCCTTTGAGAAATATTTTTGAAACCTTTCAAAGATTTTAGTAGCTGGATCCCTTGTCACATTTTCTATCAAACAGAACCTCAAGTACCTCATTCAAGCCCTACGTCTCAGATTCTTACATTTTCAATCTACCTTATAACAGCCATTTCGGACATTTTTACTTCTGAGGGTCCACATCTTTGGAAAAATGGCATGCCTATGTTAAACCTCATTTATCTAAAACACTCTTAACTCCAAAAATGTTTGGCCATATAGATTGTCATTCTCTCTGAAGTAAAGCTCACTCGTGAACTCGCCTCTCAAGCTTGCATGACAGGATTGTGTACATGAGAAGTCTGGACATTTCCTACCCTAAAAAAGCAAATTGTACAAAACCAACCTTTGGATTGAGGGCCTTCAGTTGGTCCTGAAATGAACTCCGGGGAAAGGAAAAGTTGCAATCTAGACAACTCACGGAGTATACAGTCCCATGTATTTCCAGTGGGTTGCTTCCAGCACGATGGTGCAGTCTGGAACAGTATTTTGATAAAGTTTGTTATCATTGCACTTGTCTATGGCTGCATGAAACCCTCAAGAGTTTCTTGGAAAAAAAAAGGAGTGGCATGAACAGCTAGTTACCTATCAACATTTTGTGTAATCATAAAATCAATCCGCCCAGCTTTTTCTAAAGATGCCAAAGCACAATGAGCTGCACTAGGTTCTGCAGCATGAAACCGTCTCCATCCAGCATAGCTCCTAGCCCAATATCGCCTACGTGTTCGACTTGAACGGACAAACTCCTGTTCATGGAGAGACACAAGTATATATTATATGTATAACCTTTTGCTGTGTACGAAAAAAATTTATACCAATCTTTGGAAAGTACAAGGTAAAAGTACACTACAAAAAATTTCCTTGGCAGATGAAAGAAGAGATACAGAATGAATTCCAGTTTCTGTGATAGTCTTTTTAATGTTTTTACAACTAAATGGCTCTACCAACCCTAATCGCAGGGTCAAGCATGTTGGTGCGACAGGTACTGACAGCATTCCTTTTAGTGAACTACAATCCAAAAGCATCTTAAATATATATGAGGCCAGTTCCAGTCTAATAGAAAGATGGTCTCACTCAACAAAAGTTAAGGAGATAATTTAAATTCAGTACTTCATTTAGTGTAACCACTTCCCCCAGCTCTGAACATGAATTCAAAATTAAAATAAGATCTAGAATTCATCTATGTGTAAATGGCTTCCTTGCCCTTACATTGAATAAACAGTTTGAATTGCTCCAAAATTTTCTGTCATAGCTATTGCATGAAAGAATTAAGAAAAACAACAAGACATTGACTGTAGCTGATCTCTTTTCTGTCATAACATTATCTCATTGGCAGAGATTAATTGATCCATCAATGAAGGATTTAGAATAGTCTATTATGATAATCTGTCAGCAAATTCTCTATCAACTATTCCTGATTTCATCAAATCTTTTTAATTGCTATTTTTGTTCAGAGACTGCCATAGTCATCCTATGAGATTAGCTTAATAGGCCCCAGTTAAATTGGGCTGACAGAAAGGTAAATTATACTTGCAGTCACTATTTTCCAAAACTTTTATCATAGATAGATTATCATCAATCCTGCCATATATTGATGCTCTTGCACATTACTTAATTCCTGGAGAACTGAAGCTTTATTAGAGGATCCTTACGGTGGCAAATTTGAAATTTATTAGCTTCCCTGTGTTTCTGTTTTGATATAAACCTTGAACATAATTGACCACTTATCATCAATGTTGAAAAAATGCTGAAGAAACAAGATATCTGACAATCTGCCTTCAGATCACCTGATGGGTAATTGGTTTGAAACCAGAACTGTAGGCTCCATTTGGACTGCAACAGGATAAAATTCAATATCATTATACATCAGTTTGGCCCCACTGAGAAAATTCAACAAATGCTTTTAAAACAAAACATCACATGCTACACATAGATTTGATAACCAATTTGAATTATTACAGGATTTCTTATAAGCTATAGCCAATACATAATTTAAAAAAAAAAAAAAAAAAAAAGAAAAGATCATCATATACTCAACAGAGAGGAAGTGTAGACAACTAGAGCTAAAAGCAGGCATCAGCCACTTATATCAATATGACCGACTGAATCATATACATCCTTTACATTTCCACGCTGATGGCTGCCTACTACCAAAAATGCAGCCCAGTCCACATGTAGAGCACACATAAACGAACAATTAACAAAACCTTGCATAGTGGAGTTGTTATGCATCTTACTTATTAATGTGGATGAAGAAAGCAAGAATCGCGATGAATCACACATACCATAATATTATATCAGACAAAACATCAGCATGAATTGAGAGTGAGTGAACAAATTCAATGTCAAACATCCAAAAACTTCAATTCAGCCATCATCAACTATGGTTACTACAGATCCAAAAGAGAAAGCTGAAGGAGTAATTGATCACAAGCAACTTGAGCGAACTTAGAAGAAGTGCATTCTGTTAATATTACAATGAATGCACTGCTTACTGATATATTAAATGCGCAAAACAACATCTAGTAGATATGATAGACTCATAAGACAGTATTAAGCTTATTGAACAGAGTAAAGAAGAGATAGAACCTTCTATAATCAGGAATTCCACATTCTGTACTAATTCCAGCTCCAGTCAAAACCACCAATTTAGTGCTGTAGAAAGCTCAAAAAAAAAAAAAATGCATCATATTTTACAAACATAGCTAATCAAAGAAATTAAACAACTTCATTGAGATTAATCTAACCTTTGATCAAAAACCTGGTACAATAACTCAACATCTCTGTCACTTGGAGGATCTGAATCAGGAACTGTCTTCTTATATTTAAAAGAAGTGACTTTTTCTTGATTTCCAAATGTGTTCCCAGCTGGCACTGAAATTCGGTATGATGTTTGTACAGACCTTACAGCAGAGCCTTGAAAAGAAACAACCTTTTTGCCTCTACTCATATATATCCAATTCTTGTTGCTTAATTGAACAGAATCTACATAAACAAAGAAGAAAGCAGTACTTCGCAATCAAATAATGTCAATCATAAGCAAAACCACATTTGAGCCACATGAATGCAAGGGAATTCTGTGATATTAAAAAAAATAAAAAAAAATAAAAGGAATCAAATTCAACAAGAAACACCAACCCCACTTGCCTTTCATTACATTTCCAAGTACCCTTCTTGCAGTTCTTAAAGTCTGCTGCAAATTCAAATGAAAATTCAAACTTGAAAGAAAAAGAATGAAACTTTGAAGATGAGAAAGAGAGAAAGCAACTTACAGAAAAGGGTGCGTGCAAAAGCATGGCGATTATGTTGATGGTTTAAGAAAATTACTTTGGTCTGATTTTTTTTAATTTGACAAAGAAACTCTTAAACTGGATGGTATTTATGTGGTTGGTCTTAATATTGGAAGCTCCGGTAATGATGGCGGTTGTTGTGGTTTTAAAGTTTTTTGTCTATTTGTAATTTATACTCTTCCACGTTTATCACTTCTTTGCCATTTATGTACTTTGTCCTCGGAATTTTCATCACTGAGATTTGCCCACTAGGTGTTCCTTTTTTTTGGCTGGTAGAAAATTTTCTTTAACAACTTGTTTTGAATGCCAAAGAAATTTCGAGTAGATTATAAATCAGTCCCTTTATTTTGGAAAACCAAATTAATTAATTTTTTATTTTAAAAATTAATTAAAGTGCAAGCGACGAAAGTATAGTTGTGCTCCAGTTTTTTCGATAAAAACCATAGCAGCAGTTACAGTCACTCAATGAAAATGTTTGCCTTTGGAATGAAAATGGATGAGCCGGCCGTGCACTTGAGTCTAGAGTTCGAGGAAAAGATGTCACTAAAAAAGCTAGCACCGTCCCAAAAACAGCCTACTTGAATCTAATAAGATGGAGTCAGATTCTCATGTAAAATAGAAACGAATCAATTATTTAATTTCTTAATCACTGTCAACTTGTTTTATTTATACTGGTCTGTTTGCACCGATCAATAACTGCCATAGAAAAGGACCCGAATTGCAACATTTTATAAATATAGAAACTGAATTGAACATTTCTAAAGATTTTCCGCAGCCTCAACATCAGGAATTGGGTTGTTGACATCTGCGCACCATTGACGTCATTCGGCGGCGGCTGAAATGGTGGTAAGTTGCAAGGAACAAGACCAACGCATTGGAGCGGAAAATGTTTTATAAAAGTTCAATTAAGTACCTATAAGTTTCAACATTTACTATTTTTCTAATGGCTTATTTAATGGAAATTATTGATTGAGATCCATTGATTAATTTCTTATCTGGTTAATACTTTCCTACGTCCATATACTCTTCGTTTTTTATTTATAAAAAAATTCTACTATTTCTTGTCTTAATATCAATTTTATCTTTTATATTTGTCACATTTACTCTTTTTTTATTCATTTAAATGAATATATTTATTTAACTCTTATTTTTTCCATCAATCCATTTTAATTATATGATCAATTTTAACTATGTTTATGATGTGATATGTAGAGACTTAATTTTAAAAAAAAATCATTTAAAGAATAAATTACATATGATCATATAATGCGATGACCAAAAAGTTTTAATTCGATACTTATTAGTAAGAAAAATATAATACATAGATCAAAATAAATTTTTTAGAAAAATCTAAAGATCAAAATATGCATTAGCAAATAATATTGAGGTTGATGGTTCCAGAGTGGTCAGCTTTGCCCGAATTTGAATTTATTAATATTAATGCCACACATATCAAAATATACACTAGCAAAAGAAGTGTCATCTTTTTTATTCACAATTTTTATGGAAAAATAAGATCTGTTATTAAAAATTTAATTAGTAATATTTTTATTTAAAATTAAAATATTAAGTTAAAACGATTAAAATGTGTAAAGTTTGTAATTTTTTAAAACATTAAACTATATAATAATGTTAGTGATTTGATGTAAAGATAAGGAAAATGTAAAATAAATGATTTATATTAGATTAAAAATAATAAACAGATATTTTTTTTTTTTAAAAAAAGGGATTTAACTAAGCATTAACTCATTCCTTATCCATTATGGTGTTTATCAACCAATTGTTGGTGGGTTAAGCTGTTTTCACGAGAAGTATGTTGGTGACAATATGCTTTTGAACCTAAAAGCTCCATCGATCTTCAGCTTCCAAAATCTGGAAATGCATTTGTAAGGCTGTGCCTTACCTTCGTGATGACTATAATTAAGTGGCGTGTAGGAGATGGTGCAAGGATCTCTCTCTCTCGTCAAATACATGGTTTGGTCTTTTTCCTCTTTCTAGACATGTTCTTAATATTAGAGAATTATCATATTGGTCTTCAATGTTATATACCCGAGAGTGATAATTGAGATCTGAGCGGCATTAATATTAATAAATTTATTAAAATAAAATAACTTTTTCACTGTAATTAAGTCCTTATTTTGGCTTTTAATGAAATTTTATCTGTTTTAATTCTTATTTTGTAGTTTTTTTTTTGTTTTAGTCATTAAAGTTTTATCATATTTGATTTTTATCCATGAAAAGACAATTTTTTTTTTTGCTTTTAATGAATTTTCTTAGTTTTGTTTTGGTTCTTATTTTGTGATCTTTCTTTTATTTTAGTCATTAAATTTTTATTATTTATTATTTTTATCCTTACTACACTAAAACTAAATACAATTTCACTATCCTAATTTTTTTTTAGTAAAATTTTTCTTTCCGTTTTGGTTCTTGTTTTGTGATTTTTTTTATCATTAAAGTTTTATTTATTTTTTATTTTTTTCATGCCTTATGCATAATGGATTTTTTTAATCTTATTGTTCATACGTTTTTTTTAGCTCTTAGTGAAAGTTTTTTTTTTATTAGTTTGGTCTTTATTTTATAATTTTTACTTTGTTTTATCATTTAAATCTCGTTGTGTGTATTTTTTTTCTTATTTTTTGTCAAATAGTCTTTCATTGGACAAAAAAAAAAAATTATGTTTTTGTTTTAAGTGGTCTCTCTTTCTCGTCAACAAACTACAAATGAAAATTTTATGATAGGAATTAACCATTTAAAATTAAAAAAATTGTCACATCATTATTTTAATCATTAGATATTATATGTATTTCTAATAAAATGTATTTTTGTATTAAACAACATCTAATTAACAATATTATATTGCTTAACTTTGCGGACTTTTGTTATAGATAATCATACGGTAATGCACGAGATATATGCTTTAGTATCTTTATTCTCTCTCTCTCTCTCTCTCTTTTTACGTGATCCTTTTAAATAATTATTTTTGAACTTTGTATTTTACATGAATGAACACATAAGAATGATGTATGGCTCACCTCACGGGATAAATACTAGTATCTACTATTCTTTCTAATGTAGTGATATTTTATAAGCTATTATTTATACTCCTTCCCCTTATTGTTTCTTCCTAAAGGATTGTATTGCTTGGTAGGGGTGTTCAATATTCGATGAAAACCGAAAACCCAAACCAAACCGTACCGAAATATCAATTTTGACTCGGTTTTGTTTTTAGAAATTTTTTTAAAAAATCAAACCGATATATAATTGGTTTTCGATTTCGATTTCGGTTTTTTTTTTGTTTTTTTTAAATCGATTAACCGAATTATTAATTTTTTTTTAAAATTCATGAGTGAAATGACGTCGTTTCACTCCTTTCGAATTCACAAACCTAAAATCACAAGTTCCTCTTCGTCGGTTCGTCATCCTCACTTGCTCGGACCTCACACCTCAATTCCTTGTTCCTCCTCACTCTACGGTCCTCTCCAGTCTCTTCCGGACCTCCGCCCCTTACTCTCATACGGTCGGACCTTACACCTTTAGGACTCGGGAGTCTCTCACGCCCTCAACCCCTTACGACGGAGTCACGCCTCACCCAATCTAGTCATCCTCACGGCCTCACCTCACTCTCACGGTCTCGGTCTTCGCCCCTCATAATCACAACCTCGGCCCTCTCCCTCACACCACACGACCTCACCAAAATTGAGCTAGTAGCCGGTAAGAGGCTAGGAGCTAAAAGCTCGAAACGATTGTGAATCACTAAATCGATGAATTGTGTAATTTATGTTGCAATAGCCAATACGAGCTTAGGCTAGCTGGTTAGCACTCTAGCAGCCGAGTGGGCACTACTCGACTGCTTGGCCATTGCCCACAAGCTCGCGGCTATGGGCACAAGCCACCGCCCGCAAGCATTGGCTTTTGTCTTATTTGAATGGCTATAGTTATCAATTAAACTATTTTTGATATTTTTTAAGTTCAATAGATTACTTTGGCTAATTTTTTATTCTTATATATTCGGGAATTCTACTAAGGGAAATGAAAAGAATTTTGGCGAGTTGGTTTGTTGATATCAACAATGTTATATCTATTCGACGTAGATTCTACTCGACCACTTTTTTGACAAGCAATTTCAACTTGACAAGAGAAAGGACTCATTTAAAGCAGTCGAAGATGCCATTATTAAACTAGGTACGGACGGTGCCAAATTTCTTCATTCTATGAAGTTTTTTCTCCTAGATATCCTTTTGAGAATAGCTTGCAAAAGATGTTGCATTGGATTTTTAATGAGCCAATTAACTTGGTCCGGTCCCTTTATCAAACCATATGCATTCATAGACATAGGAATACCTCTTGTGTTTTCCAATATATTTATTTATTTTGGTTTTGCCCAAATCTTATTTAATTGACATAATCAACATATAATATCAAGTATTAATTATAGGTGAAAATTGAATTATCAAATAAAAAATCAATCTATTTCGAAACCAAATCGAAAAACCCAATAATAATTCGATTTGGTTTCGGTTATTTTTTGGACAATTCGATTAACCGAAAATCGGTTAAAAAATTTTAAAATCGAACCGAATTACCAAACGAACAGCTTTATTGTTTGGGGTGAAACTCCTTCGCCACTTACTTTACCAAATCGGGGCATAAGTTCATTACTAGGGTCCTTTACCTTGTGGCTTCTTCTAATGATTGGAAGTTGATTTTGAGGTTATCTATCCCTCATGAACATCGTCATTTTCTCAAGCTTTTGAATTGGAAACACTTACCTACCAACTTTTTATGTTACATAAGAGACATTTGTGTATCATCGAGGCGACATGTAACACCCACGACCTAGGACCTAATAGGTCGAGAATATTGTCATTGTTTGCTTGCATTCATAATTGACTTAGATTCGAAGTGCAATAAATACAAACCCACAAGGCACTTGTCTTTCTTATGGTATTACTAGGTATAGATTTAGCTACGAAGCCTAACAATGAAGGGCGGATCCCAAATTTTATTTAGGACTATAAATTTTTATAGTATATAGCATTAAATTGGTATATGTGAAAATTAATGTAGTTTGTATGCTAGCCCAAAATACATTATAAGTTTTTTACGTATTAGCATTTTATTTAATTGTTTGAACCGAATGGACTCGGATCTATGATGCTCATTTTCTCAAATTTATTTTCAATTAACTCGCATAAATTTATTTAATTATTATCCATTATTTGGTATTTAATTTCTTTTATCCTCATTAATGGCCATTTATTATTGTTTTTTTTCTTATTATTTTAGTGATTACATTTTATTATTGACGTTGGCATGTAAATAAACGAGTTAAAAGAAGCTAACACTAGTCATTACTAAACTATCAAATTTTTACCGATATGTCTAAAATTTCAGCTAACATACAAACTACCTTAATTTTTACATATACTAGTTCAATGCCATACACTAAAAAAATGGCTTATTTATTTATATCCATTTCTTTTCTAACTAACTACTCATTTGTTCATGACCTTAACTATCATGTAAAATAGCGATGTCATACCCAAGTATATAAACCAAAATACCTTGCACTCGCACCCAAGATAAACACAACGAATTGATCCCTTGGTAGTCGACTCAAATGTGAACGTTATCATCTTTACCTTTAGTACCTATACCATAGGAACTTGGTGAGTGATTGCTCGGTAAGTTAATCCATGCATGATGTGCAAGTAAGTGAAATGCACATGATGAAATATTTGCATGTTCTTTGAAAAATCATTTTTTCCATGTCATGAAATCCTCGCCATGAATATTCTAAAAATTCTTTTCTATTTTTGGACGTCTTGTCTTCAAACTTTAGGTTTCGACGATCTATTTAATAAATAAGACCGAGTCTATAAATGTGTGTTGTCGAGTCTCTAAAAGTACACGTATGCACCCATTCAACTTATGAAAACCATGAACAATGAAATTCATGAAAAACCGTAAAGTCCTTTCCACAAAACCATGAAAGTCATGAAAAACCTTGTAACCATGAAATATTTTCCAATTGCTATTGGAAAATCCTTGAAAGAAAACCCTTTTCAAGACTTTAAAATTTTTTCATGAATTTAGCATACATATGCATTTCAATGTAAATGCTTAATCATTATGAATTCATGTAGTGTATGTCATGAATGGTGTGCATTTACGTCATAATAATGCATATTTCAATACTATAAATGCATCATAATATCTATACCTTATGATGCCATTCCAAATCATTCCAAATAAAGGAGCCATCAATATAAGAATCACATAACCTCACATTGGCAACATCATATAAGCACAAGGCATTACACTCATTCAATAATCAAATCCACGAGCTTCCATAACATAACAACCACATAATACACAAACCAAGCCATAAACCCTAATCTTTTTCAAGATTGGTAGAATGTGCCATTAACTTAGGCAAGGTAAATTTCTCAATTTCAATGCCAATTTTCATGCTAAATCATCTAAATATACTTTAATAAAATGAAATTAATTAATTGAACTTTCATAGACTTATTGCACTAAAATTCTAATTTTAGGCCTAATGGGTCGAAATTCTACCTAGGTTAAACTAAGTTAATTTTTCAATTCCAATGAAATTTTATATGTTAATTCATCTTTTCATACTATTCTAACTTGAAATTAATCAATCAAACCATCGAAACCCAAAATATTAAAACCCTAATTTTCACCTAAATTGGGCCGAATGTGGGCTTAAGGTAACTACGTGAAATTTTCAAGTTTTGTATAATTTCTCATGCTAAATCATCTATTCAAACTCAAATAACACATAATCAAAAAATAATTCATCAAACAAACAAAAGGATAAAAAACCCTAAATTTGTTAAGTTAGGCCGAAGTTCCACAAAGATTCAAGCTAAGAAATTCTTCTTTCTAACATATGTTTTCATGCTCAATTAACATATTCTAACTTTAATTACATTAAATTTACCTTAATTTTTATTTTTCCTAATTTAACCTAACTAATAACCCTAACCCTAATTTCTAAAATTAATTCAATTAAATACAATTTAAGGGTTCCAAATCAACAATTGACATCAATTAACACATCCCTGTGGTGTAGGCAAGATTAACTTACCTTTAAAGCTCCAATTAAACCTTTGAAATATTGGTTTTCTTTGAGAATTCTTCCTCCTTCTTTTTCTTCAAACTTTTGACCAAGACCCCCAATTTTTCTCCTCGGGATTTTTGATTTTCTAACTTGAATTCTATGCTTAATAAGATGTTTTTGGTGATTAAAGGTGTTTGGATGAAACTTTAGGTGGAATTCTATGAAAATTTTGCAAGCATTTCCCTTGTGTTTTGCAATTTTCCTAAGATTTTTCCTTCATCTTTTTCTCCCATATATATAGGTAAGCTTGGTTGGACATTCTCCATGTTTGACTTGATCTCCATCCTTCATTTTCTTTAATCCTAACCCTTGATTTTACTTTTAATCTTAGCTATTCATTTGTTTTAATCTTGGCCTTCCATTTTTCTTTTAATTTTAACCATCCATTTAGCTTAATCTTAACCCTTCCTTTTGTCCTATTCAACCTTCATTAATTAACCCTTAATCATGGAGGCTAGAAGGCAGCAAAAAGGGAAGAAAAATCTCTCCCAAAGTTGTTCAATTATAGTCCCTCAATTTAAGGAATTTTTCTACCATTACTCTTCCATAAGTCCTTCAATTATTCAATTGATCCCTTTAGGCCCTTCCTTTAAGGGTTTTCTAACAATTTTTTACTTCTTTAAGTTCATTCCTAATTTAATTGAAAGTTTAAAATTTTAATTTTATATAATTAGGTCCCTAATTTTATGCAATTAGGTCCCTAATTTTATGCAATTAGGTCCCTATATATCCATAATTTATTCCAAAACTTTTCAAAAATTTCATAATAAATTCAAACACCTCTTATAAGAATTTATTTACCATTCATATAATTTTTATACACTTATTTAAGCTCTCAAACTAATTACTTTGTGTAAAAATGCACTTATTTCTACGGAAAATATTCCTTAAGCACATAAAAATTCACCTCGGTGCATGAAATATTGCTACACCTCCTTAATCATTTTTTATGTCTATTGGATAATTTTCAAACACATTTAAAACACTCAAAATAATTAATTTGCATAAAATCCACTATTCATACACTCGAAAAGTTCAAATAAATTATTCACTAAGCATCAAAAAATTCATCCAATGGTACAAAATAATCTAGCACCACTCTAGAAAATATTCTATGCAAACATAACATTTTTCATGCACATTTAAAATGCTTAAAATAATTATTTTGCATAAAAAGTTACTATTCATGCATTGAAAAATAGATAAAATATTCACTAGGCACAGGAAAATTATCCTAAGTGCATTGAATATTCCCAAAATCTCTTAAAAATTATTTCATGCCCATGAAATAGTTTTTGCGCACCTTTAATATATTCTTAATTCATTTAATAACGAGTTCATAATATTACACCCTCTTATTCTTATAAAAATTTCATCCTCAAAATTTCTAGTTAAACAACTCGGGATATTCGACTTGCATCTTTGCTTCTCTTTCCCAAGTTACTTCCTCAACTTCATGATTCCTCCATAATACTTTTACCAACTGAACTTCTTTATTATGTAGTTGTTTGACCTCCCGATCCAACATCTATATTGACCCTTCTTCATAACTAATATCGGGCTAAAGTTCTAATGGCTCATTGCTCGGTATGTGAATTCAATCTTCAATAAACTTCTAAACTATGGACATATGAAATACATCATGAATTGAAAAAGGGGAAGGTGGCAATGCTAGTCTATAAGCTTGGTCATCGATTCTCTCTAATATTTCATATGGTCTAATGTACGTCATACTTAACTTTTCCTTTCTTTCGAATCTCATCATACCTTTCATGGGAGTTACTTTCAAAAATATTTTTTCGTCGACTAGAAGTTCTAATTCTTTTCTTCTCATGTCCGTATAACTTTTCTATCGGCTTTGGGCATTTTCATCCTTTCTCTAATTCATTGCACGACGTTAGCCGCTTGCTTGATTAATTCTAATCCTAGCAATTTTCATTCACTTATGTCATTTCAATGTATTGATGATTGGTACTTTCTTTTGTATAAAGCTTCGTAGGATGCCATATCGATACTCGTCCGATAACTATTGTTGTAAATAAATTCGACCAATGATAAGTATCTTTTTCAACTTACGGACCAATTCAGCATGCATGCACATAACATATCTTTCAATATTTAGTTCACCCTCTCGGCTTGTCCATCGGTTTAAGGGTGAAAGACCATGTTGAAGCTGAATTTGGTTCCCATCACTTTGTGCAAACTTTTCAAAATCAAGATGTGAACCATGGATCTCAATCCGATACAATTGGTATTAAAATTTCATATAATCTTACAATCTCTTTTACGTATATTTCTATATACCATTACATGGAATATGTTGAATTGATTACTAGAAAATGAGTTGATTTAGATCGATCCATGATGACCAATATACCATTAACTTCATGTTTTGACCTTAGCAATCCAAATATAAAGTTCATCTATATGTGTTCCCATTTTCACTTGAAAAATGTCTAACGATCTTAATAATCCCGAGGGTTCTTAGTGTTCGATCTTGACCTATTGACATGTCAAACACCTTGTCATGTAACCTCGTAATGTCGCGTTTTATTCCCTTCTACCAATAGATCTTCTTGAGATCTTAGTACATTTTTGTACCACCGGGGTGCATCATATTGGGGGTGGTATGAGTTTCATTCAAATTTCTTCCCAAAACTACTTTACATCAAGAACACATAATATACATTGGTAACACCAAATGTTTTCATCATCAACGATAAAATCTGTTATCTTTCCTTTAGCTACTTTCTATTGAACCTTAAGTAGCTTCGCATTAAGTAACTATCCCTTCTTAATTCTTTACTTGGTATTTGGTTGAAGTGTCACCATATTAAAAAATTTCCTTTACTCGATCAGGTATAATTTTCAATTAAAGTTTATCCATGTCTTGTGCATTTTACACTTGTAAGGTCGGCATCGACTTTCACGCTCGAGGCATCGGCGACGACATTCGTTTTACCGGTATGATAGTGAAAAACGATGTCATGATCATTGAATACTTTGAGCTATCTTCTTTGCCTCATATTTAACTCCTTCTAGATGAAGATATACTTGAAGTTCTTGTAATCGGTGACTATGTTACATCGGACACCGAACAAGTAATGCCTTTAAATATTTAAAGTAAAGATAACCGCGACCAACTCTAAGTTATGAGTGGGGTAATTATTTTTGTATTCTTTTAAATACTGAGATGTATATGCAATCACTTTTCTATCTTATATCGGGATTGCCTCTAATCCAATTTGAGAGGCATTCATTCATATATATATATATATTATGAAATTTTTATTATCCTTTGAAAGAGCTAACACGGGGGTTGTAATCAATATGAACTTTAGCTCTTGAAAAATCCTTTCACATTCATCATCCCACTTAAACTTAGCATTGTTCTTTATTAGTCAAGTGAGAGGCATGGCTATTTTAGAAAATTACTTCATAAATTTTTGGTAATAACATGTCATCCCAAGAAAACTCCTTACTTTAAAAACATTCTTTGGTTTCTTCCATTCTTGCATCGCTTGTACTTTATTAGGATCTACCATGATCCCATCCTTGGATACCACATATCTAAGAAATGCTACTTGCTTGAGCTAAAATGCATACTTTTTAAGTTTAGCATACAATTTGTGGTCTCATAAAGTTTACGAGTGCTTTCCTCAAGTGCTCCACATGCTCCTCATAACTTCTTGAATATATTAAGGCATCATCAATAAACATAATGATAAACTTATCCAAGTATTCATGAAACACCTTATTCATCAAATCTATGAATACTGTCGGTATATTGGTTAACCTAAATGGCATAACTAGGAATTCATAATGCCCATATCGAGTTTTAAAGGTCATCTTCTTTACATCTCCCTACCTAATCCTTAACTAGTGATATCTTGATAGAAGATTGATTTTGGAGAACATTGAACCCCCTCTTAATTGATTAAATAAATCATCAATCCGCATGAGTGGATACTTGTTCTTAATGATCACTCAATTCAAATCTTGATAGTACGTACATAATCATAGTTATCCATCTTTTTTCTTCATAAATAATACTTGTGCTCCCTATGGTGAATAGCTAGGTTAAATATAGTCCTTATCCAATAGTTCATGTATCTATGTCTTAAGTTCTAGTAATTCTGTTAGGGTCATTCGATATGGTGCCTTACATATAGTTGATGTTCCCGATTTCAATTCAATTTCGAAATCATTCTCCCTCCTGAAGGTAATCTCAATAAACTCTTGAAAAATACATCCGAGAATTCCTTAACTACCTCAATGCCTTTTAATTTTAAGCTCCCCTCTTTTTTAGTATCAACCATATTCACTAGGTAGCCCATGCATCCACCTTTCATATCATTTTTTAGGTCATTATGACCGAAACTAGGGTTACGAGTCTCACCACAGTTCCAACTAGCAACTCAAAAGTCGCTTACTTGGTGGATGAAATACTACATTTCTTGCTAAACGATCAATCGATGCTTCATTTTTAGATAGACGATCTATGCCCAAAATGATGTTGAAGTCTTGAATACTTAAAACTTCGACGTCGACATGTAAAGCATTATCCCTAATCTTTAATTCATATTCCTTAATTATGGCATTCGATTTTAGTGACTCATCATATGGGAGCATCACTTCATAAATGATATCTAATACTTCAAGTGTCATACCTAATCGTCTCAATAATGATCGTGTAATAATTGAGTGCATGTCACCTAAATCTACCAATGCATATATAGTAAGATTAGAGATTGAGATATTACCGCACATAACATTAGAATGCTCATTTTTTGCCTCATCCGACATCATCATCTACACTCGTCCGGCGATCCGTTGTTGTTCGAACACCTTCTTCTTTGGATAGTTATTGGCCAAATGCCATGCCTTTTGACAAAATGAGCACATATTTGTACCAATTAGCCAATCTTTAGTATGTGGATGACTTCACTTAGGACAATTTGGTACACTTCATTGACCCACTCATGGTGGCTCGGCCAATTCCTTTCTTTTCTTGTTATCTCTATGTCAATTCGGATTGAAAGGCCTCTTGCTACTCAACTCTCCTCCAAACTTATTCGAAGCACTTGATCTTTTACCTCTCGATATCTAAGTCCACTTCTTTTGATCTATCTTAATCCCTAGTGTCTTTCTCACTATATCTTATAAGTATCGATCGATATCCGAACAAAGCTTCAAATCTCTCGCTTTCAATCAATGAAGAAAGTGCTCATTTTTCCATTCCTTGTTTCAGTGATAAAAGTGGCATAATGATACCGTGCTTGAACTTATGAACGTACTCCATCACCGAGATGTCTCTTTGGACCAATTGTAAAAATTCTTGAATGTTTTGAGATTTCACCATGTCCAAAAAATATTTCTCATTGAACGACTTCTTAAATGATCCCATGCAAGTCATGCCACATCAAGGAAGGCTTTCATTGACTACCACTAGTTTTGAGTATCTATGACTAGCATAAAGATTGCACATGATATGCAATCCGCATTTCTCATTGCCCATTTGAGCTTGTTTCACCAACCAAAGGAAAATATGATAGCATTTCTTACTTGTCGAGTAGCAACCAATTCATCTAGCCATTGTAACCATCTTAGTTGAGTTCTAAACTATCTTTTTTTAGCCCAAGACATTGCCATCAACTAGTTCTTATGATCACAAGATACCTTGCCAAAAAGAGGCTCAACCCGTAAGCAAAAGGCCATGTAGATATTTATGGTTATAGAAAGATGTGGTGGAATAGTAAGTAGATGAAATGCTTACCATATGAATTATTCAAGCACAATGTTAGCCTTTTCGCTTTCTAGTGGTCTTAGTTAAAAAAAAAGAATGGTTATTATCAAGCATTAAACACCATTTGTAATATCCAAAAACTTTACATGATAATATATTGTGTGTATATGTGTACAAATATGCTTTATTTATGTATTCAATTTAATATTTTTATATGTTTAGAGGATGTAATGATTAGGTATAGAGTTTTAGGATATAATATATATTTTTGGGTATTATAGATTGTATTTTTATAAATAAAAACTAGTCCTACAATCTTAGCCTAAGCTATTAGGAATTAAAGAATTAAAATAGTAATAGTGATAATAGATAAAATAATAATATTAATATTAATAAATAATAATAAAATAATAATAAGTTTTAATAGTTTTTTAATGGAATGTTAGTGGCTATGAAAGGAGAGTAAAAGTTTTTAAACATATATTAAAATTAAAGAGGAGACATGAATGACAATGAAACAAAAGAAAGTGATCATAAAAGAAGAAGGTTAGTGGCCATGAAAGAAAACTCGCTTAGTGACCATAAAAGAAGAAAGTCGGTGGTCTTTTATTATTTTTAATTTATGCACTTAAAATTTTTAAATATTTCAACTTCTTATGCCTATATATAGGGTGTCATTCTCCTCATTTAGGAAATACCATTTCATAAGTTTATACTTTAGAGAGAGAGAGAGAGAGAGAGAGGGTATAATTGAGTAAGAAGTGAAGTCAAATGTATTTGGAAGAAGATTCAAGTCTTGATGATTAAATATTCAAGGTAAGAAAAATATTTAATTTAATTATTTTTTTTATGTCATTTTAAGTGGAATTAAGTTGGAAATTTCATGATTTATGATTAATTATGTAAAAATTATATTTTAGTATTAAAATCTTAAATTTTTAGAGAATATTTGACGATTAAGTACATTTAAATAAGAATTGAAAATGTTAAGTTAAAATTTAATAATATTAGATTATATGAATATAATTTAAGATGAATTGAATAAATTAGAATATAATTGTTGATTTAATTAGGGTTTTTAATTTAAAAGAAGTTATAAGAAAAGAATAAGAATTAATAAAAATTAAATTATTAGAGATAAAATAAATTAAATTACATTTATTATGTTATATGGCGTGTATGTTCAAGGTATTGAATCACGCCGTGGTATCAATTTTTTTTAGAGAAATGTTACAATAAGTGATGATCTTAAGCGAATCGGGTAAGTGTAACTCACCTACAACATGGATGTAAATGTTATGTGTTTTTGTATAATTGATGTGATGTAATGGTCTTTAGGTGCATTCATATGCATGCATATGTTTTACATGTTTATTAAAAGAAAATGTTTTAAGTAAACGAATGAGGTCATTTTTGAATGCACATTAAGGTTTAAAGGTTGAGGTTGCTTATTAAGGCATAAACGTTAAGGTTTAACTATTAAATATTGAGGTTAATATTTTTATGCATATTTTTATTGAGGCTAGACCATGCTAACCGATGTTAGTATCTTCTAGTGGGCCCAAATGAGGAAGAATTTTTTTGAAGACATTCATGTATAAAAATTTTTAATCTAAAATCATACATGTTACACTTATTGGGATATTCATATCTCGGGTTCATTCCGTGATGTAGGTAATGATGTACATACTAAGGATGTTGATGTTGCTCCCGGTGACTAGTGACTTATTAGGATAATGCTTCTGCTATGTTAATGAGAAAATATTATGATTATATATTATTAATGAAATATTTTAAATTAACATATTTAAAGATAAATAAGATTAAATTAGGAACTTAATTTTAAGAAAACTAAAGGATATAAGTTTTAGTATCGACTTGTTCGGTTGTGACCTTTCGGGTAAGGTGTCTCGATTGACGACATTAGACCATCACTATCAAAGATAAGTTTTATATTCCTTTAATTGATGATTTATTAGAATAACTACATAGGGATATTATCCATCCAAAAATTAATTTGTGATCTAGATACCACTAAATTCAAATGTTTCCTTTTGAAGTGCCAAAAATAGTCTTTAAAACCTACAATGGTCACTATAAATTCTTACTTATGCCTTTTAGCCTCACTAATGCTCCAACTACCTTCTAAAGCCTAATGAACGATCTATTTAAGGCTCGCTTGATAAAGTTTGTACTAGTATTTTTTGATGATATTTTAATTTATAGTGACACTTTAGAGGATCATTTTTTTCACTTGTGGATAGTTTTGATACTCTTTCAATCTCATATACTTTTTGCTAAACTAAGTAAATATGTCTTTAGTAGTGATAAAATTAAATATTTAAGACATTATCTCTTAAAGACATTATATCTTACCACATGTTGTTTTTATTGACCCAAAGAAGATCCAAGCTATTGTAAATTGGCCTATTCTTAAGAATTATAAATAGTTGAGGGGGTTATTGGGCTTGATAGCTTATTACAAAAAGGTTTATTAAGGGTTACGGGTTACTTAATAAACCTTTTGCATCCTTAATATAGAAGGATAATTCCAATTAGACTAACCAAACTACGGAGGTTTTTAATACTCTCAAGACATCAATGACATCCGGAGTAACGCTTGCCTAACCAAACCTCACCAAAGAATTTATCATAGAGATTGAAGCTTCCAACATTAGAATTAGAACTATCCTAATGCAACAAAAGCATCGTATTGCTTATGTTAGTCCTTAGACACCAAACCCTTTAAGCTTATCGGAGAGAACTACTAGCAATTCTATATGTTGTCAAATAGTAGAGACATTACCTACATTTTAGGCATTTTAAAATCAAGACTAATTGTCACAACTTGAAATATTTATTAGAGTAGAAGTTGTCTACTTTCGGTTCTCACAATTGGCTAGCCAAACATTTAGGGTTTGATTATAAAATTTTATATAAGAAGAGTAAAGAAAATATGGTAGTATATCCTCTATTTAGAGTACCCAATTATGAGATTCTCTCCATGGCTATCTCTACCCTTTTTTCTACTTTACTTCAAAAGATCGGAGGTTTTCGAGAAGCGGACTCTAATATTTAAAAGCTTATAATAGAGTTGATAAGGAATCCTACTACTCATCCTAGTAATGTATGGAAGGATGGTCCTTTCATAAGGAAGGAAATGTTAGTGGTGGGGAATGATTGGTAACTAAAAACACATATTTTGAGCTCGTTTCATGACACTACCCTAAGGGGTCATTCTAGCATGATTATCCTAGCTAAGAAATTGGAAGGTGTCTTCTATTATAAGGAACAACAAAAAATGTATGATAATTTATAAGGGATTGTCCCATAGTCGGGTAAACAAACCTAAACTAGTGGCTACCCACGGTCTATTATAGCCACTCCCTATACCACGTGCGGTGTTCATTGATATTTTTATAAATTTTATTGAGGGGTTCTCCAAATCTAATGGAAAAAGCAGTGATCTTTTATGGTGGTAGATCATCTTAGTAAATATGCTTATTTTATGAGTTTTCCTCACCCATACATAGCTCGGTTGGTGGCTTAGCCATTTCATAAGTATCATAGCTAAGAAATTATGAGAAGTCTTCTTTTGAAAGGAACGAAAAAATAATGTATGACAATATATAAGGGATTGCCTTATCCGTTAAGTAAACAAACTTGAACTAGTGGCTACCCTTGGTTTATTATAGTCACTCCCTATACCACATGCAGTGTTCACTAATATATTTTTGGATTTTATTGAGGGGCTACCCAAATATAAGAAAAAGGAAGTGATCTTTGTGGTGGTAGACCATCTTAGCAAATATACCTATTTTATGAGTCTCATTTACCCATACACAACTTAGTTGGTGGCTCAACTATTTCAAGATAATGTTTTCAAACCACTTGTATTACTAGCCTCAATTTTCAATGAAAAAGATCTTATTTTCTTCAATAATTTTTTAAAGAAGTCGTTTTCTCCTTAATGTGTTGACTTATGCTATTCTACAATATGCCACCCTTAATCGGATGGTCAAACTAGGATGTTTAATCAATGTTTGGAAATGTATCTATAGTGTATGGAAAGAGACAACTCTTTGGAATGCTACGAGTGGCTTTTTTTTTTCTAGTTGAGTAGTGGTATAGCACCAATTTTCACTCATCTACTAAACTCACACAATCTAAGGTATATATGGGTTCCCACCCTTAATCACCTACCTTATTTTTGAAAGGATTTTTAAATAGAAACTATAAATTATTATCTTACCGCTAGAGAAGCTATTCTCCGAAGCATTCGAAGTACGACCTTCGACAGGCATAAAATTACACGATTCAAATCTCGACCGAGCATCAAACGGAATGCTAAATTAATGTTGGTGATTAAGTGTACGTAAAATTACAGCCATACAAATAACAATCGGTGATCAAACAAAATTTCCATAAGCTTTCTACCATATCTTATAACCCTTTTCATGATAGAAGAGAAAATGAAAAGGTAGCTTACCGATTGAAATTACCTTTCACTCGCTTCAACTATCTAGTTTTTCATGTCTCCCTCCTCAAGAAATCTAAATTGCATTCTAATTCCCTACCTCAACCTCTAAGAGTAATTAACAAACCCATCATTAAGTAGGGAAATAGAGTCGTTGTTTAAAGGTTGATTTATTGGCAAGACTCGTCACTAGCAGAAACCACTGGGAATTTATTGAGGAGATTAACAAATGTTTCCTAGCATTCTCCTTTGAGGATAAGGGTAGTTCAAATGAGGGAGCAATGATACGTGCGAAGGAATGAAAGTGAAATTAGAGATAAAACCTAATAGATTTAGGAATTAGGGATTTACCAACTATAGGTGAAAATGGGCTAACTAATGTTTGGGTCGGATTTGGATTGATGCCATTGAGGGCTTAATGTGTATTTGGGCTTGGACAATCAATGTTAGTATAGGCCTCTTGGTTATTATTTGTTATTATCAGTTTGGGATGACTAATATTAGAAGTGAAAAATAAAATTTAATGAAATATACAAGAATATAATAGAATTTGTCTTTTTTTCCTCTCCTTTTTGCCCCTTCCTTTCTTTTGTCTTCTTCTTCCTTTAACTTTATTCTTTATAAAGCTCTTGCTTTGAGATATGGTTTGTAATAACCTCGTCCCAAAAACATACATTGTTCATGCATACACGCATACTTATGAATTACACGTATATAATTATACCTGCATATGACATGTTAGTGGGGTATTGGATAATAAGTATTTTGAATAATAGGAAGAAATAGGGGCTCAATTGAATGTAATCTAAGTTGGGGACTAGAATAAAAACAAGCCAAAACTTGAGGCACCAAAACGAACTTTGCCAAAATATCTTCACAACCTTATCAAGATTACTTACCCGATCACTATCTCTTCTTATCCCATCTTGTTTGCCGTTTTGAGAGAGAGAGAAAGAGAGAAAAAAACCCATTTTTTTGTCAAATTCGGATGATCAAGCTAGAAATCTAGGTAAGTTCATCTCCATCTCTGTTTTGCACTTTTGATTTCGAGACTTTAGGGTCGGATCCGGAACAAGTTGTAAGAATACAAATTGTTGGTTTGTGTCTTATCTATCTCTCTATGAAAGGGTTTGGTTTTAGTGATGTATATTTCGGGTTATGATGGTTTGAACACATGTTATTCTAGGTGATCCGATCGTTGGTAGATTAGTGTGCAAACTTTAAAAATATGGTATTCTTTGGGTGTTGATTATTTCGATCTGATTTGGATATGTTTTATATTTATATGTCTAGTTCTTTTTAAAAAATAAATTAGATCTTGATCATGTCCTAATCTAGATTTATTGTTGTTTGTTTGGAGACTGCTCGGTAACAAGGGTGCTTGGAAACTAGTTAGAGTTTAAAAATCTAGAATAAATCATGTATATGGAATATTGGGCTGATTCTTGGATATGTTAGATCTATTTGAGTCTAGTTTCATGTGAAACTAAAATTTTATCATTTTATCGTGCATTTTAGGATTTATAATACAAAGAGTGTGAACTGTGAAGGGGTCAAGTACCCATAAAGAAATGACAACAATTCGATTTTTAAGAAATCACCATGAGTCTGTGTATTTCGTACCTAGACTTGATTTTTGGATATGTTGGAGTCCTATGAGTCTAGTTTCATGTTAAACTAGAATTGCATCATTTGAATCTGTATTTTGGGACTTATGGTAGAAAGAGTGAAAAGGGGTCAAGTACCCATAAAGAAATAAGTTAACCCTAAAGTCATATTTTGTACCTTGAGCATATTTAGAAGTTTGATCGTGATAAAATGACTTATAAAAATATATGTGTATGTCTTTATAGACGTCAAGAAGCGTGAGGTACAAGACGCGACGCATTGATAAACGATGAAGACGTCATTTTTGTGAGTTGAATAATAATAGTTATGCCATGATATGTTATTACTATTGAGTGCTAATATTATATTTATTGATATTAATACTATTATGTGAATGATGTGTCGTTTGCTAGTTGACACAAACGTTGTGTTTATTGATGTTATAACAATATTATGTTTATTGATATTGATATTATGATGTGAATGATGTGTCCTTTACTAGTTGACGTAAACGTTATGTTTATTGATGTTATAATAGATATGTACCATAGTGTAAGCCATGGATGTTGTATATGCTATATGTGAAACATTCATGATATATGTAAGACTAAGAGGTTAAGGTTATGACTAACTTGTCCAAGTTTCGTAAATACAAGTTTACAAAGACCCAACGAGTCAACTACAAGTTATAAAAGTATCCAGTAATACATGTGTACAAGTTACAAGTACTCGGGATGAAACTTGACATGTCCAAGTTATAACCGATAAGAAAAAGAAAAGCATGTAATTTTAGAGTCATATGAACTACCTGTATTGTTTATATGTGATGATACTTGGATGACGTGATTGCATGTTATGGTTTCAATGGATTATTTTTCTCTCATTGAGTAGCATCTCATTAAAAATATAATTATCTTTTTAGTTACTAAGAAGCAAGAAGTGGAAGTTAAAGTCATCTTTTGTTGTTCAATTCACGTCATGAGTGATAGGTCGGCTGGCGATCTCCCTCTCCTTTCTCTCATTATGCCGAGCATATGCATCCTATGAGATTTTTGAATTGTATATGTAACTATGTAAATATGAACTCCTGGAGGTGTTTTGTGATGTGTTTATGAACAAAGAAAAAGTGGTTTTGATTGAATATCCAAGGGTTATAAGTGGAAAGAGAAAGTGGTTTTGATTGAATATCCAAGGGTTACACGACCTTCCACACGGGCATGTACCTTCCCGTGTACGTTTCTGCCCAAACAAGGGTTTTTCAGCCATAACACGTCAAAACCTAATCAATAACATTCTTTCCACTTATAACCCTTGGATATTCAATCAAAACCACTTTTTTTTGTTCATAAACACGTAACAAAACACCTCAAGGAGTTCATATTTACATAGTTACATATATAATTCAAAAATCTCCTAGGATGCATATGCTCGGCATAATGAGAGAGAGGAGAGGGAGATCGCCGACCGACTCGTCACTTATGACGTGAATTGAACAACAAAAGATGACTTTAACTTTCACTTCGCTTCTTAGTACCTAAAAAGATAATTGCATTTTTAATGAGATGCTACTCAATGAGAGAACAATAATCCATTGAAACCATAACATGCAATCACGTCATCCAGATATCATCACATATAAACAATACAGGTAGTTCGTATGACTCTAAGATTACATGTTTTTTTTTCTTATCGGTTATAACTTGGACATGTCAAGTTTCGCCCCGGTACTTGTAACTTGTAAACTTGTACATATGTATTGTCGGCCAGCTTTTATAACTTGTAGTTGACTCGTTGGGTCCTTGTAAACTTGTATTTGCGAAACTTGGATAAGCCAGTCATAACCTTAACCTCTTAGTCTTGCATATATCATGAATGTTTCACATATAGCATATACAACATCCATAGCTTACACCATGGTACATATCTATTATAACATCAATAAACATAACGTTTGCGTCAACTAGCAAACGACACATCATTCACATCATAGTATCAATATCAATAAACATAGTATTGTTATAACATCAATAAACATAACGTTTGCGTCAACTAGCAAACGGCACATCACTCACATCATAGTATCAATATCAATAAATATAATATTAGCACTCAATAGTAATAACACATCATGACACAACTATTATTATTCAACTCACAAAAATGACGTCTTCGCTGTTTATCAATCCATCGCATCTTACACCTCACGCTCCTCGGCGTCTATAAACACATACACATATACTTTTATAAGTCATTTTATCATGATCAAACTTCTAAATATGCTCAAGGTACAAAATATGACTTTAGGGTTAGCTTATTTCTTTATGGGTACTTGACCCCTTTTCACTCTTTCTACCATAAGTCCCAAATACAGATTCAAATGATGCAATTCTAGTTTAACATGAAACTAGACTCATAGGACTCTAACATATCCAAAAATCAAGTCTAGGTACGAAATACACAGTTTCATGGTGATTTTCTAAAAATCGAGTTGTTGTCATTTCTTTATGGGTACTTGACCCCTTCACGATTCACACTCTTTGTATTATAAATCCTAAAATACAAGGTAAAATGACAAAATTCCAGTTTCACATGAAACTAGACTCAAATAGATCTAACATATCCAAAAATTAGCCCAATATTCCATATATATGATTTATTCTAGATTTTCAAACTCTAACTAGTTTCCAAGCACCCTTGTTATCGAGCGAGTCTCTAAACAAACAATAATAAATCTAGATTGGGACATGATCAAGACCTAATTTGTTTTTTAAAAAGAACTAGACATATAAATATAAAACATATCTAAAAATCAGATTGAAATAATCAACACCCAAAGAATACCATATTTTTAAAGTTTGCACACTAATCTGCCGACATCGGATCACCTAGAACAACATGTGTTCAAACCATCATAACCCGAAATATACATCACTAAAACCAAACCCTTTCACGGAGAGATAGATAAGACACAAACCAAAAATTTGTATTCTTACAACTTGTTCCAGATCCGACCCTAAAGTCTCGAAATCAAGAGTGCAAAACGGAGATGGAGATGAACTTACCTAGATTTCTATCTTGATCATCCGAATTTGACAAAGAAATGGGTTTTTCCTCTTTTTCTCTCTCTCAAAACGGGAAACCAGATGGGATAAGAAGAGATAATGATCAGGTAAGTAATCTTGATAAGGTTGTGAAGATATTTTGGCAAAGTTCGTTTTGGTCCCTCAAGTTTTGGCTTGTTTTTATTCTAATCCCCCAACTTAGATTACATTCAATTGAGCCCCTAATTCTTCCTATTATTCCAAATACTTATTATCGAATACCCCACTAACATGTCATATGCGAGTATAATTATATGCGTGTAATTCCTAAGTATGCGTGTATGTATGAATAGTGTATGTTTTTGGGACGGGGTTATTACAATCCTCCCCTCCTTAAAAGAATTTTGTCCTCGAAATTCCTTTACTCGTATCGGGAAACAAGTAAGGATAATGGTTGCACATATATTCTTCGGTCTCCTAAGTTGCTTCTTTCTTAGCATGGTTTCTTCATAAAACCTTCACCATAGGCATTTCTCTTTTCCTTAACTGTCTTAACTTTCGATTAAGAATTTGTACTTGGTTCCTCCATATAACTCAAATTGTCGGATACCTCTATTTCATCGGCTTGAACCACATGTGAAGGATCGGATCGGTATCTTCTTAACATACTTACATGGAAGACGTCATGTAGTCTGCGCTAACTCTTGGGGCAAAGCCAATCTATATGCAAGTGGACCAATCCGTTCCACTATTTCATATGGTCCAATATAACGAGGACTCAATTTACCTTTCTTACCAAACCGTAACACCTCTTTCCAAGGTGAAACTCTAAAGAAAACCTTATCCCCTACATTGTATTCTATATCTCGTCTATGTTGGTCCATATAACTCTTTTGTCGATCTTGTACAATCTTTAACTTGCTCCGAATCACATTTACTTTATCAACGGTTTCTTGTATCAATTCTAGACCCTCTAGTATTCTTGTTCCTTCTTTATCCCAATATACGGGACATCGACACTTTCTACCATATAAAGCTTCATACGGTGCCTTGCACTATACTCGTTGTGGAAATGATTATTATAAGCAAATTTAATCAAATTCACATAATCATCCCAAGATCCCTTAAACTCGAGCACACAAGCTCTAAGCATATCTTCAAGCGTCTAGATGGTTCTCTCCGATCGTCCATTGGTTTGAGGATGAAAAACGATACTAAAATGTAGTTTAGTCCCCATGACTTCTTGTAAACTACCCTAAAATATAGAAGTAAATCTTGGATCTCTGTTTGACATAATAGATAAGGGCACACCATGGAGTCTCATAATTTCATCTACATACTTCTTGGCCAATTGATCCGAGTACACCCCCATCCGATCGGTAAGAAATGAGCCGACTTTGTCAATCCGTCAACAATAACCCAAATAGCATCATTTTTCTTTTAAGTTTGAGGCAATCCTGTAACAAATCCATAGTGATCCTTTCCCATTTCCACTCCGAAATCGACAAAGGATGTAATTTTCCTACCGAAGCTCGATGCTCTATCTTTATTTGTCGACATGTCATACATCTTGAAATAAATTCAACCACCTGCTTTTTCATGTTCGGCCACTAAAAATGAACCTTCATTGTTTGATACATCTTAGTACTTCCTGGATGCATGGCATAAGGAGCATTATGGGCTTCATCTAAGATCTCTCTTCTTAAATTATTGACATCCAAAACATATATCCGATTCTCGTATATTAAAGCTCCATCGACATGAATCACAAATTCCTTGCCCCTTCCTCGATCCATCTTCTTCCTAAGCTCAACAATGTAATCATCTTGTTTTTGTGCTTCTCGGATTCTCTCATGTAGCACGAGTCTTACTTTAAAAGTAGCAAGTAAGATTCCACCTGGTGGCATTTGTAACTCTACATTCATTTCTCGTAAAGCAATCAAGTTAGCAATTCTTTCACTTACTTTTCGACTCGAGGCATCGGCGACTACATTTGCTTTTCCTGGATGGTACTCAATAGTACAATCATAATCTTTCAATAACTCTAGCCAGTTGTCTTTGTCTCATATTCGGTTGTTTTTGACTCGACGGATCCTTCAAACTCTTATGATCCGTAAAAATCGAAAAGTATCTCCATACAAGTAATGTCGTCATATTTTCAAAGTAAAAACCACTCGCTGCTAGTTCCAAATCATGTATCGGATAAGAAACTTCATACGGCCTTAACTCGTCTAGAGGCATAAGCAATAACTTGGCCATGTTGCATTAGGACACAACCTAAGCCTTGGTAGGAAGTATCGCCGCAAATAACAAAACCATCGGTACCACTTGGACTTGCTAACACTCGGAGCCGATGTTAACTTGGCTTTTAATTCATCAAAACTTTATTGGTATGCTTCGATCCACTTATATTCAACTCGCTTCCGAAGTAATTTAGTCAATGGTGCAGCTATACTAGAGAAATTCTTTACAAATCGTCGATAATAATCGACTAAACCCAAGAAACTCGCGTACTTCGCCACATTCTTGGGTGGTTCCCAATTCAAGCATCGCTTTAATCTTCTTTAGATCCACCTTTATACCTTCACTCGATACTATATGACCAAGAAATACAACTTGATTAAGCCAAAAATCACATTTATTGAATTTGGCATACAATTGTTTTTCTCTCAATATCCACGATACAATTCTCGGTTGCTCGAGCATGCTCCTCCTCATTACGGGAATACACCAAAATATCATCAATAAACACTATAACAAACTTGTCTAGATAGGGTTGGAACACCTTATTCATCAAGGTCATAAATGCTGTTGGTGCATTTATCAAGCCAAAAGGCATTACAAGAAATTCATAATGCCCATAGCGAGTCCGAATGCGGTCTTCGGTACATCCTTACTTGCTATTTTCAATTGATGATACTCGGATCTCAAATCGATCTTACCGAACACCCGAGCACCTTGCAACCGATCAAACAAGTCATCGACTCTCGGGAGAGGGTATTTGTTCTTGATGGTCACTCAATTCAACTGCCGATAATCAATACACAATCTCGGTGTGTCGTCTTTCTTTTTTACAAACAATACCGGAGCTCCCTATGGTGATGTACTCGGTCGGATATACCCTTTATCCAAGCAATTCCTGCAACCGAGTCTTCAACTCTTTTAACTCGGTAGGAGCCATCCCGTACGACGTCATAGAGATAGGAGCCGTGCCGAGCAATAACTCAATGGTAAACTCCATATCTCTATCCGATGGCAATCGTGGTAATTCGTCGAAAACACATCCGAAAATTCATTCACAACGTGTATGTCTTCTAACTTAACCCATGTCGGTTTAGCATCAATCACATGAGCTAAATATGCTTCGCACCCCTTCGAATCATCTTATATGCTTTAATTACGGATACTTAAACAAGTAGGTAAAATTTTTCGATCTCCTCGAAATATTAGTCTTACTTGATTTGGCAAATCAAATTCAACTTCTTTAGTAAAACAAGTTCACTATAGCATGATGCTTTGTCAAACAATCCATCCCCAAAATGACGTCAAAATCATGGAAGAACATGAGTAATAAATCAACATCTAATTTAGTATCTTCTACCTGTACCACACAATCTTGACATACCCTATTAACCTCAAGTAATTCTCCTAAGGGCATCCTAACATGCAAATCATATTCAAGGGGTTCAGCATATTTATGGATTTGGGATGCAAATGTAGGTGTCATGAATGAATGCGTGGCTCCGGGATCAATTAAAACACAAGCTTCAATATTAGAGACAAGTAATATACCCGTCACCACTTCGGTGCAACCACTACTTCTTATCGAGAAATTGCATAAACCCGTGCTTGAGCTTGAGATCGACTACTTTGAGCCTCGGCTCTAGCTCCACATTGTGTCATTGTGACATTTCTCGGTCTACCTCGATCTCTACCTCTTCCATACTCGGATATTCACATTACTCGGCCTTGGCCCCTAAACGAGTAGACTCGGATGCGGTATCGCTCATTCCACTTCTCTTTGGGCAATCTCTAATCATGTGATCTAGAGACCCATAGTGGAAACATCCATCGATCAATCTTCGACATTCCCCTCATGTCGTCTATTGTAATACGTACATACGGGTCACGGATCCATAGAGTCGCGTCCTCGACCTCGGCCTGCAGTAGTTTGGGTACCACTTCGGGTTTGCTTACTTCCCGAATAGCCACCCTTGAACTTTCCTAGAGCGAATTTTAATAGAGTATGGAGACTTGGTTCTTTTCTCTTACCCAAAAACCTCGCACTTTCGGTACATTGCTTCTTTGTTCAGCCTTTTAGCTCGGATAGTCTGCAGCTCTTAACCGGACATAGCTATCTAGATCTCCGGATGAGATCTTACTTCGATGGCATATGACAACCCTTCTTTAAACTTTCGACATTTATCTCGTTCGGTAGCTATCATGAACGATGCATACGGGACAGTTGGTTAAACCGCACATCATAATCCATCACGGACATATTATTTTGCTTCAAATTTAGAATTTCTTTTCTTTTCTCATCTTGATAAATCTTCGGTATGTAATTATCTCGAAATTCCTAAAGAAAATCTACCCATTGAAGGACGGGAGGTCGCACTCGTAGCATTTGGGATTATCTCCCACCGATCATAAGCATTTCCTTGGAGAAGAGACATCGTATAATCAAATCTTTCATCCGGAGTGCATTGCATCATATTTAAAATCCTCTATGTTCTTTTTAACTAGTTCTCGGCTTCGATTGGATCCGTAGACCCCATAAAATCAACTCGCTCCATATTTTTATAGTTTGTCATATCTTTGTTCTCTTGGTCTATTTTCAAGACCATGTTGGTGTAATACATGTGCATGAGGTATCCGTTATCCAACTCGGGTCGCGGGTGGTTCCATATGTACTTGAGAGGTATATGAAGCCTCTACGGCATGCTCGATCGATCGCTCTCTCTCTCTACAGTGCCTCGTGGTTAGAACCATGATCACTTACTTCTTCCATCCTATATATATGAAATTATATCATGTCATGTGCATTTATGTGATATCATGCATGCATGTATGCCCTATGCCCATATGAATCATATCCACCGCTCCGATACCAAAATTGTAGCGTCCTTAACCTAATTCCTTATAAAAACTTCGTATAACTTAGCCAATTTAGTTCTAGAAAACTCAATTAATCACAAAATATCACTTAGGACCGTTAAAACCTCATATTAGAAAGATTAGGAATTTTTTTTTGGGCGAGCGGGTTACACGGCCTCCAACACGATCGTGTACTTGCCGTGTAACTTAAAACTCATTTTCCCTTGAAAATAGAAGGTTACACGACCTTCCATACGGGCATGTACCTTTCCGTGTACGTTTACGCCTAAATAAGGATTTTTCAGCCATAACAGTTCAAAACCTAATCAACAACATTCTTTCCACTTATAACCCTTGGATATTCAATCAAAACAACTTTTTTTTTCATAAACACGTCACAAAACACCTTCGGGAGTTTATATTTACATAGTTACATATATAATTCAAAAATCTCCTACGATGCATATGCTCGGCATAATGAGAGAGAGGAGAGGGAGATCGCCAGCCGACTCGTCACTTATGACGTGAATTGAATAACAAAAGATGACTTTAACTTTCACTTCGCTTCTTAGTACCTAAAAAGATAATTGCATTTTTAATGAGATGCTACTCAATGAGAGAACAACAATCCATTGAAACCATAACATGAAATCACGTCATCCGGTATCATCACATATAAACAATACAGGTAGTTCGTATGACTCTAAAATTACATGCTTTTCTTTTTCTTATCGGTTATAACTTGGACATGTCAAGTTTCGCCCGAGTACTTGTAACTTGTAAACTTGTACACATGTATTGTTGGTCGGCTTTTATAACTTGTAGTTGATCTGTTGGGTCCTTGTAAACTTGTATTTGCGAACCTTGGACAAGCCAGTCATAACCTTAACCTCTTAGTCTTGCATATATCATGAATGTTTCACATATAGCACATACAATATCTATAGCTTACGCCATGGTACATATCCATTATAACATCAATAAACATAACGTTTGCGTCAACTAGCAAACGACACATCATTCACATCATAGTATCAATATCAATAAACATGGTATTGTTATAACATCAATAAACATAACATTTACGTCAACTAGCAAACGGCACATCATTCACATCATAGTATCAATATCAATAAATATAATATTAGCACTCAATAGTAATAACACATCATGACACAATTATTATTATTCAACTCATAAAAATGACGTCTTCGTCTGTTTATCAATGCGTCGCATCTTACACCTCACACTCCTCGGCATCTATAAACACATACACATATACTTTTATAAGTCATTTTATCATGATCAAACTTCTAAATATGCTCAAGGTACAAAATATGACTTTAGGGTTAGCTTATTTCTTTATGGGTACTAGACCCCTTTTCACTCTTTCTACCATAAGTCCCAAAATACAGATTCAAATGATGCAATTCTAGTTTCACATGAAACTAGAGTCATAGGGCTCTAACATATCCAAAAATCAAGTCTAGGTAAAAAATACATAACTCATGGTGATTTTTTAAAAATCGGAGTTGCTTGCCATTTCTTTATGGGTACTTGACCTCTTCGTAGTTCACACTCTTTGTACTATAAATCCTACAATACGGGTAAAATGACAAAATTATAGTTTTACATGAAACTAGACTCAAAGGGATCTAACATATCCAAAAATCAGCCCAATATTCCATATACATGATTTATTCTAGATTTTTAAACTCTAACTAGCTTCCAAGACCCTTGTTACCGAGCAGTCTCCAAACAAACAACAATAAATCTAGATTGGGACATGATCACGACCTAATTCTTTTTTAAAAAGAACTAGACATATCAATATAAAACATATCCAAAAATTAGGTCGAAATACTCAACACCCAAAGAATACCATATTTTTAAAGTTTGCACACTAATCTGCCAAGCATCGGATCACCTAGAACAACATGTGTTCAAACCATCATAACCTGAAATATAAATCTCTAAATACAAAAATTTTTCATAGAGAGCTAGATAAGACACAAACCAACAATTTTTATTCTTACAACTTATTCCAGATCTGACCCTAAACTCTCAAAATCAAGAGTGCAAAACAGAGTCGGGGATGAACTTACCTAGATTTCCAGCTTGATCATCCGAATTTGACAAAGAAATGGGTTTTTCCTCTCTTTCTCTCTCTCAAAAAGGGAAACCAGATGGGATAAGAAGAGATAATGATCAGGTAAGTAATCTTGATAAGGTTGTGAAGATATTTTGGCAAAGTTCGTTTTGGTCCCTCGAGTTTTGGCTTGTTTTTATTCTAGTCCCTCAACTTATATTACATTCAATTGAGCCCCTAATTCTTCCTATTATTCAAAATACTTATTATCCAATACCCCACTAACATGTCATATGCAGGTATAATTATATGTGTGTAATTCCTAAGTATGCGTGTATGCATGAACGAGTGTATGTTTTTGAGACGGGGTTATTACACCTAGACTTAATTTTTGGATATGTTAGAGCCCTATGAGTCTAGTTTCATGTGAAACTAGAATTGCATCATTTGAATCTGTATTTTGGGACTTATGGTAGAAAGAGTGAAAAGGGGTCAAGTACCCATAAAGAAATAAGTTAACCCTAAAGTCATATTTTGTACCTCGAGCATATTTAGAAGTTTGATCATGATAAAATGACTTATAAAAGTATATGTGTATGTCTTTATAGATGTCGAGGAAGGTGAGATGCAAGACGCGACGCATTGATAAACAACGAAGACGTCATTTTTGTGAGTTGAATAATAATAGTTATGCCATGATATGTTATTGCTATTGAGTGCTAATATTATATTTATTGATATTGATACTATTATGTGAATGATGTGTTGTTTGCTAGTTGACACAAACGTTGTGTTTATTGATGTTATAACAATATTATATTTATTGATATTGATATTATGATGTGAATGATATGCCGTTTGCTAGTTGACGCAAACGTTATGTTTATTGATGTTATAATGGATATGTACCATGGTGTAAGCCATGGATGTTGTATATGCTATATGTGAAACATTCATGATATATGTAAGACTAAGAGGTTAAGGTTATGACTGGCTTGTCCAAGTTTCGTAAATACAAGTTTACAAGGACCTAACGGGTCAACTACAAGTTATAAAAGTCGGCCGACAATACATGTGTACAAGTTTACAAGTTACAAGTACTCGGGATGAAACTTGACATGGCCAAGTTATAACCGATAAGAAAAAGAAAAGCATATAATCTTAGAGTCATATGAACTACTCGTATTGTTTATATGTGATGATACTGGATGACGTGATTTCATGTTATGGTTTCAATGGATTATTGTTCTCTCATTGAGTAACATCTCATTCAAAATGCAATTATCTTTTTAGGTACTAAGAAGCAAAAGTGGAAGTTAAAGTCATCTTTTGTTGTTCAATTCACGTCATGAGTGATAGGTCGGCTGGCGATCTCCCTCTCCTTTCTCTCATTATGCCGAGCATATGCATCTTATGAGATTTTTGAATTGTATATGTAACTATGTAAATATGAACTCCTGGAGGTGTTTTGTGACGTGTTTATGAACAAAGAAAAAGTGGTTTTGATTAAATATCCAAGGGTTATAAGTGGAAAGAATGTTGTTGATTAGGTTTGAAGTGTTATGGCTGAAAAACCCTTGTTTTGGACAGAAACATACACGGGAAGGTACACGCCCGTGTGGAAGGCCGTATAACCTTCTATTTTCAATGGAAAATGAGTTTTAAGTTACACGAGCAAGTACACGACCATGTTAGAGGCCGTGTAACCCGCTGTCCAAAAAAAAAAAATTCCTAATCTTTCTAATGTGAGGTTTTAACGGTCCTAAGTGATATTTTGTGATTAATTGAGTTTTCTAGAACTAAAATGGCTAAGTTATACGAAGTTTTTGTAAGAAATTAGGTTAAGGACGCTACATGGTTGGTGTTGCTTTCCTACGCTCTTAGTCCCTATTTCTCTATCATTTGTATCAAAATTCAAAACAATAATATTCTATAAAATTATTGTCCATACCATTGCTTTTATTGAATTGAATTCATGACTCTATTTTAGTTATTTGCAACAAGACTCTTAACTAATACGGTAGTGTGCTTTAATGTCGGTTGAATAACATATTCTATTCAAAATTATTACAGTTATGGTCAAATAAGATTTGAAAAATCAATTTAGTTTATTTTAATCTTAAAATTATTTATTAGGAAATTTTTGTTTTTTGTTTTTTTTTTCATTATATTCAACGGTTAATTGATTTTAAGCATTTCATTTTTTTTTATCGTTTCCCTCCTTTTCCTACTAAGATTAGAAATCCAGTATTTTTCATATCTATATGAATGAGTCAGATTTTCATATCCATATAGTGATCTAGGCCCAATTCTTAAAATTATTTTGAAAAAAATTATTTAATACTTGTAAAAAAAAAAATTCTTGAATAGCTTTAGCTAATATAAGCCCAATTTCATTTTTTTGCAATTGATGGTTTTTTTTTTTTTGACATGTAGAAATTATTTTTGATTTTTTTAATAATTTCAAAAAACAATTTTACTTGAACAGTTTTCACTAATTTAGATCCAATTCTATTTTTTACAATTATTAAGTATTTTTTTCAAAAATAATTTTAAAAATTAAAATTAAAAACTAAAATACTTAAATCAATGCTTTTTTTTTTAAAGTATTTCAGTGTGAAACATGAAAAAAAAATAAAAAAAATTATCTAAACAATAATAATTTAAGGTCAAAATAAACTAAATTGATAGTTCATGTCTTATTTTTACTAATACTTAAATATGCCATTTAAACCTTTAATATCAATGCGGCTGCATTGAAAACAAAAAATGATCTAATAAGATTTGAGTTGGGCTTGAGGCATTCAAAGCCCAACTACAGCCCAATTAAATCTTCCTCTCCCGACTCCTAGTCACGGAGTTGGGCATTCCCTTCCCTTCGACTGAAGCCGGACTCAACTAGCCTTCATAGTCTCTTGCCTCCTGAAGAATCACCTTCCATTTTTCTTCTCTGCTCATAAGGGTTTCATTCTTTATCAGCAAAGGTACCATCTTTAAGTCAAATGGGTTCTTGTTTTTATGGCTTAGAATATTTTTTTTTTTTTTTTTTTTTTTTTTTTTTTTTTACCTACTTTGATATGAAATGGTTTCAAGAATTTGTTGCCATTTGTTTGGAAATTTTAGTTTTTGACAGTTTGGGATTTTGTTCTTCAGTATAGATGGTCTAATGTGATTTAGGCATGTAAAGGTTTCTACTTTGTTTGTGTAGTTCTTATGTTCGTTTCGTTCCTCGTAGTACAACTAGAAACACTCTCCGCAACTGCAATATGAGATGACAAGACTGCTTTTTTATTTGATTTGAGAGGTTATGAAGTTATTGTCTTTGCATCGGTTGTTTTGATTATTATGAATTTGATGATGTTTTAGGTTTTGTGGTTGCTGTTAATGTTCATTGATGTGGATTTTTTTTGTCATTAATTTTGTGTTTATTGTTTTAAGACACCTATTACCGTTTGGAGGATGAATTGCCCTTACAAGTCTCTTACTTTTTAGTTCAAACTGCACACACTGTGAGTGGTTCAATTGATTCTTGACCATGAGATATATTACATTCTATCAGCATGTTCTAATGAGTCCTTCCCCACTTTTCTTGGGAGAGAGGAAGAGACCCGAAACCGCCCATTTTCATCAATTGCTTGAAATCCTCTATATGGAGCAGTCCGAGTTTACTTTACAGTGGAGCATACACATTTCTTTTTGGCAGTGGGAACAATATTGTTGCTAGAGTAGAATGATTATTTGTTGAGTGGAAAATAGCTTATGGTCTTGCTTTTTTAGAAAAGCAACGATCCTGCAATTTCTGATGTAGATAATTCAAGTGGGTATTCTAACTCTTCTTCGACTGTCTACAGGAAAGCTTAGCTCATGATACTTTTCTTAATTACATAGGTTTGACATAAGTCCAGCTTTAAGGTTGTCCTTATGCTTCACAAGATGCTGGTAGTTTGTTAGCCAGTCTGGCATTCTCTCTTTCTCAATGGGTTTTGTTCCAACTTACAACCTTTTGTCTCTTTCGGCATACTTGTGCAGTAGAAAGTATTTAAGAAGAGAAAAGGATGAAGACTAAACCTAACCTACTTGACTGTTAAGTGAATCACTTAGGAATATTAATTGACTTCTTTTTTGATCTTTAGAGAAGCTTTTCTCTATAGGCCTGACTGATTTATTGTACTGGTTGCAGCTTCAAAGATCTCTAAAGCTTTCTAAAGTGAAATGGTTTACAAATCCATCTTTTTTTTCCTTCTTCATTCAGCATTTTTATGTTGTATTGCGGTGTTGTGTGTTGATTCATGCAAAAGACAAACTCAGTCTTATACTTTATGGTTCATGAGAAAAGAAAGATAACAAGATATTTGTTAGCATGATAGTATTGTTTAACAAGTGCAAAACGGAAATTGAAGTGTTACACTGATTGAGGATTGGAGAAATTCATGTGAATATGGGATAGAAAGGATGTGGAGAAATTACGTTTAATGGCATAGCTGGTTAGTCTATGGAGTTATAGAAGTTGGCATCTGCACGTCTTTGGCTCTACTACGCTTGAAGTGTTGTATAAACTCCTTCAAATGATGGTTTTAGGTCATCCAGTTGAATCATTGTAGCTGGGTACCTCCATGATGTGGATATTTCCTTTTAATTTAGAGCTTATGGCATTCATCTTTTTAACAGTTGATGTTCTCTGAGTCAGGCAACATATTTGTTTGCCTAATAAGCTTTCTTATCCTTTTGCATATTCTTGATTCTTGCATTCTATTTTACCACACTGGCTCAGATTTCATTCAAACACTAGGCAAAAGAGTTGTGGCCTTTTCTTCTCATAAAACCATTAGGTTTATTTATTGAATTATGTAGGACTTTTTTGTTTCTGTACCTATGATTCTATTGGCTTTTATTTTGCAGATACAGATGGTTATTCCACCCCCAGTTAGACCGCCTAGAATTACTCAGTTTCTGAAGCCCTATGTTCTGAAGATGCATTTCACAAACAAGTATGTTAGTGCCCAAGTGACGCACTCACCAAGTGCCACAGTAGCATCTGCTGCAAGCTCACAGGAGAAGGCCCTGAGACCAACCATGGAAAATACCCGAGATGTGGCAGCTGCTGCCAAGATTGGGAAGATACTAGGAGAACGCCTGCTGCTCAAGGATATACCTGCTGTTACTGTTTTCCTGAAGAAAGATCAGAAATATCATGGAAAGGTGAAAGCCGTGATTGATTCTTTAAGAGAAGTTGGCGTCAAAATTGTTTGAATTGTGGACAAGAGTGTTACTGAGTTTGCTTATTTGAACTGTAGTTCCAAGGATTACTGTATTTGTTAGGAAGGATAGCTTAGGGAATGGGGGAAAAAGTGAAAAAATGCATGGTGCTTTCTTTAATTGTTAAAAGAACGAAGTCCCTTTGCCCATGCTTTCTTAAATATTTATTTACAGACAAATAAAAAACTTGGAAGGTAATTTTGTTGATGATAATTTATGAAGATGCTAATTCGATAGCAATGCCATGGTGATGAATGGAAGTACTATTTCAAAATATGCTCGGATTGGAAGAAAGTGTACTTGCAAATGGAAAAAAGTGAGAGGAAAGTCACCCCAAGGTGGAAAGCCAAGGTGTTTCTTCCAAGAATCGGAAAGGCAAACTCCAATTGCACCATGATTAAGATAATAGTGACCCCAACTTGTATTGAGAGTTCATCTGTTGCGTACACTTGTGCTATGAAAATGCACTACGCTTCTCTACGTTGAGGCGTATGCGATGCTACAAAAAAAGAAGGGAACCTGTATGGTGTCATGAGATACAAAGTTGGTGTTTATTGTAGTCGCTGGAGCAATTGGAATTTGTTTTCCATTGATTTTGTGGTAGAAGCAAGCAATCGAACAAACAAAAAAGAAAAATGTAAAACTTGATTTATCAAAAGATGCAAAGAGAGAAAAAATTGTGGGGGAGGTAGGTCGATTCTGTTGTTATATAGGGTAGTTTCTGACATGCAAATTCTAACTTTCTGAGACATGCTCGATGTGTTGTTTATGTCTGGTCTTAAATCCTATTTTGATCTTATTTGCGAGTTGCTCTTCCATTAATGATCCATATGAAGCATGTGTATCTTGAATATCATCCCAACGCAAATCCCTATTCCCAGTTCCAAAAGGAATGGATGCAAGCCATAAAAAACTTCTGGATGATCACCATTTCTTGCATCACAACTGATTCCAAGTCTGCCTCATTAGGTTCAGGATTGGCACTCTAATTTTCATCTGCATCATAATGGAACCTTACATTTCTACTTGATGGAATGGCATGGCCTAAAGTCTCTCAAGGACAATCAAAAGAGGCCCTGTTTTAATTATGGTCCAATTAGTGGAATCCAGTTTCAGTATCTGCAGTGAAACTAATAGCTAGGAAATTCTTGGAAAGAACCTTGATAGAACTTAGTTTTTGCTGCCTAAAAGTCCTCCTTATTTTTGGTTCATGCAGAATAATATTTATTTTTTGTAGATTTATTTGATAGTCCAAATCTAGCTGGTTATAATCCCTACAAATAAAAATGTGGAGGTATAATGTCATAAATCTCCAACATATTCAGGCTTTTATAAAAGCCTTGAGCTTTTGTAGCCAATAAAAGAAGAAACTCTCCCTTCCTTTATGGTCTTTATCTTCTCATATTCCAAATATAACATAATTTTTCAGGGTGATTATGTGATTAGTGAAGTAAGAGATGCCAAAAGATAAAAATTTTGTATGCATTAACAAGTGCATATATATGGTAAACATTCAGGACAAATGTACAGTGACAATTCCTTTAATTAGTCCTCCTATTTTGGGGCAAGCTTTTGATCACAGCCTCTAGCTGGAGACATTTTCTAAGAGCTTTCCATGTCAGCATCTTTCCTTATCCCTCTTCAACCAAACAAACAGAAAACTTTCTGCATCCCTTTTCCTGCAGTACCACCCCCATTTTGGCTGCATTTTCAGGTTCTTTTGCAGCATCAGAAGCCAGTGAGTGTTTTAGAGGTAAATTTAGTTCAGTTGCATTTTTTACCACCAGGTTCTTCAACAAAATATCCAATCTTGTCAATGTCGGAACCATTGATCAATTTTTACGGAAGCTTTCTGATAAGGTAACCTATAACGTTTTGCTCATGTTATGAACAACAATTTTATATGTTTATCCAAAAGGGCCAGAAAATACGTTGGTAGGGCAGGATAGAATGGGATCGCAGCTTGTGTTGCATTCGTGTTCCTTCTTTTGCCTTTGAAATCACAGTTTCGCTCTCGTTTGAGTATTTACGGAACAATGTCTTTCCAACATCCAGTGAGAAACTTCTCAGTGGGAGCTTCCTTACCATCTGCACCGGAAAAAATATCAGATGATCCATTGACAAGTAAAACGCCTCAGAGTACCGTCACGTGTGCATACCAGGCTTATGTAGCAGGTTATTGGCGTAATGTCATGGTTTTATGGTGCAAGAACCTTATGAATCATACCCTCAGCCTCATCATCAGTAACCTTGAAGGTGAGGTTTGTTACAATTGCAAGATTGACCTTAAGCCTTGGCTTTTTTGGAGCAAAAAAGGGAGTAAGTCCTTCGAGCTTGAAGGGTGTCAAGTAGATATACATTGGGATTTCCGATCAGCTAAATTTGCTGGGAGTCCTGAGCCGGCTAGCGATTATTATGTTGCTGTAGTTTCAGATGAAGAGGTCGTATTACTGTTGGGAGATTACAATAAAAAGGCTTATAAGAAAGCCAAAGCAAGACCGGCTCTTGTTGAGGCTATCTTATATTTGAAGAAGGAACATGTATTTCACAAGAAAACCTTCTCAACCAGAGCTAAATTCGACGAAAAGAAACATGAGCATGATATTATTGTAGAAAGTTCAACAGGAGGGCCGAGAGACCCTGAGATGTGGATTAGCATAGATGGAATCGTCATGATTCATGTTAGGAATTTGCAGTGGAAATTCAGAGGGAACCAAACTGTGATGTTGAGCAGACAACCAGTGCAAGTGTTCTGGGATGTCCATGATTGGCTGTTTAGTACCCCTGGCACTGGCCATGGCTTGTTCATATTCAAACCAGGGGTTTCGGAATCGGAAGACGACAAGGATGGCAGCAGTTATGGTACCCCGAGCGATACCAGTGATGGGAGTATGTATTTTTCAACCAGGAGTGTCTCAGCAACACCAGAATTCTGCCTTTTCCTTTATGCCTGGAAGATTGAGTAAGGTTTGTAGAAATATACTTGAATTGACTGCATGTATTATATACACAGGCATTCTCATGGCTAGAACTTTCCCCGCCAGTAGGAATTTAACCTGTAAAGTTAGTTATCAGTTATCTCCCTGGTCTGAGCACTTTTATGGATGTATATCAGATACATTATATTTGCCAGGTCCATTGTGGAAGCATACTTGAGAATTATAACATGTAGTTTTATCCAGTACGTTCAATTCTTTATATAGATCTTGAATCCATATATTTTGCTCAAATAATTCCTTTACTTTGAAGAAATATCATGTTTAATAGACTTAATTCCATGTCAAATTATAGCTTCAAAGCTTTCACCTGGACAAACATTTTCAGAGTACACATAATTCTATCAGTCCATGCAAAGCTTTCAGTAATATAAAAAATAATTGCCAAAGAGCTTGTAGGTCACCCCCGGCATCCATATCCCCCTCCCCACTAGCTAGAGGTCTGGGGGTTGAGCCCCTCCTCCCTCGTTACCCATAATTATAAATTTTTATTCAATAAGCTACATCACTCAGGGTATTGCTTTCTCTTCAGTTAATATAAAAGCATTCAAGATCAGGAACCATATAAAATTCTGACATTGCTCCTTTGGTGTTTGTTTCGGGACCATGCCAACCATCCTCATACCCAGATGGGTTTTGCTGCAGGGTTAGGTGCTTAACACAAATATCTGATCAATATCCAACTCCAAACTGACTGTCATTCTTGTATAAAAATATATCAGGAATCAGAGGGTAAACGACTTGGCAAATTCAGGTGAACAGATCATCTATTTATGCATTTTTTACATCTTTAACTTCAAGAGGAATAACCAAAAGCTTCTATATATAATCACTATCAAATAGCAACAGATTTTTCCATCACTATATGGCATCCGTTGCTACATTTAATTAGCAACGGATTAGAGACAATAAGTATTCTGTCACTAATATGGTGGCCGCTATTTTTTTAGCGATCGATTTTTTTTTCGACGATGATTAGCGATAGATATTTCTTTGCTAAATAGTTGAATTTGCATCGCTAAATCAATTTAAATCAGTCATCCGTGATGTCTTAGATCCATGTATAACCATTGCTATTTCGACTTACATCTGTTGCTAAATAACAACGGAATGGTTTATCGTTAAATTATAGTCGCTAATATCCTCGTAATTCTATTGCTAATTTAGTTGCTATTTAACGACTGTATATGTATCCATTACTATTTTTTTTAATTGTAATAACAAACAAGTGTAAACATCATCCTATTAAAACACGATATATTATTTAATAAAATTAAAAAATGAATAATTAAAATAAAATAAATATATAAATGCGTTAAAATGTATAAAAAAATTAATTTTTTTAAAAAAGAAATTTAGTCCTCATTATTACCATCTCTTGCATCATCTTTCGGCTATCGGCTATTTAAAGGAATGACTAACTCGTCGGGTTGTAGGAGGGTAAGTCTGGAGGGACGAAAGGCGACCTGGAGGTTCTCTAACAACCCCATAACTCTCTGCAACGCAGTTTATATGCTACTAAATTGACTAGCTTGTTGCTGGATGGTAGCCTCCATCCCCTCGATCCGATCTTTGTACTCGGCGAAACCTCCCGGATATTATCACCTGGATATTCCCACTGGATACCACGAAGTGGCTTAGGAGGAGCCGACGTTAAAATGTGACTAACATTGAGACGCATAAGTTTTGATATTATACACTCTTTGTTTTTTCTCCCCTCCGACAGACATCCAAATCTTGAATATGTCAATATTTTGAGACAATGAATCACCCTCTTGTCGCTCCTTAGCAATTGCTTCTTGCATTGATCGCACGTGCTCTTGATTCATTAAAATAATAACAATATTAAATCATAAATATATTTTTTCAGATTATATTGGTAGATATATATTTATTTAAAAAAAATATAAAACCTTATTGTTACTATTTGCGATCTCTTGTCAATGAATGTCCTAACATTCGGTTTGTGAGTGGTCACGAACGACTTGTAAGAATTTGGATTACGACCCAATTTATTATACTAAAAAAATAAACAAAATAATATGAAATGAAATAAATACAAAAATTAATTTATAACACAATGGATAAAATAGTATTTAACAAATGCGTAGCGTGTTCGATCAAAGAGATGGACCTTCTAGTATGCTTGGAAGGGCCAAGACCGACGCCATCAATCTCCGACATGTTGTTTCGAGACGTCTGCCGAGCTCGAGCCTAATACCTAGGAGTGGTTCAATCTTGGTGTCATGCTTCTCACACCTCCTATTTAACAAACACAAGTCCGTTATCCTTATGCTTTAGCTTGTTAAGTATGTTGTCGTATCGCCTCCGTGCCATACTCTCCCATACATCCTTAAACGAGTATATTAACGGTCGCATCCTATAAAAAAGTACTTCTACACGAAGAAAAAACAATAATATTAGCATTTTTCATGTTAAATTAACACATTAAATAAAATATAAGTAAATAATTAATATGTAACCCTAAACTCATTAAAGTAGAAGTCTTTTGTCTCAATAGAGACAAACTTCCATGTGGAGCCAATGACGTCCAATCGTTCTTAAAAAATTAGGATGATTTTTATGAAGCACTTGCTCAATGAAACCAAACTCGTTGAAAAAAAAACTGAATTAATGATTTCAATATAATATATAAAAATATAAAACTAATTATCGCATGTGAAACATATTACTTGTCGGTTATTCACGATCCAAATGGTCCGTCCATCATAAGATCCTGTAGAACTTCTTTGAGTTGAGGATATCATAATAAGATCACTACAACAAAGTATAGTATTGGTAGAGGCACTACTAGAGCGGATGCCGATATGCCGACACCACTATCAAGTTAGCGATCTAGAATAGTTAGACTAGTAATATCATATCTATGTACACTGCCATTATCGATCAAACGGTAAAGATTAGAGCCACGATCATTGATACCATTACCGGATCCGCACAATCCACGAGGCATGACTTAAGAATAACACCTAAAATAATTAAACAAATAACTAACAATTTGATAGAAAATATACTATAAATTATTATGAATTAAAATATACAAAATCAACACGTCTAAAATGCACAACAAACATAAAAAAATACATAATAGATAAAACGATATAACTTAATGAATACAATAAATAAAATTCATCTTTAATTACAACTGTCATAACAATCTTCTAAGTTTTCCTCTTCTTTAGTTGATTCGATGTATATTCATTCTCATTTTCTTCATTAGTTTCAATTATTTGTATATTTATAAATGATTGATTTGAATCATTCAATGAATGCTCTTCACCATCATCTTAGACTAAATTATATTGGATTTTTGCATCATCTTCTTAAAATGAATCTGCATTATGTTATAATCCTTTAATGCATATTTTACTATTCATACTTGCTCTATTTGCACCATCTCTTGTGTGTGAAATCTATATTTGTTTACAATGTATCATGGATACGACTTTGCGATCTGTAAAGGGCCTTTTCTAAGATCTTTTATGAGCTGATTCGTCATACGGAGTTGGTCGGGCATATTCTATCTAAAAAATCGAGATCTATGACAAGAAGTTTAGTTAAGAGTCAAAGAAAATCATTTAGCAAGCTTGAACTAAAATAAGGATACTCATATATGTACTAAACCATTCAACAAAGTTGGTTTTAAGTCGACCATCAACTTTATACTCAAGCATATAGGGATTATTTTATTGTAGTTAAGCAATTTATCCACTATTGAAAAATCTCATACTAGTTAGTTTGTATATTATGATGGCTAATTAAATATTAAAATATTGATATTAAATGTTATATACTTAATAAATGTAAGATTTAACTTAACATTTCAATAATACATATTGATAAGTTGCTTTATGCTCTTCTTCCGCCAACCTTCATGCTCGTGGCTCGATCAATTAGTTGACCATGCTTGTTTGAATATGAAAAGCATCCCTTCAATGTGATTACTCAATTCCGCATCGCGCTCAACATTATACGACACTTTGCGATGTCTAGTATTCACATGTTTTGAATGGAACATGTTTTTCTCTTATCAATCCGCATCTCGAATTTTGATATCAAGGATGTTTACAAAACTTATAAGCGAGTTAATTCATTGTCATCACTCTAATAAATCATATAGATTTTGTTATAATAGCGAATCTTTTCTATTGGTAAACTCATCCATTTCACGAACTTTTTGATGTTATAAAAATTCTCTATCAAACAGCTTATCAATTGACATCAATTTCTTCATCAACCCACATATCTCATCATGACACATTTCAAAAAAATAGTGTTTGGCTTAAGGTTTAGTAATTGGGCAATTGCAAACAACTAGGAGTGATTGTCATAACTAGATAAAATCTCTTTATTCGTTATATTTAACATGTCATAAAAGACTCAAGCATTGGGATTTGATACCTCATCTATCCTAGATCGATTAAATGATGAATCGACTACATCCATCATCATTTTTTCTTATGGATTGGGGGTTGACTATAACTTCTTTCACCTTTATAAAAATTTTTCGATACAACATAACTCTTCAAGTCAACTTCTCTATAGTGTATGCGATCATAATACCCCGACACAAAATCATATCTCACTAAATGGTATTTAATCATGGAAACCTCTTTAAAATTTTGATTTTGACACTTATAGTGATTGCAAGAATGCCTTAACTTTCTCCCGTCCATATATTGAGGATGAGTAGCAACAAATGCAATAAATTCTTCAACCTTATTCACGAAATCATCATTTAAATACTCATCTATACACCTAACATACATCCATTCATGATTAGACCTTATTATTTAGTTTTTATATTTTTGAGGCAACACAAAATTAGTTAATAATAATTTTTTTAAATATCTAATAAAAAGCTTAAGTCACTTTTACCATAGTAGCTATAACCTCTCGAATCTAGATAGCTTCAAGAAATTAGATTCTTTTTCAAATCCGGTATATGTCTCTTTTTTTCAAAGTCCTCACAACCAAATCATGAAATCGATACGAATTGTACCAATACCATTCATCTCACAATCCGAATTGTTGCCCATCGAATAGAGCCACCACTTCTAGGTTCATAAATGGTAAACCACTCTTTATTTAGACACATATGATAAGAAACATCCGTATCTAAGATCCATTTTTTATTAGAACGACCATTTAAAGGATATACAACGAATAACATTTTCAAAAGCATTAACATCGGTAGCCTTTGTCATATTAGCGGACTCAAAACTTTAACCCCGTGGTTTCTTCTTCTTCTTCTAGAGTAGGACAATCTAATTTATAATGTCCTTTCTTGTGAAAATAGTAGCACTTAATATTATTTTTCTTATTCGGGAGTGTTTTAGACTTAGAACGTAATTTAGGTCTTCATTTATAACTTTCTCTATCCTTCGTCTTCCCCTTATCGGCAAACCATTAGCCTAACTATAAACGACTTTACCATTCGGTTTCGTCTCGACTCAGTAAAATTCAAAGAATCTTTAACACCCTTTAAAGTTATAGATTCTCTATCATACAATATTGAATTAACAAAATTCTCATACGAAGCGAGTAATGAATACAATACAATAAGAGCTTGACCTTCTTCATCAAATTTAATATTAAGATTTTCATATCTATAACAATCTTATTGAATTTATCAAGGTGTTCATAAATAGACATACCTTCTTGCATCTTTAGTATACAAAGACGCCGCTTCAAATACAATCTTGTTATAAGAGGTTTTTTTCATGTAGAGGCTTTGTAACTACTTTCACAATCCTCGCTATCGTCTCTTCATCCGGCACCTCTTACAATACCTTATTTGAAAATGATATTTGTAGAGCACTATAAGCCTTTCTCATCCATCTCTTCAATTTCGACAAAAGTTATATCATCCGGGTATATATCCGCAATTGTCTCAACGGAACCTTCACACCGTAACAAAACTTTCATCTTTATTCTCCATAAGTCAAAATTATTTTAACCATCAAAAGGTAAAACATCAAATTTAGAGCTACCATTACGAACGAGAAAAACCCATAGATGCACAACCTATGCTCTAATACTAATTTGTTATGACAAACAGCGAAAATAAGACAAGTAATGACAAATAATAATCAAAAGATAAAGCTAAACAAATTATCAATACACAAGATTTATGTGGTTCGATAAATTACCTACTTTACGGACGAGAGGAAAGTTTTATTAGCTTGATAGTAGAAGAATACAAAAACCCTAGAGGCTCAATACAAAGTATTTGTCTTTCACTCTATTTTGTAAAAAAAGACATAAGGAGAAAAAACCTAATGAGCTAAATATATTATTGGCCTATAAAATTCAAGTCATATATGACAAGATCTTTATGTAACCACATAATCCAATTCTTATGTTAAGGAATTTATTACCACCTCCGGGCATTGATGGTGGGATAAGTTCAATGATTTACTTCCTACTTCGTCTACTTACAGATTGTAGAGATGCTTCCTCCCCAGTGAATGCGGGTAGTGATCAACTTTGTTGGGTTCTTACTAGTAATGGTGCTTTCATTGTTAAATCTACTTATAAATCTCTCTTGAACCCTCTTACAAACATCATTAATATAAGGTTGAGTTTGGTGTGGCATTGTGATGGTCCTCATAGAAGTAGATCATTTTTATGGCATGCAATTCATAGTAAGCTTCGACTAATGAGTATAAAGTGCACGGAAGACACTCATTATCGTTATGAAGCTCCTATTGAATCGATCATTCATGTTCTAAGAGATTGTTCACATGCTAAATCACTTTGGGATAGGTGTGGGGCCTCTCAAATAATTTAGCATTTCTTTGAGTGTAATCCTCAAGATTGGTTTTGGACTAATCGACAAATGATTCTAGGTGAGTCAATGATTTGCTACCGTGGAATATATGGTTCGAAGTGTATTGTTGACTTTTATGGCGTTGATGCAACAAAAGCCTATTTGCTGATAGTTTTGTGCCTACTACTAATCTAGTGAATGCAATTATATTGCTTACTAACCAAGTTAATGCTAGTGTTGAAATATTTTCTTTATAAAAACATACTTGCATGAAACTAAAAAATTTTTATTAGTTAGCATAAACCTCCGAGTAGTTAGGTTAAATTAAACACAAATAAAGTCATGCGTAGTTCCATTAGCATATTTTTTTACGGATGGTGTATTATGGAATGATTCAAAAACCAAGATTCAAGACTTTTCTTATCACATTGGAATTTTCTTGATCCTATGTGTTGAACTTTGAAACATTTTCACCGACTTAGAAATGACTTAGAATGCAAGTTTTTGTGAGATAATACTTGAAATTGATTTAAAACTAGCTATTCGGTTATTATCTTCGTAAGAAGTTCATAATGGAGATTATAGCCAGCCAATTTATTCCATTTGGGAGCTACCTTAACTTTCAAAACAAGTTCATATTTATTTTTATTTTTTAGAGAAGCCAATCCTATTGCGGATTGACTAGCATCTTATGTCTACTCCCATTTGGGAGCTACTTCAATTGGGATAAGTTCATATTTTTCAAGGAGTTTTTAATTTCAAGCCTTTTGTTAGAGAGTAGTTGCGACTCCTAGACTTTGCAACTTTAACAAGTTTTTTAGAGATTTATCTCTCTTTAATAAAAATTATAATAGTAATAATCCCTCTAATATCATGCTAAAAAAAATGAAACTCCAATCTTTAAGAAGTGAGTATAACTAGCTAGTTAATCCACACATTACTTCCCTTCATATTAGATGTTTCAAAGACGAATCTCTAAAAGATATTGCAATATAAGAATAATAAAATGAAGTAATTGGGTATAAAAAGAAGAGGCTAGAATAATAAAATGAACTAAGGTCTGTGTTTGTTGCGAAGAAAATAAGTTTCGAAACTTGTTTTCCTAATTTTTCGATATTTGTTTCGTGTTTAGGAAAAAAGTTAATGAAATTTGATTTCTAACCAATGAAAATTAATAGACTATTTTTAAAAAAAGTAACTTCCAAGTTAAAAAAGAAAAAAACATTTTTACTAACATTAATAATTACTTTAATGTTAAACAAGCATTAACGTATAACGGTTTTTAAAATACATCAAATTATTTTTAATTATTTCTTATCAATTATTATTAATTATTTTATTATTTTATCTCTATTTCCACTAACATTTAATTTTTTAATTTATAAATACATTAAATATTCTTAAAAATCATTTTTATGCCTTAAAATTATTTTTATAATAAATATTTCAATAATTTATCTCTTTTTTTTTAACTATTATCTCAAAAACCACATAAACTATGCTTAAATAATTGAAAATGATTATTATAAGACTGCAATCATTTGTGAAAATTTTGTAACTAATTAATTCATTAATAAATATATTATTTTTTCAATACTATTTATTTGTAACTAAATCAATAATTTATGACTAATTTTAATCGATTGTAAAAATTTTATTCGTAATTGTAGTCAATAATTAGTTACAAATTATTCGATATTAATCTTTTAAAACCAAATGAATAATTATCTACAAATGATAACTAATAATTTGTAAAATTATTTTTTAAACTAAATTATCAATTCAATTCCAAAAAAAAAAAAAGAAAAAAAAATTTCTTAATTGAGTTACCAAAATAACAATACTAGGATTACTTAGAAATTTTTTTACTAAATGTGATATTAGGTTGATTTTATCCTAACTAGTTTTGATGAATTGATTTGACGAGTTAAAAATATATTTTTTATTTTTTGATTTTTTGAATTTAAATCTTAGAATTAGTAATTATAAAAATTTATTAAGTTTTTTTTTTAATGCATTTTATATTGTGAGATTGTGAATATGTTTTGTTAAAATTTCCTTAAAACCCGTTAATATAACAATCGAGTCTTTTCTTTTTTGTATTTTAGTTTTCTATATCAAACAAATGCTGAAATATATTTTTCAACATTTTTTCATATAATTGTCAAACGTCAAAAAATATTTTTTTAGAAAAACAATTTTCTAAAAATTAACTTCTCTAGAATTGCTTTTCCTAAATGAAATTGTTTTCTACCAAATAAACAGAGTCTAATTGGGTATGTAAAGAAGAGGCTAGATCATTCTTAATTAAGAGGTCGATGGCCAGTTTACAGTCCCCCTCAAGCTCCACTTTTCTAAACCCTTTATTCCAAGCAAGCTCTAGACCAACCAAAATCTCTTGAAGTTCTGCATTCAAAACTGAACATATACTAATATTATAAACAAAACCATGTAACGAAATCTCTGAAGAGTTTGCGAAGCACTAGACCCATTCGCGTTGAGATTGACGAAGTCAACCAAAGAAAAACTCCACCTAATAAGTTGCTCTCTCTTCTTGACAAACGCATGAACAAGAGAAGTGGTTGAATTACAAGAAATCATTTCGGCAGCACAGGATTGAAAAAGAGGATTAACTAGAATTGTATGCCTCAAGATTGAAAATGGTCTCGTTTCGCCAAAGCCAGATTTAGAACCCTTTGTTTTCATCTGGAGGATGATACGTATCCTCCAACATATCATCCATCATCTCCCTGTTTTCCCTGAGCCCTTTCATTTTGAAATCATATCCAGTATTCCTATCATTTCAAAATCATAGCCAGTATTCGGAGCTTGCCTCACCCCACACTCATCTGTTGACTCGCACCAAAACACTGAATTACATCTACATAACCCTGACTCGCATCAAACCAGTAAGTTATACATAAACCGTCAACTACTATATCTGGAATCAATTCAAGAAAACTAGCATTAGAATTTAGGAGTAAACAAAACATACAACTGATTTTGCAAAAGTAGTTTCGGACTGAGAAAAACATCAATTTGATGCTATTATATATATATATATATATATATTTCTAATCCCTATATATCAAAACCATCCAAATGTACTTTGAAAAGCACTTCCAACTACAGTTCAAGGCATTATCAAACAGCCTCTTAAGTTTATCCAACTTTCTTTCAGTGAATTTCATTCGATTACTTCAATTTTGTTTTGACTTGCAAAATAAAACTAACAGATTTCGATTTTGAACGAGTCAAACCAAACCAAATGGATAATCCAGTCCATGTGTGATCATTAAAATAACTCTTGTACCAGCAATCACTTCAAAATATGATCTCTCCCACCTTCTCTTTTGAAAAGAACCAGACTAATCAAAACCAATATATATTCACCATATTCTTTCCAAGTAATTATTTACTCGTAACCCATAAAGCAGGTTTCTCTAAGTAAACATTTACCCTATAAAGCAATACACTCTATAACGCATTTACCAACTCACAATGCAATAAACTGAATCAAGAGAAAAGGAGCTAAAGCAATTAATTCATACTGCTAGTTAAATCCTCCGAGTTGACTAATATTAGTATGCATGTAACTGCAATAAGGGGATTCAAAAATGCCATTTATACACCACAGCCTACAGGAAAATCCACAAACCCCGAGAACATCCAATACGAAGAAAACACATCTGCCTGCTCCATTCCAGTTTCTTGAAACTAAACCAAACATCCTAATGTGAGACTACCATTCATTAACAAAATCAACAAAACTACCCATGTCCTCTGTTGCCCTAAGAATGACCAAGTGCCTTGTCAATTTCTTCCACATGATCACGGAGCATGTTCCACTACGAAAGAACAAAATCAAGTCAAAATGAATAAATCACCTCCAAATCCATAACCATTGCAAAAAAGCATCAAGTAGGAGACATGTACCTGTTCCAGCGATAAGGTAATACCTGGAATAAAAATACAAGGATGCAACATTAAAAGGCGCAAAAGTAGAGAAGAAAACAGAGGAGAAAAAAATTATGTTTCCTTTTCCCACTCCCTGACATAAGTGCTTTAAAGCTCAGACATCCAAGCCAAGATCAATTCTACAGTTCAGACTTCAAAGAAAAAAGAAAAGCACGCGATCCATGCTAGACAGATGGTGGCTTAATTCCAAACTGGAAAAATCTTCAAGGGAGATATAAAAACAAGGAGCAACAATTATCAAAACAGGCATATACCAGCATGAAAAATATCCTCTGTTCATAATAGATGAGCCATGCACTACCCTTCACTAATCTAACACTTCATTAGACATGTCTTTCTCTCATCAGACAAGTTTTAATTTATAAATACAATGTCTAAATTTTTAAGGCACCTAAAGGAGTAATGCACTAGCCAGAAAATCAACATAAGAGATCACAAACAGCATGCATAAAAATAAAAAGGCTGAATCAGTTTCATGAACTAAAAACGGGTTTAAGCCTCTAATTGTACAGAAAATGGAATTAAAAACAGACATGTAAGACTTTCACCATGCAATTGCCATGTGAATATGGCAGAAGAGTATGGTTTTTCTCAATTCTTAAGCAATATGTTGGCAGAGTTAACCATTGAAATGAAAATGCTATTGAAAACTTGGAATGCTACTGTCTTTGTAGCTTCGTTCACTCTAGTAGTTGAAAATTTCCCTATTTCTTGCCAAAATTAACTAATTTATCAATAAACAATGAATGTGTTAACCTTTCCCAAGTTTATTGGAAAAAAAGACTCAATTTGCCTAGGTACTACATGAGACTATAGGTTGAGGCATGTGCATACATCCACCTGTCCTGTTTGGTTTCTCAAACAATCATCGAGTAGCCCATCTTCCAGGAGAAGGGGCAAAATCCTTCCGACACATGTCGCTTTCCTACCATCGAACATTCTGTTTTTTTCCTCAATACCTTAGAGGAAAATGTCAATACAAATTCTATGACTGGTTTTATATAAAAAAAAACAACTGAAGACCATCCCCACTTATATTAAACCAGTGACATGGTTCATGTGGGCCTGTCTAAGCAGGATGCAAACCATGGTCCAAGATTATCTATGCCCTAATAGAAAAGACAGCATTCCCAGAAATATCCTCATCACTGGGCCAAGATCTCACAACAAAAGCTTTATCCTTAGCCTCAGCATTTTTATAGGTTTGAGAACTAATTAGACTTGAGATGAAACCCAGTACCAAGCTGGAAAAGTGCACTATCCATTTACCTACTTCAAGATTACAAACGAAAAAACCTTTTCAAATTACTTGCCATCTTTATTCTAGCTTAAATATGCAGATATCCTATTGCTTCCAATAGTTTCCCATCTTAACGATAGCACATTCACATCCATTTCTACAAAAATTCATAGATTTGGTTTAACAAATTGATCATTACATTTGCAAAGACAAAAAATTAGAACAAATTGATAGTTCCCCACTAGAACAACAAACACCTTCTCTCAATCTCAATAGTCTTCTTGTTCATGAATAAAGATAGAAGCTCCCAAAGCTAAAGCAAACTTCCCGAGTTACTACTCCTTGTAACTCATTGATATTATATTTCACTTCAAACCTGGATATACCACACCCTCAAATTACCTTTCATGCTAATCCAAAATTTAACAAACCCTAAAAAGGTTACTCCTTTTCTTTTCCAAGTAAAACCCAAAAGAAAAAAATACAAAACAAAACAAAACACCCAAATGAGCAAATACAGTCATGTGATCATAAAACCCTAAAACTAAAGAGCCCACCCCATAAAAACACCATCAACAAACACAAAGTTATTTATTTTTTTAAAGAAAAGGTTAAAAACATACCTTTTTTGCCAGGGAGAAAATTGCCATCTTTGGGATAAAACTCACGAATATCAACATTAATCTTTCCTCTCCAGTTCCTCACTGTCACTCTCCTATTCCTCCCTATCTACACAAAACAAAAGGAACCCAAAATTATTTTCAAAACCCTAAACACATAAAACAAATATATAAAAAGGGGTAGACACCTACCTCACAAACAACGATGCCATCAGAGCTATCAGAGGATGAGTTGTCAGGCTTGGCGAATTTCTTGGCCGGCGGTTGTTGAGCATAACTGTCATCAGCCCCACTCTCTTCCTCCTCCCTTGCAGCAGCTGCTCTCTTTCCTCCTCTTCCTGACATTTCTTCTCTCTCTCTCTCTCTCTCTGCCCCTCGCAGAGCAGCCAAAAAAATATAGTAGTGCTACTCTAGTTCTACAGTCTCTTGGCCTTCTTTAACAAGGGCTTGGTTTGGTTTGATCTTTTCGCTTTCTGTTGTTCAAATCTCTTAACCCAATTGTAAATAGCATATTACATTACAAAGAAACTAAAAGAAATGAGGGCTTGGAACAGTGATTTTCACTGTTTATCCTCTCATGATTTACTATTTAATCTCTGTAGGTTTTTTTTTTTTTTCGTAATTTTCAAATTCTTTTATTTTAATCCTTAAATTTTAAAATAAAAATTTCAATCTTCTAACTGACGCACTACACCTGTACTTTTTTATTTTTTTTAAAATTTTTTTTATCAATTTATTTTTCTAATTAAGTGTTAAAATTTTAAAAAAATCAATCGTTACTTTTTTCACGTAAATTGATGATAATATAATATATATGATATGTTTTTAGATTTTAGAATAAATACATACTACTTTTATTGTTTAAAATTGATATTTTTGATTTATTATAAAAATTTTCATCTAATTAATTTTTATTCTTATTTTTTATATAATTTTATTTTATTAAGAAATTAAAAGAAGTGAGGGTTTTGAAGAGTGATTTTCACTGTTCACCCTCTCACAATTCATTATTCATTTAATGTAGTTAGGCTCTTTTTTTATATATAATTTTCAAGTTGTTTCATTTTGATTCTTAAAAATTTAATCCCCAACCTAATGCCCTACACATGTTTCTTTTTTCTTTGGTTTTTTTCCTTTGATTTTTTCATCAATTTATGTTCTTTTTTATATATATTTAACTAAGTGTTAAAATTTTAAAAAATCAATTGTTACTTTTTTAACACAAACTGACACTTATATAATCTATATGATATGTTTTTAGATTTTAAAATAAATATATATTACCTTATCGTTTAAAATTGATCTTTTCGATTCATTATAAAAATTCTCATCAAGAAAAATTCTTATTTTTTATATAATTTTATTTATTAACAATATGATTTATTTTCTCTATGTGTAGATTCGAATAAGTTTTTTTTATACATGTTTTTATTTGCTTGATTCTTATATAATCAAATTTTAAAAATAGATTATATGTATTTTATTTTCTTATTCTTTATATAATCAAATTTTATCAAAATCAATTTTATAGTTTTTATTGCCCTCTATTAACTTCAATAGATATTTTACAATTTAATTTTTTAAAATATTTTTTAATTTATACTATACATTCTCACTTATTCAATATGGTCATGATGTATATAAAAAAAATATATTAGAGTTATTTATTTAATTAGAAATCAATTATGCATCTACACACACAATACAAACTATTTACTATTATTTTTTAATATTTTAAAATTAATTTTTTAAAATAAAATAACAAAATAATATTTAGAATAACTACACTGATAATTCAAATAAAATTTTATATACTAATATTATTCATTATTTTGTGTGTGTATATCAAATGTACATATTTGAAAAAATAATCTTCTCATTAATACAAAAGCTTCATTTGTTGATTTCATATAAGTTTTTATATTAATTGTTGCTTTATTTCTTTAATGCAATGTTATGAAAAAAAGTTAAAAAAAATTTTAATTTATATTAAAATTTGTTTAGTATAGGTTTTTATTTAAGAATATATGCATAAGAAAGAACAAATCATATTTTTTTTAATTCAAAATATATATATTGATTAAAAACTATAAAATTAGATGAAATTTATCTTTTATATTTAATTTAATATATTTAATTAATTGACCATAGAGTATATGTTATCAAACTAAAATAAATATATTTAATTCGATTTGCGGCATAGTGCGGGAATCCTAACTATTCATATACCTAAAATTCTTATTCACTTACTCTTCGTATGCATAACATTACTATTTACTTGATGGTAATTTAAGTAATTTTTATGTGTTGTTTTTTTGTGTGTTTTTAGGCATTAATATGCAAATTTAACACTTTTTCCTATTTTCATCCCTCATGTTTAACATTTTTTTTTCAATCCTCAACTTTCATTTTTCTTTCATTTTCACACACACACACACACACACACTTTAGCTTATATTTCTCTTATTATTTAAATTTCATTATTTGAATTTATCATTTTTTTATGAAAATTCTCATCCAATTGATATTTTTTATATAAAATTTTATTTACTAATAAATATAGTTCATTTTTCTCTATGTTTGAATTTTAGAATAAAATTTTAAAACATGATTATTTAAAAATAAATAAATAAATTGGTATAATATATATCATGAATTCTTAAAATTTTTAAACAATAGTTGCATATATATAAATATATAATTATTTTATTCTAAAAGGTTAAAAGTGTATTTCAAATAATTTATCTTTGTTTACAAGGTATGGTGAAGGCGAATAAAAAAAACTATTGAATCATTGTTTTCATTAAAAATTAACTATACATCTTCCAACATAATACAAATTATTTACTATGAATTTTTTTTAACACTATAGAACCAATTTATTTGAAATAAAATAATTTTTTAAAGGAACCAAAGAAAATTTTCAAATATAGTTTTATGCTAATTTTATTGATTATTTTGTAAATAAATATATAAAGATCAAATGCATATACTTTTTTTAAAAAAACATCTTCTCACCAACATTAAATAATAATGAAATTTTATTTTTTCATTAGTTAATTTTTATGTAAGTTTATACATTAATTTTAATTTTATGTTTTGGACACGTTCTTATAAAAAAAAATATTTTTAAAGTATTTTTTTTTGAATTCTTAATTAATATTTCATGTTTAAATTATTACAAGTTTTTATTTAAAAATCCTTGAATAAAGAAGAATAAATCATTTTTTTTAAGCAGAGATTTTATGAAAAACACACAAAAAAAAAATTGTAATAATTAAATAAAAAATTAATGAAAAAATTATAAATTTTTGAAATGATTTTGATCTATTTGCCTGCAACATTCCGCGGATAATTTCAAAAATTAATCTTCTTATCAGCATTAAATAAGAATTTTCTTTTTCATTTGTTAATTTTTATAAAAGTCTATCTATTAATTATAACTATATTTTTTGGAATATAATATTATGAAATATATGTTTTTAAAGTTTTTTTTTAATTCTTGATTGATATTTTAGTTAAAATTATTATAATTTTTTATTTTAAAATAAATTATTCTTATTTATGCTTTTTTTAAGCAAAATATTTATGAAAGACATTAAAAAAAAAATTGTAATTAAAAATTTTAAAATAATTTTTTCTCGCCGGATCCGTAGTGCGAGCACGGCAACCGGTTAATACTCCTACTAGAAAGACATGATTAAGTTTTTTCTTCTTCTTCTTTTCTTTTTTAGATTTTTTCCATGTTCACTGAAGATAGGCCCATTTAACCAGTGACATCATAATTGAATTAAAGAGAATATATTCGGATCATGAAAGTGAAAAACAAAAATGGCTATGACAAAATATCAGTTTGTTTGAGAACATTAAATCTCATTCTTAAAAAAATCCTCATGCACTCAAATACCACTCTAAATCAATTCTTGCTCACGCCTCCTTAAGAAGAGCTGAAATTACTAAATCAAGGTTCCCAAATTGATAAACATAGATAAGAGAAAATATGCTTGGATTATTTATTGAAAGAGCAACTACCAACCTTCCAAAATTATGTAACTAAGATCTAAAAAGCCAAAACTCCTCCTGAACACCATGAACATCAAAATGCCCAAATAAAAGATGTCTAATACGCTGATGGATGTTTTAGCAAAGCTCAAATAATTCTTCTAGCAACCTTGACTTCAGAAATTAAGAAGCTTTTACCACAATTCAGTGAAAAAAAAAAATGATAACTTTTCGGGACACGGGTTTTGACACATTCGCAATTAGACCAACAATTTTTTTTTTTCCAACTCAAAAACAGTTCGACAACAATTGTTTCGCCTCTGTTGTTTTCGTTAAAAAAAATAAAATAGTGAAAACACAAATACATAAACAAGATGTAAGGTGCTCTTTGGTAATCAAGAATAATGTGATGAGGATGAAAATTAAGGAATCGAAATGACATTCGTATTTTCATACTCGTGTTTGGAATACTAATGAGAAATCGAAATTCAATTTAAATTTTTTAATATTTGATTTTTTATACAAATAAAAATAATGATTAAAATTTTTTTTATCAAACTATAATTGTTGTAAAAATAATAAAGGTGATGACGATGGTTGTGGTGATGACAATAGTGGTTTTAGTGGTAGTGGCGGCATCGATAATGGTTAATGGTGGTGGTGTTTGTAGTGATGGTGTTTGCGAGTGGTTGCGATTAGGGGTGAGCAAACGGTTAAACGGTTCGGTTTTGTACGATTCGGTTCGGTTTTCGGTTAACCGAATCAAGGAAAATAAAAACCAAAACCGAACCAAAATAAATTCGATAAATTCGGTTTGTAACCAAATTATTTCGGTTCGGTTTCAAAATATTTCGGTTTTAACCGAAATGTTTTACTCGAAAAAAAAGTTCTAGACCATTGTTTCATTATCCGTCCTAAGCCACCATCATTTTCACCATTTATTATTAAAAAAAAAAAAAAGACAACAAGAAAACAAAGCCCTTACATAGGAAATATCTTTTGCGAGTTACCTAATCACAATAAGAAAACAAAGCTCTTACATAGGAAATATCTTTTGCAACTACCTAATCACGAGTTGACACACCGAATGTCCTAAATGAGAAAAGAAAAAAAATGTAGTTGTCTTCCTTCTTTTGCTTATTCCGAACTCATCAAGCACCGACAACATCCTAATTCTTAATTTGACCTCTATGATCTCCTTGCTTATCTTGCTAAAAAGCCATTGGGAATGAACCGCAGGAAACAAAATTTTAGACCGAATTAGTCACCGTTGAAGATTATAATTTTCCAACATCAATCACTATCATAACAAGATATATAAAGCAAGGTAAAGGTTACCAATATGTATAACATCCCTAATAATTTTACAATCATCATTCCCACTAAAAAATGTAGTCTAAAAGATTTTCATTAGCAATTTGTGCAGTAGAAAAAAATTAAAACAGACTTTCTTTCGGTTTGTAAAATTCAAGCTCACAGAGACCTAAAACCATCTTGCAATAGTAAGTTAATTTCATTTGATTGTCTTGCAAAGAAACAACTAAACTTGTAAAAGACAATTGATTGCGGTTAGTCATCAACTTTATTTAATTTTTTCAATTGATAGTTGACCAAATTAAGAATCTTAGAATTAATGAATGCCTCCTCCGACTCGATGAAGTGATGATGAAGGAGAATCGGAGAAGATGGAGTGAAGGATAGGGAGCTAGGGAGGCGCCGCTAAAAATTGATTTTGATTAGTGAAGTTAGCCAATTAGGGTTAAAAAAAAAAAAAAAATTTTTTTTTTTTTGCTTTTAATTTTTTCGGTTTTCGAGTGAAAACCGAATTTTTTTTCAAAAACCGAACCGAACCGAAATAATTTCGGTTTTTCGGTTCGGTTTTTAATTTTGTAAATTTAAGTTTAAAACCGAACCAAAATACATAATTCGGTTCGGTTTGATTCGGTTTTCGGTTAACCGAACCATTTGCTCACCCCTAGTTGCGATGGTAGTGGTGATAGTAAAAATAGTTAATAGACAATAAATAAATAAAATAATTATTATTTTGAAAAAAAAAATCATTCTCATTCTTTGTTTTTATTCCCACATCTTATATGAGAATAAAGTTGTGTGTAAATTTTTATTCCCATTCTCACTTTTTGTTCTCATTCCTACTTTATTCCTTTTAACCAAACAACTACAACATAGTAAGAAAACTTTCATTCTCATTTCCACCGCTTTATTCCCGATTATCAAACAACACCTAAAAACTTTAAAACTGAGGATAAGCTACAATATTTCTCATTGAAAAGTATAAAAAAAAATCATAGAATTTGAGCTTGCAATAGTTATAGAAAGATTGATTTAGTACAACCACACCAAAATGTTTTACTACGTTTGATAAGTTAAAAACCTGCTAAAAAAGACCATCATGCGCACTGGTGCCCAGCTCTGTATGACTTCCAACTGTACCTACCAATACGAAATGGTAGCAGCTAATCCATTCAGTGCACTAGCCGAAGATTAAAAGAAAAATCATCTTAAATTTCATTAATTTAACTACATTTGTTACGCATCCTAAATCACTTTACTTTTGTAATATCATGAACAGTATCAGATTTCGATTAGTTTCTACTTGAACAATCCAGCATATCTGTCCTCAACTTGTTTCAGGTTCTTCCTTATCTGCAGCTTCGTTTTCCTCATCGTTCTCTTCCCCATCTCCTCGTTCTTCTTCATTCTCATCAATTCCTCCTTTGGCTTTCTGTTGGCTTGGAGGAGGTGGCAACACCTCCTCAACCAGTTCTACTAGCTCTTCAATGGCTGGCATTTCAAAACATGCCTTCCAATTCCTCTATGATCTGTCAAATGTAAGAGGGATAAATATTTAATGAATCAGCGAAGGAAACCACTGTTCTTGAGACGGAGAAAAAGAAAAGGCAAAATAAGAGAAGAGAGGAGCAATATTGACCAGGAGAGCAAGCAAGAGATGTCTTCCTAGTTAACTTTGGTCAATACCATTACAATTCCTTCACCCAGATGCAAGCAAAAGAAAGGGGAGGAGATTGAACATCATCAGGAAAGCAAACAGCACTGTTTTTCTAGATTATAAGCTTTGGTAATTAGACAGTATCTGCATAGCGTAATTCCTTCACCAAGGCTTATGATCCTCATGAGGTTGAATAATAATTTCTAACAACATTATCATCTTTGCTGCAACATCCACAAAGACCCTACACTCAAGAAATCATTGAGCCAGCTATTGCCCATGATACTTTCCAGCCTGCAGCTGGAAGCTACCAATTAAATGCAGACACAAAAATCAGATTAGAACAGATATACTTTCAAAAAAACATGTTTAAATTTCATAAGCAAGGGAACAATACTTGTGTTATGCCAAGAAGGATATCGATAACTTAACAATGCTGAAAGCTATTAGCAGATGCCAAATTCTTGACACATTTTATCCAACATCCTGGTGATTTACCCTAAGATGATAAAAAGTGAATATTAAGTTCCTTAACTTCAACACTACGAAGTGTGGTACGAGTGCGATTGGGGAATGAGGTAGGTAAGTCTGATCCTTTGATTTTCAACTAGTTTATACCAACAGGATTTCTCAATATCACAGTAGCCAAAATACCCATATTGGTGTTTCCCTTGATGACACTTCCAACAACTAAGCACCGTGGTAGCAGACCAATCTCAATTAGAATGCATTCATATCAGCATTATGGTAAGGAAGAGCTTACCTGTTCAAAAGCCAAGAATCCCTTAATGTTGGTGGAAAATTTGCAAAGAGGCTGAAATCCAAGAAAATTTCAAGTTCAAATTTCATTTTGTAGAAAGTAATCATGTATCTGAGTAAGAGTCCTACAATCTTCAAACTGATCTACCACACCTTATTCTATTCCATTTTCCTGTCCCATACGATTCATAACTCAATAATCTTCGGCTCTGCTATACGTCACAATTTCATCAACAGAATTTGCAACTAAATATAAGAAAAGCATCATGACACATCAGTACCTCTTCTGCTCGGTAAATCAAACTGCTGAATCCAGTACTATCCCACCTTGTCAATCAGTTCTTGCTTTAAACCTGTTATCTAGACATGATGAAATAACACAACCACCAATTCCTAGACTTCAAAATTTTTCTGACTTTAAGAGAACAAAGCAATCACCAAGGCCGGCGCAACACTCTACTATCTACAAATTTGAGCATTCAAACCTCAGTCAGGACAATATCTACATTCCAAAATATAACCTTATGGCTTTATAAGTAACTCTCAAGCAACTTGAGAAAATAGCACTAAAATCACATATTTCATAAGACATAATGGCTAATTTATTCAAAAATTTTACAGTATAAATTTCGACAATCTGGGAAAGCCTAATGTTGATAATGTTAAGAACCTCAACTTTCGCAAGATCGTACTTCTTACATCTCTCTACAAATTCATTGATTTTTTTCTCTGGTTTGATTGCATGTAGGAGTGTCAAGCAAATAATCATAAACCAACAAGCAAACACAACATAACAAAATCAAACAAACAGAAAGAAGCTCAATTTCAAACTAGTTGCGGTCAGCTAAAGGGATACTTTTGCGCCATGAATGACATACCAAATAAAATAAATAAATGAGAAATAACAACCTTGTATCCTGATGTTGCTACAGGAGCAAGAACCCGCCAAAAGTCCTTTGAAGCACCTATTGATATTAGAAAATCAAACACTTCAAAATTGGTTAGCACACCTACATTTGGGTTTTTTCTGCATATTTTTTGCTTCAAATTTTTATTGTCGACAAAAAAGAAGATAAGAAGCAGAGAAAATTATTCAAAAATAAGAAGTGGTGGTCAGTGGAGATATGGACTCGCCGGAGCTGTGGTAGATGGCGAATGGAGATTGTGTCAATCAATCAACGAAGTTGCTGATTGATTCTATTTTTTAGTCTAGCAACTCAACTCATATATCCATCCTACCTAGTTGGTTCCAATGTTTTGTTATGCTGTTATTACAGAGAAAAAAATGATAAATAAAAAGATAAAAGAGTTAATTTTCAATTTTCTCAAAACTTTGCAAATCACTTTTATTAGTAATTGGTATGGATGAATTTCAAAACCAATTATCACACACACAGTTACAGCATACAATACTTTCTTTCCTATTTGAGGAACTAAACCTCAAGTTTCAGCATCCAATAAATAATTACTTGTTTGCTATTCAGTATATATAAGGGTTTCAGGATTCAATTGCTTTACATCTTTTGGAAAATCTAAAATCAATTATGTTCAGAAACAGAAGAAATTTTTCTCAATTATTTTTGTTCTATGCCCATGTACTTTTCTTAGAAGTTTATGGCACTAACTTATATCATTCTGAATAATTGGGGTAAGAACCGTTGAATAATTCCAACAAGTATTATCCAAATTTGCACAAACTGTAGAAAGATTTGTATGGTTAGCCTATTCGGAAATCATTTTATTTTAGAAAGTAGATCATTAGCCTCCTAAGTATTTGCGATCAATTTTCTAAATAGTAACTATCACTATAATTTATGGATTTATAGGTTTTTTTCCTAAATAAGCAAATTAGGAAAAGATCTCCGCCTATAAATATGTATAGTCTTACCTTAATATACAAAATAATAAAAAATATATTTCTCTCCTAGAAACTTTCATGGTATTAGAGCCTAGTTCTCTTATTTGACTATTTGTTGTCTAGCCAACTGTCTCTTGCCTAACCACTAAGAGATTTGTCCTAGTGTCTTGTCCTTGAAGCCACCAAACAATGAGTTCAAGAAAGGAAACTTCAAGCGTGTCCTCAAGTACCACATCCGAATCCACTCAACCATCGGTGGTTTTGCGAGTCCTTTGAAGGATCATCACTACAAATAACCAATCATAGATTGGATGTTAAGAACTTTCTTCGATGGTCCAAGTCGGTTCTCATGGTTATCCGAGGGAGAGGAAAGTTGGGATACATCACCTGGAGAGACTCAACAACCCAACATAGGGGAACCGATCTATGCTAATTGGGAACTCAATAACTCACTAGTCATGGCATGGCCGATCAACTCAATGGAACCTTATATCGATCGCACCTACCTATTTCTCCGAACCGCCAAAGCAATTTGGGATGCTTGTCATTATGAACTACTCGACCTCGAAAATGCATCTCAAGTTTTTGAGATTAAAACTCAACTAAAGGAAATACGACAAGGTAGTATAGATGTAACCGAGTATTATAATGAGTTACAAATATTTTGACGTGAGCTAGATATGCATTATGAAGGCTGATTGGGGAGATCTTGAAGGCAATATAAAGTTCAAAAGGCATTTAGAGAAGGAAAGATTGTATGAATTCTTGATCGGCCTTATAGAGGAGCTCGATGAGGTGTGAGGAAGAATACTAGGGCATAAACCATTGCCCTCTATTGATGAAGCATTTGCGAAGTAAGACGAAGCCGATAGGAGACGTGTTATGCTTGGTGGAAAAAGGGACTCCATGTCTAACTTGACTAGAGAAAGGTCGACCGATACAACGACTCTCGATGTACGTAATTTCTATAACAAATTAATAGAGATCAAAAAAATAATCGGAATAATCGAGAGAGGGGATGTCCTTGGTGCAACCACCACAACGAGCTGGTCATACCCGTGATAATTATTGGGATATCAATGGAAAACCAGTGAATTAGAAGCCTCGAGGAACAAACAAAAAGGGTTTTTAAGTAACGATAGAGGAGAAAACTAAGGAAATCAGTTCTAGCAATGAGTCAAATGGTGTATTCCTAAGCAAGTCTCAACTGGAACAATTGCAAAAATTGTTGGGTCAATCAACACCGAGTAATACGAGTTGTTAGTGGTTACGCCCATAAAGGTACAACTCTTCATTCAAAAAATACAAATACTTGGATACTTGACTCCGGGGCATCCGACCATATGACGGGTAACTTGTCTCTATTTTCAACTTATACTCCTTGTCCCCGGAATTTCGGAGTTAAAATAGCAGATGGTACCTTTTCTCCTGTCATTAGAAAAGGCTTAATCCATCTCTCAAAGGAGATTTCTTTGAGTTACGTCCTTTATGTACCAAACCTTACTTGTAACTTGATCTCTATTAGCAAGATTACCGGTGAGCTTAAGCTGTATTCGTTGTCTTTTTTGGCAACTCTTGTCTACTACGGGACTTGGAATCGGGGAGGATGATTGGCGAGTGCTAAAGAAGAAGGTGGACTTTTCTATTTTGAGGATGATAAATACATGACTAAGCAAGCTACCGTGGTTGAGAGTGACTCTACTTCGCTACCAATAGTAATGCAATAATGTTGTGGCACCGTAGGTTAAGATATCCAAACTTTCATTATCTTAAACATTTGTTTCCAAGTTTATTTATAAATAAAGATCCTAGTTCTTTCGGTTGTAAAATTTATCGTCTTGCTAAACATACTCGTACATCCTTCCCAATCCAACCATGCCAAGAGTCTCGTACATTTTTCTTAATTTATAGTGACATATGAGGACCCTATAATGTAAAAAATATCTTTGGTACACGGTGGTTCATCACCTTTATCGATGACCACACTTGAGTTTGTTGGGTTTATCTATTCAAAGAAAAATGCGAGACTCGCAAAAACATTTCAAAATTTTCATTCGATGATAAAAACCCAATTTCATACCTCTATCTAAACATTAAGAACTGATAATGGAAAGAAATATTTTAATGCAATTCTTGGACACTACCTTGAAATTAATGGAATAATCCATCAAAGTTCATGTCTAGACACACCTCGGCAGAATGGTGTGGCGAAAAAAAAATCATCACCTTCTTAAAGTTGCTAAAGCCTTAATGTTTACCATGCATGTCCCAAAATATCTTTAGGGGAAGTTGTTCTAACGACCTCTTACCTCATAAATAGAATGCCCTCTCGAGTTCTTAAATTTGACTCCTCATTGTCAACTTTGCTAAAAACTAATCCAACCTTTCGTTCAATTTCCTCCATACCATTTAAGACTTTCGGTTGTACAACTTTTGTACACATCCAAAATCGTTCTAAACTAGACCCAAAATCCGTCAAATGTGTCTTTATTGGATATTCTCCCACTTAACGTGGGTACGGATGTTATTCTCCATCACTTCATCGTGTTTTTATATCCATGGATGTCTCCTTTCTTGAGTCTCAATCTTTTTTCCATAATACTTATCTTCAAAAGGGGTTTCGAAGAAGATAAGTCATGGGAAATACCCGAAACGAATTCTTTTCCCTGTCTCCCTCTTCCATTCCAACCCCAATTCCTAATATTGAATCTCGGCCTATTGTGTCACTCAATACACACAGGGAAACATTAGAAATAGGGAGAGATAACTCCTAGCCATAATTTCTTGTTTATTCACGTAGAAAACATTCTCAAAAGAGGGAGAACCCTAAAACTCAACATGGTCAACAATCCGACCGAATCCGAGTCATGTTGTCGAAGGTACTAGTGAACCTGTTCGGTATAATATTGAGCTTTAAAACCACACTTTAGACTTGGATATTCCAATTGCTCATAGAAAAGGAACCGAGTCTTGTACCCAGCATCTTATATCCAGGTTTGTCTCTTATGAATGGTTGTCCTCCGAATTTCATGCTTTTGCTACTTTACCGTCCGGAACGGAGGTACCAAAAAATATACAAGAAGCACTTGATGACCCGAAGTGGAGAGCGAGTTGTTTAGGAAGAAATAAGTGTTTTGAACAAAAGTTAGCATATGGGAGATTACAAAACTCCCCGAAGGGAAGAAAACAAGTGGGTTATAAGTGGGTTTTTACAATAAAGTTCAATGTTGATGGTAGTATCAGTCGATACAAAGCTAAGCTTGTGGCTAAAGGCTTTACTCGGACATATGAAATTGACTATCAAGAGACCTTTGCTCTAGTGGCTAAGCTAAATACGGTAAGAGTTCTTCTCTCCTTAGCCTCTAATCTTGATTGGCCACTACAACAATTGTATGTAAAGAATGCATTCCTAAATGATGACTTACATGGGGAAGTCTATATGGATCCACCTCCTGGATTTGAGGGAAAAGATAACCTAGTGTGTAGATTGAAAAAAAATCTCTTTATAGGTTGAAATAACCTCCTAGAGAGTGGTTTGAAAAATTTACTTAAGTTATCAAGAATAGAGGTTTTACTCAAGCACAATCCGATCACACATTATTTTACAAGAACTGCGAAGATGGAAAAATAGTCATTCTTATAGTGTGTGTAGATGACATTATCCTAACAGGAGATGGTCATATAGAATTGACTTCTTTAAAATACCTAGCGAAGTGTTTGAATTGAAAGACTTGGGGGCTTTAAGGTACTTCCTTGGTATGGAAGTTGCTATAAGCAAATCATGGATTACAATTACACAACAAAAGGATGTACTTGATCCGCTTCAAGATACCGGTACCGGTATGTGTGGGTTGTAGACTAGCTCGAGACACCTATGGATCTAAATACTAAGTTAGATATTGAAGGAGGTAGAGAGGTTGATCGAGAACAGTATCAAAGGCTTGTAGGAAAGTTGATTTACTTGTCACACACAAGACCGGACATTACCTTTCCATTAAATGTAATTAGTCGGTTTATGCATTCACCTAAGGACACACATCTTAATGCAACTTGTAGAATTTTGAGGTATTTAAAGAATACTCCCGGTAGGAGTTTATTCTTTAGGAAAGGTGAACATAAAATGATAGCAGTTTATACTCATACAGATTAGGCGGGTTCTCCCTTAGATAGAAGGTCAACTTCGGGTTATTGTACATATGTCTAGGGTAATCTTGTAACTTGGAGGAGTAAGAAGCAACCTGTAGTTGATAGAAGTAGTGCGAAGGCTGAGTTTCGGGCTTTAGCTCAAGGTATTTGTGAAGGAATATGGCTAGGGAGATTACTTAGTGAACTCAAGATATCTAACGACTTTCCCATGAAGTCGTATTGTGACAACAAGGCAAGCAGTGTGTATAGCTCAAAATCCTATCCATCACGATCAAACAAAACACGCAGAAGTTGATCGACACTTCATCAAAGAGAAGATTGACAATGGAAGCGTGTGCATGGTTTATATCCCTACTAAAATTCGGACAACTGATATTCTAACTAAAAGCTTGCATAAACCAAGCTTTGAAGATTTAGTAAGCAAGTTGGGAATGATTAATATATACACTCAAGCTTGAGGGGAGTGTAGAAAGATCTTGTATGGCTAGCCTATTTTGGAAATCATTCTATTTTAGAAAGTAAATCATTAGTCTCCTACGTATTTGAGGTCAATTTCCTAAATAGTAGTCGCCACTATAATTTAGGGATTTATATGTTTTTTTTAAAGAAGTAGATTAGGAAAAGATCTCTACCTATAAATATGTATAGTCTTACCTCAATGTACGGAATAATAAAAAATATATTTCTTTTTTAGAAATTTTCACAAACTTTTGAGAGCTAAGTATCATAGTTTTAAATCAAGGACCGTTAAAAAAACAGTCACCATCATCATGATTCACGATTTATTATAATAATAATAAAATATTTCAAAACCGTTATATAACCATTGATACGTAGCTTAAAGGCCGTTATTTATATCAATGCTAAGTAGTGCTGTGCAGAACAGCTTTAGTATAGGATTCAAAACCTGCAAGTAGCCTCGCCTTACTTAAAAAAGGAGATTTTAATTTCACATTCTGCACTTCCAAGCTACCGAATCATCTCTCACATAAAAAGAAAAGCAAAAACTTCTCTTAAGGTGACAATCACATTCTGCTTATGGCTATAAATAACCACGCATTATATGTTACAAATCATCAAAAATATTATTGATGATGAACTATGATTATTATTTCCTACGGCTGTCGAAATAAAGATTCCAATTCCTATAAAATGGTTAGGAGTTATAGTTAGTTCCCTAATCAGACATGTATGTAGTGTTTAATGGACTGATAATTTTATTATTTCCTAAAGGTGCTTAAATAAACATCCCTCTTCCCTGCAAAATGTTCAAAATACCAACTGGGTATTCATATTAGTTGCCTACTCTGCCATTAGTATTAGATTCTGCTATTTCTATCTAAGCATGACTTAACTAAACAGCAAGATAACCAGATGGCCTACTTATTACTATGCAAAATACCAACTGGGTAGTTCAAAGACTAGTCTGGAAGAGGACAAGCACAACTTATTAGAAACATCACTGATAAACTTCTTCAATGCAACAGTCAAGATGTGAACCTCCAACTGGATCAATTGGTCAGTTCTGTTGTCCACAGCTTGAAGAAGAGGTGGTCAAATGGTGTTTCAGACCAGCTTGCTGTTCATCATCCTGCTTTTGAGACTTATGAGATTCCTTATCCGCTTGTGGAGAAGATTTTTTTAATTCACGATCAAACTCTCGCCTTTGGTGCTTTATTTGTTCTTTCAACATAGGAAATGAAATTTGCTCAAGCTTCTCTTGTTTAGAAGAATCATCATTAAGGACTTCTAGGAACGGAGGGAGAGGTCTTGCAGGTCCAGAGAGGTACTGAGCGATGGCTGCTGAGGCAATGAGTCCTTCCGAACGTTTTGCTCGAGCAACTGAAGCTGCTTTCCCACCAACATTAATTTCCTTCCACTGCCAGGGCAACTCTTCCATCGTCGCTTTTTCTTGGACCTGAACACAGCACACTCCAGTCAAATCAATCAACAAATATAAAAATTGGATTCTGTCTCTGTGTGTGTGCGTGTATGAGAGAGAGAGAGAGAGAGAGAGAGTCGTCGTTTAATTGACTGGTAAAAATTCATGGCTTGCAAATACAAGAAGATAGGTTAGAGTCTTGTAAGCACCTGCTTCATCCATCTAAACAATGAAAGAAAAGATAAAGTGAGAAATTAATTCACATGCTCCTTCCAAAGAACCTGTTTTAAAAGGTTTGTGATAGTGTAATGAACTAATAAATGCCCCCGGCATAAAAATCAGCTACTCTCATACTGAAAACTTCAACCATTGTGCTATGCAGTGATATCCAGACATGTAAAACACATTACAGTAACTTCACCTCATTTATCTATATAACTGTCAATTACACTCCAGTATAGAATTCACTAATAAGTTAATTTAGCATGGATTGCATCCCATCGCTGAGATTATTGAATCGGAAATGAGCTTTGCATTATATAAGGGCTAGCAAGACTCCAAATGACCTGTGACTTCAGTGATGGTGCTGATAATCATTACGATGAGATTATTGTGACATAATTTCTATAGATCTGCTCAAAGTTCTACATGATAAAAGACTGCACAAGGGAATGGGAATATGAGCATCCAATCCCTGAGATTATTAAATCGGAACCGAGGTTTACATCATATAGTGGCTAACAAGAGTCCAAATGACCCGTTGAATTTCCAAGACACTAATACATACATACATATATATATATATATACACATACATATATGTATATATGTATAGATATATGTATGTATGTATGTATGTATGTATTTATATAAAGATACTAAAAAGTTCGATGCCTCCAGGGAAAAAAAAAAGGTTCCAGACAAATATATTATAGATTTATAACAGAAGCCATTTTAACTCCATAATTCGAACCTGATGATAAAAATACACTGCATCTAAGAACTTCTTTCCAACTCTAAGATAAAAATTGATAGCCAAGATGGAGAAGTATTATAATCATTATCCAAAGAGACCTAAAAACAGAAACATTCTCCAATTTAAATATAAAAAATCCTCATGCACTGAAATACCACTCTAAATCAACTCTTGCTCACACCTCAAGAAAAGCTGAAATTACTAAATTAAGGTTCTGAAATTGATAAACAGAGATAAAAGACAATATGTTTGGGTTATTTATTTATTTATTGAGAGAGTAACCACAACCTTCCAAAATTATGTAATTAACATCTAAAAAGACAAAACTCCTCCTGAACACCATGAACATCAAATGTCGAAAAAAAGATGTGTAATATGCTGCTTTCTTTAAATTCATGTGGATGTTTTAGCGAAGCTCAAATAATTCTTTGGGGAAACTTGACTTCAGAAACTAAGAAGCTTTTACCACAATTCAGTAATATGAAACTCGTGTCACCATTAGTGAAGGAAAAGATATGGCTTCTGCCTAGTGAAACCTATAGGTGATGTCAATTTGATCAGGAAAATTTGGTTCACAGGCAGTTGTACTGCAAGGAAAAGCAGAAACCCTACAATTTTCAAATCACAGAGTTCTCACATTCAGATCATATTTCTTAGTTTTTTTATATGGTTTTCGAACTATGCAACAAATTAATGCATTTCCTCACTAATTCTTCTTTCATTTCTCTGAGAAAAGAAGATATGATAAAACAATGGTGTTAAAAGAAAATTAAGACAAGGATTGTGAAATTTTGAGAACATATTTTTTAGAAAGTTAATATTCAAATATGAACAGCCTTCAACATAAATCACAATCATTGAGTGTTGTAAGAATAGAAAGAAGAAGCATGTTCTTGCCTTCTCATTATTGTAGAATTTTCTTCTACGCTCCTTTGCCCTATAAATAGCATTTTTTATCCCTTGGTTGTCCATAGCTCCATTTGGCCACAGCTCCGCAAGCTGAATGTGATAAACTAATTCAAAGATCTACAGACTGATCATTAGCACTAAATAAATTTTGCTTCTTAATTTATTGCATTCCCTTTAGGTTTTACCATTTCCAAATTTCAGTCAATCCATCTCTATCAAAATGACCTCTTTGTAAAGATGAGATTTGTATTTGGTAATTGAAAAGGCTGAATACTACAAAATTATAAACCCTCAGGCATGCTTAATGCAAACCAGATAAAAAGCAATAATAAGACAAACTTTCAGGGCAAGATCGAAAACAAAAGGAATGACAGAGTACCTCAACATATAACTTCCTGATTTGTGGACCTTTGTCTTCATCCATCCCCTAGAAAGCATGAAGGGGTAATATCAAGAACATAGTACAATGAACTATCAAATTTTTCCACAAGAAACCATGTAAAAACATGGCGGCGTAGTTATATACCTGAAAAAATAGGTCATAAAGATCACATATCTTATCTTCCATCTTATTGTCCATAACATACTTCCCATCAATAGCTCCTTTTTCTTCATGAATAATTGCTTTCTGAAAGTCACCAACTGCTTCGTCTCTTTGTTTAGATGACTGCTTTATCATAAGTAGAAACAATAAGCATGCAGTAATGAGTTTCATGGAAACATCACTAGAAAAAAAGTTTGAACTACTAAACAGTTGCTTTCTACACAAGTCATTCATGCAAAAAGGGGGAACAGTGAAAATATATAATGAGCAACAGCATGAGTCTCATATTATGTGCTTGTAGATATACCTAGTGGAATGCAAAATAATCCAATAAAGAAAAAAAATGGGGATCATTTCCTCTTTCCACTTTACGAAACTACATTCCATTACACTACTGATTACTGTACAAGATGCCACTGTTTTCAGTTTACTTTTCCAGACTATGTCGAGAGGAATAAAGCAAGAAGTCCATCAACTATTACAGAGAGGAAGTACCAAATACAGTCTTCTTGGTGCGTTTCTAACATACACACATCCATTGAAATCTCAATCATATTTTTTTTCGAGAAAATGAGCTTCATTTCAATTAGAAATGAATACTTGAGCATGTTAGAAACCTGCAGTTCTATCATTTCCATGACCTCCTTCTTAATAAGTTGGAATCTGTGAGCTTTCTCTTGCTTTGCTGTTAGTCCCATTTCAACCATCTCTCTCAGATTTTTCTGTACCAAAACAATTGGGAGGAAGGGGAAGTCAGTTTCTGTACATGAAACTAGATTAAAAGAGCATCAGAAAGTCTGCCAATTACAATGTACAATTTTCCAGGATTGAAAAATCATTATTCCATCTTAGGCTGATCCAAGATAATCAACACAGGTATTGACAATGAGTTACATTGATCATGAAAACCTCCAGTCTGTTTCCCATTAACTATTAATCCAATTGTGACGAAGCTGAATACCTTCAGTGTCCTAAGCTGAATTAAATGCCCAAGAATACTCATAAGGCGATTGATTAATTCCTCAGATATTTTTCCTTGGCTTGACTGCTGCAGTTACCAGAGAAATAATTAAGTTGAAGACCTTATGCATATGTTCTGTCTCTGTGTATGTGTGTGTGTGTGCACGCATGAGTAAAGCTTCAAATATAGAAAAACAGGAAAATGATTTCCATTACTGCTAGTCTGGCAACTTTAGCAAGCTTCTGCTTCACTTCAGAAGGCAGTCTTCTTTTGATAGCTGTGGATGAAGTATCAGCATCCTGAACTTCAATATTCCGCGGCCTAGCTGGAAATAAAGCATTTTTTATATTTTTGGACAGGAAATAATAATCAATCATTCAAGACTTCTTGAAATTTCTCATTGTTTAACAATCCAAATTTGCTTGCAAAATCGGCATACTCACATTCTGTAACCACTTTCTCCAAATCCCTGATGGCCCTTTCAACCATACTACCCTTAAGCTGCAAGCTAGAAACATCAGTTGGGTGTATGGTGGCAGTTTTCTGCCAAAACAAAACAAAAATGAATTTAATTTCAATGAAATTCAAAACACAACAAATTATATGCCATAAGAACTGAAAACACATCTTAAGAATTTATAACAGAAGAAAATGTGTCTGAGTGGCACGTGCATACTAGGGATAAGGGAGAAAAGAGATCCATAATTTACATGCAAATGAGAACTCAAGCACACTCAGTTTCATGCCCCTTATAAAATGGACTGTCTGCAAACCAAAACAAAGCCATCTTATTGTGCATGGTCCAATTAAAGATACCTCCCCCCACCCTCCAAGCTGGGTAGTGAAAGGGAAAGGGACAAGTACATATGCTGAGAAGAAAGAACAATGATTTTACTATTTCACCAGCTTTAGTCGTATTGGTAATCTCGATTACCAATACAACAAACAGAAGTTAATTGACAGACATTAATCATATAAATCGATGTTTTCTGAAAATAAAACATCACTACAAGTACAATATTCACAGCAAAAATTGAAACTTCAAGCACGTCTTAAGAATTTATAACAGAAGAAAATGTGTCTGAGTGGCACGTGCACACTAGGGATAAGGGAGAAAAGAGATCCATAATTTACATGCAAATGAGAACTCAAGCACACTCAGTTTCATGCCCCTTATAAAATGGACTGTCTGCAAACCAAAACAAGGCCATCTTATTGTGCATGGTCCAATTAAAGATACCTCCCCCCACCCTCCAAGCTGGGTAGTGAAAGGGAAAGGTACAAGTACATATGCTGAGAAGAAAGAACAATGATTTTACTATTTCACCAGCTTTAGTTGTATTGGTAATCTCCAATACAACAAACAGAAGATAATTGAGGGACATTAATCATATAAATCGATGTTTTCTGAAAATAAAACATCACTACAAGTACAGTATTCACAGCAAAAATTGAAACTTCAAGCACATCTTAAGAATTTATAACAGAAGAAAATGTGTCTGAGTGGCACGTGCACACTAGGGATAAGGGAGAAAAGAGATCCATAATTTACATGCAAATGAGAACTCAAGCACACTCAGTTTCATGCCCCTTATAAAATGGACTGTCTGCAAACCAAAACAAAGCCATCTTATTGTGCATGGTCCAATTAAAGATACCTCCCCCCACCCTCCAAGCTGGGTAGTGAAAGGGAAAGGGACAAGTACATATGCTGAGAAGAAAGAACAATGATTTTACTATTTCACCAGCTTTAGTCGTATTGGTAATCTCCAATACAACAAACAGAAGATAATTGACGGACGTTAATCATATAAATCGATGTTTTCTGAAAATAAAACATCACTACAAGTACAGTATTCACAGCAAAAATTGAAACTTCAAATGGTTTTTTTAAGCAAATTACAGTAGATTAAAAAAGCAACAAACTAACTAATAATGTAGTTGTTTCTCCTATGATTAAATGCCAAAGAACTTTCCTGCTAGTGACCAGTACTCAGCACTCAGCAGCCAAATCACACTAACTTTTTCAAAAGAAATCACCCAGCAGCTGCAAGTAAGGGAAAGCAAAACAAGAAGTTTGATAGATACCTTTTTGCTGAGATTTCTGATGCATATCAGTACTTATTACCTTTTCAGCTTGCACTGAATGATGAGGAAGATTCAGGTCAGGCAGTTCATGCATTCCTTTCTTGTTCTTATGAGAAAATTTGGGAGAGGATGCGTTACTGGTTTCACTAGCTAATCTTTTGGATTGAAGCCCAAGTTGGGCAGGAGCATTGTTTTCTTCATACGTTTGATATGCAACTACAGATAATTCACTTGTATCTTTCACACCTCTACCTAAATTTCCAGGCTGGAGGACTCCATTCATCTGTTTTTCAGAGTCATTCAGTCCTGTTTGGGAGATGGACTCATCCCTGTTTGTTATTCCTGAATATGAAGAATTTTCAGATCTTATATCAGGAGCGTCAGGTTTTTTGTCAGAAGATCCTACAGGATAAGTCGATGAATGCAGTTTCCCATCATGATGATATTCACCATTAGCAGCTAAACTCTGAGAGTTGGTTGGAAATGGTTCAACCAGTGGTTTATTCCTCGTACCCGCATTCATCCTTGCATGCCCTAATTTTGCTAATTTATTTCTTACGTGATCATCATCATTCTCTTCTCTAGCTTTTTGCATATTATCCCTTCTTTTCTTCGGCTGGCAGTGAGTGGATGAAATCTGTTTATTCCTGGCACTGCAGCGAAAACAAAATCAGATCAATGTTCAAATGAAGAAACTACTTGAAGTACCATGACATGCCATTTGGCCTAAGACAAGAGGAAGAACAGAATGGCAGGTAACTATAAAAATCAGTAAGTGAACTATAGATGTATTCATGCAAGTGTATGGTCCCACCTTCTCTCATCGTAATCTCTTATTTAACATGCTTTAAATACAGAAAAAGATCCATTAATACTAATCACCAATATCAATCCATAATTTAAGCCTGATATGTTACATTTTTTGTTTTTAGAATTTAATGTTACTTGCATTCATAGTTTTAAAGAACGGTTGCGGTTGAAAAAACGGTCACGATTGCGGTTTATCATATTTGTAAAATAACAGTCGCGGCAATCGATGTCGTGAATATATTAGCAACTCGTTAATAAATTTATTCTAATTTACATATTTTTAACAATTTTACTAATTAAACATACTAATAAGTAATGACATCTCTAATCGTTTAATATTATAAAAAATAGTTAAATTTATTATAAAAAAAAAAAAGTTAATAACAGTTGTAATAGATTATATTACACAAAAAATAATAAACTAATTATTTAATCTTTTGATTAGTGGTGACCATATTTAATGTAATAATATTTTACTCCACAAAATGTTTTTTTTTCATCAATTTTTTCATGATATAAATTTATTTATTATTTATTTTTAAAACAAATTTAAAAATAACATAAAATGAACAAAAAACTAAATAATTAGTTTTTGAAACAAAAAGGACCGACTAATTCATTTATCAAAAATAAAGGAACTAATGTGTAATTTACTCATTATTAAACCAAATTTCACTTGCATGCACGAAATCAAAGACCCATACCAATGCGGACTTTAATTGAGTAAATTATAAATTAGTTCTTTTAGTTTGGATAAATGAATTAATTAGTTTTTTTAAAACTAAGTAATTTAATATTTTAATGAATATTGATCATGTTTAATGTAATATTATTTTCTTTCATAAAATGTTTTTTTTCCATCAATCTTTTTATGATATAAATTTATTTTTTTCTATTTTTTAAACAAACAAAAAAAATTAGAAAATAACATAAAATGGACTAAATAATTGTTATTTGAAACAAGGACTAACTAAATTATTTTTCCAAACTAAAGAGACTAATTTATAATTGGTTCAACTAAAGCCTACAGTCCTCCGGCATTTGCATTTATTTCCATTTCAGATCTTCTTTTCCACCCCCTCTCCCTCCTCTCTTCTCTTTATCTCTTTTGCACATCTTTCTTTTTTAATCTCTCTCTCTGCTCTCTTAATTGTCCCTCCACTTCACATCTTCCTTTTTTTCTCTCTCTACTCTTCTACTCCTCCATTCACATTCTTATTTCTTCATCCCTTTATCTCTCAATTCTCATTCTTTTTTTCACCTCTCTCTTTGATTATCTACTAGGTTTTTCTGTAAGTCCCATTTATTTTTTTTTCTTGTATTATTTTCATATCATTTGGGTTGGTGATTAATTAGGACAGAGTTTTGATTTTTTCTTTTTTGTAGAGTTTTGATTTTTTTTTTTTATGTATAACACTGTTATATAACGACATTATATAAAAGTAAAGTCGTTATTTGCCGTTATTCTTGTGAAGCGACTTTGGAGTGCAAATAACACTGAATAACGATAACAGGATGCCCCATTACTGTTATATAACGGCCATTACATCCCACTATTTAAAACCATGCCTACATTAACAAGTATAATATACTTCCAATCTTATTTCATTAACCCATTATCTTTGGGTACTAATGCAATATGATTAATGACAAATGTCCCACCTTCATACCTAGAAACCCAAATTTTATGTGGCCATCTTTGTTCAACTTCTTCTGATTATAGAAGAAGGTATGTTACCATTATTCTACAATCCAGAACATACAAGGATAACATTCCAACTCATAATTTATGCCTAAACCAAGACACTGCTCTTCTTCTTCTCCCTATCCTAAGCAATAAAATAAGTCTACACATGTTCACCAGTTAGGTAGGTGTTTCTCGTCCATCTCTCATCATAGCTGAAAGGAAGAGTTGAGTTTTTTATGGGAATGCGGAAGATGAGTTTTTTCTTTTTGGTTACAAGGGAGAGGCTCGAACCGAAGGGAATTTCTACAGGCTAATTGGCAAGAGTGATTAGTTGACAAAGCATATTTGTCATTCCTGAGTTACTGCACATATCAGAAGGCAGACACCAAAGTTGTATTCTGGCATTATGTTTGTATGTTACAGATTAGCACTCAAAAAAAAAAAAAAACATTTATTGGTGTTTATGTAAAGATGGATCCCAAACCCAAACCAATGTTTTGGCATCTTATAATAATGGATGATTCAATTCTAATTCAAAAGAATCCAAAAATATCATGCTCATAGAGCAGACAAATCCTCCACATTCCATCAACATGGACTAAAAAGAGACTTTAATTTCTCAATAATAAAAGCTTCTTCTATGATGCATTCCACAATTTCAGATATTCACAAAGATCCAGCCAGCTATAACAGATTTAGTAGGTAGTCTTTACACAATCAAATTGCATAGACATTAAGAGAATGTGATCCATTATATATCTACGTTCTAGGAACTACACATAGCCAGTGAATATCAAAATAATCAATCATTTTAAAAGCATGCTTAAAGCAAAGCAAAGAACTGAATTATTCTGCTGCAAAAACCAATCATTTGAATAGGCCATGCTTGTTTAAATCTTTCAAACTAATCATCAAATCTTTAGTAGTGAATCGTCCTGGGATCTCAATTACACTGAGATAGAAAAGGAATGCAAAGGACAGAACTACCAAAAAGCAAAGTGAACAAGAAGAGTTTACAAGAACTCACATCTGTTCTAATTTTCCCTTATTCACAAAGAATCCATCATGTTTGGTGGCTGACCCATCAACTTCAAAATATTCATCCTGTGAAATGCCAGACCAATGTTATAACAAGTTAATGGAAAGGAATATTATGTCACATTAATAATTAACAAACAACTTTTGCCACAATAGAAGTGTTTTCAGGGGAAAAGCAACTGAAATAATATGGCACGAGTGAAATAAAATCAATAATCATGGACTAGTGGTGCAGGAAAAAATTACAATGCAACAACTCTGGAATATAAAGAGAAATGTTAGAAATCCACTTTGAACAAACAAGACCTAGCATCCCATAGGAAAAGGCAACATCTAAAATATTACAAATTTCAATACCATGTCAATCATCAAAATAGCTGCCCCTTGAAACATCTGGTAAGGTGCTTTATACAGGGATAAATAAGCTTCGATAAGAAAAACAACCATAACAAAAACCCTAATTCCAATAAATGCTAACAACCAAAACAAAAAAATTTCATAAATAAGAATAAAATTTCTATATTACTCATTATTACAAACTAACACATAGCAGGACCAAAGTAGTTTTTCCCTTATCTGAATTATTGTGGCAAGTTTTAACTGTACAAAAGAGCTTTCTTTGTCTTGAGCTGAACATATCCAATAAGGTAGAAGTAGGTACACAACATTTAAAGCAAAAGACCCCGCTAAAGTCACTACATCTCAATACACCATATCAGTAAAAGAAACGATAGTAACAATATTTTTTACTGAACTCTTCGACAGTCATCTCTGTCACCAAGTTAACAAAATAACACCAAATTACTGATAATGGCAGTGATGGCGATATTTCACTCACTATTATTATTAGACTCATATTGTAGTTACCAGCACCACTGTCATTTTCATTATAGCAATGTTACCAACCAGTTCAGTATCATCTATGAAAGAATCCTCAGTGTCATACTGATCTTCATCAGGAACACCATCAAGTTCTTCCTCATCACTACTCTGATTTCCCTGAAAAAAGTAAATTGTCAAAACATGACATCACACCTCAAATCAGATTTTCAGGCATTGACAGTAGCAAGTATGATTTATACATAAGATGTGACAAATTCTTTTACGCTGGCTGTTAACGTACCACGACCCCCCTCCATTATCTATGCTTGGGACTGGCTATGGCAAGCTAAGTTAGCAATGCAGTATTCTATTTTTTTTTTTTTTTTCCTGTAACCAAGAACAATTTACAGAGAAAAAAATAGAAACTGCATTTATCCAAATGGTGATTTAAAAAGTCCAGGTTGCACTCGTGATTCACCTGTCTAAAGCTATAGCGCTTGGACCTTGAAAATAATAAGGAAAATGATGGATTCGATACATACGGCCAGATTATTCTTGCTGTTTTAATAATTAGTCATATAGTGCGATAACGGTGTACTGCTACCAAAGTTTGAATCTTGGTTGAGTAGTTTGGAGTTATAATACTAAACCAAGTGGCCAAAAAGGATCAGGATTAATTAGCCATATAGTAATGAAACTGTCTACATACAAAGGCAAAACTGTTCAGCTGGTCTGAACAGTAATTAATCTAAAGATCTAGAATGAAAGAAAAATAACTCTAATAATGTCTTGGTTCTATTAATTAATAAGAGAAAACAATTTCAAAACTAAAAGAGAAAATTCTATTCGCTTCTAATACAGGTGATAAGACAGGCTTGGAATGCTTTGCCCATCAAACTAAAAGGAGAAGACGATGAAAGTAGGTATATCTGATCCTAAAGCTGTATAAATGAAAAAATAGCTTCAAGACATCTTTGTTGGCTTGTTAATAATTAGAATGCTATCTGTGGAATGTAACCTTTCTGGTGCACATAAATTACAAAACTCCGGGAATTAAAATGAAGAGTGTCTAATTAATGTTTCTACCAAATAAAAGCAATGAATATCATAACCTCATCATCAATCTTTGTTCCATTATCACCAAAGAAAACAGACAAAGTACAAAGAACTTTACATACCACATATATTCGCTCTATTTTCTCAATAACAGAACCAAGACGATTTGAAGAAAGTGCATTTTTTGGTATAGGTTCAGTGGGCTGGTCCTGCAATGTCTAAGCATAACAAAAGGTATCGTGAATGGTGATTCAATACATTTTAGCAGAGGTAGATTGGAAAGAAAGCAAGAAAGGTGCAATTCGGGAGATGACGTAACAAAGGATGGTGCATCAATACAACCAAACATGCAATGAAGTAAACTCTTGGAGAAAATTCACAAAAGTCCGTATGTATATGCTGTCTACTTACCAACTAATGAAAAAAAAAAAGCATTGCTATTTTCCTACATTAAGCAGTCTTCTACACAGAAGTATACTTGGAGCACGGTTGGGAGTGCACAGCCAAATGCACATATTGCTCCACTCTTTAAGTATTTCATAATTATGCTTCTACAAGATGAAGTTATTTTGAAAAAGGGACAGAGGCAAAAGGATACACAAAGAAGATAATGTTAAATCTATAACTACAGAGAAAACCTAAGGTCTGTTAATCATTTTTTTTTTAGAGGGGGGTTCAAAAATCTATAACACTGAAGATGAAGTTTTTTTTTTTTTCAGTCACTTCTTTTGATGTTGGCATTTTAGACATTTTGAAGATAATGTTAAAATATTTGTAGAATTACGAGACCTGTGTGCAGATTTGTGTAACGAACTTGTTTCCCAAGTGTTTCACTGTCCATAGCTATTGACTCTTTACAACAGAACAAATAATTATGTCAGCCTCGTGCACATGCAAGAGCATGCACACATGCTGCTGTTCTGCATAGCATCATAGCATAATATCCTAGAATATCCTCATGCTGCCAAAACTTCTTTTACTCATCTACACATACAGCATCTCGCTCTAAGTGAGATATCACACTCTTTCCTATCATAGAATTCTGCATGCCATAAAAGTCCACATTAAATGAAAACGTTAACCATGAGAAATCTCCAATGGTTTCCTATCTGTAACCAGATTTCCTAAATGATATTGTTTACTACGATACTTTATGCATGATGGATTCTTCTGAATATGGCAATATGCAACAGACCGTGTCTGTATAACAGTGCCATATAGTTTCATATCCATGTATTTTCTTGATAGCTTGTGGGTGTTGTAAAAGTGGTGTAACAAAAATCACATCATTAGTGACAATTAATCCATCGAACAAGCCAGTTTGGGGAGACTCGCTGCTTGCAGATTTCAAAACTTAGTTTACCAAGCTGCATCAAGTAATTTAGGTAATCTAATATGATTTAGTAAGTATTTCAATCTTATATAACCTTTTACTTTTTGACAGAAATAAATCACCTATTTTTTAAGTTTCTTACCTCACATATTTAGAAATGCAATAGATATGAAGGATACGTCTTCTTACAGTAATATACTTAACAAAAGGCATCAGACTCTATATCCATCTAATAACTGAAAGTTAGAAACAGAATAATCAATAATAGTACATTTAACGAACAAAAAAATATTTGCCTTGATAACATGCAATTTAAAGTGCAATACTTTCATTGGGAAAAAAAAAGGCTCATAATAAACCAAAAAAGAAACAAAACAAACTCAACCTCATTCCAATCACAAAAATGCATTACGAATTCAAAGGAAACCCCAAATATATATATATATATATATATATCTGTGTGTGTGTGTGTGTGTGTGCACGCATGCAAAAGAAATATAAAAAATCATCAAGGACAATAAGTCGAACTACATACTTCTTGTCAAAAAAAAAAAAAAAAACCTTGAGGGCTCTTATATCAACTTCCATTCACCGGAACAAACTCAACTTCAACTTGCAATTAAGGTTGGTATGGATTAAATAAAGATTACTTAAAACTAAAAGCTTAATGTGCCTAGCACTTATGAACACAACATTCACGTCCATTCAAGTGTCGCACTAACATGGAAAGGTATATGGTGATTCCAGATCAGCTACATTAAAAGAGCAAAAATTAAGAAATGAAACAATATATTTGACCTGACGATACCATTATGATAATGAGTCTACTGATGAGCATAGTGACTTGTGGATGTCAACACACTGATCATTGTCCACGTCAGCAATATTGCCGAAGCGGTCAACACATCAGTAAAATGCAAGCAATATGCTAACATTGACGAGTGTGCTAGCACGGCACGTTGCTAATGCCTACAATAGACACATTGCATTTTTTTTTTATATACAGTTTTGTTGTGGATTTGTTATTCATACTTGTGACTACATAAATTCAGAGGTTATTGTTACTTGCATAATTGCTTAGCTATTAATGAATGATTTTATGCAAAGAAATTTATAAGGTTAACATCAAAAGTTTAAGCATAAGCACATGTGGCTATTTCTTCATGTATGCATGCATTGAACACCTTGTATTCTTTTTTAACACAAATCCCATTTCCTTCTTCATTAATCACATATTTCTTTTTTTATGTAGTGTTGTAATCATATTTGAATCCTATCTAGGTAAAACATTAAGAAAAATTAATATATAGGCCCCTATCTCATAAACTTTGTACTTTGGAATTTTAAATCTAATCTTCAATTAGAGCGAAAAGATCTGGATTTCATCGTCCTAATGCCACAACAACAACTAAGCCTAAATCTCAAACAACTTTGGGTCAGATCCTTTTGTGCCATTCAGCTCGATCATAAACCAAATTCACCTCAATATCGAGAGATTTTGATCCTTCAATACCACATCGCTCCACATTGTTTAAATCTTCCTCTTCCATCCTCCTTCCTTTCAGTGTCGACTTATCACTTCTATGAACTGAGGCCTCTTGGAGACATATGCTGGATGGACGGACCATCTTAGTCGCCCTTCTCTCGTTTTATCTTGGCTTGGCTTAGTTGATCCCAAGCCCGACAAAATGAGGAGGGTTACAGTAGGTTGACACCTAGCATAAACTCCTTCATGTCTCGTGTCCGGATTCTTCATACTAATGCTGAAGTAGATAATTTAATCCTAAAGATGAGCTTGCGAGGCTATGGAGGAAACAAATTTTTCAAGATTTGTGAACTCCATATGAAATTATATGCATTTTTTTAAAATCAAATGACAAGTTCATGCTGAAAATGACCTATTCTAGTAAAGGCACGTGAGAAGCATTACAACTTAAGACCACATTAATATGGCTAGTTTAATTTCTATTTCAGAATTCCATGCACCAACAATAAAAGATAAGCTCTTTGAGACGGTTAGGAAACAAAGAGGTTGATTATATATTTGTTTGTAATTCAAGGATTGATGTGGGAAAATATCATAATCAATAAGAAATATTATTTACTAATTACTATGTGAGGCAACCAAGATTTAGATGATTCAAAAACTTATGGGAGTAGACCTGAAAGCAAAATACTGAAGAGAGAGATGCAGGAGTAATTTTTGAGTTGCAGTTTGATGTGGTTTGAGGACCTTGGAAGAGGACAGAATGGCAAGGTTTTATGGAAACTAAGCATTGTGGGCAACAATGTGCAACAGTTGGTCCAACTAATCTGAAAATTTTTCAGGACAAGCAGTTACCTTTTCATCTAACTTGAGATAAAACGATTTGGTAGAATTAGTGTCAGTGTAATCTTAAAAATCTTTCAGGACAAGAAATTGCCTTTTAATCTTAGTTGAGATGAGAACATTTTCATGTCTTCTTCTGATGCTATAGAATTGAATTTTTAGAGGGGTATCTTTAGCAGATATCCAAAGGACTTGAGAGCTCTCTTGTTTTAAGTTCTTTTACCTCTTTGTCGTTTGGATGGATTTCATAGTCAAGTTTACAAAGCATAAAATTATTCACTGCCTAAAAAGCATGTGTTCATGGAGAAGTCATAAGGTTGTCACTTCCCTTATACTAGATTATCATGTTGTGTTGAAAACAAACAGAGAGAAAAGGAACTGGAAAAGGATGTTTCATGGGAAAAAAAAAAACAAAAACAAAAAAACAAAGTCTAGAAATTCTAGAAAATATGGGTTTGCTATAATGTAATTTGTCAAAATGACAGTTGTTTGACCAAGCCCTTCATTTTATTTTGGTTACGCCCAAACAGAGTCAAAGTGAAATCATCTCAAAGTAACAAAAAATATATATATATATATCCAGATGATTGCCAATAGCCATTGAGGGATGAAAACAGAATAAGAATAAAACATTTAACTTAGTACTTCATAGAAAAATAATGAAGATAAGGCCTGAAGCATTAAATAGCTCTGTTAGTACATAAAATGACATCCTACAAGGTCTTGAAATTAAGCTTTCCTCTCATAATACTGTTGGAAATAAGCCGCACCACAATCCTGAAAATGGGAAGTTATCCTCCTTCTACACTGATAAACAATTATGAATAGAAGGACATTGGAAAGGAAGGTTACAGCTAATGATTGAGTTTAAATATGAAAAAGTGCTTAGATGCCAGAAAGGCAAGCACATATCGGGATTTACATGATTCGTGACAAAGGTGGACAATGGATAAGGAATTCAAAAAATGATTCCACCATTAGAAATGGAAGTTTACATCTCCAACCATAGTTACCATGGATGGACATCAACAAATGGAGACAACTGACACAGTACTTAATAAATACATAAAATCAAAACGCTGAAAAAAGAAAAAACCAGGTCCCAAAATTTAGTTAGTCATAAATTTATTAAGAACAAACCATAATGGATCTCCAAAGAATCTAAACCGCATAGGAAACAGAAACCTAAATATAATTTAAAAGCAAGCAAAGGCTATTAAATCCAAACAGATACTAGCAAATCAGCAAAAATTGAGATAAACATTCGCAAATAATCACTAAACAACATAATCAGTAGATTATGTTCCAAATATCAAACATTTTATGACAGATAAAACAATTCTTGTTCCCAAAACTAAGATTAATGCAGTAACAAGCAAAAACAAGTTGAAATCATCTCATACAGAACTTGCATTTGATTATCTCAAATACAACACCAAATATTACAGCTAAAACTTAATAAAAGAGATAAAAACATAAGCTTTAGCATAAACCGGGATAGAATTACAACAAAACAAGCAATTTACATAAATGGGTTCTCAACTATATCTCACCAGAGCAAACTGAGCCTCTTGTTGAGCAGTATCCACAGAAGCAGGCTCCACAGCAACATCAGCAGCAGCAGTAGCAGCAGCAGCAGTCTGATTCTGAGACTGAGATGGGTTTGCCTTGTTTGCTGCTGCATCTTTCAAAAGCTTCTTCCATGACACTATAGTTGTCTCTCCAGGCTTGAGTTCAATGTAGAACCTTTGCCTTGGAGGACTGCCAGTATCACCCTCTTTGGAATTACCAACCTCCATGAATTGAAAGAATGAATTCTTCTTGTTTGACAATTCAAAAGTTTGAAGCTTTTATGTCATGGTAATTGTGTAAACAGGAAAGTTGTGATCTTTGGAGGTGGGGCTGAATGATTATTGGATTAGAGGAGAGGAAAAGAGAAATCCAGTAACGGTGTGTGTTGGATAGTGAAAAATCTTGTGAAAGATTGAAAGGTGTAAATGCAAAATTAGGAAAAGCATTGAATGCATTGTTGCTGGTTTTTGTTTTCGTTTTGGTTTTATTTGCTGTTGCTGTTGGGAATTGTAAGAGACAATACACTTTGACTCTTTAGATTCAGTTACCTTCCATTTATGTGCGGGACGTGTGTTCAAAGACACTCTTAATTTGCGGCGCACCCCCCTCTTTCTTTTTTCCTTTTTTCTCCTTTTTTTTTCTTAGGGAAGAAATGTGGATTTTCTTATGAAAAAAAGAAAAATGTTACTAGCTTAAAAGAATTGGATGAGAAAAAAATTAAAATAAAAATTTTGTCCTATTGTTATGGATAATAATTATTTAATTTAAAAAAAAATAGGGCTTCTTTTAATATGTTAATTAAATTCTGTATTATTGGTTTTGAGGATGTATCCTAAAACTCAATAGAAACTAATTTAGAGGTGTAATTTTCAACAATATTTAAAAATATCAGACCATAAAATTAAATTATAAAAATTTTAAAATGTGTCAATTGAAAAATCAAACAAGAAAATAGAAATAAAAGAAAATGTTAACCCCAAGTCATCGATGTGATTCTACAATTTCAAAGAGAAAATTGCAAAGGAAAAAAAATAGGCTTCTTTTAGTATCTTAGTTAAATTATGTGTTGTTGGTTTTAAAGGTATTTCTGGACAATGATTTTCCAAAAATATTTAAAGATCAAAGTGTAAAAATATGTTAGAGGCAGTTAAACTGAAAAGAAAAAAGACGGTCTTTTAGCTTTTTAATGCACTTTAAACATTTGTAATACATGCGCAAAATTATTCTGCCGCAAACCTTAATGACTTGACTCTTTTTTCTTGGTTGTTGTTGACACAAAAATCGAAAACGTTTTTTCAAAAAAAAAAAAAATGTGTATTCTCTTAAGGATATGAAAAAAAATTTTAACTCTTAAGAGTAGATAAAAGCAAAGAAATAAAAGAAAGGAAAATGCTTGTTAACACTATGGTGGCAGACATCATTTTTAAAAACAAAAAGTTTTTACGGGTAAATTTAAAAAATAAAAAAATTAAATGATATAATAACTTCATTTAAAATTACCCATCTTTTTTGCCTTCGTTGTATCCCTTAAAAAAACATTATCTTTATAAAATAGTATTTTTTTTAATAGTGCTACATGACACCAGTGGTGTCAAAAAAAAATCACCATAGTTTTATAAGGATAGTGTTTTCTTGGAGGAATACAAGGAATGGTACTTTATTTCAATGGGTATTATGTTATTTAACATTTTCACTTTTCAAATTTGCCCCTAAACCATTTCTATTTTTGAAAATGGTGTATATCACCATGGTGTCATCAAGCTTTTTCTTTTTTTCTTTTTCTTTTTTTATACTACTAGTGTTATGTAACACTACTTTAAAAGAAAATATATGCCTCGTTATCATGGATAATTTATAATTTCAAAAAAGAAAAATGTTTAGGACTTTATGTATTGTGTTATCTAATTCTATGCTTGGCTTTAAGGGCCGCAATCAATCTTTACCAATATTTAAAAATGATCTAATAGTTCAAACTATTGAAATTTTAATAAATTGTGTCCTTAGCTTTAAATGTGTTATTTGAATTTTGAACTATTAAGCTTTGAATAATTCTTATTATTTCTATTGTTGTTTAAGGTCAAAATGTTGATCATTAACCGAAATGTTTAAAACAATGATTTTTTAAATTTAAAATTAATTTTGAAAAAAAAAATTTAAGAAAGTTTAAATAATTTTGTTTTTTATGAATTTAACTTTTTTTATTAGATAATTAGTGATATGCAATGGATTTATCTAGTAAAAAAAATTAAATTATTAAATATATTGCTTTTCAAAATTAAATTAAATTTTATTATACTTTCTTATATATGACGGCAAAGTGTAATACTTTGCTGGTTAGACATAACCAAAATAAAAATAAAAATTATTTAAAAAAATTAATAATTTAAGATTTAAGTAGTTTAAATTGATAATATATGCTTTATTTTTCTACAACTCAAATAATGAGGGTAAATTATGCGTTTAAACCATTTAAGAGTAAAACTATAAAATTAAGGAGCCTACTAAAGTACCGTTATGTTTACAATGTCGATGCTATTTTTAAATGCATCTCGCCCTCCACGTTGTTGGATTATAATCTTTCGATCTCATCCGTTCAATAAAATAATCAAGAACCCGTTAACCTATGTAGGTCCTAAAATAACGAGGGTTGTTGGATCTTTTTGAAATTTTGAAACCATATAGAATTAGATAGTTGATATTGAATTTCATCCAAAAAATTTAAATTTTATGATGGATGTCCATTTTTTAACTTTATATATTACTCATCTTTTATTTATCTTTTTGTTGTGTGATATATTTTCTAGCAAGAATAATATCTCTCTCGTATCACAATAGGAAAAACTATATTCACCAAATCTCAAATCTTATTTCACTAAATGAAGTTATCAATTGCACAATCAAGTCCATGCATGTAACTTGTTGACATATTAACTTTGCTGCATAAATAGTGATCCTATATACACACACATGTATACATGTAACTCGTTTATTAGTTACTTGATTTTCTAATTTAATTACACAATATATTATTTGAAAATATATTTACTAGTGTAAATATATAATTTGTAATGTAGTTGCAAAAATCTCAAAGAAGTTTTAAAAAGTTAAATAATTACCTCTTTTGTCAAAGACTAATTTGTTGAACGAGATAGCAAATACTTTTCTTGAGTAACCAACATTTGTTCTTGTAAATGGAATTTCACTATTCATCTATCCATACTATATCCAAATGGTGGAAGCTTGAATCAAAGAAACTAATTTTGAGGCAACTCACAAATTATTGGTAGTGAGGGATCTATTATGTAAGAAATCGAGGATGTACATGAAAAAAAAAACACTAAGAATCGGATTCAATTACTCTATGAGCACAATTATATTTTTTCTATAATCTTACCAAGAAGAGTGAGTCTTCTTCAACCTTCAATCACATCTATCAAAATTGCGGGACGGATCATTATTGCTAGGTTTAAAAAATAACTCTTTTTTATATACCAATTTGCTCAATATTGTCATTACCCAATATTTATGAGACTTTCAAAAAATTATATTAAAAATAGTCTGTTTTGCTTAATTTTAGTTTCATTAGGGATGCGAGTTAAACTATGTTTTGGAGTTGTCATCTAATATTAAAGAAACTACAAAACCTAAAAAAAGGTATTGGTTTAGAGATTTTAGAGTAAGGAGTTATGCTTTTAAAAAGATATTGATCATCCAAAAGCACCCTCTTCAAGAAAAGGTTCAACATCCGATTTAATCCTAAAATTTTATATTTAGAAAATCTCTATTTTTATCAAATTATTTCTCAAATAAAAATTTCAAATTTATTACTTAAATCAAATTAATTTTTTTATGACATCATATTGAATCGATTGTCAAACCTCGTCACTTGGAGTCCTATCAATTCAACATCAAATTTAGTTTAAGTCTCAACATAACCTATATGTCGAAAAATATCTTCATTACTAAGTTGATGGGTTTGAAATTTTTGATAATATCGGTCTCTATCATATAAGAGACTTGTTAAAATTATCATAGCAATTTTCCATATATATTTTTTCTCTTTTGTTTTCTCTTTTTTATCATTTGTTTTCAAATTCGGTGGAGAATTATCATCAATCCTTAAAAATTAAGAGATTCGATGATTCATCCATTTATTAATTACCTAATCAAACTAACGGTCATTTAAGCAATATTCAACATTAAGTAAATCGAAACTAAATTACCAAAAGTTTAAAAGATTAAAACCCAAAGCATACGTATGAGTTTAAAATTACCCATCACAATTTTAGATTTAATTAATATTAAATAATAGACTAAACTAAAATGTAAATAAAGAGAAATTAAATAAAATAAAATAAAATAGGCAAAGGGGACTTCAAAATTCTAAACAAATTATACCTAAGCTAGAAGAAATGAACACATGAAGCATGCATGAAAATTTTTAGGTCTAATTTTCCTAAGGGAATGGTATAAAAAAAATTGGAAAAAAATTGGAGGTTATTGGGCCTAGTGGGGCCCATTGGGCCAAACCCACTAGCCAAGCCCCTCGGGCCAAGCCTACTAGATAAACCCTTTTTTATTTTTCCTTCCTGGACTAGGCTGGACCTAGCCCACTTTCCCTTCTCTTTTTTTCTCCCGGACTAGGCTAGATCCGAGCTTCCGTGTCCGTTGTCCCAAACATGTTTTTTCCTTCTTACTTATTTTCTTTCTTTTCTTTCTTTTTTCCTGGCCCGAATGCACTTCCCCCCACACCCTCCCAACACCCCCCTTTTCTCCTCCTCCTCCTCCCTCGCCCCGTAAATCATCTTAAAGAAAAGAACCTTTATCTCTAAGTTCTTAGCCAAACTACCCATTCTCCTCACTTCATTGTCAACACTTCAAGGATTTGAGCATTAGGAGCTCACCATATCGGTCCCATTTACCCATTCCTTTGGATCTTGAAATTTAAAATAAAATACTAGAAATAATTAAATAAATGAACTTAAAATAAAGGTTGGATTACTTGAATGAATCTAAAGGATTAAAAACAAAGAAATTCGAATGTTTGAGTTGCTATTCTTCCTCTGTTTGCGAGTACTTAGGGACGGTCTCGGTGACTAGGTTTGATTGGTTGTTTCGGACCCAAAAACAAGTTAAAAATGAACCGAGCAAGAACCGGATGATCGTGAACCAAATGGCTTCTATAAACCTAGAAGAACTCGCCTTTTTTTTTTTGCTTAAAACCCAAATTATTCTTCCTTAAAAACCCGGAAGATTGAAAACCCCGAATCGATCCTCAATCCCTAAAATCCCCCCTCTCTCTCCTCAAAGCCTATAATGGGGCTCAATTTATAGTTCTATTGTATCGAATTTCCACCCTAGGATCGTTCTCAAATGATCCAAACCCTTACTTACTAAAATCAAAACCGACAATGAGGCTCTTTTTTATTTATGAACAAAACAAAATTTTCGGTGTTTGGTTTGTGAGTGGGTGCGAGTGGTGCGGGTAAGTTGTGTGAAGCGTGATTCTTGACTAGTATAAATGCCGGACGGGAATTTTGGTTACGAATGAACATGTCTTCTTTGGTAGAAACGATGAACGAGTACAAGGAGAAGGAGGTTGATTTTGGATTGCAACGAACAACAAGTCATTTGGTCGATTTTAGTCATTGTGGCTAGCTCCTCAATTTTAATTTGGTCCCTATAAATTTTAATTCCATACAATTACACCCTTGATGTTCATTTCAATATTAAGAGTAAGAATTAAGAGTAAGAAACCCTATGATAAAGAAGAGAAAACGAAGCATATGAAGCAAAATTGTACCCCTATTGGTATTCAATTTAAGTCCCGATTTCATTCAATTACATTTCTATTTCATTTAATTTTATTCTAATTGACTTCCAATTTCAAATCTAGTTGTTTTCAATTTTAGTCCTTATTCCTTTCGATTATACCCCTAATATTTCATGCAAGATTTTTATTTTTTTTATTTTTTTATTTTTTATTTTTTTATTTTTTATTATTTTTTTTAGTTTTGCTTGTGTTTATATTTTTTGTATTTTCATTTTCCTTTTCTTTTTGTTTTGATAAATTGATTATGTAATAAAACCGCTCTTTTTTAAAAAAAATGATAATTCTTAAGCTTAAACATAAAGCTAATAGTGGTAAAAATAGATCAGAATAAATATAAAAATAAAATATAATAAAAAGTAAGTAAAAGTAAAAATAAATAAATAAAACAAAAAATACTAGAAAATAAATATAACCCAAATTTTGGATTATGACAATTATTTTAAAAATTCATTCAAATTAAATCATACATTAATGTTTTTCTTATAATTCTCATGAACTACTAGAACAAAACATCACAACATCAAGAGTTGTTTTGATTTTTAACTCAATGAAAATCATAAAATAATATATAATATAAAAGCTCAAACCATGAAAAAAGATGCGATGGAATCTAATTTCATTAAAATGGTTTAAAATTTTACAAATTTGAAGTTAAATTTTCAATTGGAACTCATGCTCTCTTGATAATGGCATCTAAAACTATTTTAATTGAAACTATATATGCAATGCATGTATGAAATTAAAGCTCACACCATAAGCTTCAAAAGCACTAGATTCATTATAAAAAATTAATTCAAAATTTTGGAATAATTTCCTTTTTTTTTCTCATTTCTCCTTCATCTTTTGAGTTAATCATAACTTAGTTTTTAAAGTTTATAAAAAATAATTAGCCTATGCGGTATAAAAAAATAATTAACTAATCACTTGTCTTACATTGACTCGATTTAGTAAGTTTTTGTTCCAAAAGCATCTTTTTTTCTAGGTTGTGTTTGTTTCGAAAAAGTAAGTTTCGGGAATTTATTTTTTTTCATTTCCCCCTATTTCAATATTTGCTTCGCATTTAGGACAAAAAAGTCAATAAATTTTGATTTTTAGTCAACGAAAATTAATAGATTATTTTTGAAAAAGTGACTTTCGAGCTAAAAAAGAAGAAAATATTTGTTTTCTTTCTCTCATGAGTTGTCTCGCTCTCACGTTACTCATCTTTCTCTTAATACTCACCGCTCTCTCTCTTTGGATACCCATTCGTTGTCCATCCTCACCCAACAATTATTACCTACGGCCCACCCAAGGATTTCTCAACCACCCAACGCCACCGCAACAAACCTAACACCAATGTCTCTGCTAATTAGTAAGATGTAGTGATAATACTATAAATATTCAAGTTATTTTCTAGTTTACTTTCAATTATCATTTCTCCGATCTGTTTCTTTTAAATTAATTAACACCGATATATATGTACTATGGAAGTATGTGGTAATTTGAAAGTTAAATATTTTATGTGTTTTTTTGATAGCTTATATATTTGATTAAATCAAATGCGGAACCTTTTCTTGAAGAGGGTGCTTCGGGTGATCGATATCTTTTTAAAAGCATAACCAACTCCTTACTCTAAAATTTCTAAACCGAGTGCTTTTTGAGGTTTTTTAGTTTTTTTAATACTACGTGACAACTCCAAAATATAGTTTACCTCGCACCCCTAATGAAACCAAAAATAAGCAAAACAATTATTTTTAATATAATTTTTTGGAAGTCTCATAAATATCAAGTGATGACAATATTGAGCAAATTGGTATATAAAAAATAGTTATTCTTTAAACCAAGCAATAATAGTTTGTGGAACTCCAAGGTCTAATTCATTAATATTGTTAAACTGCAGAAACTAACTCTTGTCTCCTATCGGGTTACCTCCTCCACTCTCCCATTCCGATTACCTATGGCTCTCATAGGTTTCTTTTCTTTTTGGTTACTTGTCGATAGTAGGTGTGAGCAAACAGCTTTTCGATTCGGTTTTTAACTATTTCGGTTTTGTTTTTGGTTAATCGAATACAAAAAAATTACAACCAAACCAAACCAAATAACAATTCGGTAGATAAATTTCGGTTTCAAATTATTTTGGTTTTTATTTTCAATTTTTCGGTATTAACCGAAATTATCAACACTACTACACTTATCCAAAAGAAAAGTTAGAAAATAAAAATGAGAGTTCAAGTTTATTGTCCCACGACCTATACTATTTATAAATATTTTCGAACTCATACATGAGTTCTTTTTCGATGTGAGATGATTTTAAATCTATTAATTTTGGTTAGTGAGATGGGTTATTTATATACCTTTCCAAGTCTCAAAAGTATGGTTTTTTTCGATGTAGGATAGTGAACTCACCATTTGAGCTTCCCTCTATCCCACATCGTTTAGTTTAGCTTTTGGAGGGTGGGGGATAAGTTACAAATTAAGCCTGACTTGTCCTCTTTTACTTGTGGGTTGTGATTCGTGTGGGCCTTGTCCTTTAAAGTTCATGACATTTTATGGATTGAAGTTTGAATTTGCAAAAGTCAAGTGAAAATCCAAAAGCTTAATTTCAGTTAAATTTTATTTTTAAGCTTATTTTAATTTATATAAAATATAATTAGGTGAGGTATTCTATTTTCGATGGAAACTGGTTTAAATTTTTAAAAATCAAAACAGAAAAATGATCAAATTTTAATTTGATTTTTTTTAATAAATTAAAACAAAAAATCAAACTAAATTAGATATTTCGACTCGATTATATTTAATTTTTTATTAATCAAATTATTTGCTCACCCCTAGTCGATATTTCATCGGCGAAAGGGGCAATTTCTCTCTTCTGCAGTGGGCAACCGATTTTCCCATTTCGTCACATGCTCATTTAACAAATATAAGCCACGTGTCATTTTTAAAAGGCAAATGGCATTGAAAGCAGGCAGCCGCATTCGATGGCAACGCCGTTGTAGAATTTGGCTGATAATAACAGGTGTAATGTTCCTGTTGGACGCGTAAGCAAATTGGAAAATAAAAACAAAAAAAAAAAGAAAGAAAAATGAGAGATAGAGGAAACTGTTAAGTATCCTTGTTCCATGTTTTTTCAAACAATATCTTTGCATGTCCAAAAGAGTTGGTTTGAAAAAAAAAAAAAAATCTAATGACTTAAGCAATTGGTATTAAATTCAAATTTTTTGTACCTAAATTTTTTTAGATAACTAAACAACGATAAATTAGTTTGAATTTTTGAATTTAGGATACCATTAAGATTAAAAAAAATCAATATTCTTGTATAAAAATAATAATTAATTGTCAGTTTTAATTTGTTGATGATTTTTTAATTATACTGACATATTAACTTTTTTCCGACAACATACTTTTGAAAGGAAACTTAAGTTAATTCATAAGTAAAATATAATGCACGTGGGCGGTAGTTTTAAAAATATGAATAACTAAATGTTATGCTTAATTGATTTATTATATGAGAGTGTGATTAAGAGAACATTTATCATATTATTATATTGATTCGTTAAGTATGCATTTGTTAAGCTAATTTCATATCCCACTCTGAAAAATATTATACTCATTCCTGATTTATATTCGATAAAAAATTATTTTTTAAATCTGTATTCAAACCATACACATAAAAATAATTCTGACCTAAACCCATTAAAAAATATTATATTCGTATAGAAAAGTTATTATCCAAAACAATAAATTCAATTTTGTTTTATATAATAGTTAATTATTAAATATTACTTTGATTAATTGCACCTTGGTTTTACAACACATGAGGTTTTTTGAAACCAAAGGGATAAACATATGAAATCATTAAAAATACAGGGACTAATACTGTAATACATAACTCAAAAGGTCAACAAAAAGCCAAAACAGTAAAATTTAAAAATTTTAAAAAATTGTTGGACTCATCAACTGAAACAGGGATTTTTGGGCATCAAAAGAAAAAATAGAAAATCAGAGAGGAAAATTTTCTGCTCTGCGACAGTATCATAAACCTTCAATTATTAGCCTACAAAGGGTTTTGAAAACCCCTTTTTCCTGATTAAATCTCTAATCAGGTTGATAAATGGGAAATATATTTGTGAAGAAACCGAAGATAACAGATGTTGATCGAGCCATTCTCTCTCTCAAGACTCAAAGACGCAAGCTTGCCCAATATCAAGGACAGGTTGGTCCCTCTCTTTTTTCTAATTCAATTCAATTTTATGACTTTTTAGGCTTTGAAATTTAATGGGTTTTCGTGTTTGATTTTTTTTCTGCTTAATTATATTGAAAGTTTTGATTACCCTGAAGTTTGCAAAAAGAATCTCTGTTTAGTGCCTAAAATGTGGATTTCTTAACCAAATTATGCAACAACAGAAGGGTAAGGGAAAGTTTGGAATTTTTTTTTTTTTTTTGAGTTGTTTTTTTGTTCTTGGTTTGCTTCTATCAGTAACTACAAATAATTCAAGCTTTTTTTATATGAGCTACTCAAGGAATTTGTATTTTTAGGTTTATAGAAGTAGGTCAGTTTCAGAACTTTGAAATAGGCAACTTTTGGAGTGTCTTGGAAGATTGTAATGTTGTCCTGTTGATGGAAATGATTAATGTGGCCTAGGCTGAATTTGAGGAAAGGATCGCTTATTTGTGATTATTACTTTCTTTTGTGGTTGAAATGTTCCAGCTTGAAACTGTGATTGAAGCGGAAAAGCAAGCTGCTAAAGATTTGATTCGTGAAAAGAGAAAAGACAGGGCATTGTTAGCCTTGAAAAAGAAGAAAACACAAGAAGAATTGTTGAAGCAAGTCGATACATGGCTCATTAATGTCGAACAACAGGTACGTAAAAATTATGGAAATGTAGATTGGTTTCAAATGTTATATGATGTTCTGCAATATGTGTTTTGTTTCAGTTGGCAGATATTGAGCTGGTGAGCAAGCAGAAAGCTGTTTTTGAGAGTTTAAAGTCAGGTACTGATGCAATCAAGGCAATACAAAGTGAGGTCAATCTGGATGATGTTCAGAAGCTAATGGATGATACCGCTGAAGCTAAAGCTTATCAAGATGTGAGTTTCCATATTGAATCTTATTTATTTCTGGACTATCTTTGACATTCTGTTTAGATATTTTATCTTGTTGAATTATCTATCCGTGATATATATAAATATATATGTTGTGTATGTGTATGGTGTTGCACATGCATGCACACACATGGAAACATATAGGTGCTGTAGATGGATCTGAAGTTGTCAGTAGTTCAGAACCACTGGAATGGAATTTGATATTGAGTTGTATGCTTAAAAATATTTCTATAAGATCAACTCTTTGCAATGTCATATAATGTTTCTGGCATATAGAAAATAGAAATGCTCTTTTATCTGTGCAGAAGTTCATAAGTTTTTACTGCATTTATAAGGATTATAACTCGATTCTTGTATGTGCTTCTACTGTGACTTTTATAGTGTTTATTTTGTACTTTTCTAATGGGGAAGAATATGAACTTTTGCCATTTGTCATTCCTTATGTTCAGGTTTGCCTTCTCCATGTACTTTTGTTTTTCCTCATTTGTATTTAAATCATAACGGTTTTGAAGGAAATTAATGCTATCTTGGGGGAGAAATTATCAGCAGAAGACGAAGAGGAGATTTTAGCTGAATTTGAGAACATGGAAACTCAGGTATGATTAATTCTTACATCACAACTGTCTCACGAGATGTGTTGTATGTTTGTTATACTTCCTCCTGCATTTTATGTCTGTTTAAATCATTCAGTTTCTTCGTGCTATGAAACTCATTTAGTTCCAATTTAAGGCATGGTAGTTTTGTTAAGTGTATTTAAATATTTTCTTAAACATGTAGGTTGTACTGCTATCATAAAAAAAGTTATCTTTTTGCCTTTTATTCCTTGTTTGTTTACCTTTCTAAGCATTCCAGGATGTAAATGAGCTTTTCTTGAGTATTTTTCCTCCCTTTCTCCATGATCACAGCTCAGCCCTCCCCTTAAGATATCTCAACTTATATTGCACTAGGAGCTATGGGTCGCACATTTAACATATTGATTTGTATTTTTGTTGCCTTGGCTTTTATAGAAGTTTGAGGGGAATATTATTGTTGATTAAAAATCAGATGGAGTTGGATTTTGCCTTACTATCACATTTCTTATTTTATGGCTGTTTATCCTCTGGTAAATTTTACTACCACTTTCTGTTGGTAGACTATATGTTTTTACTTGGTCTTGACTTTGTCCATCTTGAGAAATGTCTGTATTTCCCTTTCATTTTCCATTTTTTGAAAAATAAAACTTTTTTGTTTGTTTAGATGGCCGTTCAAGACTTGCCAGAAGTGCCCACTACAAAGCTGTCTGAGGAACAGGAGAAGTTGGACCTTCCTGACGTACCAACAAAACCACCTGTGCTTGTGGACGATGCTGAAATTGCTTCTGCTGAGGCCTCCACCAAGAGAAAAGGTCATCTTCTCTCTGCCCCTCCCTCTATATATGTATGCGCAAGCAATTCAATAACCTGACAATTTCCAAAATGCAGTTTTGGAGGAACCATTGCCAGCATGATCAAGGCAAACATTTACAGCAACATTGCAGTCTCGAGGAGCTGCTAGCCGTCCTAGATGATTCATGTGGAGGTGGCCTTCACCTAAGCTTGTACGTTACGAATTCTTTTTTTCCAACTTGATTAAAACTTGCAATAGCGCATGTTGGTTTCTTTTTGCAACTGCAATCACATAAGATGTGTTCATAGCTGTAAATTCACCATGTGGCTTATATATTTGGTATTTGGATAAATTCGGTCTCCTAAATGTTGAAATTTCTTTTCTCCTTGACGTTCTCATCTACTGTAAATCACTTTCAGTGCCAAATGGTATTGTTGATGGTTGTCAGGAAGCTTTTTCTTTTTTATGGACTAGCAAAATCATTCAATTTGATTTTGATTTTATCAGGTGTCAAGGATTTGCTCACCTAATTACAGAGAAGAAAAATTGGCATATCAATAAAATGAGCGATTGAAGTTCTAGCACCTTTAATTTCTGCAACACTTTTAAATCAAAACGCTGGCAAACCAGAAGAGGCACTTTAGAGGAAATTTGACATTTCAAATAGCTCTCTTAGGTAAATCATTCTTCTCGATCAGATTATTGGGACTTCCAGTTTGAACTCAAGTTACAATTCTTTCAAGGGGCAACCTGATTTAGTGCACAAGATAAACTCTGAAAAAAGAGTGCTCACAAATGCCAACATGAATACAATATGGAGCTATGGTATGTGGCCTCAAGAGTTCAACACATCAGGATTCAAGCTAAATATCAAAACGAAATGAACCTAAGTTTGAGATTTGGTTTGGTACTAAGGCTCAGGCTTTGAGCTATGCTAGTCTGGACCAGTGAAGGATTGATGCTTCATGGTTGCATGCTTGAATTCCATTTTCTGCCTACACCCTCTTTGTGTTTGATTTGCTAGCAAGCACTAGCATGCCAGACTAATGTAGAGCATGGGAAGATTTTGGGTGGCTCAGGTCAAAGTATCCCCATGCCTTGTGCGAAAAGCCTCAAGCCATTTCTTCACACAGTGAGTTTAAGATGGGCAAAGGTCTCTTGCGCAACATGCTTTTGCTTGAGAGAACTGAACAAGACTATTTTATAGAAATCAATGGGAAAATAGAAATTAATGAATCAGAGGACTCATTTTCCCATCTGCTCTGTGTCATCGTTTATTAAAAATCATATCTAAACCCCATTTTTCTACAATAATGCAAAATACACAAAAATACCTATTAAAAATAACATACCTCATAAATATTTTTTACAAATATTATTGCTTTGTATATTTGTACATGCATTATGCTGATGTAATGGTTTCAAGGATTCTTCTGCATAAAAGTTTACATATCACCTGATCTTAATTACATTTTGTGAAAAAAGAAAAGAAAAGAAAAAAGAAATACTAGGCATCATACAGATGAATCACATATCTGAATGTAGCACCTCTGCATCAGAACAAGTTCTCTTTAAGTCCGATGGACATGAGGAATCCTTGCCAAAAAATCTTGACAGGATGAGCCGTGCTATATTCTCGGCTGCAACAGCACTTGTCTCCATGGTGCTAGCTGCATTCTCAAAAGCATTCACATAGTACAAATGCTGACCATCCAAAATAAAGGGTGCAAATTCTTCAGGAGCCTTGTAATGAGGGTAAGCAGCCCAGTTAATTCGAATAGTCTCCTTCCTCACACTACCAGCAGCAGCAATGAACAACGATCAGTACAGAACATAAGAGTTTTGTTTGCACCAAAAAGCATAATTTAAGGTGTGGGTGGAGATGGACTGTATACATTTATTCAGCAAAACTATGCAATTTTTGTTAGATAGTTGTAGTTCTCGTGCAAGAATATCTGAGACACAACTGTCTTAATCACAGCCCAAGATTATTTAAAGGAAACCAGATACAACCATATTATGAGTTGGCCACTACTCTAATGGCTGAGGAGAGGTCAGGCAGTGGAACAATAACCAATATTAGCACGATAAAAATCTTGACAGTAAACATCTAATTAAGTTTTTATGATCCTCGGTTGCCATGGAGAGGATTAAACATTTAAGGACAATTAACAGTATTACCTAAAGATGCTATCCAGTAATGCATCAGTCATTGCCTGACGAGAGAATATTTTGTATGTCATATCTGTCTCATTGTAACGCTTGAGAATTGAAATGCTTGTGAAAGGAAGATGAGGATCCTCTATTGTGGCAACCAGTTCTGGAATTTCTGAAACAGCTTTGAGGCTAAAGTATACCTTTATCCATGACAAACATGAGAATTTAATGAATAAAATATGAACTATCGATATAGTGGGAAAGACAGGCTGGCAAGGACAACCCATAAAAGAATATATTTATGAACAGAAACCCCTGGAGGAGTATGAAATTCGTAATTGCCATGATACTTACAGGATTTAAGAGGCCCCTCACAAAAGTTGCATGTGTGTGTTGCAATCGCCTCTTAGGAACTGAAACTGGAGGTGAAAATTGAATACTCGATTCATCCAGTGGTGTAGCAACCACTGTGACTTCACAGGAATAACTATTTCCTTCTGTGGAGTTGAGCTCATAATATTCTGCAAGATGAGAGATAGAATCTATTTCTTCATGGAGATGCAGTTCAACATCTGAACTATTGATTAGTCCAGCAGCCATCTGCCAGTTCCCTCCTCCAACAGCCCATAAACCTCCACCAGATCCTGCCAAGGAAACTGCACCAGCAAGGCTGCTGATGTTGACACTCTGACCATAATTAATTCTTGTAATGACCTGCATGCAACTCAACAGAAATCTGAGTTGTCAATAATTCTTCAAAACTCTTCGCTAAACTACCAAAATATGAGCCACTTTCATATTTTAGTCTAACAGAATCTAAAGAAATCATATCTTTCGTAGTCCTCACATAATGCAATTCTACTTCTCAATACACATTTAGGGTGCTTCTGACTTAGCAAGCTAGAGGTTGAGGAAAACTGCCATTCTAAATAATTTGTCTTGTTCTCTCTCTCTTTTTCTAAAGGACAAAATGGTAGTTAAAGGCAGCAAAAATAATGAAAAGAAAGCAACGATGTTTGTTTTTACTTTTGGAGAACTGCCAAAACAAGAAAATGGAAAACACAAAACAGTTTTCACAAAATTGGTAACACGATAATTAAATAGTGATTGGCACAGAACCAATAGCATGAAAAAATTCAGAAAATCAACAGCATAGAAAGCGTAAACGTTACTTTAAAAGATTTTGTTACAATAGTAAAAAGCTTGAACTTGTAACCACAAGAGTGCGAAGTTCAAGTCTCAAATGCAGTCACTTTATGTAAAAAAGTTGAAGGGCAGGAACAACCCTTCCACTCTCACTCGTAAGACTCCACTCTGACAGGAACATAACTGGGCAATGGTTTTTTTTTTGGAAGGGGTAACATATTTTGGAGTGATAGCTATTTTTAGTTTTTCATGTTGCTGGTGATTTCTGGGTTTTCTTAAATACACAGTAGAACCATTGCCTATTATGGTTTTGCCAGTGAAGTCACATAAGTTAGGCCAGAATGGCAACTGATTTGGAACTGGTAACAGGGTTATAACAGGTGAAGGCAATTACTATAAACATAAAAAAGGGAGCCATTTCAAGAAACAAACTCGACAACCACATCATCAAAATACAAGCAGTTCATACCATCACTACTGTTCCAGTAATATCTTGTAGTTCAGACTACTGTATTTTAATTTCCTTCTTTATTCCTGAATTGCCATTTGTGTCATGTTTTGTCTTTGTATAAAGGAAACCTAAGAGAGAATCACACACAACTATACAAGCCAATCCCATTTCTAGTCACACTAAACTAAACTACGAACCACCAAAAGAATTCAAAGCAAATGAGCCAAAATGAGGAGAAAAAGAAAGAGAGAATCCTTACAGTGACCAATTCTTTAATTAACAAGGGAGCCAATTTAACACTATCAACCAGCTCCTCCTTCAAAGTCTTTGATGTAAGATTAAACAAACCAGCCCATTTCAACATTTCCTCAACACTCTCAAAAACTGGCCTTGTTTCCACTCCTTCATAATACTTCAAAAACTTATTCACCGTCTCATCAACAAACCCTTCCATTTTCACAAGCGAAAACCCATATCTCATAAACAAATAAACTCCATTAAAAAAAGACACAATCTTGTTCACAATTCCCCAATTTGACTTCACATCTAGGGTTTTAACAACAAACCCATTACCATCCCAAATCCCTAATGAAATCGAGCTCTCTGAACTGGACGGTCTCTTCCTTGTCAAATTTAGTAAATTAGTATAATTCCACACGTGGTAGTTTTTGGGGTGGAGAATTGAACCTCCAGCCTCAAACGTGTCTCCGCCGATTGTCAAGGTGGCCATCCGGCCGCCGACGATGGCGTGTCTTTCGAAGATTAGGATTTTTGGATGGTGGTTGGTGGAGTGTTGGCGGAGGAAGTGAGCGACTGAAGAGCCGCCGATTCCACTGCCGATGATGCATACGGTGGCGTCGTCGCCGGCGGCTGAGATGGTGGTGGAGGAGGAGGGGTGTGGGAATGTGAGGGAGAAGAGCGCGAGTAAAGAGAGGACTTTTAGTGGCGACATTGACATTTTTGATGTGTTTTTTTGGCTACTACTAGACTAATACCAGCTTTGCTAAGGCTCCTGAGGATGGCAGAAGATTAAAAACAGTCAAACGCTGTTTAATGTTTGAACTTGAGTAAACTATTTTAGTCCCTGTATTTTCATAAAACTTACTATTTGGTCCATTTATTTAAAAATATTATATGGAATCCTTGTATTTTGCATCTGTTTATAACAAAGTCCTTATGGCAAAGATGGACCAATGCCTCCGACCGTATCTGACTCGGATATTAGTGTAATAGATTTTCCTAATAAATATGGATTTGAAAATTGCAATAAATAGGGAGCGGAGAGGATGACAAGCGAAGCAATTATTTTTATTATTTTTTGGTAACTTCTTAGGAACTGGGTTTTGACGCTTTCACAATTAGACCAACAACTCAATTTTTTTCTTTTCCACCTCAAAAACAGTTTCGACTGCAGTTGTTTCAGCCACCGTTGTTTCCGTTTAAAAAAAATAAATTATTTAGAACATAAAGACATAAACAAGATGTAAAAACTTTAAAACTGAGGATAGGCTACAATATTTCTCATTCAAAAGTACAAAAAAATAAATCATACAATTTGGGCTTGCAATAGTTTTAGAAAGATTGATTTAGTACAGCTATTCCACAATGTTTTACCACGTTTGATAAGTTAAAAAGCTGCTAAAAAAGACCGTGTCAGCTCTGTATGCATTGCACATATGCATAACTTCCAACTATGCCTACCGATAAGAATTGGTAGCTAATCCATTCAATTCAGTAACCCAAGATTAAAAGAAAAATCATCTTAAGTTTCATTAACTTAACTACATTTGTTACGCATCCTAAATCACTCTACTTTTGTAATATCATGAACAACATTAGATGCTGATTAGTTTCTACTTTGACAATCCAGCATCTATCCTCAACTTGCTTCCGGTTCTTCCTCATCTGCAGCTTCGTTTTCCTCATTGTTCTCTTCCCCGTCTCCATGTTCTTCTTCATTCTCATCAGTTCCTCCTTCGGCTTTTTGTTGGCCTGGAGGAGGTGGCAACACCTCTTCAACCAATTCTACTAGCTCTTCAATGACCGGCATTTCAAAACGTGCCTCCAGTTCCTCTATGATCTGTCAAATATAAGAGAAGTAAATATTTAATGAGCTAGCAAAGGAAACCACTGTTACTGACGTGAAGAAAAAGAAGAGGAGAGAAGCAATATTGACCAGGAGAGCAAGTAATAGCCGTCTTCCTAGTGAACTTTGATCAATACAATCATTGACCACAATAATACAATTCCTTCAACCAGATGCAAGCAAAAGAAAGGTGAGGAGATTGGCCATCATCAGGAAAGCAAACAGCGCTATTTTTCTAGATTATAAACTTCGGCAATTAGACAGTATCTGCATAGCGTAATTCCTTCACCCAGGCTTATGATCATTATCAGGTTGAATATTAATTTCTAACAACATTATCAGATTTGCTGCAACATTCACAATGACCATAAATCCAAGAAATCATTTAGCCAGTTATTGTCCATGATACTTTCAAGCCCAAGGCTGGAAGCTACCGATTAAATACAGACAAAAATCAGATTAGAACAGATGTATCTTCAAAAAACATGTTTATATCTCATAAACAAGACAACAATACTTGAGTCACACCAAGAAGGCTATTGATAACTTAACAATTCTGAAAGCTATTAGCAGATGCCAAATTCTTATAAAATCCAACCCCTATTTTTTTTTGGTACATATCGTTAACAATGATAAGCCATGAAATATACAGATCACAAATGACAGAATGAATGAATCTTAGTGGTCACTCAAAAATCTTATTTGCTCGTGCAAACTTATAGCAGAATAAGCCATGTAATTCTTTAGCTCTGCTGTGTATCAATGTCTAACAGAGCACAAAATTAACAAATCCTAATGGTCACTATAAATTTTATTTACTTCTGCAAACTTCTAGCAGAAAAAGCAATGCAACTCTTTAGGTCTGAAGTGAATCAGTGCCTATATTTTCCCCTCAAGTCTGAATTATTTAGAGATCCCATTTATCTCTTGTGAATAAAACATGAAGACTGTGCATAATATATGCTACACCAGATGCCTTTGAAACATAAAATACTCTGACACATGTTCTCCAACATCCTGGTGGTTTACCCTAAGATAAAAAGCTAATGTTAAGGTCCTTAACTTCAACACTACATTGTGTGTTATGGATGCAACTGGGAAATGAGGTAGGTAGGTCTGATACTTCGATTTTCAACTAGTTTTTATCAAAAGGATTTCTCACTATCACAGTAGCCAAAAACACCCATTTAGCGGAACAAACTCAACTAGAATGCATTCATATCAGCATTATGGTAACAACGAGCTTACTGATTCAAAAGCCAAGAATTCCTAGAAGTTGTAGAAAATTTCCAAAGAGGCTGAAATCCAAGATAAATTTCAAGTTCAAATTTCATTGTGTAGAAAGTAATCATATATCTGAGTAAGAGTTCTACAATCTTCAACTGATCTATCACACCTTATCCTATTCCATTTTCCTCTCCCTTATCATTCATAACTCAATACTGTTCAGCTCTGCTATACACCACGATTTCATCAACAAAATTTGCAACTAATGTAAGAAAAGGACACATCAATACTTCTTCTGCTCGGTAAATCAAACTGCTGAATCCAGTACTATCCCACCTTGTCAATCAGTTACTTTAAACCTGTTATCTAGACATGATGAAATTGCACAACCACCAATTCCTAGACTTAGGAAATTTTCAGACTTTACGAGAACAAAGCAATCACCAAGGCACGGCACAGCACTAAATTTGAGCGTTCAAACCTCACACAGGCCAATATCTGCATTCCAAACTATAACCTTACGGCTATATGAATAACTCAAAAACATAAAGCAAATTGGCAAGCGACTTGAGAAAACAGCACCAAAATCACAAATTTCACAAGATATAATGGCTAATTTGCACAAAAAATTTACCGTATAAATCTCGACAGTCTGAGAAGGCCTAATGTTGATAATGTTAAGAACCTCAGCTTTTGCAAGATCGTACTTCTTACATCTCTCTACAAATTCAATGATTTTTTCTCTTGTTTGATTGCACGCAGGAGTGTCAACCAAATAATCATAAACCTACAAACAAACTCAACAACAGGAAAAAGCTCAATTCCAAACTAGTTGCGGTCGGCTAAAGGGGTACTTTTGCGCCATGAATGACATACCAAATAAAATAAATAAATGAGAAATAACAACCTTGTATTCTGATGTTGCTACAGGAGCAAGAACCCGCGAAACGTCCTTTGAAGCACCTCTTGATCTTAGAAAATCAAGCACTTCAAAATTGGTTAGGGCACCTGCATTTGGGTTTTTTCTGCATATTTTTTGCTTCAAATTTTTATTATCTACGAAAAAAAGAAGAAAAAAGCACAAAATTATTCAATAATTAGAAACGTACATCTTCATTGAAAGCGGAGTGGTGGTGAGTGGAGAGTTGGACTCGCCGGAGCTGTTGTAGCTGGCGGATGGAGATGGTGTCTATTAGTCACCGAAGTTGCTGATTGATTCTGTCCAAACCCTAAGCTAGATGCGAGTCTGGAGATGAAACGCAGCGTTTTTTAGTCTAGCAAGTAGGAGCGAGCAGTATTTGGTTGCAATCGAACCGAAATAGTAAATTCGAACCGAAAAATAGAATGCTTACCCTACTAGCAAATAGAGTTGTTTAATTTTATACAAGCAGAGGCATAAATTACGAGTTAATTATAACTCGGTCCTTATATTTTAAAAATATAAATAAATAATGCAGTTTTCTTTTGAAAAAAATTTATTAATGTATTTTCATTTTTTTTTTTTACTTGACAATGAGATTATATACACCAATTTCTTTTGAAAATCATTATAAATCATCTACAATTCTGCTATATATTATGAGTCAATTGAATTTTTTTTTTAATGAGAAAGAACTCGAATTCAAATCCTCCAAGAGCGAACTTAATCATGTGAAATGGGATTCGTTACCATGTTGAACTATGATTAAAAAGTTCTAATCTATCTTTTGACATTTTAAATTCTAATTTTGAAATACGTCTAAGATAATTTATTAAATTCTTTTAAATGCCTTCGTTCGACGTGAAGATATATGCCTTTAAAATTCGCTCGGGGAGGTTTGATTAATGCACAAACTATGGTTGCACAAGTGGCTACACCGCAGCTAAGTACAGTGCCATGTTCTTGCGGTTTATTGTTTTGTGAATGTTGGAAACTCCTGGACGAATTGATTGAATGAAGGCATACCATAGGGCTACGTACTCATGTTAGAGTTGAGGATTTAGGAGGTGAGTAAAGCAATGCTGACCATATGATGATTTGTTAGATCTCAATCGTTACAAGTTGCCTGTAAAGAGTGTCGTCGTCATTGTAGGCAGTGGAATTCTTAAGCTCTTGCTTCTGTGCGTTTTCCACTCTGTGGAAGGGTAGATATATTGCTGTTAGGAATGATTCTGAGGCACAAGACAGCTTTGTTGTGATTGTACATAGATGGTACAAGGTAACCCTTGATTGTTTGGGAATAATCGATGAAGTTTCTCTATCTCTGTCTCTGACATGCATCAATTGGTAACAGAGTGGCTCCCGGCACCAGCAGATTGATCAGATGCTATGGGAAGAAGCAAATGGGTATGATGATCTGAGGTTGTGCATGTTTTATATTTGATGGACTAATCATCTGCTTGTTTCAGAATCATGTATTTCATGCTTGTCTCATTCTTCCAAGCTGCTTTTGCTTGGACACTATGTATTCTATCTAGTTTCACAAGTGCATTTGCCTAACAAAGGGAGAAAAAAGAAGAAGGAAAAAAAAAAAAAAAAAGAAGAAGCCACAGCTTGATTTTTCCAGCATGCATGGAGACCTTGCAAGTGACGGACCTGATCAATTCAGGGCCACCTCATGCATCCCCAAGCTCTTGAACCCTGGCAGTATTGTACCCTGATGATGATTTTCACTGTCCCAATGCACATATATATCCTTTCAATGACATGGGTCCGAAGGGGAACCCTTGTTGCTAGACATCAAAAAGAAGATATCCTTCCAACTTCATCAGGTATTTAGTCGTTCTTCTTTGGCTCAATTTTGTGTGTTTGTAACCTAACAAAGCCTATCTACAATTCACAGGAGCTAGAAATCTTGAAAATACCCTTCTATAATACACACATATATAAAGCCTCCGTTGTGGGAAATCTTAAAGTGATCGTAGCAGTGCTTAATTACGTACAAAAAATACCTTATATTTTCGTTAAGGTGATTATTGTCCTTACTATAATCCACGTGCACACACACACATATATATATATGTTACCTTTGGTTTGTGTTTCCTTATCAAGCTTATTCATTTGTAAATTATTTGTAGATGTATTGCCGGCTCAATATAGAGGCAACCTAAAGCACCTCCACAATGCCATTTAGTCTCTCCGAGTTTTCTATGGATCGGTTGTATCATATTGAGTAAACACCAAGCTAAATTTTTAACAAATTAACTTCATTTCTGTAAAATTCATGATAAACTCTTTTTTTTTTTCAGTCCTAGTGCTTGGTACAACTTTGTCTTCGAGTTGTGCTTGCAGGACAAACCAAGCAACACCGTTTAAAAGAGACATCTGAAGGAGCTTCACTGTTCCAGGCAGCAGTGAAGCTCCTGACATAAGGGTATTTGGTTTTAATGTATGTAGTAATTGTTGCCTGCTTGTCAAACAAAACCTGCCATATTCTTATAGTCAATGAGAGAAGATGTTGAAAGGAAAGAAACTGGATTCATTTCAGCCCAGAAGAAGCCAAATTAATATTTTTTGAGTAAAGCAGTTGTTGAACTTCAACACCATATCCAAATACCACAGTGAGATTGGCAAATTACTAATTCAAACAATATTAATTTATTCTTGAATGTTAAACAAGCATTGAAGTACAATGGATCCAGCTCAAGGGAGAAACATTACTGTATTAATTATTTCCACCTAGAGCTTAACCTTCCCTGCAAGCATGTATGCCTTATAGATAACAGTTCTAACCAGTTCAGGACCACCCCATGCACTCTCAAGTTCCTTGGCAACTTTTTCAGACAATAAATCTACTCCTTGTTCCTTGGCTGTGTTAAATGCTGAAATTGAATTTAAAAACTTCAAAAGTCCCTCAAATGACATCTCCTTTTCCATGTCCAATTCCAGTGGCTGACCCTCGCACCCAACACCTACACTTTCAAAAGGAAATGGAAGTGTCTTGTAACACTCTAATGCATACTTTAAATTTGGGTTCTGAAAAGGAAAGGTTCTCTCAAACTGGATCCTTAAGAGAAGATCCATTTCTGGGCTAAAGTTCATTTCCGAGTAGCACCAAACTGCAAATATGCCTCCTGGCTTTCTTAGAACGCGCTTGACGATTGGATAGAACTTTTCTAGATCAAACCAATGAACAGCTGAAGCCACAGTAATGAGATCTACTGAATTTTCACCCCCAAGTAAGTTCACTAGTTCGTCATCGGACATCGTTAATGGGGTATGCAAGTAATGAACTTGGGGATGTGATATGGCATGCTCTAATTGTTCTTTACTTATGTCAGTTGCTATCACTTGCTTGTAATGCTCAGTAGCCTGAAAATGACAACAATCTTTTACTAACTAATCAAAAAACATACACTGCAAAGTAATGTCAAACACAAGTGCTGATCCATGCCAAATCATCAGACCAATTAGGCCTGTCAAGAGTAGAGAAAGACATATCCTATGCTTGGTCTTGTTTCAATTTTAAGGAATATGTGACTTTTGGATTTTTTGGATTGGCGCTAACTCATTAAGTCTATTATCAGATGTTAGTTTAAGATATTTAAAAGTGACAGAAAAGATTGTCAATGTCTCAATTTCTTTAATTAGCTGTTAAAGAGTGTGAGAGACAGAGAGAGAACTAACACCAAGAGCCGCTTGACCATTGCCAGTGCCAACATCCCAAGCTAAAGAGTGGCGAGGGGTGAGAGCAGCCAACATCGAAAACCATTCGCTTGGATATCTTGGCCTTGCATCCACATACGTAGCTGCCTGCTTGTCAAACAAACCTGCCATGTTTAATCTTGTGAATTCTGATAGTTTATGTGCCTGTGAATGTTTTGAAGGCTGAGTTAAGGACTACTGTATACATTATGGCATTCTGAGTTTACAAGAAAGCCAAATTAACTTATTCAAGAGAGACCTGCAATTTGGAGGATTAAAAAATGAGTGGTATGTCTAATTCTTGTTGTACCTTGTGAACAAATGATATTCCCCAAGTATTAAGCAGGATTGATCGTATTTGAGGGAAAACGATAGGGGACGGCAGTGTGACACTAATGTGCAGAAACAAGGAAATACTATTTAGCTGTAATTAAGAGAACTTGAGTTAAGGAAAGTGCAAGTTGACCTCTCTAGCTACCAAGAAAAATCGCATTTTGCCAACCATTCCTCATTTTGCTTTGCACAGAAAGAGGTTGCAAACTCGGTTAGGGGGTATTTTGAGCTCGAAGAACAGGTACTAGTTTTTGGCACTCCTTTCCCGTTAGTTACCGATCTTGTCAAGCGAACATACAGCTGATAAGCAGAGGTGCTTTTCGCGTTAAGTATTCTGATTGTCAAGTAGCAACGTATACCTGCTATTTTTAAAGGTGTAATACATGACATGATTTTTCTTATATATGTACTAACCGGATTTGCTCACTACATGAAAATTGCACATCTACCACAGGAATACGGTTTATGCCTGCAACTTCACAATAGCAGTTGAATAGTGTATCTGAAAACCTGCACTGCATTTAAACTGAAAATTGAACTGCTTTATGAGACATTGAAAGATAAGAACCCGGTTTCAATTCTACCCAGAAGAGAATTTGTACGTCCAAATATACAGAATTTGGCAAGATGCTAATACAAACATTATAAATGAGTCCTTGAAGGTTAGGACAAGCATTGAAGTACAATGGAGCTCAAACCTCTAAATAAGCAACACAGTTTTGTCCTAGAACTTGGCTTTTCCAGCAAGCATATGCGTTGGATATCGGATCTAACCAATTCCTCCTGCCCATCCCATGCACTCTCAAGTTCCTTGACGGTATCTTCGCACAGTAAAATCTACACCTTGTTCCTAAGCTATATTGAATGCTACAACTGACCTCATAAATGACATCTACTTAGGAAGTGTCTTGTGACATAAATATCCACACAATTTGTTACTCACTCTTCTTTTCAATAATCTAAGCAACATTAACTCATACCCATCGGATTACTGCACTACTGGATACGTCAATATCCTGCTAATAAATGGTGCTAGGAGCTAGGGTAGCAATATGCTATTCGCATCCAAATGACTGCATAGACACAACTGTAACATCATGCTACCTACATCAAAAGCAAGCAAGCAGGCAACAAACTTTCGGGGGTCTGAGACAACAGCTTCCTTTTCTTGACAGAAAATTCAAGTTTTCAACAAGCAAGCAACAGGCACACTTCAGCTCTGATAAATAACATCGTTGAATAAGATACGCTTAATTGTAACAATTTGGGTTCAAACCCAAAACAAGATACCTTCCTGAAAGCAACCAGTTCTCGCAGATTTTCACCAAACCGATGTAAAACAGGGTTGAATTAACTATTAGAAATCTCCAACTTTCTTCAGAAGCAATACCGCTTAACATCCATGATCAAACAGAATTTTGTAGATTATTCGCGAATAGAGCCTCTATTGCTCCACTATTATCATGAGTTTTTTCATTGAGAACCATTTCTATTTATTAAGCCATTCATCTCAAGAATAATGAGAAGCAAATCTACCACAAACCCACAAAAATAACAAAAGAATTAACCAATCAGACGTCAAAAAATAATAAATTATATTAATCATATTAAAATTCTCATTTCATTGAAAAGAAAATTCATATAGAGAATAGCCAAACGAGAATTTTAGTGATCGAATCCTCTAAAATTTCCCGATTTCTTCTTATACCCATTACAACAATACTCTAAAAAGGAAAGAAAATTTTTTTCTACACTTACAATAACAAACAAAACCGCAATCAATCAATCACCATTATGCTTAGAAGAAGAACAGGCACCGTCGGATTTATGCTCATGGTCGTGATCGGGATGATCATGACTACAATCATCATCATCGCTATCATCCTCATCGAAGGGTTTCTCCTTGTGGAAAATACAACAAATTTTGGAGCTTTTTCTCTGCATAAACTCATTGTCTACGGTGCCTTCTTTCCACGAAACTTTCTTTTTCAGCCGATTTAATCGCAAAGTTAGGGTTTGCAGTTGTTGTTGTTGGGTGGGATTTTCTAGGATGGTGGTAGTTGTGGAGGGAGACGGTGCTGGTCTCATTGGGGTGGTGGTTCTTGCAGTTGTTGCGGTGGTGCTCATGGCTGAGGCTTGCGTCGTTTTTGAAATTGGAAGGACGGAGAGAAAGAAACACGCAAAACACAACTGTCTTATATTTGTTTCATTTTTTATTCGGGAACCTACAAGTTGAATCCGCATATTCTCTTTCTTGGGTATTTCTTGTTGTGATAAATTGCAAATTAGTCCTTCAAATGTATTGCAAGTTCTATTCTAGTATGTTTCTTTAATGGTTAAAGATTGAACAAATGTATTTCATTAGAAATTTTTTAAACATAAAAGACAATTGAAAATAAAAAATTTAAGTAGGAGTACTAAAATGGTAATCATGAACAACGGGTAAAATTTAAGTAGACTTTTTAATTCTTTTTATACAAAAAAAATAAATAACCATTATTTTTATCTAATTCAATAATAAATAAATTTTAAAAAATTGCTAGAAAAAAAAAGCCAAAAAGAAAAAGAAAAAGGCAGGCATGCATGCTTGTTCTATTTAAGGACTTAAAAATATCTTTTAAAAATATTGAAGATTAAAATATAATATAATATCAAATTCTTCTATAAATATGAAAAAAATATAAAAATATTATTACATAGTAAAAATAAATAATACATATGAATCTTAATAAATATTAAATATGAATATAAGTGAACAGTAACTACATCCGGACATTCATTAATGATTTATTAAATGATAAAAATAAATATCAAATGATAAAATTTGGATAATTTTTATTAAGAACAAGTGTAAAATTTTCTTAATTGAAATGACAACCTCAGCCACAACTTTGGCATGGATCCCTGTCTCTCTGTATTATAGCTGTCCAAAGTTCATTCAATTCCCATGGACGAAAATCAGCCTTTTTTTGGTCATTTCAAAATCCAAAATCAAATAGTCAAGGCTAAATGATATAAAATCTCTTATAAACTTTAACTGATTTGAAATTGAATACTAATTTTTAAATTTTATTTCTAAAATTCTAAAATTTTTATTTTTCAAAAATTTAATCCATTCAGTAATTTTCAACTATCACTCTCCTCTAACAACTTCAATACCTTTGTATTTTGAATTGAATCGAACTTTTGCACATACATTAAAAAAAAATTCAATTCATTTTTTTTAAAAAAATATCCTAGATTTTTTTTTCAAAATTAAAAAAATATATTTGTTTATTTTTTGAACATTAAAAATATAAAAAATAATTCAAAATGATTCTAAATTTTTTGAGAATCTCGTATAAACCTAAAAAATGACGAAAAACTAAAAAATGTATTAAATTTCAAAACATTGAAAATTTAGGATCACAAAAATTAAATGTAAAATTCAAAGATTCAATTTTAAATAAATTAAAATTCGAAAAATGTTTAACTCCGCGAGTTACAAGTCGAACCCCGAGACTCGTTTTCTCGAGGTTTTCAATAGGAATGTTTCCAAGTTTACAAACCACAACGTTTATTTTTTGTTTTATTTTTTTCTCTTAATCCGGAACTTGAATCCAAAATTTTGTTCATATCAAATAATTTAGAAGTACTTTAGTGATATGAGGCGTTGCCAAATCTCTTCGATGATATGACTAGTTAATCTCTTTGGTTTGTAATAGTTAGCGGGAATGAGCTATATTCTTTCCTATTTCCTATCATGTATATTTCCTATATAGTTTTCTCTTAAATTAGGAATATACACACGATTGTAGGTTTGATCTACTTACCATGTATAGGTCCTTGTATCTTGTATATATATGATTAGAATATATGAAAGAAAGGTATTTCGCATATTAATAATTTGGTATCGTAGCCTTGTACCCTAGCTGCAACTGCTCTTTTTCCTTTTTTTTTTTTTTTCAAAACCCTAGCCACAATTGTTGCTCTTTTCTTCCCTAAAACACTAGCCGCACCTCGCATGTCTACCAAACCCGAGGTTGCAAATACCGACAACAGGAAAACCTCCACCATAATCGGTCATGATGCTCTTTCATCAATCCATATTAAATTGGATGGTGCTAACTATCGAGTCCGGTTTAAGATCTTGGAGATGCATATTGCCGAAAGAAAAAAGAAGGGCTATATCAATGGAAAAAAGGCCGCACTCGGTAGAAGATGATCCAGTGCTATGATGAATGAGAGGCCGAAGATGCACTTGTCAAATCTTGGCTCATTAATTCAATGAGTGATAATTTAATGTCACAATTTATGCGAGTGTGGCACAGACAAAAGGAGTCCGGGATGCTCGTGAAAAGAAGTTACCTTGATGCATCCGATTCTTTTCAAGTTTATGAACTCATGAAAAAGTCTTTCCAATCACGTCAAGGTGGCCGACCTTTAACCGAATATTACAATGAATTAAACTCAATTTTTATGGAGATTGATTATCAAAGGCCCAATGATATGACATGTGCCGCTCGATATAAAAAAATACAACAAACGTATGGCGAAGACAAGGTCTATATCTTTCTTGTTGGTCTTGATCATAATTTAGATCAAGTTAGTAGTCGTGTTCTAGCTACTTCTCCTCTACCAAGATTAGAAGAAGCTTACTCCTTGGTTCGTCGAGAAGTTCAACGACGAGTTACCATGGGGCGTAAATCCACTCGAAGCTTCAGCTCTAATCGCCCAAAAGAGCACTTCTACAACTTCTCAATCTCGGTTTTACACCCACCGTCATAAGAATACACATACGATTGATGTTTCGTTGGAAGAAGCATGGCTATCCGGAATGGTATAAACTCAAGCAAGCCGAGAGGAAAAACGAACTTCTACTCGAATGCTACCGCCATAAATACTACTCCATCTTCTCGCTTCTCATGTATCTCGGACATCTTCCCAAGAAGGTAATTTTGGTTTATCCATTATTTCTACTTGTCCTAATACTTGGATTATTGATTCATGGGTCCCGGTCATATGACTAGTAACTCTTCTATCTTTGATTCCCTAACATCTCCACCAATTAAGTCCGTACGAGTAGCTAATAGGAACTCTATGCCAATCACGAGGGCTGGAAATGTGTCTCTTTCTCTCGACATTTTTGCTATGTCCTCTCGTTCCACTTGCACCTAAACTTTCAAACAACCTTCTTTCCATTAGCAAGATAACAAAAAATCTAAATTGTTATGTCATTTTTCACCTTATTCATTGTGTGTTCGGGACAATCTTACAAAGATGACGATTGGCATTGGTAAAGAGAGGGATGGTCCGTATTATTTAGAGGACAATCGAGGCATAGTAGCACCTCCTCGTGGCTTTCAAACAAAGAGAGAAAAATCGATAGAGAGAAAATTATGCTTTGGCATTGTCGGTTGGGACATCCATCTTTTTCTTATTTAGAGCGATTGTTTCCTCAATTATTTTTCAATATTTCTATTTCTAGTTTAAATTGTGAACAATCCATTTATGCTAAAAACCATCATGTTTCTTTTAAAGTCAATTTTAATAAAAGCACTATTCCTTTTTTATGTGTTCATACTCGATGTATGGGGTCCTTTCACTATTTCTGCTTTAGGACATAAGTATTTTGTCTCTTTTATTGATGATCGTACTAGGGTCGATTGGGTATATTTGATGAAATTTAAGAGTGATGTTTCCCATATTATTCCTCGGCTTTACAACATGATTCTCACCCAATTTAACACTAAAGTTAAAGTTTTTCATTCCGACAATGATCGTGAGTTTGTGAATCAATCTTTTACTAAGTTTATGACACAACATGGCATTCTTTCCCGTACAACTTATGTTTACACACCTCAATAAAATGGCATAGCAGAACGTAAGAATCGTCATCTCCTTGAAGTGGCTCGAGCCTTATGTTTTACTATGCATGTTCCAAAACGTTTTTGAGTCGAAGTTGTCATGACTCGTCGTTTTTCTTATCAATCGAATGCCTACTAGGATTCTTGATTTTCAAACTCCTTTAAGGATGTTATCTAGATTTCATCCTATTCCATCTCGCTCTTAATATTTGTCCTAAGATTTTTGGCTATGTATGCTATGTTTATATTCATTCTCTTCATAGAGATAAACTTGATCCCCGTGCTATCAAATATGTGTTCCTTGGCTATTCTAATTCACAAAAAGGATATAAATATTTTCATTCTCCCATAAGAACCTATTATGTGTCGATGGATGTTCAATTCTATGAAAATGAGTCCTATTTTTCCGACGATATATATATGGTTCCTCTTCGTAGGGAGATTGGTAGTAAAGAAGAGGAATAACTATGGTTGAGAGAAAAACACATATGGACCTCGAGTATAGATAACATTAAGACAAATGGGGAATCCTTAGTTTTAGATGATCCTTTTGTTGAGAAAAATAAAATTGAATCGGATGATGAGAGACCTAAGAGACCAACACATTTCTTTGAGAAGGGATATTTTAAGAGAAAGGAAGATATCATTGTTCCGCCTCCTAATTCTAGTGCCTCCCTTGATGATACTACCATGCCATCGGATGAATCTTCTAAGATCGACACTAAGGTATGCATTTATTCTTTCGAATCTCCCGAAAACTCCAATCTCAATTCTAATATTGATCGAATAGGAGATATCCTCTTCGTGAAAGAAAAGCAACCGATAGATTCGGTTTCTCAAAAACCTCCAATGTTGTTTGCCCGATCTCCGACTTTATATCCTATCATCGTTTGTCTAAAACTAACTTAACATTTGCTCTTCGACTTGTCTTCCGTACCTATTCCTAGTCATTTTCGAAAAGCCCTCAAAAATCCTAAGTGGAAGGATGCAATGGTAGATGAAATGATGGCTCTCCAAAAGAATTCTACTTGGGAAATGGTCGATTTACCAGGTGGGAAAAAAGACCGTGGCGTGCAAATGGGATATAAACTCGTTAAATACAAGCCGGATGGGACGGTGGAAAGATACAAAGGTAGGCTGGTCGCAAAAGGCTATACCCAAACCTATGGTATTGACTATCAAGAGACTTTTGCACTAGTTGCCAAGATGAATACCGTTCGCGTCATACTCTCACTTGCAGCTAATTTGGATCGGCCCCTACGACAATTCGATGTGAAGAATGTTTTTCTTCATGGTGATAAGACGGAGGAAGTATTTATGGATCCACCCCCGGGAATTACACTCGGAAGAAGGAAAGGTATGCAAACTAAAAAAAGCATTGTATGGATTAAAGCAATCACTAAGGGCATGGTTTGGGAGGTCGAGTCATGCAATGAAAGAGTATGGATTCAAGCAAGCCTTAGCAGATCATACCTTGTTCTATAAACAGGATCATAATGATATTACCTTGCTTCTTGTTTATGTTGATGATATGATTGTAATAGGCAATAATATAGATGAGATTGAGAAACTTTGAAGCTATTTAACCAAAGAATTCAAGATAAAGGATTTGGGGCTTCTCAAATACTTTCTAGGCATTAAAGTCTCTCGATCTAAGTAAGGCCTGTTTTTTTCTCAAAGGAAGTATACTCGGATCTCCTTGCTGAAACCGGTAACTCGCTCGTGAGCCTATAAATACTCTTATTGAGGTAAATCATGGCTTGTCTATTTATCCCGATCAAATTCCAGCAAACAAGGAGAGATATCAAAGGATAATGGGAAAGTTGATCTATTTAACTCACATAAGGCTAGATTTAGCATATGCGATTAGCGTTGTGAGTCGGTTTATGCACAATCCAAGTGATCAACACATGAATACTCGTAAATCGAATTTTGGCTTATTTAAAATCAACTCCGTGTAAAAGTGTCTTATTTTCCAAACATGGACATCTTGATATTGTGGGTTATACGGACTCGATTTCTGTGGTAGTAGATTGGATAGAAAATCTACTTCTAGATATTTATCGTTTGTTGGTGGCAACTTGGTGAGTTGGAGAAGTAAAAAACGAATGTGGTTTCATTATCAAGTGCGTAAGTCGAATATCGTGCTATGGATCATGCAATCACCGAACTTTCTTGGTTGAAAATCCTCTTAGAAGAACTCGAGTTTGGTCCAAAGAAGCATGTGGTTTTGTTTTGTGATAACAAAGCAGCCTATCGAGATTGCTAATAATCCAAGGTGCAACATGATCGAACTAAGCATGTTGAACTTGATAGAAACTATATCAAAGATAATCTCGATTCTTGCACAATAGAGATTCCTTATACCGAAGTTCGGATTAGTTGGCCGATATTATGACTCATGGTGTCGCTAATGGGCCATTCTATACTTCGTTATCCAAGTTGGGCATGTGTGATATCTACGCCCCAACTTGAGGGAGAAAGTTAGCGGAAATGAGCTGTATTCTTTTCTATTTCCTATCACGTATATTTCCTATATAGTTTTCTCTTAAATTAGGAATATAGTTTTCTCTTAAATTAGGAATATATACACAGCTGTAGATTTGATCTACTTACCATGTATAGATCCTTGTATCTTGTATATATATGATTAGAATATATAAAAGAAAGGTATTCCACATATTAACAATTGTAATTGCTTAATCTTTCTGTCCATCCTTTCATGACAATTTAATTGTTTTTTCCTGAAATGTCTTACGTTTCTAATCAAATTTCCAGTTTCACGTCCTACATACAAATGATTTAGAAATAGTCAAGGGACTAATTTATGTTTTTCAAATCCCAGAAGGACTACTTACAAAACATTAAAAAAACAAAAAATTACGATGGATTCCAGATTCAGTTATTTTAAAACTTGGCTGTAAAGTCATTTATCGAAGAACAAGAAGAACACAACTACAGGTCCCTGGAATCAGAAAAGGCAGTTTGGATGAGATGGAAGTAATTAGCTTCCACAACAAATAGAAAAAAAATGAAATCTAAAATAGGGGCTTTTACATTTCCAATTACACAATCCAAATGCAATTAACAAGGTAGTTTCTTCAACCTCTCAATCCTTCTAACAATCGTAAATCAATACACCTGATTATCTACTTACAATTTTAGATGCTTATACCTTAGGTTTATTATCATAACCCTATTCAATGCTTGTCTCAAGATAGGATACATAAGAATCAGCTTAAGCTTTATAATCCAAGAGAAGGGGTATCGTGGAACTAGGCAAATTTAAGAGCACTCTGATCATCAACGAGTCACAGCATGGTGCCAGCGAGAAAGAGTTCGACCATCAACTGCAGCAACCAAGTAGAACTCAGCTTCTATGAATTTGTAGTAACCCCCTTGGTTTATGGACTTTGCTTTTAGTGCCTACAAATGTCTTTGCCTGTCAAAGAGAAAAATGGGAACACATCTGAGAAGCTTTGATGAAGTGAACTCCTATATAATAGCACATCATTCTTAGACTTCCCTTGGTAAACTATACCAAAACCAGCATTCTAGATTCGTTTCTCAGAACGAATGCTATGGAATCAATTCAGTGTGTAAGGAAAGTAAAGTACAAGAAACTGATCATTTAAAGCTCAACAGACTCTTATCGCTTGACTTGAAGGCAAAGACTGAAGAGAATCATTTTTTATCCCTTGCCTTCCACAGAAAGACTGACGCAGCATACGCAAAAGAAACAGAAGAACATCAAATATGTGGCTACTTTTTACAGTCCATGCTTAAGCATAAAAGCATATGACAATGATCCAGATTCCATCGGAATGACATACAAGTTGCAACAGAAAACTTGTAAAGAGTGATTGAGCACCATACTAAATGACGAACAGAAATCTACAGTAGAAACTGAGTATAGTGTGTAGCAGGTCAAAGATTGTTTGCATGTTTTCTCTTGTCTGGTCTTCCAAAAGCACAGAGAAACAGTGGCAGTGAAAATAGAGCAGAAAAGTGAACTAAAATCTCCCAGTAGCCTACCTACTGAATCATGCATAATTGCGATATAGTTTTTTAAAGAAGAAAATAGCATCTTCAATTAAGCTAAATTATAAAACGAACTCTCTCTTATCAAACTCAAACTAAGGCCACTGTAGACTCATTTTTTTTGGACTTCCCTAATATGATGGCATGATGATGATTTTGGAAATACATAAAAAAATTGAGAGATTACAATAGTTGCAAAGACAATTGGTCAGCCCACTTCAAGAGCTTCATCAGCACATCATATCCGTACAAGAATCACTGAAGTGAAGATGGATGATAGGATGCACAATAATGCTAGGAAGCATGCCTCATTGACAATATTAGAAACGACCAATGGTCTGAAGTAAATCCTAAACCCTGGTTTTGGTTAATCAGCCATCAAAAAATAAGTTTCTCATTAATTCAGAAATCAGGACATGGTTTCCATCATCATGTTACGTCTCAAAGCTAATTCCTTTTGCCACCTCAGTTGTTCATGCCTTCTCACTTTTTTGTGATTTCCACACAATATCCAAAGACTTTTTTACAGATATCCACATGACTTAAGGAGAAGGAGCAATTAAAAATAAGAGGGTCAATTGCTCATGAACAACTGGAACATTAAAACATAATGACATGATGGAACCAACCAGTTTGGATATAATGTAAATCTGCAATAAAACAATTTGATACTTATTTACCATAATAATAATAATAATAATGAAAATAAGCATCCAATAAAGAAGGCTGACCTTGGTGAAGACAAACAAGTTGAGGCAGTTGAGAAGCCAGCAAAGACATTCGAGTAGGACTTGGTCAAGTATGAAAAGTTGGCAATGGGTGGTAAAGCAGGCACCCGTTCACCTTTCTTCAAAAGCTCTTGTAGGTTCAGTCGCTGCATGGTCAAGACAGCTTTCGACTCCTTCCAAACGAAGGCAAGAAGTCCACTTTGAATTACAAAGAGGGAACCAGGCTTTGATCCTGGATATCTGAAACCATACCCATTTGCTATACCCTCCCCTGCAAATGCATCCTTAACAGTGAAAGGAAAGGAATTTGCATCAACATCCCAAGGAAAAGGATCTTGTGAAGGCTTATCAATATTCACTATGAACATTGCCGAGCCATTTGGATGCAGAACATAGTGCGTGCCTTCTAATATCTTGGTAGCAATGAGATTTGTTTGTCCTTCAGACTCCTCGTAAGAGATCAAAAGAATGAACAGAGCCTTTCCCGGCTTGTCTTCAGTGGGCTTCCCAGGAGGCCAACCAAAAGTCCCTCCCCATAAACCAGCATATTCTTGATCAGCTCTAGGAACTCGCATGGGTAATTTGTATAGGGCAAATCGACTGTCATGCATATTCGGCCATGCTCGATAAGAAGATAACCTCATCATAGAGGCATGTAAAGTCAACCCTATTGTATCCCCCGAACTTAAAAAATCATGAAGCTGGGCATATTTACTCTCGCTGCTTGAAGAACTATGCTTTGAATGTGCTCGGATACCATTAATGGAGGGTGATTTGCCCAAAATCTGTCTGATGCTTGCTCGCAAATACCCACCAAAGGTTTTCTTCAAGTTGGACTGCGTCTGATTATCATCCTCATTCAGAGACCCACTTGACCGATCAAGACTCTTTCTAATCTCACTCAATTGCAGTTGCGTAGGATCAGAAGGCACTTCAGGAGCTTCCTTCCAATTAAAGCCTTGACCAAGCTTATACATTTTCAAAAGAAGTGATCTCCGTTCAAATAAGAGTGCCATATCTTTCTGAAAATTATCTTCATCATTCCCCAACCGAGGAAACAGCGACCTATTTGCCAAATCGGGTACCTGTTGACCAACTTCGCTTGTGACAACCTCAATCAACTTTCTTCTGTCACTAAAAGCCAAGCGGCTAAAAGGCACCTTAGCCTCACATGGTATAATCAACCTCTGTGACCTTGACAATCCAGTGTGTGACCTAGAAACCTTTCTTGCTAGCTCCTTGTCCGAGTTATAAGCAAAGCTTCTATTAGGGAATAATTTGCTCTTGTGTTGCCTGGGCTCAACCTCAAGCAAAAGGACATTACAATTCCGGTCTACAGACTTGACTGAACCAGGATAAACATAGTCATTCCCTTTCTCTCTTCCATGTAGGAAAAATGAGGCAGAACCATCAGGGTCACCTATTATTTCAAACACAGGTGCCCATAAAATAGGACCTTCTTCGATTCCTAAAGGGCCCAACTCCTGTGGTAAAATCCGGCACCCCACAACAGATACAAAACCAGGCATGACATAAACTACATTACCAAGCTCGGGATTTTGGTGAACCCAAATTCCAATTAATGGTTTAACACTAACAAGGAAGCGACACAGTGCCCTATAAGATGACACACCCTTTCGCCACTCCATGAGATCCCGATGAGGGATAATTTCTACCATGTCACACTGCGTGAACCAAACTTTCTCAGATGCCACTAGGTCATATAAACTCCGGCAGCAAAGACTTAAAGTACATATGTCCCTCGGCGAAAGGGACCTAGATATAATGGCAAACACATCATCAGGAAGACCAAGAAGCAAGCTTGAACCACAAAATTCAGGCATCATACAACTTCACCTGATTATTTATAGCTTAATCAAGCAATTCAAAATTGTATTATGCCTATATTAGCCTAAACATCACAATTCACTGAACACACTAGATAGTCTATAAACGTAATTAGAACCAAAAATCAACTACCAGCCGATTTAACAGGAGAAGCTAAAAAGAAACATTGCCTCACCCTTGAAAACCCAAAAGAATCCATCTTTCTCAAATCAATTGAATCAAAGTAAGCAGATTCCAACCTGGAAAGTGAAATGGGCCTGCCACACATTCTCCAGTTCATGCCTTCAATAAACATGCATAGCATCTAAAGGTACAAAAAGGCAAAACTGGGTTTTGTCTCAGATTCACCAAAACTAAAAAGGATTTGTTTCAAAATCTCCAAACCTGAACTGGGTTTGTTTCAATCCTCCATTTCTAAGAAAAGATTGGTCCTTTAAAAGAAAAAAAAAATGACTAAAGAAACAATATGGAAATTGAATAAAGAACCTCCAAGTATTGATATTGTGTTGTGTGTCAGCCTGTCAGGTCAAGTCGTCTCCTCCACTGAACAACCAAAGTCCACACTCCACTATTTTGCTTTGCTTGTTTTCTACCGTCCATCTCAAGCTTTGGTTTCATCAAAAAATGTGCTTCGTTTTTTTTTTTTTTATCAATTGCAGAATTGGGGTCCTCAAACTTTCTCTTTTCTTGTTTTACTACGACTAGATAATAGTAGATGGATGGTTGGACGGAACGGACTAGCCAACCAATATTGAAACACAACAAAAAGTACAAGCCAAGAAGATGTCGTCCCAAAAGTCCAAAAAACACTTCACGTTATTCCCACTGTCATTTAGTCCAACGATTCCTCCATGTGGAATATTCAGACAGGCCTTAGCTTTTTTTTTTTTTTTGGGTTTAGCTTCTTTTACGTATTTATGGTCGCACAAACCATAGAGCATGATTGAGTCTTTGATTGTGACATTAATTGATTTTTTTTTTGAATTATTAATTGAATTTGTTAGAATTATTATTTTGTTTCCTTTTTCCTTTAGTTCATGGTTAGGCTTTTCTAACTCGAGATTATTCTCTACAGGATCCTGCAACCGAGCTAGGATTCGGGGTTAAATGGGTAAAAATACAACAGTGTTCCAATATATATTATTACATAAAATAGTATTGTTTTAATACATGATATTATATTTAAACAATATTATTACATCAAAATTGAATTGAAAAACACAAAAATATCTGTTCAAATAATAATTTTACATACAATTATTCTATAAAAAGTATTCTGTGGCACATTCAGTTTAAAAAATATGTTTTTTTTTGGAGGTGGGTGGGGGGTAGTTGTCTAAAAAATGAGGGACAAATGACTAAAAACGGGGGATTCGAAGTCCTAAGATTATTAAGGATGATAATGAATTTTTTGAAAATTAAGGGGGGCAACTCTACACCGATCTCAATTTGCTTTTATGCCCTTCCTTTTATTAGAAGTCTTGGATCCAAAAATTTCCTTAATTAAAAAATAATAAAAAATTCTTAAATACTAGTCTATTTATATTTATATTTTAATTGAAGAATTTAGGCAGCAGTTGTTTTTATCAAATAAAAGCTACATTTATGGGTTCGGTTTCTAGATGAAACTTTTTTGGATAAGGGTTTGGATGGTGATTGACTTGGAAGACAATGAGTATACATGCGTATTATTATTGTTGTTGATGTTATTTTTAATAGCCATTTTGACTTCTCATCATGCGATGAGACTTGGGATTCTTTGTTACTAATAGTTTATTTTGATCAATTTATTCTAAAGATTATGGTGTGTGTTAAGCCAATTTGACTTGACTTAAGGTCATTGTGATTATCATTAATTGTTTAGTTTTGATCAATTAAAATTTTAAGATTTTTCAAAAGTTCTCAAAATTGTTCTTGGAGTTGGAACAATTTAGGAAAATCCAAAGTTTGGTTTCATATAAAACATGAAAAAATATAGCTTAATGTTTCGGAAAAACAACAAACTATGCACATTTTAATGATTTTAACTCGTTCTTTAAAACTTATATAAAAAAGTCACTAACTAAGTCTTTAATAACAATACTAGAACCAATTTGATTTTTCGATTAAAATTCCGAGCAATGTCGACATGGCAAGTGACGATGCATAACACATAGATTTTGAAGCCACGTAGGATTCATGTAAGCATGATACATGAACTTTAGCAAGTCGCACATTTGATTTTCCATGTCACTCGCTTACATGGATCCCACGTGGCTTGCTTTAGTCAACGCGTCATGCTTACATCATGGATCGCCACATTAGCGTTGCTTGGACTTTTGATCGAAAAATTATATTTGTGCTAGCATTGTTATCGAAGCTTAGTTTGTGACATTTCTATACAATTTTTTAAGAATTAGCTAAAATCATTAAAAAATATGTAGTTTGTGATTTTCTAGAACATTAAGCCAAAAAATATTAAATTTAATAAATAATGAATATTAATTAATGGATTATTTGAGTGTTTTTAATCATATACATCTATAAAATGTTTTTATGCCGCATCCAAATAATATTTATTTTTTTATATTAATTAATTTTCTATACTTCTAAAAAGGGATCATATATCTTGCAAGGTTTCTTCGAGTAACAATTTAATTTGTTCCTCCGTCGCCTTCTTCACCACAATATAGGACTTCTTACATGGTGTTTTCCATCGGACCATGCATGTAAGTGTCGAAAAATTATGGAATGAAATAAATCTTAATTGTATTTGATGTTACGTACATACAAGATTTATATTGATTATAGAGGGAACAAATTTCCTAATAATGGTAGCTAAAGTTTAGGGTAAACAATCCTTACTATTTAGCTACTCTTCATATATGTAAAGAATGGAATCTAATAATAAATACAAAGATCATAATAATAAGATGCCTAAAATAAACTTCTTTACTCCCTTAAGTTGTAGCATGAAGATTCGAAATACCTAACTTGGCTAACAAAAATTGGAATCAATCCCTCCCAAGAACTTTAGTGAAGATGTCAATAATTAAGACCGAGAGGAAATCGATTGAGTTGACAAAAGTTATGATTGACTATGCTCGATAAAAAAAATGACAGTCGATCTCGATATACTTAATCTACTTATGAAAAACTAGATTGGCAACGATATGAAGAGTCGCTTGATTATCACAAAACAAGTCAACATGATGAAGATGAGGAATGCCCAAATTAGAGAGAAATCAATGAAGCCATATAATTTCACTTGTAGCGGTAGTTAAGGCCCTATATTTAGCTTTTGTAATAGAACGAGAGACAACGATTATTTCTTGGATCGCCAAGATATGGGTGAAGAGTCAATAAATATGATGTATCTCATGGTAGAGTACCGAGTCATAGGACATCCTACCCGATCAGCATGATAATAACCTCGTAAAGATAAGAAACTATTGGAAGTAAATAAAATACCTTACCCGGAGCAATTTTGAGGTAATGGAGAACTCGAATGGCAACATCAAAATGAGACCATCATAGTTGTTGCATGAACTAACTCAAGGTATGGACTGCATTATCGATGTCGAGTCATGTGATGGTGAGATAGAGTAATTGTCCAACAAGATGATAGTATTAACTAGGATAATCACAAAGCGAGCCGAGTCCAAAGCAAGCTTGTGTTGCTAATCAATAGGAAAGGAAGAAGGCTTACAACCGAGTGAGATCGTACTTAGTGAGTATATCAAATACATACTTGCATTGACTTATGATAATCCCGGTTCGTGATTGAGCAACCTCAAGACCTTTTTCTTTTTTTTTTTTTAAAGTTTATCAAGATCTTTAATGTAGAATTTGATATACAAGTAATTGTTGAGCCGTGCAATTTTAGAGGTGTTAGTACCTATGACAATCACATCATCAACATAAATAAGGATAGTAACAAAAGATTTAGACTAGGCAAAAATAAATAAGGAATGATCCGAAAAGGACTTAAGGAATCTTACCGTAAGTAAAGATTGGGTGAATTTTTTGTACTAATTTGGAGAAGCCTCGATGAAGTCTATATAGATATTTTTGAAGTTGAAAAACACGATGCTCCCTCTATTTAGCAAAGCCTTGAAGGATTTTCATATAAAATTCTTCTTCAAGTTCATAACGTAAGAAGGCATTATTGACATCTAATTGATGAAGCTTTCAATTATGTATTGAGGTAATAACAATAAGGTAACGAATTGTCACCAATTTGGTGATAGGAGCAAACGTCTCATGACAATCCACACCTTTGATTTGAGTGTAACCTTTCACCACTAGGTGAGCTTTATATCTTTTCCTAAAGCCATCGGGATTAAATTTAATTTTATAAACCCACTTGGAATAAATAGCATGCTTCCTAGGTGGTAGGGATATAAGCATCCAAGTGTGATTAGCTTCTAAAGTGAAAATTTCTTTGGTCATAAGCATCTCATCATCATATGTGTTTCATTATTTAAGAAAAAGAGGTGGGCTCATCAATGGAGGAGATGGCCTTTAATAAGGCATTATGAGTGTTAAAAAATTTAGAATAAAAAATATTATGAGATATAGAATGTACCATTGAGTTATCCAAATAAGGAATAAAGTGCAAACTCGAGGGTGGCAGGGAGGGAGAGTGACAAGAAGGAAGTGAAGCCCAAATAAATGTTTGGATAGCTAACGGACTTGAAGAGGGGGCCTAATAGTGATCGCATGTTTCATGACTAACAATCTAGACATATCTAAGTCCGAAGAGAAATAGGCATGTCCGAATATAAGAGAGAGACATGATCCATAGATGGTGCAAGTGAAGAAAATACGGGGTCCATACTGCTAGGGTGATCTAAAAATGTATCCTTACTATCGGGCCGACTTAAGCCGGATGGATAGCAACACCTAGTGTTTGCTCACGTGGGTTATGTAAGCGAGCTGAGTTTACCAAACGAAGAGAGATGTATCGACTCGTGTGGTTGGGCCAAGTCCAGTAAGTAGAAAAGGCTACGCATATGTAGTGTTGGGCTACACATATAAAAAAGAGAGGCCGGACTTAAATTAAGCGACCCATCCGAGATTGGGTGTAGTCGTGGTGGATAGAGAAACAATGGGCTTGGCTTGATGCAAAGATCCAGCCTCTAAATCGATGTGGTCGACAAAGGGAAAATATATTAAAAAAAGAACATCACAAGTGTAATAACCATGAACTAAAACCTTCCTAGAAATGTAAATGTAATATATGAATATTTTGTTACTTGATAAAAATGTGTATTTATTGAATAAGTGAGTGAAGTTTGAAACTCAATTGAGAATAAAAGAAAGCGTAAGTAAAATTAATGGAATGGGTTTATGGAATGAGGGAAGTTTGAATTAGGTAATGGTACCCTTAATTGATATGGCTATGTATTGTCATAGGGATGCAATTGCAAAACCTAAGGGTATAATCATAAAAATTAAAGGTTTCAATCCTTAATTAAAATAATTAAGAAACCTTAGAGACTTTAATTAACTTTAAGATTGGCCTAGATGAGGGCCAAAGTGATGAAAATATGAATTTATGGACTAAAATTATATGGTCAAATTATAAGGATTGAAAGTTTGAGGACCAAAGTTTTAAATACTAATAATATGAGGGACACATTAGTTGAACTTAAGGGATGAAATAGGTTAGGAAAATCTAGAATTCTAGACTTAAGAAAGAGAGAGGGATGGGCTAGAAGGGAGAAAGAAAAAAGGAGAAAAAAGAGAGAAAAACATTGGTCAAAAAGAGGAAAAATTCAACCACCCAAAATCACCACTTCTACTCACTCTAACTAGTTTAGAAACACCTTAAATTAGCCTTCAAACCATATTAAAGGATTACGCAAGGAGAAGAAAAGAATTCTCCACTTTGGTTGAATTTTATTGAAAGGAAGGAGAAGAAAGAAACCAAGGAGAAAAAGAAAAAGAAAGGCCAAATTCTAAGTGAGGTAAATATAATTCCTCACCTACACCACAAGAATTTAGGTATGGAGGTGTGATTTAGTGTAATTGGTAGTTTACATGATGATGGGTTAACAAGTGTATGGTTGAGAGTTGTATGTTCATGATTGAATTGTAATGATTATGTGATATTAATGTGTTTATTATATGTAAATAATGATGTGTGAATGTTTAAATGAATTGATTATTTATGGTTAGATAATGTCCTTGTTCCATCAACAAGGTGGATGAACAATCCTTTAAGTAGATATAGATTGGTAATTGTCTTGTTTAATGCCTACCAATTATTTGATAGAATGACCTAGAAAAATTTGATAAGTCAATTGTCTTTCCATTTGGCCGAATTCGGTTAAGTATGAAAAACCATGGACAATGAGGTTAATGTTAGGTAAAGGTTAATGTGAGGCTTAAAGGTATGAATGGTATAAAAATGGTCATGTTTATATGAAAAATTGGTTGATTATGATGCTTTTCATGTTGTTTAATTATGCATGGTGTTTATTCATGTGGCATATATACTTATATTATTGGAACATATGATTGATGAATCATTTTGTGTGTGTTCTTGATGATTTTCAAAGGGTATGCATGTTGAGGGAATGTTCATGACATTGCATTTTATTCAAATACATGTGCATATCATTATCATGAAAGAGGATTTTATATTCATGATTTTGATGAAAGAAAAAGAAAAAAGGTTTTCATGATTTTCATGATAATGTCATTTCTTCAATGAGGGATTCGATAAATACCTTGACATTGTAGGATTTGGTAGAGGCCCTAACTGAAAAAATTAGCTCACTTCTTCATTGAGTAATTCGATAAAGGCCTCAATAGTTGGAGGATTTAGTGAAGGCCCTATTTAAAGAAAGTGGAATGGCATTTCTTCATTGAAGGATTTGATAAAGGCCTCGATGTTGGAGGATATAGTAAAGGCCCTAACTAATGAAATGATAAAGTAAAGGGTGCACTCGAAAAGTTTTTTTCAAAGACATGAAAAGGATTTTATGAAAGTTACATCATGTACATTTATGCAAAAAAGACATCACATACATTGCATGAGTTATACTTACCGAGCTTTACATTTCTTACCATTTGTTTTTTTATGATGTAGGAGAAGATAAAGATAAATGATGTACCACTAAGACAAGTGATGGACTTATCCAATTTGTGTGCTTTGGGGTATTGAGTATAGGAATCCTATATAGCTTAACTTGGTTTTGATGTATGTATAGCAAGTTAGGCATTTTTGACATGTACGTAAATTAATTAAGTAAATATTATTTTGGTATAAATGAAAAGGTTAGTTGAATGTTAAGCTATAGTTGTATTAACCTTGTTAGCTATAGCATTTAGATGCTTGTGATGACTAATATGACTAGGATGATATAATTGATAGAATTATTGAAAGAATTTCAATTCAATAAAAAAAGAAAAAAAATTAGGTACGAATGTACAAGTCAAGACTTAAAAGAGAATGTAATGGCTAAATTACTAGAGGAGGTTTCAAATGAAATTAGTAATAAGTTTAATGAAACATAAGTTAAGGAGGAAAAATTTATACCCAAATCATGTATAGTGGACTTAGTATTCCATATTCAAAAAGTACCAAAAGTATGATAAATGCTCACTTCCGCTAATGCGATAAAATTGACAAGGAAGGAGGCTTTTTGACTTGCATTCATTACACTACAAATGTAGATCAATATCGATAATATCCATGACTTATGTAGGTCCTAAGGTAGGGTTGTTATAACGAGAGGTGTATATAAGTTATCTTTCCAAATCATAAATTCGATACTCCTTTTATCCATGAGGATACCCAAAAAGTTCTTGATTTGCTAGGAGTTGCAAATTTATCCCGTGATTTATTGTGAACATGTTCATAACAAAGACACCCAAAACTATATAAATGATCATAGGTTGGCATTTGACCAAACAAAAGCTTAAGGAGTTTTGTTTTGGGTAACCAAAAAGGACATGCAATTAATGAGTTGCCGCAGTCAAAATATATTCACCTTAAAATTTAATGAGTAAATTTGCTCGAAAATGCAGAGCCCCGGTTAAATCCAAAAGATCTCGATGTTTTTTTTCCTCCATGCCATTCTATTATAGGGTGTTTATGCAATCGGTGTGTCTAGTCACACTATACTCAAAATAATGCTCCATTAAAATTGAATGATTAAATTTAAGGCTATTGTGAGTTAAAAGTTTTGACTCGACTTGAAATCATGTATGCACCCAGTTAAAAAATAATAAGAGATATCGAAGAGATTTCGATTTGTCTTTCATAAGGAACACCCAAGTTACACGACTATGATCATTAATAATCATGAGAAAATAATGTGATCCTAATTATGATGAAGTATAAAATGGACCTCAAATATCATAATGCATGAGATCAAAGTTATATTTTGATTTATTTATGGGAACAAGGAATCTAGTCTATTTAGCCTTGCAACAAGCATCATAATAAAATATCTTGGAAGAATCAAACATAACGGATAAGTGTGAAAGTAACAACGATTAGTTCATTGATATATATCCTAGATGATGATGCCATAAAGCCATTGCATTGCCCTTTTTTGCCATATGAACCTTCCCTACCTTCGGTGGTTCCAAATGATAAAGATCATTTTGCGTTCTACCCACTCTATTTAGCTTCATCGAGAGTAGGTCCCGTATCCCATAAAAATTAGACCAAAAAATTAAAACTCAATTTAAATCCCGAGTTAATTTACTAACTAAGAGAAAATTAAAACAAAAATCAAGAACTCTTAAAACATTCTCAAGACTTATATTGTGGCTAAATTTAACTCAATCCAAAGCCTTAATCGGGATGCAATCTCTATTGGGGATTTATACGGGAGATATAAATGAATTACTATGAATATTAGTCATAGATTTAATGTTACATGATTTGTGGTTTGTGGCTCGGTATCTATTACCCATGATTTTGGCATACTAGGAGAATTTGGTGAAGCCATATGAGTTGAAGGGCTTGTTGAAACAGAATGGTGGCCTATAAAATCAATCAACTCGTTGGAGTTGGGTTGATGTTAGGGAGATTGTGTGATTCAAAGTTAAAGCGTGGCCTAAGTGAAGGCCTATTAGCCCGATGGATGACTTTGTTGCTTGCTGAGATTGCTCGGAACTTATCCAAAATATATGGAATTATGAAATTCCTCTATTGCTACTATCCTAAATCTACCAACCGAAGCAACAATGGGATGATGTCATAAGTGATTTCCTTTTGATTTCCTCTAACTTGGTGGATACCATAACATGTTTCTTCCGTGTGATTTCCACGATTACAATGGCTATAGTGGTGACATGTTTTTCCTTGATGATGAATCGAATAAAATTTAGCCAATAAGGTTATGGCTTCAATCACTAGTGGACGGGCAATTGTGACATAATGTTGTTTTTCATCCTAAGCGACCATAGTATAAGCCTTTTCAAGTTTTGGTAGGGCTCGAGGCTTAATGCCCGAGAACGAATAGTTTTTTAAGCATTATCTAATCCTATTAAAAAAATCAAATACCTTTTCCTCCTCATGTATCTCCTCCGTTCATTTTATAGCTCCACGAATGCATGTAGGTATAAGACAAAGGTTTTGTAACTCACTCCACATACCCTTTAGTTTACCATAGTACTTGGAAACAATAGATCTTTCGTGTTGTAATAAAGCAATAATGTACTTTAACTCATATTTATAGGAGTAGTACCGGGAGTAAACCTCTTTTTGAAATCGCTCCATATCTCTTTGGTGCTCGTTGGTAGGAGTCGTACCGGTTTATAATTTTCTAGAAATAGAATTAATTAGCCATGACTTAATTATGGCTTACATTGTATCCAAGAATAGAAATATCCGGAATCAACTTTGACCTTGAGTATCATCTATCAACAAATCCTCGCCTTGTTCTTAGAATGGAGAGCATTAAGAAGGTTACACCTTTAGGTGAAATAATTCTCTCCATCTTCGCTCGGAGGTTGTGTAATAAAAATCGGACTTAGATGATCCGAAGGATGCAAATAGTACGATGATTTGGTATCAATTATGATGTTTGAGATATTCATAACAAACACCAAACCATCCTTATTATTGCTTGAAGAATTAGTCATCATGACAAAAAAAAAAAAAAAGGAAAAAAGAAAGAAAGAAAAGAAACGAGGTTATAAACCTTGCTTTGATACAATGAAGAATTACAAAATGAAATAAATCTTTGATGTATTTGATATTACGTACATACAAGATTTATATTGATTAAAAAAGGAATAAAATTCCTAATAATGGTAGCTAAAGTTTAGGGTAAACAATCCCTACTATTAAGTGAATTAAATCTAATAATAAATACGAAGATGAAAATAATAAGATGCCTAAAATAAACTCCAAAAGCTCTCCCAACACATAGTCATTATCCCTAAACCTTTTCTTAGACTCTAGAGCGACCTTAAATGTTTTCTATTCTTGTACCTTATTGAATTTCAAACATCTTTTCTTAACCTTTATTGATATTCCTTTAGGTGCATTAATATGATATCTATTGTAACACCCCAACCTAGGACTTTACAGAGTTGAGAATATTACCGTCGTTGATCTACATTTGAAGTACAATGAATGTAAATCAACAAGGTGCTATGTCTTTACTATGGTATTCTAGGTATCGTATTAGCTACGAAGCCTAATAATGACAAGAAGGTCAAAAATTTCAGTCCAAAATGCACTACAATTTTTTTTTATTTTACCATTTTATTTAAATTGCTTGGATTGAATAACCTAGATCTATGATACTCAATTTTCTCAAATTCTTTTTCTATTAGTTTGTATAAATTCATTTAGTTATTACCCATTACTTAGAAATTAATGTCTTTTATTCTCTTTAGTTACCATTTGTTATGATTATTGTTTCATTAATTTCATTTTCATATTTTACTATTGATGCTAACATGTACAAAAATGACTTAAAGAAAACTACACTAACTATGGTTATACAAATGTTTTACTATTAATAGTTCAATTAATATATAGATCATCCATAATTTACATATACGAGTTCGATATCGAATACTACAAAAATGACTTATTTAGTATATCATTTCTTTTTTAACTAACCACTCATTTCTTCATAGCTTTGATTATCATATAAAAGAAAGATGTCACACATAGAAAATAAACTAAAATGCCGAGCACTAAAACAGCCTATAGTTTGGAAGAGGTCTACCTTGTAGCCACATCTAAGGTACACGTGACACATTGTCCCTTTGGTAGTCGACTCAAATGCCATGGTTACTCGTATTATCTATAGCATAAGAAAATAGGTGAGCGACAACTTAGTAAGTTAATCTATGCATGTAAATGAAATGCATATGAAAATCATTTGCATGTTCATCTTAAATCCCTTTTCATGTTATAAAATCCTTGTCATGAACAATATAATTTTTTTTTCTATTTTTGGACATGTCCCATTATAAGAACTTCAAGGTTTCCATGATATGTTTGGCGAACCGGAGCGATCTATAGATGTACCCTATTGAGCCTTGGTCCATGTCCGCACCACTCGATCTATATAAATCATGAACCATGGAGGTCATGGAATGTGGCACCCCCAACCCGATCCACTCTTTATTACCCAAATAGGAGTAAATAGGCAAGGCGCGTCACGTTGACATGACCAATTTTTGAATTAACCTCAAATACGTATGTGGTCATACATGAAGGATTTATCATACGGTGAAACGCATACAAGATAATTTACATAATATTAACAAATACAATGAAAGAAATTACAAAATTTATTAACAACACCATCAAAATGTTCCTTGACACCCTAACCCTAAAATTACAATCAAAAGAAATTTTGGTACACTTGTGTCACACGTGAGCCTTTTTGGAGGATCCAACATCGTCCTTATTGGTATTAACGTCACTTTTACTCGTCATGGCATGCAAGAATAAATAGGGTGAGCCGAAGCTCGGTAAGTAGGGTGATGCATGTGTTATGTAACGTTTTTCCGCTCGCCCTCGCTATTCTCATCGATTTGAAATGTTAAGGGTACCCCGGATATTAGTAAATGCGCTCTATTATAACCTCGGCAATCATTCATTAATGAATAACCTCGGCAATCATTTACTCGCTGAATAACCTCGACAATCATTTATCGCTGAATAACCTCATCCATTTTGAATTTGGGACCCTAGGTATTAGTAAGCCTATGCATTCTATCTCTTGGTAATCACATTATCACCTACTCGCTCTATTACTCCCTCTCGGTGATCTCATTATCACCTACCGCTCACAACAGAATTACCCCTCGTTGTAGCACACCATTAGTGGAATCATCCTTCGTTTAACGGTGTTAGTAATAGAGCACGCATATGGTTTCATGTTGTTATCCATTCCATTCAGTTCGGTTACCAAACCATTTTATCTCATGACTCAATGATGCTTCTTGATTTCATATCACCCCCGAATGCATGTGATGCACATGGTATTATGTTTAACAAATTCGACTACTTATGCTATCACCATTTTCTTCTCGGACCGTTTTCGTGTTCGATGCACACTCGGGACTTCACGGTGTGTCATGCACCATTTAAAGTATTCAAAATGAGAATACAATTTCCATTCATCGATAGTATTCATTACATAAATCTACTTTGTACTTATGAGTTTTTCCCTTTTCGTGTACCGGGTAAGTCTAGGCTCGGATTTTCGATGTATAACTTAGTATATGAGATCGGTTAATCCTAAGGATTTATACATAACATACTTAAGCTAAATTTTTGCTTAATCCGAATATTTAATCTTAGTAGTTGAAGTCAACTCATAAAGGGTCTAGGTTTTAATCTTGATTTTTCTTGAATTCTCTTTTTCCATTACCCTATTTATATGTCTTGTAATCATTGATCTCTACTTGCGGTCATCTTCACTTCTTGATCTCTACTTACACAAAAGGGATTCAATGTTAATTATTTTCTCTCCTAGACCAAATGGTCCCAAAATAAACAAGAAATTGTTTTTCCATTTCTAGGTCACTTCCTTTTTAATGACTTACCAACTCATACTTAGAAGAGTTACCATGATATTCTAGGCCCTTAATTTCCCTAAAAGATTAATTCTTTTCCCATTTTTCCCACTTGGCCAAATGGTTTTAGCATAGGGAAACTCTAGAAGTGTATTCCTTTTTCTTTCTAAGTTAAGCTTACCAAACCTAGGTTAAGTTCAATCCATTCGGTCCATACCCTTTTTCTTTTTCTTTTTTCCTTTCCAACCCATCCACACATTTAAACCTATTAAAAAAGCTTTACATGACAACAAAATATATAAATCTATCACAATTTAGCAAGCCCTAACATCAACACAAACAACCATAGCAATCCATAGAAAAATTATTACAAACCCATGAAATAAACACTAAAAGAATAACTTAAAAAAAAATAACTTAAGACATTAATCAACCAAAAATGAAACCTACTTACCTTGCTTGAATTTCCTAAAGGTTGGTTAAGCTTTTCCCTTCTTTCTTTTCTTTCTTTTTATTTTTCTTTTTTTGTTCCTCTTCCTCTCTTGTTTACCATTTTTCTCTCCCAATTTTGGTGGCTACAGACTACCAAAAATTTTGTTATCATTTGCACTCTTTATATATATATATATATATATGCTTAAAGTCTTGGTCTAAGTAAGTGTACAAATGGCTGGATTTAATTTGAAAGAGTGAAAAGTTAATGGTGAGTCATGAGAGAGAGGTGATGATTTGAGACAAAAATGGGTGAGTTGGCTATTAATTCATTTAATGCATTACTTAGGTGTCTACTAAAAATCTTAGGTTAAATATACACCCTAATTAACTTGATTCAAGTAAATAAACATAGTTTCCTTCATGAAATTTCAGAAATTTCTTTTCTTAAAACTCAAAAATTCCTCGTCCATTCCTTTCTCAAAAATTCCAGCAGTGATGCTTCGAGACCAACCTACACTAAAATGGCTATAACTCTTTATATATATGTTTAAAAATCATGAAATTTTATAGAGATCTAGTAGACACATAGAAGAACAACTTTTATTCTTTATAGTTTACCCAGAAATCACTGTAAAGTCCTTAAATAAATCATATAAATATTCAGGCAGAATGTAGTCCTCAGCACACCGATCAACACATTGATTTTGATATAATGTAGTCCTCAAGCACATCGATTTTGATATATATATATATATATATATATATATTTTACGAGGGTTACATGGAACCCATGAAGCCTTTCATAAAACCATGAGAACCTTCCCATTAAAGTCATGAAAACCTTATAATCATGAATTATTTCCAATTGCTATTAGAAAATGCCTTGAAATAAAATACTATTTTTCATGACTTTAAACTATTTTCATAAACTTGGCATGCATATGCATTTTATTGTAAATGCATAAACATTAAAATTTCATGAAATGCATGCCATGAGTGAGATGCATTTATGGCATGATAATACATATTTTAACAACATAAAATGTACCGTCTACATTACCTTGTAAAAATCATTCCAAATCAGTCAAACAATAATACCATTATACCATATAAGGCAATGTACTTTCATAATCATGAAAATCACAACTTCTACACATTATCAACACATCATACACATCAATTGGTACCAAAGAAACCAAATTACAATGGAATTACATAAACCAAAGCATAAACCCTAAAATTCTAAACTTAGGTTGAATATTACCCTTAAATTAAACCTAGTATTTTCTTTCAATTTCAACACCAATTTCTCATACTAATTCATCCAATTACATATTAATATCAAGAACTTAATCAATTTTACATTCATAGGTTAAATGTATATATAAACCCTAAATTGGGCTTAATGGTCCGAACCCTAATTAAGATAATATAAACTATTTTTTCAATTTTAATGCAATTTCTCATTCTAATTCAACCTATTACATTATTTTAACTTTAACTTGATCAATTAAACCATTATAAATTAAAAACACTTAAAGCCTAATTTCCTCTAACTCGGGCCGAATATGGGCCTAGGCTAACTAAGTGAAATTCTTTACTTTTTATGAAATTTCTCACTCTCATTCATCAATCTATACTTAATCAATTCCTAATTAACCAATACTTTATTAAGTACGTAAAGAAATCAAAACCCTAAAATTTCAAATTTTAGGCCGAATGGGTCCTTAAGAAATTCAAGCAAAATTCTTCATTTTTAATGTAATTTTTCACAATCAATCATCAATACATACCTAATTAACACTTAATCAAATGATAAATCATCAAACTAAGCCAAGTATCGAAAAGCCTAAAATTCAAGATTTGGGTCGATCGCTTTTTCTTTCCAAACCCTAGGGATTTTGTTTTTATTTTTAATCATCAATTTCAAATGCAATTGAAATGTTTTAACTTCAATTAAGTGAATTTCTAAATTAAATTCATTTTCTCTAAATTTTTCTAAGTAAGAATCCTAACCTTAATTTTCAAAATGAAGGCAATTAAACATAAAATTAGGGCACCAAACCATCAATTGACATCAATTAAACACTCGCTTGTGGTTTAGATGAGATTAACTTAATTATATAAGCTCTAATTTGTCCTTGAAAGAGTGGATTGTTTGAAAATTGCTTCCTCCCTCTTTTTCCTTTAAATTTGACCCAAACTCAAATTTTTTCCCTTGACTATTCTTGACCTTCTAGCTTGAATTTCTTACTTAATTAGATGGTTTAGAGCATTTAGAGCTGGTTAGAAGATATTTTGGTGGAATTCCTAAGGAAATTTTTCAAGAGTTTCCCTAGTATTTTTCTATTTTCCTTCTATTTTTCTCATTTTCTTGCACCTATATTTATGGGAAAAACTTGATGGACTTTTGACTTAATCTCCACCTTTAATATGGTGAAATCCTAGCCCTTATTTCATCTTCAATTCTTGGCCTTTTAATTTGTTTACTCTTACCTTCCATTTGGCCTTTTAATTAGTTTATTCTTAGCCTTCCATTTATTCTTTAAATGTTGACCCTTCATCTAACCACTCTCTTTAAATCTATTCCTTTCATTTGTGCATGCATTAATTACACCCAAATTATTGAGCTAAAAGTGGCGGCAAAAGGTGTAAATTTCTTCCAAAAATTTGCTTAGTTTTGGTCCTCAAAGTTACTTATCTTTTCTTTGATTACTCCTCCATAAGTCCCTTAATTAGTCAATTGATTACTTTTGGTTCTTCTTTTAAGAGTTTCTTAACAATGTTTGAATTCCTAAATTTTACATCTAATTTAATTTGAGAGTTCAAATTTTTAATTTTATGCAATTAGATTCCTAATTTTTATGTAATTAGGTCCCTAATTTTTAAAATTTTACCTCATACCTTTCAAAACTTTAATTTCTTTTCATAATAAATTCAAACACCTCCTAAAAGAATTTAATTATCATTCACATAATTTTTCTACACTTATTTAGACATTAAAATTAATTATTTGTGTGAAATTATACTTTTTTCCTATAGAAAATGTTGCCTTTGAACTGAAAAATTCATTTAAGTCCATGGAATATTCTTACATACCCTAAAAGATTTTTCTATGTCCAATGGGCAATTTTCTTACACCTTTAAAGCACTTGAATTAATTAATTTACCTTAAAAACACTATTCATGCACAATAAAGTTCATAGAAAAAAATCACAGAACTTTAGAAAATTCATCCAATAGTATCGAATAATCTAACACCCCTCTAGCTAATATTCTATGGAAACAAAATAATTTTCATGTTTAAAATAATTATTTCACATAAAATTACTATTTAGGAATTGAAAAATCAATAAAATATTCATTAAGAATGAAAAAACCATTTTAATTGCTCTAAGTATTCTAACACCCTTTTTGAAATTACTCTATGCCCACAAAACATTCTCCATATGCTTTCAATGTCCTTAAATTATTAAATAAAAATTTTATGGGTACTAGTTGTTATATCCTCCTCTCCTTATAAAAATTTCATCCTCAAAATTCCTAGTTAAAAAACTCGAGATATCGAGCTCGTATTTCGCTTCTCTTTCCCAAGTTTCTCTTTAGACTTCATGATTTCTTCATAATACTTTCACTAGAGGAACTTCTTAGCTTTGTAATTTCTTAACCTCTCGATCCAACACTTGGATCGGTCCTTTTTGTAACTCATGTCGACTTAGAGTTTTAGCGGCTCGTTGTTTAATACGTGACTCGAGTCTTTAATGTATTTTTGAAGCATGGATATGTGGAATACATTATGAATAAAAGAGAGAGACGGTGGCGAGTGCTAATCTATAGGCTATGTCATCAATCTTCTCTAAGATTTCATATGGCCCAATGTACCTCGGACTTAAATTTTCTTTCCTCCTAAGCATCATCACGCCTTTCATAAGAGCTACTTTCAAAAATACCTTATTGTTGAATTGAAATTATAAATCTTTCCTCCTTATATTTGCATAACTTTTTTATCGGCTTTGAGTTGCCTTCATTCATTCTCCGACCAATTGTACGACTTTGGTCGTTTGCTTGGATTATTTTTGGTCATAACAGACTTTCATTTACCTATATCTTCCTAATGTACTCGGTGATTGGTACTTCCTTTCGTATAAAGCTTCAAATGGTGTACTCGTCGATACTTTCTTGATAGCTATTATTGTAGACGAATTCAACCGAGTGCTAGGTAATTATTCCAATTTGCGGACCAATCCAAGCACACATGTTCTTAGCATGTCTTGTAATATTTGGTTCACTCGCTCGATCCGTCCATCTATTTATAGGTGAAAGGCCAAGTTAAAACTTAACTTAGTTCCTATCGTCTCATGTAAACTCTTCAAAAATTGTGATGTGAGCCATGGGTCTCGATCTAACATGATTGATATTAGAGTTCCATTCAATATTACAATCTCCTTTAAGTATAATTTTGGATATCGTTATATAGAATATGTGAAATTGATTGCCAAAAAGTGAGACAAATTTGTTAATTGGTCTACAATGATCCATATTCCTTTGGCTCCATGCTCTAACCTTAGCAATCCATATATAAAGTCCATTGATATGTGTTTCCATTTTCACTCGGGAATGTCCAATGGTTTTAATAATCCCGAGGGCCTTTGGTGTTTGACCTTAACCTGTCGACATGTCAAACACCTTATCATATAGTCCGGAATATTAAGTTTCATTCCTTTTCACCAATAGGTTTTCTTGAGATCTCAATAAATTTTTATACCATCGGGGTAGATCGTGTAAGGTGTTGCATGAGCTTCTTTTAAGATTTCTACTCGAAGCTCATTTATTTCGGGAACACATAATCTACCTTAATAATTCCAAATACCTTCATCATCTAGGAAAAAATCCATTGTCTTCCCTTTAGCTACTCCATAGGAAATTGGACATCCATGATGCCTAGTGATGATGATTCCTTTTCAAAGAACTCCATAGGAAATTGGACATCATATTCTCAATTTGCTGAATAGTACCCTTAGGCACAAGAATTGTCGCCATCACATTTATTGGTATGCTATTAATATCCGCCCTTAATAAAGTCAAACGAGCCACAAAAGACAATAGTTTTGTCTTCCATCCTTCTAACCTTTGGTTAATTTTCATTTCTAGAGGGTGAAAGTAAATTTGTTGGATTCGTCCAATAAAATGAGGCACACCTAAATATTGTATAGGAAATGAAAAGTGCCCACAACTTGTCCAATGCTTAATGATAGTTATTCTTTGGGTGATCATATACTTTGAAATGTAAAAACCACTCTTGGACACATTCAAAATCTATCCCAAATACTCCTCGTACCTCATGAGCAAGCCCTTCAACCGCACTAAGGATCTCTTTGAGCCATTTGTAAACAAGAGCATATCATCTCGCATAGAATAAATGAGAAATAGATAAAGAGCTTTTACCCACCACATAAGGCTGAATATCACCCTCTACTATTTATTTCTTTAATTTCATTGAAAGAATCTACTAAACTATGATGAAAAAAATGAGGGATAGAGGATCTTTTTGCCTAACACTTCTACTAGACTTAAAGTATCTAAAATTCCTACGTTGTATATGAATAATATACAAAACTTTACTAATACATCTATACACCGAATGATACCATAAATTATTAAATCCCATTTCTTTCATCACCTTAAGCAAAAAGGCCATTCAATCCTATTATAAGCCTTTGACATATCTAGCTTAAAAATCAAATTATCATCATAAACTTTTTCTTTAAATCCACCACCATCTCTTAAGCCAAGGCTTTATTTTCGATAATACTGCAACCTTTTACAAAACCAGACTTGTTCATTATCATTCAAACTTGGCAACACCGAACTCAACCTAGTAGCCAATATTTTGGATATTATCTTACATTCAACGAGTTGATAAGCTAATAGGATGCAAATCACTAAGATGAGTTGGATTATCAACTTTTGAAATTAAAACTAAAATAGTAAAAGGCATACCTTTAGAAAGATGTCCTTATTTGAAAGTCTTGAATAGCCATAATAACCTGCGGACGGATCACATCCTAATAACCTTTGTAGAAATGCCTTGTGAAACCATTCCAAGCTAGAGCACTAAAGGAATTCAACCCCTCAATTGTATCTAAAACTTTCTTCTTTGAAAGAACACCTATTAATTGATCATTTATATTATCCATTATGCATTTGTCAATTCTTTAAAAAAAAACTCATGAACTATTATGGTCCTAGCTCGTGAATAAAGACTAAAAATATTTAACTACTTCGAGCCCAATGTAAGACAAATTCTCCATAAAAGTACCATAATCCTAACATAATCTAAAGATAGATTTTTTTTTTTTTTTGGCATTATCTTTAATACAAGCATGAAAAGATGTTGCATTCCTATCTTAATTTGTAACCCATTTCACTCTTGCTCAATGTCTCAACATAGTCTCATCCCAACTTATTAGGCAATCCAACTTAAATTTTTTTATCCCGAAGATGAGTTGTTGTATGATCATTTTATCCTTGAACCAAATTCGAATCCAACTGAATTATATCATCTTACAAGACTTTCATCTTCCCTTTAATATTCTAAAAAACCTCATATTTTCCACACTTTCGGTTTACATCCGAGATGTTTAAGTTTCGATGCAAAAGCTCAATAGAGGAATCCCTCATCCTAATAGTCCAATTGTTTTTCACAAAATTATGAAAATCATTATGTTCCAGCTACATTTTTTGAAATTAAAATATGACATGATCCCAATTAGTTCATACATATGCTATTAACTTCTGGTTTATTACTATAAGAAAGCTCATTGAGGATCTCTAGAGTGATTGAATTTGGCCTAGGGGAAGAATCTATGGCTATGGTTGGTGTACCCACTGTTCCCACTTTTATGGCAACTCTGTTGCAAGCTACTGGAGCCTGAACCAAAGAAAAGTCATCATTGTTTCACATATCAAATGATTGGTAGTACTTTAATACTATAATATATGTCTAGAATTAGATCAATTAATATGTATATTGCCCTTTGTATTATGGATATAAAATAAAATGGAAAATCCATCAACTTTAAGCTGAGAAAATTAAAGTAGGAAAAAATTATGCCTGAGGTCCGATTTATTGAGTTATCAATTGGTTAGTAAGGATTAACCCCACACCACCAGCCTGAGCAACCACCAAACTCTTTTTTACATTTAGCCGTTCGCTGTAAGTACAATATATATAATTTTTCCTTTTACTTTATTAAGGTAAATGGATCTAATAGAAATAAGAAATATGAATCTAAAAAATAATGATATTTATGATGAACATGTAATTTTTTTTAGATAAAAAATAAATTTTCTTATGCTTGATGATTGGAGACGTTGGCAGCTTAAGCAGCTACTAAGTTGATTAAAGGGGTAAAACTTCCCAGCTGGTTGAGTATTAGTATTAAAACTCAGGCTAAATTATTTAGAAATGTTGCAAATTCTTAGACCCCAATAGTTAGAACAATTTACTGGAACATGCTAAAACTATGAGCTAATTGATGGAATAATATGATAAAGACAAACCTTGTATTGCTTGTTATTTCTAAGGATGACATTAGATAGAAAATACCTTCATACTAGAACCAACAGTAAAATTTGTAAAGCTATAGTTTCAAGATTTTTTTTTCTCTAAACAAGGTACTTTTTAATCTATTTTTTTTAAATAAGGTATTTTAAATCTTATTTATAAAAAAAGAGTAGTTTTGCTATAGATGCATTCACGTCATCTTTTTAATTAAGTGTTATAGTACATATTTAATATAATAACTTAAAAAATTAGAAATATAAAAGAAAAATTTACTTACGCTCTTTATCTCTCTTTTGTTGTCTTGGCCCTAATTTCTTAAAATTCTAATACTCTCATAATTCAAAACTATAATTACTAGAAAAGTTTTTTAGTATATATATATATATATATATATATATATATATATATATTGTCAATTAAGGTACTTTTTTAAATTTTCTTGTTTCTATTTATTTAATTTTGATAAAATTTTCCTTTTTCCGATCCAAAAGATGTATAGAAATTGCTGTTGGGCAAATTAGGTTTAGTGTCAAATAGTTTCAGCATCACTGATGACATATTTTGATAGTTTCTTAAAAGGAAAAATTCGAACTTATACCTTTTCTATAAAGGAGAGGTTTGTAATATCATAAATTTGAATTCGGACTTGTTAATGAAGCAGAGGTCTGCTAACTACTCCATTAAAAGATTGCAAACTTGGCATCACCTATGTACAAGATGCAAACCTATTCTTGTCTTCAGATAGCAACAGTCTTTGGTGTCTGGGTGATTTGAACAGAGGGTCGAAGAGATTTTTTAAAAAAAGAAGAAAACATTTGTTATTTATGTGAATTTTGCATATAGTACATGAGATTAAAACGAAATAAAAATCGAGTAAAATGGTGGGAAATCTTATGACATCAGAAACCATCAAAGAACTTTTTAATGGATGGAAAATTGCAAAATCTTATGACAACAATAGCCATCTCCTTCACTTTGTGAAAAAAGATAATGAATTAGACATATTAAACACATTATTTGCAACAAAGATTCACTACAATAGACAAGTACGTGCTCATTTAAAATGTTCCTCGCAAAGTTCTTGATTTATGAATGAATTTGATTAGAATATCAATCCAATTTTCATAATCTAATCCAACAAATTTTCCACATAACACATGCTGGGACACTCGTTGGGATTTTCTTTCAAAATAAGCTCGGCTACATCTGCAAGTTTAAAAAGTGGTTCTATATTTTTGGGTAGAGGCACATTTCGATCGAAAATGGCAACGCCCTTCCCCTCCTTATTAAAAGCTGCCAGTCCTAGTTTGGATGAGAAAAGGCATTCAAATTTTCTTAATCAGATTATGAAAAAGAAGGCCAATTTGAACTAATGATGTGCGATCGATTTTAGATAGGGCTATAGTTTTGTTTTCTTATTATTTATTGGGGACAGAGTTATTGGAAAAAAAATAAAACTGATATATCATTGTATTTAATTAAAATTGCTTTTACATGGCATATATTACCTTATTATGGGAAATAAGTTTAAAACTACTCTATTATAAGAAATAAGATAAAAAGTATCTTATTATGAGAAAAAACTCATATTTTCAACTACACCAAGCCTAGTCCATCATTTCATGCTAAAGCAACTACAACAATCCCATTCTCGATGGCATGAAATGCTCCAATTATAGTTTTATCAGTAAAGTATTTATGTGGCCAACTTCATAGGTAGCCAATACATCAGCATTGCAATAGTCTGGCCAACAAACTTTGGATGCAGCAACTCACTAGTTAGGAGAACCATCTTCGTTGTTCCTTAAGCTGAACCAAGAAAGTTTGGTCTAAAAAAAAAATGACATCTAGTAGTGGAGAGAGCATGGTAGCATGGCCATCATAATCTAGCATGCGGTGTGGTAGAAAGAATTAAATGGATGGCCTTCTTGAGCTTCAAAGCCTTTACTGTAGATGTTAACTATTCCAAATGGTGAAGTAGGGTCCTTTTAAACCTAGAAGCTATAGGTGTTATCTTGAGGATGCTAGTTCTAGTGTCTCTTTCATCCAACCATTGGATAAGAACCCAAAACCACTAAGTTTCTCTCGTAATTTTTTTTATCCCAATTCCTTCTCTCAATTCTTCTTTCTTTTCAATTTTTTTATGTCTTTCTATTGTTCTTCTCCTCTTTTTTCCCAAACCTCTCTCTTGCTTGAAAAAACCCTAATTCTACTAATATTCATTCATGAAAGGGTCCCGGCTCACTCTTGAGATCAATTCTCATAAACCCCAAATTCTCACATAAACAACAATCTTCTCCAAGCTTGTTGTCGGTTTTGGCTCTATATGAACAAAGCCAAAACTTATGCTAATGTCTAGGTTTTGGTGTGTTTTGTATGTGTTTTATGTGCAGGTATTGTAGGTGATATAGACGTGATTATTTTTCTAAATGCCAACCAAAAGTGAGTTTTGTCCCTCCGGTCAATTGTCTTCTTTGAAGATGATGAGCGATACTTAGAGGGTGGAGAGGATTGGGGTCGCCATCCCGACCCAAGCTCCCTCGAGCGAGCACCTCGATAAGATTTCCTTTTCAATTTGTAGTTCCTACTAGTATCAATGTAACCACTGGCGACTTAAAAAAAAATTATGATCATTGCCATCTTGATAGAAACCCATACCTTTTTCACATTAGGTTTTGTGAGAATGGAAAATTTTAGTGACTCACTAGGGTAGGATTTTAGGGTTACCATTCAATTTTGGGTTAGATTTCAGATTTGGGACTATGTGGATGTAGGAAATAAATGTAATGCCCCGAATCATTATTAAATAAATTAAAAATATATTAAAGGAATGCGAAAAGTAATTCATGGACATGGAATAATTCTTATAAGGTTTTTAGAATATTCGATGTGCTTAGGATCTTTTTTACGTGTCGAGTGAATACTTTACTTGATTCTTAGTGCAAAAATAGTAAGTTTTTATATGAAATAATTATTTTGAGCATTTTAAATGTGCATGAAAAATATTCTATTTTTATAGAAGATTTACAAGAGAGGTGTTAGATTATTCAATACCATTGGATAAATTATGTGATGCTTAATGATTATTTTATTTGAACTTTTCAACACATAAATAGTTCTTTCTAGGTAAATTAATTATTGAGTATTTTAGATGTGTTTAAAATTTATCCAATGGGTATAGAAAAATTATTTATGAGGTGTAGGAATATTTTATGAATTTAGGTACATTTTTCTATGCATAGAGAATATTTTCTATAGAAATAAGTGTATTTTTACACAAAGTAATTAATTTGGAGGCTTAAATAAGTGTATAAAAATTATGTGAATGATAAATAAATTCTTATTGGAGGGTTTTGAATTTAGTATGGAAAGAAATTGATTTTTGGAAAGGTATAGAATAAATTTTGCATAGTAGGGACCTAATTTCATAGAATTAGGGACCCAATTACATAAAAATTAAAAGTTTAAGCTTTCAAATTCAAATTGAATAAGCAATGAACTTTAAGAAGCAAGAATTTGTTAGAAAACATTTAAAGGAATGGCCTAAAAGAATCAATAGGATAATTGGAGGACTTATGGAAGAGTAATTAGAGAAAAGTCTAATAAATTGAGGGACTAAAAATTAAATAATTTTGGGAGAGATTTTCTCCCCTTTTTCCGCCACTTTCCCCTCAATAATTTGGTTGTATTAATTGAATGAAAAAAATGGAGGGTTAAGGTTAAAAGAAGATGATTAGATGGAAGGTTTAAAATGAAAGAAAGAATGGATGATTAAGATTTAAAACAAATAAAGTGCTTAGATTAAAAGAAGGATCAAGAGCTAAGATTCAACCAAAAGAAGGGTGGAGATGGAGTCAAACAAGGAAAAAGTCCAACCAATCCTACCTATAAATATGGATGGTAGAGAAATAGGAAAAATGTAATGAAAATTGAAAAATTTAGAGGAAATTCTTACAAAATTTCCATAAAATTCCATTGAAAATTCCACCTAAACACTTCTAAATATCCTAAAACACCTAATTAAACATAGAATTCAAAATGGAAAATAAAAAATCACGAGGAAAATTTGAAGATTGGGTCGAAACTTGAAGGACAAAAGGGGGAGGAAGAAATTCCAAGGCAATTCAACTTTTCAAGGTTTAATTGGAGTTATTTAGGTAAGTTAAACTCACCTACAACACAAGGAAGTGTTATTAGATGTTAATTGTGATTTTGAAACCCTTAATTGATGTTTAATTGAGTTAATGTTGAAAATTAAGGCTAGAGTTAATTTTGAAAATTAGGGTTAGGGTTCTTAGTGACGAAAATTTGGTTGAAATAATTTTGACTTAGAAATTCATGAAATTGAAGTTAGAATATGTCAATTGAGCATGAAATTCGGTGTTAGAAACAATAATTTCTTAGGTTAAATTTTTAACGAACATTCGGCCTAAAATGAGAATTTTAGGGTTTTTTATTCTTTAATTTGTTCGATGAACTATCACTTGATTATGTGTTAGTTAAGCATGAATTGATGATTTAGCATAAAAAATTTCATTAGAATTGAAAATTTTCCCTTGGTTATTTTAAGGTTACATTCGGCCCTTAACTAGGAAAATTAAGGTTTCAATTACTTTGTTTATTTGATGAATTATTAGTTGATTAGGAGTTAATTAAGTATAAATTGATGAATGAGTTTGAAGTATTTTATTGAAATTGAAAATTAACCTAAGTTACCCTAGGTAGGGTTTCGGCCCATTAGGCATGAATTAGGGTTCTACATACTATTAGCTTGTGAATGCTTAATTAGTTAAATTCTTAATATTAAAATATTATTGAATGAATTAGCAAGGAAATTGGAAAACTTTATCTAGTCTAATTAAGTGACATATTCGGCCATTTAAGGAAAAAAATAAGATTTATGATTTTATTTATGTATCATGGGTATAATGCGATTCAATTGATGCGAAGGATGTGCATTATGTGTAATGGTTGTGAAATTGATGATTGATGAAGTGTAATACCTTGGTTGTTGCCAATGTGTGTTATGTAGTGCTATTGTTAATGTTTCTTTGTTTGGAATGGTTTGGATGGCAATGTAAGTTATGAATGTTATGGTGCATCTATGATGTCGAATCATCCATTATCTTGACATAAATGCACACCATTCATGGCATGCACTACATGAGTTCATGATAATTATGCATTTATGTTGAAATGCATATGCATGCCAAGTTTATGGAAAAAGGTTTAAAGTCATGAAAAAGAGGATTTTCCAGCAAGAATTTTTTTATAGCAATTGGAAATACTTTATGATTATAAGGTTTTCATGAATTTCATGATTTTATGATGAGGGGTTTCACGGGTCTTTCATGGATTTCATGATTAAAGTTTTCAAGGTCGGGTGGGTGCGGATGTGCACTTTTAGAGACTTGATATGGCTCGTCCATAAACTAATCTAGTTCTCCGGAAATATCATAGAAACCACGAAGTCAAGCGATGGGATATGTCCAAATACGGAAATCATTTTTCGAATGATTCTTGATAAGGATTTTATGACATGAAAAAGGATTTTCAACGGACATGCATATAATTTACCATATACATTTCACTTACATGCACATCATACATAGATTAACTTACTAATCAAGCGCTCACCAATTTCTTATGGTGTAGGAACTAAAGGTAAGGATGGCTATATTTATGTTTGAGCTAACTATCGAGGGGAAATTGTGTTATGTGTATCTTGGTTCGTCGTTGTAAGGTGAACTTTCTCCCGATTATAGTTATTTTAGTGCTCGACACTTTGGTTTATTTTTACGGGTATAGCTTCTTCTTTGTTTTATATCATAGTTAAAGCTATGAAAAAGTGAGTAGTTAGTTAGAAATGAAATAGATGTAAATGAATAATGAGTGATTTTGTAGTAGGTGACATAGAACTGGTATATGTCAATTAAGGACGGTTTGTATATTAATCAAAATATCGATAGTAAAATAGTAGTAGCATGGCCATAGTTAGTGTAGTTTTACGTAAGTTAATTTCTTACATGCTAGCATTAATAATATAATAAGAAAGCAACAGAGCTAACGAAATAATTATAATAAATGGTAATTAATGAGGATAAAGGAAATTAAATACTAAATAAGAGGCAATAAGTAAATAAATTTATATAGATTAATAGAAAAAGAATTTGGAAAAATCGAGTGTCATAGATCCATTCCATTCGAGTCCATGTAATTTAAATAAAATCATAAAATGTGAAAAATTTATATTGCATTTTGGGTTAAAGTTAGGACCTCGCTTGTCAAAGTTAGGCTTCCATAGCTAATTCCATTCCTAGAAGACCATATATTAGACACAATGCCTTATTGATTTGCATTCATTGCACTTTGAATGTAAGTCAATTGTAGTAATACTCTTGACTTATTAAGTCCTAGATTAGGGATGTTACGGACGTGGCATCAAAGCATGGTATAATGAAAAATCAAGGAAGGTGCATCCAAGATACACAATCGATGATTTTTGATAATCGATAAGTATGTTTGATGACCGATTGTTAAGATTATTCAGTATGTATGTGATGAGTGTGAATGGCATGATAATTTATTATGTGAAATTATTATGCTCGATTGTGCATGGAATGTTATAAGCAAGTGTGTTATGCATAATAATTATAAATGTTATGATTGGATTGAATGACGTAATTTATGCTCGGTTGTGCATGTAAATTAAGAGAGAGAAGAAAACAATGTCACTAAAAAGGATGGTTAATAATAATATTAGTAATGATGCAAGTTCGAGCGAACGTTGATGAATCGAGAAGTTGAGCTAATGGAGCTGCTTAGAAGGTAGTAAGAACTTATGGAATTACAAAAAGAAAGGCATGAGGAGCAACTACGGAGGTTTTTAGAATCTAGTTGGTGTGGATCGGCCTAAGTGCGGCCACCACAAAAGGCCAAAATAATATAACATTTCCAAGGTTTAATCCTAAGAAATTCAAGAGTGGCCCGAATCCTAACATTGTAGAGGAATGGATTGAGTCCATAGAGGTCATTTTTTGAGTATTTAGCTCTAACGAATACCGATCGTCTAATGTGTACGAGCTTTCATGTCAGTCGATGATGCTTAAAACCGATAGGAGACAATAAAAGTATCCTTTGAAGTGGGGAGACTTACATCCCGGTTTAAAGAATTATTTAATGAGAAATATTCCTTGGATATCGTGAGGTCTTGAAAGATTCGGGAGTTCCTTTAGTTGGTACAAGGAGATATGTCGGTGACGGAATATGTCCGTAAGTTCGAACATGGATGTCATTACACCACCTTTACTCGTTAAAAATGAGGAAACGAAAAAGGAGCTTTTTCTTCATGGACTAAAGGCTGAAATTTAAAGTTTTGTTTGGATGTCGAGTGGATACTTACAAGGATATGGTGAAAAAGGCATTTGGCATTGAGATCGATCAAAATGAGTGGGCTCGAAAACCGCCTCCTAATACTAAAAGAAGGAAATACTGCGAGCGGGTTTGGAGGATAGTTTAATAGGAAGAGGTTGTTTACTCGGAATTGGCATAGAGACAATGAGAAAGGAAAGGCACTTGCGAGGCCATCAAGGATGGGAGAACAAGAAATGTCGAAGTGTCCTAAATGTGGTTATTCACACATGGGAGATTATATGATGGGCATGAATGTGTGTTATTTTTGCCGAGAAACGGGGCACTTGGCTAATAATTATTCGAAGAGGAATTTGGTTGAAGGACGACGTGTTCTCGGATAGGTATTTATGTTAACACAAGAGGAGGCGAATAAGGAGGATGTTAATGTTATATGTGGTAATGTCCTATTCTCTAATCTTATTACATATACATTAATAGATTTAGGTGCCACACACTTATTTATTGCATGGTCATTGTTGAGACCACTAGGCATGACACCCGAAGTATTAGACATTACATAGGAATGGCACTTCCGTCTAGACAATCATTAGAGTTGAATGTAATAGTTAAGGGATGTGAAATGAAAATCGGAGATAATACTTTACATCCCGACCTCGTAGTTTTGAGTATTCAAGACTTCGACGTTATCCTGGGCATGGATTGTCTAGCATGGAATGGAGCGTTGATTGATTATACAACTAAGAGAGTGGTATTTCATCCATCGGATGAGCAACCTTTCAAGTTACGAGCTGGAACATGGGTGAGACTCATAACCTTGGTTTCGGCGATGACGACTTGGAAAATGATGGAAGGTGGATGTATAGGCTACACGGTAAATATGGTTGATACTACGAAGGAGGGGAGAGCCTAAAATTAGAAGATATTGAGGTGGTTAAGAATTCCTAAATTTTTTTCTTAAAAGTTTGTTAGGATTACCTTCGATGAGGGAGATTTATTTTGAGATCGAATTGGAACCTATAATAGCACCGATATCTAAGGCTCGAATGGCCCTAGTAGAATTATAAGAACTTAAGACATAGATAAAGGACCTACTAGATAAAGGATATATTTGACCTAGCTATTCATTATGGAGAGCATTGGTGTTGTTTGTGAAGAAGAAGGATGGGTGATTGTAATTATGTATAGACTATCAAGATCTAAATTAGGTGACCATTAAGAACAAGTATCCACTCTTATGGATTGATGATTTGTTTGATCAGCTAACAAGGAGCTTGATGTTCTCCAAAATTGATCTCCAATCAAGATATCACCAATTAAGGATTAAAGAGGAGGATGTGAAGAAAATAGCTTTTAGGACTCCATATGAGTCTTACGAGTTTTTGGTGATGCTTGTTCGAGTTGACCAATGCACTTAGTAGTATTCATGGATTTAGATGAATTGGGTATTCCATGAATACTTGAATGAGTTTATTATTATTTTTATTGATGATATCCTAATAAATTTGAGAAGTCATGAAGAGCATGTGAAACATTTAAGGAAAGCACTATAAACCTTGCAAGAGCATAAATTATACACTAAGCTTAAGAAGTGTCTATTTTGGCTCAAGCATGTAGCATTCCTTGGGCATTAATTATAAATATTCAAAAGTTTTATGTTCCTCAAGGTCAACACCACAGTTGCAATTCTAACAAAACACTCTCATCACTAAATTTCTATAGGAGAAAAAGGGATAGATATCCGAGGTGCTATGTTAAGCTTCGGTTTGTGTGTACTTGTGAGCCATATGGTGACTAGGAAGGCCACTATAAATTTTTGAGTATCATGGTACTTGTACTTTGAACTGAAGAACTTTGTTAATCATCCCCTCAATGAACTCAATAAGACTACCCGAACTAAAATGTTTTTAGTTTAGAAAGGTTATAATTCCACTATAGAGCATAATATACATTCTTTTGATCTTACCTAACCTACTACGTCACCTTTCCCTAGGTACCATTAATTGGAGCAAGATGTTATATTAGCTACTATCTAAACATATTTTTGAGGCAATTGGGGTTTAAGCGAGTTTAACTTAAAGACCACTACATTGGTCGAGTATCATAAAGATCTTAAAGTTTTTAAGAAATTCAAAGGACGAGCTAAGACTACTTAGAGGAATGAAAGGATCGTCACCCTAGCAAGAAGATTAGATGTAAAGACTTCACTTGATTACTTAAAGTGATAAAAAAACTAGAGGTAAAAAGGGTACAAAGTTCCACCATTTGAAGGTCCATCACGATCAATGAATGAAATAAAGAAGGATGTTTACCAACGGATAAACACCCACTATGAGCTTTATCATGAAAATTTGAACTTTGAGTTAGAAGAATTAAGGAAAAAAAGAGAGAGAAGGAAGAAAGCCTTAAGGCTAAGGACTATAAAATGAATGCCTTAGAAGTAAAAAATAAAGAACTATGAGCCCAACTTTAACGGATCGAAGGAATTTTAAGGTAGTTACGAGCGGACCATCGAGGATCGAATAGGAAGTATGATTGTGCCATTGATCTTGTATCCTTCCCGATCGAGGAACCGACTAATCTTGATGGTGGGAAGACAAAACTTGAAAAGAGGTTGACAAGCTTAAAGATGAAAGGGTGAATCTTAAGGAGTTCAAAGATGCCACTTAACATCAAATTGCAAACAAAGTTGATATAGTACATCACACAGGTACTCATATGGAAGGACTAAAGATAAAAGATCACCTTAACCAAGAGATATTAGCCAAGTCCCAAAAAGAGCATGATTTGACCATCCAAGTAATGATAAAGGAAAAAGACATTTTGAGAAAAGAAGTGGCTGAACGAAGGTCTAGAACCATGGAGTACCATGGAGTACCATCTATAGTCCTAAAATGTAAAACATTATGCCATGCATATATGGCCTACCATTATGTACCTAGCCGACAACATACATCCTACTAATGAGAGAATCCAACTATTCTACGAGAGGCTCAAGAGGTTTATAGTACGAGGGCTTAAGTTTATGAAAAAAAATAAAATAGGAATCTCCATGTAACATGGATGTTCATGATTGTAATTTTTTATTTTTAAAAAATAGCTCTAAGTCACCTTTAGAATATACTAGAACTCGGATTTTACTTTCCTTAAAGAAGTAATGGCTATTATTCTATTATTTTCAATCCATGTAATGGGAGACAAGTTGTACTTTATTTTTTCAATTAAAAATGGCTCTAAGTCATATTTTGGATATACTAAAAGTTCAAATTTCAAATTTCTTTAGTGCTATATACGGGCTTCAATTTCATTAGTATATTACAAGATTTTCCAATGCTCAAGTTACGACCAAAATAGGTAGATATGTCTTCTAAATCACCCAAGTATCTATATAGTTGTACCCTCAACGAGTACTAAATTTGATCTTACTTGTCTTCAATAAGCACTCTGTCATGATTTAGTGTGCAACCGATAAAGAAACATATCCAACCTAGTTCACATCATACATGTATATTGTATATTCATTGTATATACCTTTCTTAGTTGTTTTATAGGAATTGAAATATAAGCCACTTCATTGAAACTTAACTTCTTCTTTGCATCTAGCACATCTAACTCGAGTGCTAGTGGATGGAAAAAAAAGAAAGAGCATAGTTAGAATAGCCTCACCGGAAGAGCTCGAGTCCATAAAAGAGACATCGTCGCTTAACCAACCAGACTTAAAAAAACTTTGAATTAGGGGAATGGTTTGAATCAAGGACATGCTTAAAATACGATGCCATTTTCTCTCCCGAGTACCAAACTTGTAACTCGAGCCATCCACTGTACCACCCAACAATTCGAGCAATAATATTCCACATCGAGACTTCTTATTCTATAGGGTAATTCACTTATATGATGGATCCGTAAGTTTTATAGATACTAGGTGTACCCATTATAGACCTTATTGGCAAAGAAACTATAAAGTATAAGGTAATTAAGGGATTGAACATGGATAACTATCCTTCATTGAAGACTCGCTCGAGGGATATTGAAGCGGTTGACATCTACAACTCTATAACAATTGTTGAGATATGCCTAGTACTTGATGTGATGAGTCTAAAGTAATTTAGGGTACCAAAATTCACCAAATACACTAACACCTAGTGTCTTATAATCCATCTAAGTATTTTTTGTGGTAAGATGGCTAAAGTAGTACATGATAAAAAAATTGCTAATAAACTTTTTCCATGAGAGCTTGAGAGGATCAACATTAAGTCTGGTATATGATGAAATAAGATTAGAAAGTGAAAAGACCTAGCTAATGCCTTCATTAACTAGTATAAGGTCAACATAGAGGTAGATGCTGAACTTATTTGATATATAAGGCATGAAAAAGGGACCAAAAGAAATAGTTAGGGAATATGCACAAGGGTGACGTGAAGTAGCCACTCAAATTCATCCACCTCTTCTAGAGTCGAACTAATTTCAATATTCTTTAACACCTTTAAAGCATCCCACTTTGAATATTTGATCTGTAATTCCTTATCAAATTTCATTAACATTTTGATTATTGCTTGAGAGTTGAATTTGTAATCAAAGTTGGAAAGATCTCCGAGGGAACAAAGAATAAAATCGATGTGGGCATCAAAACAAGAGAAAGGGAAGTCCATCAAGTGGAAGCTCATCAACCAAAAAGCTATTAGAATAACCAAAGATGGTACACCAATTAAAGCCACTATCGTATCCAGCTACCACCTTATTCCCAGTAACTCTACCAAATAACCTCTATAGCTGCCACCTTCTTTACCATCCAAACCCGACCCTACACACCAAACCAAACATATCAACCCTATCCATCAAATCCATTACATTAATACTACTCGACTGACCTTAGTTTACTAAAATAATTAGTTCCTTCATTCAATCAAACTGCCCTATGGTCCTTTAAATTTTACCAACCAAGCCTCTACTTAATCAATTTAGCTATAATAACCCATACACCGGAGAAGATTTTGAACTACTTCCTCTTGTCTCACTTTTTTTGAGGGAGTTGTTCCAACGATTAGTCGGTATTAGAAAAATGACCTTAATTACAATATAACCATTATGACCTTCATACCCACCATGATATTAGAAAGATGAATGATATGAATACCATAGAGACATCACTAAGCATTCTATAAAAGATTATCTAGCCTTCAAAATGAAGGTACGAATCCTCATCAAACATGAATTGGTAATTTTTAATGATTTCGGCATTCTAAATGTCAATAGTAACCCACTCTTAAATCATACTACTTGGAATGGGAGAGGTAAGTATGATAACTTTTGAAGAGATAAAGTTTGACCAAAGTATGAAGGGTATGAAATTGTCCATAGATGAGCTCTACACTATACTATCATAAACTAGCTTGTCTAAAAAAATCCATGGGTAGTCAAGACGAATGTGATGAGAGCGAATACTATTAATATCATGAAATATGAGAACATGATATTGATGACAATAAGTAATTTCATGAGGAGTTCAAAACCTTGATTATTTTAGGAACCTTGCGAATTGAGAAAGACCAAGAAGGATCGATAGTAGGGATGATCTCATCACAAGAAATAAACCATATTGACATATCCAAATTCCAACTTACAAGTAATAAACCCCCAAGAAAGATCTTGTTAGTGATGAAGAATCATCTAGCTCTATCGTATAACGTAGTAAGTCATACCTATTTAGTGATGAACATGTCTTTTAATACCGATGTTATTAGTCTTACCAAAAGTGGAAGATGTTTTACACTCAAAGAGCTAGAATTGTTGATAAAAATGAAGAGAAAAGAGGTGATAGATCTCACTCAAGTAGAAAAAGTAAACAAACCAATAGATGATGAAGAAGTTGTCGAGTTCCTCGAGGTGATGAAAAAAAGACTACAATGCGAGTGTATCAATTGAAGAAGACACTAGTTAAAATCTCTCTACTTTCACTAATACTAAGTTCTAAACCATATTAAAAGGTATTATAGAAAGTGTTGAATGAATCGTATGTCCTTTAAGATGTTACCTCTAATGTCGTGGAACATTTAATAGTGAGAATCTAGGGTACTAATTATTTTTCCTTTTCTAAAGATGAATTAGGTCTAGAAGACATAAGTCATACTAAACCATTACATATCATGGTCAAGTGTAAGAACCATGTGATCACCAAGATTTTGATCAACAATGGTTTAACCTTCAATGTTTTGCATAGATATATCCTAGACTCGTCTACTTATTGATGTTTCTTACCTACATCCAAGCAATCCGATGGTAAGAGCTTATGATGGCTCTCTTAGCCGGGTGATAGGAGATATTTATATCAATTTAGACATAGGTCCAAATCATTTCCAAGTCACTCTTTAGGTCATTAATATCTAACCATCTTACAACATGCTTTTAGGCATGCCATGGATCCATTCAACTAGGGTCGTGGCATCTTTGCTATATCGAAGCTCAAATATATGGCTAACGACAAGCTAGTTACTATGATAGTAGAAAAAGCATTAACATTATTGAAGAATGAGTATGTTCCATAAAAGGAAGCTGATATAGAAATCTCCATGCTTTTAAGATTATAAATGGAAAATTGGTGTCGATAAATACTTTACCAAGGAAGCCAAAAGTACCTAGAGTTATAAAAATGATAGCTAAATACTTAATGAAGTACAAATTTCCATTATGCCATGGTCTTGGTAATTGAATATTAGGAGCAATGAACAACCTAAAAAAATAGGCATTGATTATTATTTTAGACCGAGATTTGAACCCAATAGAAAGGATTATTTGAGAGCCATTGAGTAGATGAAAAAAATGAGGTTATTCGGAATTGAGAGTCGAGAGCTAAAATATGAGAGGATCCTTATTCCTTATATTCTAACAACCTTTCCCTACCCGACTTGTGATCAACCTGAATGAAGAGATAGTGGACTTAGGGACGGAAATGGATGGTCTATCCATCGGTAGTTAGAACCCGAGAGAGAAAGAAAAATTGAAGAGATCATTCATCTTGAGTCGGTGGTGGTCGTTACCTAAATTTGTTCTTATCATAATTGAGTGTCAACGCCCTCAAGGAAATGCTATCAATTAATCCACCGATCAAGGAATGTAGATCGGGTGAGGAGCTCAACAACTAGAAAGAAGAAAAGGCTCAATCGATCTTAATCTTAAGTAATTTACTACTTTAACATCCTAATATTTTAGTAATCTAGCTCTAGATATTTAAAAGAACTTGTGTTAAACATTTATATTTAATATTAATATGAGGTCGTAACTTTTTTTAAACCATGTTTCCACTCTTTTCACTCTTTTTATTCTCACATTGTTATTTTCAAGGATATAGAAAGTGAACATCTTTTAAATTTTTAAAATAATTATGTCAAATATGTTCGACCTAAATTTGATGAAAATTGAGTTGTAATGGATGAAAAGGCTTTTGAGGATGAAGAAGTGGATAAATTTGCTACGCTAGTTGAACTGTCCGAGCGAGTCTATAAAACCCCACTAGGAAGAACTAGAAAGTATAAATTTAGGGATAGAGGAACACTAAAAAAAACTATAAATTGGGACTATGATATCAAAAGTGGAAAGAGGAGGATTGATTGCCCTACTACAAGAATAAACATACATGTTTGCTTGGTCATACAAAGATATACTTAGACTAGCTTCTATTACTACCCGTGCATAAGCCAATCAAGAAAAATTAAGAAGGATGAGGCCATATATCCTACTTAAGGTCAAGGAAAAAGTCATTAAGAAGTTTAAGGTTAGATTTCTAAAGATGAACAAATATCTAACTTGGTAGTCTAACATTATGATACTAGAAAAGAAGAACAAAAAGATCAAAATGTGTGTTGACTTATGGAATCTAAACAAAGCTGGTCCCGACGACTATTTTCTCCTACCACACATTGATATATTAGTACATAACACCATAAAAAAAAAACTCCACTTACTCCTTAATGGATGGATTCTTGGGGTATAATTAGACCAAGATGGAAAAAAAAAGATATGAGGAAAACCACCTTTATCAATCCATGTGAAAGCGATTGCTACAAAGTCATGCCATTCAAGTTGAAAAAAGGCTAGTGTAACTTATCAACTAGCTATAGTTACTCTCTTCCATGGTATGATGCATAAAGAAATTGAGATATACATAAATTACATGATCGCCAAAACAAAACCTAAAAAAGATCACATTCGGACTACGAGGAAGTTATTTGAATGGCTAAGGAGGTATTAATTTATGTTAAACCCTACCAAGTGTATATTTATGGTCAAATCAAGAAAGTTATTACGGTTTATTGTGAGCAATAAAGGAATATAAATGAATCCTAATAACATCAAAGCCATCTAAAAGATACATACACCTAGTAGGAAAAAAATCCATCTTTGAGAAGGGAGTTAGGGATTTTTTTAGGTCATCTAAACTGCATAGCTTGATTTATCTCTCAACTTATTATAACCTACAAGCCCATACAGACCTTTGATAAGATTAATCATTATCTATAAAACCCACTTCTATTGGTTCCATCCATGCCTAATCGACCATTGATTCTATATCTAACGATCCTACTAAGTCGACGAACGGGTCACATCTTGGGTTAACATGATGATACTAGAAGAAAAGAGTAGGCAATCTATTATCTAAGTAAGAATAAATCTCGATATAGTCGACTCGAAAAGGTGTGTTGTAGTTTGATGTAGAGTGCTTAGACGACTCATGCAATATATGTTATAATACATAATATGATTGATCTCAAATTGGATCCTTTCAAGTACTTCTTTGAGAAGTGGTATGTGTAAAGTAGGATTATGAAATAGGAAATATTATTGGTAAAATATGATATTGTATGCATGATAAAAAAAATTAGTAAAAGGTAACATAATCACATATTACACGACGGATAATGCGATAGATGATTATGAGCCTTTTGATTTTGATTTTCATGATGAGGATATCATGACATTTGAAATTGGGATAGTCGAGCTAGAAGATGAAAAATGGATTATGTACTTTGATGCGGTAGATGATTATGAGCCTTTGGATTTTGATTTTCATGATGAGGATATCATGACATCCGAAATTGGGATAGTCGAGCTCGGTTATGGAGTTAGAATACGAACTTATTTGCATTAAAACCATAAATTCACTAGCTCATTGCTATACTATAAAAGAGGAACCGGATAGAAAACCATGGTTTCACACCATCAAAATGTTCATCAAAAGCCAAGAGTATCCTTCAAGTGTCTCCAAAGTAGATTATAAAATTCTAAGGAGGATGGTAATGAAGTTTTATCTAGATGGTGAATTTTTTTATAAACAAAGCTTTGATGGAGCAATACTTAAATGTTTAAATATGAAAGAGGCTAAAAATACGATTAAAGAAGTCTATGAGGGAATGTATGCAACACATGCAAATGTACATAAATACAACGAGTAGGTATTTTTGGATGACCATGAAGAGAGACTATATAAAGTATGTCCATAAATGTCATAAATGCCAAGTTTATGGTGATAAGATCAACATTCCTCCTACACTACTACATAACATGGTATCTATTTGGCCATTCGGTTTGTGAGTTTTAGCTAATCAATCCCAAAGAAAGGAATAACCACGATTTCATCTTGGCTCTAATAAACTATTTCATCAAATAGGTCAAAACTACCTCTTATGCTCATGTCACATACAAAGTTATCCAACGAGTTCATGAAAAAGAATTTGGTTTATCGGTATGGCTTGCTGGAAACATTGGTCATTGATAACACTCGGAACTTTAATGGGAAGATCATCACGGAATTATACAAGTAGTGGAAGATTAAGCATTTAAACTCGATAGCATATAGACCCAAGATGAATGGTGCAACTGAAACAACAAATAAAAGCATTAAAAAGATTATACGGAAAAGGGTTGTCACATACAAGGACTAGCATGAAATGCTACGATATGCTCTACATGCATATCGTACAATTGTAAGAACATCCATAAGAGCTATCCCATATTCCCTAGTTTATGGGATAGAGGTGGTTATGTCTTTAGAAGAAGAGATTTGTTCTCTTAAGGTACTCATGGAAGCATAATTAGAGGAAGCCAAATAGGCTAAAATCATATATGAATAACTCGAACATGATTAGTGAAAAAAGGCTAGTTGCTATTTTCCATGCACAAATGTATCAATAAAGAATGGCTAAATCTTATGAAAAAAAAATATCGACCAAGAGAATTTTGTGAAAGGGGTTTAATGCTTACAAAGATTCTATTGATATTCGGAAAAGACCAAAGCAAGTGGTTGCTTGATTATAAAGGTTCTTATGTAGTTACAAAAGTATTCTTAGAAGGAATGCTCCTCTTAGCCAATATAGACGGAGATAATATAGCTAAACTTGTCAACTTAGATATAGTAAGAAAAACAATAATATGCTTGAGATGTGTTGTCTCTCTTCTCCATGAAATAAAAGATGAAATTCGAAGCCAAACGAGTGCATTGCATTATTTTTATATCTTTATTCTCTAATTTAAATACCCGTCATTTCTCTCATCACTGAATACTCTCAACCAATATTATTTATAAATTGATATATAAGGTATATAAGATACAACGATAGTTCTTTACTAAAAAAACTAAAAGAAAAACCAAAGTTTCGATGAACTTAGAAAGCATTTAGATCTCATATTCCTTTCAAATCAAATAATAGTTCCACATAAGCAAACTTACTCCCGACTAAACAAAGCACCTAAGATTTCGATCCGAAGGTAGTCACTTAACATTCTATATGACTAAAACACGAAACAAGTAAAATAATGAGCACGGTGAAAAGGAATAGATACATCTCACAAATACTTAGGAATTGTCATGCAAATGCAATATGTGGCTATCTTTAAAAAAAAAAAAACCCAAGTTTTGATTCATTCACCTTTGTCCCCAATGATAATATGCCTTTTTAGTGCCTCCCACGATGATCGCATAACATGTGTCTAGATTATAATTTCTATCTAAACATTATTCTAATATGGAGATGCTTAGAACAAAACTCGTAAGACTACGTATTTTGTCGACGTAAAGAGAAAATGCCTTTTTTGAAATTTTTATCTCACTCAAATAAAATCTATCCTTTGGAGTCCAACTTTGAGCCTTCTATTATTATTTTTTTTTATGAAAACCCTAAATAGGATCACTCCACACACTAGGGCAAAAGGCTAAAAGACTAGTGAAAAAATAGCATAAAAAAGTCAATCAAATCATTAAGAAAATCTAATTTAAGAAATATGTCACCAAATAACTTGCCTTTCTAAAACTCATATTCAAAAAGAAGAAAGGATTACAAGCAAGTCAAATCCTACAAAACTCTTTCTTTACAAGACCATTATGTCATTGAAAAATATCTCTTTCGAGTTGGCTTAACACGATAAAGAAGGACTCACATCGAAATATTGATCTCGAATATAGAAGGAACGAATAGTTTAGGTCGAAAAAAATCGCTATCAAACATGTCATTGAAAAAACGTTTTTTTCCAAAGTGATCATACGTTAAAAACCCTAAAACACTATTTAAGCCTACATTATTCATTCTTTATGAAAACTACACCGTAGCCCATATAATGTACCAATGAAAGTCCTTTGTAACTAAAGAAGAACTATTAGATAGATGAGTCTTGGTCATCGAGTGACCGTAAAAGAATTTTGTTGAAAATAAATAGTTAAAATTAAAACACTTGGTCATAAAAATGATAGTCGGTGCTTAAAAGTAATAATACCTAGAGGCAAGAAACTTTCCTACTTCTAAACCCAAAGCCTTATACATAAATTGGGTACTTCATTAAAGCACAAGTATAAAACAAAACTCCAAAATCAACCGCATTGTGATGTTTGCGTAATAAGCTCTGTGAAGTGTCCATAGAGATTTGTATAGACCTTAATCCAAGATCTTTGATTGAATAGCTAACTTTACCTTGTGAAGGAGGAGTTTAAAAATATGAAGATGTCAAATGTTTGAAATCTATATGAGATCCCAAGTCATAAAAAAAAAAACTACCAAGAAAAAAATGAACCAAGCATGACACCAACTAATGCGAATAGTCAATTAGCGATCGATTATAATCAAGAATAATCACCACTTTAGAAGATCAAGATGATAATAATTACCTTAATAATTGACTAAAAAGGGGTACAAGTCCTAGGTTTACAAAGCCGATAAACACAACCGAGAGGATAATATTATACCGGTTAGATCATATATCACAACCCATCATAAAGTCTTGATGCCCGGAAGAGAAGTTTCAAAGAAGGAGTTTGAGTTGGGCAGCCTATATTTTTCATAGGTAACAAATTGATCGTTATGCCAAGTCTTATTTCAAGAACATTACGGTATAAAAGGAAAGGCGAAGTCTGCTTTGATCTCGAAATGGAGAAATTATAAGGAAATGAGAAGAAACACCCTCCGTGAATTCGCTTTAGGCTTGATCACGTAATAATAGACCATTATTCTTAGGCGAGTTATTTGATAACTATCACATTTTATTTTCTAGGGTAAGCCACCCTACACGGGATATCACATTTTACTTTTGAGGGTAAGCCACCTAGCACAATGGGGCTATCTCATTTTACTTTTAAGTGTAAGCCACCTTACATAATGAGGCTATCACTTTTTATTTTTTTTAAGGTAAGCCACCCAACATAATGAGGCTATCATCTTTTATTTTTTAGGGCAAACCCATCCGCATAATGAGGCTATCATATTTTACTTTTTTTTAGGGTAAGTCACCCTAAACAATAAGGCTATTCTATTTTACTTTTGAGGCCAAGCCACCCCATACAATGAGCCTATCATATTTTACTTTTAAGGACAAACCACCTTATATAATGAGGCTATTATATTTTACTTTTAAGGACAAACCATCCAATACAATAAGGCTATTGTATTTTATTTTTTAGAGCAAGCCATCCTACATAATAAGGCTATTGCATCTTACTTTTGAGGGTGAGTCACCATACATAAGGGGGTTTTACATCTTATTTTTTTTAGGGCAAGCCACCCTACACAATATGGCTATCTCATTTTACTTTTGAAGGCAATCTACCCAAGCACAATAAGACTATCATATTTTTTTTAAGGGCAAGCCACCCTACGGAATGAGGCTATTATTTTTATTTTTTGAGGGCAAGCTATTGTGTAGAGTGAGGCTATTGCATTCTACTTTAGAAGGCAAACCACCCTGTACAATGAGGTTATTGTATTTTACTTTTGAGGGAAAGCCATCCTATATAATGAAGCTACCGCATTTTATTTTTTAAAGGCAACCCACCTCGCACAATGAGGCTATTGTAGTTTACTTTTTAAGGCAAACTACCCAACATAAGATGGCTATCACATTTTATTTATTAAGGGAAAGTCACCTTGCGTAATAAGGCTATCACATTTTTTTAGAATGATCACCCGGGATAATCGGATCTTTTTTGTCACTTGATTTACTTTTTCCTTACAAACTCACTAAACAAACCAAATCTAAAGTTTGCACTTCAACAAGCATTTATATTGTGAGCATTATGAAAAGGAGGCAACTATTATAACCTAAATTTCTCCCTCAATTTTTTATCCTTGAATAGGATCTCTCATTTAATAAGGCTTTCCATGCTTGTAATTTTCCTTCTTGAAAAATGGCTCTAGGTCATATTTACAATGTGCTAGAAATCTAGATTTCAATGTAATAGAGTGTTCTTCTCTTTTTAAATCAATGTAATAGGAAACAAATTGTACCTTTTGTTTCTTCATTGAAAAATAACTTTAAGTCACATTTAGAATGTGAGAGAAAAATTTCAAACTTTTTTAGTACTATCTACCATGGATTTCAATCTCTTCAATATCTCACAAGACTCATGAATTTTTAGATTATGACAAAAATAAGGGATATATATGTCTCCCGAATCTCGCAAGTATATATGGGGCTTTCTTTTACTCTCAAAGAGTACTAAGCTTGATCCGACTTGTCCTTAGCATGAACTCTATCATGATTTGATTGCAGCAAACAAAAAAATATATCCAACTTGGTTCAAATCATACATGTATAGATTGTGTATTCATTGTATATATCTTTGTTTTAAGTGATTTTTCAAAAATTAAAATATAGACCGCCCCGTCAAAACTCAACTCCCTCTCGCGCACCTATCACACCGACTTAGGACTTCTTAGATAGAGAGAAAAGAAAGAACATGATTGGAACATATGGCACCCCTAGCTCCTTCACCGATTACCTAAAAGGCGTTGCTAGGTTCGTTACGGTTTAGAGATCAAAGTCTCAAATTTACTCTCATACACATACACAATGTACTGAATATCATTTCAAAAGTTACAAAATAATGTAGGTATTATTACGGGTAAAAATGAATCCTATAATTCACGGGTCACATGTGAGCCTTTTTTGAGAGGAACCGATAGCTTTATTATCAACATTATTATCGTCTTTACTCGTCAAGCATGAAATAAATATAGAGTGAGCCGAAGCTTAGTAAGTAGGGTGATGCACGTGATATGCAATGATCTCCTAACTTCCCCATTTGGACTCATCCAATTTTAATTCCGAGTACCCTAGGTATTAGCAAATCTACTCTATTTTTAATCTAGATGATCATCGAGTCACCTTCTGCTAACAATGAAATTATCCCTCATTGTAGCCACTATTAGCGAGAGTCCATCGTCTAATAGTGCAGGTACACGACTTGGAGTATGCACACAATTGGATCGTTAATACCCATTTATTCTTGTAGGTTACCAAACCTATTCAATTCCATCCAATTCGGTTACCAAACCTTATCATTTCCGACTCAATGGTTTTTCTCAACTTAATCCATTCTCATATGCATATGATGCACGTGATGTATCATAAACCACATTCTATCAAGTGATGGGTACTAAACCCGTCGATTCCATACTATTGGGATCACACAAGGAATTCAAGACCCACCTCATAGGGTTAATCCATTTCGGTTTTTGGGTCTCGGCAATACGTTGGGATATATTTGTCATGGGTTTAATTTATAACCCGAATGTGACCTTAAAAGCCGAACTTTATTTTTAATGGATCTAGGTCTTAATGATTGCCTTGCACTCTTACCTTCCCATATTTTATTTTATATTTATTTAGGTGTCTTTGGGTCATTCCTTATGGAGTTGGGTGTTTGGGACTCAATTTGTAAAAAGTCGGGTTTAGACCAAGTGTTTTCTAGTCTAAACCAAAATTTACATTTTTCTTAGAATCTAACCTTTATACACTTTATTTTATACTTATTTTGGTATATTTAAACCATTTATTCACAAATAGGATGAATGAAACTCATAACCCAAATTTTAGGGTGTTTAGCCGAATGGGTCCAAAAAGGCAAAGGTTTGTCTTTTGTTCCTAAGTCATTTCTTTCCATCCTAATGTACTAAATTATACTTAAGTGGGTTACATTAGAAGTCTAGATCTTTAGGTCCATAAACATAAATCCAACTTAGCCATTTTAGTACCAAAGCCAATAAGTGTCCGTAGGATATCCAAGCCCATTTTGTTTTAATCCAAGTCTATTTTAATTTAATCCAAGCCCATCTTGTTTTAATCCAAGCCCATTCACACACATCTTCCAAACTCATATGGTTATAACCAGACCAAACTCATCTACACATGTATAAACATTTATCACACATGAATTTCATAACAATACATCAACTTGCCATCCATCCATCATCATACTTGTACAATCCAATATAAAATTCACCATGAAATGCACATCAAAACAAGCATACTAGATCCATCACAAAACATCAAAGCATAAAATCAATACAAGCTACCATGACAACATATTACATAGCTTAAAACATAACCCATAAATTGAACATGTAAAATAGAACTTAAGGCATAAGTAAAGCTAAAATGAAACCTACTTACAATGATATATGCTTGCTTAAGATTTTCTAGACTTTTCCTTCTTTTTATCCCTTCTTTCTTTCCTTTCTTTTTCTCCTTTCTTTTCTCTCTTTCTTTCCCTCACAAAGCCTTTTCTCTCCCTCTCAATCATGTTTTCTCTCCTTTCTTTGGAAGCTACGGTTTTGTCAAAAAAAAAAAAAAAGAATGGCAAAGTTTCAAAGCTTTCTTCCATTTCTATATCACACTTTTTCCTTCATTTATTAGTAGTCCAAATGTCAAAATTATGTGGTAAACAAAGGTCAAATGATGGGACTAAATAGAAGGAAAATTGGCAATTTAAAATCCAAGTGGGCTAGATGTCACACTTTTAGAAAAAGTGGTAGATTTGGTGTCAAATCAATAACTAAATGTGGAAACTAAAAAGGTAACCAAACTAACTAAACTAACCAACTTTCTTACCTCATTTGGTTCCTAAAATTCGACCATGCACCTTTCTTGGAGAAGTTCTTTTACTTGCGTGGTCATTTTAAATATAACATTATGAAAAAATAAATAATGGCTAATTAAATTCCCAAAAAGGGTATTCCTATGAACACTTCCATAAACCTTAAATATTTCCACACCACAAATATAAAAGAAATGACACATAATTTATACTGATATAACTATGGATATTTCGGGAGATATTTTTCCCGGGTATCCATATTTGCGGCATGCCGAAATAAAATTAAATTTTTTTTCCATATCTCCTCACCAAACATGCACATGACACATAAATCATAATTTAAACTCGGTAGATGCGAGATATAATTATTTTAGTATGTATAGATAGGTTAGGGAGTTTCGTAGGGGTTACGGAACGGGCTCACCAACAAGTTTTAATTTTGCCACTAAATCATTTTTTATATTAATTCGATTTCGAAATTTTTAGAAAATTTTCATAAAAAATTCTATGCTTTTTCTTTTAAGAAACAAAATCATTTTATAGAGACTTAATATTTTTTATTAAGTGATTCTAATAGAAATCCTTAAGTGAGAAATAAAAATAATCTGAAAATAAAATTGATATAAAAAATAATTCAAATGTAAAATTGCTGCTATCCCAAACTATTGGAGGTATATCTAAGTTTGTCTTAGAAAAAAAATACTTATTTCTCTCTCCTTTGATTTCTCCTTTTCTCACACAGCAAAAGAAAAAAAAAGAACAAGAAGAATATGATCACATTGATTTTAGGGAATAATGTCTATAGGATAATTAAGTTTTAAAAATTAACAAAACAAAAGAACAAAACAAATAAAAGATTCTCTAAAGATTTCAATTTGAACTTTTTTAGGTAGAAGAGGTCTTCCCTTTTCTCATCGGTGCAATTAATCATTTTAATGAAGGTCTTTGTTAACTTTGCATATGGCCAATTCAATTTTGTCTCGATTATTTATATTTTTGTTGGAGAAAATTTATGACTCTCCATTTGTTTGTAATTTCTTTATATGGATGTCATTTCAATACTAATTTACATACATTGTATGATTCACCTTCGAGAATAATTTACTTACATATGCACATCATATATGAGCTACGGTAAATGAATTTAGTTTTCATATTACTATCAATCTTGGGTTCAAATTAAAGAAAAAAAAAGAACGCTTTTAATCATAAATATTGAATAAGATTAAATTTTATGGAAATATATGAAATCCAATCCAAATATAGTCCGACATTCAAAAAAACAAACAATTCCTTGTGGTCGTTTGTTAAGTCAAAGTATGATAAATGTTCTATGTACTGACAAATCCTAAAGAAATTAATACAAAAATTAAAATAATTAACAATGCAAGATTAGCAATATTGATTTATTGATTTTTTTCTTTTTAGGATCAGCAATAAAAATATCTTTGAACCAATTTTTGTATTCTTCAAGATTAATCTATTTTGATTTCTTAATTTGTTTTAAAAGCAACTCTTTGTTTTGATTATTCATATGGGGATTGCAATTATCACTTTTTAAAATTCTATATTTGACTCAATTTCTCATCATTAGGTATCGATAAATAATTTACTCGATGGTTTAGAGTTTCATTGAATTACAAAAGATTAGGCACAATGTAGAAATGCTACATAAACTGGCATATATATATATATATATATATATATATATATATATATATAGACACATACCAACTTTGCAAGTAAACTATTAGGATGTCCACTACAAAAATAATTATAGTTTGTGATGGAATATTAGCAACGGTTTTTAAACCATCGCTAATCAACAAAAAATTACGAAGGTTAGGGAAAAAACGATTATTTGTGAGAAGTTTAGTGACGGTTTTAAAAACTATCACTATTTCGGTCAAAACTAACCAATTTTTTAGATGGTTTTTTTCAAATTGTTGAAAATTGACACAAAATTAGCGATGGTTTTCAAAACCGTCGCTAAATTTTATTTATTTATTTATTTATTTTGCTTTGTAAGGAAGTTGCAATAGTTTTTTCCAAAAAAAAAAAAAAAAGGTTGCAAATATACCAAAATTAGCAATGGTTTTCAAAACCGTCGCTAAATTTTGACTCGTTGGAGGAAATGACTATTTTGAATTTTTGGGTCAAAGTAGCGACGGTTTTTAGACCGTCGCTAAATTTTATTTTATTTTTTCTTTGTAAGGAAGTTACGATGGTTTTTTCCAAAAAAAAAAAAAAAAAAAAAAAAAAAAAAACCATTGCAAATATACCAAAATTAACAACGAGTTTTCAAAACTATCGCTAAATTTTAACTCGTTGGCGGGAAAATGACTATTTTTTTTTATTGAAATTATTAAAGTTTATGTTAATTTTTGTTGTTAAATATTATTTTTAATTGTTATTGTTGTTTATTATTTATTAGGTAATTGTTAATGTAATTGTTGTTGTTAATTACTAATTATGTTATTGTTGTTAATTATTTATTCCTTAATTAGTTAGTTTAATTGTTGGTATTTATAAAATTTAATTATTAATTGTTATTGTTTTATTATTTATTGATTAATTGTTAGTTAGTTTTAATTATTTTTATTATAAGTAATTGTTATTTGTTGGTTATTAAATTAGCTGTAATTATTTGTATTTAAATAATTTTGTAAGAGTTAATCTAATTAATTATGTGTTTAATATTTTTTATTTAGTTGGTTATTAATTTAAGTGTAATTTTTGTATTTAAATAATTTAATTACTCTAAAAATATTTAATAGGTGATGTTAATTTAATTAAATAAACTATTAATTGTTTATTAAATTATTTTTAATAAACTTAATTAAATTTAGGGAAATTAAATTATTTAATTATATTAGCATTAGTTTAATTATATATATATATAGGTGTTAATTCAACCTTAATTAAGAAAATGTATTATTTATTAATTAAAAATTAAAATATTGTTTAAAATAATATATTAGGTTGTTAATTGATAAAATTAGTTTACAATTATATTATATAAATATTGTGTAAAATATATAATTAATTATTACTTTAATTTATTTGTTTGTTAGTTGAGTTTATTTATTTGTTGATTAAGTCAATTACTCAATAAGTACATTTAATAATTTGTGTTTAAAATAAATTTTTGAGAGTAATTTTAATTAATTATGTGTTTAATAATTTTTATTTAGTTGGTTATTAAATTAAGTGCAATTGTTGATATTTAAATAATTTAATTGGTCATACAATATTTAATAGATGGTATTAGTTTCATTAATTAATTAAATTCTTTTGTTGAAATAATTAATTTGTTAGTTAATTTTATTAAATTTTATATATTATAGTCATCATGCTTTTATCAATAAGTGCAATTTTCAAAAAGCATTATCTCTCCTTTATCTATATGATGTGGACCATAATGATTTTTCTATTATTTTTTGCTATGGTAGTGTTTTTAGAAGGGATTTCTCTAGTTACAAATGAAACGGTGGCTAATAATATCGCGTTTTAGGCTCGGTTGCTATTGTCGGCGCTTCTCTTGCTTGAATTATAGTTGCGAGTGATTGCTCATTGCGAGTGAATTAATTAAATCATGATAGTCTTGTTTTGCAATTTTTATTATGTTCATGCTATTAATTTCTTCCCACACTTCGGTGTTTTCCATTTCTAATTATTTAATTAACATATTCCTTGCAGTTTAAGGATTAAGAATCAAATTTGTTAGCTCTACGCAACATTGCTAAAGCAAAAGTTGTCCATCGATAACTTGAATTTGATCAAGGTTTTTAATCGCAACATTTCCTTTGTACGCAAACCAATATATATATATATATATATATATATATTTCGAGCGAGCATATGTGTATATATAATATTGGTGTGTGTGTGAGTATATATCTTTCCATTGATTTTTATTTCATGCATATGATATTTAGCTTTTCTTTTTTGGAAATACTTTGGTCTATAAAGTTTCAAATACGCTTTATAATTAAGACTCGTAATATGATTTTATACTCTTGGTTAACACACTCCCTCAAGTAAATGAGATTAGAGCATGTACAAACTCACTACCATGTTATACGTAATTGTTTTACTAGAAAAAATATTAGATATGATGATATTAGCAGAATATGAAAACAGATTTCGAGTTTCAATTATTTTTTGTTGAAATAATTTAATTTTATTAAATTTTTTGTTGAAATACCTTAATATATATTTAATTTTATTTAATTTTATATATTATAATAATTTTGTAATATATATTTAGTTTTAAACTAGAGTAGGTTAATTTAAAACAATTAAAATTCAGGTAAAAAAATTTTAAAAAAAATTAATCGTTGCCAAATAGATAATTTTAGCGACCAATTTAAAAACCATTGCTAATTTTCGAAGTTCATCTACGAGTTTCTTTTAAAAATTTACCACAGTTTTAATTAAATTAACGACGATTTTTTCGTTAAAAAATCATGAATTAATGACGGTCTAGATCTTCACTAATTCGTCGTTTTCTTGCGGTGGTCTTGGTTAAGTTTCTTTTCTTTCACAAATGGGTCATGTTAATAAGTAACAACTTTTCGGAATAGAACATGTTACTATATTTTCTCAAATCAACTTTTACACAAGCAGACGAAGTTTTTTTTAATAGGATCTTAAATTAATCATATCCATATGAAGTTTTTTTTATTGAAAATCTTATAAATGGTAATATAGCAGGCAGTGCAACCCTAGCCACACACAATAGGTAGTTTTCAAATTTTTATATTATAATAACATTTCTTCTCAAAAAATGATAAAGCATAATAATAACTTTGTGCCTAGGATAATGGATTCCTGCATGTTAGGTCTGCTCTCCTATTTTTTCCTTCCAAAAATAAATCAATTGAAACCTTGCATTTTCAATTATCATTCGACAGTTTTTTTTTTTTTTGGTGAGCGCTTAAAAATGCTCCTCACATTAAACTTAAAAAATTAAAATTAAAAAATATGAGAAAGAATTAATTTTGAAAAACTTATTATTAAAGAAATAAAATTTTGAAAAGTACGGGGTCGTACAGTATCATTTGTTGTTTTTTTAATAAAAAAAAAATTGAAATAAAGACAGGATATATTTTACATTTAGAGTTTTTTTTAATATGGAAAAAATAGAACCGGTAATTACTACCATAACTTTTGAATTGGATTTAAAAAAAAAATTGATAACCAATTATCAGCATTTAATAAACTAAAAAAAAAACTAAATTACAAATGATATATATATAAACCTTGAAAACTAAAAAAGAAAAACAAACTTGTAAAAAAAAAAAAAAAAGCCTATTCCCGTAGCATGGTACGAAGTAAAATGCGCCTATCATATGATATGGTTTTGCTAGGACATGAGTTTTCAAGAATTTTTTTCAATTTCTTTCAAACGTAGAAAGTGGCTCCAAAAAATAGAATTATATTCCCAAATCATGAAAATATTCACATAACAGGTTGTAATTACTAAGATGCTCTCCCTCACATTTAGAGATAATATTCATGGACCGGATTGAAGGTGTTTATATCCGTTTCGTGTTATTCATAGTGTTTCTATCACTACAAAAAATTAAGGGATTAGCGACGGTCTAAATTTAGCAACGGTTTTACGATGGTACAAAATCCGTTTATAAAATACCAATCGCTAAAATTTTGTCACTATTTTCGGACCGTCGCTAATTTAGTGATGGACAAAACCCTTGTAAAATTAAAAAAACCCATCTCAAAATATGATAGTAAAGCGAGGAAATACTACGATAGTAAAATGAAGTCGTCGTCGGGACCATAGCAATTTAGCGACGGTTTGGTTTGCCATCGCAATAAATGCATAATTAGCGACGGTTAAAATTATCGCTAATTACTGTCACTAAGTGATTATTTTCAATATTTTTTTTTACCCTCAATTTAAATCTCCGAAATTAACCAATTGCTATTTAAAAGTCTAATAAATACCCAAAACATAATATTGTAAAATTTTATAATTTTATTATAAAATTTATTAAAATGGAATAAATATTATTCGGTTATTAAATTATTGAAAACGAGTGGAAAGTTTGATGTTATTACAAGAAAACATGATAGCTAGGAGAGATTGATAGGATCATCACTTGGAGGTTGGGTGGAATCATTTGGAGGTTGAGTGGAGTCGTCATCGGTCTTAGGCACGGCGAATGAACTATCAATTTGCTGAAAATGCTGCAAGAACATCTGCTGCACTTATGTCATCATCGCATATTGCTATCGATTGTACTTCTTCAACTTATTTGTTGTAGCCAACGGGATTGTGACGAGTACCACTGTAGCTCCCGGATCTCTATCGTATTTGCGGCTATTGATCCTCGACTTCCTTTCGCTATACCTCATCACCAACATGGAGCCGCAAAATTGCTGAGCTGGAGGTTATGCGACTTTAGAGTAATAGTGAGCTACGTGTGATCCGAGTTCGTACATCCTTTTCTTTTTATTATCTCCTCCACTAACGGCCTTTCAAAAAATCTAAGTAATGTTGACGTTAGTCGATGAAGTCCCCAGGTCTATTAGCTAGCAACCTCCTCATTTATTAATCTTTCTACGATCTCCTGCATAATTATGAAAGACATAATAGGAAAAAACGATGTGAAATAATGTTATAAATAAATATGTATGAAATAACGTTATAAACTAATAACTTACATCGATAACTCTTGACCATTGATCGATGAAGACATATTGATCATCAACTTTTCTCTAATAAGTCTTCTAGAAAACCTTGTGAGGATCAAGTTCACGACCCAACGACTCACGCTAAAACAAATATACGTAAATGTATTAAATATACTCAAATATTTAATTAATTATTTTGGATATCATTATATATATATATATATATATATATATATATATATATATATATCTTGCGTATTGCGTACTCTCCATAGTTAATCCCCCCCCCCGCGTATGCCTTGAAGGACCACTATCGACGCCACCAATCTCGCTCATGTGGTTTCGTGCCGTCATCTCGGATTAGGCAACGGCCTCGAGGCCTCGGGTTTTTCCTATTCCGCACTCCATGCATCCCATATGTCTTGTGAGATAAATGCGGCTTCGAGCTTCTCTTTAGATGAAAAAGAAAGTCGAATATCACCTCCATGCCGGACTTTTCCACGCTTTCCTAACTTTGCTCTCTATGTTATCATCCCACGTAAATGACTTCGAAAGAAAAATAATAATATTCATTAGTAAATTTAATTAGATATTATTATTTGTTATTTAAATATGAAGTAATGTAATAAATTAAATAAATAAATTAGTACCTTAAACTCTTCCCGGTAGAAGTCTTTTATTTTTGGACTCATGTTCTTCCACGTCCATCCGAAAATGCGAACATACTCGTGAAATGTCTTATAGATCGTGCGAGCGTAAACATCGAAGGATACAACTTATGAAAATAGACGTTAATTTAAAAAATAAATGAATACATAATTATGGTAATAAAGAAAAAAATATTTCATAAAATTAAGCATAAAACGTACTCATTGCAACTAACGAGAATGATCGTAACTCATAGATCGAGTGTGGATCCGATAAGTTTCGAAGCAATGGACAAGGGACGTTTTGTGATGGGACTTGATTAGGAACAGAACGATTATCGTGCTTGTGATGACGAGGGCACTAATGATGATGAAGGGAAAGATGGATGGGGACGTCGAGGTCCATAATAAGGATATAGCTCAAGCTAAGACATGTCGAAGCCTCGAAAGGTATATCGGGGGGGGGGGAGGGGGAACCAAAATGGTGGTACAAAGGCATGTCCATAGAGGGGCCCATACGACCAAGAAAGAAAAGAGAATGACGTCCACATCCACAATCACCATCTAAATCGGTATTTGAACCGCGACCCTAACCGTATGACATGAGCCATTGCATCCGAGAACGTCCTCTACCTCGAGGCATGATAACCTATACATTATTACATTCATTAGTATTAAAATAAAATATTCATTATATAATCCTAACATATAACATTCATATTAATATAAATAATTTCAAATATACTTGTTTAATGAGTAACATATATCAAACAACATGGATACACGGACATATATTTAAATGTTATCTTAAAAAGTACAAGTAAACTATGTAGGACAATAAAACCATATCGTTAATTTTTTTTTGGTAGAGAACGGGGATGGTGCCACTGGAGATATATTGAAATAATGTGAAAGATTACATGAGGGAGATAAAACTAGCCTAGCCCAACAACACGGGAAGACAAGGTTGCACTAAACCCCCGATTTCCTACTATAATTATATAAAATCCATATGGCTAATATCTCTATTAAATATAAAAATCAATATTACATAATTTAATACGATCTACCATATTGCTAATCGGTATCATAGTCATCATTTTCACATTCTTTATCTAAGTTTTCCTCAACATCTATTTCAAATGCATCATCATTCTCTACATTAATTTCACTCCCTTCTAAATCTATAACGCTCTAGTTAAATCATTCAATGAGTGATCTTCGTCATTATCAACTTGGAAGACATTGTGTTGGCCTTTCATTTCATTTTCTTAGAAGAGTTCGATATTTGTTTGGTCGATGGTAATTGGTGATTCATGCACATCCACCACCGACCTAGGTTTTAATTTACATACTGCTAACCAATCGCGTTGATGTGTTTTGATGTAGGATATGTTATATAATACACACGATGTGCTTATGATACTAGTATGAAAGGATCGGATCTATTTGATATCCTATGACTATTGACCTTCACTAGTCCATAATGACCATGAACTCTTATATCAATATCAAGTGTAGTATCATACCAATCACATTTGAACAATACGATTTTCTTAGTTGGTAAGGCGGGATACTCAAGTTCGAGTATATCGATCAACCTACCATAGTAGTCATTTTTCATCACACCATATCTAACTCTTTTCACACACACTCCACTACACATTGTTGCTCTCTCCGAACTATGAACATCGGTGTGAAACTTATATCCATTTATAATGTATCTCGGATACGACTTAGCTATTCGCGATGGTACTCTTTCCGGACCTTTAATGTAATGGTCTATTATCGTATTAGGTTATGCATTACTTGCTCGTAAAGTCTAAATTCATTACTTAATGTTAGTATCAAATTTGATAAAGCTGTTTTTATAATTAAAAAAACCTTTACTTTCTTATACTCACATATCAACGGAACCGGGATGTAAAATTAGTTTCAAGCCAAACATCTACCTCATTCTTCAATATGTCGAGATTAGTTTCATAAAGTTGGGTGATAAAATATACGAGGAAGAAAAAAATTCTTATTATGTGCTATTAAAATGATTGATACTTAATGAAGTTTAGTACTTGTAGAATTTGGTAGTTATAGCACTTACTCCATATAAGGTGTCACCTCCTCACGAGTTCAATAAAATGTAGGTATGAGATGCATTCTTTTCTTAATTTATCAAGACATGTGGTCTTGCTCAACCAAGCGATCTACCTTTGGGTTTGAATATTGTAAGCATTCCTTCACTGTCGTCACTTGATTCTCGAGGACATTCAAAGTTTTGAGACACTTTTCAATGTCTAGTATATAGGGGTGAGCATTCGGTTAAACGGTTCCGTATAATTCGATTCGGTTTTTGATTAACCAAAGTAGGAAAAATAAAAACCAAAACCAAACCAAAATTAATTTGATTAATTCAGTTTGTAACCAAATTATTTCGGTTTATTTTTGAAATAATTCAATTTAATCGAACTTTTTCATTACTTCTCCATTTTAGACTAGAGACAGTTCTCCCAAAACTTTCATTTATTTTTTCTTTGCTTAAGTCGAGTAATTAACAATGCCGAGCTAACAAGTAACCACTTTCTTTTCTAAAAAGGATTCAACACCCAAAAAAAATTCACAATTAAAGTTAAATTTAAACAACCGACTTGTTTAACATTCATATATCGGAAAAGAAAATAAGTCATGTAAAATAATTGTTTATGAAACAAAGATCCGGATACAATGCAATCGACATTAAATAACAAAAGCATGGTAGAATGTCCTTTCTCATTTCTCAACAAAGAGGACGAGACATGAGCTCTCTTCATGTTCTAAAACAAATGATTTTTGTACATTTGCAATATCTTCACTCCTTCGGGATCCGCAATAGAATGAAATCCCAACAAACACTCGATGCTCTTGAAAGAGGATATTAACATACTACAAAAATCAAAGGCGGTAGGCCTGCGCCCAATGTCGGTAGGCGGGGAGACACCAAGGCGGTAAGCCTACGCCCATTGTTGCCAATGCCACGTGGGCACGAGGCATCGAGGCGATAGGCTACTACCTACTATGGTTCTCTTCTTTAGTTCAATGAAAATGAAAATTTACAATTCCCACTTACTAACTAAACTTGCATAAACAACAAAAATAAAAAATCAAACTTAGAAAGTAGAAACTTAGTAACTTACACATATCATTCATCACGCCAAAACACCATCAAGTCATCAACCCATCAAGATTCAACCATTTGTAATAGAGGTAGTGGCAAGTGGTAACTCTGAAAATTATAAGATAAAAAAATAAAAATATTAATATTAATATAAAGGAAAGAAATAACAAATGAAAAGGTAAGAGTTATAGAAATTACAATCTTGTATTTTCTCAACATCTTGTAAATTTTCTTCAATAATAATTAGTGTCGATGAATTTTTAATCCAATCTTGAGCATATATAAGAGATTCCACTAAGCTAGGAGTCAAAGAACTCCTAAAGTAGTCAAGAACCTTTCCTTCAGTGCTAAATGTCGATTACGAGGAAACGAGTAGAAACAGGAACCGCCAATATATCCCTAGCCATTTGTGAAAAGATGGGAAACCGAGGCGAATTGGTTTTCCACCATTCTAAAATATTAAAATCAGCACTCGTTATTTTCAGCACCTTCACTAAGATATTTATCCAACTCCGTTTTATTTCCTCCACCTCTAATATCACACTTGTATTTTTCAAAACGCATCATTATCTCCCTTTCTATTCTAATTTCTTCTTCATCAATCATTTCTTCATTTGTACAACCTACATCTATTTCCCGACTCCCACTATCTTGGCCAATTTCACCTTGAGATGTTGACGAACGACAATAGAAATCATACATAGCATACATAGATTCCTTGACAATATTTGACATTCTTTGACCCTCCAAATCACCATACAATTCATTGATTGAAAATTCAATAAATACAAGTTTATGCCTAGGATCAAGTATTGTCGCAATATAAATCAACTTATTCATTTTCTTAATATCCCCCCAATACTTCTCAAACTTTTCTTTCATTTTATTGGCCAACGTAAAATCATCTAAATCCCCACTTCGTTGCCATTTTTTCAAAACATGTTCGAGAGCATAAATATCTTCAAAATAAATATTTGAAGTCACATACAAAGAACTCGAAATACATAAAGTGAGATTGTAAAATATTTTCAACATGCCCACCAACTTCTTACAAGACTTCCAATCATCAACATTAAGTGGCCCAATAACATTATCACCATGATCTACATCAAATTCACTCCTATATAAAGGATCAATTTGCTCATATCTCTTAAAAGCTCTCTCAAACTTTAGAGTCGACTCTAACATCAAGTATGTTGAATTCCACCTAGTAGCAATATGTAGTTGTAACAAACTCCTAAAATCAATTTTCTCAAGTTGAATACATTCCTTAAATCTTTTCAACCTAGCTGGAGATTGCCTCACAAACCTAATGGCCGATCGAATACGAACGATTGAAGGATTAAAATGTTTTAACCCATCAACAACAAATAGATTCAAAGTATGTGTCATACACCTCATATGAATGAATTCACCATCTAAGATGCTATAACCCCAATTCTTAATCATATCTTTTAAGTGCCTAATTGCCACATCATTCGAACTTGCATTATCAATCGTAACACTCAAAACCTTCTCAATTCCCCAATCAATCATGCATTTCTCAATGGCAATACCTAAATCTACTCCCTTATGACTATCAATCGGATAAAAATTCAAGATCTTTTAATGCAACTTCCAATCATTATCAATAAAATGAGCCGTTAAACACATGTAATTGATTCTTTGAATAGATGTCCATGTGTCCGTAGTAAGGCTAATTCTTTGACTATTTTGTTTCAAAAATTGCTTCAACTTTATTTTCTCATCTAAATAAATTTGATAGCAATCTCTTGAAATTATAAAACGAGATGGAAGCTTGAATCTAGGTTGTAAATTAGACAAAAACTTTTTGAATCCCCTACCCTCTATATGCTTAAATGGAAGCTCATCTAGAATGATCATTTTAGCTAAATCTTTTCTACTAACATTTTGATCAAACTTCCATGTGGTAAGATTATTTTCTCCCACTTCAAGCTTTCTTAGGTCTAATTGAGTTTGGGTAGAGTCAATACAACTAAAAGGGTTTTTTTTTTTTTTGCAAGTAAAAACATGAGACCTAAGTGAAGTTGTCCCATTTTTTGAAGGATCATAAACAAATACCTTATCACAATAGTTACATTTAGACTTCATGTTTTTCTTGTCAACTTCAAACTTTGTGAAATGATCCCACACCATCGATCTTGGCTTCATTGATTTCCTCTTCTTTCCTTTGCCACCGTCTTGAGTGTTACTTGGAGTTGCACTTGATTGTGAATTAGGATTGCTTGAATCCACGGTTTCATAATTCATCTCTACGGATTGAGATTGTGACATCTACATAAAAACATAGGAAAAAGAGTATTAAGCTTCACAGTTCACACTACTTAGTCCTTGAGCTTAAGCCAAAAAAAAAAAAAACAATCTAGCTAGGCAAGACTCGGGAGGCACCAAGGCGGTAGGCCTACTTCTGCAGAGAGTAGGCCTATTGCCGGCAACCAATAGGCCTACTGGCTGCTGGCGATAGGCTTTCATAAAAATTCTCGTAGAATCGAGAAAGAAGTTTTCATTACGTACATGCCGGATCATGAATTAGTAACTACATCCAATCTTCAAAAAAATCTCAATTGTTTCGAACTTTCTCTTTTTTTTTGGAATGGAATATTTACGGAATCCCCATAAATAGGATCAAACCTTATTCCATGGTATTTACCTCTTTCTTATTCTTAAGCAAGTCTCCGAGAGGGCTTAATTGATCCATGATTTATGTTTCATCTTTCATTTCCTTTTCATTTGTTTTGAGAAATATAGCGATCCTTGGATTCGTTGGGAACGGTCTTACTTCCCTAGTTTGTAAAAGTCTTTTTTTTTTTACTAATTACTATTATTCCGGATACAACATGGTATGGGATTATTTAGACTACAAAAGCAAACCAGATTATAGAGTAAGATTTGGTAAGTAATGGTCAACAAATTAGAATTCATTTATCAACTGATTTTTTTCTTCCATTTTAATTCATTTCAATAATTCTTTTAGTTAGCTTACGCGGCGGGCGGTAGGCCTACGACGACGACTAGTAGGCACCAAGACAGATTCTACGTATTGCAAAACTCAAACAATTCCAAATATCCAACAAAATCAAAAATTCAAGACAACATTCACGGTAAGATTGATCAAAACATCCGAACACTCCAAATGTATAAACCAAACCATCAATTGAAGAACACAACTTCTAAGCTAACCCTATGTTTGATTCTCCCATAAACCGGGCACAAAGCATATCCAAGAATTTACTGCAATCGCATTAAAAACAGAGACAAAAGAACCGAACATCTTTGATCTTTCGCTCTCTGTTTATTAAAAAAAAGATTATGCACCTTGACCGATGAGGATGAGTGGATGACCATGACCGTGACTCGTGAGGCATGACTCGTGAGATCGACGATGGGTGAGCAAAATAGAGCTCGGAGCTTGTAGTCGGAGACTCGAAGGATCTGGTTGGACTACCACTGTAGGAGTGGAGTAGAGATTGAGACTGCGAGAGTACGGGACGGAAGGAGAAGCTGGAGAAAAGAATTAAGCGAGGCCGAGTCTAATCTCGAGTGAGGACTACGAGAGTGAGAAAGGACGCCCAACGGCCGGACGCGGCTAAGTAGCGGCGGCGAGGCAACGACGGCGACGCTTAGGGAGTTAGGGACTTAGGGTTAGGGATTTGTCGATTTGGTATTTGGAATTGGAATGGAAATGAGAAGAGAAATCACTAAAATCAGAAATAGAAATTTAGGAATAAATTTTGGTTTTCGGTTTGAACGAAATTTTTTTAAAAAAAACAAACCGAATCGAAATAAATTTTGGTTTTTTAGTTCGATTATAAATAGTAAATTTTAAATTCAAAACCGAACCAAATACCTTAATACGGTTTGGTTTTATTCGGTTTTTCATTAACCGAACCGTTTGCACACCCCTACTAGTATATACATGAGGCTCGAAGTATTATGAACGGAACATTGGAGCTTCCTCAACTAAATATGTGTTACATATTGACCCTTTGACTCTAGCTTTGTTTTTAACATTATTTTTTAATTTTTGAAGGTACCTATAATATTATAAATGCATTATATTTAATAAATATTTTCAATAGTTAATTAATGATGGATGTAAAAAATAATAAAAATAATACCTTTTAAATGGATACATCCATCGATATTATACTGATCTTGTTATTTTTGCTTCATATGCCAAGTGTACGGGAAGATGCTCCATGGAGTCAAAAAAAACTATATGGGAAAATATGCTCTAATTTACACGGGGTTATAGGTATATCTTTCTCAAGACTGGTCGTATCTTCAACCTTAACGACGGTAGACGTCAATTCCTTAAAGAATAAGCTCAACTCAATTAGTGGTTGCCCATACATTTTTTTGGTAACATGTCATGAATTGCGATAGGTATTAACCTCTACAAAAATACATGACGGTCATGACTTTTCATGCCATGTAATGCGAGGTTATTCATATCGACACACCTTCTTAAATTCAAAACATATCCATCTGGAAACTTGAGTTGTTTAATCCATTCAAGCAATTGTATTTTTTGTTATTTATCTAGAATGTAACAAGCTTTTAGGTATTTTCTAAAGTTTTCATCTATTTTTAATTCGAGCTATCGACAATATAGCTTCAAGTCTTCTCTAGAATTTATATTATCTTTTATTTTTCACGAGCATATTCATAATTATATTAAACACATTGTCAAATATATTTTTTTCAATGTGCATCACATTCAGATTATGCCAAAGTAAATTAGAACTTTAATAAGGTAGATCCTAGAATCTACTACGTTTTTTTCAATCATAATATCTAAATATATGATTGTTACCCTTATCGAAGTCATCTTCTATTACTTTGAACAACCCCCGATAGTGTAATTCTTGTAAAATTTATGTTCTAAACTTTATTGGAGGAGCCATGTCTATAACAATAGAATTTTTCTTAAACGCATTCTTGTTACGCCTAAAAGGATGACTTTGTGGTAGAAACTTTCGGTGACAATCAAATCATGAAGTCTTTCAGCCGTTATGGAGGTCGAAAGCATTAGAATTTTCCATACAATATAAGCATGCTATCTTACCCTTAGTACTCTAACTTGACAATATTGAACACACGGAAAAATTGCTAATTGTCCATATGATCTGTAGCTCTCATCCGAAAATTCTCCTTATGGAACACAATTCAACCAACTCTTTAATTAAGGGTTGTAAGTATATGTCTAGATTGACTTTAGGGTTTTTAGGACACGGGACAATTACGATTAAAAACATATATTCTTCTTTCATGCATTTTCACGACGACAAATTATAAGGCATTACAATCACAAGCCATAAAGAATATTGTTGTCCAAATTTACCAAAAGACTAAAACCCATCGGTGCGAAATAGCTAATCTAACATTCCTAATTTTTTATGCAAAGAAGGACGTGTTTAGTCAAAATATAGCCATGCGAAGGAGTCTAAACAATGACGCATGACGTACGGCTCACATATATGTTGCACATGCAATGTCATATCGCTAGCGGTGGCAATCGATGCATATAACCTTTGTAATCATGGGGTTAGTAAAAACTAATAATTTTTTATATGAGGCATATGCTTCTCTAATCAATCCCCACTTAGGGTTTTGATATCGAGAATGATCATAGATTTTATAAGTGATTCTCTCGTTGTCTTCACCTCTAATAAATCATCTACCATTTATGCAGTTGTGAATCTTTTTAACGAGTAAACCCTTCATTTCTACCATTGTTTTGTACTTATAAAAGTCTTCTAACATGCAATTATCGATAGGCATCAACTCTTTCATACGTTGACATAAGTCGTCATAACACCTTTCCGAAAAATAATGCTCGGACTTGAGATGTAACAAACGAGACATTGTTGATAAATGTAAATGATTTTACGAGCTAAGCTATATTTCTCTACTTGATGCATCTAACAAATCGTAAAACGCTTGGGTATCGGGGGTATTTGTTTATGTTAGACGAATTAAATGATGGACCAACTATATCCATCACCATTATGTGGTATGGAATGACTTGAGGATGATCAAATATTTGTTATTGTTGAACATAATTAATCAAATTGTCATCATAAATGACCGAATCATTCTCTCCATGACGTCTCCATACATTATACTTAGATACAAAATCATATCTCATCAAATGATATTTAACGGTATCATGTTTTTCACAACTATAATTTTGACATTTTATAAGTTTACAAAGACATCGTATCTTATTCTCATCCATAAACTTTGGATGACGAACCAAAAAATTAATAAATTCGATAATCCCATTTACAAAACGCTCATTTAATAGTTCATCGGTTAATCTAAAGTCAATCCAAGAACAATCCAAATTCATTTTAAACTAAATAATTTTTTAATTACGAATTAATTTTGTAAGTACTACAAATTAAAAATATTTCTAATATCTTAATCTTAATTAGTAAATGAACTTAGTAAATTAATTACCTTGTATTAATCAACCAAGTATGAATCAACAACTAATTTACGTATATAATATTGAGTTATTAAATAAATTAATTACCAAGTAATTTACTTATTAACTAAATTAATTGCAAAGTAATTTATTATTTTAAACACAAATTATAAAATTTACTTATTAACTCCTTTAATTAATCAACAACTAAATAAACTTAATTACCAATTAATTTTGTATTTACTACATAAAATTTTGAAAAAAAATCAATTTTTTAATTACTTAACTCCTTTACTTAATCAACAACTAAAGAAACTTAATTACTAAGTAATTTTTTAATTACTAAAAATAATTTACAAAAAAAAACAATTTTCAATCACTACTTAATTTTGTAATTAATTAACTCCTTAACTTGGATCAAAATATATTTTTAATCAAAACATAAATAAAATTAATTACTACTTAAATTTTTAATTACTGAATAAAATTTTTAAATTAATTAATTTTGTAATTACTTAACACCTTTACTTAATCAACAACTAAATAAACTTAATTACTAATTAATTTTTTAATTACTAAATATAAATTTGAAAATTATTAATCTTTTAATTACTAATTATTTTTGTAATTACTAAAAATTTAAAATATTTCTAATAACTTATTAAAAATTTTCTAAAATAATTAACTTTCCAAAATACCATCAATTAAGATAACTAAATTAATAAATAACATTTAACAATAAACTAACTAAATTAACAATTAATATTTACTAATTAACAATAACAATTAACAATTAAACTAATAACAATAAAAATTAAATTAAAAAAATTTATAAAAATTAAATTTTATTAACAATAAAATTAACAAATAAACAATTAAACTCTCACAATTAACAAAATTAATAACAATTATACTAAATTAACAATTAACAATAAATTTATTAAATCAATAATTAACAATAACAATATCACAATTAACAATAAAAATTAAATTAACAAACAAAATTAAAATTAAATTAAGTAAATAATTAAAAAAAATTAAGGGACTAGATGAGGGAGGACCTTTTACCAACACAAAAAGCATAGGAGTGCTACGCCGGTGGAGGGGCTTCGTCGGACTTGTCTAGACAAAAAATGGCCGGTCGAGGAAGGGGGAGAAAGGAAGAACGAAAGAGGAAAAGGACAAAGAAAGGGAGAGAGATGGAGGGGAGAAAGGGAAGGAGGAGAGAGAGGAGAAGATTGGAAGGAAAATAAAGGAGAGGGGGAACATTTGATGGAAAATGGAGGCAAATCGATGCTTGGAAACGGGGAGAAGAAGAGAGGGAAGAGAAATTTTTTTGGGGAAATTTTTTAGCAAAATAGTATTTAGGGATTGAAAGTTTTAGCGAAGGTCTAAAAACCGTCGCTAATGGTCCGAAAAAGTTGAAAAATAGTCGTTTCCCTCCAACGAGAAGAAATTTAATGACGTTTTTACAATAGTTTTTGGATCATCACTAATTTATTTCTTTTGTGATGGCTTTTTTTTTGTAAAAAATCATCGCAAAAAATGGTTGGGATTAAATTTTTTTTTTTTAAAGGATTAGCGATGGTTTTTTTGGAAAAAACAATCGCTAATATGCTTGAAAATGGAATTAGCAACGGTCCACCAAACCGTCACTAATTTCCATGCTTTGTGACGGTTTTGTTTACAAAAACCTTCACAAAAATTGTCCAAGTGAAAAAAAATTTAAGCGAGCGATGGTTTTCATATACCCTCGCTAATGTTACTTGTTAACTAGTGACGGTTGTTAAAAATCGTTGCTAAAAATGGTCATTTAGGACCAATTTAGCGACGATTGTAAAGATCCTCACTAAAGTGCTTAAAACCATTGCAAATTTAGCAAATTACCGATGATTTTTAGACCATCGCTAATCTCTTGTTTTTTTGTAGTATATGCAACATCAAACGAGACTCTAAAAAAAAACCTTATTAGCATTTATTGCATTTATGATTTGTTCGGGGGATGAGAGTTATTATTAAATTTGGAAGTTGTCACCTTGTGTTTTAGGAACTAGGAACTTAAAAATGGCAACGATCCGAAGATTATAGGATAAGGAGTTGGTCACGCTTTTGAAAAGATATCGATCACCCAAAAGCGTCATTTCCTAAAAAAAGGACTACGTCTATTTTAATCTTAAAATTCATCTCATAAGTGTTATATTTGTGCCAAATTATTTCGATTTGAACTCTAATTTTTTCTAAGCCAAATTAATTTTTAATTTTTTATCATGACATCGTATTAAACCAATCGTCGGACCCCTTATCGGGAAACACGTCGGTTCAAACATCAAATCCACTCTAAGTCTCAATACAATCGGTGTGTCAAAGAACATCTTGATTATTAAAATGATGATTTTTGCTAACAACAATCCCTATCAAATAGGAGAATTTGCTAAGAATTTTAATTTTACTTCTTCTTTTTTGGGCTAAAACGAGTCTCTATCAAATAGGAGACTTTGTTAATGATTTTAATTTTAATTCATTTCTATTTACTAACAACGAGTCCTTATTAGATATGAGACTTTGTTAAGAATTTTGATTTTTTTTTTTTTTTTGTTAACGACAATCCCTATTAGAGATGAGATTTCATTAATAATTTTAATTTTGATAATTTTTTTGCTAATAATAGTCTCTATCACATATGAGATTTTGTTAAGAATTTTAATTTTTTTTAAGTACTTTTTTTTACATTGTTATTTTTATTTATTGTTATTTATTTGATAAAAAAAGCTGTTATTAGTTTCTAAAAATTACGAGACTCCCTTTATCAAATAATTACCTAACCTAAATGTTATAATAAACTCTAAAATTTAAAGTTAACTAAATAATTTCTAAAGCATCTCAAAAAATTTAAATCTAAATTAATACAAGAAATAAAAAATGCATGGGTAAACAAAAATATTCAGGTTTAAAATATCTAAAAAAATAAATCAAAACAACAAACAAAAAAAATCTTATTGGGCCAGGCCCATTGACATTTCTACCTATCTTTCTTTTCTTTTTCTTTTTTCTTTTTTTTTCCTTTTTCTTTTTTTCTTTTTCTTTCCTTTTTAACTGGAGTAATTCCAGTTTCTATTTTACAGTATGCATTTATTTTTATTTTCGGGAGAAGCCGGACTAAAACCAGCTTATGTTTAACCTTTGTTTTTTTTTTTTTTTTTTTCAGTTAGTTTAGGCTAGGTCTGGGCTGGACTGAAACTAGACCTAAAGCCATTAACACAACCCAAATGTTTTTCTTTTTATTTTTAGATCAAACACGCCACCTGCTGCTCTCTCTCACCCTTTTGTTCATCTTTTTTCTCTCTCTTCTGTTCTTCCTTCTCTCTCTCTCTCTCTTCCTCTCGACTTCAAAGAAGGCAAGAAAAAATTTCCAGATCTAAGACTAACTGGATGAACTATTTTCATCGCCTCATTTTAATGAATTTACATCTAAGTCTTAGGTAAGATGAAACTTAATTAAAGGAAGAAAGGAATGAAAACTGGAAAAAGTCAAGTAACTGAACTGAAGTAGATGATTGCTGCTTTTCAGATTGGAGGGATGAACATAGGGCTTCGGGATGATCTCTGGATGATCATAGGGTTCATGGGTGATGTTAGTTGCTTACAGAATGTTTGGAGACCAAGGATTGATGTCTAGAAAATGCAGGAAATGAAGAGCACAAACGTAGAAAAATGAACACAACCCATAAAAACTAAAGAATACCAACCCCTGCCTAGAAAAGGATGGTCCAACAATCAGTCGATTAATGGCCAACACTTGTCATGTCATGGAACTCGATTTCGAAGATCGATTCTGTGACCACGTACCTGGATCTCTCACGCTGGCCTTTCGTCCACAAACTCGTCCTGGAGGGCGCTACGCATGCATAGCTAACCCATAAAAGGTGTAAGTTGTGCTGAATTTAGGCCAGTAAATCCATGTAAAACATGACAAGAAAAAATTAATTATTAATTGTCTGTCCGTAATTCCGTTGGTAATCAGGAACGGAATTATTTTTGGATAAATTTTTTTTTCTTGTGTTGTAAGGTATAATAGGTTTTATTTCAAACAACACGAATTTTGAAATGAAGACCTTTTATTTTTTTATTTAAAAAAGATAAATAGCTTAAAAGCTTTTTAAATTATGAAATTGTTAATAATGTAAATTTACCTTGATATGCAATACTCAAGCATTATTAATTATCAATATCCATAAATATAAGTGATGAGTCGCGAAAACTCATTCTTGTAAAAAAATAATAATAAGTGGATTGTATATGGGGGATAGAGAGTATAGAACTGAAAGAATGATCTTTGAAATTTCTTTTATGTGTTTCATGCAAAACAAAATTTTTTAGTTCAATAGTATTTCTTAAGTCAGTAATCAGAAAGTGACGATATGATCGAATACCGAGATTTATACTCTTTAAGTTTTGTCAGATATAATTAAAGAAAATAACTTTTATGGACAAAAACCTTGATTAAGTAAATACTGTGGTAAGTGTAAAATTCGAGAGGTAGGAGAAGAAAAGCAGGAAAGGGAGACTTTTTTTCCCCAGTGACTTCGACCTTTATACAGGCTGCCCCTGAGTGCCACTTGTCACGGATGACCAAACTTCATAGCAAATGGACATCCAATGATTTTGAGCTTCAGAAAAAAAAAAAATATATATATATATATACACGATTGCAAACAGCATAATATCAATTTTGCTAAAAAATTGCTATGAAACATAAACAATTCCGAACATAGTTTAGATGTGCATTTTTTATTTCAAATTAAAAAGAGTCGATTGCAAATGGACTAGTGCACAATCATCTTCATCATCATCACGGTCACCTTCGTCTTCCACGTCCTGCCCATCGTCTCCTCCTTGTAATGAATATATATATTCTAAAATATGTATTTTTTTTATAATGAAAACTATAGTAACAACTCCTTCTCCCAAACTTCGTGAGTATTCTGCTCAATCCAGGTAAAGGGTTCGTATGCACTTCTTGGACTGAACCTTATAGATAACAAGATAGGGTTCAAAAATGTTTTCGGTTTCTCTTTAGGTTGTGGATGTTAATTAACGAACATGATTATACATTTCTTATTTTTTTTAATCGTATACCTATTTTATTAAACAACATATGTGATGTATATAAGTGTAAATAAGTTTTGATTTCGAGTATCATTAATTAACTAAAGATAGCTTTGTCATACCTCAAAAATTTTCCATTTTTATTTATTTTCCATTTCATTTTTTTATTTTATTTTAGTTTTTCCTTTGATATTATATTTTATTTTAATTTTTTTTTAGTTGATGTTGTTTTATTTCCAAAAAAAAAAAATTCTTTATTGATAATGGGAATTTAATACAAGAAAAATTGCAAATAAAATACAAAAAAAAAAAAAACTAAAAAAGAAAGAAGAAACAAAGATGGAGGCACAATTCCCTCCATCTCTGTTCAATTTTCCTATTGCAACCCCCCCCCCCACCCCAAAGTCAACGGGCCATCTCCTGCTGCCATTTCCTGTGGTAAGTTATTTATTTAATACAATTTTGATTTTGATTTCAATAATTAGACTAAGTAATCAATAGGTAGACAATTGTCAAGTCTTCTATTTTTTAGGGATTGATGATGATTTTTCCACCGTTAAAAAAAAAAAGATATAAAAAAAGGAGAAAGAAAAAAATAAAAAAAATAGAAAAATCATGTTAACAAAGTCTCATATCTATTAAAGACTACGTTAACTAGAATCTTTTGGTAACTAGGGCATTCTTTGACACACCGGTTGTGTCGAGACTCAAAAAGTGGATTCGATATTTGAATTGACATGTCTTCCAATGAAGAGGTCCAATGATTAATTCAACACGATGCCACAAATAAAAAATAAAAAAAAAACTCGGTTTTGAAATAAAGAACTTGGAATTTAGACTAGGATTAATTTTTGACAAAAATAGAATTCTTTTAGGAGATAAATATTAGGACTAAAACTAGACGTAGTACCTTTCTTCAAAAAGGATGCTTTTGGGTGATTAATATCTTTCAAAAAACATAATCAATTCCTTACCCTATAACCTCTAAACGAGTGCTTATTTTAGGTTTTTAGTTCTTTCAATACTAGGTGACGACTCCCAATAACTCGCATCCCTAGAGTGAATCATAAATAACTCTAAACTAGATTCAAACAAATTTGTAAACCTATAAATAATATTTTTTCGGGAATCTCATCCGATGTTGAGTAACGACAAGCTTAAAGACAAAACGTGTTCGGTACTAGTTTAGTTTGAAAAATAAATCTAGTAGACTAAACGTGTTACGGTATTAATTTCTCCTTAGGTTGTGAATATTAATTAGCTACCATGATTATACATGTTTTTAGTTTTTATAATCGTATAGCTATTTCATTGAACAACATATGATGTTGTTAGAGAATAATAAAAATCATATTCTAAGACTTCACCTAATAGCCTAAGTCTTTTGGTGAGATAATCATTTGACATGATATTAGAGTCTTGATAACCTAACGATCAAGAGTTCGAATCCTAACACCCCCGCTTTCTCTTCTAATTAATTAAGCATAAAGTAGTGTGGGTTTATACAAATTTTAAGCCCCAAAAGGCTTTCACCCGAGGGAAATTGAGGGGATGTGCTAGAGAATAATATAAATCATATTTTTGGGACTCGATGTATATAAGTGTAAATAAACTTTTGATTTCGAACATCATTAATTAATTAAAGATAGCTTAAAGAATAAGTGCATTCTAGTATTATTGGTTTAGTTCAAAAACTTCAAAAAGTAATGGACACTACAAGAAAATAGGCATTAACAACACATTTTGTCGTCGCTAATTAGCTAAAATCCATTGCTAAATCAACATAGCGATGAAATTAATGGTTGTCACTAAAACATAAGTTGTTAAACTTAGTGATGGAAAAAACCATTTTGTCGTTACTATAGCGACAATAATTTCTTTGCTATAATTAGAGCTTTTATCATTATATTGGTCATCACAAATAGTTATAGTATGCATTGCTATTCCATCGCTAGTTACGTCGTCGATTAACGACCAACATGCCGTCGTCAATATCCAAAGCTAATTATGTCATCACTAAAATGTCAATAAATCGATCGCAAAAGGTTGACCAAATCCATCCTAAAGTTGTCAGCTGGAATCATGGAAATTTACGATCAATCCATCGCTAATTATATATTTTTAATTTTTTTAATTTTTTTATTTATTTTTATATTAATAATATTCTTGGTAGAAAAAATATTCAATAGTACATAATTAATAATTAGAAGAAATAATGTATAATTTAAATATTATAAATTAACTATAAATTAACATTAACAAAAAAAACATTCAATAGTACATATGAAAAAAAATCAAAGTAATAAAATGAATTGTCACTCCCGAGTGTCATCCTAATCATCTAATCCCCCATCCTCCTCTTGAAACTAGGTGAGGGAGGCTAGGTGGGAGACTCTTTGGGAGGCTAGGTGGGAGGAGGCTGTGGAGCTCTAGCTAATAAACGAATCTAAAGGCAACTCGAACTTCTATGCCAACTCGATCAATATGGAGGCCATTGTCTCATACTACGAATTAAGCCTATGTATGGTACTCTGCTGCTCCATGACAAGGTGTTGAAGCTCATGCTATTTGACTCGCATCATTTTCATTACTTCCTTCATTTTCTCATACCGCCTTCGAATCTCCTTATTAACAATGTTGTCGGTGTAATGTGATGACATAGTGGAGGAGCTGCTGCGATTAGACCGGGATAGTTAATGCACCACGTGTATGCCTACACCATATACCTTCTTTTTTTCTCCTACACCCTCATGTTATATGGCGTTCTTGTCCACTTCTAGCTCTAGGATGCCTTCACCTGTTGTACTCGCAACAACCTCCTGTATTAGCTCTTCAACACGCTCCTACGTAATCGAAATAATGATATTGTTATATGATTCAAATAAATTTGAGATTATCTTCGCATATGTAAAACTTGAAATTAAGAAACACTTATCATTATTTGTTGAGATCGCGGATCAATGAAAGAACCATTTTGCCACTTGTGAGTCATCTAAAATAGCTCAAAACTCGTTTGTTCACAACCCAATCTTGCCTCCTAAAAAAATGAATCACAAACAATATGAGAATAAAATTTAAATTTTTTCAAAGATGTAATTAATAATAAAAAAATTTGTAATTTACTAAGTGACGAGATGTGCTTTTTGAAGATATGAAGCCCCTTGTATGCCTAAAAGGATCCACACCGGGGCCACTAATCTTCAACAACCCGTTCCACGATGCTTGTTGTGAACGAGCCATGCGATCGGGTTTCACAAGATCTTGCCTCCACGCATCCCGGACGTCCTGTCGAATAAAAGCAAGCCGTTCGATTAGCAAACTACACTTGTAGACAAATTTGCCATAACACTTTCATGCTTAGAGCCTCCCATGCATCTTTGACAAGTGCCTCGATCATCAAATTCTCAAAATATTTACGCATAAATAAAATAATTAATATTAACAAATTCATCTAATGAAAATTTTTAAATTTAATAATAAAGAGAAGTAATAATACTTTATCCTAAATTCATTAAAGTAGAATTGTTTAGTGAGGTTCGACATAGACTTCCACATTGATCCACTAACATCCAAGCACTTCTTGAAATTCATGGTTATCTTCGTAGCTTAATCTCTACTAGGTGGATTTAAACTATTAAACATCAAAAGAAAAAGAAAATTTATAAAAACTCACAATAATTATTGAAATGATATATGAAAATAAAAAAAATTACTACATTGAATTTAATTAATTACATACCATCCTCGAGCGACAAAAATACATCATTGATCGAAGGAGCTTTAGGAACTATCTAGAACACTAGATATATTAATGGATGGGGTACTCTCCGAGGTCGGTGCTTGGAACCTGCGGTGCTAATGTGATGCATGTGTGGAAACCTCCGATGTTGATGTGGGTACTAGTACGAAGGGTGCATCTATCAAAATCAAATGTCATCCATGAGTATCACATTTTCAAAACCATATATTCATCCATAAGTATCACATGTCATGGCGGAATAATTTTCATCAACGAAAATCAAATGTCATGGCTTCATAATTTTCATCAACAAAAATCGGATGTCATGGCTTCACAATTTTCGTCAACGAAAATCAAATATCCTAGTTTCAAAATTTTCATTAACAAAAACATACAACAATCAACTCAACCAATTATCATTTTATCAACTCAAGTTCTCAACAAAATGTCATAAAAAGACATAAATCCATTATAAAATCTCATACGAACACTAACCGTAAAAAATTCACTCTTGTTCAAATATGGCCCCACCAATACGTATCATACACATAATCGTTTTCAAGCCATATCACATTCTTTCATCCTCAAACATACTTGCTCATGACAATCCAACACAACATGAAGCATTAAGCAAAAAATTCAAAATTTTCTCTCTTGGTCAAATGTTTCATCCATTTAACTAAGAGAGATATCATTAATAACTCAATCCATACAATTCACCTTATCATGCTAAGCCTAATATACTACCTAATCAATCCATCATATTTCTTCATTTCATTGTACCTAACTACAACTAACCAAGGCTAAAGCTACTAAATTTTATTGCTTAACCATCCAATTTCATAATCTCTCAAATTGGAGACTTGGACGAATGACTCTCTTACCAAACACCCGAGTGATTCCTTCTTTTTAAACCTTAAAACATCACCAATTACACCAAATCCCATTCTTTTTTTCAAAACACAACTATAACATGATTTAAACATAAACTAAATTCCTAATTGAGTTCCAAGCATGATTAACATATACCTTTTAGGCTTCTTGCAAGTCTTTTAAAGCCGTAGAATTGGATTTGAAAAACATGGTATTCAAGGACTTTGTAGAGGACATCTCAAGCTTTCTAGAATGATATATTGGGTCAAAATCCAAGTTTTTTAGCCTTCAAACAATATCATATTTTGGTCGAGAGAGCCGATTCGAAGTCTAGATCCATTGTGGTGTTTAATTCACATCTAGAGTTTCATAACTACAATTAATGCAAGGCTAAGCTCCCGGAATACTCAAAAGGAATACCTATAATTCTTATGAAGGGCTTGAGTCCAAACTAGGTTGATCCGATGGAGGAATTCAGCTGCAAAGTTAGAATCCGAAGGCTAGCGAATAGGTTAAGTTAGTGGTAGTATTTAGCCTATAACGAAGCTATGGATCTCTAATTAATGGAAGACTTAATGCATTAGAAAGATAGGAAACAAAATTACAAAATTTATAAAGAGAGAAAACTCTAATTTGGCGTGTATCAAATCCAACAAACATAAGCAAATCTAAGGCTATCAAGTTTCCTCTTTAGTTTCAAGCCAAAACATGGTTTACACATTTAATCAAACACTTTAGTTACATCAATTTCCTACAAGACAATATTTTTCCATTCTTTCTAGTCTTGGTCAAATGGTTCATCCCAATGAACTCATTCCTTAAACTCATTTTTCTCCCATTCAATCACTCAACATAACCAATAAATCACTAACCATACAATTTCATATTCAATTATTCAAATCATCTATTATCAAACAATTTCAGCGTAAACCATAATTACCTAACTAGCAAAACAACAATTAATCATTTACCCATTATTAATATAATATTCAATCATTAATTAAATGCTTTCCATTACATTAGAATAGTCAATCATACATCAATTTCACAATCCAAGCATTAATTGTACACTATTCATTCAAATGCCCAATTAAAAACCCTAGGTTTCATAATCACACAAATGGTAAAATCAACACTTACAAACTCTAAGTGTTGTGGTGAGTTGAAGTTACACTTACCTAATTTAGTTTGTTGTTCAACTCTGCTTGAACTTTACAAAACTTCTTCTCCTTCTCCTTTCTTTTGGTTTTGGCCAAGACTTCTTTTCCTCCCTCTCCTTGTGCTTGCTTCCTTAAGTCTTCTAATAGGGTTTTATGGGTGGCTAAGTGTTGATTTTAGGTTGAATTTAGATAGCATTAACTTAATTCCTTCTAATTCTCTCTAATTCTTTCCTTGCTTTCTTTCTTAGCATTTCTTCTTTTCTTTCTCTTGATATTTGGCCAAATGTTTCAGCCAAAAAATCAATTTCTATACTAAATTTTGGAGAAAAAATCCAACAAATGGGCTGGTTTAAATGGCCCTCTAGTTTGCCAAAAAATTTCACTTTGGTCTTAGACTTATATAATTTAATTCAATCAAACCCTTATAATTAGACTTCCTCATTTTTAATTACAACAATCCAACCCACATTTAAGGTGATTTGAAAATTAATATTGGTCTTTTCACTCCCACAATTATTTAAATTAAATAACTAAACCTTTAACCTTTATAATTTCCTCTCTACATATAATCTAATTAAATACCAAAAATTCATTAGCTCGGTAATTAATGATCCATGCTTACCAAATGAATTCTAAAGCATTTCCTCTTTACTTCCTAATATTTATGTGTACATAAAGAATATTTTTATGCACACATAATATTAATTCACATATTTAATTTAACTAATTACTCCTTAGTTAAATATTCATGCATTAATTTAAATATTTCTCCTTCCAAACATAAATATATAATTAGTTAAGAGATTTTTGGTCTAGGACATTACATATAACCTTATAGATACTTGGGCGATTCGAGAGACATATCTATCCTATTTTGGTCATAACTTAAGTGTGGACAAGTCCTGTGATATACTAAAGAGATTGGAACCAAGACGGACAATATTGACTAAATTTGAAATTTAGACTTCTAGCGTATTTGGAATGTGACTTATAGCCATTTTTCATTTATGGAAACTAAAGTACATCTTGTTTCCTATTACATGGATTGAAAACAAAAGAGCATATCTATTATACCACTATAGAAACTGAAATATGGACTTCTATCACAATCTAAATGTGACTTAAACCATTTTTCAAAAACAAGAAAATTATAATCCCGAAAATCCCTATTTCATAGAGATTCCGATTCTATATTCCCTTATAGCCTTAAACACTCATAGGAAGCAACTCCCACTATAAGTTTTACGAGCCTCTAGTAAAAAAGCTAGATTTTCCCATTAGTAGGACGTACGTCGTCGTGCTAGCGACTCAATAGTAGGCCTCATTTGCATGGTGTAATTTTTGGCATTCTAAGCTTATAGATGATACGTCATGGTTCTAAACCCTCATTTTTCCACATCTCTCTTTAGAATGTCTCTTTCCTTCATCATAGCTTGGGTGGTCGGATCATACTTTTCATAGGACCTAATCAATCTTTATTGGTTAACATGATTCTTCCTCTTCGGTTCTTCCATAAGAATATTTAGGTGAAATATTATGATAGGTTGGTTCGTGATCTATTCTCGAGTGGTTTTTTTAAATTCCTTCGATTCACCCTTTCGGTCGTGAGCTCATTAATCTCTACTTCAAGTCCAGTCTTCTCATTGTTAATGTTAGTCGGTTCCTCGATTAGGAAGGATGTGAGATCAATTGCACTATCATGCTTCATATTCGGTGATTGATGGTTTACTCACAACTACCTTAGAACTCTTTCAATTTGTTGAAGTCAAACTTGGAGTTCTTTGTTTTCTTATTCCAAAGCATCCACTATATGGTCCTTAGCCTTAAATTTCTCTTCTAGCTTTCTCTTTTTCTTTTTTAATTCCTTCATCCGGGAGTTCATATTTTCATGGTAAAGCTCGTGTTGAGCATTCATCTCCTGGGGGACATCCTCAATTGTTTCATTCATTAACCGTGATGGATCTTTAAATGGCTGAATTCGATACCTTTGCCTTTAGATTGTTGTCATTTTGGGTAACCGAGTGAAGTCTTTCCATCCACTCTTTTTCTTGGGATGATCGTATCTTTGTTCTTCCAAGTAGTTTTGGCATCTCCTAAAAGTTTCCTAAATACCTTGAGGTCCTTGTAATACTCAACCAATCTAGTGATTCACGGGATGAATTGTTCAAATCTTAATTGCCTTAAAAACATATTTGGACATTAGCTAATGCATAATCTAGCTCTAATAAGCAACACCTAGAGAAAGCTACCACAATAGGCCAAATAAGATCAAAAGAAGGCATATTGTGCTCCCTATTGGAGTCGTCATCCCGTCACTACTTGATATTTGTGTAACTCTTGAAAATTTATTTATTTAAGTTTTAGTTTTTTTAAAAAATTTTTGTTTGTTTTAGAGATATGAGTTATTATTGATTCTAAAGTCATCACCTTGTATTAAGGATTTAGGAACCTAAAATGGATGCTAGTGCAAAGATTCTAAGATATGAAGTTATACGCTTTTAGAAAGATATTAATCACTCAAAAGCATCATTTCTTAAAAAAAAAAAAAGTTCTTAAAAAAAGCACTATGTCTAACTTAGTCCTAAAATTTATCTAATAAAAATTTCTATTTTTTGCCAAAATTAATTCCAAGTTTTATTTCCTACACTAAACTAAGTTTTTTATTTTTTTATTTTTTGTGGCAACATATTGAATCAATCATCGGACCTTTCCGTCAAACGTCACGTCAATTTAATATCGGATCCGAGTTTAAATCTTAATATAACTGGTATATCGAAAAATGACCTAATTACTAAATTGATTATTTGGACTAATATCGAGTCCCTATTAGATATGAGATTTTTTTTAGTGTTTTCTTTGTTTTTTTTTTTAATTTTTTTTAGTGTTCTCTATGTTTTTTTTTTTTAATCTTTTCCTTAGCATTTCTCTCTCTCTCTGTTTTTTTTTTTTTTTTTTTACTTCCACTTATATTTTCTTCTTTTTGTATTTTTTTTTTTGTGGAGTTTTGTCATCAGTTCCTAAAAATTAGGAGACTTGATAATTCGTCCACCTATTAATTACCTAACTTAATTATTGAAATAAATCCTAAAACTAAACATTAACTAAGCAAATTCAAGCAATTCAAAATATTATACAAAACTTAAGCATAAAAAAAAAAAAAAAAGATATGCATAAAAAATTACAGGATTAGTTAAAAAAAAAAAAAAAAAAAAAGCTAAAATTAGGGTATTGGGCTTTTTGGGGCCAGTGGGCCCTTGGCTTGTTGGGCCGGTTCCAGAATTTTTTCCTTTCTTCTTCTTTTTTTTTTGGTACAAGATGGGCTAGACCCAGCCCATTATCTCTTCTTGCTTTCCTGGATTGGGCTAAGATCAGTCCCCATTCTATATTCAAACCTGATCTAACTCACCCTGTAACACTCTCTCTCTCTCTATCTCTTTTTTTTTTTCCCCCCAAAATTAAAATCAATCAAAATCTCAGCTTCCATTTCTCTCCCCTTCGTTATCCTCTGCCTCACCCTTCTCCTTTCTACCTCGCGAACCCAGTTCCTCTAGTCACTCCATCGTCCTCTCCAAACTTCCCGGTTTAAACTGATTCGCTTCCTTCTATTTCAAGCTGACGAACCAAACTCCTCCCTTCCTTTCGAAATTAACTCTCTGGTTCACTATGTCCTTCTTCCCTTTCTGCCTCTCGACTACCCAAATCACCCTAAATCTTCCTGAGATTAATCGATTTCAACCTCTAAAGAAAAACTCGATTCCTCACTTTCTCTTCCAAACCAGAACCCTAGATCTGAATCTAGTTTCAACCCAATGGCAATCACTAATTAAATCCCAAAATCGAGTCTAGAACACCCATAATCAAACCTCTTTGTAGCCCCAAGCCCCCCTATTCTCTCATATCTCGCTAACTCAGATCGTCCTCACTCTCTCGTTAGCTCAATCTCCATTTTTTCTCTAGAAATCTAATCCCCAATCTCGCTTTCTTCCTAAACTAATCTGAACCTCAAACGATTTCCTCTTTATCTTGTAGGTTTCCTAATATCCTCGACCCTGTTCTATGAAAATCAAAACCCCTAATCCTCACAATCGGTATCCTGTTTCAACTCCAAATACCAAATCTGAACCCACAACTAATAAACAAATCCTAAAATCTAACTCTCCTGAGTCATCCTAATCATTCCTCACTCACCAATCATAGTGTGGGGGTATGTGAAATAGAAAAAAAGGGAAAGGGTTGTTGTGAGATGACAGTGATGGGTATCACTGCCATTGCTCATTCAAAATCATAAAATCTCGTTTGTATGAATGGAAGTCATGAGTTAGAAGAAAATCTTAACTGGAGCTCGAGTAGGCAGTGGTAGAAGAGTGTGACGTCCAAACCAATGGCAAGGTCGTTCGGAACCCAGAAACCGCATGAGCTATCTTGGTGAAGCTAGTTCCCATGTCTCCTCCTTCAGACTGTCTGGTAAGAATCTCTCACTTTCCTGTTGTTTATTTTTGCTTCAATTTCTCTCTTAATTTCCTTTTCTCACTGTTTCTTTTTAATTCTGCTATAACACAACCACTCTACAATTCCTCTATTTCTTCCTTTCTAAAACCCTAAATTCTACCTCTATTTATACCCGAGAGACTCTGCTCACCTTTAAGATCAATTTCTACCTCCTTCATAACCAAACAAACCACCCTTGCCTGCTGTATGTTTTTAGCTCTGTATGGACAGAGCCAAAATATGTGTTTATTGTGTTGTGCTATGCATTTGTGTTCTTTGTTTTACAGGGCAGTGTGACAGGAGGAATGTACACTGCAATTCTCTAACGGGAATTGCAGTACAAGGATGAGCTGGCAGCTTTTGTCCCTTTTGGCCTGTTGTCTTCACTGGTGAAGATGAAACAAAGCTAAGGGGTGGTAGAGTGCAGGAACTAGCGTGCTAGATTTCTATTGGAGGAGATCATACGATAGGTTTCGAATGGTTGGAATTGATCCTGTCATTTGCATCTTAGGTTGATTTAGGTCCCTGTTAGTTAGGTTGTGTTTCAATTGTACCATTTAGATGTATCAATGTAGCTCATATACCTTTTAATTTCTTCAATTAAGTCCCTAGGTCCTGTAAGTGTGGTTCTGAAATTTTCGATCGATTCAATTATATCTCTAATTGTCTTAATTTCAATTTTATTTGATTCAATTGTGCCTTTGATGTAGTTAATTTTTGTATTTTGTATTTTGTATTGTTAATAAATTAAAAATAAAACAAATAAATAATAAAAAAAATAAAGAGTAAAATAAAAGATAAAAGGGATAAAAAAAAATTTGGGGGGTGGGGTGGGGTTGGGGTTATGACATAGAACAACAATTATTGTTAGGGATACTTGATTTTTGTTAAAGAAAGTTTTATTAAATGATGTTTTATTAAATGATGTAGCAGCACACGATTAATGATTCATTAATTATTTCATTCTATAACTAAATTAAAGAACATAAAAAAAGAAAATCCCATAACTAAACGTGATAAAGTTTAATTCCATGATTTACAAACATTTTTCTAAAACAAATATAACGTAACTTAATTGAAAAAATTTTGTAAAAAAATAAAAAAATAAGCATCCCTAGGCCCTAACATTAGCCTGCCTAGATATTTGTGTTTTCCCAATATCACCAACTCCTCTTTGATGGCATTGTGCCCACCAATGCTCATAGGAATTTCTAGACAAACACTAATAGTGGCGGTATTATTTATGGCGACACGAACTAATAAATTTGACACTTTGTACGTGATACAAACCACCAAATTAAAGGACATAAAAAAACAATCCCACCAAAGCTGCTTTTTTTTTTGTGTTTGGAGTTATATATATATACTAATAATCTCAAGCATCTAATAATCTCAAGCATCTGATGAATGATGCAAGTATGAAATGAAAAAGGTTGAAATGCATATTGATGCAAAGACAATAAACAAAATTTAAAAATGGAGATTTAAAAACGGAAAGATAAAGCTAGGCGACAGAGCCAACCACTAAGATGCGGATAAAGAAATGAAAGAAATTAAAAATAAAAGATAAATTAAAGACAAATGGACGGCGAGCCAACCACTAACGAGATAGATAAGTAAGAAATTTTTATTTATTTACAAAATAAAATAACTTACAATAGATACGCGAAGCAAAAGCTTTACGAAGTTTTGATTTGATATAAGTTTCGAGTCTTGAGCGAACAAAATTACGGAGAGAATTCGTCCTAGAAAATGTATGAAAAACTTGGATTCCTTACAAATGAGAAAGAGCTTCCTATTTATAGAGAAAGTCGACATGAATAGTAACTTTGAATAGTAAAAGTGAACAATAAAAATGAATAGTAACTTTCTGCTACGGTGTCTTCACGTGTTGATGAACGAGTAAGACGCCGAAAGCAATTTTGTCTTGACGTGTCACGTGGGATGAACAATGACTTTCGAAATGATTTTTGTTGGTAGAAAGAAAATTGCTCGGAAGGTGCAATTTTTGTTTTGGAGTTCACGGATGGTGAACTTGAGAAAAGATTCCAAAGCGAGTCATCTTCGTTATCATTACCCAATTCTATCGAGGGTTCCGAGTCGAATCCGATTCTTACGCTTGAGAGGAACTTGACTCGTTTTGTACTTATCTCGGACATGATGAAAAAAATATTCTTCTTCGTTTTAGTCATTGCAAGTCCGGCATTAGCAATGATTTTTGTGCGAGGAAACTTATGGAAGAAGGACTTGGCTTGAGTAGGCCTTATTTTGTAAGCCATTCTTCAACACTCGTTTTAGAAAGAGATGATGGAACTTGGAATGAATCCCACTATTTTACTTTGAACTCGCGGATTAGGAATAAAACCTGGTCTTGATATATTGATTCATAATACCGAGAACAAACCCAAGGAAGGAAGAATTTTGTGCGAGAAAAGGAAAAGGGGGTGAATCTTTTTTTGTTTTCCGAAGGTTTGAAGTTTGCTTTAAAAAGTTTGAAACTTTCGAAACACTTGGGGAAAGTATCTCTAGAAGAGGACCAAAATAGTTCCACCAATGGATAAACCACATGGGAGTTTTCATAGAGATAAATTTTTTGTCAAAGAAGAAAAGCCACGAGTGACTTCCTTTACGATTTTGGAAGAAAAAGTATTAAACCATGCCTGTCGATAATCCCGATAAGAGAAGGAACGAAAATGGTTTACACTAGGTTTGTAGAGTTCTTTGGGAAGACAATTTGGAGTGAAAGGTCTTGTCCCCGGTCGGAAGGATGGGTTATTTTGTGGATTCGGCAAGTGGAATAGGTGATTTCGTTTTGTCCGGGGTGAGGAAGTGTTTTAAACTTGTCGATTTTGTTTGTTCAAGGATGGCCATATAGTAGGCTTGGTTTTTGGATAGGTCCCATGGTTTGAAATGCCATCCAGGAAGGAAGAATTTTTGAATTACTTTGTAAGGTTCTTCAAAGTGTACCTATCTTCGAAAGTTATAATATTTTGAAAATCTCTTTTTAGAAAATACTCGGATTCGGATTGTTTGAAAGTAGGTTTTGATGAAACAACCATCCGAGTGTTTTGTGAAGAAATATTTTGTGAAATAATTTTTGAAGAATCATTTGATTTTTGGGAAAAGGGTTTTTCGATGAAGAAGAACCTTTCTCTTGTTTTAAAATAGGTTGAAGATTCATACCTTAGATTTTTTGTAGGGCCGGAAGGAGCTCTAGCTTGTTTTGTCGGATTTTGGACCCAAGTTTGGACGGACTCGGGTTTGGATAGGAGTTTCGGCTCCTTTTAAGAAGCGACATCAGCCCAAGAGATAATGGGTTTTGCTTGATGATAAAGGTTTTGGGCTTTCCCGTTCTAGGATAACGGGGTTTTTCCTTTATTTTTCTTGGCCATCAAGACTGTTTTGCGAAACTCTCTAGTCAATAAATCTGGATTATAATTTTGTTCTCTTTTTATAAATTCGATTTCAAAATAAAAAATACTAAGGATTGCTTGTCATCCGGCAAAAATGCGTTTTGAAGCAATGTTTTGAACATCTTTCTATAAAACTTCTTTAGAAGATTTACAAACAATACGAAGAAGAAATTTTTTATTGAGTAAATCACTTTGAAATTTTTGAATACACATGACAATGCTAAGTATCTCTTTTTTTATTGTGGAATAATTCTTTTGACAATCATTCCAATGAGCGAAGTAAAGCTGGATAATTTTCTCTTGACCAGCAAACACTTGTTTTAATATCCCACCATAACCTATGTCGAAACATCGGTTTCTACTACCTTAGGTAAGGAAGGGTCGGCTAAGTGAAGGGAAGGGATTTCTAGGACTTGTTTCTTAATCGTTGAACGATCATAGTATTTTCATCGGACCGGGGGACATGCTTTTTCTTTAACCTATCATCTAAATGTTTTGCGATACGGTTAATGTTTGGACAGAAATCTAAAACATAGTTCAAACTACCTAAGAACCTTTATAATCGGGTTTTGTTAAGAATCTTATCGACAAATTTATTGAGAAATTCTAAAGATCTTTCTATTGGAGTAATGGTTCCTTGGGTAATATAATGACCTAAGAAACGAATCCTGGTTTAGAATAGAGAAATCTTAGATTTAGAAACAACCAATCCATTCTTTTTAGCAACATGAAAGAAAGTTTTGAGATGTTTAAAATGTTATTCTATTGACGAGTGAATAAATAAGCACATCATCAATATAAACAATGCGAGAAATCGGCATAAGCATAAAAAATATCATTCATGATCTTCTAACATTCGAAGGGGCATTTTTCATGCCAAAAGGCATGACTTTCCATTCATACTTGTCCAAATGGGACGAGTAAAGGCGATTTTGTAACGGTCACTTGGGGTTATCCGGATTTTTCGAAACCCGACTTCATATCAAATTTGAAAAAGACAAATGCACGGTTTAATCTCTCGTAAAAGGTCTTTTTTATTGGGGATAGGGTACCTAATCCACTTACGGGCCTTGTTTAAGGGTTTGTAATTGATCATAAGTCTAGGAGTTCCTCTTTCTATCTCGCAGTTTTTGTTGAGATAGAAAGCGACATAGACCAAGGTGATCTAGACTTTTGTATCGGACCTTTTCTTTCTAAATCCCGAATTTCTAACTTGTAATGTTTTTCTAGGTCGGCATTCATTTGGATAGGTCCGGCTTTGGTCGGAATATGTCTATCATCAAAATCCTTATCATAGGACGAGTCAACGGAATCGTCGTTTCTTACTCTAGAAAGCATTAGGCAAATCGAACAAATTTCGTTTTCTAACATGGTTTGGAAATCGGAGATTTTCTTTTTCAATAAATCATTTTGTAATTGTCTTTGTATTTTTTATGAGGAAACATCATATTGCAAATGTAAAAGATGTTGTTGTTTTCCAGCGAGTCATAGCATTCAATTCAAAGCTATAAATAGAACATGCTTTGATGATGTTAAGATTCCTAGTTTTAGATTTTTCTAGAAACGAAAAAACAAGTTTTGTATTTCTATTTTTGAATGATATGCAATCATGCTTCACGAATACGGAGTAATCAAATTAATGAAAGGTGTTCCTAAGATCATCAACGAGAAAATGATTTTTGATCCTAGTAATTCCATTGACCACGGAGGCTTCGTCTTACCATGTATGGTCCTTTTGGAATTGTTTGCTTGCAGAAAGACGTTCATTAGTTTGTAAATGGAATCGTTTTGGAACAATGCTTTGTTTAATACAATTTAAATCAGCACCGGTATCAAACAAGGCAATTATATCAATTTTGAAATCATTTTGAAACACAAGAGTAATTTTAATTAAATACTTCCTAGAAGTAACTTCACGAAGTACAAACGGAAATCTTCGGAACATGTTCCAGATTTTCAAGGTTTGGTAACTCTTGGTTTTCGTCAAGATTTTCGAGTCAAAGTCTAACTCTTCTTCGCCTCGCTTTTCAAGTAGAGTTTTTAAGAGAATGAAGTCTCCGGTTTGTCTTTCCTTAAGCTCTTTGAGCTCGGTTTTGATAACCTTAATCTCGGATCGAAGGTCCTGAATTGTGGTCGAGGGTTTTTTGATTTTCTTCTTCCTATCTAGGATATCGGTAAGGTCATACGTGCTTAGTACTAGTAGAAGGCAAGATAGAAAGTTTTAGTTTTTCTTTAGGTTTGTCCTCTACAAACTTTAAGAGTCTATCCAAGTATTCCTTTTATAACTACGGATCCTTAATCTTCTTAATAATATCTAAGATAAGGTCCTGGTCTTTTGGTTAAGACATTGACTTGTCTCGGGTTTTTATCGGGTTCATTGTTAGAGCTGGGTTTTGAACTAGAAGACGTAACAAGTTCATCTTTACGAAAGGTCTTTTCACTATCGGAATAATCCAAAGGGTCGGAGGTTTCAACTAACAAGGCGAGAGATTTTGTTGTAAATTTCTTCATTTAGGTGAAGTTCTTGTAGTCCGGTATTCATCCTATAATATTTTAAAATATAGCCTTTTTGACCACATTTGTAACAAGTAATGTCCCTTAGGTCGGTGTTGGACTTAGGCCTATACTTGGGTTTTCCTAAAGGGTTTTTTGAGGGTTACGTTAGAAGGCTTTTTATAGAAAAGTTCTATATCTTTGGGTTGTCCCTTGTGGTAAGGCTTTCTATAAGGCTTTTTACGACTTTTCTATGAGCCTTGGCATCACAATTATTTTTACAACTCGATGGTTTTGAAGTGCAAATATCGAATTGCTTACATAAACTACCTAATTCCTGTCTGGTCTTTTTCATTTTCCATTTAAGGTATTTTTGGAGTTTGAGGTCTTGACATATTTTTAGTCCTTCCTTTTGGATAAGACTAATTAATTCTCCATATGTCAATTGATCATATGGGATTTGATCACCAAAAGCATCCTTAATACGAGTTCGACCTTTTCTCCTAGAAGGGTTGGTAAACCTACAAGGAATTTCTCCTTCCAAAAGGTGGTTAGAGTCTTCTCAAGCATGACTACGGTCGGGAATGTGATTTTTTAATACTAGAAATCACCGAGTTTTTTACACCTAAGGTTACTAAGAAGCTCGGCGTTCTTGTCTTTGAGGTGAGAAGGATATCTTATGAAATGAAGAGAAATAGTCAAGATGAGTGTTGACATCGCATCTTGAATTGGTTCACCTAAGTATCTAAAATAGGAAGGCCTTCTTGGTCTATTTGGATGGAATTTAATATTTTCATATATTGTTGGGTCGTGAGATGATAGTCCCACCATCCTTTGAGTTGACTAGAAAAACCGACAATGAGCAATTTAGTAATCGCACGGTCGAGGGTGCTAGTTTGGGTTTTATAGGCATTAGCGACCATGGTCATTTATTGGAGTAGGATAAGGATATTATACTCCAACAATCCATCTATGGTCGATTCATAAATGGAAGAGGCATTAAACCCGAGTTATGCTAACTTGTTTGGCATTTCTCCTATGTCGAGGGCGGTGATCAAAGGTAATGGGTTTTTCCAATGAAACTTATTAATTTCGGAGACAGATTCTATCTCCGAGTTTTGATCCAACACATTCATGCTATTTGATTAGGAAGTCTCGAAGCTATTTGCTTAGAGGTACTTTCGGAAGATATTTTTATCTTACTAAGTTGGTCTCTAATGGCTCGAGCAAACTCGGGTTTGTTGGTTTGGATCTCGTTGGTGGCTAATTCTAAAAACTCGAAAGGGTTTAAAAGCTGGGTTTTTAAGCTTTTGCTCGGTGGTTTTTATTTTTACTAAGGAAACTGACTAGTTTTGGATAAGGAGGAACAAGCTGTCTGCTAGATATGGGATTCTATCCTAACAAGTTGTTTTCCTATGGTCCGAAGATTCGTGTTTGTAAAATTATTCTCTTAAACAATATATTTGATGTTGACGGAGTCATCATCTTTGGGGATTTTATAGGGACTTGCTTTATTTTGGTTTCTCCACGGGAGAAAGTCCGTTTCCTAGGTGGAGGATGGTCGAGTGAATCATCTATCCTTCCTCTTCCCAAACAAAGGTTTTGTTTCTTAGAGTAACAGGATTCAAACTTTTTGCAAAGGGATAATCAATCAAATTATCACTAGCAAATAATTCAAACCAATAAAAGAACAATATATGAATCTTATGAACATTCACAAACTTATAAAATTTATTTTGAATATCTTTTTTGGTATCCGAGAAAATTTTTAAAGAACCAAATTCATTTTACGAATTATGTTTAGCATAAAAGTCATCATGCGGATATTGTTTGTCTATCGTAAAACTATCATCGGACAATGCATTACATTCATGTGTAATATTATCGGTGATAGCGAGAATTAGGAAGAGATAATGGAGGAGAATCCTCTTGATTTGAATATTTGGGTTTTGAAATATTTGTACAATAATCCACATTTTGTAAAACGGGGTTAGGAACATCCGAGGTTGAAAACCTACATGGTTGTCTTAGAGGTGGTAAACTGCGGTCTAAGTTTGTATCTCTCCTAACATTTGGTAGGTTTATGATCGAAGGAATCTCGGAAAATCTTCTTATGTCATAAGTTATAGAACTAGAGGCAACATTAGAAAATCTACTATCGGTAAACTTTACGTCAAATGAGAGTCTAACACTCCCATCCATATGTTGAGCAATAGATCGATTTGGGTGTTTGGTTTTGGAATCTCCGGTAGTGGTAGAGATCCGGGTTTGGTTATTCCTTCTAAGATCCATTCATCGAGTAAGACTATGTCTTTCCACCTAATAGGTCCGGGAATAATCGTATTGGACTTGGTTAAGGTAGTTTGTAGGAGAAGGGTTTCTCCTTTAGTCGATCGACGTTTGTGTTTTGAGGCAAAAGTAGAGTTCATGGCCTTATAATGGATTTTTGTGATCAATGCAATCGGGATTGATCCTTCCATCATATTATAATTGTGGGTTTTGATTTGGAGTACTAAAGATTACGGAATGTTTTTGTCATTCGAGAAACTGTGAAATTTGGGTAACAATCAAAAGAAATAGGTCCACTACATAAACTAGACTCAATTGAACTAAGCGGAGAGTCTTGAAAATTGGTAAACCTATTGTCTCTAAGCATTTCTAGGATTAAGGTGTTCAATCCTTCTTTTGTAAGTGATTCAATTCCCGCTTGGACTAAACCTATATGGATGTATTTAAAATTTTTATCTTTGTGTTTTTGAAGAGTTTTTGAAGAAAGGAGATGAATTGTTTCAAAGGGTTTCAAAAGCTGAATATCCCTTTCCTCGGCTTTGATAGTAAAATCTGTTTTGAAAAGACTATATTTTGAAGTTTTGTAAATCTCATCTTTGTGAATCTTGGGTATTGCCCAATCATCAATTTTTTTTCAAAATCTTCAATCACATATTCTACACTATTGATTATCTTCTTAGAATCGAAGCGGAAGATACGGAAAAGGAGGTAGATCTACGGAATATAGAATCCATACCTAGACTAATTGGTCTACCCTAGCTCCGTAACAAGATCTAGACATGAAAACTATAAACCATAAACATACAACCCCACCAATAACCTAGGCTCTATAACAAGATCTAGACATAAAAACTATAAACCATAAACAAGATCTAGACATAAAAACTATAAACCGGTAAATATTAGTATCGAGCCTAGGATATTAGTGGGGTTGTATGTTTAAAGTTTATAGTTTTAATATCTAGATCTTGTTACGTAGCTAGGGTAGACCAATGAGTTGGTGTGGCTATAATAAGTCCCGACGGATAGGGTAGTAAATCAAAGGAATCACCTTCATAACGTGTGTACCCAAACCTTCAAACTATAGTCTAGGTATGGATTCCATATTTTGTAGATCTACCTCCTTTTCTACATCTTCTGCTTTTGATTCTTCGATTCTAAGAAGATAATCAATAGTGTAGAATATGTTATAGAAGATTTTGAAAAACAAATTGATGATTGGGCAATACCCAAGATTCACAAAGATGAGATTTACAAAACCAATAAATATGGTTTTTTCAAAACGGATTTCACAATCAAAACCGAAGAGAGGGATATTCGATTTTGAAACCCTTTGAAATAATTCATCTCCTCTCTTCAAAAACACAAAGACAAAAATTTTAAATACATCCATATAGGTTTAGTCCAAGTGAGAATTAAACCGCTTACAAAAGAAGGATTGAACACCTCAATCTTGGCAATCCTTAGAGATAATAGGTTTACCAATTTTTAAGACTCTCTGTTTAGTTCAATTGAGTCTAGTTTATGTAGTGGACCTATTTCTTTTTATTGTTACTCAAATTTCACGAGTATCTCCGAATGACAAAAACATTCTACGGTCTTTAGTACTCCAAATCAAAATTCACAATTCTAATATAATGGAAGGATCAATTCCGAGTGGCATTGATCATAAAAATCCATTATAAGGTCATGAATTCTGCTTTTGCCTCAAAATATAAACGTCGATCGACCAAATGAGAAACCCTTCTCCTCCAAATGGACCTAACCAAGTCCAATACAGCTTATTCCCGGACCTATTAGGTGGAAAGACATAGTCTTACTCGATTAATGGATCTTAAAAGGAATAATCAAACCCGGATCTCTACCACTACCGGAGATTCCAAAACCAAACACCTAAATTAGATCCATAGCTCAACATATGGATGGGAGTGTTAGACTCTCATTTGACGGAAAGTTTACCGAGTAGTAGATTTTCTTATATTGTCTCTAGTTCTATGATTTATGACCTTGGAAGATTTTCCGAGATTCCTTCGATCATAAACTTACCAAATGTTAGGAGAGATACGGACTTGGACCGCAGTCTGCGCCTCTAAGACAACCACGTAGGTTTTCAACCTCGGATGTTGCTAACCCTGTTTTATAAAATGTTGATTATTGTACAAATATTCCAAAAACCAGATATTCAAGTCAAGAGGATTCTCCTCCTTTATCTCCTATCGCTTCGCTATCACCGATAATATTGCACATGAATGTAATGCCTTATCCGATGATAGTTTTACGATGAGACAAACAATATCCGCATGATGACTTCTATGCAAAACATAATTCCGTAAAATGAATTTAGTTCTTCAAAAACTTTCTGGATACCAAAAAAGATATTCAAAATGAATTTTATAAGTTTGTGAATGTTCATAAAATTCATATATTGTTATTTGATTCGTTTGAATTATATGCTTAGTGATAATTTTATTGATTATCCCTTTGATAAGAATTTGAACCCCGTCACCATCGAAACAAAACCCCTGTTTGGGAAGTGGAAGAACGGATGATTCATTCGACCATCCTCCACTCGGAAACCGACCTTCTCCTATGGAGAAACCAAAATAGAAGCTTGTCCTTACAAAATCCCCAAAGATGATGACTCGATCAACATCAAAAATATTGTTCAATAGAACAATTTTACAAACACAAACCTTCGAGACCATAGGAAAATAACTTGTTAGGATAGAATCCCATATCCAGCAAACAATTATTCCTCCTATCCCAAAATCAGTCGTTTCCTTAGCAAAAATAGAAACCACCGAGCAAAAGCTCGAGAACCCGATGTTCAAACCCTTTCGGGTTTCTAGAACTAGCCGAGTAGCAAATCCATACCAACAAACCTCGGTTTGCTAGAGCTATTAGAGACGAACTTAGTAAGATAGGAATATCTTCGGATAGTACCTCTAAGCAAATAGCTCCCGAGACTCCCCAATCAAATAGCGTGAATATATTGGATCAAAACTCAAAGGTAGAATATGTCCCCGAAATTAATAAGTTTCATTAGAAAAACTCATTACATATGATCACTACCCTTGACATAAGAGAAATGCCAAACAAGTTAGCACAACCTAGGTTTAATACCTCTTCCATTTATGAATGGACCATATATGGATTTTCGGAGTATAATATCCTTAGCTTACTCCAACAAATGACCATGGTCTGCTAACGCCTACAAAACCCAAACTCGGAACCCTTGACCGTGCGATTGCTTGAATTGCTTATTCGTTGGTTTTTATGATCAACTCAAAGGATGGTGAGACTATGATCTCATCGCCCAACAACATATGAAAATATTAAATTTCATCCAAACGGACCAAGAAGGCCTTTCTATTTTAGATGACTTAGGTGAATCAATTCAAGATGCGATATCAACACTCATCTTGACTATTTCCCTTCATTTCATAAGAGATCCTTCTTACCTCAAAGACAAAAACGCCGAGCTTCTTAGTAACCTTAGATGCAAAAAACTTAGTGATTTTCGGTATTACAAAACCATATTCCTTACTAGAGTCATGCTTAGGGAAGACTCTAACCAACCTTTCCGGAAGGAGAAATTCCTTGCAAGTTTACCAACCCTTCTAGGAGAAAAGGTTAGGACTCGTATTAAGGATGCTTTTGATGATCAAATCCCGTATGACCAATTGACAAATGGAGAATTAATTAGTCTTACCCAAAAGGAAGGACTAAAGATATGTCAAGACCTCAAACTTCAAAAACACCTTAAGTGAAAAATGAAGAAGACTGGATAGGAATTAGGTAGTTTCTATAAGTAATTTGATATTCCCCTTTAAAACCATTAGGTTGTAAAAACAATTATGATGCTAAGGCCTATAGAAAACCTTATAAAAAGCCTTATAGAAATCCTTACCACAAGGGACGACCTAAAGATATAGAACCTTTCTATAAGAAGCCTTCCAACAAAACCCCCAAAAAACCCTTTAGGAAAATCCAATTTCGACCTAAGCCCAACACTAACCTAAGGGACGTTACACGTTACAAATGTGGTCAAAAAGGCCATATTTTAAAAAATTATAGGATGAATACCGGACTACGAGAACTTCACCTAGAAGAAAAAATTTACAACAAAATCTCCGCCTTGTTAGTTGAAACCTATGACCCTTCGAATTATTTTGATAGTGAAGAGACCTTTTAGGTAGATGAACTTGTTACGTCTTCAGTTCAAAACCCAATTCGACAATGAACCCGATAAAAACCCGAGACAAGTCAATGTCTTAACCAAAGATCGAGCACCTCATCTTAGATATTATTAAGAAGATTGAGGATCCCCGATTATAAAAGGAATACTTAGATAGACTCTTGAAGTCTATAGAGGACAAACCTAAAGAAAAACCAAAACCTTCTATCTTGCCTTCCACTAGTACCAGCACGTATGACCTTACTGCTATCCTAGATAGGAAGAAGAAAATCAAAAAACCTTTGACTACAATTCAAGACCTTCGATCTAAGATTAAAGTCATCAAAATTAAGCTTAAAGAGCTCAAGAAAAGACAAACCGGAGACTCCGGTCTTCGAAAAACTCTACTTGACAAACGAGCGGAAGAAGAGTCGGACTCGACTCTAAAACCTTGACGAAAACTAAGAGTTGCCAAACCTTGAAAATCCGAAACACGTTCAGAAGATTTCCGTTTGTACTTCGTGAAGTTACTTCAGGAAGTATTTAATTCAAATTACTCTTGTGTTTTAAAATGATTTCAAAATTGATACAATTCCCTTGTTTGATACTCGGTGTTGATTTAAATTGTATTAAACAAAGCATTGTTTCAAAACGATTCCATTTACAAACTAATGAACGTCTTTACGTAGTAAACAATTCCAAAATGACCATACATGGTAAGACAAAAGCCTCCGTGGTCAATGGAATTACTAGGATAAAAAATCATTTTATGTTGATTGAAAATATGCATCATATGGTGATCTTAGGAATACCTTTCATTAATTTGATTACTCCGTATTCGTGAAGCATGATTGCATATCATTCAAAAATAGAAATACAAAACTTGTTTTTCCATTTCTAGAAAAACCTAGAACTAGGAATCTTAACATCATTAAAGCATGTTCCATTTATAACTTTGAATTGAATGTTATGATTGCTAGAAAGCATCATTTTTTGCATATCCCTTCTACGAAACTCATAGGATCTTCCCAAATTGATATGTTACGGATGGGACATTTTTATGATCAAGCCGTGGATTATGTCCAAGAGGACACAATTGATTACAACCAAATGCTTTTTCTCGAAGAAGACATTTTAGAAGATGTCATGACCATTGTTGGTCTCGATATCGATCAAACGGAGGATTATTTAACGGCTAGAGCCTTAGATAGATCTCTCCAAACCCTCGAAGACTATGCAATTGATTCTATTGAGGATTTCATAGAAGCACAAAAAGAAGAAGAACCCAACTCTATTGTTGATTCTCTTTATGAACTAAACCTTTTAGAAGAAGTCCTTGATAAGGAAATCAAAAATGTGGATTTACCACTTTTTCAAGAACTAGTAGCCATGACTTCGGTCGATTGGGAGCAATTTGCTAAGCTAGTCAACTATTAAAACCCTATATTTGCATTTTGCATTGTCATATGCATATAAAACCCTCATAATAATTTTAAAACTTTTACAAATTTTGATCAAAACCTTCTTTAAATCTGCAAAACAATATTTATTACTTCAAAATGGTTTCGTAACATTATCCTTCATATTTTTAATTTTGGAATCAAAGGAGAAGAAATTTACATTCGGATTTCTTGACTAGAGAGTTTCGCAAAACAGTCTTGATGGCCAAGAAAAATAAAAGAAAAAACCCCCTTATCCCGGAACAAGAAAGCCCAAAACCTATATTATCAAGCAAAACCCATTATCTCTCGGGTTGATGTCGCTTCTCAAAAGGAGCCGAAACTCCTACCCAAACCCGAGTCCGTCGAGACTTGGGTCTAAAATCCGACAAAACGACCAAGTCGCTTCGGCCTTCCAAAACATCTCGGGTATGGCTTCTCAATCTATTGTTCAAAAATCGGAGAAAGGTTTTTTCTCTAAAAACCCCTTTCTCGAAATCTCCTCGATTCCTCCGAAAAACCCTATACATGGCCTTTTCCAATAACTGCTATTTCTTCTATAAAAATTTTGGATTTTTCCACAATCGTTTCTTCATAAAATACTCGGATCATTTCGCACAAAACACTTTTAAAAAATCCGAGTCAATTTATTTTGTTAAACCATCTTCACAAAATGTTTTCACTATTGAAGATGGATATAATTTTGGCAATCCAACTTTGGTGGTACAAAAATATTTTTGTTCGGGATGGCATTTCAAGCCATGGGACTTAACCAAACACCAAACCTACTTATGAAGCCATTCTCCAAATCACCAATTTCGCTAAATTCAAACACCACCCAACACCGAGACAAAACCGAAACAACCTATTCCACTTGCCATATCCTCAAAATCATCCACCCTACAGATTGAAAATTCCCTAATAATCTTTCTTACCAAATTAATTTTCCTCGAGAATTGAAAACCGAACTAATCATCGTCGATTCTAGTCCTATTAGAATTATCAATAAGCTTGGTTCAACACTTTCCTCTTACAAAATAAAAAAGGTAGTCATTCTTGGCTATTTTATTTTAATAAGAAGATTACCTCGGATGATATCCCCATGTGGCTCTCTCAATGGTGGTCTTTCTTCGGTTTCATTCTAGAAATACTTGCACCTAGTGTTTCTAAGAGTTTCAAAATATTCAAAACAAACTACAAACCTACCGAGCATGAAAAACGATGGTCACCTCTTTTTCTTTTCGGTATAAATTCTTCCTGCCATGGGTCCGTTCATGGTTCTATGATTCCGGATATCAAAAACAAAATTTGATCTTAACACGAAAGTTCAAGGTCAAATTGTGGGATGCTTTCAATATTCCCTCCTCATTATCCCAAGCCTCTCGTTTATCAATGGCTTACAAAACAATGATGTATCAAACTCGATCCATCGTTAACAAGTTTCCTTGCATAAAAATCGTTGTTAATGCCAAACTTGCAATGACCAAAGCCGAAGAAGAATATTTTTCTATCATGTCTAAGATGGTACAAAACAGGTAAAGTTCCTCTCAAGCGGAAGAATCGATTTTGACTCGGAACCCGTGATAGAATTGGGTAATGACAATAAAGATGACTCGCTTTAGAATCTTTTCCCAAGTTCACCATCTGTGAACTCCAAAACGAAATTGCACCTTCAGGCAATTTCCTATCTACCGAAAAAACTCATTTCTCAAAGTCACTGTTCATCCCACATGACATGTCACGACAAAATTACTTTCGACATCTTACTCGTTCATCAAGCACGTGAAGACACTTTAGTACTTTTTACTATTCATTTTTACTCGTTCACTTTTACTATTCAAAGTTACTATTCATGTTAGCTTTCTCTATAAATAGGGAGCTCTTTCTCATTTGTAAAGGATCCAAGTTTTTCAAACATTTTTTAGGATAGAATTCTCTCCGTAATTTTATTCTCTTAAGACTCTAAAACTTCTATCAAATCAAAACTTCGGAAAACTTTTGCTTCGCGTATCCATTGTAAGTTATTTTATTTTGTAAATAAACAAAAATTTCTTACTTGTCTATTTGTTAGTGGTCGGCTCTGTCGCCTATTTATCTTTAATTTATCTTTTAGTTTTAATTTCTTTCATTTCTTTATCTCGCATCTTAGTGGATGGCTCTGCCGCCCAGCTTTATCTTTATGTTTTTAAATCTCCGTTTTTAGATTTTGTTTATTGTCCTTGCATCAATATGCATTTTAACCTTTATATATATATATATATATATATATATATATATATATATATATATATATATATATATATATATATATATATATGAGTAGTGCTACATAGAACTAGTAATGTCAAAAAGAAAAGTTATCATAATTTTATAAGAATATTATTTTTTTCGAGGGATACAAGGGAAGAAAAAAATTGGATACTTTATTTCGAGTTGGTATTTTATCATTTAACTTTTTCACTTTTCAAGTTTACTCCTAAAAACTTTTTATTTTTGGAAATGGTGTCTATCACCATGGTGCTGCTAAACATTTTCGTGTGTGTATATATATATATATAAGGTTGATAAAATAAATTCCATTATGGGCCACATTGGGACGTTACCGAATTATCGAGTTGATATTGCACACTTTCATATTATATGGACTTAAATCTAACATCACTAATTCTTTTAGAGGCTGAAACCATAATTTACCCAAAAGAATTGTGTGTGTTGTTGACCGATCTTCACACGTTACCTTGATTATGCATAACCTAATATTCTTCATTTGAAACCTGATTTGTCAAGGTCATGTAAAACTTGTTGTTTTATTTTTATTTTTATTTTTATTTTGTAAAACTTGTTTTATTTGGCCGTTTTAACCCATGAGAATTTCTTAATAAGTTTATTAGACGTTTTATGTCGGGACATAGGACAAGGCCGACTCAAGAATATTTGTGGGTTTAATGGCCCTCTAATAATATAAACATATATTAAAAAAATGTTATTTTTCTTGTCATTGAGATACAAAATCACTAATTAAATTTTTGTATTCAAGTTTAGAAATCAAATCCTTTTCAATTGATAATATAGCCAAATTACTTAAATCTTTCTTGTGAAATGATTAAACTCAAATAAGATTTTATTAATTTTAATTTTTTTAAAAAAATTTCAGCTGAAATTACAGTAACATAAATAGTTAATAAGTTACGATGCATTTGGAAAAGAATTTATTTTTTTCTTATAAAATCTAGTAACTCAAGCGGTGTTCTAATTTTCACGTTTATAATTTCATTTAAAGCTTTTAATTCTAAAAATAAATCTAAACCATCAATATCGGAGAGCATGTCATGTTTTAGAAAGTTTTCAAGTTTTAAATAATTTTTATTTTCCTTGCCTTTTGAGATAAAAAAATCACTAATTATAATATATCAAGTTTTAAATATTATTATTATTATTTTATTTTATTTTTTTGTATTCGATTTTAGAAACCAAATCATTTTCAATTGATAATATATGACTTGGTTGAACGTAAATAAGATTTTATTAATTTTAATTTTGAAAAACTTCTTTCGATTGAAGCTACACTAACAAGAAGAGTTAATAATATTCTATAAGCTATCCATGCATTCGGAAAAGAATTCACCTTCTTCTTTTTTTTAATAAAATCTAGTACCTCAAGTGGTGTTTTAATTTTCACATTTATAATTTCATTTAAACTTTTAATTATAAAAATAAATCTAAGTCATCAATATCGAGAGAGCATGTCATGTTTTAAAAAGTTTTCAAGTTTTAAACATTTTTTCTTCAAATTATCATCATCAAAATTTTTCTACATTATAAAAGAAACCAAAATTATCTTTATATATTTTAAATTGTTCAAATCTATTTTGAAGTGAAAAAATGGCATGATCAACTAAATATGTGAAATAATTTATTCTAAAAGATTATTTCATGGACAATTTCATATCTTTGGCTTTATTCTCATCAAATTGTTTTATTCTCGCTTATTATATGTTTTTTTATAAAATTTTGGTTCTATATTCATTTTCTCTGCAATCTCTTTTAGTAGAAATCATATAAGATGTAAATCCATTTTCTCTATAGTTTTCAAAAAAAGAAACAATACCTTTTAAGTGATCTTTTGCAACAACAATGTCCATATTTTTAGATTGTAAATATTTACTAACCGTGTTAACGAGCAAACAACATATCATGCCAAATAATCATGCCTCATAGAAATTCAAAATTTTCTATCTCATATATTGTTAAAGAAATAGCTTCACTTTTTATTTTATGATCTTCACTAGTTTTTGCTAGTTGATATAAAGCATCTCTTATTTATGGAGATTGAAATTTTATTGCTTTAACACTTTTAGCATGACTTTTTCAATGTGTTTGTGATAATAACTCAAGTGTCAATTAGAAACATGATCTAGCAAGATTTTCCATCATTTTGTAAAACAAGCAAATAACAAGTATATGTGTTGTATCACTCCAAAAAATGTAATACCATTAGCACTAGAATTAGCCATATCACAAAGAATTAAATTAAGATTATGACTACCACATGGTGTATAAAATGCTCTAGAATTTATATCTAATAATCGTTTTTGCACTCCATGATGTTTGCCTTTCATATTAAACCCATTATCATATCATTGCTCTCTCACACCATTTACATCAAGTTCAAGAATTTTTAGTGTACTTATAAGTACATTAAAAAGACCTTGACCGAAGTATCATCCATTTTTATAAAATCTATAAAGTACCCTTCTATTTTTATTAGACTTATTGGAATATTTACACATCTTAATACAAGAGGTATTTGTTCTTGATCACTTGTATCCGGGATACAATCAAGTATAATTGAAAAATATTTTGACTCTTTGATTTGTTTTAATAATGATATTTCTTATTTCTAATGCTAAAATATTTATAAACTCATTTTGTATATTATGACCAAGATATTGGTTATGGATTTCTCCGTTATAAATACATCTAAGGTGTTCTTGCATTATTAGATCAAACTCAAAAATCATTTCAATGAAAATCAAAAAATTTTCATTACTTTCTTGATAAATCTTCCCATTTACACCGCACAATGCCAAATTATTTTTTGAAATATTTTTTACGAGTAGCAATAGTTCTTAATAGTGTATTCTTCCAACGCTCTTTCTCTTTATTTATTTTATCTTGTAAATATTTATCAATTGTCTTATTTTTAAGCAATCATACCTCAACATCAACCTAAATTTTCATATTTATAGCATGTTCATTGCTTGTTTCGTGACTTTTAAGTTTGGCACTAAGATTTTTTCAATCTCCACACCCTTCATTTTCTAATTGATTTGATTTTAATCTAAATAATTTATAAAAAAAAAACAAAATACTTAATCTTTTTTTTTTAATATACTAGCCAATTTCTATCATGTTTTTTCTCCATTTGGTAATTTTCAAATGTAATGAGTTGTAGAAAAGTGTCTAGAATTTTCATCTCTTGGAAAATCTAAAACTTGTTTAATTGGACCTTTTTCAACTATTAAATCACTTAATCTTGTATCTAAATTATTCCATTGTGTCAGATCATAAATATTTTTAATAGTTGTTTCATCTTTATCATTAATATTTTCATTCTTGTCGATTGGAATATCTTCTTCTAAATTTTCATGATATTCTTCACAAGTATTTGATGAATTCAAATAGTTATCTTTAAAATTTTCTTCACAATTTCCTATTTATTTTTCATTTAAATCTTCATTTGATTTTTCTAACATTTGGTGTTTCATATTAATAACAAATCTATTCGAGTGTACCTTTTTGGGATTGAATTAGTTCTTCCATCTTTCTTTTTTCTTATGTTTTTCAAATCCAAATTCATACTTTCTAGTAGGCATTTCTATTTAAAGAATACATAATTTAGAGCCCTTAATATTATTTTGCTAAAATAATATAATTATAAAAAGTGTAAAGAATTGGAGCACTTGATTTATGCTCTTTTGATTTTGCTTTGATACTCTAAAATTTGATATTATTACCCCGTAATTTACATAAAAAATAAAAAAATATATCACTATAATTATAAACAAAAGGATGATACAAACAACGTCACAAAATAATATACTAACCCAATTCAATCCCACAACAGACATTTTCAATTAAAAATCTTGTTTTGATTAAGACTAACGCAATCTAACCCCATAACTAAGTAACAACATTTTCAAGTAAAAATATTATCTTGATTAAGTAAAAGATAAATATTTGGCATTTGGGAAAAGTACAAACAAACATTGGGTAAAGCACAAACAAAAAAAAAAGATTGAAGAAATATTGAGGGAGATTGAGCTTATAGAAATTGTGAGGATTGAGGAATGAGTTTTGTAAGAGGGAGTAATTGATTTTTGTTTAAAACTATCGGTGTTAGAAAGCAAGGATATGAAGATATGAAATTTGACTTTATTAGAGTTTTACGAGGTAAAGATATGAAACCTTAGTACTTAATAGACTTTACCATTTTTTTTCGACCCTTCGTTTTGGGGGCCCCGCCTTAATGGCCTATGCCTTAAGATGGCTATGACTTAGGAGGCCTTATTAAATAATGTGGGCACATGAATGAAAAACATAGTTAGTAACTTCCTAATGCTATTATTTATTATGAAATCACATAGTTTAAAACATTTACATTTTATGGTAGATAGTTGATTTTTTATTCTATATATGACTCTTTTATTATTTATTCATTCAAACTCAACTATATAATATAATGTAATATAATATAAGAGCATGAGAAAGATCTAACGATTCAATAAAAATTCTAAAGCTCAACTTACTTTATAGATCTTAAAAATATATTGTCAATGAAGAGAAACATTAAAAAATATATCACATATTAAAGAAATAAAAAACAATATATAAAATTTAGAATAGATCAATCACTTAAGTGTTTTCTAGATAGAATACAATCTTAGCTATAAAATTTAATATCTGCTAACCACATTCATTTGTTCTTTTTCTTCTTCACGTTTACCTTACGCTTTTATTCTTTCTTCTTCTTCAAGTGCATTTCCCAATAAAACGAACGGAACAAAAACTCACCCGAAACCCTTTATTTATAATTTTTTATCAATGACCCTCAAATGATTTTAGTTATTACGATCATTTTATGAGCCAAGTTGATACTCATTGATCAATAGTTTGACTAATAATTCATGATAATTTACTCAAATAAACAGTTTAAATCTTTTCGCATGTACGATTTATATTTTAAATAGAAATTAGAAATACATTAAATACTTAAAATTAATAAAAAAAATTGCTTAATAATAACAATAAAAGACATTCTTTAAAGAAAAATAATTTAAAAAGGAAAAAAAATTAAAATGTTTTAAAAAAAACTAAGATTTTTTTTCCAAGAATTGGTATATGAAATTCTAATACTCAAGTTTTTGAAATTTTTAATATTTTATTTTAATTGAATTTGGTTTCTAATATACAAAAAAATTAAATAAATTTATGTTTTTTTAACGAATCACCCACATGCAACCCATTAATGGGTCCATCGAAACGGGTGTCAAAGTGCATAAGTCCTCCAATGAGATAAGCTGTGATGACTTCAAGTCTAAGGACCATTTGTACCCATCTCGTATGAGATTCCCATAGACTAAACCAAATGGGTTCTCATGGCAAGTCAAGTTTAGTCATATGTTCTCCAACATAAATCACCTAAGTGCTTGCTTTGGCATCACTATGCCGATAGATGTGAGATCTCCTACTCGCTTTCACATAATATAAGCATAGCACTCATAAGTCTATCCATATTTTTCAATGTCCATTCTTGATAACGCTACGACTTTGGACATTTATTGATATGATTTATGTGTATTAGTGTTTGTCTCACATCTTTCGATCAATCAATATTGCAAATACATAAGGACTTCTATCTAATTCTATTGAACATATAAACATAAGAATTAATAGAATGTAATGCAATGATACATTAACTCAAGCCCATTCATTCATGGTTGGATCTTGGACATCAATACTAACAACTCATGAAATGTATAACAAAGTCTTATGTCCTCTACCTCGTGTATAAAATAGAATACATAATGGAAGTCTTTTGGTTTAAAGTTCAAGGCAATCTAACTTTAATATATTAAAAGCCAATAAATTCTATTAAATGTCAATCCATTTCATAATCTCTTAATGTGTGTATACATTAACATATCAAAATGTAACATGAGTTTACAAACCAAAAGTGACCAAACTTGGGAAACATATGTATTGTTTAGCCTTTAAACTTTAAACCTATACATATAGTACATATTTTGAAAAACTTGGCTTGCTCACGGTAGTATCCTCAACATCACAACATGTCTTTAAGCATTATTAGCTTGCCTACACACCACAAGAAAAATTATGAGTCCAAGATCGGTAAGTGTAATCATGCATGAATGTAAGGAAATACATTTTTTATGATGCTAAAATTCATTTTACTCTTTCGAGTGCACTTTGCTGAATGTATAAATTTAGCCCTCATTTAAAACCATCCTTTATGAAAACCATAAAAGAACACTAGATATGTTCCATCCTTTTTCTACAAAGAGTATATGCTAGATCATTCCCTTTGTGAGCCCTCTTTAAACATAGCAAGAGTATATACCAAATCATTTCTTTAGCATGCCCTCTTTGAGTATACAAAGGGCATACACCGGATTATTCCCTTTGTAAGCCTTTTTTTTAAAAAAAAAATTTATTTTCTTTAAATGCATTAAAATCATGATAAAAATATCTTTATGGCATGCACGCAATTTAAATACAAACCTCAAGTAAACATATGAACATATATCTAACAAATTTTAAATAAACATGCGAACTCGAAACCATGAAGAAACATCACAAGTGTTTAATCAAACAATAAATACGTGAACATAACATCATAAGTGTTCAATCAAATGATAAACACTTGAACATAACCAAGTAACATTAAGTAATCTCATAAACCAAAACCATTATGTAACCTCACAAGTATTCAATCGAATAATAAACACATGAACATAAAATCAAAAATGTATTCAAGAAATAAACACATGAATATCAAGCAAACACATCATCACTTAAAGTACAAACATCAAGTGAGCACATTTGTTAGTGTTGGTGCCCAACATCCAACCATGTTTGGATTAGGTCATCTTAATATATTATTGCATCTTTTATTTTAAAGAAGTCATTTCATTAATTCTTATGTTTACATGTTGATAAATTCGAGTAAAATTATATAGAAGTCCTTATGATATGCATTTGTAATAGTGATTGATCGAAAGATGTGAGACAAACATTAATGTACATAAATGATATCCCAAGTATAGCATTGTCAAAAATGAACATTGAAAAAATACGGATAGACTCGTAAGTGTTATACTCATGCTATGTGATAGTAGTAGGAGATCTCACACCTATTGGCATGGTGATGCCTAAGTAAGCACTTAGGTGATTTATGTTAGAGAACATATAACTGGACTTGACTTGCCATGAGAACCCATTTAGTTTTAGTCTATGGGAATCTCATACGAGATGGGTACAAATGGTCCTTAGACTTGAAGTAGTCATAGTTATCTCATTAGAGAACTTATGCACTCGTAACACTCGTTTCAATGGACCCATTAATGGGTTGCACGTAAGCGATTCATTAGGTGCACTAGGAATCCAATGGAGATAGGTGTATGACTAAGATAGGACATATCATTCCTTGTATGCTAAAGAAGTTATCACATTGCATTTCAATAAATGTCTACTCAAGAAATCTATAGCCATAGTAAGAGTACACCAATAGAGCATAGTTGATTTACTTTAAGAGCTAAGACATTTAGGAATAAAAAAAAAACTTGTATGATTATAATTAAACAAGACTAATAACCAAGTTTGAGATCACACTATAATAAGTTGACATGAGGATCTGAATTGTATGGTAACCATACTCGTGAAAGGTAATAATGGATTAACTAATCCTCCTAGAGAATTGGGTAGTCATGATCTCTTGCTAAAGGCTAATCTTGATTTATGTATCAAGAGATAAAAGAGGAGTTTTTTATTCTTGATACATTGCCAATATATCTAGGAGCCTATTGAGTCACACGCATATGTTTAAGTATTCACATTATAAATGAGAAACAAGGATATTGGAAAAAGTTTCCATTTATAAAAAACAATTTCTATTTTGAAAGAGTTTCCAAAATGGAAAGTTTTCTATTTTAGAAATCGGTTTCCTAATTTGGAAGTTAGTTTCAAATTTGAAAATAAAGAACCTAAAAGAAAAGGAGTTTTCTAATTTAGGTTAAAGGGTATATTTTTTCTTAATGTAGACCCCGTCAAAATAATCTAAGAATATTTAATTAGATAGTCCAAATAAATTAATTGGGCTAAAATAGTTTTGGCCCATTAAGTTTGATTAAAAGCCTTAAGATATTTTGATGGGAGGATAAACATCAACCTTATTAGATAAGGTTAAATGTTTTAAAGATAAAAATTAACCGTATTGCATAAAATTGAATGTTTTAAAGATAATAATCAAATAATCCATATATAAAATAATTCTTCAACCTTCAAGGATAAGGAAGCAACAATCTAGAGTTTCAAAAGCACTTGTGGCCACCCCTCTCCTTGTCCTTGGAGGACAAAGAAACTCTCCCCCTATAAATAGGAGGAGAGATGTGACATAAAGGAGTTTAATCAATAAAAGAGTATTTTGGCCAAGTTGAAAAAAAAAAAAAGGGACAACATTTGGCCAAAAGAAGAAAAAAAGGGGGAAGAAAAGTTTAGGTCGGCCTTAAAGTTAAATAGGGAACATAGCCAAAAGAGAAAAATAAGAAGAAAACAATTTTCTCCTAAATCCTAGCAAGAAATACTCTTTCCTTCTCTTTAAGGTTGTTGCAAAATTATCTAGGATTGAAATTGTAGAGAAAATACTGAATCAAAAAAGATAGAGTTAGTACCCCATTGATTTTGAGTGTTTTTTTATGGATACTTGGACTGCATGGATTATCGATAAAGTTTGGACACTTGGATGACTTTTCTAAAAAAAAAATTTAGATGCAGCGCTACAAGAGGTAATCCTTTACTTATAGCCTATTATTCATATATGTATAGTTAGTAAATTTAACGGCTTGATCTAGGGGCCTTAGATGGAGGAAAATTTTTATTTATTTCATGCCTTCATAGGATGCATGATCCTTCAATATTATCATAAGTATTCAATCATCAAATCAACACATAAATATAACAACCTTATGACACTAAGTCCTTGTGGTGAGTTGAGATTACACTTACCTTAGGGTTTAGCTATTATTGAGAACTCCCTAAAAGCTCTTAAAGGTCTCACCTTTCTCTTTTGCTTCCTTTTCAGCCAAAGCTACCCAAACTTTCTTCCTCTTAGCCAAACTCTCTCTCCCTTCCTCTCAACCAAACTCATTTTCCCTTCTTCTCGACCAAACTTCTCTCTTAGCCACTATGTCTTTTCCTTGGTAATTTTAATTTTTTCTCTTATTTTCTCTTTTATTTTTTCTAGGTTTATCATTGTTAAAACACTATAAAAATGACCTAGTAACTCTTCCCTTTTTTTGTTTTCTCTATTAGCGTGACTTTATAAGGATCCAAGGAACCTAAAATTGCCATATGTATGAGGCAACTTGTATGGACACTTAATCAAGAGATTTCTCTAGATTAAACACCTAATCAATAGATATTTATATATTAATACTTGTATAGAATACTAATCAAGTTTTATTTCAAGGTTAACACATGTATCGGACAATTAATTATTTTATATTTTTAGGTCCTTGAAGTTTGAATAGCTTAACAAACTAGTCACCTTAATTTTTCATTTAACTCACTTGAACCCTTAATATTTTAATTATCATACTCGGGTTCCTTAGTCACCTACATACTCATAACACTTTGCAACTTGAATTTACAAAGCCAAACATTCATCAATGCAACCACAAAACATCGCACACACATACTTAACAAAATAAACATACAAATGCATAGGAATATTCAAAGTCTCGAGTATTACATCAAGACCTTGGAAAAGGTCATTGAAGGATATGAAGTGATGATAGGAAATAATAAAGCTGTAAAAGGCCTTGGTGAAGTCATAGTTGAAATATTCTTTACTTCTAAAAAGAAGTTAGAGCTAGTTAATCTTTTATTTGTTCCTAAGATTAGAAATAATCTTATATTTATAAATTTGTTATGTAAGAAGGGAATTAAGGTTGTTTTAGAGTCTAAAAAAACTATATTCTCTACGAATGATGACTTTATTGGCAAAGAGTACTCTTATGATGATATGTTCAAACTTAGTATTATTAATAAAACGAATGATTATGCTTATATTGTTAACTCTTCTTCTTTTCATTTATGGCATTGTAGATTAACACATGTTAATTTTAGTTATATTAAATATATGTCAAAACATGATTTGATCTTATACAATGATCCTAGTAATGAAAAGTTTGAAATTTGTATACAAGCAAAAATGACTAAGAAGCTTTTTCCTTCGGTTGAAAGATCTTCGAATTATTAGAACTTGTTCATTTTGATATATGTGAATTAAATAAAACTTTAACTAGAGGAGGAAATATATATTTTATTACATTCATTGATGATCATTCTAGATATACTTATATGTACTTAATGAAAACTAAAAATCAAGCATTTGACATGTTTATATATTATAAATCGAAGTTAAAAATCAAAAGGAAAAGAAAATTAAAGTCTTAAGAAGAGATAGGGTGGTGAATACTATTCTACCGACTTTTCTTCCTTCTATGAGGCTAATGGCATTATACATGAAATAAGTGCACTATATAACCTCACAATAAAATGATTTGGCTGAAAGAAAAAATAGAACACTAGTTGATATGGTGAAGGCAATGATTTTGAATGCTAAATTACTTAATAATTTATGAAATGAAGTATTTATAATTGCATGTCATATGCATAATAGAAAACTTTTAAAAAATTTAAAGTCTTTCCAAATGAATTATGAAAAGAGAGAAAATTGAACCTAAGTTATATTAGAGTTTGGCGTGTCTAGTCTTTTATAGGGTCACAGATTCTAAACAAACCAAGCTAGGTCCAAGAGCTCTAAAAAGTGTGTTTGTAGGATATGCTCAACATTTCAAGACATATATAGATTATTGGATTTAGAAGCACATGTAAAAGTGGAATCAAGGAATGTTGAATTTATTAAACATAAATTCGCCAATGATTCCAATGTTATCACATAAACACATGAACAAACTAATCCAAGTTTATCATCCGGTGGTAAAACAAAATCACTTGATACTCCTAATGAACCCGAAGAAGTTAAAGAACTAAAAAAAAAAAAAAGAACTTGGATTCAGATTTTATTAATTCACATGCTATTGTCTTTCTAGTTAGAGGTAATAGAAAATTTATACTTAATAAAATGCTTATTCTATTAAATATTAAAGAAGATCCTAAAACCTATTAAGAAGCTATGACATCAAGAGATGCCGCATTCTAAAATGAGGCAACCAATGATGAAATAGATTTAATATTATCCAATAATACTTAGGTGTTAGTATATTCTTGGTTCAAAGTCTATAGGTTATAAATGGGTAGTTCATAGAAAGTACAATTTTGATGGATTAATATAAATGTTTAAGGCTAGATTAATTGCAAAAAGATTTAGGCAAAAGGAAGGTATAGACTATTTTGACATATATGCACTAATGACTAGGATAACTTTTATTAGATTACTATTTAATCTAGCTTCTATTCATAATTTGATTGTGCATCAAATGGATGTTAAGATGACCTTCTTAAATGGTGATTTGGATGAAGCGAGTGTATATGGACCAACTTGAAAGGTTTGTGTTGCCTAGAAATGAAAAGAAAAAATACAAGTTGTTTAAATTCTTATATGGTCCGAAACAAGCACTAAAACAATGGTATGAAAAAATTAATTATGTAATATTGTCTCATGGATTTAAGCATAATAATATAGATAAATGTATTTATTCTAAATTAACAAAAGAATATGGTATTTTTGTATGCTTATATTTAGGATAAACATTAAGGATGTGAATGAAATAAAGAAGTATGTATCCTCACGAGTTCAAGATGAATGATCTGAAGAGGTAGATACTATACTAGGAATCAAAGAGAAGAAAAATAGTGAGGTTATACTTTGTGTCAATCCCATTACGTTGAAAAAATCATAAATAAGAATCACACTTAAGAATTAAAAAGCAAGCACCCCATGTGAAAAGTTCACACAAGTTAATAAAAAATTTTAAAAAAGCAATTATTCAAATTGATTAAGCTAGTTCAATTGGTAGCTTATTATATGTCATACGTTGCACTAGGTCATATATTTCTTTTGTGATTTGCAAGTTTTAAAGATATACTAGTAATCTTGGTGCTGACTATTGAAAAGCAATTTCTAAAATCCTTAGATATCGCAAAAGAAATTTGAGTTGGAGACTGTCTTATGAGGTTTATCCATTAGTATTGGAGGGATATATTGATGCTAGTTGATAACAAGTGCTAATGATAATAAGTCTATATCCGATTAGGTTTTTACCCTTAGTGGAGGAGCTATTTCATGAGCTTTAAAGAAAAAGGAGTGTATAAATCATTCCATTATGGAATCTAAGTTTGTTGTACTAGCAACTATAGAAAAATAGGCGGAACCACTAAAGAATTTATTATTCGGAATAGAGTTGTGGTCACAATCGATGCCAACTATTTCTTTACACTCGCTTTAGTAAAACTACTATATCTAAGGCTTTTAGCTAGGTATATAATGAAAAATGCGGACATATAAGCTTGAGACATGAATAAATCAAATAATTAATTCTCGAAGGAATTATCATAACCTTAGATGTAAGAACAAGTAATAATTTGACAAATCTGTTTACAAAAGGGCTTACTAAGAATTTAGTAAGGAAAACATTAATTGAAATGGGTTTAAGATCCTTATCTTAGAGTCATTAGTAATAAAAACTCAACTTTTCTCTAGTATTTTCACTAGTTAAAAGTTATGTGAGAAAAATAAATTATTGATAAGTGATTGTGAAAGTATTAGGATATTTTTATACTCAATTCCAAGTTATCTAGTACTAATAAATTTTGGAGGATGAGTTATAAACTCTTAATGAAGATTAAGCTATAGAATATGACTAATATATTCGGAGCTTAATAGGAACCTCACCTATATAAACATAATGAGTAGTGCCACTCCCTAGCAAAAATTCTAGGGGTGACTTTTAGAAATATTTATGAAAATATAGGATGTAACACATGGCCATATAAATGTTAAAAGAATTTCAGTGAATTTTTTAAAGAAGTTGGATTAGGTCACATGTGTGAGATTTTCAATTGTAATACAAAAGATAATAGTTCAATCACTTAAGACACTATATATTCCAAGTAAGATTTTGAGATATCTACGTTAAAAGGAGATTCAAGTCAATAGGTATCTTTTCTTATGTGAGATACTATAAGAACTTAAAATTATTATATAAATAGGGGATTGTTGGAAATTTTGACTTTGATAGATAATAAGTTAAGCATAATAACGAGGGCTTTCGACAAAATAGATTACACGGCTTATGAGTGTTATCTGATGCGATCGTGTTACATCAGGCATAAAGTGTCAATTCCAATCATGCACTAGAACTATAACAGATAAATTGAGAAATTTGTTTTCTCCTTGTTTTCCAACACTCTCTAGATTTCTTTTAGGGAATGAACATTAGTGAAGAGATCATGTAATTGATCTAATAATGTGTTGAGAATGTGACCTTTGCATAATGTTTTATTATTTACACGTTTCGTTTGACCTTGAGTTGTTCAAAATGATCATCTTTTGATTTTGGAATATCCTCCAAATTTAGGTCTAGAACGTAAACAATCTTTTTTTTTTTTTTACAGTAAGCATGAATATCAGTTTATACTTCCATCGATTAAAACTCATTTTATTAAAGCGATCTAATTTCACTACGTTATGATCCATCGTTTAAAATGAATTTTCTAATGTAGAGTTAATATAAATTACTCAAACAATAAAAATTAAAAATGACATACTTCATTAAAAACTAATAATTTAATACACTGATACTGTGATTAATTCTATTTATTTCCACCCAGATGATTTATTTATTTGAAGGAGAATAAAAATAAAAATAAAAAAATTATCTACCGAGCAAATGGGTTAGGTTTGTCGAATTTCTTAGCTAAGACAAGACGTGGAGTCTTAACAATTCAATGATAATGAATGCTGGGACGATTGATTGTATTTATCTTCTTCCGCTCCCACATGGGTTAGGGTTGTCGCATTTCTTAACCAATACTTGACGAGGGAAAAAATCCGTGGTCCAAAGCTTTTCTTTTATCACTGTTAACAACATGCAGCCGGTGAAGACAGTCAGACTAAATAACAAAAATCCGAATATGCTATCCTCATAAATCCAATGGGAACACCACACGTTTTAGATATTTATTAGTTGTTCTTATCCTGTTACAACGCAGATGAGACAAAATATATATAATTATTTTAAAAAATAATTTCAGTTTGGAAGAGGGCGAACAATACTTCTTTTAACATTCTCTCCTCAACACTTAATAAAATATTTGAATTAAATTTGTTTAACTATTTCTAATATATGAGCAAAAAAAAATGAATTTCATATTATTTTAAAGGTCAAAATACTCACCTTTTTTATTTGTTTATCATTAAAATTATATGAAAAACTATTGGGTTGAAACCAAGAATTAAGATTTGTTTTTATTTTTTTAATGCAAAGTGTTTTATCTTTATAACAAATAAATAACTATCCATTACATTGGTGTTTTATGCAGAAAATTTTTTTTAGTCTTTTAGATAATATGAATTGGTTGTAATTGAAAAACTTTCTAAAACATGGAATATAAGTTATCTTCTAAATGCTATTTTTTGCTTAAATATTAGAGGTAGTTAAGAAAGTTTGATGTGGATATTTTTATTGAGTAAGTGTTTAAGATATAATGTTAAAGAAATAGTTGCTAGCATTCTTATATATATATATATTTATACCAGCACAAATGTGTAATTATAATAATTAATTACCTCTTTAATTATTATTTTTTATGTCGATCAGTTTTAAGTTTCAAACAAATATGATTATTGAATTATGATTATTAGAATTTATATTCAATCAAATTAATTTTTCAATAGTCACGTTTGTTATAAAAGAGTTCCAGTAAATTATAAATAGAGGAATAATACACATAGCAAAATACATTATTTTTTTCTTTTGCAACCATGGTATCAAAATTCTTCTCTTTTCAAAGCTCTATAACTTAAAAAAAAAAAATTCTTTAGCAAGAATTTCAAGAGTGTTGTTTGTAATTTCTTGAGTGTAAAAAATTAAATCCTAGAGGTAAATTGTTAAAATCATTTTAGCATTATAGTAGGAGCCATAATGACTTTAAAAACCGTATGAAGAAATTTCTACACCTAATTAAATACTATAATTTTTTGTTTTAATCTTTAATTCTGTAATTGTTATTTTATTATACAACATGTATGACATTTGAGAATTTTGTTTTTTAAAAGAAAAAAAAATCAACGCATTCTTCAAAAGCAACATATCCAAGCTGTGACCCTTAAAGAATATCTTCTTCCTCTCAACCAGTTTTGTTTGGCCATTTTCATCCTTCGCTGAATTTAATATATTTGGTAATGTAGTGGAGGTGTTTGTATAAAGTGTTTTTGCATTTTTTTATATCATTATATCAAAATCATTTTAAAAAATTTTAAAAAAATTAAGTTAATCTAGAAAAATTTTCAAATACATTGCAAATACTTTACTAAATGTATTTTTTGTAGATTCTTTTAAGCAAGGAGCTCCATGAAAATGTCATGCACGTGGATGAAAGATATACGTCTTATATATTAATTTAATTTGGACCACATTCATTTAAAAAGGAACGGACTGACCCAACAAAGCTCATTAAATTTTTAGACCCTACACCGGAAACTCTGCTAGCTGACCACGAGTAAAATTAGCAGTTGGATTACGTCACACTAGTCACTTGTCCGCAGTGCAGATCCTATAAAAACAATTATTTTAAAATTTTAAAATTTTTTAATTATAATTTTTTATTCACTTAATCTTTTTAAATTTTTTACTTAAAAAATCTAAATCATTTTTCTTTATAAATTGATTTTAAAATACAAAATATAATAATTTTAAATAAAATATTAATCAAGAATTAAAAAAAATTTAAAATATAATTCTCATAATATTGTATTCAAAAAAATAAAATTATAATTAATGGATAGACTTTTACAAAAATTAACAAATGAGAAAAAGATTCTTATTTAATATTGATGAAAAAATAATTTTTTAAATTATTTATGCAACGCCACGGGTAGATAGAACAAAATCATTTTAAAATTTTATAATTTTTTCATTAATTTTTTATTTAATTATTACAATTTTTTCATAAAAGTTTTGCTTGAAAAACCATGATTTATTATTTTTTATTCAAGAATTCTTAAATAAAAACTTGTAATAATTTAAACCTTAAATATTAATTAAGAATTCAAAAGCAAATACTTTAAAACTATATATTTTTTTATAATAATGTATCAAAAAAATAAAGTTACAATTAATGTATAGATTTGCATAAAAATTAACGAATGAAAAAATAAAAATTTATTTTTATTTACTATTGGTGAGAAGATAATTTTTTTTTCAAGTATATGCATTAGATCTATATATATTTATTTACAAAATAATAAATAGAATTAGCATAAAAACTTGTATTTGAATAATTAGTTGGTTCCTTTAAAACATTATTTTAATTTTTTTATTTCAAATACATTGATTCTATAATGTTAAAAAAAATATTCATGCTAAATATTTTGTATTAGGTTGGAAGATATATAGTTAATTTTAAATAAAATCAATGGTTCAATAGTTTTTTTTATACGTCATGACCATATCTAGTAAATTTAGATAAATTATTTAAAATACACTTTTAACCTTTTAGAATAAAATAACTATATATTTATATATATACGTAAATATCATTTAAAAATTATAAGAATTCATGATGTTATATATTATATCAATTTATTTTTTTAGAAAATCATGTTTTAAAATTTTATTCTAAAATTCAAACATAGAGAAAAATAAATTATATTTTTCAGTAAATAAAATCTTATATAAAAAATATTAATTAGATGAGAATTTTCATAAGAAATGATAAATTCAAAGAATGAAATTTAAATTATAAGAGTAATATAAGCTGAAATATATATTAATTTTGAAATATAAAAAAAATAGTATATATATAGATATATATGAAAACCCATAATAAAAAAATTTTAATATAAAATTTAGAAAAAACATCTTCATATTTTTTTCATTACATTGCATCAAAGAAATAAAGCAACAATTAAAATTAAAAACTTGTATGAAAATTAACAAATGAAACTTTTTTACTAGTGAGAAGATTTTTTTTTAAATATATACATTTGATTTACATATATTTATTTACAAAATAATAAATAATATTAGTATACAAAATTGTAGTTGAATTATTAGGAAATTATTCTAAAATATTATTTCAATTATTTTATTTGAAAAAAAATCAGTTTAAATATTAAAAAATAATATTAAATAGTTATTATTGTGTGTGTAGATGCATAGTTGCTTTCTAATAAAATCAATGACTCTAATATTATTATTTCTTATACATCATGACCATATTCGATATGTGAGAATGTATAAAATAAATTGAAAAATATTTTTAAAAAATTAAATAGTAAAACATTTATTAAAGTTAATAGAGTGCATTAAAAACTATAAAACTAATTTTGATAAATTTTGATTATATAAAAAAATAATAAATAAAATACATATATTTAAGTTTTTAAATTTGATTATATAAGAATTAAACAAATAAAAACATGCACAAAAAGAAACTTATTCGAAACTATACATAGAGAAAATAAGTCATATCTATTAATAAATAAATTTATATAAAAAATGAGAATAAAAATTAACTTGTTGAGAATTTTTATCGAAAAGATCAATTTTAAACAATAATAGTAGTTTGTTTATTCTAAAATATTAAAACATATCATATAAATGTAAAACAATTTCATATATATTATATAATTGTCACTTTATGTAAAAAAAGAATAAAAATTGATTTTTTAAAATTTTAACACTTAATTAAATAAAAAAAAGAACATAAATTGATGAAAAATAACCAAGGAAAAAAAAGCATGTGTAATCCATCGGTTAGGAGATTAAAATTTTTATTTTAAAATTTTAGAGATCAAAATAAAATAATCTAAAATTTAAAAAAAATTAAATAAAAAGAACCTAAATTGATGAAAAAGAAAAAAGAAAAAAAAAGGCATGTATAGTGAAACCAAAAAACAAAAAAGAAAGAATATATCTTATAAATATAAAAAAATCGTATATATAAATTATATAATAGTCGAGTTTGTGTAAAAAATAATAATAAAGATTGATTTTTCAAAATTTTAACACTTAATTAAATAAAAAAGAATATAAATTGATGGGAAAAAGCAAAGAAACATATAAATGTAAAAAATATCATATAGATTATATAATAGTTAGTTTGTGTAAAACAATAATGATTGATTTTTCAAAATTGTAACACCTAATTAAATAAATAAAAAAAGAACATAAATTGATGAAAAAAAGAAAATTTGATTTTTCAAAATTTTAACACCTAATTAAATAAAAACATAACATAAATTGATGGGGGAAAAAAAGCAAAGAAAAAAAACCATGTATAGTGCATCGGTTAGGGAATTAAAATTTTTATTTTAAAATTTTAGAGATCAAAATAAAACAAACTTGAAAATTTTAAAAAGTTAAATAAAAAAGAACCCAAATTGATGGGAAAAAAAATGCAAGGGGAAAAAAAGAAAAAAAAACATGTATAGTGAAACTAAGCTAAAAAAAAAGAGAGAGAGAGAGAAAAAGAGAAAAAGAGGGAAGAAAACCTTGCTTGTAAAAAGTGGAATAAAGGCTGGGAGAGGGAAACAAAAACAATAAAGTGTTTTACCAAAAAAAAAAAAAAAAAAGGGAAGGCCGAAAAACACTATTGATTGAACAGTGAAACGCATAATAAATATGCTTTATGTTTTAGAGTATTAGTAATGTGTGAGATTTTCAATTTTAATACAAAAGATAATGGTTCAATCACTTAAGACACTATATATTCCATTAAGATTTTGAGATATCTACACTAAAAGGAGATTCAAGTCAAGATGTATCTTTTCTTATGTGAGATACTATAAAAACTTAAGATTATTAACTAAATAGGGGATTGTTGGAAATTTTGAATTTGATAAATAATAAGTTAAGTGTAATGAAGAGGGCTTTCGACAAAATAGATTACACGGCTTGTGAGTGTTATCTGATGCGATCGTGTTACATTAGGCATAAAGTGTCAATTCAAGTCATACACTAGAACTATAACAGATAAATTGAGAAACTTGTTTTCTCTTTGTTTTCCAACACTCTCTAGATTTCTTTTAGAGAATGAACATTAGTGAAGAGATTATGTAATTGATCTAATAATGTATTGAGAATGTGATCTTTGCATAATGTTTCATTATTTACACGTTTCGTTCGACCTTAAGTTGTTCAGAATGGTCATCTTTTGGTTCTGAAATATCCTCCAAATTTAGGTCTAGAATGTAAACAATTTTATTTTTTTACAATAAGCATGAATATCAATTTATCCTTCCATCGATTAAAAGTCGTTTTATTAAAGCAATCTAATTTCACTACGTTATGATCTATCGTTTAAAATGAATTTTCTAATGTAGAATTAATATAAATTACTCAAACAATAAAAATTAAAAACGACATACTTCATTAAAAACTAATAATTTAATACACTGATACTGCGATTTATTCTATTTATTTCCACCCAGATGATTTATTTATTTGAAGGAGAATAAAAATAAAAATAAAAAATTTATCTACCGAGCAAATGGGTTAGGCTTATCGAATTTCTTAGCCAAGACAAGACGTGGGGTCTTAACAATTCAATAATAACGAATGCTGGTACGATTGATTGTATTTATCTTCTTCCGCCCCCACATGGCTTAGGGTTGTCGCATTTCTTAACCAATAGTTGACGGTGGGGTCTTAACAATTCTAATGAGTAATGAAAGCTGGTACAATAATTTTATTTCATCATTCTTCCACTCCCAGTAGGTACATTAAATCGCTGAAGACCTCTTGCTGGTACAAATTTATATTTTTTGAAAATTGGTTGGAATTTGCTATTATTGTGTGATATAAAATTATTTATAAAAATCTCTTATGATATGAATTTTTGAGATGAATTAATTTTTTGAGAAGTGTTTTGATTTTTGAGAGATGTGGGTCTATTTTTTCTGTAAAGTAAAGTAAATGGTTTCATTTCATCAAATACGGATGCTTGACAAAATGAGAAATGAGGAGGTGTTAGGCATCTATCTATTCAATACAAAAGGCAAATTAATATGTATATTTAAATTTTGTCTTTAAACACATATTTCATATTTCACGTGTCTTAAAATATATCTCTTCAAAGAATATTTAACATATAACGATAAAAAATCAAGTTATGTAAAGAAGAATTTAGTTTTGATTAATGTATAAATTAATATAAAATCACTATTATTATAAAAAATAAAAAATAGAGAATCAGCCGCGCATATTAGTATTCTGATAGAAGATTATTAATGGACAATATTCACTGAATATGTATACCCTACAAGTGTTGTGCCATGACTAATTTTGGTACTTCGTACACGTGATGAGGACAAAAAAAAAAAAAAATCACCGTAAGGTTGCAAGCCGTGGTCCCTGTCTGGTGTCTTCATTAATTCCGTACACATGTGATGAGGGGAAAAAACAAATCACAGTAAGGTTGGAAGCCGTGGTCCAAAGCTTTTCTTTTATCACTGTTAACAACATGCAGCCGGTGAAGACAGTCAGACTAAATAACAAAAATCCGAATATGCTATCCTCATAAATCCAATGGGAACACCACACGTTTTAGATATTTATTAGTTTTTCTTATCCTGTTACAACGCAGATGAGACAAAGTATATATAATTATTTTTAAAAATAATTTCAGTTTGGAAGAGGGCGAACAATACTTCTTTTAACATTCCCTCCTCAACACTTAATAAAATATTTGAATTAAATTTGTTTAACTATTTCTAATATATGAGAAAAAAAATGAATTTCATATTATTTTAAAGGTCAAAATACTCACCTTTTTTATTTGTTTATCATTAAAATTATATGAAAAACTATTGAGTTGAAACCAAGAATTAAGATTTGTTTTTATTTTTTTTAATGCAAAGTGTTTTATCTTTATAACAAATAAATAATTAACCATTACATTAGTGTTTTATACGGAAAAAAATTTTTTTTTAGTCTTTTAGATGATACGAATACGAATTGGTTGTAATTAAATAATTTTCTAAAAACATGGAATATAAGTTATCTTCTAATTGTTATTTTTTGCTTAAATATTAGAGGTAGTTAAGAAAGTTTGATGTGGATATTTTTATTGAGTGAGTGTTTAAGATATAATGTTAAAGAAAGGGTTGCTTATTATGAAATAATGAATGTCCATCATCATGTTCATCCACTTTTCATATCCTCACTACTCATGATTCTTAATATGATTCAATTCATTATTCAATATAAAAAATTAAAAGGGTGATGTAATTGGTTATTCATAGTCCTTTCAATTCTCTCTTCAATTTTGAAGCCTATAAATAAGCTTGATTGTTCATTAGTTGGTGTATAAGTTTCCTGAGAGAATAAGAGAAACTTTGAAGTTCTTATCACTTATATTCACATTCTAGTGATTTCAATTTTGAAGCCTATAAATAGGCTTGATTGTTCATTAGTTGATGTACAAGTTTCCTATAGAGAATAAGAGAAATTTTGAAGTTCTTATCACTTATATTCATATTCTAGTGATTTCATTTTCTTGTCATCCTTTTCTTCAATTATCCTATTATTTTTATTTATTTTATAACACGTTATCGACACGAAGCTTTAACCAATCGAGACAATGGACCATGAGATATGTATCTACCAAAAGATTTAATCAATTGTTTCAATAATTGGATTTCTTCTACACAAGTGCTCTACCAAAAGATCTAAATTATTTAGATCATTAACAGATATGTATCTAATTTATTCATTTACTTTAAATCTATTGATACATGAAATATATATTTGAAAAACTTAAATAGTCTACTAATGATCTAATATATGTTATTTGAAAAGCTTTAATTTTATTATCATATTTGTTCTTATTTTTTAATATTATTATTATATATTGTATTATAGAATTTTTATCATATCAAACCTCATAAACTTGATTTGGTGACTCTTGATATTTTGAATAAGAATTATTGATTATGCGTGCTTGATTTTGAAAAAATATTCTCTACTTTTTATGTCTTGGATATGCTCCTGCAGTAGCATATCGAGAAAAAGAGTTTAAGAAATATTTTAGATCAATTTTATACTTGTTTGTGGCTAAATAAAATAAAAAAGAATAAATCTCATCCAATTGGATCCGCTCCATTTCTCGAAGTGAATGTGACAATTTATAATAATTTTAGATATGAATGAAGATGTGGTCATAGCCATGGATATGGTCGAAATAATTATCATTATAATCATAATGACCATAACATTACATCTCACCACCGAAGTGGATAACTATGAAAAAAGAAATAAAAATAGATAAAGTCGGTATTCGAAAAATAAATATTATAGATGTGGAATAAATGAATATTGATCGTGTACATGTTGTATACCAAAGCACTTCATTAAGGCTTTTCAAGCCTTATTGAAAAATAAAGAGTAAAATATGAAGGCCACTTTTATATATCAAAGTAATAGTAATTGAAACTAATTACTTGTTAGTTTTTCTATTTATAAATAAAATATTTTATATTTCTTATAATTTATGTCGTATATTGATGGTTACAAATTTATTTTATTATTTGTTTATTTGTTTATGTTTATGAGGGATGTATTGATTGATTTATTTTGTATTGATTTATTTGATTATTTATTTTATGTTAATATTATATATGATAATATCAATATAATAGAAAGTCTGTAAAAGAGCGACTATATTATTATCTAAAGAGATAGATTTTGAAGGCTCTAGAAGAGCGATTATATCATGACTTGAAGAGACAAATTTTAAAGCTCTAGAAGAGTAAATAAATTATCACTTGAAGAGAAAATGTTTAAAGGCTCTAGAAGAGTCGATATATTATTACTTGAAGTGACTAATTTAAAGGCTCCAAAAGAGCAAATATGTTATTATCCGAAAGGATAAATTTATTATGAATGATGTACTATTCTTTTCAAAGTCTCATTGAAATTTGTTGAGTTTCAAAGATATTCATCCGAATTGATATCATATCAAGATACCAAATATGAATACTTATATGTTATAATCACTATATTGGGTAGAAAATATCTATCAAAAAAATTTATCCGTTTTTTCTTCTAGTCTTTATTACAAACATTGAAATGATTGAAATAAATATTGTAGTAAACCGAAGTTTACTAATTCAAATACTTTTACTATGTGACATGACCATTTGTGTTATCTTGGGTCTTTCATAATGCAAAAAAATTATTAAAAAATTTATATGAATATCTATTGAAGAGCCGGAAGATTCTTCAATTTAATGAACTTTCATGTTCTCGCATGTTAACAAGGCAAATTGATGATTAAGCTATCATCAAGTAAAATTTAGATTGAATCTTCAATATTTTAGAATGTATTCAAGATGATATGTGTGGATCAATTCATCCACCATGTGGAGCATTTAAATAGTTTACGATTTTGATAAATGCATCCACAAGATGGTCACATATATACTTATTATCTACTCGAAACTTGACGTTTTCGAGATTGCTAGCAAATAATTTGATTTCGAGCATAATTTTCAAATTATGCTATTAAAATAAGTCACCTTGATAATGCTAATAATTTATTTCTCAAGTATTAAATTATTATTGATTGGCTATTAAAATAAAGATTGAACATCCTGTTGCTCATGTTCATACTCGAAAAAGGTTTAGCAAAATCATTTATTAAAAGGCTCCAATTGATAGCTAAACCATTATTTAAAAAATAAAACTCTCTATTTATATTTGGGGACATGCAATCTTACATGCAAGCAACACTTATTCGCGTATGACCCATAAGTTATCGAAATTCTCTCATCTTCGGTTAATTTATGGTCATGAGTTAAATGTTTCTTATTTAAGAATTTTTTTGACATTGCAGTGTATATCTTTAGTGCTCCTTCATAAGGAAATAAAATGAGCACTTAAAGAAAATTGAGAATATATATTGGATTTGAATCCTTTTTTATAATTAAATATCTTGAATCATGAATAAATGATATTTTTACGAGCTTGATTTATCGACTATCATTTTGATGAAATAGTTTTTCCAACATTAGGGAGAGAGAATAAACAAAATAAGCATTTGAAAATGTTGAAAAAAGAGATTACATGGAGTACTATATCTTTATATCAATTTGATACAAAATAATGTGAACTAGAAGTTCACAAGATAATTCATTTATAAGGTATTATAAACCAATTGCTAGATGTATTCTTATATCCTAAAAGAGTAAATAAAATACATGTCCTCGTTGAGAATGCTTCTATTAGAATTAATGTTCTAGAAGGACGATCTATTAATATTATAACTAAAGAATTTAAAGCACGCCCGAAACGTGGAAGACCGATCGGTTCTAAAGATAAAAATCCCTAAAAGAAAACGACAAGATGTAAATATTCACAAAACGGTCCAAGATATTTCGATAATAGGCTTCCAGAAAAAATCCAAATGCTTAAGAAAAATCAAGAGATTTTGATAAATTATGTAAGGAGAAAATAGGACCGAAAAGAAATATTGATAAGATTTTTGTATGTAAAGTTACAATTAATATTTTGAATGAAAATAAGGATCTTGAGCCTAAATTATTGAAGAATATTGATATAAAGATGATTGGCTTAAATGAAAAGAGCAATCTAGGCGAAATTATGTTCTCTTACGAAATAGTAGTTTTTTGAACCCATAGCTAAAACACCTAAAGATGTTAAGCTGGTGGGATACAAATAAGTATTTATGCGAACACGAAATCGGAAAGATGAGATTATTAGATACAAAGCAAAACTTTCAATACAAGAGTTTTTGCAAAGAACCGACATTGACTATAAGAAGATATATTCTTCTATAATGAATGCAATTATATTTTATTATCTCATTAGCCTAGTAAAATATATGAAAAACATTCATATGCATGTATTTAATGAATGTGATCATAATTTATTTTTTCATTTGAGATGAATCGAGTATGAAAGTCTTAAAAGGACTTAACATACCGAAGCATGTAATATATGTTCTTGAGATAAGAATTCAATTAAATTATAGAGATCTCTATTATGATTATTTTAGTATTTTTTTATTATTTTGGTTTTTAGAAATTCAATTTATACTTTTTATATTTTATTTTTATATCTACTATTTATTACTAACCCGTGTGCATGTGATATAATCACTTCAATGATTATTTGTTGAAAGAAAGTTATAAAAAATAACTCTATTTGTTCTTTTTTTTTTTTTTTGAAAAGGGGTTTGTTGTATATGTTGATAACTTAAATATTATTGGAACTCCCGAAGAGATTCCAAGTGTCATAAGTTACCTAAAAAGAGAATTTGATGTGAATATCTTAGGAAAATAAAATGTTATCTCGACTTGCAGTTCAAGCATTCGGATAATGAGATTTTCATTCATCGGTCAATTTATATCGAAAAAAATTCTACAATGATTCTATTTTCTATATAAAAATCATTCATTGACTAGCCCAATGGTAGTTCAGTCACTTGATATCTAAAAGGATCATTTTTTACCTCGAGAAGATAACGAAGAACTACTTAGTTCTAAAGTACCATATTTTAGTGCCACTGGTGCATTGATGTATCTTGCTAATAATACTCGACTCGATATAGTCTTTTCTATAAATTTGTTAGTAAGTCATAGTTCTGTTTCAATATAGAGAAATTGAAATAAAGTTAAATATATACTACGTTATCTTCGAAGAATAATTGATATGGGCTTATATTACTCCAATAAATCAAATACAAGATTAATTGATTATGTAGATGTATGTTATTTATCCGATCTACACAAAGCTCGATCATAACTAGTTATATATTTACATATGGAGATCTAGCTATATCTTTGTGTTCTATAAAGCAAACTATAGCTGCTACATCTTCAAATCATGCGAAATATCAATTCACGAGGCAAGTCGAAAATGCATTTGGCTAAGATCAACGATTCATCGTATCCGAGAGACATGTAGTTTATCTACCAACAAAAGAAGTTCCAACAATATCATATGAGGATAATGTTGCTTGCATAATTTCATTGAAGGAAGAATACATCAAAGTGACAATCCAAGTAGATTTATTCGCTAAAGCATTACCTATCACAACTTTTGAGAAGATTCACAAGATTGGAATGCGTCGTCTTAGAGATCTTATATAATGCTTCAACAGGGGAGACAAAAATGGAGATTAATGTGTGCAAGGAATATTGTACTCTTTTTCCTTCATTAGGATTTTTTTCCTACTCGGTTTTTTTTCCAAGTAAGGTTTTAACGAGACATGTTCCTTATACAATGGACATTCAAGAGAGAGTGTTATGAAATAACGAATGTCCATCATCATGTTCATCCACTTTTCGTATCCCTACTACTCATGATTCTTAATATGATTTAATTCATCATTCAATATGAGAAATTGAAAAGGTGATGCAATTGATTACTCATAATCCCTTTCAATTCTCTCTTCAATTTTGAAGCCTATAAATAAGCTTGATGGTTCATTAATTGGTGTACAAGTTTTCTAGAGAGAATAAGAGAAATTTTGAAGTTCTTATCACTTATATTCACATTCTAGTGATTTTATTTTCTTGTCATCCTTTTTTTTAATTATCCTATTATTTTTATTTATTTTATAACATTGCTAGCATTCTTCTCTCTATATATATACACACACCATCACAAATGTGTAATTATACTAATTAATTACCTCTTTAATTATTATTTTTTATGTCAATCGAGTTTTAATTTCAAACAAATATGATTATTGAAGTGTTATTATTAGAATTTATATTCTATCAAATTAATTTTTCAATAATCACGTTTGTTATAAAAGAGTTTCGATAAATTATAAATAGAGGAATAATGCACATAGCAAAATACATTTTTTTTTCTTTTGCAATCATGGTGTCAAAATTCATCTCTTTTTAAAGCTCTATAACTTTAAAAGAAATTCTTTAGAAAGAATTTCAAGAGTGTTGTTTATAATTTCTTGAGTGTAAAAATTAAATCCTAAAGGTAAATTGTTAAAATCGTTGTAGCATTATAGTAGGAGCCATAATGACTTTAAAAACCGTATGAAAAAATTTCTACACCTAATTAAATACTACGATTTTTTGTTTTAATCTTTTAATTCTGTAATTGTTATTTTATTATTCAACGTATATGACATTTGAGATTTTTTTTTAAGAAAAAAAAATCAACGCATTCTTCAAAAGCAACATATCCAAGTTTGCGACCCTTAAAGAATATCTTCTTCCTCTCAACCAGTTTTGTTTGGCCATTTTCATCCTTTGCTGAATTTAATATATTTGATAATGTAGTGGAGGTGTTTGTATAAAGTGTTTTTGCATTTTTTTAATATCATTATATCAAAATTATTTTTAAAAAATTTAAAAAACATTAAGTTAATCTAGGAAAATTTTCAAATACAGCGCAAATACTTTACTAAATGTATTTTTTGTAGATTCTTTTAAGCAAGGAGCTCCATGAAAATGCCACGCACGTGGATGAAAGATACACGTCTTACATATTAATTTAATTTGGACCACATTCATTTAAAAAAGAACGGACTGACCCAACAAATCTCATGAAATTTTTAGAATCTACACCGGAAACTCTGCTAGCTGACCACGGGTAAACTTATCTTCAACAGTCTTCTGCTGGAAGGAACATACTGCTTTTTCTGAAGGCACGTGGATAAACGATACATTCATTAAAAACAAAAAGACGTAAAGTACTGAAAGCTTCTGCTAGCTGGGGCGGGCTAACTTATCCTCAACAGCCACCTGGTGGAAGGAACAAACGATCACCGGAGAGAACCGATAAAATTAATTTAAAAAATTATTGTAGTTTAATAGAATGCATTATGCCATAAATGTGCTAAAAATATATTGAATTGAAATAAACAAAGTCATTTAATTTTATTTTTTAATCAAATTTTTATATTTTATTTATTCTTATTAATGTCTTTCATATTTTTTTGTTGTTAAAAAATATGATTTGTTTCTTGTTATTTATTAATTCTTAAAAAATCTATAATAATGTAAATTGAAAATTAAAAAAAAAACCATCTTAATACTTGTTTTCATAAGATTGCATTGAATAGAAAAACAATAATCAATATTAAAACTTATATAAAAATTAACAAACGAATCGTTTTTATATTTTCAAAAATATATACATTTGATTTATATATATTTATTTCTTAAATAATACATAATATTAGCATAAAAAAGATGCATCTGAATTATTAGAAAATTATTCTAAAAAAATTATTTAAATTTATCTATTTTAAAGAAAATAATTTTAGAATATTTGAAAAAAAATTAAACGCAAATTATTGGTGCTATGTGTGCGGATGCATAAATAATTTTTAATAAAACAAATGATCTCAATTTTTTTATACATCATGACCATACTTAGTGGGCCAGAATGTGCATCATAAATCGCAAAGCATTTTTTTTTTAAATAATTTGTAAGGAATATATTGAAGTTAATGAAGTACAATAAAAATAACTATAAAATTTATTTTGATAAAAAATTATTTTACAAAAAATAAAAAATAAAGTACACGAATTTTATTATTTAATTGATGATTTAATTAATTTATTTTAAAGAAATTAATTTTAGAATATGTGAAAAAAATAAACATAAATTATTGATGTTATGTGTGCAAATGCATAATTTTTTTTATTAAACAAATGATTTTAATTTTCTTAATACATTACGACCATACTCGGTAGGTTAGAGAGTGTAGCATAAATTACAAAGTATTTAAAAAAAACTTAATTTGTACAGAACATATTGAAGTTAACGAAGTGCAATAAAAATAAGTAAAAATTTTACTTCGATAAAAGTTTATCGTACAAAGAATAAGGAAATAAAACATATGAATTCTATTATTTAATTGATGATTTATTTAAAAAAAAAATTCATACATGGAGAAAAAATCATATTTATTAATAAAAAATTACATAAACAAGAAAAAAACAATTTGATTAGAATTTTCATAACGCAAATTGAAGAGATAAGTTTTAAATAGTAAAAGTAATATATATATATATATCTGTGTGTGTGTGTGTGTGTGTGTTTCATAGTTGTTAGTATGTGTAAAAAAAATATAATGATTGTTTATCTATAATTTTCACACTCAATTCAATAATAATAATAATAATAAATTGTAAAAAAAAATTACATATTATTATGTACTTTATTTCTTTTAATTGTATATTAGGTTCGTTTTGTATGTATTTTATCATTTTTATATTATTATAATATTATTTTTTAATTCTTTTCAAAGTTTTACTACGATGAAGCCTCATATATGATACATTTTGCAACATTCAATATGAGGTGTTAAAAATACAATAAAATGAAAATTGAAAAAAAAAATAATCCTTGCACTCTTTGAATTGTTTGTATTAAAGTTTTATACTCTTTGAATTATTTTAATTGAATTTCTCTATTGAAATCCCATGTATGACATGCATCACGTTTTTAGGAGTGAATGCTCTATGTTAGCTCACAATTAATAATGTTATAGCAAATAAACAAAAACAAAATAAAATGAAAAATAGAGGGACCCAATCAACTAAAAAGAGTATATTGTTTCAATGAAAATAATTCAAAAAGTACAAAGATTCGTATACGAGAAAAACTCATTTAAAATACATATAAGAGCTCATTTAAACAAATTTCAAAACTAGAGAGACAATGTAATTAGTTATCTTGTAAAGTAATTATCAACGCAAAATGCTTGACTATTATACTTGTCTTAAATAGATAAATTTTGGCATTTAAAACCTTAGCTATTCTTTTAATTTTAAATGTGTTGTTTAAGGAATACAAAATATGTCATAGTTGAAAGACTATAAGAGAATCTCAAATCCATGGTAAGGATAGAATTAATAAATATGAGGATTATTAAATATAATTTTTTAAACCACTATAACACGCTCATTTATGAGCTCAATTGATCATTTTTATCTCTCTATCTTTCTTTGATATTTTAAGGTGAATAACCCTAGATCTAGCCTTTGATGGGTTAGATCTTGTATTTTTTAATTCATCTTGTTTTATATTTGTTGTGAAGCTATATGTGTTTGAAGATGCATAGGCCTTCAACTTCATCTCTCTCTGTATATTAGGAAATGAACAATGGCATTAAATTTGATATAAGATTTTAAATTTAATATTTACTTAATTTTATGTTAGGTTTACATATTTTTATTTATATGTAATATCTATAAACTTTGATTCAATCAATCATATAAAAAAATTACTTTGGTCACTCCATAAAATCATATAATGGAAATAACAATATATAAAAGGAGTGGGAATAGAACCACTAAAAAGATCATCTTCTCTTTGAGTGAATTTTTGTCATTTTGTTTTATTAACGAGTCTCAACTCTAAACTAGTTTTAAACTTGTGCAACACGACAAATCGAACAAAACACATAAAATTATTTTAAAACATAATTTTTGTTTAATTTTATGTGCTAGTGTGAGTATATTAAAATATATTAAATCAAAAGTAAAAAAAAAATTATTTTTTTAATTATTAGTTGAACTAATTATTCATTATGTTTTTTTATATATAATTTTTCTGCCAAAAAGAACACCATTTATTCTTTTATATCCGGATTCTTAACTAAAAACTTGTAAGAAAAATAAAAAATCCATGAATTCTTAACTAAAAAGTTTTCTTATACATATTTTTTTCAAATATTAGACAAATTATCTTTTAAAAAATTTTAATCTTTAGATTATAATATATATAATCATGCCACTCATTTAAAAATTAAAAGAATTCGTCATATAAATTACATCAAATTTTTTTAAATAACAATATTCTAAAATTCGTTAAAAAAATCATACATAGATCGCTCTCTCCTCCCTTCTCTCTCTCTTTGTTTCTCTCTCCTCTTAGTAGCTAGCGATCAGGTTACAATACAAATAAAGTTGTAGATCAAAATAAAAATGATTGAAAAAATGAGGGACGAAAGGACAATATGAACAAGACTTTACCGATAAAATACATGAAAAAACCTCAAAATTATTTAAAAACCGCTCAATGTACAATAAAAAAGAGGTAATCAATGTTGTAGACGGAATAAATACTTGAAAAATAGTTAAAATAACAAAAATGCTACTGACTTAAAATCACAAAAATACAATCAAATGAATAGTATCATGTAAATGTGTAAATAGTCTAAAAATGGTAAAAATCCTATCTCTTCTAGGGTTTTTTTTTGTAATTATCCCTAGCTAGAAAGTCCTATAAATAGGAGTGCACATCTCATCACCTCCCAGTACATCCCAAGTTAGCTTCGAAATCAAATTTCAATTGCATTCGAGTGGTTTTCATAATTTTGATGGAGTTTCATCTCCTTCTCATATTTACTTTACTTTCTGTGAGTATATTCACTTTCTTGCAACATTTGTGTTATTATTTAAAAAAAATCATGTCTCATGCATATAATAGACATCGATTTTATATAGTTAATGTTTTGAAAATGGGAACCCGCCCCTCCGAGCTTGCTAACACACACCTCTCCATTTCCATGTTGCTCGTGCTACTGTTTGACACTTTCCTTAACCTTATGGCAGCTGCTGCTAGTAGCAAGTGATGCTTCTTTATCAGCTGAGGACTACTGGAAAACAGTGTTGCCAAAAACTCCATTTCCGCAAGCTCTTGAAGGTCTTCTTCAGCAGCATGGTGAGTTAAAAATTTGAACTCCTCCAAAACCAGAATATTGTGTTAAGATTGGCAAACGGTAGATCTATTAGAAAGTAACTTTATTTTCCACCTTGGCGTGGCCTTATATCAATACAGTAGGCTTAATGCCTCTTCTTCTTTTTTCCTCCATACCCATTCCCCTTCATTAAAAAATTTCTTCCCAGATGAGATTAAAATGTCATTAACCTTCCTTCTCTTCCTCTCTATTCACTTCTTTTCAAAATTAATTATTAAATTTTTGAGTTGAAATAATTATTTGATATGATATTAAAGTTTTAATGATTAAACAATTACAAGTTTGAATTTTACTACCTTCAATTTTTCTCTAATTAAATTAAAATTTTTATCTTCAATTAAATTAAAAATCTTACTACAAGGCAGGAAGATTATGTGCAAATTTAAAATCTAAAAAGTTTTTACTTAAGAAAATGTATTAGATAGTTAATATAAAATTATTCTTAAGACTCATCCAATAGTTTAACTTTTGGATTAAGATAGTTTGTTTGCAGTTTTTCAAATAGTTGACAAATAAGTTTCTTTTTCATATTTGCAAGTCAATTTTATAAAAAAAAACTTATAAACTAAAAAAAAAAATTACTAATCAATGAAATGAAGAGCATTTTTATTATTTTCCTTTAGTTTCTTTCTACGTATTGCCTAGTTTAAACTTATTTTTTTTTACCTCAATAAAAATTATTATTATGACTATTATAAGGACGGAGGCAAGAAATAAGAGTCATTTTGCAGGGAACACCAAGAGCAAAAAATGAGGGATACAGACTTGAAATAAAAGCATACTCTACAAGTCTTTAGAGGGAAAAAAGTAGGATCCCCTCCATAACACGGCATTTAGTATAGCTAATGAATGAATCCCTACATAAAATCATACGTATGCATGCACACACCACATTACTATCAAACAGAAACAGAAATGCTAGAACTTAAGCTGACGCGTCAACGCGTGTTTGGTTTTTTCTTTTTTTCTGTTTATTGGAGAGAATTCAAGAAGATATATATATAGTGGAGAGATCGAAACGGCTAAAAGAAATAAAAGAAAAGCTATGGAGAAGTCACGTGAATTAAGCTTTATAACAGGGAATACCTTTGCTGTATGTTAGTAACGTAAGAACCTTAACACATTCTTCATTAATTCATCTCACTCTCTTTCAAAGTGCGTGTCCCAAAATTCATGATCAAGGAAATTCCTATATAGATTAATTAATAGCAAATGAAATAATGAATTGTTACAGCCATGTAGTAAAAAAAGAGGGAAAAGTCTCTTGGTTAAAAGTGATTATTATTATTATTATTATTATTTTGAAGTAGTTATGAAAAGTGAAAGTGATATCATGGATCATAACATGGCCTTCAATAAGCGAAGAAATACAGCATATAAAAGCCGATACAACAAGACCTATAACAAGACTCGTGATCCAGTTACAATCGAAGAATCCATGAAAGATAGAGTTGCAACTAATGATGGTAAAGAATATACATTTATAATAAAATAATAATGTATATATAGGATATATGTTTTCTTTTCTTATATGTAAATTTCAATTTCAAATAGGTATGAAAAGTGAAAGTACTTTTTTGGAAGATGACATGGCCTTCAATAAGCGAAGAAATACAGCATATAAAAGCCGATACAACAAGACCTATAAGAAGGCTCGTGATCCGGTTACAACTGAAGAATTCATGAAAGATGGGGTTACAACTAATGATGGTAAAAAATATATATTTACAATAGAATAATAATAATGTATATATGGCATCTATGTTTTCTTTTCTTATTAATAAATTTCAATTTCAATAGGTATGAAAAGTGAAAGTACTTTTTGAAAGATGACATGGCCTTCAATAAGCGAAGAAATACAGCATATAAAAGCCGATACAACAAGACCTATAAGAAGGCTCGTGATTCGGTTACAATTGAAGAATCCATGAAAGATGGGGTTGCAACTAATGATGGTAAAGAATAGACATTTACAATAGAATAATAATAATGTATATATGGCATCTATGTTTTCTTTTCTTATTAATAAATTTCAATTTGAATAGGTATGAAAAGTGAAAGTACTTTTTGGAAGATGACATGGCCTTCAATAAGCGAAGAAATACAGCATATAAAAGCCGATACAACAAGACCTATAAGAAGGCTCGTGATTCGGTTACAATTGAAGAATCCATGAAAGATGGGGTTGCAACTAATGATGGTAAAGAATAGACATTTACAATAGAATAATAATAATGTATATATGGCATCTATGTTTTCTTTTCTTATTAATAAATTTCAATTTGAATAGGTATGAAAAGAGAAAGTACTTTTTGGAAGATGACATGGCCTTCAATAAGCGAAGAAATACAGCATACAAAAAGATGTACAATAAGACCTATAAGAAGGCTCGTGATCCCACTACAACTGAAGAATCCATGAAAGATGGGATTGCAACTAATGATGGTAAAGAATATACATTTACAATAGAATAATAATAATGTATATATGGCATCTATGTTTTCTTTTCTTATTAATAAATTTCAATTTCAATAGGTATAAAAAGTGAAAGTACTTTTTTGGAAGATGACATGGCCTTTAATAAGCGAAGAAATACAGCATATAAAAGCCGATACAACAAGACCTATAAGAAGGCTCGTGATTCGGTTACAACTGAAGAATCCATGAAAGATGGGGTTACAACTAATGATGGTAAAGAATATATATTTACAATAGAATAATAATAATAATGTATATATGGCATCTATGTTTTCTTTTCTTATTAATAAATTTCAATTTGAATAGGTATGAAAAGTGAAAGTACTTTTTGGAAGATGACATGGCCTTCAATAAGCGAAGAAATACAGCATACAAAAAGATGTACAATAAGACCTATAAGAAGGCTCGTGATCCCACTACAACTGAAGAATCCATGAAAGATGGGATTGCAACTAATGATGGTAAAGAATATACATTTACAATAGAATAGTAATAATGTATATATAGCATCTATGTTTTCTTTTCTTATTAATAAATTTCAATTTCAATAGGTATAAAAAGTGAAAGTACTTTTTTGGAAGATGACATGGCCTTTAATAAGCGAAGAAATACAGCATATAAAAGCCGATACAACAAGACCTATAAGAAGGCTTGTGATTCGGTTACAACTGAAGAATCCATGAAAGATGGGGTTACAACTAATGATGGTAAAGAATATATATTTACAATAGAATAATAATAATGTATATATGGCATCTATGTTTTCTTTTCTTATTAATAAATTTCAATTTGAATAGGTATGAAAAGTGAAAGTACTTTTTGGAAGATGACATGGCCTTTAATCAGCGAAGAAATACAAAATACAAAAGTAGATATAACAAGACCTATAAGAAGACTCGCGATCTAGTTACAACTGAAGAATCCATGAATAATGGGGTTGTAACTAATGATGGTAAAGAATATACCTTTAGAATAGAATAATAATGTATATATAACATTTATGTTTTCTTTTCTAATATGTAAATTTCAATTTCAAGTAGGTTTGAAAAGTGAAAGTACTTTTTTGGAAGATGACATGGCCTTTAATTAGCGAAGAAATATAAAATACAAAAGTAGATATAACAAGACCTATAAGAAGGCTCGTGATCTAGTTACAACTTAAGAATCCATGAAAGTTATAGTTGCAACTAATCATGGTAAATAATATACATTTAGAATAGAATAATAATGTATATATAGGATCTATGTGTTCTTTTTTTTATATGTAAATTTCAATCTCAATTAGGTATGAAAAGTAAAAGTATTTTTTTGAAAGATGAGATGGCCTTCAATAAGCAAAGAAATATAGGATACAAACGTCAATACAATAAGGCCTACAAAAAGATTCGTGATCCAATTACAACTGAAGAATTTATGAAAGATATGTCGTAACCAATAATGGTATATATAAAAATTTATACTAATAATGTATATATATCATTGATGTCTGTAATTAATTTTCAATTTCAAATAGGTAAAAAAAAAAAAATTGATAACATTTTTTCTCTTTTTGTTTTTTTAGAAGATGTCATGATCTTCAATAAGTGACGGCGAAGAACATAGATTTAGACCAATTATTAATATTTTTGATTTGCAATTTGGACCAGATAAGAAGGAAATCGAAGGTACTTTCCCTTATGATGATGACACGGTTATCAACGATTGGATTGACGAAAATGATGACCTCGCCGATACAGCTATATTCTACTTGTACCGTGGTCTCTATCCTGGCAAAAAGATGAAACTGCTTTTCAACAATGCTGGAAGTAGAGCTGGTTTCTTGCCTCGACAAATGGCTGAGTCCATACCATTTTCAAGTGACAGTGTGCCAAAAATTTTGGAGCACTTTTCACTAAAGACTGATTCAGCAGAAGCAAGTATTATAGCAGATACAATAGATGAGTGCGAGTACCCAAAAATGGAAGGGGAAGAAAAATATTGTCCTACATCTTTAGAATCCTTAATTGATTTCGTTGTTGCAAGGCTTGGCAGCAATGTTAAGGTGCTTTCAACTCAATCCGGCAAGAAACAAGAATATACTGCTTTGACAGGAGGCAAAATGATCGGAGATAGAGCAGTGGTATGCCACAAGGAGATATATCCATATGCTGTGTATTATTGCCATGAAATCGAGGACACCAAGGCTTTTATGGTTCCATTGGTGGCTGCTGATGGCACTACAGTTAAAGCAGTGACTATTTGCCATGACGATACATCTACTTGGAGCCCAGAGCACGTGTCATTTGAACTTCTTAAAGTCAAACCTGGAGTGCCTATTTGTCACTTTCTAGCCAATGATACCCTCGTTTGGGTTAAAGCTAAAGATGCAGAACGGGACTTCATCACCCATCTGGCAATGCCTATCACTGATCAGTAATTAAGGTAAAAAGCTGTATCATCTTCTCCATTCGGCTTTTTATGACATCCTAAATAAGGAGGTAGTGTTAAGTGTATCTATTGCAGTTTGAAACTGGATTGCTTGAACGGTGTGATGAACTATTTGTGTATTTTTAGTTCAATAAAACTTTCGAGTCTTTCCTTAAATTCCTATGCTTGAATTTTTGTGTTTTCTTGTCATCTGCGTAGGTATTTCCTTATACCTCAACTAACATGCATGAGTATCCTTCTTTTTGGTTGTGAATTTCTTCTTAGGTGCCTCAATTAAGGGGATTTTGAAATAAAAATGTTATATAAAAGTTGGAAGACAGTCTGCAAGATAGAAGATAATCTATCTTCCTCTTAGACTTCAAATTAAATGGCTAAAACTGATATATATATTGTCATAGCCCAAAATTTCCCTATACTTATTTTATTGTTATTTAATTCTTATGTTATTTTTGTTTTGTTTGAATTATTTTAGAAAAAAAACATACAAAAAAAGAATATATATATAAAATACAGAATCTCTCCGAAATCAATTCTCGAATCTCAGAAAACCTAAAAAAAAAAAAATGTAGTGTCCAATAATAAAAGCTGGGCAGTCACCCCCCACTGCCAAGGAGGACTGCCATAGCCACTCCTCAAGGCTGACCTTCATCTTCGCCATCCCAATCTCCATGAACTCTCCACCAAAAATCCATCCCATCTCAGCTACACAACAATGGCAAGAAGTGCAGCACCAAACTTCGAAGAGGTGCCGTGAATGGATCTCATGACTAAATGCCTCTGTCGGATGAACTGTCCCAAAGTTGCTAAAGTCTCAATGTGATTATCAAGCCTCTGCCATAATCATCTCCATCAATCCCCTCCTCCCTACATCTCACTCTCTCATCTACCCTTTTTTCTCATACAGTCCCCATAAAGAACCCTTGTTTCATCCTAACCTCGCCTCAAGATCACCAACGCCAGCCATTACTCCATGGCAGCCACCCGAGCACATGCCATCCTTATAAACCCATAGTTCTTCTAAACAACAACTACCCTCCCCATTCAGTCATCTCTCCACACCAACAAACACACAACTCCCTGAGCTTCCATCTCCACAGCTGCAAGTCCCCACCATAACAACCAGTAGCCTCGTAACCATTTAACCGAGAGACCCATCCTTTCATCACAACAACCATTTTCACTCTAACCTCCCTTGGCCGAAAACACTAGCTGCTGCCCTGTTATCCACCTCTCTGTCTTCATCTAAAGCCAGCTCTCTCTCTTCCAAAGACCTCAAACCAAACAGCCCTAAGCCTCCATAAACCCTCCATCGTTAAACCCGATCTCCCTTGCCAAAAAATAACGATCTCACCATCTCACAGGCAAAAGCACATACACCTAGCGTGCATACCTCCCAAAACTACCATTTACCGTCATCCCCTATCTTCACAGCCTCTCAATACCAAAGCTCCTACCATACAAACATCGGACATCCCAACACCCCGAAACCTCTATAATCCACTACTGTAACAGCCCCTATTGAAGTTCGTACACGAGGCACAAGATCATCTGACCTCCCACTCTAATTTCTCTGAATCCACTGAAGTCGTGCTCAATCTCGTTGCATTACTTGTGGCAAATCTTGCCGATCCAAACAGAAGGTGATTTGCATACTAAGAGAACTGGCGTGAGGATGCCATCCTCATACGACCTGAGAACAAATACAGAGCACCTCCAGTAGCCTCTCTCTCAAGCTCCCAAAACCCCAGGCAACAAAAGGAGAGGATGGAAGATATGAAGGGAATTCAGATCACTCTGATCTAGAGGCCTCGGGTGTAAAGGATGGATGGCAACCGGGTTGTGGAATCGGAAAAGAGACCACGAAAACAAAGGACAAGACTGAAAAATGGAAGAGAAAAATTTTTGAATCACTTTGAAGCAGAGAAACAGTGAAGAAGGAGAGGAAACCGTATGATTGCGGTGGAGATTTAAAAAGGATGGGAAGAGGACGGAAGGTAAGATATTATTTCTTCGTTGTATTTGGGGGATTAGTATGAAAAATAGGTTGAGGAATTGAGATATGACTGAAGTTTTGTTACAGGGGAAAGAGGGCTGGATAAATCTAGCCCGTGAAAGCGCCAAGAGGGCTGGACAAGTCTAGCCCGTGAGCAAGAGCTGGACTGTCTAGCCCGTGATATTAGTTATTATTATTATAAAAATAAATAAATAAAGAACTAGACCCGCTTGTTAAAGAAGGAGAAAAACTAAAAGAAAAGGAGGAAAGAAAAAGCAGATGGATTGGCCCAATGGGCCCACCACCACCAAAAAGAAAGAAAGAAAGAAAGAAAGAAAGAAAGTCTAATGTTTTTTAGTTTTAATTTTTGTTTTAGATATTATCTTAAACATTTATTTATGCATGTTTTATTTACTATTTAATTTAGATTTAAGTATTCTAGTTTCCTTAGAATCTTATTTGGTAATATTTCTAATTATTTTAATTCCCAAGTCGTATTTCTATAATTAGTTTAGATAATCAAATGATAAATGAATTATCGAATCTCTTAATATTTAAATATTGATGACAATTCTTTATTGATAAAAAAATAAAAATTCTCAATGAAGTCTCCTATTTCATAAGGATTATCATTTGACCAAGAAAAACAAAAATAATAAAAATTCTCAACGAAATCTCCTATTTGATAGAGATCGTCGTTTAACCAAAAAATAAAAATAATAAAAATTCTCAATAAAGTCTCCTATCCGATAGGGATCGTCGTTTGACAAAAAAATAAAATTTCATGACGAGGTCTCTTATATGATAATAACTATTGTTATAAAAAATCATTATTTAATAATTAGGATGTTTTCCGACACATCGGTTGTGTTGAGACTTAAAGTGAATCCTATTTTTTAACCGACATGTTGCCCGATAAAAAGGATTGATGATCGTTTCAATATGATGTCATGCCAAAAACTAAAAAACTTAATTTAGATTTAAAAATTAGAGTTAAAACTGAAAAATAATTTGAAATGAATAAAATACTTTAGGAGATGAATTTAGGACTAAATTAGACATGGTACATTTATTCAAAAATGATATTTTTTGGTGATTAAATATCTTTCAAGAAGCATAATCAACTCTTTACCCGAGAATCTCGACGATCATTGCTATTTTTAGGTTTCAGTTCCTTAATACTAAGTGGCGAATCCGAACTTGTAAATAATTCGATAAATAAAATCTAACTCGTAAATTAGATTTTTTTAGGAGTCCCGTTTGACGTTGGGTAACGACATATATATATATATATATATATATATATATATATATATATCAAAACATAAACTAACTTCGTTTTTTTATAATAATTAACTAATTTTAAGTTTGACAACAAGTATAAAAATCATGGAATGCAAAGTTCTATAGAAACTAGAATCTATAAATAATGAATGAAAATTCATTACAAATGACAATGACATTGGAAATATAAAAACTTACAAACACCTGGAATTGCTAAACAAACTCCAAATGGGACTCCAAACATTGAGAGACGAGATTTACATGTGTTACAACGAAAGTAGCAATCGGACTAGGAGCGATCTATCGATCTACTTGATTACAACCTATAATTATAACCTACTATGTTTTGAGTATTTGAACTAAAAGATAAATCCGATAATTTACAAGGATTGTGCTTGTATTTGTTGTTGATGATTGTTATGTCCTTTTTTCTTTGTTGCAATCAACAAGGGCTCGGAACACGAGCCGAGTCAACGACTAATTGTTGGCGTAACTAAGAAAGCTTAAACAAACTAGTCTATGCAAATATTTGGTTATGAGGTTGATTACAAATGAAAAATATCCACATCACGGCCACCATGCCTATCATAACAAAAAAATTCCTCTAAATTTTTTATCCTTTTTTATTTTATTTTTATGATTTTATTTTTACTTTTGTATCATCCTCTTTTAGTTATTTTTTTTATTTCTTTTTTATTTGTATTTTCATTTTGAAACTTACAACAACAAAAAAGGGCAAAAATAAAAAAAGATAAAATAAAACAAAATTAATTACATTAAGGGCATGATTGAATAAAATAAGATTAAAATTAAAGTAATTAAGGAAACAATTGAAGAATGTGAAACATCTAGTGGCTAAAATTACAAGATACAAAGACCCGATTGAAGAAATTAAAAGTACAAGGGCTACAACGACACACCCAAAGGGAATAATTAAAAAGAAATTAAGTCTATATGGACCTAAATTAACCTAAGAAACAAACAATAGGACCAATTTAGGATCACCCAAATGACTCTGTTGTCCAAGCTTCCCTAACAATAGTCCGGGATGCCAGCTCTAATCCTCTCGTTAGTGTAGGTGCCCAAGATTCAATCATGTTTGGATATGTTTGAATTATTACATCATTGCATTATTTATTTTATTAATAATAAAAAAGTCTTTTTATTAATTCTTATTGGTTACATTTATTTATTGAATAGAATTAGATAGAAGTCCTTATGATATGCATTTGCATTAGTGATTGATCGAAATATGTGAGACAAACATTAATGCACATAAATGATATCATTAAATGTCTCAAGTAGTAGCATTGTCAAGAATGGGCATTAACTATATGCGATTAGACTTGTGAGTGCTATGCTTATGCTATATGATAGCGAGTAAGAGATCTCACACATATTGGCATGATGATGCCAAAGCAAGTACTTAGATGATTAATGTTTGAGAACATATCACTAGACTTGAAAGTTTTCTATTTTGGAAAAAGGTTTTCTAAAATGAAAAGTTTCCTAAAATTAAAGTTTTCTAAAATAGAAAACTTCTAAAATATAAAATTTTTCTATTTTAGAAATCGGTTTTCTAATTTGGAAGTCGGTTCCAAATTTGAAAATAAATTACCTAAAAAAAATTAATTTCCTAATTTAGGTTTAAAGGTAATTTATAAATTTATTTCTTAACGTGAGGCTCTTAAAAATATCTAACCTAATATGGATAGTCCAAATTAATTAATTAGGCCAATAGGTTTAATTAAAAGCCCGAAAGATATTTTAGTGAGAGAATAAACATGAACCTTATTGGATAAGGATGAATATTCTAAAGGATAAGATTAAAAAAAGCCTACATGTCTAATAACGCCTAATCTTTGGAGGATTAGGAAGCAATAATCTAGAGTCCATATGGGACAAGTTGTTACCCCTTCCTTGTCCTCTAAGGACAAGGAAGCCTCTCCCCTTATAAATAGAAGGAGAGGTGGGGCAAAGAAAATAAAAAAATAGGGCTACATGATAAAAGCAAAAACAAGGAGAAAAATATTTTTCTCCTTATGCTAACACACACCGCTTCTCCCCTTTCTCTTAGTGTTGTCGCACAATATCCCCGAATAGATTTCTAAAAGGGAAAACACTAAATAGGTCAAAAGATATGGAGTTAACACTCTTCTAATTTTGAGTGCTTCTTATGTGGATGCTTACACTACATAGATTATCAATAGAGGCCGGATGCTTGGACGTCTCATTTTTTGTAAATGTTTAATTCTACACTACAAGAAGTAATCCTTTATTTATGCTTTAATTCATGTACATATGATTAGATGATTCAACGACATGGTCTTAGGAACTTTAGATGGAGAAATTTTTTTGTTTTATCCCTCACCTTCATATGATGCATGATCCTTTATCCTCCCTACCCTTTGGTACTTCTCATCATCTTTAAAGAAGATAATGGACGAGAGGGACAAAACTCACTTTTAGCCGGCATGTGTATCAACCAAGAATCACGTATGTGCCACTTGCAATACACTGTACTAAAAGCACATACAAAACACACCAAAACCTATATATTAGTATGAGTTTTGGCTTTGTTCACATAGAGTCAAAACCGATAAAAAGCTTAGAGAGGATTGTCAATTATGAGATAATTTGAGGTTTATGGGAATTGATCTTAAAAATGAGCAAGAGGCCATTCGAGTATAAATATTTTCAATTAAAAGAGACATGTGGGAAAATAAAGGGAAGAAAAATAGAAAGAAGTGAGAAAAATTGAAAAGAAAGAAGAATTGAGATGAAAAAATTACGGAGAAGCTTAGTGGTTTTGGGTTCTTACCAAATGGTTGGAAGGAAGAGACATTAAAATTAGCATCCTTAAGATAGAACTTGTAGCTTCTAGGTTTAGAAAGACCCTACTTCACCGTTTGGAACGGTTAGTATCTACGACCAATACCCATCCTAACCCAAGTTACCTCAAGCATACACCTTGGTAAGATTTCCTTTTTGATTTATAGTTCCTATTAGCATTAATGTAACCATTGGTAGCTTCAAAATGAATAATGGCACCGATATTCATCATTCCTATCCCTATAGAAACCTATACCCTTTTTGAATTTCACTCGTTTTCACGTTATGTTTTGTGAGAATGAAAAATTTTGGTGATCGACTAAGGTAGGATTTTAGCATTACTCATTCAATTTTGGGTTAGATTTTAGATTTAGGATGGTAGGAAATAGATCTAAGGTTTAAGATCTATCCGATGAGGAGGAGAAATTAATCAAAAATTTAGATTATTTAAGGGAATATCCATAAGATAAGGTAGATTAGGCGTTTGATTTTGGAAGGAAAGATTTTGAGTGAAATGAAGAAGATGAAATGGATTTAGGGCTTATAGTTTGAGATGAAAAATAAGCAATCAAAGGGAAATGGCTTTCTAGGCTAAGGTTTAAAGCTATCCGGGTTAAGGCTCATAGTTCTCTGTCGGTTTGAGAGAGAAGGATAGATCGATCAAAGTTTATTAAAGATGAACTAGGTTTAAAATAGAAGAGAAGAGATCGAATGGTCTGGTTGAGGAGAGATTTAAAGTGAAAATGAAAGGAGTACAAGAACCAAGGTTGTAGGAGGTAAAAGATAGAAGAAACGATCAAAAGGCGAAGAGAAAGAAGATGAGAGAGATGGACAATTTGAGTTTGGATTGATTTTAGTTTCGGGAATGATTTGGAAAAATGTTAGAGATATTGGTTAGGCTAGGCTAAATGGAAAAGAGGCAAAGGAGAAGCGAAACGAGAGGCGAGAGGAGTAAAAAGACGAGAGAGATGAAAGAGTTGGGTTTTGATAGATTTTAGTTTGGGGAACGATTTGGAAAAATGTTAGAGATATTGGTTAGGCATGTAAAGGGTTAAGGGGGTTGGTCAAAGCCTAACCCGTATGACCAAGATTTGGGCTGATCTCGGCCAAGCCCAAGCTCCGAAAAAGGATCGATCTGTCTCAACCCGGTGCGTCCGGCCTAATAAGCCGAAGCCCACTAGGCTCAAAAGGTCCAATACCTCAAATTTAGCCCCTTTTCTAGATTAAATCGAGTCATTTTCTCGGTACATACCTTTTATTTTATGGTTAATTTAGGTTTAAGATTTTGAATTTTTTTTACATTTATTTATTTACTTATTAAAAAAATTTTAATTTTAGGTTTTATTTCAATAATTAGATTAAATTATTAATGGGTGGATGAATCGTCGAGTTTTCTAATTTTTAGAGACTAATCACGATTTCCCATACATAAAAAAATAATAAAAAATAAAAAAGAAAGAAAAAATAACAAAAATGATTAAAAAAAGAAAGGGGAAGAACTAAAAAAATAAAAAAAGAGAAAATGCTAGAAATAAAAAAAAAAGAACAAAATATATATAGAAAATACTAAGTAAGAATACTTGATGAATGATGGATTTTCATTATGCCATTGTCTCGATAGTGGAATACCGGGAGCCGTGAACGACCTAAAAAGACTAGGTGTTGATTATCATTTTGGATTAGGATTCAAACCTAGTAGGAAGGACTATTTGAGAGCCATTAAATAGAAGAAAGAAAAGAGGTTAGTCAAAATTGAGGGTCTAGAGACAAAAGATGAGAGAATCTCTATTCCTCATATTCGAACAATCTTCCCCTACCTAGCTTGTGTGATCAATTGAATGAAGAGATAATGAACTTAGGGGGCAAAAATAGGCGGTCTATCCATCAACGGTTAGAAGTTAAGGAAGAAAGAAAAAGCTGAATAAATCATTCCTCCTAAGTCGTTGGTGGTCGTTCCTCATATTACAATCCTACCACAATTAACTATCAACACCCTCGATGAATGCTACCAAGCAACCCATTAATTAAAGAATGTAGATTGAGAAACGAACTTGATAACTAGAAAGAATAAGGGGTTCAATTGGTCTATACTCGTTAAGTAATTTATTGCCTTGACATCCCAATCTTTTAGTAATCCATCCGAAGATACTAAAAAGAACTTGTGTTGAACATTTATATTTAATATTAATATGAGATCATAAATTACTTTTTAAACCATGTGTCCACTCTTTTCCACTCCTTTTAGTAACATTGTATCATTTAACTATCCTTTTTTGACCTTTTGTTTGGTATCTGGTTGTGGTGTCATTATACCCAACAAATTTACTTTGCTTTTTTTTAGGTACAATTTCCAATTAGAGTTTTTCTATGTCTCGTGTGATTTTTACTTGAAAGACTACCATTGACTTTCAACTCGATGCATCGATCATGATATTTGCTTTACCCAAATGGTAGTGGAAAATCATGTCGTGGTCATTGAGTACTTCGAGCCATCTTCTTTTCTCATAGTTAATTCCTTCTAGGTAAAGATGTATTTGAGACTCTTATGATCGGTGTAGATATTACATCGGACATCATATAAGTAATGTCTTTAAATTCTCTAGACGAAATAACGAGTAGCCGGTTCTAAGTCATGGGTAGGGTAATTCTTTTCATAGTCCTTCAACTATCGAGATGCATAGGCATCACCCTTCTATCTTCCATCAAGACTACTCCTAATCTAATCTAGGAGGCATGGGTATAGACTACAAAGTCCTCATTATCCTTTGGAAGAGCTAATACTAGGGCTGTAATTAGTTTGAATTTTAGCTCTTAGAAAATCCTCTCACATTTGTCATCCCACTCAAACTTAGCATTGTTCCTTGTTAGTTGAGTGAGAGGCACAACTATTCTAGAGAATCCTTCTATAAATTTTGATAATAGACTATTATCGTAAGGAAAATCCTTACTTTTGACACATTCTTCAACTCGTTTCCATTCTTGTACTACTTGCACTTTACTAGGATCGGCTATAATCTCATCCTTGGATATTACATACCCAATGAATGCTATTTGCTTGAGCCAAAATACACACTTTTTGAGTTTAGCATATACTTTATGCTCTTGTAAAGTTTATAGTGGCTTCCTTAAGTGTTCCACATGCTCCTCATGACCTCTTGAGTATACCAAAATATCATCAATAAATATAATTATAAATTTATCCAAGCATTCATGGAACATCTAATTCATTAAATCCATGAATATTGCCGGTGCATTAGTTAACTTGAAAGGCAAAACTAAAAATTTATAATGCCCATATTGAGTTTTAAAGGTTGTTTTTTTCACATCATCCTCCATGATCCTTAACCGATGATATCCCGATTGGATATCGATCTAAGAAAACACCAAACTCCCTTTAACTGGTCAAACAAATCATCAATCTATGAGAATAGATACTTATTCTTAATGGTCACTTTATTCCAATCTAGATAATCTACACATAATCATAGTAACCAATCCTTTTTTTTCATAAATAATACGGATGCTCCCCACGACAAGTAGTTAGGTCTGAATGTAACCTTTATCCAAGCAGCTCCTATTTTGTATCTTATGTTCCATTAATTCTGCTGAGGCTATTTGGTATGGTGCCTTGGATATAGGTGTTATCCCCGATTCTAAATCAATTTCAAAATTAATCTCCCTTTTTAGAGGTAATCTCGATAAACTTTCAAGAAAGACATCCGGAAAATCCTTAACCACTTTAATTTCTTCTAACTTTAGGCTCTCCTCTTTTATCAACCATATTCACTAGGTAGCACATACATTCACCTTTTATCATTTTCCAAGCAGATCATTGTTGAAACTATGGTTATAGATCTTATTCTAGTTCCAGCTTGTAACTCTAAAGGTTGCTCACTCGGTGGATGAAATATCACCTCTTAGCTAAACAATCAATCAACGTTCCATTTTTAGATAGGCAATCCATGCCTAAAATAACATCAAAACCTTAAATACTCAAGACTATGAAATCAATATATAAAATGTGATATCCAATTCTCACTTCGCATCTTTTAATCATAGCATTTGATTTTAACGACTCTCCGGATGAGAGTGCCACTATGTAAATAATATTCAACAATTCAAGTGTTATCCCTAATCATCTTAATAATGATTGTAAAATAAATGAATGTGTGGTACTCGAATCTACCATTGTATATGTAGTAAGATTAAAAATTAGTACATTACCACATATCATATTAACATACTCATTATCCGGATCCTCCTACATCATCGTGTACATTCGATCGAGAACACATCATTCTTTGGACACTTTCTTCTTCGGATAGTTATTAGCCAAATATCCTCGCTTTGCGATAGAAGTAGCATATGTTCATACCAATCAAGCAATCTCCTATATGTGGGTGGCCATATTTTTTGTAATTTGGTATAGCTCGTTCTCTTGTCTTTTGTGGCCTTACTCGCTCCTTCCTTGTTTTTACTACGAGTACGCCAATTTTGATTAAAGTGGTCTTTTCCTACTAGATTGGCCTTGAAACTTATTTGAAATCATTTTTTCCTTTACCCGTATCGAGAGGTAATCATGTCCACTCCTTTTGACCTATCTCAATTTCAAGTGCCTTCTTACAATACCCTTCTAAGTATTTGTAAACATTCGGATAAAACTTCTAATCTCTCGCATTCAATCCACTGGAGAATGTTATCACCTAAATTTTTACCCTTTATTAGTTTTACTTCTATTGCAAAATACCCAAAAAAAAAATGAAACTTATATCCTTTAATTAAAATAAAGGAGGGCACAATTTGGAGAAACAAAAAGAAAGTTTCAATTAATTCAAATTTAGGGAGCCCATTGAAGCAAAAAAATCAAAATTAAACTTGAATTGATTGGTGATAGAGTATGGAGGAGCAAAACAAACTTTGTCATAAAAAAACCCTACACATAAAGCCATCCATGCATTTTTTGGTATAACAAGAATGTTCACTCACCACCTTAAGGAGAGGAAGAAGCCAACCGCCTCCCACTACAACTCTCTCCTCTAGAAAAACTCCATGCTTTAGCTCTTCTCCCGAAAGCTCATTTCACCCCTTTTTTCCCTTATCTCAACCTTCATAGCCACACACATAAACACCCTTTCATCTCCCTCTCCTTCATCCGTGACTTCCCTTTTACTATAACTCGAACAACCCCCCATAAACACCGCCTCCAACCTCTCGTATGAACGAACCGTCGTAATTCTCTCCGCCTTTGCAATAACCTCACATAGATGCTTTACCAGCCTCTCTCTCACCTACAGACTCCACTATGTAGCCCTCTCCCTCTCACATAACACACTCGCTCGTAAGCCCCATTGCTCGTCGCACGTTTACAGCCCCTCCATACTAGCCTCTACACGTCACAACCACCACACCTGCTCTCTCCCTCTCGTTAACCTAATGCTAGCACCCTCAAAGCCATCGGACTCGAGCCTCTTTTACGCCCACTACTCCCTCTCTCACCAATGCAAATAGGTCTCGCCTAAGCTTTTTCTACCAACCATGCTACAACCCTCATAGCAGCCCTTTCTCACGCCACAAATAGCCATTGCCTAAGCTCCTCCTTTTAGTCACGCCACATCCCTAAAACACCTCTAAAAATAGCCCAAAAATAACCTTTTAAACGACCTCCCTACAAGCACCCTTTTTAGTCGACCTTTTCCTCATATAAATTAGCTCGAAACATAGCCATCAAAACCTTCACTTCAGCTTCCTTCAAAGCCATCAAATATCAACAAAAAAGCCTCAAAAATAGCCCCAAATAGACCTAAAAAAACCTACCAAAACCCCCAAAATAATCCCTACAACCATTACTAACAACCTCAAGAACCCTTACGAACAACCCCTTTAGACAGACTTATTGGAACTACCAAACCACCCCTAAAAACATCTCCAAACTAGCTTCAAAACCACCTAAACCCCCCAAAAACACCAACCAAAACAGACACAAAATCTCCCTCAAAATACCCTATTAAACACTTTTTTGAGTTACTAAAAAAGAAGAAATAAGAGTAAAAAAATCAACATTTTAGGACTTTTGGGTAAAAATTCTAAAACTATGACATTTTAAAAAATATAATAAAAGGTTAAAAATGACTGATGCACTTGAAATGTGTTTGAAATTATGTTGTTTGGCACCACATTTATGAATTAAATGTGGTTAAAATGAAATAGTCTTCGTAATGATCGATAAAATGTCATGTTTTTCTCGCTATCATGCCTATTTGTTTTAACATGACATTTGTGTTTAGTTTTGTGATTCAACCGACTTTTCATGATTGTTTACAATGCTACAATGAAGTCGTCGGTTGCTTCTCACTTATGTGACGAAGCCATCGATGGCTTCGAAATCATTTTGTATGGTGCATGATCCCTGTTTTTTCTTATTTTGGTTTACTATTCCTTACCTTTTATTTTAAATGTTTTATTGCTTATTTTGTCAAAATGAAGCTACCGATGGCTTCCTACTTATGTGACGAAGTCTTCGATGGCTTTTAAATAGTTATCTCGCTCCTTATCGAAATGATATAAAGTTATCGGTGACTTTTCACTCATGTGATGAAGTTGTCGGTAACTTCTTAAATGTGTGACACGAAGTCGTTGGTGGCTTCCCACTTGCGTGAGCAAAGTTATTGATGACTCATGGCTCATCCCAATAAAAAGGTTATTTATCTTTAGAAACTCACCTATTTTTTGATAATAGGTTATGTTCGCTAATGATTAGCCAAGATTCTAAATTTTCACATTTTTCCTATTTGGGTGTGGCGCATTGGCCTTAGACTAGCTCGAACACTCAAACTACTCGTTTTATACTTGAACCATCTCATCTTATATTTTTACCAAATAAATTCATTTGAATAGGCATAGAAGTATAACGGAATAAAAAACTAGATTTTTATATTTATAAACAAACAATGCAACCTACCTTAGGTAGGACGGGATGGTGGTGACGATATGTCTTCCCCATACGTAACCGACCCTTTATCCGGATATCCATATAGACTAGTATGTTTAGGGTTTTCTAGTTCTCTCCGATTAGTTAGGTGACGACTCCTTTGTTTCGATCCCCTCCACTTGCCGGTGGTCGACGTCGATAGAGAAAATGCTCTTTCTTCTATTCCTCATTCTCGACAATAAAAGTACCGTAGTGACAACCATGTTCAAATTTACGAGAATTACTCCATCATTGATATATCTTATAGAAATTCCTATATCTTTTAAGACCTTACTATATTTGAAAAATATTTCTCATTAAATATCTCCTCAAACTAATCATATGTGAGTCGTTGCACATCGAGGGGAACCTTTACCGACTCTCACCAATTTCAAGCATCTTTGACCAACATAAAGATTACACAAACTATACGATCTATATCACTCATAGCTAAGTTCTCAAAAATAACCTCCATGGACTCAATCCATTCTTTAGCAACAATGGGATTTGGACCACCCCTAAACTCCTTTGGGTTAAGCCTTTGGAAGCGCTCCGCCACTTCAGCTCATTATGGTGGTCGTGCCTTAACCAACCTATGTTATTATATTTGCATTATCCTCTACATTTGTTCCTCATATCTTTCTTATTGCTATTCCATCATTTCTTGTTGCCTATTAAATGACTCCATTAATTTCATCTCTCGATCCAAAACTACTTGACTCCGACCCACACCATTACTAATATTATTATTATTAATCCTCTTTGGCAGCATCCTTTCACTCTCTTAATTCATGTGTATAAACAAGATAAATTACATTATTTAATTAATTTCTCAAACTTCAAGTTAATCATATCATTCACAGTTAACATCCACATTGCATTCACTCATAGCATTTCATACACATAACATTTAAGCATAATAATTTATCGAAATAAATAATCATGCCATTCACATTCATCATTCACATTTAAAAAGCAATCATAACATTTCAATCATCAAACATACTTACTTATTACTAAAGTTCATCTCTAGCGTATCTTACTTGCGTCTTCCTTTCATTCTTAGGTAAATCATGCTCTAATACCATGTCCGTAACACCCTTGACTTAAGACCTAATTAGATTAAGGATATTATCGAGCATACGTCATAGTAAATGTAAGAAACAAGACATTGTGTCTTTCTTATGGTGTTATTAGTTATGGTTTGTGTTGTGGAAGCCTATTAAATAGCTAATAGGTCCAACTTTCCTTACAAATTTTAACATAAAATGCACAAATAAAATTTTCCATTTTAACATTTTATTTTAATAGTTTAGATTGAAATAACTGGATCTCGTATCTCTCGATTTTGCTAAATTCTTTTCTATAAGCCAAAATAAATTTATCTAATCGATACCCATTAATCGGTAATCTAACCTTTTTCCTTTATTAATTAATGTCTTTTATAAGATTACTTGACTACTCGTGTCATTATTATCAAACAATAGTATTGAGGAATTAAACTAATAAAGTCTACATCTACATATTACTATGCTATTACACATTTAACATGTCTAAAATTTAGCTTATATACAACCTATTTAGCTTTTACATAATAGCCAGTTTAGTACTACACTACTACAAAAGTGGTTTATTTATTTACATGTCTACTTTTTTTTTCTAGGTGACCATCTAACTATTCATTATCTTTATTATCATATAAAACAAGTAGTCATACCTAACACATAAACCAAGATATCGAGAACAAATGGCATAATAACATGAAGTAGGTCCGACTTTGTAACAAGCAGGTGAGATACACTTATCGAAAAGATGAGGGAGTCCCTTCAGTAATAAGCTCCATGGAAAACATATCCATCACTTTGTATTCTTCACCCCTACATTATAAGAACTCGGGTGAGCTATTATCTAGTAAGTTAATCATGCATACCATGTACATATGTAAGTGAAATACACTTTAAATGCACTTTGAAATCCTTGCCATGTTCTTTTCTAAAATCATTTTCTTTTCATGAAATCTATGCCATGTTCATTCTGAAAATCTTTTCTATGCTCGGATATGTCCCGCCAAACATTTAAATGTACACATCTATACATGCTCGGTCCTCTTTTCCTAAGCATTTCTCCGATGGGGCTACTACCAATTCCCTCACAAGTCGAGGCCACTACCAATTCCTCGATGAGAAATGCCATTTCCTTCTATTGGGTTCTTTACCAATTCCCCAAGGAAGAAATTCTTTAGCCAAGGTCATTACTAATTCCCTCGGTGAAAGAAATGGCTTTGCAATTTTCTGTCATCTGGAGCCATTACCATTTTCCCTAGTGAAGAAATTCTTCGAAGGAAATGCAGAGACCATGAAAACTATGAAACCATGAAAACCATGAAGTCCTTTCACTTGCCTTTGAAAAATCATGAAGAAAATTCTCTTCATAATTTTGGCATGCATATGCATTTAATGTAAATGCATAATCCCATGAATCAATGTAATGCATGCCATTAATATGTGTGCATCTATGCAATGGAAATTGCATAACTCAACCTAATAAGAAGCACATCAAAACCCATTACTTTTCTATGCATCACATTCCAATCAAGGTATATAATTCAATCATGAAAAACATTTAACACGAGGTACCATGCAATATCACATTTCACATATTCATAGGAGTCATGAAATACATTTGGCAACACCACTCAAGTGACAAGACATTGCACCAATTCATTCATCCATGTCACAATTTTCATAAGCATAAACAATCATACCACAAACACTTAAATTACACACTTTGAAACCATGCATAGCAATTAATTCATCATGGAACCACAAAATTAAACCATGTCATGGTAAACTAAAATTTCTTCCTACATTTTTAGGTGTGGTCGAAGCTTGCCCTTCACTTAAACTAGGTAGATTTTTCTTGTTAATCCATAATTTCCCATGCTAATCCATTTATTCATTCTAACTTCATCGCCTTAACCATCTAACACACTAACACATGAATTAAATATTAACCCTAATTTCTCCCATTTAGGCGTGAATATACACATACCTTGAGCTAGGTGAATTATTCAATTTTAATTCCAATTTCCATGTTAAATCATCTTAATATACTTCAATAACATGTAACCAATCAAGTAAATATTAATGCATCAAAGGCACTAAAAACCTTAATTTTCACTATTTAGGCCGAATATATGCCTAAGTGAAACTAGATTTATTTTTTCAATTTTAAGGTCAATTCTCATGCCAAATCATCTAATTGCATTACAATAACTTGTTTTTAATCAATTAAAAAAAAAGCACAATAAACTCTAAAGATCAATTTTTGTGTTGAAAGTTTCATCATGAAGTAGGCTAGGAAATTTTGCATTTTCATCACTTATTTTCATGCTTAATTAACATATTCTATCATTAATTTCATCAATCTCTATACCTAATCCATTTCCCCTAATTTACACATTCAAGAAACCTAACCCTAATTTATTCAATAAATTCAATTAAACTTCAATTAAGTATGCAAAACCAATAATTCCCACCCAATAACAAATCCATGTGATTTAGGTGCAATTAACTTTCCTTAATTGCTCCAATTAAATCTTTTTTAGGTTGAGTTTTCCTTTCCCTTTTTGTTCTTCCAAGTTTAAACCAAATGCTAACTTTTTCCTCCTTGGTATTCTTGATCTTCCAACTACAATTTATGCTTAATAAAGTGTTTTTGGTGTTTAGGTTAATTTGGTTGAAATTTCCTTGGAAATTTTCGTAAGATTTTACCCTAATTTTGTAATTTTTCCAACCATTTTCTTCCTCATTCCAAGCTAAATTTATAGGTGAGCTTGGATAGACTTTTGCTTATGTTTACTTGATCTTCACCCTTCATTAGGCTTAATCTCTACCTTCGATTCATCTTTTAATCCTAGCTCTATCATTTTGCTAAATCTTTATCATTCACCTTTCTTTTAATCCTAACCATCCATCACATTAATCCTAGCTTTTCATTTGTTTACTTAATTATTACATTCATTAATATGGAGGGTGAGGTGGCAATTGAGGTGAAAAGATTTGGCCAAAATATTCATTTTAGTCCCTTGATTTATCCCACTTTTTCAATTACATCCCTACCTTTAGCCTCTTCAATTTTAATTGACTACTTTTAGTCCTTCCGTAAGACCTTTTCAATATCTTTATGCCTCCTCAATATTATTTTCAACTTATTTGAGGGCTAAAGCTTTTAATTTTATGCAATTGAGTCCCTAATTTTATGCAACTAGGTCCCTAACCTTTTGCAATTAAATCCCTATGCACATAATTAATTCCATGCACTTTTGAAAAATAATTTCTTTTCACCATAAATTTATACACTTCCTATAGTAATTTATTCATCAATCACATAATTTTTATGCACCTATTTAGGCACTCAAAATAATTATTTTGCATAAAAGTGCATTATTTATACATAGCAAAGTCAATAAAATATTCATTAAGCACGTAAAAATTCACTTAAACGCATCAAATATTCTAGCACCCCTCTATTAATTTTTCTATGCATGCAAGAAAATTTTCACACACATTTAATATATATTAATTTATTTATTAATAGGTTTAGGATATTACATTCTTAGAATTGAGAAATAAGAAGATAAAATAAAGAAGAGGAAACAAACGAAGAAGAGAAGATGAAACGAGACTAAAAGGAATATGAAGCAAACAAAGAGAAGAAGATGAAACAAACTAAGAGGAAGGGGAATATGAAGCAAACAAAGAAAAGTAGATGAAACAGACTAAAGATTTTCAAACGAAGGTGTACGTTGGGTTTTTGATAAATATGAGTCTTTGTTTGTTTTTTTCATTTAGTTTAAGATTAAATGGGTTGGGCTAATTAGGCCTTTTCCCTTTTTATATTAGACTAATTTTTTATATAAAAAATTATTTAAAGATTTTTATATTTTGGTTTTGATTTATATTGAAATGATTAAAGTTCACATTGCCACGTGTCCTTGTCCGATTAACTATCGTTAATTTTAATTTACCACGTAGGATGAATAGTTAATAACGTTATAATGAAGGGTCTCAATCAACAAAATTTGTAAGTGTAGAGGGTTTCGATCAAGCTGAAAAATAATAGAAGTTCTCAATTAAAAAGATTAGAACTATACTAGGACCGATTATGGGATAAACCCGATCCTAAATTGATGGGTTAGTATGAGCTTGCCATGCGGTTATACACTCTTTAAATAGGAATCTATTTTTTGAACGATCGTGGCTTTAAGAAGGAATTGGTTCCTAAGGAAAAAAAAACCTCGAGGAGGTTATTATAATTTATCTAAATTAAAAAAAAAAGTAAATTTCAATTTACCCTTTCTTGGTTTATGTATTTTTTTCAATTTCACAAAAAAAAAAAAAGCCTTTGATTTGTTTCGTTTAGACTCTATGTATTTTAATTTTGCTTCAATTAGTCTCCATATTTTTTATTTTGTTGTAATCGACTCTCACATTTTTTACTTTTATTCCAATTTTTCGCCTTCGTCCGTTTTTGTCAAGTGTAGATTTTAATTTTATCCTTAAAGTTTATAAAATATCTCAATATCATCCGACAAGTAAAGAAAAAAAAACTAAATTAATTGAGATTAACAAAACTAGAACATAAAATTAATAGAAAAACATTTTTTTTATTGAAAAAAATGTGATAAAATTTGAGAGGGTTAATTTCTTAAGAAATATTAAAATCCTACTAACTTCAACTCTCAATTAACAATTTTTTTTTCTTTATCAATACTATAGTTAAATAAAAATCAATATTCAAATTATAACTCTCTCTATTAATTTTATCTCGTGAAAACCTTCACCATTTTGATCCTTCTTTGCTATCATGTCTTTATTATTATTATTATTATATATATTGTCATCAAATAACACATTTAATATGTGTAAATAATCCCGTTATAGATAATGTCAAAATTGTCTTATACTAAAGTTATCATTCCACTCTTATGAGTTTTCCAAATCTTTTTTTTCCTTCCAAATTCTTGTTCAAGATTTTAAAATTAAATAAAAAAAAGTATAGATATGATACACTAGTGAGAGATTGTATGAGAGACATCGACAATGGTGGTTGACAATTTCATTAAAAAATATTTTTATCATGTTTATTTTTATTTAATTTATTCTTACATGTATTGATGAAAGATTTCTAGATGGTGTTTATTGAAAAAAAAAAAACCTTCTTTTATTTATCATATTTGTGTCATTGAAAATATATTTTTTTAATGATATTTTCAATTTAATTTTTGCATTTTTATCTTTTGGGTTATATTGAGATATTCTATAAACTTTGGAGATAAAAATTCAAATTTACACAAAGTGAAACAAAAAAAATGAAAGATACAAGGTTTAGTTGAAACAAATAATTTTTTTAGGTAAAACTAATAAAATACATAAACTCTAGGAGGAAAAATTGAATTTATCCAATAAAAAATAATGATGATTGCATTGTGTTTTTAGCAATATCCTATTACAACACTACATATGATATGACAAAGTTCAGTAGTTGAGAGACATCTTTTGTGTTTTTACTTGGATTTGAGCATAAGGCTTTGAAAGGTTAAACTTTAAGCCCAAATAAAAGATAAAACCCACTCCTCTAAAACACCAAGCCCGGCCTAGTGACTTCCTCCATTCCATTCCCTCTCTAGAAAGAACTCGGCGGGAAAATCCCTTTCCCCAAATCCCTCCATTCAAAAAATAAAAAAAGTCCCCAAATCACTTAATCCCAATTACCACCACCACAAGCGGCGATGATAAACGTCCTGAACGTGGCAGAGAAGCCGTCTGTGGCGAAATCGGTGGCAACCATACTGTCACGGAATCAGCTTCGAGTGAGAGACGGACGGTCCCGGTACAACAGAATATTCGAGTTCAATTACTCGATTGGCGGCCAACAATGCCACATGCTTGTCACTTCCGTCACCGGTCATCTCATGGAGCTCGAATTCGAAGATAGATTTCGAAAGTGGCATTCTTGTGACCCCGCCGATCTCTACACGGCTCCCGTTCGCAAATTCGTCCCTGAGGTACCTCCTCTCTCTCAATTTAGACATAGAGAATATTCTGCACAGTCGCGAGCGACAGGCGGTCGTGGTGTTTCATTATTTTTTTTTCTCTCGGATAGGATAAGTTGGATATAAGAAGGACATTGGAGGAGGAAGCAAGGAGGTGTCAATGGCTTGTGTTGTGGCTAGATTGTGATAGAGAAGGGGAAAACATTGCATTTGAAGTTGTGGAAGTTTGTAGAGCTGTAAATCGAAATCTTACGATAAGGAGGGCTCGGTTTTCTGCTTTAATTGAAAGGTTTTTTGAGGCAAACTTTCTTTGTTTTTGGGGATTAGTTACCGTCTTCTTGAGCGTGTTTCTTTTTGTTTTCATTATGAAAATATCAGGGATATTCATGAAGCAGTTCAGAATCTTGTTGCTCCTAATCAGTGGTTTTCGGATGCAGTGGACGCTAGGCAAGTAAGTATCTTGAAAATCTTCCGGCTTTATTGTAATTTCCATGGAGTTAGTTTCTATAATGTGAATCATTTTGAACTGTGAACTATTCATGTTCATGCATTAGCTAAATACTCTTTGCAGACTCACTTTTCCGTGAAAAAAAGATCGATTTTGTCTTTTCTTTGCAGGAAATTGATCTCCGAATTGGTGCTTCTTTCACTAGGTTTCAAACGATGTTGTTGAGAGATAGGTTTGTTATTGATTCCGCTCAAGATGATAGAAATCTTATTCTAAGTTATGGGCCTTGTCAGGTATGTTGTCATTGGTAGCCGAAAAATTTGCTTACATCATTTGTTTCGATTTTAAACCATGCTGTGGTTATGATTAGTCATTGTTCGCCTCTATGACTTCAGTTCCCTACACTTGGGTTTGTTGTGGAACGTTACTGGGAGATACAATCACATGAGCCCGAAGATTTTTGGACTATCAATTGTTCTCATAGATCGGACGAAGGCCTTGCTACTTTCAGTTGGATGTAAGCTTTGGATCTTACTGCATCATGTATCATTTCCTTTTGGATTCCTGGAAATATATGGTTAAATCTTACAATATTTTTAGTTTTACAGGCGTGGACATCTTTTTGATTATATCTCATCTGTTATACTTTATGAAATGTGTGTTGAGGAACCAACTGCAACAGTAAGTCACAGAATTCATGTGCCTGGTATAGTTTTGATATTGACAACAATTTTTATGAAAATTTAAATTTTTTCTTACTAATTGCCAATCAGGTGACAAAGGTCCAGCAGCAGGAGAAGCTGAAGTATCCCCCATATCCTTTGAGTACGATTGAGCTTGAAAAACGTGCTTCACGGTACTTTCGGATGAGTTCTGAACAAACCATGAAGGTCAGTACTTAGGAATTGGGATGTAATAGTATTTTACGATGAATGCCTGCATTTCTGTTAATTGTTTTAGACTCATGGGTTTGCTCTTTCTTTCTAAAGTTGTGTCCTTGTAACTGGTTGAATGTTGCAAAAACAAGAAATTGAACTAGGTTACTAATATAAGCAATGAGTGCATCCAGAATGGATTATGCACCTCAATGCCCCAGTTACTTCAGTAGTATCTTCACCTTTTCAAAGAAAATGTACTGAAGCTTGGCTGTTGAGTACTTTAAATGATACCACTATCATTCTCCACCAGATTGTCTATCCAGATTCCGCGATCAGAATTTTTACACGTCTCATATAAAAAAAAAAAAAAGAAAAAGAAAAAGAAAAGAAGAATTTATCACGAGTCTCAATGACTTTCCAATAATCTACCATTTAAAGCTATTTGAGTCTAATTGCATCGACACGATTTTGCTTTTTCGAAATTTCTCTAGCCAATCGTTCCTCATTTCATTTTCTTTGGTTGCTAGGTGGCAGAAGACCTATACCAAGCTGGTTTCATTAGTTATCCTCGTACAGAGACTGACTGCTTCTCTTCCAGGACTGATTTGCATGTCGGGAACGTAGTTTTTATTGTATTACTTGGACAAGTTGTTCTCTTAAGCTTCTCTTTTAGCAACTGGTTTATGAAATTATGATTTAACCTGATGTAGACAATCGTGCAAGAACAACGAGAGCATCCTGTCTGGGGATCATATGCACAAAGATTGTTAGATCCTGGAGCAGGACTTTGGAGGAACCCTAGTAGTGGTGGGCATGATGACAAGGCCCATCCACCCATCCATCCAACAAAATTTTCCGCTGGAGAATCCCGGTGGAGTCAAGATCACCATGTCAGTCCATTCCTTGTTACTTGTATCTACATGTTCTTGGCAATTTTCTTTTCCCTCTTGTTCCAAATTAATGGTTCTGGCTTTGACTGTGAGTTTTTGAAATTTAGTTGCTTTCATTTTGTCCAGAAATTGTATGAGCTGGTTGTTCGGCATTTTCTGGCTTGTGTTTCACAGCCAGCTGTTGGGGCTGAAACTATAGTTGAAATTGATATTGCTGGTGAAATGTTTTCTGCATCAGGGAGAGTGATATTAGCTGTGAGTATCTAGTATCATCTCGAATAATAAGTACACATTTTTTCATTTCAATTAATATTTTTGTCTTGCTATTGTAGATCATTTGCATGGTTACCATGGAAATAATCACGGCCCTTATGTAACAATATTGGCTATGATGGTCACTAACATTTTACAGTTTTATAGTCTTGGATTGTTTGATTTGATTCAACATACAATTATTTGTGTTTTTGTTAGAAATATTTGGAATGGATTTTCTTGGTAAATTCTTAGCGTTAATGACAATATTTTGAAGACTGAGTCAAATATTGTTATCAAGGCATATTTAGTATGGGTGATGTAGTTTGATGTGAAATTGGTATATATTTTTTTTCATTTAATTAGGTAAGCAGGATGTGTATTTATTTATTATGGAAATTAAGATATATAATCAATCGATGTATTAGTGTTTTTGTTTTTACTGAAGTTGCTTGAAATTAGTACTTTGGAGGTGATGTTCAACTACTTTGGTCATTTTTAGGTAGATTATTAAAGTCTCCATATTAGAGACAATTTGCTAAAATTTGTCCAATTCACCCAACGATGGCTGTGGCCATTGCGTGGAGCTGTTATGCTGCAACTGCAAGAGGTTAGGGTAGCTGGTAATCTGAAAGTAGCTGCCTGTTTCCTTTGATGCTGACCGGCCTTTTCTGTTTCTTGTATGTCCACTAGATATAATGAGGCATGTTGCTAATCAACCCTATAATCTGTAACGATCAAAGGAATTCCTTTCATGGTATAAACCCATATTTACTCACGTATCCTGTTCAATTTTGTCAGAAGTTGGAAACAAATGACCAGCATTGTGATTGGTGGTTAGTGGTTATTAGACTATAGACATATTTAATAAAAACGATCATGAGTATTTTGAATCAATTATGATAGCATTCCCTTTTATTTTGGTTGCCTTTGTTTTGTATGGGATCTAATAGCATCTTGTTTGACCAGAAAAATTACTTGGATGTTTATCGTTTTGAATCATGGGGGGTTCAATGATTCCAACATATGACCAGGGACAACAGGTTTGTCATTTATAATCCAGGCTTTTGTTGCATTATCATTTAATTGTACCTTTTCTGATTGGTAGGCTGTGTTTCTTGCAGTTTTTGTGTATATTTGATATGCTATGTATTCATTTGCAAAAGTCTTATGGAATGAAGTTATAATTTTTATGATGTGCTCTATATCAATTAGATGGATTTATTGGCCAGTATTTAAATGTCACTAATTTTCCAAGCAAACTTGTGTCTGAGTTGCTTTGTCAATTGGCATAGCATGCCTCATCCATCACTTCTGTTATCTTTCTCATCATATAACAGATTGGAAAATGTGTGGTAAATTGAGATAGAAAGCAACTGTTCACCTTCTAGGCTTGGATTCTATATCTTAGGACCTATTCTGAATGCTTAATCTGCTTTCCAGCCATGGTTGACACCACCTCACTCGTTTAAGTTTTCACATTTTGGACAACAGTTGGATAATAGTTTGATGTGGGTCTTGCGTATGAGAGAGTTAACCACTGCTTTAGCATTAGAAAGATGGATGGTTGAATAAAAGCTATTGTAAGTGGACTTGTTGAATATAAACATCTTTTGCTCATATTAAAAACGGTTACACAAAAAAATGAACATGTCTGGTTCGTTGTTGTCTTGGGGACCTTCTCTATTTTTCTTCTTTTTTTTTTTGGAGGGGAGGGCGGGGGTGGCAGCTTACCGGGGCATAAAACCCCAAAAAAAAACAACAGAAACTAATTTTGTTTTGTGCAATTGGTCATTTTTAAGGCAGAAACTGAAAAATAACAGAGCATTAGATATTGGATCATGTTACCATTTGACAAAGTATAGTTACTGGTTCACAATAGAACTTTGATGGTCCAAGCTTTGGGGTTAGGATTTACTTTCTGTTATACAACTTCTTTTATATGTTGAAGTCTAGATAATTATTCTATAGTTTTGGACAATGTTGCAGTTCATTCCGACAACATTGACTCTGGACTCTGGAGTCACTAGACCCCCACCTCTTTTAAGTGAAGCTGATTTGTTGAGTTGTATGGACAAGGTAAGAAGATTGGAATTCGCAGCATTTTGTTCTGGTATTTTGCTCTCTATTGTTTACTAGTTCACTATTTTCCCGTAACAGTGTATAATTTTTAAATTGGTTCCTCTCATTTGCTTGTATATATAAGGCGGGCATTGGTACAGACGCAACAATGCACGATCACATAAAAAAGCTGCTCGATCGATTCTATGCCACAAAGGATGCAAACACTCGCTTTTCACCAACTAATCTTGTAACTTCATTTAAATCTCTCTTAAGTCTTAATGAAATATCTTTAGTGTTCTTATGCTTGATCTTCTTGTCCTTGCGATTACTTGCAGGAGTTTCCTGTTTCATGTGTTTTATACATGGGAAAAGATACAATTTGATAGGATAAGTGAAAATAGGCTGAAGGGTTGCAAGGTTACTTAAACTTTAGAATATCTCCTTGTTATGCATGTATTGAGTATAAATTGTAGTTTTACATTTTAAAGTGTTTGATTGATCAGCTAAAATATTATAGAAGTATTCCCTTCTAAAAGCTCCAACCATGTAATGTTCGTTACTGTTCTTATGTCTCAGTCAGGTTGGCAACAATATTTGTTATTGTGTTATCAGAGCTTGGATTTCAAGATATTTGACTAAATGCATTTTTGATAGTTTTGGATTGCTGATTGTATCACTGCAGTCTTTCATAAAAAGTTGTAATTATTGGAATATGAGAGTTCCAGTTGTTTGCTTTAGAATTTTAAACTTCTTAGCATCCAGACAAAAATAGGTAAACATGCTTGGGCATTGATCTGCCAAAAATAGTTCCTGTAGATTGACTAAGTGCCTTATTTATGCTTTACATAAAAGGTTTGCTTTGCTCCAAACATTCAACAAGATTTCAATACTGTAAAATTTAGATATTTCTCTCTGAGTGTTATTATTATTATAGGTAGGCATCTCAAAATAGAGGTTTAAATATTATATGACAGTGGTGAGCAATTCAACTCAGATAAAACTCTGTACAGAACTAGTTGAGGTCAGCCTTTTCATGTCAGTGATGGCAGTCTTCAGTTAGATTTTATATGCTACAGTTGTTACTGAGGGCTTTTAGCTGTATCTGAATTTACATTTCTTTGTGTTGACTTTATTGAAAAACCTCTTCTATGTAAATTCATTATATCTACAAGCTTTTGTTTTCTGTTTCCATGGCTTGATTTTCCTGCTGAGTTTTCTTATTTGACCTTCAATGACATTGTTTGGCAAACTGCAATCTCTGGTTCAAGTGTTGACGCAAGATCCATCATCTATTAAATGCTCATTATGGTTTGTTTATTACTACAATATAAGAGAAGCAAATTTTGGTGCATAGAGCTGGAAGGGTGATAAAATGATGTCTCAATTATGTCCTCTAGATTGCTAATTGTTTTTTTACTAATTATTAATTCAATGCATTTCAGGGTGAGGCACTAGTTATGGGATATGATGACATAGGGTAAGTAGTTCACTATTTTCAACCGGCAAAGAAACTGTTAGAATGCTGAACTTTCATTTTAATATTGATCTGTGATGGAGAAAGGATTTTAGTATCTATTTGATTAGTTATTTCAAAGTTGTACATCATGTTTTCTTGTGAGGTTACATGGATGGAATTATACTTGCTGCGGAGAGATTTTTTATTGTTTTAGTACTTTTTTTTTTTTGGTTAAAAAACTTTTAGTCAAAGTGACGATATATAATTTTTCTTTTTCAGGTATGAACTATGGAAACCAAATCTGAGATCGCTGATGGAGTATGACATGAAAGAAGTCAGCATGGGCAATAAAAGTAAAGCAGAAGTTTTGGCAACTTGCTTGCAGCAGATGAAAGCTTGCTTCTTAGATGTATGTTGGAATACACATAATATAAGCTTAATCAATTTTTGGTTGGAAGGCCATGTTATAATTGTCTTTTCCTCCAGAAATCATGAGAATTGGTCATCATAATCCAATGTTAAGTTCCTTTCTGAATAAGCATAGTGATACACTCTTGCAGTTTTTAGATAATTATATGCTTGATCACAGGGACGCACTAGTTACTAAATGAAAGCTGGCATGAATTACTTGCATACACAAACAAGTTTGATTTAAAAAGGAGATAATAGGATGAAATCAGTTCTAATGGCTGCAGGGGTTGTATTCTCTGGCTTATGTTGTTTTCGTCGAGGCCTAAATGTCTTTGGCCCATTCTTTTTCAAAAATTTTCATTGCTTATACACTTGAGCTTGTTTCTGAAAAAGATGACTCAAATGTCTCTCTGACATATATACTTCCAATGCCAATTCTCACAATTCATAACTGAACTGAAAACATCTGCAGGCGAGGGTAAACAAAGTAAAACTCTTAGAAGCCATGGCAATTTTCTTTGACAGGTTGTTCTTTCACCTTCTTCAGTATTACAGATGATATGTTCCAATATCATTCAGTGTATCTTTTTCTCTTATTCAGATCTGATAGATCGAGTGGAGATGACAGTAATGCTTCTGGGGAAAATGTCCGTCCATGTGGACTTTGCCTGGAATCAAATATGGTGCTCAGAAAAAACCGGGTAATGACTTTTATTTTGTGAATTTCTAGATATATATGATCAAAGTTTCTTCCACTTATGCTTGAGGATAAGTTTCTCAGTTATCCTTCATTCTTAGTTGGTTGAGGTGGATGAGTATTTATTCCCGTAACTTCTGTTTATGATATTCTGGAAACAAATTTAAGCGAGTCATTGGTTCTCACAAAATGCAACTTCCCTCCAAACAGGATGGCAATTTCATGGTAGGGTGCTCTGGTTATCCACAGGTCTGTGCCCTTACCCTCAAAACCTGTAATTCATTGTAAATAACATTTGCCAACAAGGAGTTTTCTTAAATTGCTACATTAATGGCACATCAAAGTTAATTCCCTTATCAATGGTGAAAAGAAACCAAATGTTGTTTGTTCCATTTCATTTGGTGGTGCCTAACCTATAATTCCCATAATCTTCATTGTTTACTTCAAATCATGGCCGTCAGAATTATGCTATATGCTTGTTTGCATTATTATTATCTCATACGGTACAATGAAAGATGATTTAGCTTCTATTTTGTCTGTCTGTGTGTGTGTGTGTGTGTGTGTGTGTTGATGACATTACTTGCAATTATTTAACTTATTATATTCTTACCAGTTCATGATGGTTGTATCTTGGAAGATTATTTCCATCATAATTATTAAAAACATCTGTTCGTTTAATTTGTTCAGTGCAGGAATGCCGTATGGCTACCTGGACCTGTTTTAGAAGCCACCGTAACCAACAATATATGCAACTTTTGCACTCCAGGTTTCGACAGCTAATTTATATTGACTTGGTTAACTTTGTGCCTGCTACCAAAAGACAAATTTAGCTGCTCTCTCTATTTTAAGCATATGTTATAAATTCCTGCAAGTTCAGCAATCCCAAAATCTTCATCTATATGGGAAAGATACCATGGACAATGTTTCACTGGCAAATCCTAATTGAGCTTCATTGATTGAATTTCTTAAAGAAATATTGACATCGTTCTATGTACACATCCACTGTGTGTTTTTTATTGCTATGATTCAGAAACTGAGACATATGCCATACCATTTCATTGCTTCCACCAGAGGCATTTCACACTTTCTGAGTGTTCACGTGGTATGGGCTATGTCACAAGCATCATATGGGTTTCTACATATTACTGATATGGTGTTGTCGTTCTTGCTTGAGATCTTGATTATTCATTATTGACACAGCTTTCTTTTAGGTCCTGTTTACTTGATCCAATTTAAGTTTCGCCAGCTTGAAATACCACCAGGCTTCAATGTCAACCATTTGGGTAAGTATGGCCCCATGGTAACGTAGGGATTTTTTGTTCTGATTTTCTTATACTCTGATGTAGGTACTCTGGGTTATGTACACATAAATCAGTTCATTTTGTTTAGATTTCGTATTTGGTATTTTTTTTTTAATTAAATAAGAATATTAGGAATGAGATCTGTGTTATGCCATCTCAAATCCTCCATTTTTTTTTTTTTTTGAAGTTTGAACTTACCTGGTAAAAAAATTTGGATGGTCGAATTTATTTCAATTTGACATTTGAACAAGTGTTTCACATTCTCTCAGATGCAGAAGTGAAGAACTCAAAGACCTTTCACCAATGATTAGGTGAAACAGACTTATGTAGGTTTCTCTTGAGGGCTGCCTGGTCTATTAAGGACTAATTACGTAGTTGGACCCATATCCTTTTTTTTTTTTTTTTTGGCATATACAAGGCATTTTTTTAGCAGGTTGACCCTTCTATTTAGTGTTAGAAGAGTGAGATTTGCGAGGTCATCCTTTCTAGTTGTAGCAGAGTACTACTGGTTGTTTACACAGGGGGCAGACAATGCAAACTGGAAAAAGCCGCAAAGGACCAATTTATTAGCAATAGTCAAAACACGATTGTTTCCTTTATAAAACAAGGATTCGCCTCCTTTGATTGGCAGTCATTTGAATAAGCATAGATTTTTCTGCCAAAAAATATGATAATTTAGCTTTCATATTTGAAGAAATGAAAACGGGAGACGCACTAACATACGTATGCCATTCTTGTATTCTTGATTAAAAGACCTTTCAGTGCTTGGAAGTTGATAGCTTATTTCAAATCCCTCCTTGTGTTGAAGGAGATTATTTATTCAAATTTTTATGTCCATTTGTACTCTTTCTTATCTCAACTCAAATCAACAGAACAAAGCCGTAGACATTTTTCAATTTCACTCAGACTTCTCCTCTATGCTGTATGCTTTGGATCATGTTCTTTCTGGTCTTTGTGATTACTCTAAATTCAGTAGGGTCAATGTATGTACATTTATTTGTCCTTGCCACCAATGATTGAACCATTTTAGTATTTCAGAGGGTATCCTTATCATTTCATCTATCAATGCCATTTCTAGCTTCTTTGTATGCATGTTTCAATTCCTTTTTCTCTTTTTGTAATGAGTTTCATGCACATCAACTTCTCTTTTGCTATTTTAATGTTTTCTGCAGACATTCACAGATCCACTCATGCACTTCCACATAGCAATTTTGCATTCTTTGCCAATGTTGAATTTTTTTTACACGTCATCAGGTTGCATTGGTGGCTGCGATGAGACTCTTAGACAGATGATCGAAATATGTGGAACTGGTTTTCGCAGTCAAGGTGTGTATACATGCTCGGCTTGATTTGTTAATTTAACGTAGTCAATTAGTCAAATGAAGTAGAGTAATTAGACTAGGTATTTGAAGATGAATGTTCATAAGTTCATAACAAGATTTATTGTTCTGGTTCATACCGAGGAGTTGTGTCTGTAAGAAACAAACATTGAATCCTTCCCATTCATTTAATGATTCTAGGATATATGGAATTTGTCTGACATCCATCTTAGTGTAATTGTATTTGGTCTGAAATGGTTTCCCCAAGTTCACATCAAGCATGATACTTCCTCCAACTTTTGTTGTTCTTTTGAAAATTAATGCATGCCTGGCTTCGCTTCTTGATTAGAAATGTTGTGAATGTATTATCAATCCTTGAAAAAGGTTATTTATATGTAAGAGAATTTTAATTTGGGATTTGTTTTCTCCTTTCAGGAAAAGAACTTTTTTTTTTAATGAGAAACTTGAACTGAATTCTTCGATGATTATGTAATGGAAAAAAGATCATGTAGATGCAATTTGCTTTGTTAGCAACATGTTGGTTAGAATGAGTTGTTCTTTATATATTCAATTATATTGTGCAGCAATAGGTCGACCAACCACTACAACACCCAGCAATCGACCAACCACTACAACACCCAGCAACCTCCAACGAAGTAACTCTAGGCAGGCACCCTGCATATACTGTTATCAAACAGGACATGCTTCAACCGATTGCCCTACACAGATTTCAGCCGCTCGACGTGTGCAATTTCGTGGAATGAACCAACAGAATGGTACTACTGATGAACTTTTATTTTCTCCTGATCGTTTATGAGATTCCTAACTAAGCATTTTTTATTAGAGACCAAATTTTATTATGATATCAAATATGGTTGTTCACATTGTATCACTTTATACCATCTCGAAAGTTAAATTAATTTACATGGAGGGTTTAACTTTGCTTTCACTGGGAGTATGTCACATTTTATTGGACACTAGGACTTTAGTTATTCATAATTATTTGGTTCTTTTCTTTTATAGATTTTTCTTGATATGTGATTCACGATGACTATGAATCCTACAAGTTGTGAACAGACTATTATTGTCACTTCTTGTCTAGGATTGGGCTGTAAATATATATAAAGGCTTAGTGGAGGGGGATCTTATTTCTCCCTTCATCTTGTCCCTCCCCAACTGCATGTCACTTTTTTAATCCCAGTTCTTTGCGGTTTGAAAGAACTATATCATCTCATAGTTTTTTTGAAATGAAATCTTCAATCCGAGATCAAATCATAAGATTGTGAACAGTTAGACCAAACATATAGGTAGAAGCATATGTCTCATTCTCTGACTCATTTCAGAATGGGTATGTCTTGTGCCCATTGCTTGCTTATATTTTTAGGGTTTAAGCATACACTAGCTTGGTGTTTTTTCAGACAAAGCATGTTAATTGAACGTAATCTAAGAAATGTATGGAGTATGGACTTCTGGAAGCATTAAAATTGTGTATTCATGGTATTGAGTTTAGTATTACCATTGTTAGAGGTAGCATACCCTTGATACCTGCTCTTAAAGGGCTCTTCGTGATGCAGGAGAATCTTCAATTTCATGTAGCACGTGTGGAACCCCATGTGTTTTGCGAACGGCTAACACAGCAAATAACAGGGGAAGAAAGTTCTACTCGTGTTCGTCACAAGCGTGCAACTTCTTCGTGTATGTAAACCTAAACCTAGATCATGAACTATGAATCTCCCTGTGTTATTCTAAAAAGTTGTCAAAATGAACTGGTTAGGAGCAGAAATTATTCAATACTCCTAATGTGTACAACTATTTTCTAACATTCATGCGATATTCATTTATAAGAGCCATCTGTGCATGAAAGTCAGAGAAAGTGTAGACACTACAGGTATTGAATAATTGCTCTAGTTAAAGTTGAAATAAGCTATCTCAGACTCAATAATCCAGAAGTTGAGTTTTCAATTATAAAACCAACTCCGATAGAACATGCAGATCTCAAATAAGTGAATTCTTCATCGAACTATTACAAGCCTGCTTTATTGGAACATGTGTTTTAACTACTAGTTAATGTATATCCTATTCTGTATTGCAGATGGGAGGACAACCTCAACAACGGCACAGTCCCAAGAAGTGCTCCTCGTCTAAATATCAGTAACCCTAGCGGGAGAGGTGGTCGTGGAAGGGGTGTTCAGAATGCAGGACGTGCATCTGATGTAACTTTTGTGTCTGCTACAGGTGAGCCTATATCTGGAAGAAGATGCTTTGTGTGTGGTGATCCATCACACTTTGCAAATGCCTGCCCTAATCGTGGGTCCTGATATCATGCCCTCACTAACGAAGATTTGAAACATGCTCTAGTACGTCGAAAAAGGTTTGGTACCTGCTATCTTCTTGGCTCTTGAGTGTTGTAATTTTATAAATCTAGCATAGAACGTACACAAAAACACTTTTATTTATTGATTTTGATCTTCACCACTGTGGGCTGAAATGGCAAGAGCAAGTTTATGGTTGATGATGGGTTAGGCCATTCTAGGCTCGTTCTATCGTGCCTAAACAATATAGGATTATCCACTAAGCTTTGGGAAATGATATTCGCATGCACACACTTTAGGCTTGGGGCAAGTCAAAGATAGATCTCTCCATGATCAGTGATGGATGGAACTCTTAGCCACTGAGTGGAGCCCACAACCATGTGGAGCAGTGTGTAATAGCACATGAACCAAAGTTTGAGAGCCCTACCAAAGATCCACAAACACTAGGCATCAGGGCACATGACCCGTGTTTTGATTCTCAGTACCGATGTGATAAAGGGAACAACATGAGGTACGGTCAATGTTGTGTTGTTGTTGGTCACTTCTTCAAAATGGAATATTGGTACAGTTATTACTACATATATATAAATGCTTGTCTCGCTTGTTTGACAATGACTGAGCAGCACTGCTATTTCATTTTGCGTGGCCATGAAAAATAAGAAAGAACAGAAAAACAAGAAACCCAATTTATTTTATCCAAAACATTCTTTAATGCCAAGCTATGCGAAGGCCCTTATTTTTCATTTTCTTTCTTTCTTCATCATAGATCCAACGCATGTTCTCTTTAATCTTAGATTAATCGTCTAACTACATTTTATTGAGAATTCGTGCAATGATAACAACCACACAGAGCTTGAATATCTTGCTCTATTCTTTTGATTTTTTTTTTCCTCCTGTATTATATTGATCAGATCATTTCCTGTCTTATAATTTTTATTTTATTTGATTTTATTTTATTTGAGTGGGAAGGAAGACTGAAACCTAAAACAGAACAGTCAAGGTCCTTTATCAATAAAATAATGAATTCATTGGGATTCCAGTTGTTCACTTCCTTTTCTTTTTACTTTACTTCCTCTTTTCATGAGAGGAGGTTCTGTAAGTTGTCTTTTGGAGCAAAAGGAAACACAAACGAAATTGGGGTGTCCTGTTTTACTTAAAAAATAAAAAATAAAAATAAATAAATAAAAGGAGTATCATACCTGTTTAAAAGGTGGACCACATAAGCTTTTTCTTACGACATCTAAATTGTGCACCATATTATTATTTAAAAAAAAAAAAAACAGAACAAAATTATCACAATGTACACCATCAATATCATAATTAAAAAAAAAAAAAAATCATCATCAAAACCAAACTAAGGTATCAACCTTACAAACCCATCCAATGGATTGAATTTTAGAATCACACAAGTTAATTTTAATTTTCTTTTTCTTTTTTTTTTTTAGAACCATACAAGTTGATTTTAATTTTTTTTTTTTTTAAAAAAAAAAGAATGTTGTGAGACAAATGACATAATCAAGTTACTTATTCAATCTTTTTAACAAAACAGAATCCTTCTTGCCATTGATATTGTCGATTTTATATGGAACCCACAAGTGTAAGGCTAATAAAAAGGGGAAGATTGTCTCCGAGACTTGTGGTATCGTACAATATGTATAATATACCCGAAAAAAGGTGTTGCCTCTGGCTAGTAAGGCCTACCCAACAATACTTGTTGAGAAAAACAAAAGCAAAAAAGCACTTGGAAGAGGTAAAGTTGCAGACCACCATGTCATGATTCATGGTCTGTTCACATTATTGTACTCAAGTTCACGGACGGTGGTGGCCATAGCAAAGTGACATTAGAAATTGCGTGGGGGTGGGGAGGGAATAGGTATTGTAGAAGTAACTAAAGCCTTATGATTGTTTGTTCATTTGTGGTTTGGTGTTGTGCTAGGAAGACTTCAAATTATCAATTAGGGCTGATCAATAGATCCTGAGCAGAGTTCCTTTGATGGTAAAAAAAAAAAAAGTGTTTCCCTTCTAATTATTTAAAAATGTGATTTTTATTATTAAAAAAAATGATAACAATAATAAAATTGTAGAGAAATATGATAGAAAAATAAATTAATTACCAAAAAAATGAATACAAGTGATAGCAACTCTAAGCAATTATCTCAATTTCTACAAAAACATTTATTCAATTAATGAACAATCAATTCTATTCATAGGTTTTAGGATTAGAAAGATAATTTGAAAGGGCTAGAAAAAATGTTGCACCAACCTTTCAATTCTTATGTTGTTATACATGATAATGATGAATTAAATCCCATTAAACAATATGATTAGTAGTGGGAATAAGAATGGTCGTGGACATTCATTATTTCATGACACTTCTCATTAAATGCTCATCGTACGAAGAACATGTCTTATTAAAACCTTATTATGAAAAAATCTAATGTGAAAAAAAATAATATTATTGAGGGAAAAAGACTATAATATTTCTTATATAGATTAATCCTCATATCGGGCTCTCTCTGTTGAAAGCTTTATTTAAGATCTTTAAGACGACGTATTCTAATCTTGTGAATCATTTTCATCTTTAAAACGACGTATTTTAATCTTGTGAATCATTTTCTCAAAAGTTGTGATAAGTAATGTTTTAATGAATAAATCAGTCGGATTGTCACTTAGATGTATCTTTCTTTCTTTTTTTTTCTTTTTTTTTGAGTTACCTAAATATCATTATCTTTATATAATATTGTTATAACTTTTTTGACCAATGGATAAACCGCATGTCTTTCGGATATGATAAGTCATTAATCTTAACCAAACACATTCTTGACTTGCCTTATGAATTGTTAGTATTTCTTCATGGTTTGAAGACGTAGCAATTATAGTTTACTTCACAAAACATTTGTAATATAACCGTATCATCATGTGTAAATACATAACCGAGTTTGTGATCGAGCTTTGTATGAATCGGATAAATAACTTGTATCTACATAACTAGTTAAACTTAATTTTGATTTATTTGAGTAAAATAAATATCATATCAATTTTTTTCCGGAGATAACGTAATATATATTTAATTACATTCTAATGTCTTCGTATTGGAGCGGGACTATATTTTGTTAATAAATTTACAAAAAATGCTATATCAAGTCAAGTATTATGAGCAATATATATCGATACACCAATTGAAATAGGATATGATACTTAAGGATCAAGTAGTTTTTTCTTATCTTTTCGAGGCCAAAAAGAGTCTTTTTAGATATCAAGTGAATGAACTATCATCGAGTTAGTCAATGGATAAGCTTTATATAGAATCGTTCTAGAACTTTTTCTATATAAGTTGACCGATGAATAAAAATCTTATTTTCTAAGTGCTCGAACTACGTGTCGATATAAAATTTTATTCTAACAAGGTATTTTATATCAAATTCTTTTTTTAGATAACTTACGACACTTGGAATCTCTTCGGAAGTTTCAATAATATTTAAATCATCAACATATACAACAATCATCACAAATCTTTTTTTGAATTTTTTTATAAAAATACATTAAAAAAAATAGGGTTATTTTTATAATTTTCTTTCTATAAATATTCATTAAGGCGATTATACCACATTTGTCCAAATTAGTAAAAAATAGTAGATATTAAAAAAATCTCATTAAACAATATGATTAGTAGTGGGAATAAGGATGATCATGGATAGGGATGTCAATGGGCTGGGTATAAAATGGGTAGTAGCTTTATCCAGCTCGATAAATACCTATTACGAATATCTAATCGGTATTAAAGTGGATAAAGATAAAAAAATATATATATATATATATATACCCACTAATATGATTTCGGGGTATGGGTACCCACTTTTTATCCTATTAATACCCACTAATTTATTTAGATTTCTTTATTAAAATGTAAGGATCTAATTTTATAAAATTTAAAAATTAAAGATCAACGTATTTTTTTCAAAAAATTTGGGGACCAAAAAAACTTATAATTAAATTACCAAAATGCAAAAAAAAAAAATTTAAGGATTAAAAAAACTTTTCTTAAAAATTATAGAGACTAAAAAATATATTTTTGATAAATTAAATTTAGTGAGTATTTACTAAGTATTTAATGAACGAGTAAACTAATATAGGTTGGATAAAGATTTATATGGTGATTTCTTAATATATAATGAGTAGAGTATTTTTTTTTATAGATATAGTAAAAAATTGAATTAATGAACCGAATAACCATCCATTGCCATCTCTAATCATAAATATTCATTATTTCATAACAACTTAATCATTTGAGTTCAAACTTTAAAAATTCTTATAAATCTTTACTTACAATGTGGATAGCAACATTATAAAAACCAATCCGAAAATATCATCTAAATCCTAACCTAGAATTCAAACTTTGTTAACGACAGCGAAGCCAATGTGCTTTGTAGTGACTTCCAATAATTTGAAAGTTGCACTTTAGATATTTGCAAAAATAAATAAATAAATGTCCTGCTTCTTTATTTCAGTAACCTCACTCGTAGCTCAGTAATGAAGGGAATGGATTTGTGGTGACTTCAAACTATTGTAGAATTTGATTATATTTTAGATAGCTTGAAAAGTTTTACTTTTATGTTGCCCAAGAGCCATTGCTGAACCTTACATGATGAGAACACCCTTTGGGTCCTCAAGCGACACCCGTACATGTATCATTGACCTTGGAAAACAGGCTGCTTCACTCTTGTTTCACTTTCAGGTTAACGTGATTTACTATATTATTATATAGAAAATTATATGATTTTAATTAATTCTTATCAACCAAAAAAAAAAAAAAAATCTTTTCCTGATAAATAAACATGAATTATTACTTTAATTTAAGAGATAAGTATGATAGTTAAGAAATTTGTTATTTTCTTTAAATTTTTAAGCTCGAACCTTAAAATCATTCATATTTTTAGGCTCGAAAAAAAAAAAAGAGTTGTTATTTCTTTTTAGTAAATAGTTTGATAAGTAAAATATTAAATTGATATAATTAAGATCTCGAAAATGATCTCACAACATAAAATTTGGTAGTGGACATCTCAAAAATTCTCATGCTTTGATTCAATTTGATTGGGACAACAAAGTCACTATGCAAGTGATGTCCCATCCCAACATATATGCTGCTTGATAGTTCTGTTCTTCAGTGTTCAAACTGAAAAATAACAGAAAATATAAATATAAAAAATATATGCTGATCCACAAATTAAGAATGTGACTGTAACATGGACAACGATGCCTTTTTTCTTTTCTTTTTTATTTTTTAGCGGCACATGTTGGGGTCGGCTCTCACAAATCTCTCTCTATATACATGTTTTTACATACCCATGTGCCTGCAGTTTCCTATCTTCGTCAAATCATCAATATGCGCATGTCATACCAAGCCCAAAGGTCTCAAATTCAATGAAGCAATTAAAAAGATTCAAATGGTCAAAATCACAACCGTAGAGTATTATTAGAAAGTGGTTCATATTTTCATATCCACTTTTCCAAGAATCTTTAAGAAATTCAACAACGTTGTCTTGAAATATTTATTTCAAAACGAGATAGAGAAATTTCATAACAATTTTTGAATTCTGACTATTAGATACAAAAATGCATAATAGATTAGGTTTAATTTGATCACATGTTTAAGCACTCTTCTTTTGGTCAATGCAGGCAAACACCATGGATGCTAACCACTAGGAGGTGGTGCAACGGCAAAGACTTAGTATCAAGGAGTTTGCTTCTCCTGTAGTCTCGGTTTCGAGTCCCGATTGCTCTTCGATGGCCACTAGAGACTTACATGATCGTTAACTTCGAACTCGTGGAATTAATCGAAGTACGCGTAAGCTAATTCGGACACCTATTAAAAAAAAAAACAGAAAAACGGGGGATGCTCATAACACAACATTTTCTTCCTTGTTGCTTGACTTTTGGTAAGCTTTCATGTAAACAAAAATTAAATCCATCACTTTTTACTGTTAGCTTAACGTTTTATCAAACTTTTTGTTGTTGTTTAACGTTCTAATGTTTTGTTAGACTAAAAGACTACTTTTTTCTACTTTTACTTAAAGTATTCCATTTGACTGAATTAATATATATGAACAGTAGAGTATGACTATAACACCATGCAGCTTAATTCCTCAGTTTGTTTGTTTGTTTATGGTTTTGGCTATTACCACACCAAGTTAGTTAATTTTATGTTCCTTTTTAGAAAGGACTGTTTGATCGAAACACTGTTTTCTTTTGTTGCGATGGATTTTTTTTCGGGTCAAACACGCAAGGATGATATTACACGTACGTATATTTATACAAAACTTCATTATTTCCAAAATAAGCACACGAAAAAACATTAAAATTTTTAAATTCTCTTGTATACACCACTACTTACTCATGAATTATCAATTCAACAATCAAATACATTTATTCTTATATAGTATTTATAGAGGTAAACCGGTCAATTGATTCTTATATAGTATTTAAGATTTTTTATTTATTTTAAAATTTTTAATTACATCTTGCCTATCCTTAAAATTTTCAAAAATATTCAATAAGTTATTCTGATGAATTTTTTTGATTATATAAAAGTTTTTTTTAATCAAAATAAAATACTCTTGATTGAAATACAAATAAAATAAAATTTTAAGGATTTCAAAAATAGAATATACAAGTAATATAACTTTAAGTGCTAACATTTTGGTTAAAAAATTTATTTATAATCGAAAAGATAGATTGAATATTTAAAAAAACAAATGAGGTGGGATTAAAAATTTAAAATCAGTGAAAAACTTTGGAAATTATATATACATAACCAGATTAAATCTATTTACCATGTATATATACATATATGTTTGTTAATCTCTTCAGTTTTTGGAAGGTTAGCATTATATCTATTTTTCAGAGATAAAGGTATCCAAGAAGAACATCCGATCATATCTAGTTTCCATTCTTAAAGAAGAATGGCTCCTTTGGTTCTCGAGGGATAATAAATAAATAAATAAATAAAAGGCTCCTTGGTAGGTATCAAAGGATATTACCCCATTAATTCTGATTCCACTTGTTTTACTTTGGGGCAAGTCAATGATTAACGAGGATAAATTAAAGAGTGATCATACACCGCATGTGATCGAATAAATAAAGTTGAGAACATATATAAATAATTAATGATACTATTTTGCAATCTACATGAATGAAAGTGAGAAGGCTCCTTTAATTTATACGCCAGGAAGAGATCAAGAAACACACAAAATGAAATCGAAGAGACATGCAAATTGATCGAGAACCCCTTCTACACCTTTTAATTATGAATAATAATAGTTTCTCGTGAAGAAATACAGTTTGGATTGCATGCCTCTCTTTTATTTTTTGAATGGTCAAACCTTTACTGATTGAAGGATAGTTTGCTGTCTTTATATATACCTCGTGAAAAGTTCTGTAACGAAACTAATGGGGTTTTAGGGAAGGTAACTTAATTTCAAGCAGTGATCCAAAAAGGGCCAATAGAGATGGAGGAAGCCAAACTAATGGTGATGAAATAATTATCAAAAAGCCGATCACCAAAGCTTTATTTGATTTGATCCATTGGTTTGCCGTGCTTTTTGTGCTGTTGAATTTGTCTCATATTTTACTACGAAGAATGAAACCCAACCCAGCCTACTGACCCATGTATGTGGGCACTTGCATGTCTGCAGGAAATGACAATTTGGCACGGTAGCCTAGCCTAGCATGTCATGAATTGTTAGCATCAACTGGTGGCTAGAATTCATTTTGTGAAGGGGCCTGAGGGACATGATTGGAATTCTTCAAATTAATCTAAAATTGTATTTACTAATAATTTTGATTTATTTTTTCTCTATTTATTGATTTTTGAATAATTTTTTAAAATATGATTATTCTTTTTTAAAAAATAGATTTATATAATTTATATGATTGATTCTTAGAGTTTTTAAATTATAATAACATGATATATATATATATATATATATATATATATAATTTTTTAAAATATATTTTTAGATTAAAAATGTATTTCAAATAATTTTTAATAGTTTTTTTTTAAATTATTTTTAAAATAATTAATTAATAATTCAAAGTAGAATGTGAAAAACAAAAATGAGATAATTGCTATGCTTGTTAGGCCTATGCATAAAGACTAGCCAGGTATGACCTACAAATAAAAAATTAAAAAATTATTTAAAAAGGAAAAAAAGAAAAAGAAATTTATGTGTTTTATTTTCTTCTTTTTTATATGATCAAAACTTATCGAAATCAATTTTGTATAATTTTTATTTTAAACTATTAACTTCAAATTTATTCAACATATTCTTTACAAGTTAAAAATATTTTATAGTGTTTTTTTTACGTTGTAAATTCTGAACCCACTCAATATAATTACGATGCATAAAAAAATTATTGAATTGTTGTTTTTTTAGACATCAATTACGCAACTACAACAACATTAAGCATTTACTATTTATTTATTGATTGATATTCTAAAATCAACTTCTTTCAAATTAAATAATTGAAATTTTGTTTTAACGTAACCACCCAATAAATCATTTTTTAGAAGAAAATTGTGAAAAACACAAGGAATAAATAGTTAAATATAAAAATTTGACTAAAAAATTGTAAATAATTTTTTTAATCTTTGATTTCATATATTTTTATGGACTCACGGAATAGTACAAACCATCAAACTGAAATGGTTTTTTTTGCAAATGATTTCAAATGTTCTATCCAACCCATAACATAACGGCGACAAAAAAAGTAGTTTATATCTAAACTATATGTAAAAGTCATATATATTAAACATTTCCACACTAAAAGAACTCATTTTTAAGGAATTGGTCTAATGGTTAATGAGATTTGAGTTTGAATTTTAAAGTCAACATCTACAAAAATCGATGCAGAAGATGCATCATTAAGATTGTCTATAGAGAAAATTTAGTTTTAACTTATGCGTAAGCTAGCCCTATATTACCTTGAGAGTGTAATAAAAAATAAAGGAATTATTTTTGGTGTTTACAATAATATATACTTGTAAGTCATATTTCTTATATTGAAGTAAATTTCATGAATAATAGCTTGGTTTATAACCACCAAAGAATGTGGTCTAATGGTGAGGAGATTGTTTTGATTTAGCCATGACCAAAGTTTAATTTTTGTTATTCACGGATAACTAGTATAATTATCTTTTATTGGTATTAGTTTTGATCGATTTGATTTAAGAGACGAGTTAAGTGATCGATTAAAAGTTAAACGCATTTTGTTACTAATTTAGCCAAAAGAGCGAGTAGATTTAGTCTCGATTTATGCAAAAATTAGTTAAAAAATACCCTACTATATGCAAATATTAAAAAAAAGAGCTTGGTTTATAATGTTTATTATTATTATAAAAAACAAAAATAATTAAATTAAATTAAAGCTTAAAAGAGAGTTGATTAATTTGGTCAATCTATAAATTATGGAGGAAATAATAATGGAAGGAGTGAAAACAAGGTCAGTCACCTCAATTAAGTAAAACCTCTCCAAGCTATTATTCTAAACAGGTGAAGGTCCAATGAAGTGACTTCATTTATAAGGAGGGGAGGCTATGGAATTGGAAACAAACAAAAGCTGCCTTGTGTTGTGTAGAAACTACCACTACCCATCAAACAAAAACCAAAATAAGAAATAGAAAAATGATAACAATCGAAATATGGAAGCCTTACCAAGCAAGCAATTTTGAAGATTCTGTTCTAGTTTTATGATTCTTTCCTTCAATTCGTAGTCCACTCCATCCTCCCTAATTCAATTACTTTTGAAAAGTTATAGCCATCCCCCTTAGTTATTATATATGTATTTTTCCAAGTATTAGCATTTCTATGTTTATAATCTGTATGATTACTGCCTTAAATTCGAGCTTCTTCAATCATCATGAAAAACTTTATCGTAAAAAAAAAAAAAAAAACACAAAGTTTAAGATCAACTTTTTATATGAAATAAGTAGTATTTTTTTCTCCTCTAAGATCATAAAATACTTTTGACAAAATTTTAATTCATCCAATGAAAAAAAAACAAAATTGTGTTCTGCTTTTATATAGAGATTAAAAAGATAGAGAAAAAAAAAAAAACACTTCATGGATGGATGCCAAAGATGTATCGTGAAATACTCTGCAATGTTATTTTTTTCTTTATAATGCTGCATTTAGTATATTTCACATTTGATATTCTTATCATCTATATGTAAAACTTTGCACTTATATATATATATATATATAAAGGTAGTAAGATATTTATATTAGTTTCGAATCAATGAAAACTAATTTCAGCCGATACAATTAAAGAATAATTGTGACTAATTAAATGTAAATAATAGAAATAAAACTTTGATTTTGATGAAATTAAAATAATTTTTTTACCACTAGATCATATTCTTGATGGTTTAAAGCTTTACGTATTAAAATGAATTGAGTGAAATTAGATAAAGAATATGATTCACAAAAGATGTCAACAATTTTGAATTAATTGAGCATTTAATCCATTTAAGTAAAAAAAAAAAATTACAACTTCAATAATTTTTTTTCTCTCTCTATTCATTTGAGAAAAAAAGAATCACAAGAGATATCAATAACATTTCATGTTTTTATTTTTAGAATAATAATATCTAATATTTTCCGTTGAGAAAGAAAGAAAAACAAATTTGGATTCCAACTATTCCGTACAATATACCATTTCATTTTAATTTTAATCCAAAAATGGAATCAACTTATCATTTTAACTTTTGCATGTATAGTATATATCCTTGTAAAGAAAATTTCCTATTTTTGACCAGCACCAAAAACAAAAAAGAAGTTATAATAAAACAAGTTGGACTTTAATAAAATAAATAATTTTGAAATGCTCAAAAAAATAATTTATAATGATTATTTTATATATTTATTTTGAAGATAAGGACAAAAAAAGAATCACATTGGAATCCATTCACAGTCGTAGAATATTTCTATTTCTATTTAATTTTGATTATTTAAATTTTTTTCTTAATTTTTTTCTCTTTATATCTATTGGCACTTATAAAATAAATATTATTATTTACTTCTGAATTAAGATAAAGTTTCTCTTGATGAAATCACTAAAAATAAAACACAACACAAAGATTTAAATAGTTGATTGCACTATATCTCATTTTGCTCCATTTTTGTCCTCAATGAAAATTCCAATAATTAGCTGGTGAGATATTTAATTAGTTTTAGTTTAGCGTGGGGAAGCTGGTTGGAAAATATTTCAACGTTCCGATCATCTCTTCCATCATCAAAACCATTGAAAAAAAAAGACAAAACCATTTGTTCCATCCAACGGATGACATTGCAAATCACAATTTATAACCACAGACTAACTGGCACAGAATAACATTTCTTACAGACAGTTAAAAAGTTATAAAGTTTTTATTAAAAGAAAAGATCACATTACTTGCACAATCATTTTCATTTTTCTGATTTTCCCACACAGAGAGAGGGAGAGAGGGAGAGAGAGAGAGACACACACACACACAGAGAAAGAAGCCAAAACGACAGATCATTTTTAGTGAGTAAAGTGGGAATTTCCGACATGGGCACTGACAAAACTGTCTCCAGTGGATGTGGAGACGACGGTGGGTGTGGTGGTGGTGGCGGCGGCGAAGGTGAAGTGGTGGTGGTGGGAGTGAAATTTGATGGACAAAGTAGAGAACTTTTGACATGGTCACTAATGAAAATGGCACAGCCTGGTGACCGTGTCATTGCTGTTCATGTTCTTGATTCGGCAACTGGTAATGATAACGGTAACAAAGGTCGTGTTTCTCTTAAATGGGTTCGTTTTATTTTTGTCAAATTTTGATCTTTTTGTGTGGTTTTTGGTGGTTGTGTTGTAGAATGTATGGCAGGGACTGGATCACTTCTGTCATTAGTGAAGACATTTGATTCATTGTTGGCTGTCTATGAAGGTTTCTGCAACCTAAAGCAGGTTCCTTTCTTTCACTCATTTTTCCAAAATTAGTAATTTTCTCTCCCTCCATTTTTAAGTTTTGGGAATGGGGTGTTTTGCTGCTTGGTTTCTGAGAAAATTGAGGAAAATTATTATTATTATTATTATTTTCTTTTTTTCTTTTTAAATTAATAAGTATAATTAGTCTAGAGTTTTGAAATTTTAGTGGAAATTCTGATTTTCACCAACGAAATGGAGGGTATTTTTTTATTATATTTCATTGTGGGATTGAGAGGATGAATGTTGAATTGAGTGAATTGTTTTTCAGGTAGATTTGAAGCTAAAAGTGTGTAGAGGTGAATCAGTGAAGAAAATTCTGGTAAGGGAAGCAAAAGCAAGTGGTGCTGCTAAGCTGATTGTGGGAACTTCCAAGTCACATCAGAAACTGTACTCTTCAACCTCAACAGCTAAGTACTGTGCTAAAAAATTGTCGAAAGGTTTTTCTGTCTACGCAGTTAAGAATGGCAAAATCGTGTTCCAGAGAGAAGCAACAGTTGCAAATATTGATCCTTTACAAGGTTTTAATTGATTACTCTTTTGGGTTTTTTATGTTCTTGATTTGGTTCTGTAATGAGAATAATTCTCTTTTGGGGTTTCATAGATTTGCTTGTTTTTGTTATCTTGTGCTGTAGTACAATTATGGTTCTTGTTTGCTTAGTTTGTGTAATATCAAAATAATAACTCATGCAACTATTTTGTGGTGGCAGATAAATTGAACCAAGAAAGTCGAAATTGCTCTAAAAAATCTCAGAATAAGAACTCTCTAAATTGTACTCCACGCTTGCTATTGCCAGATGATTCTGGAGCACAATTATTGGAGGAGTCATGTAGGAATGGCAATAATGATAACTCATTGGCTTTGGTACCATTTGAAACGAGCAGGACACCATCAAATTCAGATTCCAATGTGAGTGAAGGATTGGTCGAGTCAAAACAGGGTTGGTCATTTCTTCGTCGAGTATTTTTCCCTAAGCAGCAGCCCACAGAGAAAGCTCATATGAAAAAGATGTCTGTGGTTAAATGGGTGTTTAGGTTACCCACGAGTAATTCTTCATCTGTGGTGTATCCAGATCAAAAACAGAATATTTCACACATGGATGGAGATCAAAACTCGAACTTAGAAGGAGAGAAATCTGCAATAGTGCCTGTGGGGCCTGAGGTTGCTTGGACTCCTATTTCTCCATGCCATGGCTTAAATGGCATTCCAGAAGAGTTGAAAGATCTGCATGAAAAATACTCATCGTCCTGTAGATTATTCAGCTATGAGGAACTTGTGATGGCTACCTCAAACTTTATTCCTGGTTTGCTCTTTATCTGAATTTCATATCACTAGTTTTGACTTGAGCACATTTTCATCTTTTCTCTCCTAATTTTTTAGTGAATTGTTACTTCCAGATAATATGGTAGGCAAGGGTGGTAGTAGTCATGTTTACAAAGGGTGCATTCCTGATGGCAAGGAATTGGCAGTGAAAATTTTAAAGCCATCTCAAGACGTATTAAAAGAGTTTGTCTCAGAAATTGAAATCATTACAACTTTACATCACAAGAACATAATCTCTCTATTTGGGTTCTGTTTTGAGGACAACAAATTACTCTTGGTTTATGACTTTTTATCAAGAGGAAGCCTAGAAGAGAATCTACATGGTACTTACTTTCTCTGCTTAGGATTGGATGAGATTATTTCATTTTCAACATTGAAGTGATCCTTAACTCCCAATTGCTAATTCCTGCCTAGGTGATAAGAAAGATGGCAATGCACTTGGTTGGCAAGAGAGATACAAGGTTGCCGTGGGTGTAGCAGAGGCACTTGATTACTTGCACAATTGCTGTGATCAGCCTGTGATCCATAAGGATGTAAAATCTTCTAACATACTTTTATCAGATGATTTTGAGCCACAGGTGCTGTATCTTAAGCTTTTTGTGGATTTATATGAGGTTCTTCCGTCACTGGCAGTTTCTGATGTTAATCATAATTTGATTCGTTCCTTCAGCTGTCAGATTTTGGACTGGCTAGCTGGGCTTCTACTTCATGCCATACAACATGCACTGATGTTGCAGGAACCTTTGGGTGAGTTGTTTGCTTTGCAATTCATATTTGTTTAGCTAATTTTATTTTATTTTATTTTTTCGCTTGAGAGTTTGAATATGCTATATATTCCTTTTGTGGCAGTTACTTTTACTTGAGAGTTTGAATATACTATATATTCCTTTTGTGGCAGTTACTTGGCTCCAGAATATTTCATGCATGGAAAAGTGAGTGATAAAGTGGACGTATTTGCATTTGGGGTTGTGCTCCTTGAGCTTCTCTCTGGTAGAATGCCAATTAACGGTGAAAATCTGAAAGGCCGCGAGAGCCTTGTCATGTGGGTAAGGTCCATCTTTTCCTTGTTGAACTCAGAACTGAAGAGTTATCTAGTAAGGGGATGCGTGAAGAAATATATTTGCTATAACAAGAAGTCAGGGCAATATGAGTACAAATTAGAGTACAAATTAGAAAATGTAAAGAAGACTGTTTTCAACATGAACTTGTTTCTGTCAAATAAGTCAGGAATTTTCAGGTGATTAGGGTTTGATTTCCTTATCTGTTCCTATAAGCTACATGATTCTGATTGAATAAACTGAGTGCAAAATTTGGATTTACTTTCTTCTTTTAAAGAAACCTGAGAATCTGTTACTGTACTTATCTAAGAATCTCGTGATGTTATACTGTATAATTAATTATTGCATGATGCTGGGATACAGGCAAAACCAATTCTAGAAGGTGGTAAAGTTTCCCAATTACTAGATCCACATATTGGCAGGGAGTATGATGATGATCACATTGAAAGAATGATACTAGCTGCTACCCTTTGCATCAGACGTTCTCCTAGATGTCGTCCACAAATGAGCCTTGTAAGTTAATTTTTTCCAAATGCTTTAATTGCAAATTTTACACTGTTTTCCTTTTCTTTTGTACAAATTGAATATTTGCTCATAGATATTTTGGTTAACTACAGGTTTTGAAGCTCCTCAAAGGGGATGAAGAAGTGAAAAATTGGGCAAAGCGTCAAGTTTGTGCAACAGAAGAACTCGATGCTGTGGATGGTGAAGCATTTCCTATCAATATCCAATCCCATCTGAACATTGCGCTACTAGATTTAGAGGATGATTCTCTTTCTATCAGCAGCACTGAGCAAGGTGTATCAATAGAAGATTACTTGCAAGGGAGATGGAGCCGCACATCAAGCTTTGACTAACGATAGGCCAGTGGAAAGCAATGTGCACATATATCTCGGTTGGTGGTATCATTCAATGTATAGGGGTTTGTATTGGTTCATCTTTTCAATTTCTTTTCTTGGTTCAATCCACTGGTGAGGTCTTGGAAGAGAGGTTTTGTGCAAGGTTTGCCTCCTCCTAGACTGGAAAGTTGTTTTATTGTCCATTTGACTGGTTTTGTCCCCAATTCTTGGTCATTTCTGAATTTGCTGTAGAAAATGATGGAGACATGCAGCAGCAAAATTTCCACAAGAATATTAGGTTGAATAGCTTTTTTCAATTAGATGCTGTACTCGAAGACGAATATAACTATTTGCTTTCTTGCATCAGATGGTGATGGCCACTTAAAATATTTACTGCTGAGATTTAGAGGACTTTATTTTAACATATAATTATTTTTGTTCTTTTTTGAGCTGGCTGGTGTTGTGCCTCGAGAATGAAAAGCCAGACCTTTATTCTTTGCTTTGTTGTATGTGACGATGTCCCCTTCCCATTGTTCAACATCATGTGCTGGATTCTTTTATTCTTGCACCATCACTATGCTCTTATTAAAATGGCACAAAACATTGGATAGAAAGGACCTAACCGAAATTTCCAACGTGGCTTTTTTTTTTTTTTTTTTTTTTTTTTTTTTTTTCTAATGACGAATTTAACTTTGGAAGAGTAAGCTACGAAAAAAGATAGCTCTTTTTTTCGTTCGAACCTTTTCATTTCTTTTAGGGAAAAAAAAGATGAACAAAATTTGCTGTTTTGTTTAAACCATAACTAGTTGAGGCCCAATCCAATCTTATGGGCCTCAACTAGTTATGGTTTGCAGCTGCGAGTGAATAGTAAATAAATCATAATTTAGTGTTTGATCCTTGCGTTGTTGTATAACATTGTACTATTTGTTTACCTTTGTACTGTTAGATTAAGATTTTAGTTTAGGTTAAACTAGTGTTTGATCTGTGCGTTGTTGTGAGATTTGATTTATAGTTATATATATTTATTTAAAATTTGTGTTGTTTTTTATGAATGTATTAAGATATTGTTTTAATTTAATTTATATTTTAAATCTCTCATTTCAAGTTTAAAATTATTTTTATAACCAATATATATATATATATATATATATATATATATATATATATATATATATATGTGTGTGTGTGTGTGTATTCGATTTGTTTATTTGATATTTAATAATATCGTTTCATTTTTTAGAGTGATTATTCAATTTGATTGAATTTTTTTATTGCTAGTTTATTTTTTAATTATTATTTTTAATATAAGAAAAAACATGAGTAGCAAACTAAATGTCGTTTATCCAAAATCTATCTTTTTATTATCATATAGCATAGATAACACACATGAATTCTAATTTTTTTTTAAACAAATTTTGTTTTATGTTCCTAAGCCATATATGGCTAGTCCTCGTGTGCATACTTCACACACAAAAGAATTCTTTCCTCTTTTCTTTTATCATTTTACTTTTAATTATTAATTTTTTTTTAGATTTTTTTTTCAAGTATGAGACAAATAATCTAAAAAAAATTGACACACATACACACACACATATATATTTTAAAAATCATAGAAATTCATCATATAAATTATCTTAATTTTTTTTTAAAAAAAAGAGAGAAGATGATCATATTTTAAAATTTAACTCCAAAATTTATACATAGAGAAAAATAAATCATATTTTCCATCCAATAAAATTTTATAAATATTAAAATTAAAAATTAATTGGATGATAATTTCTATAAGAAATGAAAAATTAAAAGAATTAATTTTTAAACAATAAGAATATTGTAATATGATATATATGTTCATTTTAAAACATGAAACGCATCACATATATATTTTTTTCTTATCATTTTGTGTGGAAAATTTTAAAAATAACGATCAATTTTCTATAATTTTTGCAAAAAAAATAAAAAATAAAATTAAAGTATTAAAAAAACCAAGCTAGTGAAATAAAGTTCGAAATTGAAACAAAAATGTGTAAAAAAATAAAAGACTAAAGTATAATGTCACAATAACTTACATATTAAATGTTTTAAGAAACCTTAAAAATTACAACAATGCCACATTGTGGTAAAAGAAATAGTGCAAATGAGTTTTGGTGAATAATACAAATGGGCCTAAATGAATAGGGTTTGGAACAGTAAAATGAATTGTAAACAATGGTTTTGTTTTAGTTTTTTTTTATTAATTTCAATTTGCTTCCTTTATATTTATGTGTTGTATTAATTTAATTGAGAAGTTTTTATTTTTTTAATTAGATTATGTATCTTTCATATTTGTTTCACTTTATTTTCATTTATTTTTTCTAAAAATATATGTAAATTTCAATTTTGTACTCAAAGTTAGTGAAATATCTCAATATAACTCTGAAAGGTAAGAATGGATTAATTAAAATTAAAAAAATATGATAAAAATAATATTGCTATCAACAATAATTACTAGTTATTTGATAATAAAAGAATTAAGATTAAGCTAAAAAATTATATACGATAAACTAAAATATCAACCACACTCTATCACTAACATATCATATCTACACATTTTGATTCAATTCTCCATCAAAATTTACTACAAAATCTTGAACAATAATTCTAAATAAAATGATATAAAATTGCATATAGTTGGAATGATAGAAGGAGAATAAGACAAGTTTAACATCACTTGAATCTTAATTTTTATTTAACCATAGTATTGACAAAGAAAAAGTAAATGTTATTAAGGGAGAATTGAAGTTAATAAGATTGTGGTACTTCTTGATAGACTAACCCTCTCAAGTTTTGTCATATTTATTTTACTAAAGCAATGTCTTTTGTAATCGATTTTCTACTTTTTATTTTTGTTTATTTTTTACTTTTTTGCATGATATTGAGATATATCATAAATTTTACAAATAAAATTGAAATTTACGCATATTTTCCATTACTATTCCTGACGGAAATGGACAAAGAAAGAAAATTAGAGCAAAAAATAAGACGTGGAGGCTGATTGAAATAACATCTACTGTTCATCATTGTTTCCTCTCTTTATTTTCGCTGTGTATTCACTGTATTCTGTGTTTAAAATCATTGTTCTAAATAAGAATAAATCATGTTTTCTTTAAGTAAAAAACTCACAAAAAATATAAAAAAAGTATAATAAAAAATTTATAAAATTTTAAAACGATTTTGTCTTATTCCACTGCGGACAATCGGCTAGTACTAACTAAAACATAGGACAACTCAGAAAGGAATATACTAATACATATGTCTTCCATAAACAATACTCTCAGTAGCAAATAGCAAACCCAAAAAGGTTAGACGTAAAGCATTATTAATTATTAGTAAATAAAAATACTAATAATTAGATGAACAAAAACAAAATTAATTAATTAACGGATCACATATTCTTATTGCAGAGCTAAAAAGGAAGGTTCATTAGTTCTTTCTCCTCCAGTCAGGAGTTGTTCTCCTTCGTAATCTTTGTAATAATTTTCCTGTTCTTATCTACTTTGTAATTTAAATTTATCATCTCCTTTGTCTAGTAAAACTTTATTTTTTTATGATAATTTTTTAACGATGGCAAATATTTCTTGGCCTCTTTTTTTTTTTTTTTTTTTTTGTCGATCAAATATATTTTAGTAATCAAAGCACAGGAGACTAGAAATGAATCATGCATGCTCATCAACTTTTAACATATGGTGATATTTTCAAATTGCATGCGGCCTCAACGCACAAGTACAAAATTTGAGCAGCAGCAAACTCTTCTCAGCCAGCAAAATGGGTCGATTTTTTTATCACGAGTACTATGGTTCTCTGCTAAGTTATTAAAAACTCTTGCGCTGGTTCTTTTCTACTAGCCTCGTGCAAAATTAGGACCAGCAGTTCACCATCAGTAGCGACATATTAACTGAAGCCTTTCTTCGGGAGTCTTTGTTCAGAAGTCCTGCAGAAAACGATGATTAGTTGTAATCTCAAAACCCAGAAAAATACAATGAAAGTCTGATGATTCTGAATCATTTCCAAGCCATTTCACCATTCATCTCAGAATGATTTCATGTTGACTCGCTTTACAGCTCAGAAACAAGCCTGCAATTTTGATTTGCTGGACTTAAAAGATCTTTTTTGTTTCATTATGCTCTACACCTAAAGCTCTACCCTAACTCTTAGGCGACGATAACTTTTTCTTTTCCCACTTGATTGTTTCTATCTGTTCCTTTTCCAATCCCTTTCTTGTTCTTGAGTTCCGACAGTGATTAACTCAAGCCAACCCATTCTGATCAAAGAAAGACCAGAAAAGCTATCAATGCCAGTGAATAAAAATGAATGCATGCATTTGCAAACATGAGCAACAGGTAACGTGCATTTGAAAGAATGCATGGACTGCCCATGTGACAGCTGGTACCTTGAAATTTCTTCATTCATCATTGTCACTGATATCAAAGATTGATCTCATAACTGTAGATGAAGCCCTGGAGAGACCTCTGAATCTATAGGAAGAAAGCGCCGGTCTCCGTTTATTGGCAGGAATTTTGAGCTTATTTGCAGCCGTCATTATGCGTTTCCCAACTGCAGAAGTCGTTTCTAGCTTATTCCCTGAATTTCCAGGTCGAAGATTTGTTGACAATGGAGAAGCCGGTGTTCTAGGAGGCGTTCTACTGTCAAACTGTGGTGAGGTATAAAGTTGAGTATATGAGAAATCATTAATTTTAGCAAATATTACTTCTTGTGGCCTCTCTGTGGGTGTCTCCGCCATTGAGCAGGAAAAGGTTGCAGGCTTAACTGGATTTCTAGGTGTCAGTAAACCAGAGTGCTCTTCGGCAGCAAGATTTGGAGCTTTTTTTCTTCTATCAAATTCCTTATTGAGGCCAGCCATTCTCTTCTTTTCCTTACTCCTTTTCTTGAAACAAGTGACAGTTTTTGTGAGTGCTTCTGGTGTTGTTGCATTCTCAACTTCATTTCTAGGTGTCAGTAAACCAGCAGACTCTTTGTCAACGACATTTGGAGCACTTTTACTTCTGTCGAATTCTTGGTTGATGTCAGTCAGTTTATTCTTTTCCTTGCACCTTTTCTTGAAACAAGGGACAGTTTTTGGATGTTCTGCTGCTGCACGCTTAACTTCATTTCTATGTGAAAGTAAACCAGAGCACTCTTTGGCAGCAAGATTTGGGGATTTTTCACTTCTATCAAATTCCTTGTCGATGTCAGCCAGTCTCTTCTTTTCCTTACTTTTCTCAAAACAAGGGATAGTTTTCGGAAGTTCTGCTGGTGGTTTGATGCCAAGTAATCCTTTTTTCCCCTTGTTATTACCATTACATATCATACCATTTTTTCTGGTGTTTGTAATGAGGGAGCCAATGGCATTGCTACCATCAGAAATATGGTCATTCTTTGCAGCTAGACACTGGGGTAAGTGTTGATTTGCAAAGCTATTTGGAGGCCTTACTGTCACATGGAGAAACCAATTTCCTTTGAGACCCTGAAAAGCATACTTTATAGGCAGTGACTCCGGAAGGTGGTAGAAGCAGTTCTTTCTCTTTACCTACTAAAGACAGAAGTGTATGAAAATTTAACATGAAGGAATCCCCAAACAAAATCAAAATTGAAAGAAAGCAAAAGGAACATTTTAAAAATACCATTAATTCATAAACTTTAATCTCTCCCAATTCTGGAAAACAATCGATGTGCCTTTTCTCCAGCTCTCCTATAGAACAAATATAGGCATGCATTACTTTTCTATGAGGTAGAGGAAGGGTAAGCATAAAAAATGTTACAAGCAGCTTTTTAAACCAAATCAAATGCAGTGCAAAGCTAATCATGAAAGAATGCTGGAGGAACATTTGGAGAAATATGAAACCTGAAAGCAGAAAACACAGCCAAATGGAGTGTGTATATAGTCCAGTGATATGATAAGCAAACTCAATAGAATAGATTAGCAGGATCTCCTCCAACACAACTCAAAACAGCTATATAATTTAGAACTACATTCACCCAACTTCATTACAAACTTCATTGAATTAGTTGGTCCAAACTGAGATTAAAACTTTATTAACTTACAGGGGAGCTGTTTAAGGTTATGCGTACTTTGAGAGACCACGAGTATGAATTAGACATCTACAAAAGAACAATGAAAAGAAAAAGAGGAAAAAAGGAAAAAGAAAAAGCAAACACATACAACATTTTACAGTATAACTTCAGGTTATCTTCTCCAATGTTTTGAATTGCCTCGTAATCTGGAACGACATATCTAACATATTAATCCCTTTCGGATTGCCTACATTATTCATGTAATCAACAATCAACCTGGCCTCGTAAACATTGAAAAATGTCAATATCTAACAAAAGAAATGATCTTCTTTGCACCACAGAATTCTCAAAATGCATTGAGTTACTTACTTCCCAACATAAACAGACATCGCCACATTTTGGACCACCCATCACGGTTATAGATCCCTCAAATAAAATTCCCTGCAACCAACTCTCAATTCACTTGGCATTCCCTAAACTTCCTTGGATTAGGATGTTCAGCCACCTCTAGTATGCGTTCATCTCAACTAATTATTCAAAACTCCAAAAGCCTACTTCTTGAGTCAGCACATCATAACTTTCTTCACCTTCACCATTCATGAAACTAAAAGCTATTGAAGTTGACTCTTATTAAACACCATCTAACCTCCAATACTATCACCTAACAAAACTTTTTCTTTGACAATTCATTATGTCTAAATAAAAAAAGCACATCAAGAAAAGATCATAAAAACAGAAACCGTGTGCTTTAGAATCCAAAAGTAAATAAAACCCAGAAAGCACATCAAGTGAAACATCAAAACAACAATCAGCTCAATAATTGAAACAAAAATATAGATGAAACAAAGAAAGGCAAGAAAAAGAGAGATTCTTGAAAATCAAGAGAGGATGTTAATAATAAACAAAGAAAGGCAAGAAAAAGAATATAGAAAGAATGTTACTTACTCTTGAAATCGGCAACAATGATGTCAGGAGAGATGCCCATGGCAATGTGAGTGCCCATGTTTGTGTCTGTGAAGACAGCTACTTCACCATTGCTAGGTGATGATTCCATTGAGAAGGCAGCGAAAGACAATTGGCTGCAACTAGTCTAGAAGGATAGACAGACAATTATGGCTATGTTATTGATTGCAGTAGTTCTGGTTGTCCGATTGCCTGTCACTTTAAAGTTTAAAGTAGATAGTCAACGACTCAAGCCTTGTCATGTCAAGCCTCCATTAACAACTGGGAAGTGAAAAACGCTCGAGCACAGAGAAGAGGGATACCGAAGGACATGATGGTATTTGTGTATTTAAAAAAAGAAAAACATCCTTAGTAGTTAACACTGGTATGCTTTCCGCGGTCCAACCAAATACGTTTATTTTATTTTGATAATTTATAATACTGTATTATATGGTTGATCGATAAAAAGATATGAAATTACAGATAATTTTTTTTATTTAGTTTCTTAATTTCTAATAAAAAATTATATATATATATATATATATATATATATATATATATATATATATATATATATCATAAATTTTATAATTAAAAAAACACAGCACTTACTATTTAAAATTGATATCTTCAATTTATTGTTTCTTATAAAAATTCTCGTCAAATAATTTTTTGTTCTTATTTATGCAATTTTATTTGTTAACAAATATAATTTATTTTTTTTATATATGAATTTTTGAATAATTTTTTGAAATAAATAATCAATTAAAAATTAGAATATATTTTATTTGCTTTTTTTTATATATAATCAAAATATATTGAAATTAATTTTATAATTATTTTTATTACAATCTATTAACTTCAATATATTTATTATAATTTAATTTTTTAATATTTTTTTTATTTATATAACATACTCGTTACTTATTGAGTACGGTGTATATATATATATATATAACAATTGAGATCATTGGTTTTATTAAAAATTAATTATACATCTAAAAATATAACTCAAACTATTTAATATTTTTTAATATTTTAAAATTAATTTCATAATTTTTATTCAAAATTTTGTATTTAATTTAAATTTTTAATTTTTAATAAATTTTGCAAATAAAAAAAATAATTTATTCTTTCTTATGCATTCGTTTTTAAATAAAAACATATAATAATCTAAATAAAAAATTAATATAATTTTTTTTAAAAAAATCTTAATACTTTCTTTATAAGATTGCATCAAAGAAATAAAAAAATTAATATAAAAACTTGTATAAAAATTATGCTAATGAGAAGGTTAACATTCTAAAATATATGTACATTTGATATATATATATATAAGAAAATGTATTTGAATTGTTTGGGGTTCTTCTAAAATATTATTTTAAATATTTTATTTGAAAGAAATTAATTTTAGAATATTAAAAAATAGCAAATGGTTTGTGTTATGTATAGATACATAATTAATTTCTAATAAAATTAATGATTTTAACTTTATGTTTTATATCACATGATTATACTTAATAGATCGAGTGTTCAAGCACAAATCAAAAAATACTTAAAAGAAAAAATTAAATTGTAAGGAATAAATTGAAGTTAATAGAATGTAATAAAAATAATTATAAAATTGATTCCAATAAATTTTAATTATAGAAAGAATAAGCAAATAAAACTCATGAATTTTATTTTTAATTGATTATTTATTTAAAATAATTCATTAAAAAATCTATATATAGAGAAAAATACATTACATTTATTAACAAAAAAATTTATATAAAAAGAATAAAAAATTAAATTTCATTATTTTTGCACCCATTTTAATAATAAAAAAAACTTAAATAAATTGCTTGGGGAAAAAAAAAAACAAAAGCAGAAAAAAAGAAGAAAGAAAAAAAGAAGAAGGCAAGCATGAGTGCATGGTCATTTACTTTAGGAACTAAAAATATCATAGACTCAAATGAAACCCAAAGTCAAATTTGAATATGAATGTCCAAAAAAAGTTCAAAAGAACAAAAATATCATTGCATAGTAAAAATAAATAGTGCACGTGAGTATGAGTGAATGACAAATCATCTCTTTTTTTTTTTTTTTTTCACAATCATGTACAAAAATTCTCTTAGTTTAGTTAGTTTTATATGATTTAATTAAAAATTTTAATAATTATATAAAAAATTATCGGATCGAGGTTGCATATTAATCGAAATTAAATTACTAGACCAAATTACTTTTCCGAGTGATCTTTAAAGGCATTCCTTAGAGACTAAAATTTTCTTTTTGGACAACTTCAAATACGCATCTTGTATTAATTTGACTCATTTAAATAAATTTAATAAATTTTATGGATATTAGATTTAAATTTCCAATTCAGAAAGTCAAGAAAAATAAATAAATGTAATTAAGTTAAGAGAGAAGAGCCAACCTAATCGACCACCACACGGACTTCTTTAGGTTAATTCTAAACATATTACGGAGTATAAGTGTGTGCTTTTTTTTGGTTAATTTCAAACATTTATGTAGTATTAATGTTTTTTTTTAGCTCTAAAATAATGCCTTCTTTGTTTGTCGAAAAGTGTTTTCTGAAAAGTATTTTCATGGTTTTCTATGTTTGAATGTATTTTGAAAAACAGTCAACGAAATTCATTTTTTAGAAAAAAAAACAAAAATAAATAAATCAAGCTTTAGAGAAAGGAAAATATTTTTCTATGTAAATGTACAGAAAATACTTTTACCGAAAAACTCAAAAGGAAGAGCGGCATAGAACTTCATTATCCTTTTATATATAAACATTAATAATATTAATAAAATATTATAAAATATATAATATTATTAAAAGATAATAATTTACTACTCTTGGCTTGATTCTTAAACCGAATGATCTCTAATTTTATATCAAATTCAAATTCAAATTCAAATTTTTATGTACGTAAAATTTTTTTGGATATCCAACTAAATATTAAAAGATTAATTTGATATTTTGAGACTGAAATATCATAAAAAAAAAAAATAATTTTCTAATGTACATATATATAGTAGGGCATATAATGCTTTAGTTTATATCATATTGCTAGAAATGCATTATAATACACAACATGCTATATTAAATAGTATCATACATTTTAAATTATATGAACTGTACTCTCTTTGTTTCAGCAAAAAAAAGCCCTATTAAGCTTTTCACACACACACACATATATATATATTAAATGTTGTGTCAACTCATTTATTTTTATTGTATTTATTATATTGTCTTTTAAAATTAAATGTAGTTGAAAAAAAAATGAATTTAATTTTTTTAAAAGGGATACAGTAGTAAACGTTGATACTCAATTATTTAACTTCTTAGATAGCAATATACATTTTAGAACACTTTTATTTATTTTTTTAATTTAATTACTAAAAAAATTAGTAAATATCTCACATCTTTTAGAATTTATTTATTTTGTTAATTTTAAGTTCCTTTTCAATTTATTTTGTTAATTTTACATTCATTTTTAATTTATTTTTTTTATTTCTTGATAAAATAAAGAAAATAAAAGTAAATGGTTGAAGGAATTTGATTAGGAAGAAAGAAGACATCTATGGAACCAAAAAAAAAAAAATCAAATTGAAGATAGTCAACGCTAGTCAATGGACTACTTAATTATTTCTGATACTACAATAACTGATCAGTTAATATTAATAAACTATAAGGACTAATGTATAATTAATTTGAGAGCGTTTGAAGGAAACCAAAAAAAGAAGAAGTAAAACTCCTCTCTCAATCTCCAACAGCTGATTAGGGTTTAACTCTCTGTCTATATTTCACACAGACGAGCACATTTCTCTGCAACTTGGCTTGGCTTCGTTCCATCAATCATCTCCAAATCCAGAGAAACCACCAGGTATCTTCTTCTTTTCTCCACCTCTAATTCTATCACACACATCGCAACCTTTCAATGGTCTCTGTGTTTTTCTGGGTTGCTACGCTTGTCTTTTAAATTCAGCCATCCTTGTTTAGTTTTTATTGCTCAGGTCAAATTGTGATGTTATTTAGCTGAAATCCTTTACTGGGTGCATTAAAAATCTCTAGATTTATGGGTGTGGATAATGGGTTCCTTGCTTGACCATTCTAGGATATTCTTAATTAGCTATACCTGCAGTTTTCTTGCTTTAGCAATTAATTATTTTCTTGTGTAGCGTTATTAGTTTGTAGTTTTTAGAAATTTGGGTTTGGCGTTCTCTTTTGTATAGGAAAGTTGGATGGGGCTGTGAGACCTTGCCTTCAAAGCATAGAATTAGCTTAAAGCAACATGTAATGGAAAGGTGTGTGCTTTTGAGGATTTGTGCTATTGCCTGTGTGTTATCTTAAAAGCAAGTTATACTCTGGAAAAACTGAAATCAATTGGAGATTTCAAGATAAGTTTATTTTTTCTTCATGGTTGAGTGAAGATCTGGAAATGCCAAAAGATAATATGGAATATTAATGACTGTGAATTTCTTAAGAAAGACAACAAAGTGCTGAATTATCTTGAGATTTCAAGTGATGGTCTGTTTATAAATTCTTGTGCTTATTTCATTGACTTGTACTGATATGAATATGATTCTAGTTCAATTTGTTTGACCTTGTCATTTGGTTTTGTTGGTAAAGTCTTTGCTTCTTTGACAGACTTCCACGTATTTTAGTTTTATTTTCGTTCTGTGGAACAAAATTTACAATCACTTGGTGAACTTTTCATTGTTGGCTTCAGTTTGGTGTGTAGTAGAAAACAGTATAAAGAAATGGCTAGTCAGCAAAAAGGAGAAGAAGATCAGCCAAGCACTAGTCACCCTGCTGCTGGTTTTGGGGCAATGGTAGTAGAACGATATCGAAAAATCAGAGAGCATGCAGAAACTTATCCCTATGTGTGGGCTTCATATATTGTTGTATATGGTGGTTTCGGCCTCTGGACTACCTATAGATGGAGAAAGCTTCGTAAAACTGAGGACAGAGTGCGAGCTCTTCAAGAGAGGCTACGCAAACTTGTTGAAACTGAAGAGGGTGCCAGCTCCACCAAGTCTGTTGAAAAGGCTCCATCATCCTCTGAAAAAACAACCAAATAGCTACCTGCTATTTCTACCCAGCCATCTCTTGATTTTTGAAACAGATACGCTTGGCGTAAATTTGGAAGAGTTGATGAAAATCTCAGATGGAGATTAAATGAGAATAGTGCAATTCTTTTTTGGGATAAACAGAGCGAAGAAGTTTGCATTACCCACTAAATTTCTTAGAAGCAACGAAATCCACCAATTTCTATAATTTTTTTGTACAGCAGGGATTTTTCTGTGTTAATAACAGAGCTGGATAAAATGATATTGGTTGTTCTGTTTAATTCTATATATCATCTATTTCTAATTGCCATTGGGGTTTATTTTAACAATTTTTGAAATTCTTATTATTTTTAAAAAAATTTCTGAATAAATGTCAACGGAACTTCAATAATTGTGTGTGTGTGTGTGTGTGAGACCCGTTAGCTCCTGTATGTTATATTTTTTTTAAAAAAAAAATTAAAAGATTTGGGGTGGGTCACCATTCAAGGCATTTCTTTTATTTTTAATTTTTCTTTTTGTCATTTATATGTAAATTTGACATTGTGTTTTATTTTAGTCCCTGATATTTTAAAAGATATTTTTAGTTTTTAGATGATCAAGCACTCATGCTTGACTTTTTTTTTTTTTTGGGGGGTTTTTTCACTTATTTATTTATTTATTTTATTATTGAATTGTGTGTAAAAATTATGAAAAATCAATTTTATATATATATATATATATATGATCTTTTCAATTTTCCATTTCTCATGAAAATTTTTATCAAATTAATTTTTATGCATTTTTATTTATTAATAAATATAATTTATTTTTTTATGTATGGATTTTTAAATAATTTTTTTTATAAAATAAATGAATAAAATTCTAGTTTTTTTTGCTTATTTTTTTATATAAACAAAATTTATCGGAATCAATTTAACGAGTTATTTTTATTACAATTTATTAACTTTAATATATTTCTCACAATTTAAGTTTTTTTTTTTTTTTTTAAGTATTTTTTCTTTTATTTACACTGCACGGATCCACTTAGCATAGTCATGATGTAAATGAAAAATAAAAAATAAAAAATAAAAAATAAGATCATTAGTTTTATTGAAAATTAATCATATATGTACAAATATAACACCAATCATTTGCTATTATTTTTTTAATATTCTAAAATTAATTTTTTTCAAATAAAATATTTAAATAATATTTTAGAAGAACCACCAAACAATTCAAATATAATTTTTTATACTAATATTATTGATTATTTTAAATAAACATATATAAATTAAATGTATATATTTTCAAAAAGTTAGTCTTCTTGTTAACATAATTTTTATATTAGTTGTTTTTTTATTTCTTCCATGCAATCTTATGAAAAAAATATTAAGATATTTTTTAATTTTATATTTAAATTATTACATGTTTTTATTTAAAAATGAATGCATAAGAAATATTAAATCATGTTTTTTTACTTGCAAAATTTATAAAAATAAAAATAAAAATATTAAATTAAATACAAAATTTTGATTAAAAATTATGAAATTAATTTTAGAATATTGAAAAAGTAGTAAATGATTTGTGTTATATGTGTAGATACATAGTTAATTTTCAATAAAACTAATATTCTTAATTTTCTTTGTTTTTATGTGTCATGACTATATTCAGTAGGTTAAAGTATGTAGTATAAATAAAAAAAAATATATTTTTTTAAATTTACATTGTAAGGAATATATTAAAGTTATTAGATCGTAATACAAACAATTACAATATATATATATATATATATATATAAAACAAATAAAACATTTGAATTCTAATTTTCAATTGATTATTTATTAAAAAAATTATTCAAAAATTTATATATAGAGAAAATAAATCATATTTATTAACATATAAAATTATATAAAAAAGAAGAATAAAAAATTACTCGATGAGAAATTTCTATCATAAACGATAAATTAAAGAGATCAATTTTAAACAATAATATTGTGTTTTATTAACTACAAAATTTATGATAAATATAAAGAAGAATAAATTTAATATAAAATTTTAATTAAAATTATAAAATTAGATGAATTTTTGTTATTCTTAATTTTATATATTTTAATTAATCAATAATATAATATATATCATCAAATTAAAATAAATATACTTTATTCGATTTGTAGAGTAACGTAAAATCTGACTAGTGAATTCGGAATCATTTGAGGCGAAATACGCATACAATTGTCAATTTATGAGATTGCAAAATCCACCCATCGGCTGAGTAGAACTATGAGATGCAAAATCCACCCATAGGCTGAAGAGAGCTAGCTAGATCAAACTCGTGGGCTGAATAGCAGTGCATGAATAGTGAAAAGTTGCATATTCAATTGTACTATATTGTCTAATGTCTAATCTATCTAGGTAGATTCTGTATCTTTAGAATTGTCATTGATTTTTCTTATATATATTTATCCATATTTATAGATTCTGTATCTTTATATATAATTGTCATTGAAATTTATTCTAACAATTTTAATATTTTTTATTATTTAGTATTGATTCTTTTGACGAAATATGAATATTGTTTATGGAAGCATGTTTAGTTTAAGACATAACAGGTGTGTAAATACGTTTTTGAGCGGCTATTATATGAAATTTTTGAAAATTCAATATGATTTAGATTAATGTTACACTTAATGGTCTAAATAGTAAAATATGACTGGTAACAGTTTGCTACGAAAATTATTCATTCTATTTAGTATAAAAGATAAAATCATAAATTTTACTTCATTTTAAATTATTATTTTCTTTCTCTTTTCATCTATGAAAAGCAAAGCCCTTTCCTTAGTATACTTTCCTCCAACTAAATTATACAATCTCTGTTTAGACAGCATTATACTAAAATCGTCTTTAAATTATATATATATTTTTAATTTCCTTCTATATCTTAATACTAAATATTTTAATAGCGTAATTTAATGATATGATGTTTTTTTTATATATATTTTGAACATAATACGCTACCGGAAATAATTTAACCATCGCTAAAAACATGAAATAGTGACGGAATTAAGTAATTTGTAGCTATTTGTGGTCATTTTTTTTTGGAGAGGGATATATAATACCGTCGATAAATTGGTCATATAAGATTATTTTTAGTTACGACTTTTCAAATACCATCGTTGATGTCGTATGTAATTTGGATTTAGTGACATTTAAGTACATTTATTTCAGCATAATGAGATGGGTTATGAACCCGATACTCATAAGGTTTTCTTAAGGACTAATAGGAAGAAGGTTGATGATCAATGCATATTTATCGATCAATTAGCATGAATTCTCGGAGTAAGTAATTAATCTATAAGGTTATTTCATACATATATCACTTTTATATAACTTATTGAGATATCTATTGAATATTAAAATTTGTGCAATTATGTAGGAGACCGTCAAAAAAATATTTAAGGAGGAGGTTGCTAATCGGCGGATGAAGGGTACTTCATCGCACAATATCGACATGAACAAGATTTTCAAGAGGGCTGTTGGAAGAGGAGATAGTAAGAGGAAGAGGATGCACGGACTCGGGTCACAAGTCTCTCACTAATGCTCTTATATCGGTACATCCTCTAGTTCGGTCACATCATGGTTCTATGTCGATATTGAGGTGCAAGAAAAGGAAATGACGGCTCATCATTCTAGAAAAACTAAAAAAAAATTGAGAAACTAGAGGGTACGACATCTCTTTTAGCTACTATAAATGAGTTACAACGAGTGTACTAGGGAGTAGCATGCGATGATGCGACGAGATGTTGTTGAATATGCAGAGAGGCGAGTTCATCCACCGATCCTCCGACCGACGACCCTACCGATTGCTCTAGCTTTTATGTTTTCTTTTTGTTTTTTTTTTGAAAAATTAATAAACTTTAAAATAATTTGATATATATATATATATATATATATATATATATTTCATTTTATTTATTATAATGGTTTTGTAATGTTTATAAATCTTTTTTACAATGTTTTTTTTTGTTATTAAATTAGAATAGATTAAAATTTTCACTTATGTGATGAAATAAATAATTGCAAAAAAGAAAAGAAAAGTATAACGATCGCTAAATTACAATTTAGCGATGATTCTAAAAAAGTCACTAAATTTGTTGCTATTTAGAGATGGATTTAGCGACAAATTCCATAAATAGTTGCTAATTGTGGATAATTTATGACAATTTTTTAAAACCGTCTCTAATTAAATATGAATTTAGCGACATTTTAAAAAATAGACGCTGAATTATCCAAATTTAGAGATAGATTTAGCGTCGATTTATAAAAATCATCGCTAATTAGGGATGGTTAAAAAAATTCATTGATTTGTAAAAATTTAGCGATGGTTTTGTCGTCGCTAAATTAGAAACGGTCTTAAAAAACCGTTGTTAATGACTTAGCGACAATCCTTAGTGACAATCCTTTTTTTGGACCGTCACTAAAAACTTTTAAACCATCGCTCAATGCCTTTATTTTTTTTTGGCAGTGATATCCTCACTATAATCATCATTAAATTATATAAATTTCTTCTAATATCCAAATACTAAATTTAATATATATAGAACGTAATGTTGTTAGAAATAGTTTATAATGTTTGGTGATAGAATGAATAAAGTTAACATCAAACAAATTTTAATGTTAAAGATGCTAGCCGCACAAATGGGATAATAGATAGGTAAACGCTAAAAATTATAAGTTGGTAAATAATATTTCATTACAAATGTGTGAAAATTAAGTACTCATAATATGATATAGCTTGTTTTGCTTCAAGCTAAATTTGAAATGTAAATATTGAGAAATTTTGTATTGTTCAATATTATTTTTCAGTGAAACCAAATAGAAATATACCAAAATGAAGATATGATTCACTTAAAAAAAAGCTAAATAAATATATCTATAGCTAGCCTTCAAGGTTGTGCTATCACAGGACTATGCTAGAAGAGGCTTTTTAGCCAAAATACCTTCAAAAACTTCACAAACGTCTCCCGGTTTTAATTTCCTTCAATGCATGCTATTGTTAGTGAAAAGTAAATTAAATCGAACGATAGTTTATGAACAAGCCATTCTTATGGGGACTTGATTTGAGACCGAGAAATTGTGAGCAACAAATATCATAAATATTTGGCCAACTATAAGAATGAGTTATTTTTAGTGAGTAATAAGAAGTGGTCAAAACAAATTAAGATTGAATGCTTCAGTCATATCTGTATTTGCATACTGTACGTGCACTATATTTTACCTGCCTTCTGTAAATTTGCTTATTTCAGCCCCCCTGCTTAAATTTGGTCAACTATATTTCCATTTTATTTTTCACTTGCCTTCTTCCAGGTTTAGTTTTGCTGCATGAGAAACTTTTCTTTAAAGTTTCCTTGGCTTCTCCCATATTTTTCTTTGATTTTGTCAGCAAAAGTTTCATTGTCAACATGAATGGCTCTAGTGGATATGATCCATCTGTATATCCTGGGGGTACTTGGATACAAATGACACCTTCGAATGCCTTGAATGTATGCTATTACGGCACTGTAAATACTAATTTGTCTGTTTGGAAAATTTCAAACCCCTTGTTTGAAACTGTTCCAGTCTTTGCTGCGCAATTATGCATTGCGATGTTCATGATTCGCTTGTTCTTCTACATCTTCAACTTCATCCGTCAACCACGATTTTTCGCAGAGATAATTGTAAGTGCAATAGGTTTGCAGTAGATTATTGTGTTAATTAGTCATTGGTATTTCGATTTAAAATGCTTTTAACGTCTTTGTTCTCTTGGTCGTTCTTGTATTTTCTTTCTTATTATAATGAGTATTGAATTTATGATTTTTGAATGTATGTAGACAGCTTGTCTTGTAGGTCCAGTATTCACAAGATCTGCATTTTTCATTGGATACATACATAAATGGAACAGCCATGAGGTGTTGGAGACAATGGCAAACTTAGGCCTTGTTTATTACATGTTTCTTGTGGGTTTAGAGATTGATCTAAACATGGTTAGGAGAGTGGGGAAGAAAGCTTTATGCAATGCCGTGGCTGGAATTCTGTTTTCTATGACCATGGGTGCCGGTCTGTATTTCCTGTTTACACACGATATATCCATATTTCCCTCTGCCAATCCTCTTGGTGGGTTGTTTTGGGGTGTTGCTCTTACTGTCACAAGCTTCCCCGATCTTGCTCAAGTTCTTTCAGACATCAACCTCATCAGCACGGATCTTGGACAAATAGCCTTGTCTTCAGCTTTTGTCAATGATTTAGCATCATGGACTATTCTTATTATCACAATGACAATGCTTACTGGATATAATAAGCTTTCCATCCTCCCAACTGTTGGCTTCGTAATGCTTTGCTGGTTTGTGGTGCGTCCGATCCTTAGCAAAATCAAAACTTCCTTAAACAAAAGCAGTGGCAGAGACTTTCAAGTGAATATTATTCTTGCCGGAGTACTCATTTGTGGATTGATCACAGATGCTTGTGGCTCCCATTCTGTGACTGGAGCTTTTGTTTTTGGAATTGTTATACAAAATATGGAGCTTGAGAGAAGGTTTATAGAACAAGTCAATGACTTTGTGATAGGAATTATGCTTCCTGCCTTCTACCTGGTTGCTGGAGGCAAAATTGACATAGCATTTATGATGTCCCAAACTAATGTAGTCATGTTGCTGGTGATTATTGTCTTGGCTTGCTCAGCCAAGGTTTTGAGCTCTTTCCTTGTCTGCAAGGCCTTTGGTATCTCTGCTCGTGATGGCATTGCCCTTGGGGTTCTTATGAATACAAAAGGCCTTTTGGCTCTGATTGTTATTGGCGTCGGCCGAGATGTACAGGTATAGTTAAAGGATGATTTCATCAACTTAATTGAAGTACACAGATATACACGTTCAATCTATTTCTGATAAGTCATTTTATGACATTGATGCAGGCTTTGGACAATGTGACATATCCTGCAATTGTGATTGTGTTTGTGGTGATGACAGCATTTGGGAAACCTTTTCCTTATTGGGCTAGTAAGTCTTCAAAGCATCTCAAGCAATACAAGCACAGGACTATCGAAACAAGCAAAGAGGATTCTGAATTTCGAGTCATTATGTGCGTTCATGAATCTCGCCATCTATCAGGATTGAGCACTCTCTTAAAATTGTCTAACTCTACTAAACTATCTCCAATCAGTACTATTGTTCTTCATTTAGTAGAACTGACAGGCCGTTCCTCAGCCATGCTGATTGTTCATGATACCTATAAGTCCAGTTATCTCAACCAACCCATCTTTGAAAGAGTTCTGTCAGACCACATCAGATCTCACAGTTTCGGAAGCAATACAGGGAGTAGAGAAAGCCATCCGATATCCATCCAACCAGTAACAATTGTGTCTCCTTACGCGGCCATGCACAGAGAGATATGCAGTGTTGCACAGGACGAACATGTTACTATTATTCTAGTCCCATTTCATAAGGAAGGAGGTGGAAACGAGGAGCAAGAGAATTCTTCTATCAGAATTGTCAACCAAAACCTTCTAGCAAAAGCTCCATGTTCAGTCGGTATATTTGTTGACCGAGGGCTTCATTTAAACATTCGTGATAAGGGGATCGATCTAGGGAAGCCACTAATCAATGTTGTCATGCTTTTCACCGGTGGACCCGATGATCGCGAAGCCTTAGCTTACGCATGGAGGATGGCAGGCTCTTCCGATGTTCTTTTAACTGTTTTACGCTTTCAATCAGGAGAAGAGGCAAAAAGTATAATGGAAGAGGCAGAAGGGAGTGGGAATGATAAACAAATTGATGAGAAATATGTGAATGAGTTCAGATTCAAGTCAATGTGCAATGATCGAGTAACTTATTTAGAAAAGGTGGTGAATAATGGGGATGATATTATGAGAACCATAAAGGAAATGTTTGATTATTGTGATCTGTATATGTTGGGCAGGGGTCAAGGAGTGGAATCTCCTTTCACGTTAGGGCTATCAGAGTGGAGTGATTGTAAAGATCTAGGAGTACTGGGAGAGGCATTATCTACATCTGAGTTTGCACGAAATGCATCCATTCTTGTAATCCAACAACATTATGTTGCAGACAGCTGAAAGCAATGAGTAAAGTTTTGTTGAAGTTGCGTTTTATGACCATATATTATAGCCAAATTCGAACAGAAAATATCATACATAAAGGGCACCTGTTAAAAGAGTTTAGTTGAAAGTCATGTCTCAGGAGCTCTTAGTCATGCTCGAAGTTCCTAGAGTGTAGAAGTCATGCTCCATGTTTCAGTTTGTTAGTGATCATGCTCCATGTTCTTCTATGTTCGTAAAAGTTATGCTCTATGTTCCTACAGTTTACGAGATTTTTTAGTTTTCAGTTGAAATATTTATGTATTTAAGGAAGAAACATCAGTGAAATTTTGAGATCATTTCTGTTACCAAAAAAAAAAAAAATCAATTTTTGCTATTTTTTTTTTGCACTTTGTTATGTCAAAAAACCAACAATTGGTACTAGAGTCAGATTTTCTTGAGAGACTTGTGAGATTGAGTGAGTCTTAAACATATTTCCAAATCTTAATTAAACAAACACAAAATCCCACAAACAATTTCAAAAAGTAAAACCAGAAGCAACATTCACATCAGTTTCACCACCTATCTTTGATGTTTAAAACTATCAAGTTTGGGCTATTCGAATGACAATTCATCTTGAAGCATTGGATTTCTGGGAGGCACCGACTGATGATTATCATGTTCCGGCATTGCCAGCCAATCTAACCATGGCTCAACTCATGAATCACAAGGAGAAAAAGATAAGAAACTTCAAGATCAAGGCTTGCCTATTCTCTGCTGTCTCAAATACTATTTTCACCAAAATTATAAATCTATAATCTGAAAGCATATCTGGAATTATATTAAGAGGAGTACTAGAGCAATGAGAGGACAAAGAACATGCATGCATGTGTTAAATTTGATTTGAGAATTTGAAATATTGGGAATGAAGGAGTTGAATCAATCAAGCTGCTCAATATAGTAAACAAGGTGAGATTACTTAGCAAGAATTTTTCTGATGAAAGAATTGTTTAAAAGATTCTAGTTTCACTACTTGAGAAGTATGAGGCTAAAATCTCTTATCTGGAGGAGACAAAAGATTTGTCAAGCATTTCCTTAACAAAACTCATCAATACACTAGAAGCACAGGAATAAAAGAGGCTTGTAAGGAAAAAAGGATCCATGGAGGCTGGTTTTCAAGCCAGATCACAGAAAAACAGTGGCGGCAAGAATAAGAAAAAAAAGCTGAACAATAACAACAAGCCTGGAGCATGTTTAGGCCACAACAACAAGAAAGCTAAAAATTTTCCACCCTGTCCACACAGTAAAAAAATATATATATCCACAGAGAAGGTGTTAGTGGAGACTAGATGTTCAATGTAGGAAATGTGATCAAATTAGTCACATAGAGATAATTTATAGGTCTCAATAACAATATGGAGAAGCAAAGGCTCTTTTAGAACAACCTAAAAAGAGCAACTATTTGTGCATCATGCTTTGCTAGTAGCAGTCTTACTAACATTTGGCTTATAGATAGTGGTTGCACAAACTACACGACATATGACCGTGAGTTTTTTAAAGAGCTTGAAAAAAAATTTATTTCTAAAATTAGGATTGGAAATAGAGCTTGTATTGCTATCAAAGACAAGGACACAATTGAAATAGAAAGCATACTAGGTTTGAAACTCATCTATGATGTTTTATATGTGTTTGAGATTATCAAAATCTCTTAAGTGCTACACAACTATTGGAGAAGAGCTATAAGGTCTTGTTGAGGAGAAGATAGCATGATTAAAGATGTAAAAGGTAGGGATGCATTTAAAGTCCTTATAAGATGCAAAAACTTTTCCTTGAATCTTTTAGAAGAGGAGTAAGCTATAGTAATGAGAGAAAATAGTAATGCAGCGCTATGGCATAGGACATTTTCACCATGAAGTTTTGCTTTCATAAAAAAAAAAAAACAATCTAGTGGAGAGTCTACCTAATTTGAAGGAAGATTTCTCTCGCATCTGTCGCTCGTCAACATGGGAAGTAAACTAGGCTTCTTTTCTCTTAGAACAAAGCATGAAGAGCTTTATAGAAACTATAATTACCGTATACAAATATAGGGGGACCTCAAACAACACCATCATTGAAAGGAGTAAATATTATATTGCTTTCATTGATGATTTCATAAGAATGGGTTAGATTTACTTCCTAAACTTCAAATATGAGATTGCTAAGGTTTTTGGTTTTTTTGTTTTTTTGTTTTTTTGTTTTTTTTTGAAGTTTAAAGCATGATGGAAACACCAAAATGGGTGGAAAATACGAGTGATCAAATCGATAATGGAACCGAATACACTTCAAATAAGTTTTACAAGTTTGTAAAGATGCAAATATTAAACACAATTGACGACTCCATACACTCTCCGAGCAAAATGGAGTTATGAAAAGAAAAAACATCAAAATTATAAAGATGACAATGTGTACGCTTCATGACAAAAAACTCCCTAAGAGATTTTGGGTTGGGGCTACAAATATAATAGTCTTTCGATGAACGAAACTTCAAAAAACAAGTGTAGAAAATGACTCTTTTTGAAGCTTGGTTTGGTTATAAACCAATGCTATTTATTCTAAAAACATTTAGTCGTTTATGTTTTTCTTATATTTCACAACCCAAGAGAGACAAGCTTGACAAGAAAGCAGAACCAAGGATTTTTATAGGCTACGATAGCATCTCAAAAACCTATCTAGCATAATTTGACAAACTAATTGTCGACAGAGATGTCAAATTCCTTGAAATAGAAAGCTACATTTAGAATGATATAGATAAAATTGAAGTCTCAAGCCTTACGAAGAGAACGAAAAAATAGATGAAATTCTAGTAAGAGACATCATAATACTCTCTAATATTATTAGAAGTGTAATGTAGCAATCATAAAGCCTACTAGGTACGAATAAGCAATAATTGATTAGAAATGGATAGAAGCACTTGAAATAGAAAATTAAAATGATTGAAAAGAATCAAACTTGAGAGTCGAGTGGATGGATCTACACATAAGAAAGCTATAGAAGTGAATTGGATCAATAGAATCAAACTTAATCTTGATAGTTCTACAAACAACTACAAGACAAAACTAGTTGTCAAAGGATATGCACAAATATTTAGGGGGATGTCTAAAAAATATTTACCCCTTTTGCTAGATTGGATACAATAAAAATGTTGTTGGCTCTTTCTACTTCAAAAGGTCGGACCATACATCAAATAGATGTGAAATTAGCTTTTTTGAATGGAAGCTTAGAGGAGGAAATTTTGTCGGATTAGCTTCGAGTTTTGTTGTTCAAGGGCAAAAGGAAAAAGTATATCTACCGAAAGGCCTCATATGGCTTAAAACAAGCTCTAAGTATCTAGTATAGTAAAGCCGACGCATATTTGGTAGGCTTAGGCTTTGAAAAGAGCTTAAGTGAATTTGCTTTATATATCAAGAAGGTTAATGATGATATACTTGTTTTATCTCTATATGTTGATGATTTACTAGTGACATGAAGCAATGAAGTGTTGATTGACAAGTTCAAAGGAGAAATAAGGGATGTCTTTGAGATGACGGACCTTAAGAAGATGTCATTCTTCCTTGGAATGGAGATATAACAAAAACATAATGAAAATTCATATGTCATCACAAATATGCTAAGAAGATACTAAAAAAGTTTAGCATAGAAGAGTGCAAGCCAACTGCAACACTAATGAATCAAAAAGAAAAGTTCTACAAAGAAAATGGTGTTGAAAAGGTTTATTAAGGGCAACATAGGAACTTAATAGACTACTTGATGTATTTGACTACAACCGAGCCGGACATCATGCATGCGATAAGTCCGTTGTTGTTAGAGAATAATATAAATCATATCTTAAGACCTCACATAACGACTTAAGCTTTTGGGTGAGATGGTCTTTTGACATGGCATTAGAGCCTTGATGACTAAACGATTGCAAATTTGAATCTCACCACCCTCATTTCTCTTCTAGTTAATTAAGCATAAGGTAATGTGGGTCCGTGCAAGTTTTAAGCCGAAAAGGGCTTTCATGTAACACCCTCGACCTAGGACTTAATGGGTCGAGAATATTACGACCGTTAACCTACATTTGAAGTGCAATGAATACAAGCTAACAAAGCACTCGTGACTTAATGTCTAGAGTGAAATTTATGTTTTAGAAATTTAGTATTGGTCGAGTAGGTCCTATACTTTAACTTAAAAGACGTTATAAATTTTTCGCGTTTGATCTATTTACTTGGATACTTGAAATTGAATTCAAGGTTATTCGCTAGTTCAAATCCTTTTTTTACTAACTATTGTAATTCATTGAGATATAATTTCTTATTATCAGTTATTATTATATTACTTATTCTCTTTCATAGTTATTATTCTTTTTATTTAATGATTAATTAAGAAATTCTCTTAAATATTCAAGGATGCTAGCACGTAGTGGATAATTTAAAGTAACTACATTACTATCGATACGCTATCATTTTATTATCGGTATTTCAGTTCATACACGTTACTAATTTACATACAAAACTACTTATATACCAACTATTAAAATTTTTGACTTATTTACTAACTATATTATTTTAAAGTACTACACTTGTTCATTGCTTCTAATATAACATAACACATTCCGACTAATTCTAGAACATGCAAGTCAATAGCTAGTATTGTAAATAAAATCACATATAGTATGTCCACCGGATCCCGAAGTCCCATCCAAGGTATAACCGTCTAATGCATTCCTCGGAAATCAGCTCCGTAGAGAAGTAAGCCATAGTATCTTATTTATCTACACCATAAGGAACTATATGAACTACGAGTCCGGTAAGTTAACATATGCATGTAGTGTGTATGCATGTATAAAATACTCATATATATAAGAAATCCTTTTTCTCATGTCATAAAACATCTCATAAAAAGTCTAAAAATCCTTTTTTTGTCTTTGGACATGTCCCATTTAGGTACTTCAAGGTTTTCATATTATATGTTCGGCGAACCGGACCCGTCTACGGACGCGCCCTATCGAGTTTCTAAAAGTGCAAGTCCGCACTTGCTCGACCCCGAACCATTACCATCACCGTATGGAAAACCCATAAAGTCCTTTCCTCAAAACCTCGAAGTCATGAAAATCTTTTTCTTTAAAATAATTCTAATTGCCATTGGATAACCAGGAGATAACATATATTTCCATGATTTAAAACATTATTCATGAGCTAAGCATGCGTATTCAATTGCAATGAACCAGCATGCCATATGAATTCATAAATGCTTACTTTGAATGGTTATGTAACAAGTCATAAAAATTGATATAAAATTAGGCAAGCATAATAAGCATAGATAACATCAATCCAATATAAACCAACACCATCATTATTGGCACATTAATCATCATAACCCAATTCTCATCATTAATCACATTGAAGCATAACCATTATTCATAACCTAATGCATTAATATAGCATTTAAAAGAACGGAACCATAACATAAAGGGAGATGAACATTTTTGTTCCATTTCTTTGTTCATTAAACTTACTTTTCACTTTACTTTCCTAAATTCTTTTCCTTAGGTTCTTATTTAGCTTTTCATATTTGGTCTTTACCGAATTAAGTATCATTTCATATTCTGACTCGACTAGGTATTATTTCATTGATTTATGAGGTTCAATTTTGGTTTGGGCCTTAATGGGCCTAAGGCCTAATTTTTCCTAACCCAATGTTTCTTTAAATTTTTATGAACCCTTTTCATTATAAAACATCATTTTACTGTTCTTTGAGTCTGAATCATCAAATTTAAGGTTTAAAACTTTGTTTAAACCTAATTCTCCGAATTTCCATTTAGGCCTAAACTTGACCTCTTTAGAATCCTAATATTTTCTCCTCATTTCGTCCCACCATTTTAACACTAAGTAGCCTAGATATGTAAAAACTATAAGAATTAATTTAATTGAAATTTAGGATCCGAAATCTAGTCCAAACCCGTATTGGGCCTTAATGGGCCCAAGCCCATAAAACCCATTTTCTTTAATTTTTAGCAAATTTTCCATTTCTACTAATCAAAACATCCTTATTCAATTTGTTAAGGAATTTTTAATGCTCCCAAATGCAGAAGATAAGGATGTGAGTTTTATTGTTAATAAAACATGCAATATTTAAACATAACATTTTTAAAGCATTACCTAAACCGACACATCATTTGAAAGAGCTCCCTAAATGATTTATGATTGAGATAAAATCAAGAGAAGGAGATTCTATTTCAAATAAAAAGGCAATTGAGAGTTTCCATATGCATTGTATGTACATAAATACAAGTTATATAGAACATATTTCACTACATAAAGAAAAAAAAATTGTTGAATAAAATCCAATGAAAGGATAAAAAAAATTCTCAAATTTTTAACCGAGTGATGGCTGCAACAACCGAACTAGAGAACTCGCTCAATGTGTTGGGAAAAGGAAAAGAGAAAGAGACAATACAAATAAATAGAAATAAAGCTTTTGTGGATACTTTATTACTTGATGGCGAGATTAAATTAAAAACAATGTGAAGTGCCTATATATATACGCCTACATTAAAATAAACAAACCAAAGCTTTCGGATCACTCCGTCACTAACGAAGGTCCACTACATCCACTAGCGTATTATTAGCAAAAATACCACTACATAATTGACTAAAACAAACTTATACTTCTCGAAAACTACTAACAATCCATGACCTCAAAACTTGGTCTAACCAAAAAACTCGAACAACCTTTGAATCACGTCCCAACACTCCCCTTGATTCAAAGTTGCACACACCAAGCAAACCTCGATAGTAGCAGAATTTCTCTTTTGACAAAGCCTTCATAAGTATGTTTGACAACTGCTCGTTGGTGCTACAATACTTCAAGGCCATCTCCTCCTTTCGCAATGAGGTCACGAATGAAATGGTGACGTAGCTTGATATGCTTTGTTCTACTATGAAATGTTGGATTCTTTATCATGGAGATCATTACTTTGTTGTCACAAAATATCTTCATTGGTCCTTCTTGAATTTTAGCCAACACTCTCTTTAGCCAAATGGCTTGACAAGCTACCGAAGTTGTTGCCACGTACTTAACTTTCGAGGTCAATAATGCCACTCGTTGTTTGCTTCTTTAAGCTCTAAGTTATCACTTCGATCTTAGAGTGAAAACATTAGCCGAAATGCTCGGTTTATTATCCAATAAACATGTCTAATCACTTTTTGTGAATCCGTATAATCCGAAATTGAAAGCCTTAGAGTACCAAATTCCATACTCTATAGTTCTAGTGATATAACTCAAGACTCACTTTCGTTGCTCTATAATGAACCTTTGGAGGTTATTGTAAAAACTTAGAAATAACACCAATAGGAAATGCAATATCGGTTCGAGTGTGTATTAAATAAATCAAGCCTCCGACCAAGCTTCGAACCTCCTAGCATCCGCCATTTTTGCTCCATCTTTATGCTATAATTTTTTATTAATATTTATGGGTGTAAGTTGCAGGCTTGCATTTAAGCATGCCAAATTTAATGAGGAGGTCCCCGGCATATTTCCTTTGTGAAATAAAAATTCCATCTTTAGCTTGATGAACTTCAAGGCTAAAGAAATAATGCAAGAAACCTATATCCGACATCCCAAATTCATTCATCTTTTGAGACTTAAACTAATCCACAAGAGAACTAGAGGAACTAGTGTAAATGATGTCATCAACATAAAGACAAACCATGATGAAATCATTTTTACCTTCATTTTCACATACAAGGCGAGCTTATTCTCGGTTATCTTGTACCCTTTTTTTAAATACCCATCGATCTTGCTATACCAAGCTTGTGGAACTCGTTTCAATCCATACAATGCCTTTTTCAACTTATACACCTTTGTTGCATTTCCCTTATTTATGAAACTTTTCGACTGCTACGTAGACCTCTTCTTGTAAATCTCCATTGAGGAATGCCGACTTGACATCAAATTGATAAATATGTCATTGCAATTGTACGACTAATGCTAGAACAATCCTCACTCGTTTCAAATCGAGTAACCAAAGAAAATGTTTCATCAAAATTAATACCATATTGTTGCACATATCCTTTCGCCATAAGACGAGCTTTGTGATTTTGTATGCTTTTGCCTACGGTAAAATTTTTCTTGAACACCCACTTCAAGCCAAATGCATTTTTGCCTTTCGGTAAGTCAACCATCTCCCATATTTCATTCTTTTCGATAACTTTCATCTCTTCCACCATTGCATTCTCGCCACTCTTCTTTTTCGAGTTGCTTCTCCATAGTTTATAAGGTGTGAAACAATAAGAACAAACTAACAAGATGCATATACATTAGCTAAAGATTTATACTTTCTTGGTGGTGTCTCATTTGAAGACTCTTCAAGAGTTATGGATAAAGAGTTTCGTATGGTGTTGCTGAAGTTGATGAACTTGTTGACACCGTAGAGGAACTAGTGAGTGAACTTGTAGGAGTTAGCTCATGTCTTTCATTTAAAAAGATTCCAATGGGCATAGAGACTTCCTAAAAGTTTCGACTTGCTTTTTAAAAAATAAATTCAACTTATGCGACTATAATCCTCGGTAAATAGCAAGAAATAATGACTCCCACCCAAGACTCAATTTGCATAGGCCCACATAAATCAGCATGAATTAATTCTAGACATTTTAAAGCTCTCTAAGTTTTTCCAACAATATGTTTTTCAAAAATGACTTCCTAGTTTGTTTTTCATAAATGCACCCTTCACATAAATCAATAGAACTAATTTTCGATAGCCCATAAACCATACCTCTTCTTGTAAATCTCCATTGAGGAATGTTGACTTGACATCAAATTGATAAATATGCCATTACAATTATACAACAAATGCTAGAAAAACCTCACCATTTCAAATCGAGCAACCTGGAGAAAATATTTCGTCAAAATCAACACCATATTGCTACATATATCCTTTTCTACAAGACGAGCTTTATGATTTTGTATGTTTTTGTTTACAACAAATTTTATCTTGAACACCCACTTTAAACCAAATGCATTTTTGCCTTCCGTAAGTCAACCATCTCCCATGTTTCATTCCTTTCGATAACTTTCATCTCTTCCATCATTGCATTCTACCACTCTTATTTTTCAGTTACTTCTCCATAATTTATAAGGTCCGAAACAATAAGAGCAAACCGACAAGATGCATATACATTAGCCAAAAATTTATACTTCCTTGGTGGTGTCTCATCCGAAGACTCTTCAAGAGTTGCGGATAAAGAGTTTCGTGTGGTGTTGCTAAAGTTGATGTACTTGTTGACACCGTAGAGGAACCGAGTGAGTGAACTTACGGGCGTTGGCTCTTGTCTTTCATCTAAAGAGATTCCAACGGGCATAGAAATTTCTCAAAAGTTTCGACTTGTTTTTCAAAAAATAAACTCGGTTTATACGACTATAATCCTCGGTAAATAACAAGAAATAATGACTCCCACCTAAGCACTCGGCTTGCATAGGCCCACATAAATCGAGCATAAATTAATTCTAGACATTTTAAAGCTCTCCAAGCTTTTCCAATAAGATGTTTTTCAAAAATGACTTCCTAGTTTGTTTTTCATAAATGCACCCTTCACATAAATCAATATAACTAATTTTCGATAGCCCATAAACCATACTTCTTCTTGTAAATCTCCATTGAGGAATGTTGACTTGACATCAAATTGATAAATATGCCATTGCAATTATACAACAAATGCTAGAAAAAGCCTTATCGTTTCAAATCGAGCAACCGGAGAAAATATTTCATCAAAATCAATACCATATTGCTACATATATCCTTTTGCCACAAGACGAGCTTCATGATTTTATATGCTTTCGTCTACAACAAATTTTGTCTTGAACACCCATTTCAAACCAAATGCATTTTTGCCTTTCGGTAAGTCAACCATCTCCCATGTTTCATTCTTTTTGATAACTTTCATCTCTTCCATCATTGCATTCAACCACTCTTATTTTTTCACTTGCTTCTCCATAGTTTATAAGGTCCGAAACAATAAGAGCAACCGACAAGATGCATATACATTAGCCAAAAATTTATACTTCCTTGGTGGTGTCTCATCCGAAGACTCTTCAAGAGTTGCGGATAAAGAGTTTCGTGTGGTGTTGCTGAAGTTGATGAACTTATTGACACCGTAGAGGAACCGGTGAGTGAACTTATAGGCGTTGGCTCTTGTCTTTCATCTAAAGAGATTCCAACGGGCATAGAAATTTCTCAAAAGTTTCGACTTGTTTTCTAAAAAATAAACTCGACTTATGCGACTATAATCCTCGGTAAATAACAAGAAATAATGACTCCCACCTAAGCACTCGGCTTGCATAGGCCCACATAAATCAGCATGAATTAATTCTAGACATTTTAAAGCTCTTCAAGCTTTTCCAACAAGATGTTTTTCAAAAATGACTTCCTAGTTTGTTTTTCATAAATACACCCTTCACATAAATCAATATAACTAATTTTTGATAGCCCATAAACCATACCTCTTATTGTAAATCTCCATTGAGGAATGCCGACTTGACATCAAATTGATAAATATGTCATTGCAATTGTACGAGCTATTGCTAGAACAAGCCTCACCGTTTCAAATCGAGCAATCGGAGAAAATGTTTCATCAAAATCAACACCATATTGCTACACATATCCTTTTAACACAAGACGAGCTTTGTGATTTTGTATGCTTTCGTCTACAGCAAATTTTATCTTGAACACCCACTTCAAACCAAATGCATTTTTACCTTCCGCTAAATCAACCATCTCCCATGTTTCATTCTTTTTGATAACTTTCATCTCTTCCACCATTGCATTCTGCCACTCTTCTTTTTCGATTGCTTCTCTATAGTTTATAAGGTGTGAAACAATAAGAGCAAACCGACAAGATGCATATACATCAGCCAAAGATTTATACTTTCTTGGTGGTGTCTCATTTGAAGACTCTTCAAGAGTTGCGGATAAAGAGTTTTTGTGTGGTATTGCTAAAGTTGATGAACTTATTGACGAGTGTAGAGGAACCGGTGAGTGAACTTGTAGGAGTTGGCTCATGTCTTTCGGTTAAAAAGATTCCAATGGGCATAGAGACTTCCTAAAAGTTTCGACTTGCTTTCTAGAAAATAAACTCGAACTTATGCGACTATAATCCTTAGTAAATAGCAAGAAATAATGACTCCCACCTAAGGACATAGTTTGCATAGGCCCACATAAATTAGCATGAATTAATTCTAGACATTTTAAAGCTCTCCAAGCTTTTCCAACAAGATGTTTTTCAAAAATGACTTCCTAGTTTGTTTTTCATAAATGCACCCTTCACATAAATCAATAGAACTAATTTTCGATAGCCCATGAACCATACCTCTTATTGTAAATCACCATTGAGGAATGCCGACTTGACGTCAAATTGATAAATATGTCATTATAATAGTACGACTAATGCTAGAACAAGCCTCATCGTTTCAAATTGAGCAACTAGAGAAAATATTTTGTCAAAATCAACACCATATTACCGCACATATCCTTTCGCCACAAGATGAGCTTTGTGATTTTGTATGCTTTCGTCTACGATAAATTTTATCTTGAACACCCACTTCAAACCAAATGCATTTTTGCCTTTCGGTAAATCAACCATCTCTCATGTTTCATTCTTTTCGATAACTTTCATCTTTTCCACCATTGCATTCCGCCGTATTCTTTTTCAATTGCTTCTCTATAGTTTATAAGGTCCGAAACAATAAGAGCAAACTAACAAGATGCATATACATCGATCAAAGATTTATACTTTCTTGGTGGTGTCTCATTTGAAGACTCTTCAAGAGTTACGGATAAAGAGTTTACGTGTGGTGTTGCTGAAGTTGATGAACTTGTTGACACCGTAGAGGAACCGGTGAGTGAACTTATAGGAGTTGGCTCATGTCTTTCATTTAAAAAGATTCCAATGGGCATAAAGACTTCTCAAAAGTTTCGACTTGCTTTCTAGAAAATAAACTCGACTTATGCGACTATAATCCTCGATAAATAGCAAGAAATAATTACTCCAACCTAAAGACTCGGCTTGCATAGGCCCACATAAATCAGCATGAATTAATTCTAGACATTTTAAAGCTCTCCAAGCTTTTTCATACATTATCATCAAATAAAGCAGAATATCTACCAACCATCAATTATCCAACACTTAATAAATTGTATCCTAGATCATGTACAAATTGAACGTTGTCTAATCTTTTATTTTGCCATGGCTAGTGTTAACTCCTACCATGTCATGTCCTTCAACTTGTATCTCTTTTTTGTTACCAAGCTGCACCTTTATCATTTGAGTCTCATCAAGCTCTTGGAATAAAGATTTGGTTCTCGTCATATGGTTCGAACAACCACTCGTCTATAAGCCATAAATCACTTAGTTTATGGTTAGTATCAATACAAGCCATAAAAGCTTGTTTTCTTTTTCATTTTCTGTCTGTAAAATTCATTCTCCGGTCTTTATACCAATAATCAACTTTTATGTGCTCGTATCCCTTGCAATGATGAAATTGAATGCCATTTTCATGTTTCCTTACCCATTGGACTACCTTTGCCCTTCATTCCTTCCTCTCGCCTCTCGCCATCACGAGTGACCACGATCGCAAGATCCTCCTCTTCCTCGACCTCTCGCTTGCTAAACAATCACTTTCTCCATGTTTGGTGGCCATCTCCTTCACTTAAAATGCCTTGTTTTTGTTTTTTTCAAGCGATCTATTGATTCTTGACTCATGAGCTTGAAGAAATCCTATCAATTCATCAACGAAAAGAACTAACAAATCCTTAGCTTCTTCTATAGCAGCTACCATATGGTCAAATTTTAGAGTCAAGCTTCTCAATACTTTTACAACGATCATCTCATTTAAAATTTGCTCACCATAAGAGCATATTTGACCGACTATTGCCATTGCTCTTAATTAAAAATCAACAATTGATTCACCATTCTTCATAATCAAAGTTTCAAAGTCATGTCTTAGTGATTCCAATCTCACCACTATGACATTTGAACCACTTTGGAACTCCTTTGTAGAATTGACCATGCTTGATTTCGTCGTGGTTGCTTGCTGCAATCCATGAGAAAATAATCTCATGGATTACTTGTCGAAGAATGAACAATGCTTTGGCATCCCTCTTCTTGGTTCTTTCAACCTTTCCTCCTCTTCTTCATTAGGTTCTAATATATCAACGAATCCATACTCCACCAAGTCCCATAGCTCCCGTGATCCGAGCAATGTCTTCACCTTGATGCTCCACCACTTCTTACCATTGAAAATTGGTATAAGTAGTTGAGAGAAAAAAAAACCCAGTTGTTGCCATTGATCTCTCATCTATCACTCTTCAAACTAAAAAAGAACACTCTTTTTCTTGTTTCTCTCAAATACCCAATAGACCCCAAGTGTTTCACTCTTTTCCCCAAAAGGACAAAACCATGCTCCGATACCAAATTTGTTAGGAAAAGGTAAAGAGAAAGAGACAATACAAACAAATAGAAACAAAGTTTTGCAAATACTTTATTGCTTAATGGTAGATTAAATTAAAAACAATGTGAAGTGCCTATATATAGGCCTATATCAAAACAAACAAACCAAAGCTTTTAGATCACTTCGTCACTAACGAAGGTCCACTATAACCTCTAGCATATTATTAGCAATAATGCCCATTACATAATTAACTAAAAAAACTTATAATTCTCAAAACCTACTAACAACCCATGACCTTAAAACTTGGTAACCAAAAGACCCGATCAACCTTTGAATCACGTCTCAAAAGAATGAAGTAGGAAACCAAACCATATTGGAGCCTTCATCAATTTTCTCTCCAGCTTCGATAATATTGGTAAATGTAACACTCAAATTCTAGTTTTTTTTCCAATCATAGACAATATTAAGTACATGAATATTTCTCTGTTTCCTATCTTGATTCTCTTTAATTACTTTAAGATTCTCTTCGAGGAAGATTAAACGATAACAACTTGGGTCACTATTTAATTGCAATTCAATATTTTCTTCTTAAGTTTGAATCCCAAATCTTTATGGTATTGTTAGATCGATCCGTAGATTAGTTTAAGATTATCATTAGAAAGGCCATCTTGTTATATAAACTCTTCATTGTACATTAACAAAAAGCTACCATGGTTCATTAGATTCTTCAACTAATGATTTCATGTAATTAAAATAAAGTCTTAGCCTTTGATGAGTTGTGGATAGACTCATCTAGTAAAATTAAGAAACATAGCACATGCAAGTAATGATGGTGGGTAGATGATCATAGATTTTAATGAAAGTTCTCTTTGTATGGTATATTTGAAAAACAAGTCATCTTGGTTGAGTGAGAGACCCTCGAATGCTCAAGTTAGTAGTCAAAATGTGACGAATTAGCTTGAAGAGACTCTTTTGTACAAGTATTTAACTATTTGTATGTAATTTGTAAAAGAGAGAAAAATATGCGGGATATTGAACTTATGAAGAGAGTATTTTTCAGAATATGTTTGGAACTTCTTTTTTATGGTGGTTTAGGCTTTTATATAGACAATCGTATGTGTAACTTGCATGGTAGAAAAGATATGAGTGCCTGTTTTTGTTTGAGTTAGTACTAACAAATGTTGGTACTCTACTTCATTGTATTTAATCTCCGATGGCGTTAGTGTGATCATAATGAGTAATAATCTGATTGATGTCATTATTAAAGATTCTTCATTAAACGTTTATTTTCTCTTAGTGATAATGGAAGAGAGGAGTGTTTTTCTTTCCTAGGTCAAGGCGCCTTAGAATAGGAAGATTTCTAAACTCTTCCCGAAGAGTAACTTGTCTTATAAGTAGTAGTAGTCCTTTGGGAACCCTAGGCTCGTCTAATGGGTTAGTTCCTTGTCTTGAGCTATAGGTTTGAGTTAGACTCGATGAACTTTGGAGTTGTGAGCTTATGGACCCTTTCTATTGGACCGTACTCGAGATGAGGCTCCTATCATCTCTTTTTGTGTTTCAATGCCATTATGCATTAGAATATGAAGGAAACTTGGGATTTCTATTCTATCATATAGTTCAAGATTCCTCGAAGCTCTTGTGGAAAATTAGAAAAAAAAAGAATAATACTTCGGGAAAATGAAATATTCAAGAGAAGTTTTAGAGAAGAGAAAATTGCAATTTGGGTATCTAATTATTTATTTTATTATATTTGCATGCATTTCGTCATCTAAGACAATTAAATTTTGATGTAATCGATATCAAATGATAAGTGGTTCCAGTTGAAATTAGAGAAAAATATAATTTATTTTACTTATTTGAGTGATTAAACTCTTTTTTTTCTATTTGAATGCATTTCATCGCTCGAAATTATTAAATACTATTACAACGATATCAACTAAGACGTATGTAGTTGTTTTGTAGTAACACCTAACAAAAAGTCTCGCTCCAAATTATTGACAAAATTATATAGATATATATATATATATATATATATATATATATAGAGAGAGAGAGAGAGAGAGAGAGAGAGAGACTTACTTTTTATACTTGTTAGTACAACGGGGCCATGTCGAATTTAACGAGTAACATGAAGCATTCAAATAGAAAGGAAAAAAAATTATTGGTCACTTAAGTACGTAAAATAAAAAATTAGATATTTAAACAAAATAAAAATTGAAGATAAATGCGAGTATTTACTTAAAAACCTACGTCAAATATAAAACTTAAATTACTCAAGGATGCTTTCGTTATTTCCAATAATATGGTTCGGTAATAGATTGCTTCTTCCAAAACGCACACTCGCTCATTCCGTTCGCAATAATCTAATTAGTTCGTCCGGCAAAAAAACATTAGCACCACTAAAAATGGAGTTTTATCTTTCGAGGAACTTGCAAATAGCATAATGCTAGGAGGTCGGACCGAAGCCGATTTGGATTGAGAGGGCTCGTACACTCTCAAAAAGAAAATGGATTAATAATTTCAAAAGTCCCTCTTTTTTTTTCATTTTTATTGTGTCTTCCTATTCTTTTTGTCTTAAGTTTGTCTTTTTATATTTTGGTTTTTATCTTAATCTTGTCCATCTACTAACTTTACGAGTTAATAGTATTAAATTATATTATTAGTCGCACAAAATTACAACATGTGTCAATTTTTTTCATCTTAATCTCATCTTTCTATTTTTTTATACCAAATTTAAATAAATAAATTTTGAAAAAAAGAAGCGATTGTTGTGAAAAATAAAAGATATATGAGAATTTAAAGGAAGGATGGCAAGAAGAATAATTCACTATAAAGTGAATACAAGTGAGAAAACTTCAAGTTATTCTCTTAATCTTTCTAAGAAACTTGTACATCAACAAATGAACAATCAAGCCTATTTATAGGGCTCAAAATTGAGATGAGAATTGGAAGGGACTATGAATAATTAAAAGTACATCAATTGCATCACCCTTTCAATTGCTCATATTGAATGGTGAATTGAATCACATTAAGGATTATGAGTAGTGGGGATATGAAAAGTAGATAGACATTCATATGGACATTCATTATTTTATAACACTCCCCTTGAATGTCCATTATACAAGGAATATGCCTCGTTAAAACCTTACTAGAAAAAAACCCGAGTGGGAAAATAATCCCAGTGAAGGAAAAAGAGTACAATATTCTTTGCACACATTAATCTCCATTTTGGTCTCCTCATGTTGAAGGCATTATTTAAGATCTCTAAGACAACGCATTCCAATCTTGTGAATCATCTTCTCAAAAGTTGTGGTAGGTAACACCTTAGTAAACAAATCTGCTGGATTATCACTTTGATGTATTCTTCCTTTAATGAAACTATACAAGCAGCATTATCTTCATATGATATTGTTAGAAGTTCTTTTGCTAATAGATAAACTGCATGTCTCTCGGATATGATGGATCGTTGATCTTAACCAAACACATTCTTGACTTGCCTCATGAATTACTAGTATTTCTACATGGTTTGAAGATGTGACAGCTAGAGTTTGCTTCATAGAACGCCATGATATAGCTATATCTCTATATGTAAATACATAACCGAGTTTGAGATCGAGCTTTATGTGGATCGGATAAATAACCCGCATCCGCATAACCAATTAATCCATTCTTTGATTTGTTAGAGTAATATAAGCCTATATAACTTGTTCCTCGGAGATAACGTAATATATGTTTAATTCCATTCCAATGTCTCTATGTTGGAGCAGAACTATATCTTGCTAATAAATTTATAGAAAAGACTATATCAAGTCAAGTATTATTAGCAAGATACATCAATGCACCGATGGCAGTAAAATATGGTACTTCGGGACCAAGTTATTCTTTGTTATCTTCTCAAGGTTAAAAAGGGTCTTTTTGGATATTAAGTGAATGACTTACCATTGGGCTAGTCAATGAATGATCTTTATATAGAATCATTGTAGAACCTTTTTTGATATAAATTGATCGATGAATGAAAATCTCATTTTCTAAGTACTCGAACTGCAGGTCGAGATAACACTTGATTTTCTTAAGATATTTACATCAAATTTTCTTTTTAGGTAACTTATGATGCTTGAAATTTCTTCGAGAGTTCCAATAATATTTAAGTTATCAACATATAAAACAAACCTCTTTTCAAATAAAAATATATGAACAAATAGGGTTATTTTTTATAACTTTCTTTCAATAAATAATCATTGAAGTGATTATATCACATGCACATGGGTTAGTAATAAACGAGTAGATATAAAAATGAAATATAAAAAGTATAAATTAAATTTCTAAAAACCAAATAATAAAACAAATACTAAAATAATCCTAATAGAGATCTCCATCATTTAATTGAATTCTTTTCTCGAGAATATGTATTACATGCTTCGGCATGTTAAGTCCTTCTAGAACTTTTATACCGATATCATTTCAAATGAATAAATAAACTGTGATCACATTCATTAAATGCATACATTTGAATGTTTTTCATATATTTTTCCAAGCTAATGAGATAACAAAAGACAATTGTATCCACTATAGGAGAATATGTCTCCTCATAGTCAATGTCAATTCTTTACGAAAACTTTTATGTTAAAAGTTTTGCTTTATATCTTATAATCTCATCTTTCTTATTTCATTTTCTCATAAATACATATTTGTATCCCACTAGCTTAACATCTTCGGGTGTTTTAGCTATGGGTTCAAAATACTCTTTTATAAGAGAACATAATTTCGCCTAAATTGCTCTTTTCATTTAGGCCAATCATCTTTATGTCGATATTCTTCAATAATTTAGGCTTAGGATCCTTATTTTCATCCATAATATCAATTGCAATATTATATGCAAAAGTCTTATCAATAGATATTTCTTTTCGATCCTATTTTCTCCATGCATTGATATAATTTATCAAACTCTCTTGATTTTTCTCAAGTATTTGGACTTCTTCGGAAGCTTATTATCATAAATATATTGAAACATTTTATGAATATTTTTATCTTGCCTTTTTCTTATAGGGATTTTTATCTTTAGAACCGATCGGTCTTCCACGCTTCGACGTGTTTTAGATTCATTGGTTATAACATTAATAGATCGTCCTTCTAGGGCATCAATTCTAATAGGAGCATTTTTAGCGAGGACATACATTTTAGTTACTCATTTAAGATTTGAGAATGCATCTGGCAGTTGGTTTCAATACCCGGTAAATGAATTATCTTTTGAACTTCTAGTTCACATTATCTTCGACAAGAATCAAGGTGATATAAGATAGAGTACTCCATGTAATCTTTTTTTCAACATTTATAATCGCTTATTTTGCTTATTCTCTCCCCTAATGTTGAAAAAACTATTTCATCAAAATGACGATCGATAAATCGAGCTGTAAAAATTTCCTCTTGTTCATGAATCAAGAGATTGAATTATCAAAGAGGATTCATATATTCTCAATCTCTTTTAAGTGTTCATTTTATTTCATTATAGATGAGCACTAAGGATATACACTGCAATGCTAAAAATTCTTAAACAAGAAATAATTGGCTCATGACCATAAATCAATTAAAGAGGAGAGAATTTCGATAACTCATGGGTCATATGCGAATAAGTGTTGCTTGCATGTAAGATTGCATGTCCTCAAACATAAACAGAGAGTTTTATTTTTAAATAATGGTTTAGCTATCAATTCGAGCTTTTTGATAAATGATTTTGCTAAACCTTTTTGAGTATGAACATGAGCAACAACATGTTCAACCTTTATTTTAATAGCTAATCAATAATAATTTAATGCTTGAGAAATAAATTCATCGGCATTATCAAGGTGACTTGTTTTAATGTCATAATTTAAAAATTATACTCGAAATCAAATTATTTGCTAGCAATCTCGAAAACGTCGAGTTTCGAGTAAATAATAAGCATATATATGACCATCTTGTGGATGCATTTATCAAAATCATAAAATATTTAAATGATCCACATGGTGAATGAATTAATCCACATATATCACCTTGAATACATTCTAAAATACTAGAGATTCAATCTCAATTTTACTTGATGATGACTTAATCATCAATTTACCTTGGCAACATGCGAAACAAGAAAGTTCATTAAATTGAAGAATCTTCGGCTCTTCAATAGATATTCATATAATTTTTTTAATAATTTTTTCGCATCATGAAAGACCCAAGATAACACAACTGGTCATGTCACATAGTAAAAGTATTTGAATTAGTAAACTTCGGTTTACTATAATATTGGTTTCAATCATTTCAATATTTGTAACAAAGACTAGAAGAGAAAACGAATAAATTTTTTGATAGATATTTTCTACCCGATATAATAACTATAACATATATGAATTTGCATTTGCTATCTTGATATGATATCAATTTAGATGAATATCTTTGAAACTCAACAAATTTCTATGAGACTTTGAAGAGAATAGTACATCATTCATAATAAATTTATCCTTTCGGATAATAACATATTTGCTCTTCTAGAGCCTTTAAATTAGTCACTTCAAGTAATAATATATCGACTCTTCTAGAGTCTTTAAACATTTTCCCTTCAAGTAATAATTTATTCACTCTTCTAGAGTTTCAAAAATTTATATCTTCAAGTCATGATATAATCGCTCTTCTAGAGCCTTCAAAATCTATCTCTTTAGATAATAATGTAGTCGCTCTTCTAGAGCTTTCTATTAGATTGATATTATCATATATAATATTAACATAAAATAAATAATCAAATAAATCAATAGAAAATAAATAAATCAATATATTCCTCATAAACACAAACAAATAAATAAATAGTAAAATAAATTTGTAACCATCAATATACAATATAAATTATAAGAAATATAAAACATTTTATTTATAAATAAAAAAACTAATAAATAATTAATTTTAATTACTATTACTTTGATATATAAAATTAGCCTCTATATATATTTTTTTCCAACAAGGTTTGACAAGGCTTGATGAGGTGCTTTGGTGTACGGTTGGTACACGGATAATGCCCATTCATATCATATTTATAACATGTCCTCGTTGAGAATGCCGACTTTATCTATTTTTATTCTTTTCTTTTTTCATAGTTATCCACTTCGGTGGTGAGATGTAATATTATGGTCATTACGATTACAATGATAATTATTTTGACCACATTCATGGCTCGACCACATCTTCATCCATGTCTAAAATTATTATAAATTGTCACATTCACTTCGGGGAATGGAATAGATCCGATTGGATGAGATTTATTCTTTTTCATCAATAGCTTTTCATTTTATTTAGCCATGAGCAAATATGAAATCGATTCATAATATTTCTTAAACTCTTTTTCTTGATATGCTACTCGTAGCAGCATATTCGAAACATGAAAAGTAGATGATCTTGATATGCTACTCGTAGGAGCATATTCGAGACATGAAAAGTAGATGATATTAACTTAGCATCAAGCACTCATGATAAATAATTCTTGCTCGAAATGTCAAGGGCCACAAAATCAAGCTTTGTGAGGTTTGACATGATAAAAATTCTATAATACAAGATATAATAATGATGTTAGGAAATAAAAACAAACATAATAATAATATTCAAACTTCTTAAAACAACATGCATTAGATTATTAGAATATATATTAGATTATTCAAGTTTTCAAATATATATTATATGTACTATTAGATTTAAAATAAAAGATAGATTAGGTACATATCTCTTAATAGGCTAAATGATTTGCATCGTTTAGTAGAACAATCGTGCCGATAACGTGTTGTGAAAAATAAAAGATATATGAGAATTTAACGGAAGGATGGCAAGAAGAAGAATTCACTATAAAGTGAATACAAGTGAGAAAACTTCAAGTTATTCTCTTAATCTCTCTAAGAAACTTGTACATCAACAAATGAACAATCAAGCCTATTTATAGAGCTCAAAATTGAGATGAGAATTGGAAGGGACTATGAATAATTAAAAGTACATCAATTGCATCACCCTTTCAATTTCTCATATTGAATGGTGAATTGAATCACATTAAGGATTATGAGTAGTGGGGATATGAAAAGTAGATAGACATTCATATGGACATTCATTATTTTATAACACGGATAATTTTTTTTCAAAATATTTTAAAGGATTGAAATATATATATATATATATATATATATATATATATATATGATAATAAGCAAATTTGAGTATAAAATAAAATATTTATAATATGTATTTTTTGAAATATGAAGAGAGATTTATTTAAAATTTTAAACTTTTGGATTATATTAATAATTTTATAATACCTCAAAATATTCTATTATAATTTACTTACTTTAATTTTATAAATTTTTTAATTTGACTCAAAAGGAAAAATATAAATTTTGTTACAATTTTGAATTTCTTTTTTCCATTAAAAGGAAGCTCTAGTGAAAACCGCACAAAAACTTATATTCCTACTTTTGAGTGAAATTAACAAAATATATAAGAAATTTTCATATAAAAATATTTTTATCTTCATTTTTTTTTTATAGATATAATGATCTGGATATACCTAGATTTTTTATTTTTTATTTTTTGACATTTCATTCAAAAAAGAATAAAATGATGAAATTAATATTTAAAAAAATTAACACGTGTTGCAATCTTGTAAGATTAATGATATAATTTAATATTATTAATCTAAAAACTTAACCAAAAAAACTAGATTAAAACAAAAACTAAACTAAACATAGAGACATAAACTTAAGACAAAATAATAATAATAATAATAGAAAATTGAAAGATTCTTACATTCATTAAAAAAAAAAAAAAAGTCATTGACGGTATACATATATTGAAAAGAACTTGTACGAATTTACCAATTAAGCAGCAAAATTATATTGCCAACTCCTAGAAGTCACAAAGCAACTTCTACTCCAAATAGCCATATATGTCAGATTTTTTAAAATTTTGAGTGTCACAGACACTTTCATGAATGATAAAAAGAAGACATTGCTGAATGTGTGGTAATCTTTCTACTTGTTAAACTTGCAAACTTCCTTGCAGAAAAAGGGCATGATCAATGCAGCAGTAAAGAATGAAGCTGTATACATTAGCGATGAATTAGAGTTCACGACGGCCTTTGCAGACTCGTTAGAAGATAGTGATCCGGTAATTAAATTGTTGATCAAGAAAGTAAGAGAGGTTTCTTATGACACTAAGGATGCTCTTGATGATTTCATGCTACTCCTCGCTCAAGATGATAGCCATGGATTCTTCTCGTCTTAAGAAATTTTCCTGCTCTATTAAGAATGGAAGAGCTAGGCATCGGATTGCATCAAATATTGAAGCAATCAAATCCAGAGACATTAGTATCTCAGAGGATGCATCAGAGGTACGGTAACAAAAGTAATAAATGGCGAAAGGCTCAAGCTCCTGCTGCATCACAAGGCTGGAATGTCAGGGGGTGCCCTTCTACTCGAAGAAAATGATCTAGTGGGTATTGAAAAGCCCAAAAACGAGGTGATCGAGAAGTTTCTTGCGAGCAAATCTGCACACGAAGTAGTTTCAGTGGTCGGAGAGTGTAAAAATATCAAATCATGGGCAAGAAAAGAAGAAAATTAATATCTCAGAGAAAGAAACGAAAAACAGAGTATGAAGAAAGAAAAACAGAGTTACGTTTTTCTTTGACATTCTGGTGTGTGTGTGTATATATATATATACAATACATTGTTTGGTCAATACCAAACCAACTAACACACTTTGTTTTTTTCAAAAATAAATTCAACAAAAAAAGGATCTTCACTCCTTTAACTAAAGCTTCTACTAACTGAAGATTACAAAAGATTTCTTAAAGTATCTAGAAAATTCTCAAATTCTAGTAGAAAGGGAGGGTTGGGAAAATCGACATTGGTGAAAGAAGTCTAATCATCCAAATGTGAAGAAACACTTCAAGTTCCGCGCTTGGATCACTGTTTCTCAATGTTTCAAGACAGCGACCTCCTAAAAGACATGATTCAGATATGTTTCTGTGTGATCGGGAAACCAGCTCCTCAGAACATGGTCAACAAGGACTAAGATAAGCTTAAGGACAGCAATCAACAAGTTCCTTCAGCAAAGAAAGTACCTGATTGTCTTGGATGATGTCTGGCATATTAATGCCTGTGTTATCTTCCAACATGCATCACCAAACAACAATTCTGGGAGCCGAATATTGCTAACAACACGGAATAATGGAGTTGCTAGTAGCCTAGTACATCATGCATGGAATTCCTTAGCAATGTCTACACCATGAATCCATTATCTCCAGATTCCAGAAGAGTCATGGATTCTACTTTGCCAGTAAACATTTCAAAGCAACTCTTGTCCTCCACATTTGAAGAACTTCTCAGAAAGATCCTGGCTAAATGAGAGGGATTGCCAACTGCAATTGCAGCAATCAGTGGTGTTTTAGCTACAAAGGAGAAGAGCCGAATTGATGAATGGAAAATGGTTCACCGTAGCCTCGGTGTTGGATTAGAAGACAATGACAGACTGAAGAATGCGGGAAAAATACTGTCGCTCAGTTACAATGATTTACCTTACTATCTCAAGTCTTGCTGTACTGCAGCATCTTTCCTGAAGGTAATCCCATTGACCTTATGAGACTTATTGGATTGTGGATAGCGGAAGGATTTCTGAAAGAAAAGGAAGGATTGACATTAGAAGAAGTTGCAGAAGACTACTTGAATGAACTCATTAAGCAAGTCTTATGTTTATCCATACACAATGGTGTGCTAGAGGTACGACAAAGACAATAGTGTTTCTTGCCTTCGTTCACTGTTCATGTTTTTGGTTGCAGATTCTGTATCCAGGTCCCTTTCTTTTATCTTGTCTTCTGGTCATTTAAGTATGCTTAATATTTTAGATTTGGAAGGCGCATCTTTAAGGGAATTTCCACAAGTGGTCACCCTTGTCCTTTCAAAGTATCCAAGTTTGAGGAATCCCAAGGTCAATTCCATTCCAAGCTTTATTAACAAACTTCAGAATCTTGAAACCTTGGATCGGAAACATGCCCATGTAACTGCATTGCCTGTAGAGATTATGATGCTTCAAAAACTACGGCACCTTCTAGTTTATCATTATGAAATCGAATCTGGCGATCAGACTCGCACCAAATATGGTTTCAAGGTACCTGCACGAAATCGGATGATTACAGTCCTTACAAAAGTTTTGCTTCTTAGAGGCAAATCAGAGAAATATTTCTTATGAGAGTATTGGGAAGATTGAATCAGCTCAGAAGATTAGGCATAGTAAAGTTCAGGAAAAGAGGTGGAAAATGTGACGCCCCCGGCTCCCTTACCTATTACCTAACAAGCGTGACCGGCGCGACACACCGTTGGGACCAAGTCTCCTACTTCCTCCATCATACACAACGAAACTAAACCATGGGAAACGTATGATATAATATACAACATTATTACGGATAGTTCTATAATTTATAGCATATTCAAAATGCCTAAAAATTTACGTCCTAGGCCCGTACCCTTTTTTAATAACACAAAAGATATTTCTATTTTTATGAGTGACACATGAGCCTCTTTTAGCGAGAACCGATAGCATCCTCGATCGAGCTTAACTTTGCCCTTGCCCGAACAACACACAAATACAATAACGGAATGAGCCAAAGCTCGGTAAGTAAGGTGATGCACGTGATATGCAATACAATTGTGTTTCCCATATTTTCATTTATTTTAATCCAAGTACCCTAGGTATATGCAAGTCCGTGCGCCCAATCTCTCGGTGATCGTGTTATCACCTACTCGCTCTATTACTTTCTCTCGGTGATCTCAATATCACCTATCGCTCGCAATGAAATTATCCCTCGTTGTAGCACACGGTTAGCGAAATTATCCCTCGTTTAACGGTGTTAGTAAATAGAGCTCGCACTATGGATTCCTTGCTATTACTCAATCCACTCAATTCGGTTACCAAACCGTGTCAATTCAAGACTCAATGATTTTTCTCAATTTATTTCCACCCCCAATCCACATGATGCACGTGATGACATGTTTAATCACATTCAACCAAACTCGGGTACCAGCCACTTCTTTCTCAAGCCATACTCACGGTCCAACCATCACTCGGAATTCACTCGGCGCTCATATACCCATCATGGTACTCATAGCGGGAACACAACCTCCGCTCATTAATATTGTCTATTAGTTTCATTAATAATTAAAGAAGGTCCAATTCTTCTTCTTTTTTTTTTTTTTTTTGTAATTCCTCTCTTTGAAAGAATAAATTTTCTTTAAAATTTTAAAATCCTCTTTATTTCTATCTAAGTCCACTTATTTTAGCCTAAGCCCATTTTCGTTAGTCTAAGCCCATCTACATTAAAATCAAGTCTTTTGATTTTAGTCCAAGTCCATAACCAAGTTTATTTTATTTAAGTCCAAGCCCATTAACATTAATCCAAGCCCAAGTCCATTTGTTTTAATCTAAGTCCACTTTATTTTTAAATCCAAGCCCATCTCATTTTAACTCAAGTTCAAGCCCATTAACATTAATCCAAGCCCAAGTCCATTTGTTTTAATCTAAGTCCACTTTATTTTTATATCCAAGCTCATCTCATTTTAATTCAAGTCCAAGCCCATTTATTTTAATCCAAGCCCAAGTCTATTTATTTTAATCTAAGCCCACTTTATTTGTAATTCCAAGCTCATCTCATTTTAACTCAAGTCCAAGCCCATTATCATTAATCTAAGCCTATTTATTTTAGGTAAAAAAATTTTTCAGCAGTGGCACACCTAAACAACCTAGACCAAACCAGCCATAACTCCTTAAATATTTATCTAAAACTCACGAAATTTTAAGGAGATATATTAGACATGTAGATCAACAACTTTCATTCTTTAAGTTTCCTCCAACAATCAATCTAAAATCCTTAAATAAATCACACAAGTTTCGAAACTAAATAATCTTTCCTAGTAGCTGGTCCATTCAACGATCCGTACCAAATCAGTCATAAATCCTTACATACAGATCTAAAAATCATGAAATTTTATATGCATCTAGTAGATACATATATAAACAACTTTCCTTCTTTGATTTTGGCTCAAAAACCACTTTATGATCTCGAAATAAATCACACAACTTTCGGAATGAAATATTTTTCCAGTAGATGATCCATTCGAATGATCCATACTAATTCAGTCATAACTCCATATATATATCTCTAAAGTCACGAAATTTTAAAGAGACATAGTAGACACATATATCAACAACTTTCATTCTTTGCATATTTCCTAAAAATCAATCTAAGATCCCGAAATAAATCACACTAAGTTCGGGTTTTTCCACCCCTAAAATCCAAAAATCTTCTCTTAAAGCACATTTCTCATCACACATGCTTAACCATCCATCATCAAACGTCAAGTGTTTAAAATCACCACAAATACCATAATCACATTTCACATGAATTAAACAACTCATAAAATAAACATGGAAAGCATAAACAAAGCAAGAAAAAAAAATGAAACCTACTTACATTGGATTAACTTTCCTAAAATCTCTTTTGGTTCCTTTTAGTTTCCCTTTCTTTTTCCTTTCTTTTCCCCTTCTCTTCCTTCCCTTTTTTCTCTTTCTCCCCTCTCTTTCACTCTTTCTTTCTTGGCTTTAAGGAAGCTACGGGATGCACCAAAAATGCATCTTTATCCCATTTTTTTACTTAAATATCTCACCTAATCTCATCCATTTAATGTTCATTACAAGTGTCAAGAGCTTGTGGTGAAATGCAAGGTAAATGTGGCTGAAATTAATGAAATGATGGGTTTAAATTTCAAGGAGGAAGAGGTGATGGTCAATGGAAATTTGTAGAAAGTAGGGGCCAAAATATGATTAAATGAGGGAAATTAAATTAACTACATTTTCATAATTCATCCCAAAATTTTGGCAATTAGCACTTTTTTTTTCTAATTTATACTTATTCCATATAAAAGAAATTTTCTAACAAATTTACCCAACGTTTTTTTTTATATATAAATATTGACGTACACCCGTTACTCTCAACAAATACGTATATACCATATATTCCAGTACATATGTTAACACTAGTTACAGATTTTCACGTACGTAACCGATATACTATATATATATATATATATATATATACGTACAAATATAAATATCTCGATACATACACTTATACGATTACGGATTTTTACGAGGGTTACATTTCTCCCCTACTTAGAAGAAATTTCGTCCTCGAAATTGATCTATTCGAATAATATCGGGTATTTTTGTCTCATCTCTTCCTCCAGCTCCCACGTCATTTCTTCACGATCGTGATTCTCCCACATAACTTTAACTAACCTAATCTCCTTATTCTTCAACTGTTTGACTTGACTATCTAAAATGCGGACTGATTTCTCTTCATATGTCAAGTCGGGGGTAAGGTTCGGTATAATTGTCTCCAAGATTTGGCTAGGTTCTCCAACGCACTTCCTTAGCATAGAAACATGAAACACATTATGCACACCCGCTAAGGATGATGGTAGCAACGGGCGATATGCTTTATCGCCTACTCGATCCGAGTATATGAAATGGCCTAATGTATCGGGGACTCGGCTTCCCTTTCTTTCCGAATCGTAGCACACCTTTCATTCGTGAAGCCCTTAGGAACACATAGTCACCGATTTCAAATTCTAGATCTCTTCGTCTCTTGTCGGCGTAGCTTTTCCGTCTGCTTTGAGCTATTTTTAGTCGTTGACGAATTTTATCCACTTGCTTCGATCGTTTGTCGTACCAACTCTGGTCCCAATAACTTTCTTTCTCCAACCTCATCCCAATACAGAGGAGATCTACATCGACGTCCATACAAAGCTTCATACGGAGCCATTCCAATTGAAGATTGGTAGCTATTATTATATGCAAATTTAGCTAAGCGTACATATTTCTCTCATTTTTCGGACCAATCCGAACGCATGCTCGCAACATGTCTTCTAAAATTTGAATTACTCGCTCCGATTGTCTATTAGTTTGAGGATGATAAGTCATGCTTGAAGTTTAGCTTCGTGCCTATGGCTTTATGCGGACTCTTCCAAAATACGAGAGGTGAACCTTGGATCTCGATCGGATACAATTGAGATCGGAATCCCATGTAGTCTTACGATCTCATCAATGTACAATTGGGCATACTTGGTTCAAATTGTAGGTGGTCTTGACTGGAAGAAAATGGGCTGATTTGGTTAACTCCGTCCACAATCACCCAAATAGCATTCGACCCCTTCTCCGACCTTGGCAATCCCATAACAAAATCTATAGTTACATGCTCCTATTTCCATTCCGGGATTACCAATGGTTTTAACGTTCCCGAGGGTCTTTGGTGCTCCGCTTTCATTTGTTGACAAGTCCGACATCTTGCTAGATGACTTGCCACGTCTTTCTTCATTCCAGGCCACCAATAACATTTTCGTAAATCCCGATACATTTTTATGCTTCCCGGGTGTATCGAGTATGGAGTTGCATGTGCTTCCCTTAGTATCTCTTCCTTCAAGTCCTCCACCGAGGGAACACACAACCTTCCCTTAAATTTAATTACGCCTTTATCATCCACCTCAAAAATAGACTCCTTTCCAGCCTCTATACTCTGTTTTATTTCGGTCGACTTTGCATCCGTCCGTTGCTCCATCTTGATTCTCTCATGCAGAGTCGGTTGGACCATCAAAGTCGATAAAATATTCTTATGGCCCACGGGAATCACCTCCAATTCCAACTTTCGAAAGTCCCTTGCTATCGGCTATTGAATTAATCTGCATCATTGCTATCAATTTTCTACTTAAAGCATCGACAACGACGTTGGCTTTTCCCGGGTGATAGTTGATTATACGGTCATAGTCCTTTACTAGTTCTAACCACCTTCTTTGCCTCATGTTCAGCTCTTTTTATGTGAAGATATATCGTAGGCTTTTGTGATCCGGATATATCTTACACTTTTCCCTGTATAGGTAGTGTCTCCAAATTTTTAGGGCAAAAACTACCGCCGCTAACTCCAAATCGGGTGTCGGATAATTCCGTTCATATTCCTTCGGTTGTCACGACACATATGCTACCACTCTTCCGTTCGCATCAACACCGCTCCTAGCCCATTTTTAGAAGCGTCGTTATACACTACGAAGTTTCCACCTTCGGACGGAATGGTTAGCACCGAGGCGGTGACTAACCTTTGCTTTAATTCTTTAAAACTCTTTTCACAAACATCCGTCCACTAAAACTTGACATTCTTTTTTATTAAGTTAGTAAGAGGCTCGGCTATCTTAGAGAAGCCCTCCACAAATCTTCGATAGTAACCGGCTAGCCCTAAGAAACTTCGTACTTCCGTCACGTTCTTCGGGGTAGGCCGGTTTTGGATAGCCTCTACTTTCCTTGGATCTACTACTATACCTTCTTTTGTCACCACATGGGCAAGAAAAGCTACTTGCTCTCGCTAAAATTCTCATTTCTTGAATTTGGCGTATAACTCGTCGCTCCCTTAATATCCGTAAAGTAGCTCTTAAATGTTCCCTATGCTCCTCCCGGCTCCGAGAATAAACCGAATATCATCGATGAAGACAATGATAAATTTATTCGAGAATCCTTTAAAGAGTCGATTCATCAAATCTATAAAGGCGGTCTGGGGCATTAGTCAATCCAAATGGCATTACTAGGAATTCGTAGTGGCCGTATCTCGTTACGAAAGCTATCTTCTTCACATCCTCCGATCTTACTCGGTGATATTCCGATTGCGGATCTATCTTGGAGAACACCGTCGCACCTTGCAATTAGTCAAATATGTCATCAATTCGGGGCAATGGGTACCTATTTTTAATTATCACTCGATTTAATTCTCGATAGTCAATACATAACCGCATACTACCGTCCTTCTTCTTCACGAACAAGATCTTGGAGCTTCCCATGGTGAGGAACTAGGACGTACGAATCCCTTATCCGAGTAATTCATGTAGTTGCACCTTTAACTCTTTCAACTCCACTAGGGCCATCTTATAGGGAGTCTTAGAAATTGAAGTCGTGCTCGGCTCTAAGTCAATCTCAAATTCTACCTCTCTCTTCGGTGGTAGCGTAGTTAAACTTTCCGGGAACACGTCATAATATTTTCGTACAACCTCTATATCTCCTGGCTTTAACTCTTGTTCTACCCGACTATCCACCATATGTGCTAGGTACCCTATACACCCTTTTCCTAGCATCCTTCGCGCTTTTATGGCTGATATGATCCGTATGGCTTGAGCCTTCGTATCGGTCCTAAATTCTAACTACCGACCTCCGAGTAAATCAAAAACTACTCTTTTACCTCGACAATCGATATGGGCGTCGTGCTTCGATAGCCAATCCATTCCTAGAATCAAATCAAAATCTTGAAGGTCCGATACTATCAAATCTGCTTCCAAACTCCTATCCTCAATCCGTATTGGACACTCGTTTTACTAGGCTCATCGACTCCATATATTCTCCAAAAGGGACTACTATCGGATATCCTACTCGTTAATTTTTTGGGTTTAATTCCTAGGCTTTTCTACCAATGTTTTTTGATATGAATGAATGAGTAGCACCTAAATCAATCAAAACATTAGTAACCAAGCCAAGAAGTGAGACATTACCATAAATCATCGCCGAGTCCTTCCGGTCGGCCTCATCTTGAGTCATCGCATACACCCGAGCAGGTATCCTTCCCGGTCTTCATTTTTATACTTGGGGATAGTTAGAGGCTATGTGCCCTTGCTTGTGACAGATAAAGCAAGTTCTCAAATCCGATGGACACTCCCCGATGTGAAACCTTTCACACTTATTGCATCGAGATTGGTTACCTAACATTGGTCTCGGTTGACTTCCCGATAGTGGCCTTGGGGCATGTGGTGGCGGTCCGGCAGCTCGTGCACTTCCCGAACCATTGCCTCGATTGAAGTTTCTTAGCGGAGCTCGTCTTAATGGCCTAGAGGAAGAAGCTCCAAACTTGAATGTTTGCCTTTTTTGTTGTATCTCCTTTGAAATTTTCTTCGATCCTCGTCACGCCAGCAATGCTTTATCTACCATTTCGAAAAAGTATTATCGACGGACATCCGTACCATAATCTAAACTCTCGGGTTCAATCTCGTTAAAAATCGATTCTTTTTCAAATTTTTATCCTCGACAATGAATGAAACAAATCGGCACCCTTGTTCAAACTTTTGTACATATTCCCCTACCGACATTCCATCATGTTTCAATTCTAGAAATTCCTAAATCTTCCTAGCCTTTATGTCGGTAGTGAAATACTTGTTGTAAAACATTTCCTTAAACCTTTCCCAAGTTAACGTGGCTATATTAACCGTTACTCGTGCACTTTCCCACTAGGTGCGAGCATCCGTGGTTAGCATAAAGATAGCACACGACACCCATTCATTATCATTCAAGTGTAGATACTCAAATATTACCTCCAAGGATTTAATCCATTCTTCCGTTATCATCGGGTTAACACCTCCGGAGAATTCTTGAGGATTCATCTTACGGAATCTCTCTACCACGTCATTCCTATGCTAAGGAGGCGGAGGTGGAGGTCGTTGGCGCATAGCCGAAGTTGTCTCATCTACACCGTATGGGTTTGTTGTTGTTGTTGTATTGCTTGCTGTTGTTGCTGTAGTATGTCCAACATACGGTTCAACGCATCTTGTTAGTTCACGTTATTATCATTAGAGGTTCCTTCTCCTTCTTCTCGCACTCGGGTTCCTTCTTGGCGGCATGTTTTATCTCATATGTCTAAGCGAGTGCGGCTAACATATCAGAATATGTATCGGATGCATCGTGAAAAGATACCCTCTACCATCCACCAATTAATAGCATCAACCAATGCGACATGTGCGATTTCTCAAATAATGCACACGAGTAAACCCCAATTAAACATCAACCTAATGGGGGTCCGCCTAGCCTGGATTGGTAATAAAGTTTGGATTAGGTTTCGATAAGAATTGCGATCGATTTGACCCTCCCATACCTCATCCAAGAATCTGCCGATCACTGGGTAGGAGAGTCTTGCGTAAAGTTATCCGCATATAATCTAGGTTATGGTACTAGATAAAAGTGGCATCAGCAAATACTATCTCGTCGAATCGGGTTATATACTCTAATCACGTGAGTAACTATATCTTGATCCGGTGTCATAGCAAGGTTATTTAGTTCCACCCAATAAGCGGCTAGTGTGACCCTCTGCCTATGGGTCCTAGCAACTCAGGGAACACGTCATATACACGGCATTTACAAATGGGAATATTTCTAATCGTCATTATTTTATGGTGTATGAGTATATAACAACACAAAACATATACAACAATCACATACATTTATTTACCCAAACAAATAATAAATCAATTTTTTTATACCGTCGAAGAGGGTACCGGTTCTCGGGCTCATATGACACTTAGGACTCTACCCAACTTACTAAACCAAAGCTCGATACCACTAAATGTGACGCCCTCGGCTCCCTTACCTATTACCTAACAAACGTGATCGGCACGACACACTTGTTGGGACTAAGTCCCCTACTTCCTCCATCATACACGACGAAACTAAACCATGGGAAACGTATGATATAATATACAACATTATTACGGATAGTTCTATAATTTATAACATATTCAAAATGCATATAATTTTACAACCTAGGCCCGTACCCTTTTTAATGACACAAAAGATATTCCTATTTTTATGAGTGACACATGAGCCTCTTTTAGCGAGAACCGATAGCATCCTCGATCGAGCTTAACTTTGCCCTTGCCCGAACAACACACAAATACAATAACGGAATGAGCCAAAGCTCGGTAAGTAGGGTGATGCACGTGATATGCAATGCTATTGTGTTTCCCATATTTTCATCCATTTTAATCCGGTACCCTAGGTATATGCAAGTCCGTGCATCCAATCTCTCGGTGATCGTGTTATCACCTGTCGCTCTATTACTTTCTCTCAATAATCTCAATATCACCTACTCGCTCGCAACGAAATTATCCCTCGCTTAACGGTGTTAATAAATAGAGCTCGCACTATGGATTCCTTGCTATTACCCAATCCACTCAATTCGGCTATCAAACCGTGTCGATTCAAGACTCAATGATTTTTTTTAATTTATTTTCACCCCCAATACACATGATGCACGTGATGACATGTTTAATCACATTCAACCAAACTCGGGTACCAACCCTTCTTTCTCAAGCCATACTCACAGATCCAACCATCACTTAGAATTCACTCGGCGCTCACATACCCATCATGATACTCATAGCGGGAACACAACCTCCGTTCATTAATATTGTCTATTAGTTTCATTAATAATTAAAGAAGGTTCAATTCTTCTTCTTCTTCTTCTTCTTCTTCTTTTTTTTTTTGTAATTCCTCTCTCGAAAGAATAAATTTTCTTTAAAATTTTAAAATCCTCTTTATTTCTATCTAAGTCCACTTATTTTAGCCTAAGCCCATTTTCGTTAGTCTAAGCCCATCTACTTTAAAATCAAGTCTTTTGATTTTAATCCAAGTCCATTACCAAGTTTATTTTATTTAAGTCCAAGCCCATTAACATTAATCCAAGCCCAAGTCCATTTGTTTTAATCTAAGTCCACTTTATTTTTAAATCCAAGCTCATCTCATTTTAACTCAAGTTCAAGCCCATTAACATTAATCCAAGCTCATTTATTTTAATCCAAGCCCAAGTCCATTTGTTTTAATCTAAGTCCACTTTATTTTTAAATCCAAGCCCATCTCATTTTAATTCAAGTCCAAGCCCATTAACATTAGTCCAAGCCCATTTATTTTAATCCAAGCTCAAGTCTATTTATTTTAATCTAAGCCCACTTTATTTTTAATTCCAAGCCCATCTCATTTTAACTCAAGTCCAAGCCCATTACCATTAATCCAAGCCCATTTATTTTAGGTAAAAAAATTTTTCAGCAGTGGCACACCTAAATAACCTATACCAAACCAGCCATAACTCCTTAAATATATATCTAAAACTCACGAAATGTTAAGGAGAGATATTAGACATGTAGATCAACAACTTTCATTCTTTAAGTGTCCTCCAAAAATCAATCTAAAATCCTTAAATAAATCACACAAGTTTCGGAACTAAATAATCTTTCCCAGTAGCTGGTCCATTCAACGATCCATACCAAATCAGTTATAAATCCTTACATACAGATCTAAAAATCACGACATTTTATATAAATCTAGTAAACACATAGATGAACAACTTTCCTTTTTTGAGTTTGGCCCAAAAATCACTCTATGATCCCGAAATAAATCACACAACTTTCGGAATGAAATATTTTTCCAGTAGATGATCCATTCGAACGATCCATACTAATTCAGTCATCACTCCATATATATATCTCTAAAAGTCACTAAATTTTAAAGAGACATAGTAGACACATATATCAACAACTTTCATTTTTTTCATTTTTCCTAAAAATCACTCTAAGATCCCGAAATAAATCACACCAAGTTCGGGTTTTTCCACCCCTAAAATCTGAAAATCTTCTCTTAAAGCACATTTCTCATCACACATGCTTAACCATCCATCATCAAACATCAAGTGTTTAAAATCATCACAAATACCATAATCACATTTCACATGAATTAAACAACTCATAAAATAAACATGGAAAGCATAAACAAAGCAAGAAAAAAAAATAAAACCTACTTACATTGGATTAACTTTCCTAAAATCTCTTTTGGTTCCTTTTAGTTTCCCTTTCTTTTTCCTTTCTTTTCCCCTTCTCTTCCTTCCCGTTTTTTCTCTTTCTCCCCTCTCGTTCACTCTTTCTTTTTTGGCTTTAAGGAAGCTACGAGATGCACCAAAAATGCATCCTTATCTCATTTTTTTTACTTAAATATCTAACCTAATCTCATCCATTTAATGTTCATTACAAGTGTCAAGAGCTTGTGGTGAAATGCAAGATAAAAGTGACTGAAATTAATGAAATGATGGGTTTAAATTTCAAGGAGGAAGAAGTGATGGTCAATGAAAATTTGGAGAAAGTAGGGGCCAAAATGTGATTAAATGAAGGTAACTAAATTAACTACTTTTTCAGAATTCCTCCCAAAATTTTGGCAATTAGCACCTTTTTTTTTTCTAATTTATACTTATTCCATATAAAAGAAATTTTCTAACAAATTTACCAAACGTTTTATTTTATTTTTTTATAAATATTGACACACCCGTTACTCTCAACAAATACGTACATACCACATATTCCAATACATATGTTGACTCGGTTACTGATTTTCACATACGTAACCGATATATATATACGTACACTTATACGATTACGGATTTTACGAGGGTTACGGAAAAGCTCTTTGTTCCACCATTGGAAGGTCGATCAACCTTCGCACATTGCCTGTTAGTGCAGTAAGAAAGAGCGAAGTCATTGACATTGACTACTTATCTTCTACTCCTCCATTTCTTCAACGGCCAGCTCGGATATCTTCACTTCAAAGTTTGGCCACGATAGGTTTAAGATGGAGTCGGTTAAGCGATGATCAATTGGTATCCCTTCAGCATTTGCCCAAGTTGGTACATCTTGAATTTGTGCAGGTTTATGATGGAGAACTGTTGTGTTTCCAGGTCGAAGGGTTCCAAATGCTGAAGTTTTTGGGTCTAAATAGACTGAAAACAATAACAATGGAGACGGGAGCAATGCCTTGTCTTGAAAAACTAATGGTTCAAGGCTACAAATCATTGCAGAGGGTTCCGTCAGGCGTTGAACAACTGACGGCACAGAAACTAATGGAATTTTCCAATGTGCCTAAAGAACTAATCATGACTCTGCACCCCAACCAAAAACGATGGAGATTATTTGAAGGTTGCACATGTTCCAGAGGTTTACTTTTTCTTTGGGGTTTCAAAAGAGGATGATAAGAATTTTGCTCCTTAGTATGACCAAACGGGATCAATACATTCGGTAATTACAGTACTTATGAAGTCATTTAAGTTGTATCGATGATGTAGATCAACTCAGTTTCTTCTCTCTCCCTCCATGGGTTTCCTTTCCCTTGCCATCTCTCTTTCCGTATTTTCTTCCTTTCTTTTTGGTGGTGTCATGGAATTGCTTGCTTCATCAACTTCAAGTATTCTCTCTAGATAGGCTCTTTTATTCCTCAAATTTGGGATCTCATTGGGCATGCCTAATCCTTTTATTCTCTGTTCTTATCGCATTTGCCTGACATCAGCAGCATGCTATCAACCATCAAGGAAAATTGGGGGTATTTTCTGGAAGAAAATTATCTCATTGTGTCAAAACTGCTTTCTTTTACATAGCCGTAAAGATCTATTGTTTTGATTTTTTTTTTTTTTTTTTTTTTTAAAAAAAAAAACTATCAACATGAATAAATTTACAGCCAAAAAAATACAAGACAAAAATATGGAGCATACATGAACATTTTCATGTAACAGCATACAGCCTAACGACAGAGGACTATTTAAACTGGCACATCTTTTTACCATATCGGCTGAGGTTAAGTGGTACTTGGAGGCATCCTCAATGCAAATCACGTTGCTCCTAAGTGATGCTTGTACCATAGTTAATCGTATTATAACATTTGCTTAGCTCAGGTGACTCACTGGAGTCATCTTCTGGAAGACCAACCTGAAATTATCTTGCAAGTTGCAAAACCTGTTACATATAAACTATGATTTTTCCCTCACAACTTGTCTGGTGCCACTCTCCTTGCTGTGTCATTTCTATCGTCATGGACATTACCCATTGGGAAATGGCGAAGCTTCAGCGCCGAGGCTGTGAAACTGATGCTGTAAGCAGCCCGGTGAATTTTCTGCAAAATTGTGAATGCAATTATGTCCATAAGCATAACAAATTGGTAAGAGAACAACTAGAATGGAAACGGCAAAACAGTTCTGCAACAGGAGGAGAGAGGAAAAAAAAATTTCTGAAGAAAACAAAGGCTAGAAAAGTATTTCCATGGTGGTAAATGAACCCTATCTGTAAGCTAAGCAGGATCGATTAGCATAAACAGATTCAAAACCACTGCTAATGACTAGCATTATGTTTTAAATCAATGAGTGATAATGACTGCTATCCATAAGTCAAGCAGGATAGATTGGCATAAACAAATTAAAAACTACTGCTAATGACTAACATTGGATGTTGTAGATCAATGAGTGATACTAAATAAAAATGGTAACAACATCAGCCATTATGAGGATGTTGAGCTGCAAATCATTTTCTTAATTCTAAAACCAAATTATCAGTTATATGACTCAGCACAACTCAACTAGAATTCTTGTAACCAAACTTAAAGTCGGTAGTTAGAATGAGATTACCTCAAGATGTAAATGGTTTAAGTCTGTCATAGTATGGAAATGGTGCATCATCTCCTGTATGGCTTTAACTGATAACGTTGAAACTCTGAACCAAACGTTATTGACTCTTCATCAAGCTTCTTCTTCAACCTTCTCCAAGTTCTCAACATATCAGACTGTATCAAGCCCTTGTACAGCGTCTCAAAAGTAACCTTTTGGGGAAGCAATCCCTTTTCTATCATCTCCACAAAAAACTTACAAGCCTCTTTCCACTTTTCTTTATCACATAACCCATGAACCAATATTGTATATGAGTCCAAATCTGGCCCTAATCCACTCAGTTTTAAATCGTCCCATATTTCATTCACAATATCCAATCGATTCAACATCATAAACATCCTCAACAATATATTATACGAATGCAAACTCAACAACCCCAAATCAACCTCCCTCATCTTCCTATACAACTTCAATGCACTATCTGCATCCCTCCTTCCCCTATACTCCTTAAAAAAACAATTATAAGTCACCGCACTAGGACTGACACCATTCCTCACCATCTCACCAAGCAACTCCTCTGCATCGTCAATCCTCCCACACGAACATAGACACTTAACCACCGAAGTATACGTAGCCACAGTCGGACAAATCCCCTTCTCCTTCATCAACTTCAACTTATCAAGTGTCAATTCAGGCTTATGCGCCCGACTATACACATGAAGAACAATAGAAAAACTCGTGACATCTGGTTCAATCCCTCTCTTACGCATTTCATCAAACACGTTCTCTGCCAAAGTTATTGTCCTCTCAAACCTACCTTCCGGATGCAAACTTGCCCTCCTACAAATCCCATTCAACAGAACATTATATGTAACAACATTAGCCTCAATCCCTCTCTCACCCATTTCTCTCAAAAACCTCTCAGCCATATCAATTCTACCAATCTTACACCACCCATATATCAAAACTGTATACATTCTCACATTAGGACTAAACCTATGCTTCCTTTTATTAAAAATCTCAACACCCACTTTCACATACCCATATTTACACAAAGTATCAAGCAAAAAGCAAAAATGGGTCTCATTCACTGGCTCAAAAACAAAACTTTCCATATCATCAAAAGCGCGAATCGACTGGCGAGTAAGTCCCGCCGCAATCAATCTCCTAATGAGGACAAAGAAAGTTTCCGAAGTGGGTTTTACATTATTTTGCTCCATTTCCACTATAAGTTGCCAACAGACATCAAATTGTCGGACTTTGGCGAGAATGTCGATTACGAGATTGTAAGTGTCGGTCGTTGCAACTGAACTGCCAGTGGAGGTTCTTGAAGTGTCCGTCGAGGAGGAAGGTAGGGAGATGGAGTGGTGGAAAAGGGAGAGGGCGATTTTGGAGTTATGGCAGAGGCGGAGGAGGGTTTGGTGAAGAAGGGAAGGAGTGAGAGTAATGCCGGATAACTGGAGAGATGATTCCATGGCATGAAATGGGTTGTGGTGGTGAAGGAGAATTTGGGAAAGCAAGTCAGCGTCTTTTGAAGGTTCAAATTTGGGGAGATGGGTATCGCTTTGAGGACAGATAGCATCGTTTTCAGAAGAGAAGGTGCCGCTTTGGATGGAGGAGAAGAGGCGGAGAGAGAGAAGATTAGTGGAGGAGGTGAGGGTGGTGAGGAAGGGTTGGTGGTGGAGTAATCTAATTGCCATGTTAATTTTTGGTCATTTTTTATGGGTAATGAGAAATCAAAATAATCTATAGTTCAGTTATGGATTTATGCAGTATTTTGGAGGAGATACAGAGAAAGTGGGAGAGAGACACAGACAGTTTACTGTGTTTAGCACCTGCATCCTTCTTCTTCTTCTGTTTCTTTTTTTTTTTGAAAAAAAAACTCATGTAAGTTCCTAATCTATACACTAAGTTTCAATTAGGTAACTGAGCAATTTTTTTTCTAAAGAAATAAATAGAAATTCCTCCTACATAATACATGGTAATCTTTTAGGCCACCATGTGTTATACTATGTTTATTGTATCACCAATATTTTGAAATCAAAATCATTAATGCATAACAGATGTGGATTTAAAACTAATTGCTGGTTTGATTTTTAAAAATGATAGGATACAACACTTAATTGGTTGAAGCAATTTTACTTGTTTTACAATATCTTGATGTATTCAAATTTACATATATTTTTTAAGGCAATCCGTTGCAGTTTAACCAATTATATATATATTTTGGATATAATGTTACTTATTTTGTGGAGACTTCCTAGATTGCTTAAATTTTATTTTAAATGATACGTGTAATTGTCTATCTCTAAAATTATTTATATATATAATCTTTTATGTCCTTGAATTTCTTTTATATAAAAAACAAAAAGAGAGAAATTTCCTCTTATACAAAAGATTAGTATTAAAATTAAAGATACTTATTGCTTAAAGATTATGAAGTAATTAATGGTATCCATGCATGATGGTTTGAGAGACTATCATGTATTTGATAGAAAAAATTCATATTATCTCAAAATGTAAGTTGTTCTTATTAAATTAGATATTTAAACTATTATTTATCAAAAAGCCGTTTAAATTTGTCTTAAATTTTCACACAAAATGCTAAGTTATCTTAAAAACAGTATTGTTTTGTTACATAAGACGACGTAAGCTTTACATAGAAAATATCAATAAATATGGATGAGAGGATTTAATAGAAACTTTTTAATACATCAGGGATTCAAATGAGAAAAAAATAGTTTGAGGCTTCAATTAAGAATCAGCGTGTAACCATAAGTTGGGATATTAGATTCTTACAAACTTACTAAGAAAACACAAGGACAATACCACAATGGTGCACGTCTACTTTTTTAGTCCGAGGAACCAAACACTTGACCTTGGTCACATTATCAAGGATTTCATCTCTTCTTGATTCTACCTAAATCAAGCATTAATTGATAACATGCTTCATGATTAACAGATTTATGGTGAAACTTAAGTGCACTCAAAAAAGAAACTTGTAATCCAATCGGAGATTTATTTATACTCCAGTCCTTTAATTTCACATTATTTGACCTCTTTTCTTCAAAACCTGAACTTTACTTTTGTCAAACCTGCAAGTACAAAAACCTTTGGAGATGAGCTACAATCATTCTAACTTCTAAGACAACTAAGTTTAAAGATAGTCACAATATCATTAGAAAAACACAAAGTTAAAACATGAACAAACAGCAGTAATGATGTATATAATATAAATCAAAGTCCCATAATGTAGCAGACAACTTGATCAAAGGTTCTATAAGCAATACCAATGATTTTTTTTTTTTTTGGGGGGGTGGGGGGCCACCATTGTTATCTTAAAATAACAAGCAAGGCCCCAAACAAAATTTTGTACCATAATGTTTGAAATGGATAATAATTACATTTGATTGAATTTACAGCAAGCAGAGAGTCCGTGCCCCAACCCAAAAAGCATTGCGTGTTGAAGATATATATATATATATATGTCGCCATTCTCAGTCTAACCAACAAAAAATATTATTTCAACCTCCTTTCGTTGCCTCCATTTGCTTCAGTCTATACATTCAATCCTCTTTCAAATTCCCCAGTTAAATCATCCAGACTGATGACTCCTTTTCTCTCTGTTTCTTTCTCCATCCTCAGCTTGTTGAGCTCTAAATTTAATTCACCAATCTGCTTTTGTAGTTTTGATCCTTGGTCTGGCAACCTTGAAACCGTAACCTGTAAACAGAATAATACAATGCCAAAACTGAGAAACAAGAAGCAACTAAAAAGCTCCTATTTTAATTCAGGCGCAACCACCTTGAAATGGTGCTTTAAAGTAAAATAAAATTAAGATAGCATGGCAGGTTGAATCCATTTAACAAGAATGAATAATGTATACGACAATTTGGGCTATTGATGGCATCAGAAACAAATTGGCTGCCCAAGGAAACAAAAGCAATAAAAGGTCAAAACCAGCCTTCATATTTTATTTATGAATTTTCAAATATGGTTCAATGGCAATTCTCAACCCTTCGATCTTTGTAACTCAAAACAGTTTTTATCTACCTTCTCACTTCTCATTTAAATCATACCTTATTTCCAAGTATTTGAGAGAGCCGATTGATTCTCTCTTTGATTTCAGATTCTGTCAGTTTACCCACACTATCTGGGGAAGAGGTTTTCTTGTTCAGATTTACATCCTTGGGATTGAAAGCATGGGCAGCCCCCTGTCATATCTTTAGAACATGAATAACATGCACTAAATACCTTTGAAAGAGTATGATGAGTATTTATTAAAGATAAATAATTGAACTTGAAGGCCATACCCATCAACATTGCGTTCAAATTGATAGCTTGATGATGAATTTCTCACCATTGCAGATAACTTTTTCCTGAACCCACAAATAGAGCACCAAATCATACCACATTTAGAAAATAAGGAATTAAGATGGTGAATCCATATGCTTTGCATAAATAAAGCTTTCCAATGCAAATATGAGCTTATACTCCTTAGGTTTGAATCCACAATTTACAATTAAGGGTAAAAAAAGAGTGAACAGTTGCTATATTTTTTGGATTAATAATTTGAAAATTTGCTATACAATCAGTGGTTGGGGATACCGATAGTATAGCAAAAAAAAAGGCAGACATTTTATCACAATACAGAAAGTCGTTGGTGGCTCCATAATTTGAATTTGAACTTGTGAATTGTTTGGATTAGATTCAAAGGGGACTTCATGCAAACTAAGAGGGGTTTTGGAATTGATGTAAATTTATTTTCATTTTATCTCAGCTCAAAATATGCAAGAACAGTACTCAAGGAAAGCAAAAATAGAAAAATGAGGAGCTTCATATTTATAAAGAACATTTAAAGGAGCTAAAATTGTGTTGTACCCAAAAGCAGGAAAAGGGAACAGAAATTCACCTTATCTCATCCTCTTCTTCCTGTGCAACTTGCACGGTTGCTGTCTTTGAGAAGAGTAAGCTGTGGTGACTGACTCCTGCTATACCTTGAGTCTCCAAGAATTTTATGTGGGATTCCAGAGACTCATCCCTACAGAAACAATAAGATAATTAAGAGTTAAGATGACATGAAATCATATGGATAGTCATTGCAACTGCAAAGATTCATAACCAAACAACTCCAAAAAAACCTTGCAATATTTCTTTATTAATAGATGAACAATTGCAATGAATGAAAGGTGCTAGACTGCTAATTATGTTTGATCCAGGCCTATGAATAGCTAACTTCTACTCTTCAAAAGATAAAACAACCCTTGTGCAAATACAGATTTTTAGGAATTTAAAAACGCTGCTAACGCTAATGGGTTTCTTGGTGAGAGGAGAATCAAAGATGAAGGACCTCCAAATGTGAAGAACCTACAAAAGTAAAGTATTAATAATAAACACAGTCCAACTTCGCTAATCAGAGGGTGACAAATGAATATGCTTAAATGTAGTTGCCACCAATAGGCTCAGTACATTTTGTGCTGGCTGTCATGCTCTTCATGTAATTGTTGCTGTGTGACAGAAATATTGAACCCCTGCTTTGGAAGACTGAATAGTTCCCGAAGATCCTGAAATAATCAATTGAACTTTAAAAGAAATCACATGCTTCAAAAAATTTGCCAGGAAAATATTCCAGCAGATCAACAAATAAAAGTGTCTTCCATACATACCTGCTGGCTAAAGTATCGAATTTGTTCTTTGTTTTCAGTTGCTGTTCTAAATAATCCCCCCTTGAATATCTACACAAGGAATTTTTTTAGAATCAACTTAATCCCATCATACTAATGTTTCAATTTCAAATATTCATGGTTCAACCCATGCATCTAACTAATGTCCAAAGTAAATTCTTGTTATGTGTACAGAGGACAAATTGGAAAGATCCTGTATAAAGATTGTTTAGAAAAATCTCAATATTTCAACAAGTAAATTGGAATCTCAACTTCAATTGAACAACAGAAGATCATTCAAGTCTTTTTGAGGTTTTCCTATTAAATAAATGCTTCCACAAAGCAATTTGTCCAAAACCATTTACATGCAATATAGTTTTTCAAACACTTGTGGAAATGTATTTAAACCTGGTGAACTGATTGTCAGAAACAAGTATACATATCTTTAAATACCACATGACAACAATAACAGTTGTTCCAACAATAATCACACCATAATTTTGCAATACAGAAACAGCTATTACATATCTAGTAAATACCATATGGCAACAGTAAATAAGAAGGGAGATGAGCATTAAACCTGCTTTCTATAAATTTTCTCTTCAACAGTTCCACAAGTCATTAGTCTGTATACAACAACATCTTTCTTTTGCCCTATTCGATATGCACGATCAACACTTTGGTTATCCGTGCTGCAAAGAGAAAGATATATATTGACCCAAGAATTACACCAAGAAAATTCTTAACAAAGACCAATGGGGAAAAGCAGAAGCGAGTACACTAAAGTGTTCTTGAAGTCATGCGTGTAACTCAAAAACTGAATCAGCAAAAAAGGTTATTGGGAAATAATAGAAAAGTATGTGAAACATCAGAAATGTGTTGAAGTTAAAAAGTTCTTTGTGTAGTTTAGTGGCCAAAGTTTAGGATGTAGAAGTGCATCCACCTTGCCATTTAAGGATGTCCCAAACATTTTTTCACTTATTTTTCTACATGCAATATTCATAAACTCCACAAGCTGCCAATAAAAATAATAGATAAAGAAAAATAAATAAATTTAGTCTCCCACAGGTATGGAGTAGACAATTTACGTCAAATACAAACACAATACTGATATTCATAAACTCTGGTAATATCTGATCTTTTGGCAAATCCATTTGACGTCATTACCAAATTTGCCTATCCTTGATCTTATGTCATCTGTTCATGTTCACTGAATATAAGTGAAAGAAATAAGCTTAAGGGAGCACCTAGGATTCCAAGCAGGATCAACCACAATCACACGGTCTGCTTTTGTAAGTGTAAGACCAAGACCACCAACTTGAGATGTTAGGAGAAATATAGGAGCCCCATTGCCTTCCTGGAAGTCCTGAAATGTATTTTCAGAAAACAAAGATTTTGAATAAATATTTCATATGTGAAAACTAAAATCTAATGGTTGACTTTTTAGGAAACTTACATTAACGATTTTCTCTCTATCAGTGATTTTTGTTGTCCCATCTATGCGTAAGAACTCATAACCATTGGACACCAGAGATTCCTATCAAAGCAAAAGGATAGGTCATGTATAACCTTCAGTGAAAGCCTAACAAATTAAAGAAGAAAAGATACATAAAGAACTTTCAAAATCCTTGAATTTTACTGTCTACATACTATAATTTTGAGTAGGCCAGGAATTACTTTAAACATTAATATCCATCCAGCTATAAGGACAGTAAAATGTATTCTTTAAAAATACAGTAAAGAATAGATGATTCTAAAATATAATGCCAAAAAGTAACAACAATGCACATCTAAGGCAAACAAATTATATGCTTGTGTTTCCAAACGACATTTTCATGCATAATTAAAGATGCCAGAATATCAAAATTTTGAATTTGGAGTGTCAGCTTCAATAAGCAGAACAGACATAGAAAAAAATTTACCATCTTCCTATATGACACTGAATTGAAATATTTTGTCAGCTTCCATATAACATTTGCAGGCTTGAATTTATTGTCCAAACTAGAAAATACTTCAATAAACACAATCCGGAGGAAACATGTAAAATTGCACAATGAAAATGTCATTTTAATTTCCAACTAATGGCACATAAACCATAAGACAAGAGCAATTGACAGAAATGAAGACGAGCCAATTTCCTGTCCTCGAGTTTGGAGATTTGCAGATCTTCTAGGAGTAATAATATATGCTGGTGATGATGTTGTTACTAAATTTTATACAATGCCAAGGACAAATCTCACTTATTTGCAAACTTAAACCTTTAAGTTCTCATCCTATCAGCCACATTTATGAAAAATCCAAAAATTAACCATTGCCATATTGCATACAACAACACAGATTCATGGTTTTAAACAAACCTGGATGAGATTAAGCATCTTGCGAGTTTGAGAGAATATAAGAACATTGTGCCCCTCTGGAATTAAATTATCCTGTGAAATCATCATATACATTAAGCAAGAATGATTAAATGCTAATCAAGAGCATCAACTGTAATTCTGAGAAATCTCTAACCAGTAGTGACAATATAAAAGAGATCTTGCAGGAGATGCTATCATGCTTCTCTTGAAAGTCAGTTCTGTCAGCAACATCAGCTACATGCATGGCCAATTTTTCAGCTATAGCCACATCTTCAGGATTTAACATGGAATCCATTCCCTCTAACAAATCCTCAGCTGCTCTTTTTGTCAAGAGAAGCGGGTGATCACATATTTTCTTCAAAATCTGCTCCAGCAAAAATGGTAATTGATGACATAAGTGCAACCTAAATATCAAAGTGATATAGAGCAGTATAATTCTTCAACAAAATTTGAACTAGTCATTAAAATTTACTAATTAAAGCCCTACCAAAAATCTGCCAAATATGAACCAAGAACAAAAAACTAATGGAATGACCAATAGAATCAAAGAAATAGTATTTGAGATGTAAAATTGAGAGCTTCTCAGAACATGATAACTAGGAATTCCCTTTTAATACAGGTAAACGTTAAAATTTTCTTTGGATAGAATTAGTCAAGTAGCAGTTCATCTCAACTACAAATCAAAAAGGAAAAACTAGAGTTAATACATGCACACTTGCTTGATTGAAAACAATAATAAGCATTAAACACCACCTTTCTACTCATAAAAGCATTTTTGTTTTTTCTGCACATCTCAAACAAACATAAGCAAAAAATTTGAAGAGTAAAGCACCGTTAGTGCAGCCAATGGTGAGCCATCAAAAGCTGAGAGAACAATCTCACTCCGCAAAAAGGCTTCATATAGTTGCCGCTGCACAAACAAGTAGAGCAATTGCATAATTAATTGAATGTATGATAAATGAACTGAAATGCAGACATGTGAGCACACCACACCTGACAAGCAGTTAGTCTAAGCCACACAATGATCTCATTCTTTCGGGAAAGTTGAGCAGTTGTAGCATCATCTTCCTTGAACACTTCACTCTTCAAACGGCGCAAAAAGTAAGGTTGAATGCGCTCTCTTAGTTCCTGTAAAGTAAATAATACAGGTCTATCATTCATCAACTTTTATGTAGTTATGAATTACATTCAAGCACTTCAACGAGAAACAAGAACAAACAAGTGACAGATACAAAAATTTTAAATGCATGACATTGTAAGGTTTAACTCAATATATAAATTAGGACATGAATACAGTCAGCTGACTATTTCTGAATATTAGATAATCTGTAATCTTTCATAATGTTACAAAAACCAAGTTTGTTGCAAAGTATGAAGCCCAACAGCCAACCTAGCACAAAAATGGAATAAGTAAAATGTTAATACAAATCCATTAAGCTTGATATCTTTTGATCAATTAAAAATCATCTAAAGAACATTGCAGCAATTCACGATAAAGAGAATTCTCAAAAAGGTATTGACGAAAAATTATTAGAGAAACAAGATTCAGATGGTTGCAGTCTCGTCATTGATTAACCTTGGCTAAACCATATACATTACTTTTGGAATCTTATTCATCAAAAACCACAGGACAAAGTCAGCATTTTGGAGCTTTTTAGATTCTTAAGGAATATTTTAGAAGCACGCATTTCAATGCTTATTTTTGAGTCTCATGTGAATTTGACCTCTGCCAGATATTTTATTCCGCAATAAAAAATATGCACAAACAAATAGTAAATTGCATCAAATTGTAATGCAATTCCAACTAGAGTATATTTCTATTTTAATGCTCATTAGGAAATTAATACAATTATCATGAAAAGAATAATCAGGAGGAAAATCAAAAGCCATTATAGAAATTTTTCACTTCATGAGTAAACAAGGAGACAACTTAATACTTCCCTTCCTCCAAAAAATGCTACCAAATATAATTAGAGGAGGTGAAAAGCTACCCTACTAATAAACACTAGAACAAGCGTCAATGCCTAAGACACCATTGCAAAAACAAGAATGTTTAGACTAGAAAACATGGCTCCTTGCGGGCCTGACTGTACTGATTTCTATTGATGGATCAACAGAAACATATATCCACACTTCTACAGTTTTCCATTTCAGCTGTACCAGAAGAATATAGCAAAAATTGCACAGAAGAGTGGCCAAAACAATTCGTATTTAACGGCATAATCTCAGAGAAAAATGAAAGTAATTAATCAAGAAAGGATGTTCAAAGCACAATACAGTACATCCAAATGCATTACCTTTGCAACTGTTGAACCAATACGCTTCTCCCGATCAGAAGCATTTTTTTCATTTCCACGAAGTATGGGATGCTCATACGTTTCCTTATACCTGAAGAAATGCAAAATTAATGCCATAGCTAAGCATGAACTTATTATTAACTGAAGAATCAAAAGAACAATTACCATTTGTTGTCACCAAGCAGATCAGGACAACAGAAGTTGAACAAGGCCCACAATTCCTTTTTCAAGTAACCGGAATAAAAGGTTAAATATCTAGAATTTCCTTCACGTGTTATCTCATAAAAACTGCAAACCAAAGTATGAATTCCAAGGATGATACCTTAAGATTGTTTTGAATCGGAGTGCCACTAATGACAATACAATGCGCACTTGGTATCTCAAGCAAACTTTTCGCTCTCTGAGTACTCGGATTTTTTATGAGATGTCCCTGGAGAAACATAGCACGAATTTAACAATCACTCTAAATCAGAAACCTCAGAGAAAAATAAAGATTCCTAGTTTACAATTGATGCCTGCATGATTTCTATATGTAAAAAGGGAAGGTGTAATACAAAATAAATTTAGAACTTCAGAGTCTACCTCATCAAGAATCATATAGTCCCATAAGTAAGTATCCTCACTTTCCTCATCAATAAAGTAATGGTCCCCTCGTAAAGATTTTGAGTTGTTCCGCACGATATCATATGTTGTAAGAAGAATTCCTTTGTCCTGCAACAAGAAGATGAACCCAGACAAACATGAAATGTTAAAATCAGCAAGATAATCAACAATAATGGGAAATGCTGCCAAAACCCCATTGATATCTATCTGAAAAATAAACAAGGTTATGGTATATGCCAATAAAACATTGAAGAAAAGAAGATATGATTCAAACTTCCAAGAAACCAAACACATCAGTTCAGCTCTAAAACTTTACAGAACTTATGTCCATGATTGAACCAGCACGATATTTCAGCATCAGAAGAATTTAACTTGCATCAAGTCCCAAAGTCAGATTAAAGTATAAAACTTAGATGTGATTCTTTCCTCTTATTTGGCTGCAGGTATCAAATATGAACTGTCTGGACATTAAGAGTTATCGCATGGAAGTACAAAAGGTATGAACAAGGAGGGCACATGTAAAACCTGAATTATATATTGCAGCTCATAGTCCCGAGCTTTCAATGAGGTCCCAAAGTATCTACATGGGAGTGCAAAAGGTGATTAGTGTTCATTAACAGACCATTGTTCTTCAATGGTAAAAGAGAAACACTTGAACTTTCAAAGGACTGAAGTCAAACAGCCTCACTCTCTAGTCTTTCCAGAAAGCCCCACAACAGATAGTTCTTTAATCCAATGAGTGAGCAGTGTTTTAGGGGCCACGATCAATGCCCTCTTAATCAATTTGGAATGGAAGAGACCTGCTAGATAGCTACAAATCTGCAGAATAAAACAAATGAAAGTTAATCCATATAACAGTGGGGCATTGACTATGTAATTATCATAATAAATTGTTGCACCCACTTCCTTACCTGCATCGTTTTTCCTAAGCCCATGTCATCTCCTAAGATTCCACCCTTACCCTTACAATGCAAGGACCAGAGCCACCTTAAACCTTCACACTGATGTGGATACAACTTTTTTGCAATTTTTCCAGGTAATTTGTAAGTAGATTCCAGTCCAGGCAAGATAATGGAACCATCATCCTCTGAATCTGCATGATTGTCTAACAAATTAGTCTCACTAGATTCACCAGATAAGGCCTTATACTTGGCAATGGCATCAGGTCTCCCAACTTTCTTGTCCACCTTTTTGCCAGTCAAAACCACACAATCATCTTTCTCGTCTTCTGAATCATCTCGAAGACTACGCACAGAAGACCGTCCTACAGACCTCAATCTCTCGTGGAACCATTTGGGTTCATTTTTTTTCACTCTTTGAGTAACTTTCTTAGTTTTCTCCACCCTAGTGACATAGTCATCCTTGTCAGACTCAATCTGCACAGCTTTTTCCTCTTCTACAACATTGGACACAAAAGATTTTCCCACAGGGGCTAACTTTTCATCCACCCTTCCACATTCATTCTTCTCTAGCGCCCTATTAATGTCATTGGCCTTACTACTAACCTCATCAACAAAAGAGTCACTCAACAAAAGACCCTCGTCATTCTCATCCAAAGCACTCTCATAACCACCTCCAACATGCTTATTCACACCCGACGAGGAATCAGATGGACCAGATGATAAAGAAAACGAAGACTCAGCACTCGCATATTCAACCACGTCAACTTTCTTAACCACATTATTATTTTCAGGCAATCTCTTTTTTTCAATCGACAAAAGATCAAGCCTTGAGGTCAAATCATTAAGAATATCTTTTATCTCATTAACTCCCCTATTATTCTCACAATCAGCAACACTTTTAGACGGTATCGGAGACTTAAAATCAGCAATATCATCAAAACTAGTATCAACTATCACTTCGTCTCTACTCTCGTCATCCCCATTATCTCCAGAAGAGACTTTGCAAAGTCTCCGCCTTCCTTTAATCTTAACCTTTGTAGGCTTTTGCTCTTCTGAAAAATTAATATCCCACATCAAAACCCAACAAAAAATTCAAACCTTTGTAGCTGTACCAATTAGGGTTTTGTTAATAAATTAAAATAGGATAATTAGGGAAATCAAAATAGGGATATTACCAGGAGAAGAATCAAAATCAGTGATTCCACAGAATTTAGGGATATTATCATCTTCTGCTTCTGCTTTGCAAATACGACGTCGTCCTTCGAGCTTCACGTTAAATACACTCTCTTCTTCTTCCTCTGTACACCAATCAAATCAATTCAAAATTCTAGAACCCTACAATCATAGATCATAAAAATAAAACAGAAAAAGGAGTTGGAGAGAGAGAGACCGAAGGGTGTTGCCGGCGGAGGTTGTTTGGGAGGAGCGGAGAGGTCTTCAAGGAGGCGGTAGTGGCGGTCGTTGAGACTGATTGGTTTTCTGTGGGTGCTTTTTGAAAGATCCGCCATTTGTACTTGTTAGAGAGAGAAAGAGAGAAGCAGAAATAGAAAAGAGAGAAATGTAGGGTTTTATAAGGGATGAATTGAATTTGAATTGAATGGGTTTGTTTTCCCGCTTGGTTTGGGATTTTTGAAATCTTGATTTTATTTTTGTAGTTTGGAAACAAAACAATTGTATAAAATATAGATTGTTCCAGTGTCTTTAAAAAAGTCATTGGTTATTTTAATTTTTCTAAGTAAATTATTTCTGCTTACATAATTTAATTACAAAAAATAATTTAAATTTAACAAACTATGATTAGTTGGTAACTTGAGCCCTTAAAGAAAAAACAAAAAAAAGTAAAATTAATATAATTTAATGCAATATATGACGTTGTAATTTAATAAGTTCTCTCATCAAATGAATTAAAAACGATTTTTAAAGATATACTCTCTAGTCTCTACATTAAAACTAGCTGAAAAAATCAAAGAAAAAATAAATATATTAAACCGTTTAATTTATCTCATGAATCTATATATCGAATAATAGTTATATTTTTTATTAGTTGATATAAAAAAAATCTAATATTTATACTGATTAAGTGTTTTATTTTATATTTATTAGTTTTTCGTACAAGACATGATTATGTATTATAACCCATGTGTTATAATATTGATATAAAACACGTCAATTACATTGAATTTAATTATCTTAACGATGCGTTTATGATGAAAATAGTTTATTTATTAGTTTGATGATTATCTTATTCACAAATCCACTAATACACTTTATTAATTTATGAAATAAAACAATTCGAGAAATATCTCATATGTTGTGGTTGAAATTAATAGAATTGAAGCCTAACTAGCTTTGAGATGAAATGAAGAATCAATTAACATGTAGATGACAATGAGGCTTCCCAAAAGATTCGTAATATTAATCAATGCTGTCTTTCCTATTTTATGCCTTTTTTTCTCAGCTGATTTTCACTCCTTGTCTTCTACTTATACATAGCATGCACTGGCATCTATAAATTTTTTAATATTTTTTATAATTATTATTAATTTTGATTGAGATCGTATAATATATTGGGAATGATGTTAAAATTAACCGAACCACTTTCTTTATAAGATGTTCATAGCAAAGGAGGTGGTCATCTTGATGAATCTATAAAATAAAATTTTAGTAGCAATTTTTTCGTAGTTATACCCACATTAATTTGAGTAAAATGTCATTGCAATTACATATTATAATTAATAGTATTTTAAATCATTATCTTTATTAAGATAATTATATCAATTTTACTAACAATGTTATAGGTAAAAATATACAATAATTACCACTAAAATTAAGAAAAATGCTGTTAAAATATATAGAAATAGCAATTATGAATGCTATTATAATGAATACCCATTATAGTATTTATTTTAATAGCTTCTTTTATTAGACAAATGCCATGAAAACTTAATTTTGTTGTAGTAATTAAACAACCTAGCTACATTAATTATTCCGGTATCTTCTTGAACAAAGTAGGTAACGATATGTTATTTACCGGAAAAAAATGAATGTAATAAATAATCAAAATATTTCTCGGTTTAGAAGTTGAAATTAGAAAGAAAAAAATAAATAAATATATGACTATAATCCAAAACAGATATTTGTTTGAATTAGCCTATTTTAACAATATTATTTATAGTTGGAGTCATGATATGAGAAGTAAGATATATATATATATATATACTGATTTTCACTATGTGCATGTGGCATTAAGATAGAAATTATGATATGAAACTGTCAAAATAATAGGGTAATAGCAAGTATTGAGACGATTATAGAGAGGAAGGTCAATATAATCATCAAATTTAAATTATTTTGATTGAGTGTCCAAGTTAAAATTATAATTCTAAATGAAAATAAATCACCAAATGAAGAAAATAAATAATAAATAAGAACTTAAAATATTAAGAAAAGGTTACTATTATTATTATTATTTGATGAGCAATCCCACAAAAAAAAAAAAAAAGCCTGGTTTTATAAATAATTGGACATTCAAGATAGCACCATTTTGCAACATGTGGTAAACTAAACAAATTCGCTTTTTCATGGTATATGAGGATTGATTGAAGATAAATTAATGTTTGAATTTAGAAAAGCAAATAAACCTTTTTTTTTTTTTTTAACCATGAGGCTTATCTGTTAAAATTACATTAATAGTTGTCCATAGACCATTTGTGTATGTGTTTGATTTAATGGAAGAAATGCCTTAACTGGATCAAAGAACATAGGCCACCAACTCATTAGCCTAAATCATTACAAATAGGCTAAAAGTATGTCTTCCTCAACTTATTAACCTAAATCAAATACAAGAATTGGAGACAGTATCTGGTTAGTCCAAGAGATAGCCTAAATCATTTCGATTTCTTGCTTGGATCAAAGCTTGTATCAATAGTCATCTCTACTCTGCTATCATGCATTAATAGCTGCCTTTGTGGTAAAAAAAAAAAAAAGTTCTCGAACAAAGGAATCCCATCTCTCATTGTCTTTTTGTTATATCCGTGGAAGTCCACTCTTACTTATCCTCTGGAGGATTCTTTTCTTTGCACCCAGATGTGATAAAGATTAATCTCACTCATTTGTGTTCTGCAGATGATTTGATGATCTTCACAAATGGCACTATGGAAGCTTCGCATTATGTTAAGAATATTTTGCTGTAATTTTAACTCTTATCTGGCTCGTAATATAATCCAAACATGTGTGAAATTTTTTGTAGTGGTGTTTCTTCTAGTCTTGCGAATGATTTGCATGTCTACTCTGGCTTTAAACTGGAGAAGTTACTTGTTACTTACTTAGGAGTCTCTCTCATCTTAGCAAAATTAGGAATTGAAGAAGTGCTAAAATTTGGTTAAGAAGATTACTGCAAGATTGCAACATTAGGCTATAAAGATGCTTTCTTTTGTTAGTAGGTTACAATTAGTCTCTACTGTGATTTTTAGCATTCAAAATTATTGGGTTTCTTTGTTCATCTTGCATGCACACGTCGTTAAAGAGGTTGAAAAGAAGTACAAATGTACAATGCTTTCCTTTGGTTGGGCAAGAGTGATTTTGCTGAAAGAGCAAAAGTTGCGTGGTCATATGTTATTTTACCGAGAAAAGAAAGAGGCTTAGGCCTTAGGAAAATGAAAGAATGAAATATTGTTTGTTTTACGAAAAGTATATGGTGTCTTTTGTTAAAGCCAGGATCACTTTAGATTGTATGGTGTCAAACTTCTTATTTGAAAGATAGAAGTTTGTGAAGTCTGTGCTGTTCCTAGTGAATGCTCATGGAATTGGAGGAACCTTTTGAAACTCAGACAAATTGTTTGGGATTATATATCATACATAGTGAGAAATGGTAAAAATATTTCCATTTGGTGGGATCTTTAGCATCTTTGTGGGTCTATTGGTTAAACATTATTGTCATGAAATAATAAAGAAAACTTGATTGTTCACAAATGCAATGCTATTATTAGAAGTAATTCTTAATGATGATTGGAGGTGGTCTGCTTCTATAAGCAATCAAATGGAGCTTATTTAGAGTATGATATGTAGTGTGATCTATCCACATCCTTTCCAAAAAGATGTTGTCGGTTGGAATCTTACTCCTAATGGTCAATTTTCTACTAAAAGTATGTGGAAAGCTATAAGAAAAAAGGACATAATTGTTGTTGATTGGCATAAGCAATTATGAGAACCCCTTCACATCCCCAAGCATATATAGCTTCACCTGTTGGCTATCTTGGATAAATTAACTACTCAATATAGGCAAGCTAAGATACTACATACAAGTGAGGAAGTAATCGCCTATAAAAATATTACTTGTAAAAGTATTTTATATTTTGGGAAAGATATAAAGTTTCTTCATTTCTATTTTTATATACATAAAAAAAGAGGACAAATTTGGAGAAATGCTCTCCAATTATTTAGATAATATCAATTTTACATTCAAACAAATATTTTTATTAATTTTTTACCTTTAAACAATTTTGATTTTTAAATTAGTAACTTCCGTTAGAATATCTTAACATGAAATTTTGAGTTACTTATCAAAGACATCATTTTTTTTTTTTACAAAAAAGTACAACGTGGAGGTAAGGATTTGATCAAGAATCTCTGAAACTTCAAGGACGAAATTAATATAAAAATTTATTTTGGGATAAAATTGAGATTACCTACATATAGGGTAAGGATGGCAATGAGAGGGCCTATTGATTCAATTTTTTGCCCTACTCATAAAAAAATATTATATCCATTATCTATTAAAAAATCATTATATAAATCTTTAATTACCAAACTCATACACGATTCACATTAGTTTACCCGTCCAGTTTGTATCAATTTAATATCGGCTAAAAATAAATGTATAAAAAATATTTATTTTAGTCTCTATAAATTTTAAGAAAAGTTTTTTGTCCTTAAAATTTAACTTTTTTGCATTTTTGTCAATTATTTATAATTTTTTTGATTCTCAAAGTTTTTTAAAAAATTATTTTGATCCTTAGTTTTTAAATTTTATACAATTAGATCCCTATATGTTAATAAAGAATCAAAATAAATTAATAGGTATTAATAGGATAAAGAGTGGGTATATATATATATATATATATATATATATTGACCTTTGTCAAAACAAGAAAAAGGAGATGATACCTTCTAAGATCACTTCAACAGTTCATCAGATCCGGCTGTGTCACACACTTTCTTTATTGCTAAAGTCGATGCAATAATGCATGATAGGTGGTCCATCAATAAGTTCAAATTAAGATGGAGGACATTCAACATCTTTACACATATCGTGTGTTCTAGATAGCTAGATCATAGTCAAATCCAGAAAAAAAATGGAGAACAGCTCTCTCCAATAATCATACTTCGTCATTTCAAGACATTCAATGTTGATGACTTCTGGAGCTATAAGAATGATGAAAGAATGAGAAAATTTGCCTCGACAAAAGCATTCACATCTGAGGATGATATTGTTCATAGTCTTTTATCTCATGATTATATGCCTTGAAATCGGCTACTCGCTTTTTTCAATTTGAATTATTTGCTTAATTATTTAAGCTCTCTCTTTTTCTTTATCTTTCTTTTTTTCTCATTTATCTTGAGTTTCAATCCCGTCCTTCAGAAACCTTAAAAACCAAAACAGAAAACAAAAGGCCTTCTGTTTGTAGGCATTTCTTTGGGTTCCTAAAAGATTGATTGCTTTGGTTTTTATGGTTTATTCGAACTGTGATTTGTGCCGTCTTTGAAAAAATCCCAAGACTCTGGATGTTTGTGTTATCCGGCTATGGTTCAGTGGTCACGACCGGATATGCTTCATGTGCCTTTGGATTCCTTCAAAGGCACTACAGAAAGGCAATTGAACAATTAGGGTGAAACGAAATATTTGGTGATCTTAATGAGAAACTGATTAGCAGAGCAAAACATCTATCAAATAGAACTGTCAAGAACTTCAATATATCAACTTACAGATTCTATCTTGTAAGGTCATGACTGAAAGGAAAAATGATATTAAAAAAGAAAAAGAAAAAAGAAGAAGAAGAAGAAGAAGAAGAAGAAGAAGAAGGAGAAGCACATTAGCACATGCAATTACATGTGCATGACTATGAATTTCTATAACCAATCATCAAATAGAGGATTAACAAGGACAAGGAAAATATATTAAGCTTTACATTAATTATTGTAAATGTATTAATCGGAAATTGTATTAACATAACTCAATTATTATCCACAGGTTAAATACAAGAAACTAAAAGAACAAAAACAAGAAAGATTTACATGTATTTGAATTTTTCAGACCGGAAATCTATGAACGAAGTAAGCAAAGAGAAAAGAAAATGCCTATACCTAATAAATCTGTGAATGGAAAAAAAACAAAAAACAAAAAACTAATGCCTAGAAGGAGAAGCAAAATTCTTGAAACAATCTCAAGATGATTATAATGAGAGATACATAATTAAATTGCCTACATTCCATCAAATATCAAGAGAAAAGTTGGATATGCATTTAGTTCTTCTACTGTTACTTTCATCGTTCGCCAATATTGTCTAATATGGGTGTTGGGTGTTGAGGACAGATCAGAGCAATTCTAAGCAACTTTGTGAAATTTTATGATCAGATATATGGATGTGTATAGCTATGAAAAAACGAACCCGAATTGGATGGTAGCAAGGAAATGAATGGCTTCCCTGGTGAAAACAGATCAAGATTGGATTGAGAAACTTTCGCTTCATTCAGATCATCATCACCAATCCCATGCCAATGATACGAAAAAGAAAAATCCACCTTAGCTCTTATATGGATCAATCAAGATGCCATGGATGAGGTCAATGGCAATTCACTCTCGTGCGACCTAAAAGACATGTTGTTGATTGAATTGCTTGCTGATAAATTCCTCTTAATTGCAGTTTTTCCATTGCCACCGCTATCATTTTGCTCTACCATCACCACTGGCCCTTCAAACTCATCCTGCCTTCCATCTCCCCCTGGAGTTTCGATGTTAACGGACTCGTTATTAGTTGCTGCATTTTCTGTCGTATTAAACGCATTTGCACGATCGCGACCACCTCCTCCACCACCACCACCAGCATTACCAGAGCCAACTGCAACCCGAAATCCAAATATTCGCGAAATAACCCGATAGAAGCATGTGAGTCCCCAGAATATCCAAGGCAGGCAAACCAGGGCTATACCTGCAACAGGAAGCCAAGCTCTAGATGGGTCTGCAGGGAGGACAACGTACATAAGCAGCAAGCTGCCTCCAGCTGCTAAAGTAATAAACAAGAAGGAAGAGACGAGCCATACAAATAAGCGCCCGGAAGTGGGGTCTTCTACAGGCATTTGTGTATTGAAACTTGAGGGACAATAAGATCAAATGATTATTATTTCCTCTTTATCCTCGTCCATTTTTGTTCATTGATGAGATGTTGGTGTGTGTGTGATGAATGAGAGAATATTTGTTTGATTTTGCAGGGGTAGGGATGAATTCATGAGAGATGACGATGGCGGTGATGATGATGAACACTGCTAGCTCTTTCTTCTTGTTAAATTGCATGCATAATGAGGATGCCTGGTCAGATTTTTCACAGGGTGGACATATTCAAATATGTTTTACGTAAAACATGGTTGGTGTTCGAAACAAGACACACCAAAGACAGAGAGACAAGGCAGTGAAAATCGGGTAGGATTTCCAAAATTTGTGCACTACAAGATACCTGGTTCCTTTCTTAAATTTTAGTACTTCAGGGTATCTCTATTTTTAGCCACTATTTCTCTTCTTTTTTTCCCCTTTTTCGGAGATGACAAGAACACAACCTGAACTCAAAATCTTGTTTTTTTTACTGCTCCATAAAATTAAATATGATTAACAAAGGCAATCCGAAATTTCAATCTCAACCATATATCATGTTCGCCTACTCAGATGTTTGGTTTAAAAAACAAGGGGACATTTTTTTTTCTTTGATATTGACATTTGATTTCTGCTTTTACTTTATCAGTGAATTTAATTAAGGACAAGAAAGGATAGAGGATGACCTTCTCTTTCTCTCTGTGCAAATTTATTGATTTGAAGATTATATATTGAACAATTTCTTTTTAAGCATGATGGGTTTTTTGCAAAATAAATATGGTGGTTTAGGCTATTCACAAACATATTTTTTAGTTTTCTCTAATATTTCAGTGATAGAATTATATTTTTCACAATATGTACTTGAATTGATATTGTTCTTAAAAAAAAAAAAAAAGCATTAAAAAAAAGGTGGTTTTGGAATTGAACATCTTACAAAACATATTTAAATACACCATCCTGGTCACTTTACTTTCAGTCAAAAAATTATTTGATTGAAAAAATTAATCAAAATGATAAATTAAATATTTCAAATACTTCTAGGAATAACTGAGATATAATTGAAAATTTAGGAAAATGAGAGAGATTTTGAGTATTACATAAGAATAAATTAGCATATTTATCCTATACTAAAGTATAAAAAGATCAAAACTAAAATTAAGAATGCATAAACTAATTTTCAGACGATTTCAAGTTTAGAAAAAATTAGAACAGTTTACCCTTAATTAATAGCGCATGCTAAAAGCAAACTAGGGCTGTCAAGGCAAGATCATTTGAGGCAGGGCCTCCTTCGTACCCAGCACGATCGTGGTGAAATTGGGCAAATTTTGGAGTTTGAACAAGGCCAGGCGTGCTTAGCTAGGTTGGAATAGCCTTCTTTATTTAGGCTTATCTGTTCTGTTCAACAAGAAGTCGAGGAAAATTAGAAACTTGACATCTTCAGTAAACAGTAACAACCACCTTGACATGGAGCAGTATTCTAGGCCTTAACTGAAGAATAATGTATGCTCGACGAAATAGTAGTTTAAAAGTTATTTCTGAATTTGAGATTCAATTATATTAATAGTAATTCCATTGGTTAGAGACATTAATGTTAAAATATTCTCTAAAGATAAATTATCATCTTAATCAAGATCACATGTTAAATCATCAAAGAGAAGAATTAAAGCGAAAAGGTACTCGAATTCATAAGAACGAGACTTGGTTGCGGTTTTTGCGGTTCTCGATTTTCAAGTCTATCCGATTTCCTTTAGAGAAAAATTTTGTCTCTTTGTATTCTATCTAATGATGAGATGTTAGAATAGAAAACTCTACGTATGACTTGGAGACCATAACCCTATATATATAATAATTGTTTTGGGTCTAATTTCTATTTTGGCTCATCATAAAAATAAAAATTAGACTTTAGTATATATACACATAAAGCCCAAACAACTTAAAATTTTATCGGATCACTTGTAAATGGGCTAATCTCTTTTATGATAGCCTATAACACCCAATTAATAATATAATTGGCTCACAAATTAATTTTTTTTCCAACAATCTCCCACTTGGGCCATTTATTTGTATTTTGCAATTGTGCATTATAAAATTGATTTTATGAGCTCAAAATTTGCTATCATAGCTAAAGGAATCTTTAAACTATCTAGTCCATTAATTATATCAATATAGGATCAAAGCGATCTTCGTTACATTTATCGTAACTAGACCCATCAATGGTCACGTATATCAATATAACCAATGACATAGATCAAATATGGAGGTGTAGCATGAAAATTAAATGCAATGTGATCTAAACATGCCTATTTCCAACTAGTCCAACTTTATTCTTTAGTGAGGTCACGGTAAATAAATTCGGAGTATCGATAAACCATACACCATTCCGTAGAAAATATCCATAAAATTTATCTATAATTAAAAGCATTTAAATACAAACTCTCACTAAATCGCTATATCATCAAGTGATATTACACCGATACGAGCAATATGCTCATGAAAGACCTTGGGTGGCAAGCCCTTAGTAAACGGATCCGCAACCATGGAGCTTGTGCTAATATACTCTATAGACACTTGATCACTCTAAACTATTTCTTTAACAACTAGGAAGTTGATGTCTATGTGCTTCGACTTTGACGAGCTCCTATTGTTGTTGGAATATAGTACTTGTTGACTTATTGTCACAAAACAACTTTAATGGTCTTTCTATACCATCCAAAATTCATAGCCCAGTGACAAAATTCTACAATCATATCCCATGGTTAGATGCCTCATAACATGTTACGAACTCTACTGCGATTGTGGAAGAAGCTATGAGTGTTTTCTTAGCACTCCTCCAGGAAATAGCTCCTCCGAGCTAGTAGGTAGATATAGCTCGATGTAGATCTTCGACTTGTCTTGACATCCGGTAAAATCGGAATCGAATACCCAATGATCTCTAACTAATCCGATTTCTTATATGTAAGCATGTAATCCTTTGTTTTCCGTAAGTACCGCATAACCCATTTAAGTGCTTTCTAATGGTGCATTTCGGGATTGCTCAAATATCCGCCTAACATCCCAACAATGTACGCAATGTCCGGACGCATACGCACTTGAGCATACATTAGACTCCCTTTAGTTGAGGCATATGGGATCTTTTGCATCTCTTTCACGTCAAACTCATTTTTGGGGCATTGATTGAGGCCGAACTTGTCTCCCTTAGCAATAGGGGTATCTCCTAGTTTACAATCTTGCATGCCAAATCTTTTAAGAACCTTTTTGATATAGCTCTTTTGTGACAACCCAAGAACACCTTGAGAGTGATCTCGGTATATCCGTATGCCTAACACAAAAGAGGCATCCCCAAGACCTTTTATTTCAAATTTCTTTGTCGAAATCCGTTGGTTTTATGCAATAAGCCTATATCATTGCTCGGCAAGTAGTATGTCATCAACATATAATACTAGAAAAATGTGTTTACTCCCACTGAACTTATGGTATATATAATCGTTAATCGCATTTACCTCAAAACCAAATGAGATAAGAAATTTGTAATACCATTGACGAGAAGGTTTCTTGAGTCCATAGATGGATTTCTTTAATTTGTAAATCACTTTCTTTACATCTCTCGGCACAAAATTTTCTGGTTGTACCATATAAATTATCTCATTAATGTCACCATTGAGAAACGTTGTCTTTACATCCATCCGATGTAACTCGAGGTCAAAATGTGCCACCGAGTGCCATGATAGTTCCGAAAGGGTCCTTCGACGAAGCCGGAGAGAAAGTCTCTTTATAATCAATTCCTTCCTTTTGAGTAAAGCCCTTTGCAACAAGACAAGCTTTTTATCTTTCCATATTACCTTGTGAATCCCCTTTGGTTTTAAATATCCATTTGCAACCAATGGGCTTCACACCTCATACAATGAGACAAGATCCCAAACGTCATTATTTTTCATGGACTTTATCTCTTCATTCATAGCATAAATCCACTTTTGAGAATTAGAAATTTGCATGGCTTGATGGAAGTGAATTGGATCATCTTCCACCACTCCTATGTCGACCTTATGTTCTTAGAGAAAAATGATGTAGTCATCCGGAATCGCATTTATCCTTTCTCTAGTAGATCTCCTTAATGGCATTGGTTCTTGAGGTTTTTGAATTTGTTCTTCGGGAACTAAATCTTGATTTAGGATGAGGGGGTCTTGAACAATGTCTTCTTGTTCTGGATTTATTACTTGATCAATGTTAGGAATAAGATCCTTATCATTGTTAGTAACAATTATAGGAAGAGAAATAAATTCTTCTTCAAAGACAAAGTCTCTAACCTTATCTCTTCTTTCTAAACTCAACATCCTCAAAGAATAGAGCATTCCCCATCTCAAAAATAGACTTAGTTGTAGGATCATAAAACTTGTAACCCCTTGACCTCTTAGAGTAGCCAACAAAATAGCAACTAATTGTTCTTGAGTCTAATTTCTTTTCATTTGGCCTATAAGGCCTTGCCTCGATTGGACAACCCTAAATTTGTAAATGCTTTATACTAGGCTTTTTTTCCGTCAAAAGTTCATAAGGGGTTTAGCCGTCACTTTAGTTGGAACTGTATTGAGAATGTAAGTTATAGTTTTTAATGCTTCTCCCCAAAGAGATTTTGGCAAGGTAGAATGACTTATCATGCTCTTTACCATGTCCTTAAGTGTTTTGTTTCACCTCTTAGCCACACCATTCATGCCAAGACTTCACGACACGGAGTACCGTGGGACGATATCGCATTCTTTTAAGAATTTAGCAAAAGGTCCTGGACGTTGTTCACTCGATCCATCATATCTACCATAGTATTCATTACCACGGTTAGATTTGATGCTTTTGATTTTTTTGTTGATTTGATTCTCAACTTTAGCTTTATAAGCCTTGAATAGATCCAATGATTGAGACTTCTCATGAATGAGATATAGGTAGCCATAACGTGAGTAATCATCTATGAATGAAATAAAATATTATTGTCTATTCCAAGAAGTCTGTAGGGAATGGACCATAAATATTTGTGTAAATTAGTTCCGAGACATTTAAGTTCTATTGGCACCTAATCTCCTTATGTTTGTCTGTTTGCCCTTTATACAATCAACACAAACCTCAAAGTCCGTTAAATCAAGGGGATCAAAAATCTCATCGGACACAAGCCTCTTAATTCTCTATTTAGAGATGTGACCTAAACTTGAGCCATGCGAGGCGGAATTCTCATTGGTTAATTTTTGTTTTGTACCATGTGAACTTATATGTAAGGTTTCATTATATATGGTAAGCTGTATCAAACAAATATAAGTTATCATAAAAGAATAAAGAATCGATACCAATATGATTTGAATTTTGAAAAAGACTAAACTTGCCATTTTCAAATGAACAACATTAACCAAATTTATACAAAACGAAATAGAAATTAAATTTTGTCTAAATGAAAGTACAACATAAGTCTCATTCAAATACAAATAATAACCGAGTCTTTAATAATAACCTAAAAATCCCTATGGCCTCAACTTTAATTGATTTGCCATCGCCCACATAGATGAATCTTGCAACATCATTTGGCTTTCGACAACTCAACTCGACCTTACATAGGCACACCTATGTGAGTAGTGGCACCGGAATCTATCCACCAAGTGTGACTAGGAATAGAAGTCAAATTAACCTCGGAACAAACCAAAGTGAGAAGTGTACCTTTCTTTTCACGCTAAGCGTGATACTTGATGCATTCCTTCTTCGATGTCCATAACGTTTGTAGAAAAAATATGTAAATTCACTATCCTGTTTCTTCGTTGTTTCTTTTGTGGTGGTGCACCCGCATCTTCCTTTTCCTTCTCTCTTTTCTTATTCTTATCCTTAGAGGCTATTGTTGAGTAAGTACTTTAAGTCTTTTCTTGCTTCAACCTTTCCTCTTACACACGATGAGAAATGAGCTCATTAAGAGACCACTTCTCCTTTTGACGATTATGAATCGACCTTAAAATGAATGAATTGTGCAGGAAGAGAAATCAAGACTAAATGCACGAGTAAGTCCTCGAACGACTCTAACTTTAGTGTCTTTAGCTTTAAAGTAAGATTAGACATCTCCATGATTACTCCTTCATATTCCCTTTTACATTATACCTCATTGAAACAAGGTTCGCTAGAAGTGTGCTTATTTCAACCTTATCGTTTTTAACAAAACACTTTTCAATTTCCTTAAGGAATTGCTTGGCGATAGTGACCTTTTCGGACACGGCACTCGATGGTTTTTGGAATTCCTCGCTTTATGATCATAGGGCTCATGCGATTTGAACGATCCCACTTCTCAAAGTCCCTTTTATCCTTAATGGAACTTTGATCCGTAAGATCGACGTCTTCGTTCAATCCTTAGTGCAAGGTCTAGATCCATTTAACCAAGAACAATCATAATGTTTTATTTCCAATCCTTAAAAGTTTGTACCATTCAACACGGGGATGGAGTTTATGTTTGTAGATATTATAGAAGCGAAGCATTAACCGAGTATAGAAAACAAAACAAATAAAACAAGCAAGTTCACATAAATTTCATATCACATTAAATTTAAATAATGACGGGACCCATCATAAGATACCTAGTACGACATTGGCATTTAGTCTTTGGACAAAAATTTCAACTTACAAGTGGTATCTTCGGTGTAGTAATCAAATATTGATAATAAATCATATCAAACAACAAACCTTTCTTTGGATCGACTTATTGCTCACATAAAAAACATCTTATAATTATCACATATTTATTACTATAGATGTGCATATAATTCGGCTAGATATTAACTTTTTTTAAGTCGGTCAACACCCGCATGAATTGCACACACATTGTTTATTTGTCATAGGTATGTATGTAATTCGGCCAAATATTAACCTTCCTTTAGGTCGATCAATATCCGTATGAATTACACACACACTACCCAACTCGACCAATCAATGAAAGAAAAGAAGAAAAATTCAGCAACAAAAGTCAATCGAAAAAGTCAACAATCAAAGTCAACCAAAAAGTCAATGGTCAAAGTCACCTAAAAAGTCAACGGTCGGGTTCATGACCGAGCCGAGTTGGGTCAATTAGTTTGTTTCGAGTCAAGTCAATATTTTTGAGTGGGTCAACAATTTGGGTCGACTGAAAAACAAACAAAATCGAATCCTAATTCCTCTAAGAAAAATCCAAAACCCTAACTTTTGTGGACATGAAAACTAATAGATATGTTTCTTTGCAAAATTTTGGTAAAGAAACAAAGAAAAAAGGTTCCCAAAATTATGAAAGGTTGAAATCAATTAAACAAAACTGAATTACATACATAGATTCATCATATATATACATATACATACTCACATGTTTAAATCCATGCATTCCAAATAAAATTCAATCAATTATGTATATATGTACATATATATTAAAAGATAATAAACTTTTCTTCAATGATTCAACATGAATTAGGCTCGATACTAATTGATAAAATATTCTCTAAAGATGATAAACTATCATCTTAATCGAGATCACATGTTAAATCATCAAAGAGAAGAATTAAAGCAGAAGCGTACTCGAATCCATAGGAACGGACTTGGTTGCGTTTTGAGGTTCCCGATCTTTAAATTCTATACGATTTCCTTTAGAGAAAAGTTTTGTCTCTCCGTATTCTATCCGATGATGGGATGTCGGAATAGAAAACCTTACGTATGACTTGGGGACCATAACCCTATATATATAATAACCGTCTTGGGTCTAACTTCTATTTTGGCCCATCATAAAAATAAAAATTAGACTTTGGTATTTACACACATAAAGCCCAAACAACTTAAAATTTTATCAGATCATTTTAAATGGGCTAATCTATTTTATGATAGCTTATAACATAATTAACCCACACATAAATTATGTTTTTCCAACAATTAAATTATGAAGTTCAATGAATTTGGGTTATTAAAGCATAGACTATTAATGACAATAAGAAGAATAATCCATAGACTATTAATGACAACAATAAGAAAAATCCGAGATCCGAGTTTATAAATTTATGAAGACAATAAAAATTTTGAGAATTAGGAAATCAAAGGCTAGGTGTGTAACTAAATCTTTGTAAACAAGATTGACATTATAATTTTTCAAGATTTGATGGAGGATTAATGGTTTAGGAGGTCCTCTTTCTTTTTTTTCGTAATCGTATCTCTTTACTAAATTTTTTATTAATATCATCCCTCAACATTTACTTTGTATGTTAATTTCATCTCTCTCGTCTAAATTTTTAGATAATGGATTCAAATCTTGACAAGAGATGCACACGATGTTTATGCATAGTAAATTTTTTTGTTTTTTTTTTAAATTAAGTAAATAAATTTTTGAAATGAAAAATAAAAAATCCAAAATATCTCTTATATAAAAACCCCAAAATCCCTAATTTAGTTTCAATTCTCCTTAACCTAGTCGTTGTTTAATAGAGGTGAGGAGGTTTGTGGAGTTTGTTGTTCGATAATGGTGAGGAGGTTTATGGGTTTTGTCATTTGGTAATGACGAGGAGGGCTATGGAGGCTGGCATTCGACGAGTGGTGAGAAGGTATATGTGGTTTGTGTTTGACAATTGTTGGAGGTTTGTGAGAGGTTTGAGTTTGTGGTGATGGGTTGGAGAAGATGATGAGAGCATTATGGCTAATAAAGAGGAGGAGATCGAGTATAACGGTTAAGAGGGTTGGTTAAGAGGTATATGGTTTAGAAGGAGTAGTTGTTGGGGTTTGGAGGGAGAGAGAATGATAGTAGGATTTATAGCGAGCAGGTAGGTTGCTAGCGAGTGTGAGGGACAATGGTAATGATGGTGGTGGGTGAAAGGGGAGGCTTATGATAGGAGAGAATTAAAATTGAATTGAGGATTTCGAGATTTTTATATGGAGGACATTTTGGATTTTTTATTTTAGAAATTTATTTACTTAATTTTAAAAATCAAACATAAAAAAATTATCACTTTTCAACATGCTATACATCTCTCGTCGAGATTTGATGATGTCACTTAAAAATTTGGATGGAAGAACAAAATTAAGACACAAAGTAAATGCTTGAGGAATGACATTAATGAAAAATTTGATAAAAAGAACACGATTAAAACAAAAATAAGATTAGAGTGACCTCCAAAACTATTAACAAATTTGATAGATGGATAAAATTTATATACATATGCGAGAACGAAGTCAAATTATATATAACTAAAAGGATAAATGGTTTGATATATTCTTGTATAAATAATCAAGTCTTTAATATATCTTTTTATGTTTCTAATTTTTTCTTTAATATCCTTGTATAATATTTATTTCTCTAATATGCTTTTGTAAAATGTTTCTATATAAATTGACGTAATTATAATTTTTATTCTAAAAATATCCTAGAGTTATACAAGAATATAATTTTAATTTTTTGAAACAAAATTAAAAGCTTAAAATTTTAATGGTTGGGTAATTTTGAACCTTTTTATTTCTTAAACCATTTTGAGCAATTTTGAAAAATTTATATCAAATCCTCATACAACTCAAGAACAATTTTGAAATGAAAGATAATTTGAGGGAAAAACTCAAGTGAAAATATATTAGTGAATTGAATACAATACAATAATATAATAAATACAATTAGAATTGTATAAACATATAATAGCCTTGCCCAATTACATAAAGATATATTGAGCTATTCACCTTAACCAAAATAAAATAAAAAATAAAATAGTAGTTATTATTATACTTCATGTATAGACTTTACTAATCGATAGAAATGCAAAATAGTTTTGTGAACCTCATCATGGTATTAGAGCATACCAAATAAAATAGTAGTTATTATTATTACTATTCCCTAGTTTATAATGGCTGGTTAATTAAATTACCTCTAATCCACCCACTACCCAACATTTCTTCACCACCTCTAATCCATCCGCTACCCAACATTCCTTCACTATGAAACTCACACCTCGTAATTATTTGGCATGGAAGACTCAATTTCTTCCATTGTTTAACTACCAAAATCTCAATAGTTTTATTGATGGAACCTCTATTAAACCAACAAAAACTATTCCTTCCTCTTCAAACCCAAATGATACGGTTCTTAATCCAGCTTATACAACTTGGTTTCAACATGATCAATTATTACATTTATTGCTTCTTTCATCACTTACTAAAGAGATCTATCCTTATGTCATAGGATAACTTCATCCTTTTCTATTTGAAAGGCACTTGCAAGTGCTTTTGGTTTTGTATCTCCGAATTGTCAACTTTATCTAAATATTAAACTTTAAGAACTCAAGAAGAATGATATGTCAATATCTCAATATCTTCAAAGAGTTAAAGGCTTAGCTAATGAACTTACAAATGCTAGTCAACCTCTTTCACCAGCTGAGTTTAATGTGATTATTTATTGCACTATTGGAATGAATTTTCATCCTATTATCACAGTACGTATTCTCTAAACTTCATGGTTAGTCTGTTTGCATATGAAATCTTGCTTAAAAATGTGCAAGAACCACCATTAGCCAATATGGTGTATCGATAGCCATATCTTGGTTCATCTATGTCAATGCCTCAACAATCATATCAAGCATCAACAACTTCTAATGCTACTCCAAAACAACACCTTCCTCAATAATTATATGAAATCTTATCGGATTTGTGGGTATCACAATCACACTCGCCAATTCGTCTGCTATAGACATTTTGCTCCTCGCCAACCAAATTATTCGAGCACCCCGAGCCAATGCTCGCTTAGACATCTCAATCATATTAGGCTCTAAAATATTCATCATCATCCATGCCACCTCTGTTTAATGGAGCACTAATGCCAAATTCTACTATTTTTATCCAAGCACTTACTCGGTATAGTAGATGGTATCTTGATATTGGCATAACTCATAATATGACGACAGTACATGCACTCCTTCCATCAAGCTAATGAATATAAGGGTTTAGATCAAATAAATGTTGATAGTGGTTAGGAACTATCTAGATCTCATACGAGCAATGCCTTTTATCCTTCACTTAATTCTAAGAAAAAATTTCTTATTAAGGATATGCTTCATGTTCTCCAAATAACTAAACCTTTTTTTTTGTCCAACAATTTACTAATCATAATGGATGTTTCTTTGAATTTTGGGTATCTAATTTTTTGTTAAGGACCGGATGAGCAAGGAAATCCTATTGCAAGGCTAGAATATGAATGGACTTTATGAAATGCCATTAGTTAGCAAACAAGCGTTCATTAGGGAATGTAATTCTTTTGCACAATGGGATGGTCGACTTGGTCATCCTCAACATAAACTATGTTAAAAATTATTTAGCAGAATAATTGCCTATTTCGCAGCCTTCTAAGTCATTTTTTTATTTGTTCCGCATTTCATTTAGGAAAATTAGCTAGGTTTCTTTTAGTCTGTTGTTGAGCACACAAGTTAGAAACCATTTGATATTATTCATTCTAATACATGGGGACCAACACTCGTACTCGTCTAATCTTGGATATCATTATTTTGTTCTTTTTGTTGATGATTTTACTAAATTTACATGGATTTATTTCTTAAAAAATAAGAGTGATGTTTCTCGTATTTTTCTTAAGTTTGGATCTTATGTTAAGGCTACGTTTGTTGTAGGAAAAACAAGTTATCGAAACTTGTTTTTTCCATTTTCCCATGTTTGTTTGGCCATGTTGGAAAAAAGGCAAAGAAACTTATTTTTCGATCAAAGAAAATTTAAAAGGAAAACTTTGGAAACCGACTTCCCGAAAAAAAAAAAAAGGAAAATTTTTTCCATTTGATGAGCTCCGGAGCTGCTCGTCCCGTTTTCCCCAAACCCACTCATTTTATTGTTGCCTAAAGTTGACCCGAGGACGCCGTCACCACCCAACATCGTCGCATCGTCGAGCAAACAAAGCTCGTAAAAGAACGGTGATCTCGAATCGTTTCCCTCTTCTTTCCTCTCTCTACCGCCCGTCACAGTCCAAGTTGGAAGAAAACGTAGACACCTTCGCCACCGACCTCACTCGTCATCGCCTACTTTGCGGCCTCGATCAACGCTACCAATGTGGTTTTGAGGTACATTTATTTCTCTCTTTTTCTCAAACACAAGAGTTTAATTATGTAAAATCATGTAATTGGGTTGCCAAGAATCGAGATCTTAAGAAATTAAAGATTAGGCTTTGAGATTTTGAGGTTTATACTTTTCTTTTTGAATTTCTTTATGGGTTTGATTTCAAGATTTTGAGATTTTTGATTTATTGGTAAAAACAAACATATGTGGAAACAAACCTCATCATATGATCTCCTTGACATCCGAGCATGATTGTCTCTCGTATTGGAATATGAAAAGATGCATTGTTTGTTATTGAATTGGTACCCTTTTGAGATGCTCGGTTACTCAATTCCGTATTGGACTCGTGGGTTGGCATGAATGTCACTACCACTAATGTTCTTCTTTTCTTATTTCTTAAGTAGAGTACAACCACACTTAAGGATAGGTGATTGAGAGAAATGACTCGTATTTATCTTTCAATCAATCTTGCGGTCTATCTTATACCCGTTGTTGTTCTTATACCGATCGGATATGAATACTCTTATGCTATCCCCATACCGAGCTACCTTTATGTGCACGAGCCTTCCTATAATGCCTCGGCCTCTATGGCATCGGGATGCATGATTTTAGAAAATCATGTTGTACTAGTAAAATTCCAATTGATGTTCATCATTTCCCCACTCGATTAAACAATTTCATGATACATGATGTCTTAGGATTTGAACTTCGTATAACGAGTACTAGTCTAGTGTACCCACTAGTAAAACAATTTATCCGGGCTCCTTGGTGCAAAGCTAGGTACATTATGATGAATCATTATAAATTCATTATTCGTTCTCATTAGACTATGATACTCGTATTCGATCTTGGTGGCAAAAATTATCTTTGATACTTTAGGATTCCACCTTCTAATCCCCGATGATTAAATTATCTTTTTAATTGTACTTAGTTAGGTTGATTTTTTTAGAATCAATTAGCTTGTTATTGTATCAATGATTTATTGGTAAAAACAAATTTATATGGAAACAAACCTTTTAAAATATTTTAGCAAAGATTGTATAAGTCTTGGGATGTATATGATAATATGGCAACCCTTATTTATATCTAAATTTTCATACCGACTTACTCTCTAGGTCCTAAATTTGCATTTGTAATCTGAGGTCGTCCCGAATGTTATTAATGATATTGTGGGCTAACGATGGAGAGTGCAATGGCTTAGCTATAAATCTATTAATGGTATGAGTAAAACGTGGGAAGTGTGAGTTTTGAGGACCAGTTCATTAGGTTGATTTTTTTAGATGATTTGTCATGATGTCTAACATAGAGTCTTGCTAAAACTTGTTCCCGATATTTTCGTAGCAACAATCTTGCTCAAACACATTTGAGAAAGAGAGGAAAGCAAAAGAAGTTCTTCATAAGAGTCCCAATTATTAACACTATGTTCCAAAGAAAGGAAAATATGTTAGTGATATTTTATTTGCTAATGAAATTATGGTTAGATTACTAGTAATATAGTAGTGAGATAGATAGATAATTAGAAGGGAACTTTATCGGAAAGGAAACTAAGATTGTCTTTAACCATCCAAAAATAAGCATGTGATCTATTCTTTTCTTTTTCTTTTTTTTTTTTTTAACTAATGAGATAAGTTATTTCCTACTTTACTTCTAACTATAATTTCTCTTATCTATTTCTCATGATATATTATTTTTATTTTTGGAAATTTTATTTATCGACAATGCTTGCGAAAATGAGTAACATGAAGCAATAAAAAGCTAAAGCCGAACAGTTTAGGTGGACAAGACCTATGTCTCGTATGTTGCTTGAGATTTTGGTCGAGGAAGTTGTGAAAGGGAATAAACCATCTCCCACTTTCAAACAAGATAGCTTTGCACGTGTAGCAAGAGAAATCAACTTAAAATTTGGATTAGATTGTTCTCCCGATCATGCTAAAAATCATTTGAAGACAATCAAAAAAGAATGGAAGATTATCACACAACTACAGGAGAAAAATGGTTTTGAATGGAATGATGAGTTGAAAATGATTACTTGTCTCAAAACAAGTTTATGATGAAGAGATAACGGCATCATCAACCAAGTATGCTTTTTGGAAAAAGAAGCCATCGAAAAAGAGGTCGTGAAGCCGAATAATCAATTACATCTGTTTTAGTTGTGGAAGTGAGAGAAGTGGCCAAAACAATTCATGCTTTAATAAAAAAAAAGTTGATATAGATGAGCTTTATAATGTGGTGATGAAGATTAGTAATTTTGATGGTGGCATCTTGAATAATGTGTTTGATTATTTGGTGCAAAATGACGAGTTGGTAAAGGCTTTTATGGCAAGAAATGAACAACATAAGAAGCTTTGGATTGAAAATTTCATCAATGAACATGGTGGATCATCTATATGATGTGGCTTTTAATTAAATAGTCTGGATCTATTACTATTATGTGTGACTTTCCTATTATATATTTAGATTTGTAGAAGTATGGATTTGATTTTTTTGGATGTTGGATCATTGTAGCTATTTTTGTACCTATTATTATGGATGTGGGATATTTTAATTAGGGATGTTTAATTTTCTGGTGTACAAGTTGTTGTGATACATGAATGAGATTCAACTTCCGGATTATGAGTATAATTATGGATCAAATTGATAGAATGGAAAGAACTATTTATTTTATTTATCTAAACAAGTATTTCATTATAATTTTATTATATGAATTTTTTTTTATAAATAATTATGTTATATTTTTTATGATACCAACTCATGTTCCTCAACTCCACCATTGACACCACTCTTTGCTTATCCATCTAGTCAACGAAATCCAAAAAAATGTGATCAATGCTTGTATATGCAAAAGGTTTGGTCACTTGGCCAAAGATTGTCCCTATATATATATATTATGTGTGTGTGTGTGTTATGAATGTGATATCTTTTAATAATTTTTATATTATGAAATTATCAATATGCTTTCTTGAAATTCCTTTAAAACTTGTTGATATAATAATTACGAGTTTGTTTTTGTATTTTTGTTTTCCGTATCAAACAAACACTCGGAAAATGTTTTCCAGTAGTTTTTCAATTCAATTTCCAAACGCCGTAAAATATTTTTTTTGAAAAACAACTTTCCGGAAAATAGTTTCCTCGAATTGGTTTTTCTACCGGAAATTGTTTTTTGCCAACCAAACGGAGCCTAAATGACAATTTCATTGTGATATCAAGGCTTTTCATTCTAATTAGGGAGGAGAATATTAAAGTTTGCATAAATATTTTCAAAAACTTGGTATTTTACATTGTATTGCTTACCCATATACTCATTAACAAAATGATGTTTCTAAACATAAAATAAGACATATAGTTGATACTAGCTTAATTGTTTTGGATTATGCTAATATCCCTCTTCGTTTTTGGTCATATGCTTTTCAAAATGCTCGTTATGCAATAAACATTATGCTCACTTCTATTATTCATAACAAGACTATATTTGGAAATTTATAGAATGCTTAACCAAAATGCACCGATAATAAAATTTTTGATTATACAATATATCCATATTTAAGGCCATATAATATTAACAAATTTTCTTACCATAGTAAATAGTGTATCTATTTAGGAAGATCACTTAATTATCATGTTTATTTTTATCTTGATATTGAAAATGACAGAGTTTATATTGCTAGACATGTTTTATTTGATGAGAACTCGTTTTCATTTAATTTAAGATATCTAATACTTCAAGTAGGACCACTCTTATGCAAAGGAACTATAATTCTTGATCATGGCTAACAATTTTAGTCCTTACTTATTTGGTCTTACATTTAGGTATGCCTCCTTGCTCATTTCAAACTTCATCTTGTAACACCCCCAACTTAGGACCTAATAAGTTGAGAATATTATAGCCATTAACCTACATTCGAAGTTCAATGAATGCAGGCTAACAATGCACTATAACCTTTCTATAGTTGATTTAAGTGACCTTACACTGCGGAAGTTCTTTAATAACGCCTAGGTCCTATATCTAATTAAAAAGTTGTTATAAATTTTTCGTGTCTATTCGCTTTATTCATATTCATGCATTGCATTGTTGTACTCATAGCTATTTCTTATGGTGATTCTTTTCTTAATTAATTATTGCTATTTATTTAGGCATAAGTCCATTTTTATCAATATTGATTGATCGTTTGGTTTTCCTTCCTATTTCATCATGCCCTTTATCTAATACATGCTTAAGATAATTGCTTGAATTTCTAACAATACTATCATGCAGTGGATAATTTAAAGTAACTATGCTACTTCTGCTACATTACTATTTTCTTATCGGTGGTTTGATTACATACATTTGCTATTTGCATACAAGACCTATTTTATGCCAATTACTACAAAATTAGCTTATTTACTACTATGCCATTGCTACTTCTACTCTTTCGTTTGACGGTTTATAGCTTTAACTACTACATAGAAAAACATATCCATTAGTATAAAATAGATTAGAATACCTAGTACCATAAGAGCCATTGTATGTATCAAGTCCATACGCCAACCACGTCCGACATACATGCGACGAAGGCCATTTTCGATAGTCGGTTCAAACGTTAAGAACACCATATTTACTCGGATTTGCTACATCACAAGCATATTAATGAGCGATAGCTCAATAAGTTAACCAATGCATGTAATGCATGTACATGTATATGCATGTATAAAACATTGAGATATGCATAATAAATCCTTTTTCCTTATGTCATAAAACGTTTTATAAAACGAGTCTAAAAATCCTTTTTGCCTTTGGACATGTCCCATTAGGTACTTCAAGGTTTTCATAATATATGTCCGACGAACCGGACTCGTCTACGAACGCACTCTACCGAGCCTCTAAAAGTGCATGTCCGCACTTGTCCGACCCCGAACCATTACCATTATCATTTGCAAAACCGATGAAGCCCATCTTTAAACAAAATCCTCAAAAGTCATTAAAATCGTCTCCTTTAAAACAATTCCGATTGCTATTGGAAAGTTATAACATAAAATATATTTTAATGAATTAAAACATTATTTATGAGTTTTGGAATGTATATGCATTTTGAATGAAAATGTATGTTACATTAATTCATAGGTGCATGCCTTAAATGGTCATGTAGTCATGTCGTAGGAATATGTATAAAAGTAGGCGAGCATAACGGCATAGATAACATTACCCCATATAAATCATTTCAACCATCACATACCATACTATGACCATTTGCACAACATAATATCATCATCACTCCTATTACATCATACATCATACGCCGCATTCACATATCATATACTTTAAAACATAAATCCAAAAACACAATTGCACATACATTTACATAATACACTTAAAGTTTCACGTTTTCCTTTTTAGGCTAAATTTCACCTTATTGGTACCTACCCATTTTCCATTTATTTCAACCTCCACTTTGAACTAATTATAATCTAACTTAATCAAGCTAATTTAATTAAATATTATTTAATTGAGTATGTGTATTATTTTCCTATTAGGCCTTATTGGGCCCAAATTTTCAACTTCTCCATTTTGGACTAATTTCTTGATTTCTACTAAACTTTTGCATCTTTGTCAATCTTATTATCATACTCTAAACCAAAATTTATCAATTTAGGGCTTAAAATCCAATTAAAACTCAAACCTAATTTTCTTCTCTATTAGGCCGAATGTTCTCCCATTTCAAATCCTAAGATTTTCTTCTCATTTCATCCTACCATTTTAATACTAGGTGGCCTAAACATACATTAACAATGAGAATCAATTTAATTAACATTTAGGGCATAAATTTTATGCCAAAACCCGTATTGGGCCTTAATGGGCCCAAATTGGGCCTAAGCCCATATAATCAAATTTCATGAAATTTTTCATTCCTACACATCAAAACATGCTTATTAAAATATAAATCAATCACCAAACCACAAATTAAATTCTTTGAACTCAAACCCTAAAATTCTCAAATTAAGATGAATATAATCTCCCTAAATTAATAATTTTTTCTTCAATTAAAGTGTATTTTTTTCATCACAAATCACTAATTCATGCCTAAATAAGTCAGAATTAAGTGTCAAAACATTAATTATATGAAAAACACTAAAAACCCCAAATCAAAAGTTTAGACCGAATAAGGTACCTTGAATAACCCTAGGAATTTTTAAGTTTTAAACTTAAATTTCAAGCCTAATCAACCTATTTCCATCTCAATTTTATGAATTATAAGATTAAAATCATTTCCTACAAATCTGATTCATCAAGAACCCTAACCCTAATTTTTCTTCAATTAAGCAATTAAACATAAAATTGACTTTAAATAATCATGCTTGTGATGTAGGTGAGGTTAAATTACTTGTTTAAGCTCCAATTGAACCTTAAAAAGCTAGGTTGTTGGAGAATTTCTCTTCCTCCCTTTTTCCTCTAAATTTTGGATTTTGATCTTCGAATTTTTCCCTTGAGAATTTCAGCTTCCCACTAGAAATTTAGGTTCTCTCTACTCGATTAGAAGTGCTTAAAAATTATTGGAAATATTTTGGTTTATTTTTAGGTGGAAATTTTACAAGAGTTTAGTTTGTGTTTTTCTCTCGTTCTTCGTATTTTTTATTTTTTCAGAAATGATATTTATATGGAGATTTTTTAGACCTATTGACCTAATCTCCACCTTAATTTGTGAATCTTAGCCCTTGATTCATTTTTCAATTATTTATTTTCATTTGTCCCAATTCTTGACCATTTATTCATGGTTTAATTTAACACCTCCACTTTGCTTGTTGATGGTCATAATTTTTACTGTAATTCATCCTTAAATTAATTCCCTAAGTTGGTAAAAATTGGGAGGAAAATAACAAGTTTTGGTCTTGCAAGTTGCTAAGATTTTCCATAGCCTATTCTTTCCTAAACCCCCTTTTTATTCAAAAATTCACTTCTAATCCTTCCTTTCCAGTATTTAGGACTAATTTTTAACCTTTAACGTTTTTACATAATTTATTTTGAAACATTAGACTTCTAATTTTATGTAATTGAGTCCCTAATTTTATACAATTTAGTCCCTACTTCTAAAATATCATCTTATACTTTTCAAAAGTTTAATTTCTTTCTAGAATAAATTTAAACATGTGTTAAGAGAGTTTAATCTAAATTTTTAAAATTTTTGGACCTCATTTAGGCCTCTAAATTAATTATTTAGTGTAAAAATTAGACTATTTCTTCTAGAAAATATTCCTTATACTTAATAAAATTAATTTAAATTTATTAGTCCTACACATTCAATATGATTTTTCTATGTCCTTAAAAAAATTCCTCATTCTTTTAAAGTATCTAATTAAATTCTTTTATCTCTAAAATACTATTCTTATACATGGAATTTCAAAGAAAATATTCACATCACAAGGAAAAATTCACATAAGCACATAAAATAATTCAAAACCCCTCTAAAAAATATTCTAAGCACAAAAAATATTTTTCATGCACAAACAACATGCTTTAATTAATTATGTCATGCAAAAACTACTATTCATGCACTCTGTAAAATTAATAAAAATATTTCTTAAACATGAAAAACTATTTTAACTATTATAACTATTATTTTAAGTCCTTAATGATTATTTTTCACTCTTAAAATATTTTTTACATGTATTTAATCGTAAATTTTTATTTAATTTCAGTTTTTAGCGGGTATCGGCTATTACACATCATATGTTTTATCCTCCTCACAACCTACTTCAACTACGTGTCCTACTATACCAAACTCTCGTAATTCAACCCAACCTCATCTTATGCAACTCCAAATCATCTTTTCCAACGTCACCCAACTCCCTCCCCTCAAAATATAGACAACTTGATCCTCACCTAGATTAAACATTGTAGTTGAACTTACCAATTTTCAAGCCGACTCAAATGCATCTATCACGGCTAAAACACATCTTATGCAACTTCGATAAAAAACCATGACCAAATACCAAGCTCATCTTGCTCTAAGAGAAAAATCCAATCTTAATTTTGTTACATATGAACTATATACTTACAATCAAGTCAAGAATTATAGTGTGTGGCAAAAGGCTATGACTAATAAGATAAATGCATTGCTTGCTAATACTACCTAGAATTTGGTTCCAAAACCTTTGGAAGCTAACATTATTAAAAATAAGTGGGTTTATTGGATCAAAAGAAATAAAGATGGTCCGGTATATAGATATAAAGTACGTTTGGTGGCAAAGGGGTTTGCACAACAATCATGTATAGATTACAAAGAAACATTTAGTATAGTTATCAAAGCAACTACCATACGTATTATTCTTGCTCTAGCAACTATGAACAAGTGGCCTATGGGCCAATTTGAAGTGTCAAATGGTTTTCTCTATGGACACCTTGATGAACAATCTTCATGACCCAACCGATAGGATTTAAGGATCCTATTCATCATGACTATATGTGCAAGTTTAGTCATTCTATTTATGGTTTGAAGTAAGCATCACGTGCTTGTTTTCTTGGCTTGGCCACATTTTTAAATTCAACGAAGTTTGTATCATCCAAGGCTGATAATTTACCATTTATTTATTAGGCTAATAATAATGTTGTGTATTTGTTAGTTTATGTTGATGATATTATTATCACAAGTTCTTGTCTCAAGCTACTATTTCATGTGATTGATCGAGCTAAAGAAAGAATTTCTTATTCATGATTTGGGTGTCCTTCATTACTTTTTTGGAAATTGAAATGGATGTTAAAAGAAAAATGACACTATTATCTCAATGCAAATATATTGCCGATCTTCTTGATCGAACGAGTATGAATGAATCAAAGTCTTGTATTACACCTATTGATGTCTCCCCTCTTTTGTCTAAAACCTATGGTACTTTCCTTCCACAAGATGATGAGTATCAAAAAATTGCAAGGGCTCTCAACCTTTTAGGTCCTAGGTTAGGGTGTTACACTTTCAATAAATAACTATCACAAGATCGGATATTGCATTTATTGTAAACAAGTTATGCTAGTTTATGCATTGTCCTACAAATACCCATTGGAAAGCTTTAAAGAGGTTACTTCAGTATTTTGTTTCTTTCTTATACCTCATCTCTATTCACTATTATGTTGATAGTGACTAGAGAAGTGATCCGAGATGATTGACGATCTATAAGTGGTTATAAAATTTTTTTAGGCAATTTGTTGGTATCTTGGTTGGTTAAGGAGCAACCTACCTTTACCGGATCATCAATAGAGAGTGAGTATAAAGCTATAGTAAATGCTGCATTTGAATTAATGTGGATTAAATCATTACTTTTTGAAATTGGTATTTCTACTCTACCTACTACACTATAGTGCGACAATATTGGTGCAATCTACTTATCTTTTAATCTTGTTTTTCATGTTTGCACCAAGCATGTTAATTGGATTGTCACTTTGTTTGTGAGCAAGTGGCAAGTGTCGTAATGGTTCATTTTCTATCTACTACATATCAAATGGCTGACTTGTTTACTAAGCCCTTGTCCCACTCTTGCTTCTTGTTTCTTGGTGACAAATTTCAGCTTCGAGATCGGCAAGGACTTGCTAGAGATATTAAGGATATAGATTATCTCATAATTTATTTCTATATTTTTTTGCAGGTTGTTATGATTGCTACTCGTTAGCTTAATTATTTTTATCTTTGGTTATTCTTTATACTATACATACCTCGGGTTTAGACTTTACTCGATCAACGGAATACACAACAGTCTCACTAACTTCTTCCATCTCCATATAGTTGTATTTATAATCTTTTCTAAAGAGAGAATTTAGCTACCGCAAATAGCAACTTCTTTTACATAACGTTTGGAGCAAATGAATTCCATAAAATTTCATGGAATTCATTTGCAAATTAATGATATCTTGTTTGGAAGCTTCAATTTTCAAAATTGCAAATGAATGAATTCTAAATCAATGAATTGATATAGCTTTGTCCAATTCTTTGCCCAAGAGGAGTTATTTGCAAATGAATTCCATGTCAATTGAGAAATATTTTTATTTGGACAAATATGCCCTCTACCCTAACCTTCGCTCGTTCGTTTTTAATCATTCATTAGTATGGATGATTAAAGTGAGGGTTGTTTGTTATAATTAGCATTAGTATGGATTTAAAGTATGATGGATCTGTTTGTTATAATTAGTAGTATGAATGATTAAACTAGAATCTCTAATGTTGGATGTTTGTTATATTTTGAAATATTTTGCTTGCATAGGCTGCAAAATATTTGTGCCAATATAATGGTATAATTTTTGGACGTGTAATATGATATAGACAACCATTGTGATATTATATTTATGTGAGGGATATATTCGACTTATATGGGCATGTGATCTTTGTATTATTTGTGAAAATATTGTATTTGTCTTTGTCTTTGTATTATATCACAATTACCTTTCAACCAACTAGAAAGTATTTAAGTAAAATACAAACTACAATTCTAATTCTATATGTGTTCTAAACATAAAATGTATTTATAAATGAATGATTTGGCTAATAATTTTTTTGTTCCAAACAAGGGAATTAATTTGCAAATGTAAATTCTCGTTCATTTCATTTATAAATGAAATGAATTCCGTCCTTCATTTGTTCTAAACACTCTGTTAACATTACCATTATAAATTATTAAAATTAAAATTAAAATTAAAATTAAGTCTATTCCCATAAGATTTTAAGAATGCCCTCCCGCCTTGATCTGGTTTTTTCAAATGAAAGTATTTGATATATTCGAAAAAAAAAGGATAAAAAGAAGTTGACGATCTATTTACACTACTCGTCAAATAAGAAGTTGAAGTTCGAATAAAATGACCTCTAAGACAAAAAAAAAATCGATGTCGATGCTCGCCTAGCAAGGATTCCCATGTACAAAAGTAGGGAAAAGTTTAGTTTTACTATTCCAAGCATATAATTTCATAGCAAAATAGCACACAAAATTGAGATTTCTAACCTTCGTAAAAATGGATACTATATCTTTTGTAGGCAATTTGTCAGACAAGATGCCTGTAGTGAAATTGAAGCGATCGATGGTTCCGAATAAAACGCTGAAAAATTGAAACAAAAAAGAAGTTTGTTGAAAGCCGAAAGCTAATTAAGCCAAAGCTAATTGTCTATACCTTATAGATGAGCAATACCTTCACAATCAAAAGTGATCTCTTGGCAAACTTTTGGTCTTTGATATACTTGTAAGTTTTTCTCTTCAGCTTTCCTGCCAATCAGAGATTATGCCAACGATACGAAAAAGAAAAATCCACCTTAGTTCTTTTATAAATCAATCAAGATGCCATGGATGAAGTTGATGGCAATTCAGTCTCATGCGACCTAAAAGACATGTTGCTTGAATTGCTTGTGATAAATTCTTCTTAAATGCAGTTTTTCCATAGCCACCTGTTACGGGTTTTTTTTACGATCGCAATAAATCGCAACTCATAATCGCAGCCGTAACTATTTTTTCAACTACATCTGCCATTAAAAACTATGGCAGGGAAGACAACGTTCATAAGCAGCAAGCTGTCTCCAGCAGTTACAGTAAAAAACAAGAAGGAAGAGACGAGCCATATAAATAAGCGCCCGGAAGTGGGGTCTTCTACAGGCATTTGCGTATTGAAACTTGAGGGACAAGAAGATCAAAAGATTGTTATTTCCTCTTTATCCTCGTCCATTTTTGTTCATTGAGATATTGGTGTAAGTGCGAATAGTGCTTTGATTTTACGAAGATAAGAAGAATTCAGGAGAGATGATGACCACGATGAACACTGCTGTTTCTTGTTAAATTGCATGCTTAATGAGGATGCGTCATTAGATTTTTCACAGGTAGAAACATGTTCAAATGTGAACATGATTTGTGTTCGAAACAACACGCCAGGGAGTTAAAATCAGATAGGATTTCCAAAATTTGTGCACTCCACAAGATAGATGGCTCATTTCATAATTTTAATACTTCAAGGTGCATCTATTTTTAGCGACACTTTTCCCTCATTTCTATTTTTTTTTCCGAGGTGACAACGCAAATTGAACTCAATATCTTCTCTCTTGCCTGCTCCATAAAATTAAGTATGATTAAGAACCATTGAAGGCAATCCAAATTTTCAATCTCAACTTGCTTTTGCTCGTCCCTGTCAATGGTTCAATATCCAAATTCATTGAAAAAAGGCTCATAAGAGAGTTCCCAATTCAGAGGAACCCCATGATGAAAATAGAGAAATAAATAGACTAATTACGTGGCGTGTGATTAATTCAGAACAAAATATATCTAGCCTGCTAAGACGACAAAACCCTGAATAAGGAAAACTTAAATGATGAATATTCTGTTACAACGTAAAGAAAATGCCTGAAATTATTTGCATGCATAACTTATGAAGGTGGCTCATAAAAGTGGACTTCTGTACAAGACTGCACTTTTCGTGGTAGCCAATGGAAGGGGAGAAGCAAGGAGTTTTCACAGGTCCTCCCACCAAACAACTTCATCAAAAATTGCCACCCCATCATTCTGAAGACCTTAATTGTTGAAAGTAAGACCCAGTCTTCAGCCAAATGTTAGTTAACTACCCTGAAACACTGACGGTTATAAATACGGACATAGCTCAAAATCTGACCAGCAGAGAATACAAGCACTGAATCACTGATCCATTGGAAACACATCACAAGCTGATTGTTTTTGTCAAAGGGACATTGGACTCGTGATCAGTGTCTATCATGACAGAAGTCAGCATCTGGTCTCTCCTCTGTTCCTGAGCTTTTCTTCGGTTGCCTTCAATGATAATGAGAAGAGCTGTAATGTCGGCAGGGCTCACCCCACCCACTCTGCTTGCTTGACCGATGGTTTGTGGCCTGACCTGAAAAGTACAATTGACCAGAACCTTATTTTTCAAATAATTTCAATAAATTATGTCCAGCGACAGGAATATATAGGACAATTTCAAACAAGAGCATCTTCTCAACTCACTCGCACAGAAACCAACCAAAAGGATATCATTGTAACTTGTCATACTTCACAAACACGTAATTTGAACTTGGCATTGAAATGGCAAGGTGTAAGGTACCCCAAATGCACAGAAAAAAGTAAAAACAAGCATCCAGGACAATAAAAAATAACTTCCCCACACCATAACTTGTACCAGACAAGAAAATCGAAATAAGGTTTCAATGCACTAAGCAGTAGGAGTTTGGATGAATCCAGAAAATTCTGTCAGTTATGCTACAAACCTTGGAGAGTTTCTCACGTGCTTCATGAGACAAAGTTGTCATTGCATGGTAATCCAAGTCCTCTGGAAGTGGTCTATTTTGTTGATGGGCCATCTACAAGCAGAACAAGAACAGGGCTTACATGACAAGATAAAGAAACCTATGAAGATGAAGTAAATAATCCACACCAAACATATACAGACAAGCTAAATAATTTCGAAGTGAATAAAATTTCTATTCCCTTTTTAATCCTAGAAGAGAACAGTGATTACTTACCTGTTGGAGCTGAATATGCTGGCGCACAATGAAGCCCTCATACTTGACATCAATCTCTACACACTGTTTCTCCTCTCTGGATAATTGTTCATTGCCAAAACCATGCTTATCAAAAACTTCATACTGCACATGTGGTTTCTTTAGAAGACTCTCCAGTGTCGAAGAGTCCCTCACAGGCTGTCTGGACATGCTAGTAACATTAGCAGCCAAATCTCCTCCTGAAAGTAATATTTTAAACAGCAGTCAACTTGGGTCTTCATAAATATGCTCCAGAACTCAATAACCCAGTGCATCCTCTCTCTGTCTCTGCTTATTTTGGATCACCAAATTTGAAAAAGAGAACCACAGTAATCCCAAAATATTCCAGACATAGGTTCTTGTCCGCTGTTGTTAAAGATTGATTTGGAGCAATAATCTTGCAATCCAATGGATGAATAATTATTCAATATACAAACACAAATGCATTTGGCCAAAAAAGCACATAAAGGCCATGAATCTTACTCCCTTTTCTCTATATCGGTTGTTTCTCTGCCTCTGTCTACCACTGCCTCTTTTTTCTGAGAGGGCATTTTCATGACTCATAACAATTAACAGGACTTTTATGAAATTCTTTAATATGTATAATTTATATTTCTATTTCAGCAAGTTTACTGAAATAGTTACACTTAAAATATCTCTGTCTCTACTTCCAGATTTGTTGGAATGAAAGAATACAAACCTGAAATCCTGACAGTTTTCAAACGCTTTTTTTCTGCTGAAATTCGATCTTGCTTATCCTGGTATAGTTTCCACCGTCTATCATCTATCAGCCCCATTTCACGCCCCAAAGGTGTTAGACGACTATCAGCATTATCAGATCGAAGAAGCAATCGGTGTTCTGAACGGCTAAGAGAAGGAGAAAAATCAATACCATATTTTTGATAAAAGAAAAAGACAACTACGCACATTTGAAATTAATTTGCAGTTCAAGGATATAAGACCATATTAAAAATTAAAGAGCCATTTCTATCACTTTTATTTCACTAACTATATTAAGAAACAACAACATCTCGAACGTTAAGCACAGCATACAGGAAGTTGGCTTTTGGAAGGAGAAAGCTGATGTCAAATAGTATTAGAACCATCTCTACTTTTCATCTTTGTGCACATTACAACATTAATAATTAGGCATGGTTTAGAAATACTTATCAAATTAGCTTTTCAGAGACATGAGCATTTCATGTCATAGTTTACTACCAAAAACGAAAAGCATCAAGCAACATTAAGGGAATGATCGTAAGAAATTGAGTAATTAGTTTCCAGAGGCAATCTACCTTGTCAACATTCGGTAAGGCTCTCGAAGGTCTTTAGTGATCAGATCGTCAATCAACGTCCCTATGTAACTGCTTTCCCTCTCAAGAACAATGAGAGGCTTACCATCTGAATGTCTTGCAGCATTAATACCAGAAATAATTCCCTACAGAAAGTGAAAGAAAAACAAATCAAGAGCCCTAATATAATTCTTTACCCAAGGCAAAAACCAATACTGCATTTTATGTGGTGAATAATAAATATTATATTACCGACAAGTGACAAGAAATAAATAACATCTGCAATACAGACAGAAAAAGTTTTGTTGTCAGATGATAACCTGTGCTGCAGCCTCTTCATACCCTGTTGTCCCATTTATCTGACCAGAGAAGAAAAGACCATCAATTTTCTTTGTCATTAGAGACCTAGAGCATTGATGTGCAGGAAGGAAATCATACTCCACAGCATATGCAGGCCTCAGCATTGAACAGTTTTCAAGTCCTGGCAAAGTTCTCAAGAGTGGTAACTGCAGTTTCTCTGGTAAACCAGTTGAGAACCCCTATAAGCAAGTCAATGATCAATTGATGGCAAAATGCTAAAACATGTATCATTATGGGGAAAAGTGCAAAACAGTACCCTCTGGTTTTGGCCATATGAACTTCAGTGATAAATTTTTATTTCTTTTGCACGCAAGTATCAATGTAGTTTACTCTCTTAGCAGGAGCCTTAGTTTGCATAGTTTGGTAATAAAGGTGGCAAACTGAACTGAGATCAAAATGTTTAATAAGTAATGGTGTTATGGCTCTTAGTAATAGAGAAAACCACATCATACTAAAGAGCAAGATAACAAAACTTCATCACTGAAGTTCAAGCAGGTTGAAACCACAGAACATTTTTGCATTTTCAGGATTGTGCTGATCCAGAAGCTCAGCAGGTCACAAAATGAAACAAGATAATGCAGACACAAATTGCTGTTACTTGATTGCAAGGTGTATCCAAATGTTAAACCCTTCTCAATCACAAAGATCCTTCTGTTCATCAAAGTAATAGCACAGAAGAATAAAGTTGATAGATATAGACCTGCACATACAGCTCAGGCACATCTCTACCCTCAGGTTCAAGAAAAATCTGATGGGACTCTTTATCTTGAAATCTTACAATCTGGGACAAAGACGATAGACATGCAAATTACACAAGGAACTTATTCATTTTCAACACATAAAATCAAAGTTTCATATGCTTAAACAATACTCCAAAAGGAAGTAAAATAAGAAATATGGCAGCAATGGCAATTCACTTCCCATAACCAATTTCCTTACCAACAAACCATCTTAAATAACATTAAAATCAGTCAGAACGGAGAAAAAGTTTGGCTGCGACTATTTAAACCTCAGAGAAGGAAATGTGTTCAAGTTCTCTCCTGCACTAAACTAATGTAGGAAGGCACATGAATTTGAACAAGGAGGTTTCATATACACAAAAATGTTAGACAACAAATCAGCCCACTCATCATCTACAGGACCTCCTTTTTTCCCCCTTTTTCCAGACTGCGGGGGTTGGGGGACAAACCTATGAATAAGACATGAAGGGCACTTACAATTATTTGAAGTGACAGAGGAACAGAAATTATTTATCTTCATTTACTTTATAAAATTAGGACATAGCAAGAGTATGATCAGGATGTACTAGGAATACATTTTGGAGAGTGAATTACAAATACCCAAAAATGTTAGACAACAAATCAGTCCACTCATCATCTACAGGATCTCCTTCCCCCCTTCCCTTTTTTCCAGACTGCAGGGGTTGGGGGACAAACCTAGGAATAAGAACATGAAGGGCACTTACAATTATCTGAAGTGACAGAGGAACAAAAATTATTTATCTTTATTTATTTTATAAAATTAGGACATAGCAAGAGTGTGATCAGGATGTATGAGGGATCCACTTTGTAGAGTGAACTACAAATTAGTCTCTCTAGTTTTGCAAAACATATTAATAGTCACAATAGTTTCAAAAATTAATTAATTAGTCCTCATGCTTTTAAATCTATTTGTAACTTAATCCTTTTTGCCCATTTCAGGTTCTTTTCCCTTTTTGTTTTTCCTTCTAAGAAACAGAAAAAGGAAAAGAATAAGCAGATAATATATTGATGAGAAAAGAAGTTTTTTTGGAACAAAGTAATATTAAATTAAGCATGATAAAAACTAGTCAAGGGACTAATTAATTAGTTTTTGAAACTATAAGGACTATTTAATTCATTTGGAAAAACTAGATGGACTAATTTATGATTTACTCACTTTGGATAGTTGTGTTATAAAAAATAGAATGTTTACTGTGCTGAGGGTGAACAATTTTCAAGGGATACTTAAAATTGTAATTGATATCATTGGCAACATTCTACATGTCAAAGTAGGTAGACATTTTTTGAGAAAGAAAAGCAAGAAGAGGAAAAAAGGAAAAGGAAAAGAAGAAAATCTTTTATTACAGCAGAAAAATTTTTAGGATCAGATATGATGACTAACTTTATGATTATGCAGGGAAGGTTCATTGGTATGGAAATACTGTATAGATTCAGCTCTTACAAATTCCATACAAGATACAGAGGCATCTTAAGAGCTAAAATAAGGACAAGCTCTTCTCCTTTTTTAAAGAAAAAGAACTCATCGATTGTAATATTTTCTCAGGGCATGGCAGTGAACTACCACAGCAGAAGAACTTTTTACTTCAGTTAAAATTCTGATCCCCCTACCAAAAAAAAAAAAAAAAAAACATTATTGAAGGATACATTAACTACAGATGCATACCTTATCTTCAATGGAAGGGCAGTATCGAGGACCCTTTGCTTCAACCCACCCTCCATAAGTGGGAGTTTCATGCAAGTTATCCTTAATAAGCTGATGGGTTATTTTTGTTGTGCGTGTTAGGTAGCAACACATTTGTTCCCTTTCAATATGTACATCTGGATCAAAACTAAACCAATGGACCTGTTATTCATTAACTTGCAATCAGAACATAATTTTAAACACTTGATATATGGAGAGAAGACATAATTTCATCATTATCCAAACAAGGTTTTCGGGGCTCATTATATTTGGATATCAGTTCTGTTTCAGATAGAGGCAGTCTGTGTGGAAGAGGGAAAAACATGAACCCTATGCAACATAAAAAAACCTGCTGATCAGTTGACTGGAATCATAAGTAGCGAATTGACTAGCACCTCTCTAAATGCTATATCATGAATGTAATTGACATGGCAGCGATGTTGCATATATGCACATTAAAATCTGATAGAGAATGCAGGCATCAAGGGCGGGATGCTAGTAATAGATGAACCTCTTCACCAGTCACCATAACTATGTATTATTATTTTTTTTTAAGAAAACAAAATATGCAGTGATAATTTGTTTTCTAAACCAAATAGTGAAGTATCATTTCAAATCTCAAGTTGTGCAGAATGCATCTATTGAACCTACAAATAAGATTAAATGGAAGTACCTCTTCATCTCCAGGCTGGGGTTCTAATCCAGTAAAATCTACAGTACGAATATCCACACGTGCTGGGGTTCCAGTTTTTAACCGATCAGTTTCAAAACCAAGGTGTTGCAAGTTCTCAGTCAGTCCCTCTGAAGCAGATTCCCCAGCTCTTCCAGCAGGCATAGAAGTTCTACCAACCCAAATTTTACCACTCATAAAAGTTCCAGTTGTAAGAACAACTGAAGAAGCATAGAAGTTCATCCCAAAAAAAGTGCGAACACCTTCCACGTTGTCATTCTTTCCGAGCAAGATATCTACCACCATTGCCTCTCTGATGGAAAGGTTTGGAGTGCTAAATGGAAAAAAAAAATTGCTCAGATCAGCATATAGATACTGAGACATCTATAAATTCAGTCATTTGCAAGATTACTGAAAAAGAAACCCATAAATTGAAAAATGCAGATAACATTAGAAATGCAGATTTGTTGTGAATTTTTTTTTTTTTTGGATCAGAAGGAACATAGGTATTAATACATCTTAATTGAAAATTATTACTATGAGACCATCACACTAATTATAGAGTGACTACATGTGATGAAATAATTAAGTATTTTATTTTGAGCAGTTATAAAAATAAATAGAAGGTATTATTATTCTCTCTTAGTAGATGAATCACTGGATCAAAATCCTTTTCAAAAATTAATGGCTATTATGTATTGCCTGCCATGGCCTGCTTCTGCAACATAGCAATCATGAACATGATTGTAAGAGTTATTTTGAAAATGGTTTGGTCAAAGCCTACTTATGGAAGTATGAAAATAAGGGTCATAATAACTTCTATGTATCAATAGAACATTTGATAGTGTTTTGCAACATGACGTAGGATAATTTGTTTTTTGTATGCACATTTGAGCAATTAAATGTATATGCAAATAGCTACTAAGAAAAGCTAAGTCTATTAACTTACCTCTCCACTATTTTTTTCATTTCCATAGCATACTCCCTTTTGTCAGTTTGTGCACGCAAAGCTCGAACAGCAGGACCCCTTGATGTGTTTAGCACACGTTTTTGTAAATAGCACCTGAAGCAAGATACGAAAAGCAGTCACAGGTCAAGCTAAATAACAGATCACAAACACAAAGGCAGTTCACTTCAAACATATTGATGAAGGACATAGGAAAAGAAAACTAAGGAATACATCAAAATGATGAAAATAAATAACTTATGTTGACCTGAGAATCATAATTCATTGTTCCTGATATAGTGCATGCCATTTGCTTATTCGGTTCATTGGATTGTCTATGTTCATTTACTTGACCTTTTCATGCTAACAAAACAATGTTTCCCAACCAACTACAGTTCCTAGTGCCTAAATTCAGTTTCATCCTTGAATTAGAGGCACACTCATATATCTGCAGAACTTCAAAAAGACTAATCAAGAGTTGCAATTCTGACAAGCTCGTAAGGAAAGGTGGCTGGTTTCTTCCCTGACCAAGGAGTCTACAGTGACCTGGCACTACGATATAGGACACAGCATGACAAACCAAATATAGCTGCCAACCACCATTAGGGTAAACACAATTCCCCACAGTAATCCTCTCCTAACATCCCATCAAGTCCCATTAAACCAAGGTTGCACCTCAGATTACATGAAATATCAAGGTCCACAAATCCCATTCCCTAATCCTTATATATTGATATTGACTAGCAAGAATGACACTTGCAGACTGACACTCAATCCAATGAGTTTCATTCCAGTAACCATAAGATTTTCTAGGCATTACCTATCAGCAATTTTCCCAATTTCACCACCAAGAGCATCTACTTCATGCACTAGTTGTGATTTTGCAGGCCCACCTACTGCTGGATTGCAAGGCTGCATTGAAAACTCTTCCTTTCAAGAATCTTTCAATCATCTTTGACATAATATAAATAACTAAAAATTATCAAGACTATGTAAACTATTCAATAACAGGATTACAAAAGTTAAAACAAAAACCTGCCATGCTATTCGGTCGATATTTAGCGTTAGAAGAAGGGTTTTCGCCCCTAAATGAGCAGAAGCAAGCGCTGCTTCACAACCAGCATGCCCTCCTCCAACCACAATCACATCATATTTTTCATCATCAATCACTCCACCACCATGACTACTGCTCTCTGCAAAAAGAAGTCGTGAACAAAAAATCACGTGCCATTGCACTCAATTCAAAAGAAATGAAGCTTAAATTTTCATAGTAAAATTAACAATTCACTAATATCTCTTAATTAATATTAACAAGTTCAAAACTTTGTGCCAAAGGACTAGTCTTTCTTGATAAAAATCTTTCATAGCAAAAAGGAAGTAAATGTGAAATTGACTTCTTTTAGGAACCTGGAGAAGTGGAAGCAGTGGCGGAAACTGAGAAGCGGCGGGAGGAGGTGGTAGTAGTGGTGGAGGAGCGGCGAGAGAAGAAAGCAGCAGAGGTGTGGCGGCGGCGGAACGAGATGGCACGGTGTCGGGTTATGAAGAGAAGGGGAGAAAAATGGAAGTGGTGGAGGGCGAGGCGGGAAAGATGGAAAGTGAGAGTTGCCATTTTTGTGGGGAATTGAATTTCTGTTGCTGTTGTGTAAAAATATAGAGATTAGGGAGAGAAGGAAGAAGCGGAGGAGCTGGCGAGTTGGTGCCAACCAAAAATATGATTGATTGTCCGATTCGGTACTTCTTTTATTTTGAATTTTACAATCAAGTACTTTTACATCTACATTTTGGAGAAATTCATCCACATTTTATATGTTCCATCATGAATATCTCAAATAGAATGAAATTGATTATGTAATAATAATGTCTATCAAAATTAATCTTTTTCTTTTCTTTCTTTCATGAAAATTTCAAAAATCAAGCGCACTAGTAAAATACAAATATATAATAACATAAGTAACCACATCATGTATAACCACATTCATTTTATTTAGAAAAAAAAAGCATATTATTATTATTAGATAAAATACATAAATTTTTTTGTCATAATTAGTTTGAATTGTGATACAATTTAAACCGATGATATAAAAACTTAAATGAAGTAAACTATAAAAATAGAAAGAAAAACCTTTGTAAGGCATTCAAAAGGTTGACTTGAGTAGAGAGAATTCTAATCACTTAAACAAATGATCTTGAGTTCGAATCTTTATGTATGCAAAAAACTTTTTGAATAATTATGTCTATCTTAAGCATTTCGATCAAGTAATCAGATATTAGTTTGAATTTTTAGACTTATATCCTAGGAATCCAAAAAACAAAACCTTTGTAAGGCTATATATTGGAGTATTATAATTCATGATGTAAAACTTCATAGTCGTCCCTGTAAAAGAAAAAGATTAAATATTGTCTAACATTACATTACATTATTATTATTATAAAGAAAACTAAAAGCACTGACATATTTGAATAATGTTACTATTCATTCATTGTATCCTAGCTCTTTTGGTTAGCTTTTTTTTTTTTTTTCATAGGTTGAACAGTAACCAAGCCTAGTGCATGGGCCTGCACTTGCAGTTCCAAGCGCGCTTGCTTGTCCTGGCCACGCAAAGCCTAGGCTTTTTTTTTCTTCCTTTATATATATATATAGGAAGAAAAAAAAGGCCAAGTATGTTATGCATCTTAAACTAATTATGACTTATTATTTGCTTAACTGAAAGATATATTGAGTAAAAAATAATAATAATAAATCAAAATAATAATATAAGGATAAACTAAATGAAATCGTTATAATATAAGAAAAATTATATGCTTTAAATATGGAAATAAATAAATAAAATTACCTAATGCATTAAAAACACTTGTTAAGTGATAGATGAGAAAGTGTTGGTAAGTGGTTGCTCAAGTTGGGTAGTGTTAATAGATAAGTGGTGTTGTAAGAGATTTTGTGATCTGAGTATATTAAATCCAAAGAAAACAAATTTTCCAAAAAGAAATAATAATAATACTTAAAAAAAAGAATATATATATATATATATATATATATATATATATATATATATATATATATATATATATATATATATATCATGAAATTAGGTGTGAAAAATGTAAAAAATAAATTATTATTATTTTTTTAGTTTTACGTACAATTTGAAGATAATAGAATATATATGATTTTTTTTAAGATTTTAATTTAAACATATATATTTGATTATATTACTCTTATTATTTAAAATTTATTTATTCAATTCTCTATTTCTTATTAAAATTCTCATCAAATTAATTTTTTTGATGTAATTTTATTTGTTAATAAATTTAGTTTTTTAATATATGAATTTTAGAATAAAATTTTAGAACATCGGTGTTTATTTTTTAAAAATATATTAGTATAATTTATATATATATATATATATATAGAGAGAGAGAGAGAGAGAGAGAGGGAGGGAGAACTAGAATTATGTTTTAGATAGTTTGACTCAATTTTTCTTAAAAAAATTAATAATCAGCTAAAAAAATTCATAAGTTTTATTTGCTTTTTTCTTTTTTATATGTATTTATTCAGAATTTATCAAAACCATTTTTGTTGTAGTTTTTATTTTAATCTATTAAATTTAATATATTTCATACAATTTTGGTGGATTTTTTTTGTATATTTTTCTATTTATTCTATATACTACGAATCGTTATATATATATATATATATATTCTCATTAGTTTTATTAGAAATTAACTATATATCCGCACACATAATACCAATTATTTGTTATTTATTTTTTTATATTCTAAAATTTGTTTTTTTAAAATAAAATAAGTTAGATAATGTTTTGAAAGAACCTTCCAATTATTCAAATACAAATTTTAATGCTAATATTATTATATATTTTGTTAATAAATATGTATTGATCAAACGATTTCATTCAATATATAGATTCGATTTACATTAATCACTAGAAATAAAAATTCTATTATCACTACATCATATAAATCGTTAACCCTACGTATATAATGGTTGTTTGACTCGCAATGTAGTGCGAGTATCTAACTAATTACTATATAACTCGAAAGAGGTGTGGGGGGTTTGAGTAGTAATTTTTACTGTTCATCCCCTTACAAACTACTATTCATGACCATAGCTAAGAGTTTTTTTTTTTTTTTTTCAAGTTGTTTCACTATACATGTCTTTATTTTCCTTTGCTTTTTCCCATCAATTTAGGTTTTTTTTTATTTAAAAATTTTTAAAATTGTTTCATTTTGGTCTCTAAAATTTTAAATAAAAATTTTAATCCCCTATCCGATGTACTTGCACATGCTTTTTCTTTTTCTTTTTTCTTTGCTTTTTTTCTTTTCTTTTTCCCATAAATTTATGTTTTTTTTTTAATCTGGTGTTAAAATTTTGAAAAATCAATCATTATTTTTTTCCACACAAACTTACGATTATATAATATATACGATATTTTTCACATTTATATGATATATTTTTAGATTTTAGAATAAATATAAACTACTTTTATCGTTTAAAATTGATTTTTTCTATAAAAATTCTCATCAAGTTAATTTTTATTCTTATTTTTTTATTAATAAATATGATTTATTTTCTCTATATATGGATTCGAATAAGTTTTTTTTTATACGTATATTTATTTGCTTAATTATTATATAATAAAATTTTATAGATATCAGTTTTATAGTTTTTACTATACTCTATTCACTTCAATATGTATTTTACCATTTAATTTTTTAAAAAATATTTTTCTACTTATTTTATACATTCTCACCTATGATCATGATGTATAAAAAATACTAACATTAGAGTCATTGATTTTATTAGAAATCAACTATGCATCTATACACACAATACCAAATATTTGCTATTATTTTTTTGATATTTAAAATGATTCTTCTCAAATAAAATAATTGAAATAATATTTTAGAATAACTCGCCTAATAATTCAAATACAATTTTGTATAGTAATATTATTCATTATTTTGTAAATAAATATAAATAAATTTAATGTATATATTTTAAAAAATAATCTTCTCATCAATAAAAAAAAGTTTCATTTGTTAATTTTCATACAATTTTTTATATTAATTATCACTTTATTTCTTCGATGCAATGTAATAAAAAAATATTAAGATGTGTTTTTTTAATTTTATATTAAAATTTTTTTATTATGGGTTTTTATTTAAGAATAAATCATATTTTTTGACTTCAAAATTTATTCAAAACATAAAAAATATATATATAGATACAAAATTTTGATTAAAAATTATAAAATTAGATGAAATTTTATCTTTTATATTTGATTTAATAAATTGTAATTAACCAATAACATAGTATATGTTATCACGTTAAAATAAATATGTTTAGTTCGGTCGGCAACGTAATGTGAGAATCCAAACTATTCAAATGTCTAAAATTTCCTATTCACTTATGTTCATATGCATAAAATTACTATGCAATTGATGGCAATTTAAGTAATTTTTGTACGTAATTTTTTTGTATGCTTTTAGGCATTAATATGTAAATTTAATACTTTTTTTTATTTTTCGTCCCTCATGTTGTAACATTTTTTTTTCAATCTTTAGTTTTCATTTTCACGTAGCGTGTACACACACACACACACTATATTTTTATATTTTAAAATTAATATATACTTCAGCTTATATTACTCTTATCACTTAAATTTCATTCTTTGAATTTATTATTTTTTATGAAAATTCTCATCCAACTAATATTTTTTGTATAAAATTTTATTTACTGATAAATGTAATTTATTTTTCTCTATGTTTGAATTTTAGAATAAAATTTTAAAACGTGATTATTTTTTCTTTTTTAAAAAATAAATTGGTATAATATATATCATAAATTCTTAAAAAATTTAAATGATAATTGCATGTATAGAAATATATAATTATTTTATTCTAAAAGGTTAAAAGTGTATTTTAAATAATTTATCTCAGTTTACCAAGTATGGTCAAGATGTATAAAAAAAAAACTATTGAATCATTGATTCTATTAAAAATTAACCATACATCTTCCAATATGATGGAAATTATTTACTATGAATATTTTTAACATTATAGAACCAATTTATTTGAAGTAAATTATTTTAAATAATTTTTTAAAGAAACCGACCAATTATTCAAATGCAATTTTTAGGCTATTTTTATTGATTATTTTGTAAATAAATATATATAGATCTAATGCATATACTTGAAAAAAAAAATCTTCTCACCAACGTTAAATACGAATAAAATTTTATTTTTTCATTGGTTAATTTTTATGCAAGTCTATACATTAAATTGTAACTTTATTTTTTTGGATACATTCTTATAAAAAAATAATTTTAAAGTAGTTGTTTTTGGATTCTTAATTAATATTTCAAGTTTAATTTATTACAAGTTTTTATTTAAAAATCCTTGAATAAAGAAGAATAAATCATATATTTTTTAAGCAGAAATTTTATGAAAAACACACAAAAAAGTAATAATAAAAAAATTAATAAAAAATCATAAAATGTTTAAATGATTTTGTTTTATCTACCCGTAGCGTTGCATGGATAATTTCAAATATTAATCTTCTCATCAGTATTAAATAAGATTTTTTTTTCATTTTTTCATTTTTGTAAAAGTCTATTCATTAATTATAAATTTATTTTTTGAAATACAATATTATAAAAATTATATTTTTAAAGTTATTTTAATTCTTCATTAATATTTTAGTTAAAATTATTACATTTTTTTATTTTAAAATCCATCCATAAAGAAAAATGATTTATATTTTTTTAAGTAGAAAATTTATAAAAAATATTAGAAAAATTAATTAAATAAAAAATTATAATTAAAATAATTAAAATAATTTTTTTCTATCGGACTCGCAGTGTAACAATAATAATAATCTAGAAGAGGTTAGGGGCTTGAATAGTGAAAATCACTTGCTCATCCTCTCACATATCACTATTCATATATTATGGTATTTTTGAGATTTTTGAACTGTTTTTGGATGTTTATATTCGAAGTTTACACAAATTTTCATTTTAGTCCTTAAAGTTTTTGTAAAAAAAATTTGGTCATTGGGCTATTTGGCCCGCAACAAGACCAAGTCCGGCAAGAAAGCCTACCTACTTTTTTTTATTTGTTTTTTTCATCAATTTATGCTCTTTTTTTTTAATTACTGAATTAGGTGTGAAAATTATGAAAAATTCTGTTTTTATTCTCTCTCTCTCTCTCTCTCTTTTATTTTTTTTCCACTAATTTCTGTTTTTTATTAAATTAGGAGTGACGATTATGAAAAAAAATTATTTTGTTTTTCACACAAGTCGATGGTTATGAAATATATATGATATATTTTTAAAGCTGATCTCTTTAATTTGTTGTTTCTTATAAAAATTCTCATCATATTAATTTTTTATTCTTTTTTATGTAATTTTATTTGTTTAAATTTATGATTTATTTTCCCTTAAATTTATGATTTATTTTCTTTTATACATGGATTTTTGAATAAAATTTTTAGTTATTTATTTTTTATATAATCAAAATTTAAAAATAGAATTCACATGTTTTATTTATTTATTCTTTATATAATCAAATTTTGTGGAAATCAATTTTGTTTTTTTTTATTGCATCCTACTAACTTCAATATATTTTTTATGAAAAGTTTCTTTTTGAAAAAAAATCAATTTATGATGCACGCGTTAACCCAATAAGTGCGGTCATGATGTATAATATATATATATATATATATATATTATTTATTGATTTTATTGAAAATTAACTCGCATCTATAGTCATAAGACCAACTGGTGTTTTTTAATATATTTTACAATTATTTTTCAGATAAAATAATTAAAATAATGTTTTAGAAGAACCACCTAATAATTAAAATAAAATTTTTATACCAATATATATATATATATATATATATATATATATATATATATATATATTAGGTGTAAAAATTATGAAAAATGCTACTTGGATTCTCTTTCTTTTTTTTTTTTTTTATAGGCATTTATGTTTTTTTTTTTTTTTAGTTATTGAATTGGGTGTGAAGATTGTGAAAAATTATTTTTTTTCCACACAACCAATACTATTGTGTGTGTGTGTGTGTGTATCAAATGTGCATACTTTAAAAAAAAATACTTGTCTCATTAGTATTAAACAAAAATAAAAAAATTACTTGCTAATTTTTATTTCGGTTTTTATGTTACTTTATTTTTCCGATACAATGTTATGAAAAAATATTAAAATTTATATATATATATATATATATATATATATATATATATATATATATATATATATATATATATATATATTAATTTGATAATTAGATTATTATGGATTTTTTAAGAATAAATGCGTAAAAAGATAAATTGTGTTTTTTTAACTACAAAATTATTAAAAAGTAAAAAAAAAAAAGAGATGCAAAATTTTGATTAAAAATTATAAAATTAGATGAAATTTTATCTTTAATTTAATATTTTTTTGTGAATCGCTAATATATCAATAAGGGATTGGATGGCCTGTTAAGAATGGACTTTCTAATCTGGATGTCTAGCAATCTTTTGAGAATACATTTTTTTGCTCTGATTTTTGTCATTTATGCCCCCTAAAACAAGGGTAAAAAGAAAAACTGTGAAAAACATTGCTCTTCCTCTTTTTGGCCTCGAGTGTTGGTTTTTTATTTTTCTTCAAAAGAATATTTGTTCTTTTCATTTATATATCTAGAGAGTTATTGAAGTTTCGTTCCTATTATTGATTACTCATGAATAGATTTGGTCTTATCGACTTTTAAAACAATGGGTTTGCCCTATTTTATGTTAATGAAAATTTTTTTCCTCTAGTTATAAGAAATTTTCTCATTTTGTGAAAAAAGTTTTGATCTTTTCTCATTCTTGCTTTAGATCTTTTATAGCATTTTAATACCACAATCATAATAATGTAATTTATTCACGAGTATGTAAATTGGGACTCGTAATTTAATATAAGATCATGTAAAAAGAAGAAACAAGAGAGTCTGGTACAACGAATTTGCTATGAATGTATAAGAATTTAAATTCTAAAATCGTATTTTTATTGAAAAAAATTAAATCTTGTTGCTCTTATTTTGAACAAAATTAGTCTTGTATCAAGTTATTATTGTTGTTAATGCGGTCTATTTGCTGTTTGGTGCCAATATGACATTGTAATTACTTCTACATTTGGTTTCATAGTTTTAAAAAATGACCATTATGTAATGTAACTATTGTTATATAACAATAATAGAATTTTTCATTACTATTATTTAGCGTTAAGAGTGCTCGACATTGTTTCACACAAATAATCATAAATAACAACTTTACTATTACATAACATCGTTATTTATAATTATATAATGACGTTACATAAATTTGTATTAAAAAATTCTGCGGCTGAAATTCAGCCATAGAGAGAGACCAGGCCTTCCCAGCGCCAGCTTGCTCACCTGAAATGGATCTCCATCGAATGTCACTGAAAGAGAAGGTAGGGGACCAGATCTCGTAGCTACTCTATAAGAAAAGAGTTTTCTGCTTCCGCATGGGTAAGACTCTTAATCATTTTCCGATAATGAAGTTCCCCCGGGCACGTGACTTCACCTTCTTTTTTGGGAAATCCAACAACGCTAAAATCCTACAGTTAGAACATCTAAGCAAACGGGGCATTGCTTGGGACGAGTTAAGTAAAGAAGAGACCCACGTGATTCATGGCAGAAAATAAGAATCAAATATTATTTGCAGACTTTGATTGAATAAATTATAAATCAATCTTTGTATTTTGAAAAAATAATTTAATTAATTTCTTTTATTTTAAAAACTAATAGTTTAGTTTTTTTTTATTTGCTTTTCTTTATGTTTTAAAAAGCTTAAAGTGTAAAAACATAAATTTACATCATATGAATAATTTGATGAAAAAAATATTCTGTGAAATAAAATATATTATATTAAATATGATAATATTGATTAAAAGTTTAAAGAATTCATTTTTAAAACATTAAGGATTTATTTATTTATCTATCAAAACTAGAAAAACTAATATATGATTTACTTTTTATTATTCTACTTTTTCTGTAAAACTCTACTGCTTGCACAGTTCAAAGGCCTGCAAACAGGTTTTAATTGAGTAAATTATAAATTAGTCCTTTTGCTTTGAAAAAAAAATTACTTGATCATTCTTGTTTAAAAAAAAAACTTATTATTTAGTTTTTTTTTCAATTTTAATGTTATTTTAATTTATTTTGAAAATTAAAAAAATTCAAAAAATAAATTTACATTATGAACATTTGATGAAAAGAAAGAAACAAGATGATATGATCCTCCATGATGATTTTTTGAAAATAAATATTTTGTAATGTGTGAATTAAAATTATAATATTTTTTATTTTTTAATGTAATATTAATTTATTAAAAGTGTTATTAATTATTTTTTGTAATAATTTCAACTATTATTGTATGATGTTAAATTATTAGAGATGTTTATTAATTATTAGTATGTCTAATTAATAAAATTATTAAAAATATATGAATTAGAATAAATTTGTTAATGGTTACTAATATATTCACCGTATTAATCATTATAACCGTTATTTTACTATCGTGATAAGTCGCGATCAGCTATCGCAATCGTGATCTCTTTTTTACCGCAACCTATATTTAAAACTATGTTCGGTCGTGGAATGGAGTGCTTTCATTATACAACTCTTCCTTCTTAAAACTCAAATATCCAGTACTTATTGGATGACTATAAAGAACTCCCATTTCTTTTTATGACTGTAGGCTTAGGTTCCGAAGGCAAAACCCACTAACTGTACATACCAAATGATCTGCGGCCGCCGGAGAGTTTTGCTGAAGTATTGGAGAATGGGGTCTGGCTATATCTGTCAGCTATAAGATTTTTATGCTATCTGGAAAAACTGGACTGTCAAACAATGGTTTTATATTTGTAATGGTTCATGCCAGCAAGCCAGCATATTTTCCAGTGGTCTATTTCCCAAAATCCAACAATTGAAAGTTTGATGCTTGCCACCAATTTTACCATATGAAAATTGATCACAGCCCCGTTGATGATGCAAAATTTTGCAGGTTATATATGACCCCATTTCAGTGAAGTCATAACCGGGCAATACTAGCCTCTTTTTTTCACTTGCCATGATAGAAACCATTAGAAGACAAATTTATATAGAAAGGAAAAAAAAAAAAAAAACTAAAAAAAAATGTAAAGAGAGGGGGAGGTTGATCAGACTAGTCATGATTCTAAAAATGGCCCATGCTTTTAGTTGAGAGAAAATAATGAAGTTTGATATTTTCAGTTACTTCATCTGCTACTTATTTTACATTTGGCAGTAAGTGTAAACTTGGCCCACTTTTGCTGGTCAGATTCTTACAAGGTAGTGTACATCAAATTTAATGCCTTCCTAATTGCAGGCTGTATTTTTCTTCTTTAGTTTGTTCTCCTTGCAAGCTCAGGACACCGGAATCTAGCAGGTAGCAACCCTTGATTCAGTCCCCATAAAATTTACTAGGCAGCCGGCAGATATACATCTTCAGAATTCACAAGAACTACAATGGCAGTTTTGTTTGACAAGCAAGCTGATCTCTACTTGGATGGAAGGCCAACTTATCCAACCCAATGGTATTCAATGCTGGCTGATCACACCCTCCACCACTCTTTGGCTTGGGATGTTGGTACTGGCAATGGCCAAGCTGCTCTCGGTGTTAGTTCTCTCTTTTTCATCCTCTTTTTTCTAGATATTATACATATATTCCTCAAGTTTCTTCCTTTTTTTCTCTCTTAATGATCAGACGATTGTAATGTGATATTTAGTGGTTCCAAATCATCCCCACATGGTTGGCTGCCATCTTATTATCGGATGGAACTCCTTGCTTTAGTTTAGTCTAAGATCATTAATGTTATTACTGCACCTGAAGGTTATTTGATTTGTTTAAGAAAACCAAGTTTCTTGGTTTAGGCTAAAGAGTTTATATATATCCACATGAAATCACTTTTGAATTCTTGATTTTATTTCCCTTCTGGTATTATGTCTCTGCTAATATTTTTCTTACTGGGCCAAAAGGTTTGATTATTAGCTTGAGATTGGTATTCTTTCTCGTAAAAGAAAAGGAGAAAAGTGAGTATATGTTTCTGAATAAGAAAATCATCAAAAAAGGTTGCAGAGTTGTCATTACTTCTCTAGTTTTAGAAGGATAAGGCATGTGCCATTGCTACTTACTTGCTTAGTGCTTTAGTTACTAAAATTAACGTGATTGCTTTCCAATTTGATTGTTTCAACTTTGATAAGCAACTGGAAGATTTCATCTAATTCACATTGCAAGAAAAAAAGAACAATTCGTTCTCAACCTTTTAGTCTTAATAGGATTATTGAATGCATTTTCTTGGCTATGTTTGGCTAGGTTTATGGATTCATTGTGTTCAGCTTCTCTTGGTAGGTTGCTGAGCACTATGAGCAAGTGATTGGAACTGATGTGAGTGAAGCTCAATTAAAACATGCAATGGCGCATCCAAGGGTTCGATACCTTCCCACCCAATTATCCATGTCTGATGATGAGCTAATAACCTTAATTGGGGGTGAAAATTCAGTTGATTTGGTGACAGTAGCGCAGGCTGTGCATTGGTTTGATCTGCCGAAATTTTATTCCCTTGTCGCACGCCTTCTAAGAAAGCCTGGAGGTGTACTTGCTGTTTGGTGCTACAATGATATTCTAGTGAGTCCTGCATTTGAACCAGTGTTTAAGCAATTTCATGACTCAACTCTTCCTTTTTGGCACCCAAATATTCAGCACATATTCGATGGCTACAAGAAACTTCCATTTCCTTTTGAGAATATTGGTTTAGGCTCTGAAGGGAAACCATTAGAACTTGACATATCGAAGGAGCTGTCATTTGAGGGATTTTTGAAGATGATCAGTTCATGGTCAGCAGTAATTACAGCCAAAAACCAAGGTGTGGATTTGTTGTCTCCGACTGTTGTTAAAGAGTTGGAGACTGTTTGGGGTGGACCTAAACTGGTTAGGTCTGTCACCTACAAGGCTTTTATGCTTGCTGGAAAAGCTAAACTATGAGCTATCCTTTTCAAGCTTCAATTATGATATGAAAAATTGATTGAAATAATTAGGAATGCCAGGCCAGCACCTTTGCTTCCTACCATTACATGACTTGTCTTCTTGCTCCAATAACATGTTTGTATATTTTCATCAATTTTACCATCTAAAAGTTATTACAACAACGTAACTCCGTGCAAGAATAGAACTTCTTTTAGTGTTTGTAGCCAGGTTAATTTAGTTGATAAAAACTATTTGATTTGTATTCAAGCCATACTTGATATAAAAAAGATTATTACAGAAAGTAAACTTCTTTGAACTTGAGCTTAAGCTAGATGATTGAATTACATAAAACGAAAAGAGCAGAACAGAAAATACAATTTTATAAGATTACCAAGAAGACAAGATATTGATTAGCCTGGGGGTAGTGTCTTCTGACATGTCTCAGAATGGCCCATGGCAAGAAATTTGGCCCACTTTTTAGCAAAGAATGGTAGAGCCATTTTGAGATAATCACTACCAATTTTTACTGGGCCAAGAATAAATTGAGGCCACTTCTTTGGTCAAGATATTCAGATTCATGCATAAGCAGTAGACCTACATTGCAGGTCAAATTTACTCTCTTTCAAACAATTAATATATCGACAAGAAAGAAGGATCAGTTTCTCCTTATAAATCACCTTCAACAGACCCCAAAACATTCATAGGCACATGTACTATCAGAATCCACAAGAATTATAATGGCAGGTTCATATGACAAGCAGGCAGCAATTTATTTGGATGGAAGGCCAAGATATCCAAAAGAATGGTTCTCAATGCTGGCTGCTCTCACCCCTGACCACTCTTTAGCTTGGGATGCTGGCACAGGCAATGGTCAAGCAGCTATTTGTGTTAGTATTTTCTCTCTCTTGCTCCTTAACTACTGCTAAATATATTGAGATCTGATCTATCTTCACTCTTGGCTGCCACTTACAACACCTTTTTTTTTTTTTATTGCACAATAACTTCAACTTATTTTACTTGTTACATGTGCAAGCCCAACACCATAGCAGTAAAAATTGTCCCATCTTAAATGATAATAAGAATGTTATTATTCTGAATTCTTTCATCATGAGTACTTAGGTCCAAGTGCTGCTAATTAATGAAGGTAAGGACTGAGGTCTGACAAAATTTGATCTGAAGCTCTGACATAAATCAACACTTAAATCTAGAGGTAATCAGTTTTTGTTTTGCTTTCTTTTATAGGAAAGACTTGGATAAATTTATCTCCTTGAAAAGAAATTGCACATATCAGAATCTACCAAATGTTTGGCACTGACGAGGAATTTCCTCCATCATAATACAGGGTTCATCACAATCTAAACTCAACTTAGCTACAGAATGTGCTACCTGATTTTTTTTTTTAAAAAAAAAATCTTTATAGCGACATAAATTTTTTGTAAGCCAAAATAATTTGTTATAAATGATGTCTCTTACAACCTTATAAGTGCAATATAGGTTGCAGAGCATTACAAACAAGTGATTGCAACTGACATAAGTGAAGAACTGTTAAAGCATGCCATACAACATCCCCAAATACAATACATGCACCCTCTATCATCAATGTCTGGTGATGAACTAGTGAACTTGATTGGGGGTGAAAATTCAATTGATTTAGTTACTGTGGCTACGGCTGTGCATTGGTTTGATCTAGAAAAACTCTATCCTGTCGTCAAGCGAGTTTTAAAGAAGCCTGGTGGTGTAGTTGCTGCTTGGAGATACAATATCATGCAAGTTAGCACAGAAATGGATCCTTTATTAAAGAAATTCTATGAGGGAATCGAAGTTTTCCTTTTCAAAACCCAAAAGTGTAGGTGTAGGTTGTGAGGGGCAGCCACTAGAATTAGACATACCAAAGGAGATGTCATTTGAGAGACTTTTGAAGGTGTTGAGTTCAGGTTCAGCTGTGAATACAGCAAAGCAACAAGGTGTGAATTTATTATCTGAAGAGGTTAAGAAGGAACTTGAAAGTGCTTGGGGTGGGCCTGAATTGGTTAGAACTGTCATTTACAAGACATACATGCACTTAAATTGGTAGTATTGTAACCGATTCCACTTGGAGTGTATGAAAATGAAAGTAGTTACTTATTCTTTTACTCCAAAAAATAAGTCAATTGCATTTGATCCATACATTGCATGGTTCAAAACACAGCACTCTTGCTGTCGCCCCGAAGTTTATTATTGTTGTTATTGCAGTCCACTTGCTGTTTGGTGCTAATATGACATTGTAGTTACTACTTCATTTGGTCCTGTAATGAAGTGCTTTCATTAAACAACTCTTCCTTCTTAAAACTTAAATATCCAGTACTTATTTGATGACCATAGCAAACTTCCATTTCCTTTTGAGACTGTGTGTAGGCTTAGGCTCCAAGACAAAACCAGTGAGTGTACTAAGTCGCTCTTCCCTTTACTGTCATTCTTGTGCAGTCTGCAGAGCGCTGAAAATCATCAATGGTATCGGAGATGAAAGCGAGAGAACACAATGCTTAATTGTCGCGATAACAACTAACTTCTAGTGACGAACAGGACCAAATGTTTATGGTGCCAAAATAAATGTTTATAAATTTGTTAACTTATATATATTATAAATAACATACCAACATATATTTTAAAATAATCTCAAAATATAATAATTTAAAATAGAGATCTTAGTTTTTTTCAGGTCACGAAAATCATCTATAAGTGAATCTATACTAAAATTTTCAGTAATTTCTTTTTCGAGTATACACTAACAAGAAAATTGTCACTTTAGTAATACAGAGCCTATAAAATATAAACAAGAAAAATTGTTTTTATTAACAAATAAACAATTGAGAATCCAATATATTAATCTAAATATGATTGTGACTAAAATAATTAAAAATATTTTTTAATAACCATTAATGAAAGAAGAATGGTTATTTGTAAATTGTAATCCTACTACATTCCTCCTATTACAACTCCTTTTGTTTTGTTTTGTTTTGTTTTTTTTTCCTTTGGGTCTACAACTATTAGCACAACAACGGCACAAAGTTTCAAGATCAATAGTGCAATTTTAATTCAATTAGATAGATTATTAGATTTTTACTAAGCCATGGATCCAATAGATACCTTAATCACATGAAATAAAGTTGAGAAGACAGTCCATCTAATATTTTAATTATAAAATATTATTTAAAAAAATTGGGAGTTGCCAAGATTCATTTAATATATAAAATGAAAAACTTAATAAATTAATAATGTAAATAATATAATAAAAGTTAATAAATTCCGATTTTTGAAGAAAATACTTCTTGTGCTATCGAATAAGAGAAATTTAGATCAAAGAGAAGGTTTTCTTAATTTTTGGTGTTTCGAATAGAGTGAGAGTTAAGGGAAAGGAAAGATGGAATAGATTTAGTAACGAGTGGGAGGCAGCTAGAATCAAATTAAACAAATATTAAAGATTTAGTAGTGTACTGGTGGGGAATCGAAGGCAAAAGTTAAAAAATATTAAAAGAGAACTGGGTTTGTCTAAAGATGCATTAGATCATTTTTTGTAAGTTCTTTAATATCAATAAATATAGGCACCATAGCGTCAAATTTGAGATATAAATGAATCGATAAGAATTGTTTGTAAGCATGGTTTTCGGATGATAGCTAGTGATCTAGGGCCTGTAGCATTTTACATAGATCTGCCTTGTTAGCTTCCCTCCTTCAATTTGAATTCCCTCCAAATCATTTCAATTGAAAATGATTATAAGAGGTCTTCTTATAAAGTATCCTTTTTTTTTCTTTTCTAATATGAGATAAACATCTCATTTGAAAATACTCTAATCACCATGCTTAATTTATTATCTATCTATCCCATATTTTTTCAACAAGGACAAGACATGGCTAGGAGGGACGAGTCAGTACCCGGACAGCTATTGAAGAAAGTCCAAAACCCAATCGCTAGCTCTTCGTCCTCGTTTATCCTTCTATTGTTTTGTTTTGGTGCACGTCTATCCAGTGGTGCAGGGTGATTGAAATGGAGACAACGGACGATAGGTTATCTATGGAAAACATTTAAGTTCGTCCTGCACTCCGCGAGTCTCTTCCACTCTCATCCCTCTGTATTTCAATTGTTTTTCAATCATGTCCCTCAAATAGAGTACTTTGGTCCTTTTTATCTTAATTGTTATAACCCAAAATTTTGGGTTAAATTTTTTTATAATTAAAAAAAATTCAAAAAAAAAAATGATAAATGATAAAAAAGAAAAAGAAAAAAAAAGATAGAGAAATTGATCAATTTTACTTTTAAGGATTTAATTGTGATTTTATTTAAAAGTATTATGAGTCAATTTATAAATACTAGAAAGGTAGGGAAGCTATGGAAGGAAATTAAGGGAGAATTAAAAAACAATTGAAACTCAAGGGACTAAAATGATTATAAAAAGGACTTAATTATAGAAAAATTAAAATTGAGAAGGACTTAATTGAAAGGAGGGAGCAAACGACATGACGAACTTGACACTTTGGCCATGGACGACCTGTCGTTCGCCATTGAATTCTTTGGTATATGTTACTGTTCATCTCCTTCTTTAAAGAAGGAGATGAACACGTACATTGGCAGTTTGTTACAAACTGTAACAAACTGCCATTCTCCACTCCTCACACATTTTTTCTTTTTTTTCTTTTTCTTTTTCTTTTTCTCTCCACTCCACCCTTGCATGTCTCTATTCCTCTCCATCGATCACCACCTTCCCCATTCCTCACAACTCCTGCACCCACGAACTACACTCTTGACTCCCCATGATCAGTCACCCTTCCCCTTACAAATTGCCATGCCAGTATCCACAACCATTCAGCCTATAAATAGGCAGTAGCTAGAAGAAAACGGGACAGAAAAGAAGAGGGAGGAAAGATAGAGAGAGAACGAAAAAGAGAAAGCACGAGAGAAAAAAAAGTATAACAGAGAGAAAAAAGAAGAAGAAGAACAGCGGGCAATAGCAAGGAGAAAAAGAATCTAAAAGGAAAGGGAAGACATTCACTCCTAATTCAAGCAAAGTTCTAGTCTGCCATCACAGCACTCTTGTTACATTCCTAGTTCCAAACCTAGTTCCATACTGTCATTACTGATCTGAATATATCAGGTTTTTCACCCTTATTTGTTATGCATGTTCTTTAAATTAGACTGTTATTTGTTTCTGTTTTCTGTTCTTGGTTGCCTTCGTAAGAGAAATCAATGGATGATGGTTTTAATTTGTAGTATCACGTAAATGGAAAAGGGACAAGTGAGTCTCGGCTATAATTCGAACTAAGGAAATTTTTTTTTCCAAAAAAAACTATGGGCCTGTTAGTTTGAATTTGTGATTCTCTGGTTATTGTTTTAACTAGAATTTGTTTAGTCCTAAAAAAATATAGAGTAACAGATATGTAAATAATTGATTTTTTTAGACTTCATCTTAATTAGGCTACCATGAGCATTTTATGTTTAATTTTTTTAGATATGTTGTGTAGGGTGATTCGTGAATTGTGATTTTTTTTTCAATAACTAAGATGTTCTTCGAAACGTCGGTTGTTTCAAGACTCAAAAAGTGGATCCGATGTGTCTCCCGACGAAGGGGTTCAATGATCATTTCAATACGATGCCATGCCCAAAAATAAAAATATATTTTTTGACTTGGAAATTAGAGTTTTTTAAAAAAAAAAATTTGACACAAATAAAATGCTTTAGAAGATGAATTTAGGACTAGACAAAACATGGTACCTTTCTTTTGAAAGGGCATTTTTGGGTGATCTATATCTTCCCAAAGCGTAACCAACTCCTTTCCTTAAAATCTACGAATCGGTGTCCATTTTAGGTTCCTAGTTCCTTCGATACTAGGTGGCGACTCTAAACTTGTAAATAACTCTGTAAATACACCAATCCTTAATTTTTCGGGAGTCCCGTCCGATGTCGAGAAGTGACAGAATGGCGACTCCACTAGAGAAATTAGAGTTAAACCATAGTTTTAGTTTTTCAAATTCATCTCTGTTATTTGTTTTTATTGTCAAGTTATTTATTTTTCAAGTCTTTAAATTCCAAGTCATTTATTTTGTGCAATTTATTTTTATTTGTTTGTTTGTTTATTTATTTATTTTGTATATATTTCAAAGTCATTTATGTTATGTAATTACTATAAATATTTTTAATTTTTGTAATTTATTTTTTGCATTTTATTTATTTGAACTGGGTTAGATATTTATTTTGAACTGTTGCACATACCACGAAGAAAACTGCAAAAGCTGCGGACCCGAGCTAAACCCTACTAGGATTTAGATAGAGAGATGCGGAGGCAAGTATGACGAAAGTCTACCGATGCTCTTACGGACTCTTGTTTGGATCGGAACTCACCCTATGCATAGGAAATGGTGGAATGATATTCCCCTACCTCCTAATGCATAAGGTTAGAGGCTAGATTACCTCACTGGTAATTTAGACGGTCTAGAAACTTGAAAAGACTTTCGGATTAGACAAGCTTATCAAAACCATAGATAAGCTAGATCATATCCACTAGGGTTGACCTATTAAGACATGAATTATTTTCAAATGATATATGTTCTAACCATGACTTTTGCAGGTTATCATTCATACAAATCATGATAGAACAAATAAAAAATAAAGTCGAGGATTTTAAGGTCGGATCAAAGCGAGCCCAAATTGATGAGGGAGATTGTTTGCCTTCAAATTTTATATTGGAACTACCATAGAAAGCTAGACTTGTCGATAAACTAGCCAATATGGGACCACTCCTTAATTATTGGGAGTGCCTACTTCTAAAGATAGGTTTAATTTTTAGAAGGTGTGTGACGACATAGCTCGGTTGCTCAATATTAAAGTTCAAATCTCCTGTTTTCAAGTCATGATAGGGCACTGGGATCCGGACTACCGCTACTTCATTTTTGGAAGTGTGAATATGTCACCCACACTAGAAGAATACGAAGCTTTATTAGCATATCCTGAAACAAAGGCGATCTACCTCTACAGTCCACTTGAGCAAGCTGTATCACATTTTGCATGATTGATCGGAATGAATTTAGTCTGTCGTGGAAAAACAACAAACCATAAGGGGTAACTAGAGTTCACAAAACATCTATAGGATCGGGATAACAATCTCGGACTCAAAATCCTAACACTGGGTATATATGGGTTAGTGTTAATGCCATCAGCCGAGGGTATGATTGACTTTAAGGCGATCAACGTGTTCAAGAGCGTGGTATCCCTCAAGGTTAATCCCACTGCTACAATCTTGGCGGAAACACTTTCGTCCTTGAATTTTTATCGGAAGAAAGGAGATGGACATTTGAGATGTTGCGTTCCATTGTTATTTTTCTGGACGGTTAGCCACATAGTGACTGGAAAAGCCTGCAGGGTCTTTCGAACACCATGGCATTTACATTCCACATTGAAGAACTTTGCTAGACACTCACTCAATGAGTTCGAAAAAATGACATGGTCGAAATGTTTTTTAGCTTAGAAAAGTTAGAATTCCATTGGAGGGCATAGTATCCTTTCTTTCGATCTTACTTGGCTTACTTGTGGCAATCATCCTTAGGTACTCGTTAATTAGAGCTCGGTGTTATATCGGCTATTGTCCAAACATGTTCCTATGTCGGTTGGGTTTTGAGCGAGTTCATCCCGAGAAATACGAGGTTTAGCTGAGTACTATGAAGGCTCGAAGGTTTCTAGAAAACTTTTAAGAAAAGCAAAGCTCGCTTGGAGAAACGAGAGGGATTATTACCCCGAAAAGGAGAGTCGATGGAAGAACTTCATTAGGATATCCGAAGTGGCAACAAACTAGGGGCAAAGGGTATCGAGTGCCACCATTTAAGGATCCGTCTCGATTGATGAATGAAACAATGGAAGATGTTTGTTAAGAGATAAATGCTTAACATGAGTTTTTTCATGATAATTTGCACTCTCGAGTGGCGAAATTGACAAAGAAAAAGAGAAAATTAGAGGAAAGCCTAAGTACTAGAGATCATGTCATGAGTGCCCTAGAAATGAAAAATAAAGAACTTCGTGATTAACTTCGACAGAGTGAATAATGATTTCGAAATGGAGGTTGACAAACTCATAACTAAAAAGGCTATCCTAGAAGAATTCAAAGATGCTACCCGAGGACAGATTGTGACTCAAGTCGATATAATACGCCATTTAAATACTTATGTGGAAGAATTGAAAGGAAAGGATAGAGTCAATCAAGAAAGAATAGCCCATTTGCAAAGACGAGCATGAGTTATCCATCCAAGCTATCACAAAAGAAAAAGAAATCTCGAGGAGAGAAGCGGCTGAATGGGGATCAAGAACCATGGAATACCATCTTCAAGCTCAGAATTATGCCATGGAAATGCGACACACTTGTGAAACTTTTAGTTGATGGTATACATTCGACATGAGAAAAGGTTTAGCTTTTATATGAGAGACTCCAAAAACTCATAATCGGTCTTGCTTTTTATGATGATTTAAGATTATGACGTGAAATAGAATATGATCTCATGTAATAGGACTTTTCATTCTTGTAATCGTAGTAAAAGTTTAGATTTCAATGTATAGGAAATGCTCTATGTAAAAAGAATTGTTGTCTTTTGTTTCTTAAATGAAAAATGACTCTAAGTTCAAGTTTTAAATTTTCTTGAGTATTATCTTCCATGAGTCCAAGTATTTTCTTGAGTATATCAAGAAATCTACAAGGAGACAGACTACGACCAAAACATGGGGCAAATATATCTCCCGAAATTATCCAAGTATCCAGTGGGGTTTTCTATTACCCTCAACAAGTACTAAGCTTTGATCGACTCGTCCTCGATGAAGATTCTATCATGATTTGATGTGCAACAAACAAAGAAAGGTATCTAACTCGGTTCAAATCATGCATCCGGACATCATATATTCATTGTACATATTTTTGGTAGTTTTTTTTTAGGATTTTGAAACATAGGTCGCTCCGTCAAAGCTCGACTCCCTTCATGCATCAACTATACCTGACTCGGACATCTATAAATGGAGAACAAAAAAGGAGCATAGTCGGGACGGACCAACCAGTAAGAAATGGAGACCCTCGAGAACAATGTTGATCGGCTAATCGTTATAGTGGAGAAGTTCATGAATGGAGGGTTCGGTTTGAATCGGGGACTAGTTCAAAATGATATGCCATAGGCTATCCCGAGCATTCAATCTGCAACCGGGATAGTCTAATGTTCTATTAAACAACTCGGGATCAACGACATTCCATGCTTGAGACATCTTACCCCATCGGGCGATCGCTTATCCTATGGATCGTCGAGTCTCACAAATGCCTAACATACCCACTATGAACCCCATCTGCTGAATAAACTACCAAGTATAAGGTAGTAGAAGAGCTGAATGTAGATAAACTGTCTGCCATTGAAGAACATTTGAAGGCTATAGAAGGGACATATGTCTATGATCCTGTTAGGTTCGTTGAAATATGTTTAGTTCTAGATGTGGTCATTCCGAAGAAATTTAAGGTGTCAAATTTTACTAAGTACACTAGAACTCGAGTGTCCCATGACTCATTTGAGGGTCTACTCGTAGTAAAATGGTAGAAGTGGTACATGATAAAAATCTATTTATACACTTCTTCCATGAAAACTTAAGTGGATCGACGCCGAGTTGGTATATGAGATTAGAAGGCTCCAAGATTAAGACATGGAAAGATTTGGCGAGATCCTGTTTTCTAACAATACAAGTTTAACATGGAGGTGGCTTCGAATAGATCGGATCTTCAAGGAATGAAAAAAGGGGCTAAGGAGACCGTTAAGGAGTATGCATAGAGATGGCGTGAGGTAGCTGCACGGATCCATCCACCATTTCCAGAGTCAAAATTAGTCTTTATATTTTTAAATACTTTCAAAGCACCTTACTTTGAGTGTTTGATCGACAATGCTTCAACTAATTTCACGGATATAGTGGTCATTGTTAAAAGAGTGGAGCTAGTCGTCAAAGCAAGAAAGATCTCTAGAGGAGCGAGAGAAAAAGACAAAATAGAAATTAAAAAAAGAGAAGGAGAAGTCCACCAAGTGGTCGCTTACAAACCCCAAACCCATTGGAATAGCTCGAGACAACCACCACTTTACCTTCAACCCTCATACCAAACACATTGCATAGCCGCCACTTTTCCCACCATTCAAATAAGACCACGAAGCACAAAACCAAAACTACTTATCCTGCCAACCAAATCCATCATCCTAATATCATCCAACTACACCTATTTACCAAAACAACCAATCTTCATATTCGATCAGACCACCTCGTGGTCCTTCAAATTTTAACCAAACACTATGTAACCAGTTCACTTGTAATAATAACTACAACAAAGAAGACTACGAATCATTACCACCCTTTCTATTCTCTTTGAAAGAGTTGTTTCACCGCCCAGTCAATATAGGACAAGTGGTTCCTATTCTTGTAGAACCTATGCGACCTCCTTTCCCATCATAGTATAAAAGCAATGAGCAATATGAATACCATAGTTGTATCACTGTACATTCCATTAAAGACTATTTAGCTTTTAAGAGAAAAGTCAAGTTTCTCATTAAGTATAACTTGGATAAGCTTTGATGATTCAAGCATACCCAATGTCAATACTAACCCACTCCCAAGTCATGCTACGGGAAGTGGTAATGTTAGTATGGTAACTCTTAAAGGGATAGAGTTCGATCGAGGAGAGAAGAAGGTGAAGGTATCTATAGACGAGTTGTACACGGTTCTATCACAAACTAGTTACCTCAGAAGACTAGTTGATTGTCAAGTCGATGAAAAGAACCAATATTATCGATATCATCGGATGAAGGGAAATGATATCGATAAATGTGAGGAATTCCATGAAGAGGTGAAAACTATGTTGATCCTAGGAACTTTGTAAATAGAGAAGATACGAAGGAGCGAGTTTATAGAAATGGTCTTGCCTTAGGAGGCAAGTCATGACAAGTTATGTCGATACCAATCGATAAACAATGGGCCTCCGAGGATGATTCTAACGGTACCAAAGATCCGTCTAGCTCCACCCTACAATGCGGTTAATCATAACTATCCAATTATGAACATGTCAATTGGTAACAATGTTATAAGCCTTACTCGAAGTGGACGTTGGTATATACTTGGAGGAGTTAGAAGTGTCAAGAAAGGCGAAAGGTAAGGAAGTAATAGATCTCGACAAGTCAATAGAGGTAAACAAGTCGAGTAGATGATGAAGAGGCAATCGAGTTCCTTAAAGTAATGAATAATAGTGATTATAGTATGGTGGACCAACTAAAGAAAACACCCGCTAAGATCTCTCTACTATCACTAATCATGAGGTCGAACCACATCGAAAAGTGTTATAGAAGGTGCTAAATGAAGCATATATCCCTTATGATATCACTTCGGATAACATGGAGTATTTGGTAGGAAGAATCCGAGCTACTAACTATTTATCATTTATCGAAGATGAATTGGGTCCTGAAGGCACTCGGGCATAACAATCCATTACATATCATGGTCAAATGCAAGGACCATATGATTGCTAAAGTGCTAATTGATAATGGGTCTACATTGAATGTTTTACCCAAGATCATCCTAGACCGACTACCGAGTGGATGCTTCTCCTATGCGTCCTAACAATATGATGTCAAGAGCTTATGATGGGTCTCCAAGGCAAGTAATAGGAGACATTGATATTAACTTGGATATTATACCAAATCAATTCCAACTCACTCTATAAGTCATTGATATCCAGCCATCCTACGAGTATTCTTCTTGGAAGACCATGGATCCATTCAGACGGGGTTGTGGCATCATCGCCGCATCGAAGGTTGAAATATATGGCAAATGGCGGACTAGTCACGGTGATAGCGAAGAAGCTTTACCATTATTCAAAAATATGTCCATACCTTACATTGAGGTCGAGGGAAGTCAAGATGGTAATCCGCATGCTTTCGAGATTGTAAATGCGGAATTAGTACTTGAAAATGCCTTTTTGAGAAAACCGAAGTGCCCGACGTTGTAAAAATGACGAGAAAATATTTGATGAGATATGGGTTTTCGTTGCAATACGAACTTAATAGTTGAAAGTTAAGAGCATTGAATACCTTGAAAGGAGCCAACTCGACCATCATTTTGGGCTAGGCTTTAAGCCCACTAAAAAAGATTACTTGAGAGCCATTGAACGGAAGAAAGAGAAGAGATTGGCTAGAATCGAGGGTCGAATACCTAATGATGAGAAGATTTATATTCCTCACATTCGGATAAATTTTCCATATCCGACTTATGTAATCAATCTAAATTAGAAAACAACGAGACTTGGGGGTAATGTTGGTTGGTCCGTCCATTAACCGGCTAGAGATCGAGGAAGAAGCAACAACCAAGAAGACCACTTCATCATGAGTCGATAGTAGTCGTTCCTCAAACTATGATGCTTCCATAATTGATTGTTAACATATTGGGAGAGATACCACCAATCGATCAACTAATCAAAGAAGGTACACTTGGGTGAGGAGCTAAGCAACTGGAGCGAGGAAAAGATTCAACTCTGTCTATAAGCTTAAGTAATTTACTACTTAGTCATCTTTATCTTTCGGTAATCTAGCTCGAGATATCGAAAAGAACTTGTGTTGAGCTTTTATATTTAATATTAATATGAGATCATGAATTTTCTTCAAAAATTAGTGCCCATTTCTCATCCATTCTTTTTATTCGCACATTTTTACTTTCGGGGATATAGAAAATGATCACCTTCTAAATTTTTAAAATAATTGCATCAAGCATGCTTGACCTAAATTTGATGAAAATCTAATTGTAATGGATGAAGAGGAATTTAAGGATGAGGAAATAGATGAATTTACCAAGTTGATCGAATTGTCCGAACAAGCTATAAAACCTTATTAGGAGGAATTAAAAATTATCAATGTGGGGACGAGAAAAGATAGAAAAAGGCTGCAAGTTAGGACCATGATAGCGAGAGAAAGAAAGGACAAGATTGATTGCCTTGCTTGCATGAATATATCGATGTGTTTGCATGAATATATAGTGGTGCACAAACTCCCGTTATTGCTCGGGTACAAGCCGGTAAAATAGAAATTGAGGAGGATGAGACCGGATATGCTAGTCAAAGTCAAAGAAGAGGTCATCGGGTAGTTTGAAACGGGGTTTCGAAAGTAGTCGAATACCCAACTTGGGTATCCAACATCCTAGTGGTAGAAAAGAAAAATGAAAAGATCCGAATGTGTATCGATTTTAAAAATTTAAACAAAGCCGATCCTAAATATGACTTTTCATTACCACACATCGATATGTCGGTAGACAATGTCGTAAAGAATTCAACTTATTCTTTATGATGGATTTTACGGGTATAATCGGATCAAGATGACAAATAAGGATATGGATAAAACAACATTCATCACATCATGGGGAACTTATTGTTACAAAGTCATGTCTTTCGGATTGAAAAATGCTTGGAGCAACTTACCAAAGAGCCATAGTCACCTTATTTCATGATATGATGCACAAGGAGATGGAAGTATATGTGGATGATATGATTGCCAAAACAAAACCCGAGGATGATCATGTTGTAACCCTAAGGAAGCTATTTGAACGACTACGGAAGTATCACTTGAAGTTGAATCCTACTAAATGCACCTTTGGGGTCAAGTTAAGAAAGCTATTAGGCTTTGTTGTGAGTAATCGAGGAATAGAAGTGGATCTCGATAAAGTCAAAGCTATTCGGATGATGCCACCACCAAGAAGTGAAAGAGAAGTCAAGGGATTCTTGAGTCGACTCAACTACATAGCTCGATTCATTTTCCAACTTACGGTGACTTGTGAACCTATATTTTGATTGTTAAGAAAGAAGAACTCGGGAATTTGGGATGACGCTTGTCGACTATTTTTGATAAGATCAAATGGTATTTACGTAACCCTCATTTACTAGTGTCACCTAGGGGTGTGCAAACGGTTCGGTTAATCGAAAATCGAATAAAACCGAATCAAATTATGAAATTTGGTTCGATTTTAAATGTAAAATTATACAATATAAAATTGAACTAAAAAAACCAAAATTATTTCGGTTCGGTTTGATTTTTAGAAAAAAAATTTCGATTTCGATCGAAAAGCTGAAATAAATAGTAAAACATTTACTAATTTCTAAATCCCTAACTTTTCAATCTTCATTCTTGCTGAAACCGAAACACACATTCATGACTCTTCGGTTCTTCTTTTTTCTTTCACTTTTCCCTAACCTCCTTCGACTTCATTATTTTGTTCTCAAGTCTCCACTCTCCGAGTTTTTCACTTTTCTAATTCAACCTTTTTCCCCGTGCTCGATCACTTTTTGAAGCTCATTTATCATCAAGGCGAGTTGTCCCCTTTAAATTGATGGAGCCAAAATTAATAGCGAGGACACGAGTACACTTTATGATATCTTTTCTAAGTGGTTCGTATCATTTAAGAAATCGAAAAGACTCCTATCTAATCGAAACATGTAGTGGTATAATCTATCTATTGAGTCGGCCAATTCATTCGGTAACCAAATTGAAATTCAAGATGTTACTTCATTGGCTAGTGGACTAAGTGCTAGTACAAAACATCTCTATGTAATGATTTTTTTTACGAGCAAAATATTTTGGTTAAAATTGAAATATTTTGAAACCAAACCAAAATAATTTGGTTATAAACCGAATTTACCAAATTTATTTTGATTCAATTTTGGTTTTTATTTTTCTTAATTCGATTAACCGAAAACCAAACCGAATTGTATAAAACCGAACCGTTTAATCGAATGATCACCCCTAGTGTCGTCTATTCTCGATCGACCATTGATTTTATAGGCGATGGTCATCGAGACAAGCAATGGGTTGTGTTTTGGGTCAATAAGATGATACTTGGAAGAAAAGAACAAGTTATTTATTATTTGAGCAAGAAGTTCACGGATCGTGAATCTAGATACGGTACGATGGATAAAATGTGTTGCGGTTTAGTATGGAGTGCTCGAAGGCCGAGACGAGTATATGCTATACTACACAACATGGTTGATCTCAAAAACGAGACCCTTTAAAATACATCTTCGAGAAATCATATTTATCTAGTAAGATTGCAAGGTGGCAAGTTCTATTGACGGAATATGATATTGTTTATATGATAAGAAAATCGGTAAAAGGCCGGTGCAATTGCGGACCATTTGGCGAGATAATGTAGTTGAAGATTATGAGCCTTTAGATTTTAATCTTCCCGATGAGAACATCATTGCTATTGAGATCGGGTCCGATGAGAAAAAATAGACCATGTATTTTGATAGGGCCGTAAATATATTTGGTAATAGTGTGAGGGCAATGCTAATCTCTCTCGAGGGTAAACACTATCCCATAGCCATCCGACTTTAATTTGGTTGTACCAATAATATAGCGAGAATATGAGGCATGCATACATGGTTTAGAGGCCACTAGAGAAAGAGGAATCATAAAACTCGAGGTACATGGGGATTCAATGGTTTAGAGGCTACTAGAGTTTGATGAAATCGAGTTTACGCATCTAGGGTAGGATAAAAATTAATTTGTCGATGCATTAACGACTTTGGCCTCGATGACCAAAGTTGATCGAGGGGTCGAATACGAGCTTATTTGTATTGAAGTTTGAAACACACTCGCATACTTGTTGTGTTATAGAAGAGGAAGTAGATGGGAAGCCATGGTATCATGATATTAAAACCTTTATCGAAAGTCGAGAATATCCTATGGGAGCATCCAAAACGAGATAAGAAGACTTTAAGAAGGATGGCTATGGATTTTTATCTTAATGGCAAGGTTTTGTATAAAAGAAGATTTGATGGTACACTTCTCAAATGCTTGGATGAAAAAAAGGCCAAGAAAACAATTGAAAAAGTCCATGGAGGAATCTGTGTAACACATGCAAATGGACATACTATGACTCGTCGGATACAATAGTGTGGTTATTTCTAGATGACCATGGAAAGAGACTGCATAGAGTATGTTCGAAAATGCTATAAATGCCAAGTTTATAGAGATAAGATCAATGCTCCTCTAACACCACTCGCATAACATGGTATCTCCTTGGCCATTTGCTCTGTGGGGTTTAGATGTCATTGGACCAATCAATCCTAAAGCAAGCAATGATCATTGTTTCATCATGGTTGCGATCGATTACTTTACCAAATGGGTTGAAGCTACCTCTTATGCTAATGTCACCCGGAAAGTTATCCAGCGATTTATAGAGAAGAATTTGGTTTATCGGTATGGCTTACCGAAGCGAGTGGTCACCGATAATGCTACGAATTTTAATGAGAGAATAATTACGGAACTATGTAAACGTTGAAAGATTAAGCATTTGAACTCAACACCCTATAGACCTTAGATGAATGGGGCGATCGAAGCGACGAAACAAGAACATTAAGAAGATTATACGGAAGATGGTTATCACATATAGAGACCGACATGAAATGCTCGCATATGCCTTACATGCTTATCGTACAACCGTCAAGACGTCAACGGGAGCCACCTCATACTCTTTGGTTTATGGCATGGAGACGATGATGCCTTTAGAAGTGGAGATTCCTTCTCTTAAAATACTTATGGAAACATAGTTAGAAGATGTTGAGTGGGCCAAAATCAGATATGAACGAGTTAAACGTGATTAGTGAAAAGAGGTTAGCGACCATTTGTCATGCGTAGATGTATCAAAAGAGGATGGCTAAAGCTTATGATAAGAAGGTCAAACCAAAAGAATTTTGAGAATGAGATCCGGTTCTTAGAAAAGTTTTGCCAATGACTGTAGAGGATAAGAGTAAGTAGTCACCTAATTATGAGGGTCCATATGTAGTCGGGAAAGTTTTCTTAGGAGGTGCACTTCTATTAGCAACTATGTACGGAGATAACATAGTTAAGCTTATAAACTCGGATGTAGTGAAGAAGTATTATGCTTGAAATGTTATTGTCACTTTCTCCATGAAATAAAAGGCGAAATTCGAGCCAAAATATGCATTGCATTATTTTGCATCCTTGTTTTCTTTCTTTTCTATCTCAAATATTCCTCACTTACCTTATTTCCCACATGATCTCTATTAATATTATTTATAAATTGATACATAAGATAATTAAGTTGTCATGGCGAGTATCTTACTAAAAAAAAAGAGTCAAGCTCCAATGAACCCGAAAGATACTAAGGTCATATATGCTTTTCCAAATCAAATCGACAAAGGGAATTCACTCTTGAGTAAGCAAAGCGGTCAAGATTTCAATTGGGAGGTAATCACTCGACATTCTATTTAGCTAAAACAAAGACGAGATAAAATGATGAGTCCGGTAGAGGGGACGAGATGTATCCAGTCGATGCTCGAGAAATGTCATGCAAATCCAACGATTGATCATTTAAAAACAAAATTACCGATACAATAACTCTCATACAGAAAAGGAGCACTCGAAACCTCTCGTGATGGTTACATGACATGTGTCCAAATCAAATGTCCTATCTAAGCATCATCTCATCATGAAGCTCATTAGAATGATACTCATTAGACTATATAGTTTGCCATTAGAATAAAGAAAGGCCATATTTGAAAATTTTATCTTACTTAAATCAAGTCTCTCATTTGAAGTCCCATTTTGAGCCTTTGGTTTATTTCATAATAACCTAGACTACGATCACCCTTATACTAGGGGCGAGAATGCTAAAAAGCTATAAAAAAAATCTCATTATCGGAAGACATTGATCTAAAAAAAAAAAAACTTATTGCTAAAGAACTCGCCTTCCTTTAAAATAAAAAAAAGCTCAAAAGTTCAAATTCAAAACGAGAGGAATGCGATCAAATCAAATTCTCTCTTAAAAAAAGGAGGGGGACTCTTACATGGAAAGAGTTTTGTCTTGCGTCATAAGATCCATTTTGAAATATGAAAAGAAAAGGCGAGTTCAAGTTAGCCAAACATCGACATCGGATATGTCTAAAAAAAAGTCAAAAAAAAAAACAAAAGCTTTTGCAGAGTGATTCCATGTCAACAAAACCTTAAAACACTATTTGAGTCATGATTATCCGTTCTTCAAGAAACCCATACCATAACCAACGTTACGTGGCAATGAAAGCCCTTTCTAACTAAAGGTGACCTATAAGTCGGATGAGTCTTAGCCTATGAGCATTTGTGATAGAATTTTGTGAAAAAATAGATAGTCAAAATCGAGACACATGTCATGTGAAATCACAATGAGTATCAAAGTATAATAATTCTCCAAGGAACAAAAGCTCACCCTTTTCCTCATATTAAAGATCTCTTTTCATAAGCCAATTATTCATAAGAACATAAATACAAAAGAAAAAGCACCAAGTTGATCATATCGTAGCATTTGCATGATAAGTCTCCGAAGTACACATATGGATGTGTCCGAACTCGGAACCTAACATCTCTAATTGAAATCTAGCTAGCTTTCCTTATGGAGGAGGAATTTGTGAAATGCAAACATTTTGATATGCATATGGGACCTTAGGTCACAAAGAAAGTCAACAAAAAAGAAAAGAAAACATATATCAAATACGATATTATCAAGTGCAAACAATCAATTAAATGGTTGATCATAATAGGGAATGGCTACTACTTTCAATGGGATAGAATGGTCGAGTTATCTCAATATACATCCGAAGGAATAGATAAGCCCAAGTTTATCGAAAGGATAAAACCCGATCGGGGGCAAAGTCATAGTGCTCGGATCACAAATAGAGATCCAACATTGAAACTTTGATAACCGGAAGAGAAAGGTCAAAAGGGAGTTGAGTGGAGTAGCTTATGTTTCTTACGGGTATCTCAACTAACCATCATCTCAAGTTTTGTTTTAGGTAAGGTCACCTCACAATAAACCACCGCCCAAGTGCGAAATCCAAAAATCAATCATCAATCCTCACTTTCGGGTATGATCACTAAATTCAGTTCATTGCTTCAATCAAGATTGCTTAGCAATCATTGCATATTTATTTTTCCAAGGTAGGTCGCCTTTAACGAACACGACCATGTATTGCATATATAATTTTTCATGTACTCGCATATTTATTTTTCTAAGGTAGGTCGCCTTTAACGAACATGACCATGTATTGCATGTTTACTTTTCCAAGGCGAGTTGCCTTTAACGAACACGATCATGTGTTGCATGTTTACTTTTCCAAGGTAGGCCGCCTTTAACGAACACGACCATATACTGCATATTTAATTTTTCATGTATTGCATATTTACTTTTCCAAGAAAGGTCGCTTTAATGAACATGACCATGTACTCGTATATTTAATTTTTTATGTATTGCATATTTACTTTTTACGAATTGTATATTTATTTTTCTAAAGAAAAAAAAAGTTTACCCAAAAAAAAAATCTTTATGAGCTTATTACACGAAATTCTTTACAAGCTTATTATATAAAGTCATTGAAAAGCCTATTTTTTCATTCGACTTTGTGTCATAAGCATTGTAAAAAAATGATAAAAAAAGAAAAAGAAAAAAAAGAGAGAAATTGATCAATTTTACTTTTAAGGATTTAATCATGATTTTATTTAAAAGTATTATGAGCCAATTTATAAATACTAGAAAGGTAGGGAAACTATAAAAGGAAATTAATGGAGAATTAAAAAACAATTGAAACTTAAGGGACTAAAATAATTATCAAAAAGGACTTAATTGTAGAAAAATTAAAATTGAGAAGGACCTAATTGAAAGGAGGGAGCAAATGACAAGACGAACTTGACACTTTGGCCATGGACGATCCGTTCTTTGGTATATATTAGTATTCATCTCCTTCTTTAAAGAAGGAGATGAACACGAGCATTAGCAGTTTGTTACAAACCGTAACAAACTGCCATTCTCCACTCCTCACACGTTTTTTTCTTTTTCTTTTTCTTTTTCTCTCCACTCCACCCTCGTACGTCTCTATTCCTCTCCATCGATCACCACCTTCCCCATTCCTCACAACTCCCGCACCACGAACCGCACTCTTAACTCCCCACGATCGGTCATCCTTCCCCTTACAAACTGCTATACCGGTATCCACAACCATTCCGCCTATAAATAGGTAGTAGCTAGAAGAAAACGAGTCGAAAAGAAGAGGAAGGAAAGATAGAGAGAGAACGAAAGAGAGAAAGCATGAGAGAAAAAAAAGTATAGTAGAGAAAAAAAGAAGAACAGAGAGCAATAGCAAGGATACAAAGAATCTAAAAGGAAAGGAAAGATATTCACTCTCGATTCAAGCAAAGTTCTAGTCCGCCATCACAACACTCTTGTTAAATTCCCGGTTCCAAACCCCGTTCCATACTGTCATGATCGATCCGAATATACCTTTCACCCTTATTTGTTCCGCATGTTCTTAAAATTAGACTCGTCATTTGTTTCGTTTTCTATTCTTGGTTTCCTTCGTAAGAGAAATCAATGGATGATGGTTTTAATTTGTAGTATCACGTAAATGGAAAAGAGACAAGTGAGTCTAGGCTATAATTCGGACCAAGGCAAATTTTTTTTTTTTTAAAAAAACTATGGGCCTATTAGTTTGAATTTGTGATTCTCTCGGTTATTGTTTTAACTAGAATTTTTTTGGTCCTAAAAAATAAAGAGTAACGGATCCGTAAATATTTTTTTTTAGACTTCATCTTAATTAGGCTACCATGAGCATTTTATGTTTAATTTTTAGATATGTTGCGTAGGGTGATTCGTGAATTGTGATTTTTAAATTTTTTTAACAAATTTTATTTTATTTTATTTTATTTTTTTATTTTTTCGATAACTAAGATGTTCTTCGACACGCTGGTTGTGTCAAGACTCAAAAAGTGGATTCGATGTTTGAATCGACGTGTCTCCCGACGAAGGGGTCCGATGATCATTTCAATACGATGCCACGCTCAAAAATAAAAATATATTTTTTGACTTGGAAATTAGAGTTTTTTATTTTTTAAAAAAATAATAATAATTTGACACAAATAAAATGCTTTAGGAGATGAATTTAGGACTAGACCAAACATGGTACCTTTCTTTTGAAAAGGCGTTTTTGGGTGATCTATATCTTTCCAAAACGTAACTAACTCCTTGCCTTAAAATCTCCGAACCGAGTGTCCATTTTAGGTTTCTAGTTCTTTCAATACTAGGTGGCAACTCCAAACTTGTAAATAACTCTGTAAATACACAAATTCTTAATTTTTTGGGAGCCCCGTCCGATGTCGGATAGCGATATTAATTTTCACTAATTAGCCCTTAATTCTTTTTTAATTGTTCCCTCCAAAATTCCCGAAATTCATAAATTAGTCCACAAAAATTTAAAATTAATTACAAATAAAACCCTTAATAATAAAATCCAAAATTAATTCTATCTTTTTGTATTTTTTTCTTTGTCCTTTTTTTTTGTATTTACAAAAATGATGAATGGAAAAATAAACCTAAAATTAAAAACTACACAAAACCTAATAATAAGAATGAAAATAAAAATTCATGATAAAATCTGCACTATGCAAAAATAAAAAATTGTAAAAAGATCTAAAATAATTATGTGGGGTCAAATTCGGAGTTATGATAGAAAAGATTAGAGGACAAAACAAAGAATTTTACATGGAAAAGAAATTGAAAAAAAAGAAAAAGAAAAAGAAATATGTATAGAAAAACTAATTAGTTAAGGCCGTGAGAAGGGCGTGGTGCGGTGGTGGGTCAGACTAGTCCTCATTCCAAAACTGGCCCATGCTTTGATCTGAGAGAATGACGAAGTTTGCTATTTCCAGGTAGCTTACCGACTATATTTTGTCTTTTTCATTTGGCAATAAGGGTAAACTTTGGCCCACTTTTGTTGGTCAGATTCTTATGAGGCAGTAGTTTAATGCCTTCCTAATTGCAGGTCGTATTTGCCTTCTTTAGTTTGTTCTCCTTGCAAGCTCAGGACACCCTAATCTAGCAACCCTCGATTCAGTCCCCAAAAAGTTTACCAGGCAGCCGGCAGATATATATCATCAGAATTCACAAGAAATGGCAGGGTTGTTTGACAAGCAGGCAGCTATATATTTAGATGCAAGGCCAAGATATCCAAGCAGATGGTTCTCAATGCTGGCTGCTCTCACCCCCAACCACTCTTTGGCCTGGGACGTTGGCACTGGCAATGGTCAAGCTGCTATTGGTGTTAGTTCCCCCTCTCTTTTTAAAGACTCAAATGAATAAAGCTATATATATACTGAGATCTTATTAGTTTGGTTATGAAAGATCTGGCATGAATTGAGAACTGTTTTCTTATGCTACTTCGCGTAAACTTTTCTGACTATTTTAATACAATGTCTGTCCTTTGCAGGTTGCTAAGCATTACAAGCAAGTGATCGCAACTGATATAAGTGAAGAACAGTTAAAGCAAGCCATACCACATTCCCAAGTTCAATATCTGCACACCCCATTGTCAATGTCTGATGAGGAGATAGTGGACTTAATTGGGGGTGAAAATTCTGTTGATTTAGTCACTGTGGCTGCAGCTTTGCATTGGTTTGATCTTGAAAAGTTCTATCCTATTGTCAAGCGTGTTCTAAGAAAGCCAGGAGGTGTACTTGCAGTTTGGGGCTATAACATCAACATCATCCAAGTTAGCCCAGAAGTTGATCCTCTCTTGAACAACTTGTTTGAGAAAACTTATCCTTTTCAAAACCCAAATCGCATGTACGCAATTGATGCTTACAAGACACTTCCATTTCCATTCGAAAGTGTAGGAGTAGGGTGCGAGGGGCAGTCAATGGAGTTAAACATGCCACAGGAGATGTCATTTGAGGGACTTTTGAAGCTGTTAAGGTCATTTTCACCCGTCATTACAGCTAAGGGAGAAGGTGTGGATTTATTGTGTGAAGAAGTTGTCAAGGAACTCGAGAGGGCTTGGGGTGGGAATGATCTGACTAGAACAGTCAACTACAGATCATATATGCTTGCAGGAAAAGTGAAGCTGTAAATGAAAATGGTTGTATTGCTTTGTTTTTAGAGTTTGGAGCTCTAAATTCTAATTGATTGGTTAGAAGTGTCAACTATATACTGATCATATTTGCCTTTCTTCAGTTTTAGATTAGTTGGTGAAATGACAGATAATTCAACCAATGAATAATGCTTATTTCATGAATTATAGTGTCTCAAAGCTAAGTGCAACCAAATTAATGATGCAAAAATGTTGCAGATTCTACCACTGTTAGTTTCCCTCTGGCTCTGGTAGATTTTCTTGTCATGTAATGGACACAAATCACAATCTGTCATTAAATAGCCAGAAACAAATAATTATTATTATGATTAACTGGACATTCGATTTTTTATGGAGTAATTTATAGCCTAGTCCCTCTAGTTTTCAAAACTAAATTAATTAGTCTCCCTTGTTTAATTATTTAGTCTTTATATTTTTAAATTTTCTTTTAATTTAAATCTTTTTTTTTTCAACTTTTTTTTTAATAAATATAAAAATATAAAAGGGTTTATGAGAAAAGATGATTTTTTTTTTGAAATAAAATAATATTAAATTAAATGTGCTCAAAATTCACTAAATAGTTAATTTTTAAAATAGGGATTAATTAATTTATTTCTTAAAATTATTGGACTAATTTATAATTTACTCCATGATAATTTTGTTTTTTTTTTTTTCCTTTTTCACCAAACGACGTCCTTTTGTTGGTAATTTTTCATTAGAAAAAAAAAAAAAGTTTCCGGGCTGTGTTCACCTAACCCAGCTCGCCTGCTTGGGTTTCCAGGCCCAAGTTTGAAGGCCTGACTGGTACCGGCCTCTTTTGTTTTGTTTTGTTTCTGTTTTTGTTTTTTATTTGTTTCCTTTTTTATTAATCTTTAAAGGATTTTAAAATTTTTAAATAATACTTAATGACATATATATTATTTTAAAATATTTTATTCTTTCCATAATTTTTATTCTACAATAAAATCAAATCTTTCATCATAAGGAATAGAAAATATAATAAACTATCATTCTAATATTAACAAAAAAAAAAAAAAAAAACGTAAAACTAATGTTCACATAGACGCAATTTACTTGAATTAAATATTCATACGCCAACCTTTCTTTTTTTTTTTTTCAGCTGCATCTCTCTGTTTTCTCTTCGTCTTTTATTTTTTGCCCTCTTCTTTATTGTATTTTGCTTTATTACCATTGAGTGCTTTCGGGCTATTACTTTTTTATCTATCTTTGGATCCTTTAGCTGTAGCTTGTTTGTCCTCTTCAGATATTTTCTTTCAAGAGCATTTAATGCTCTAGCAACTTGAATTTTCTTCTATGTTTCTTTGCCATTGTTGTTAATTTTTTAACCTCTCATTTCTTTCATCATTTTTATACCCATGTGATGCTAACTTCTGCTTTTTTCTTTTTAATATCGAATATATTTAACAAATAATTTTCATCATTTTTAGCCTCATCGTCATCATCCAAATAAATTATTCTACCTTTTTTTTTTTTACAAGTAAGGCCTATTTTGATCTATATTTTAAAACGAATTCCTAATAAAAAATTAACAATATATCAAGACATATTTATACCTACCTAAACTTTATTATCGAATATATTTAATTAATTGTCATGAGTTGACCAATTAATAAATGAAATTGAAAACAATAAAACTATTATAAATGATTAAAATGAACAAATGAGCATTATCTTTTATTTTGTCCCAAACATCTTTATTTACTTTGTTCTTAGAATATCATTAAAATTTACTAAATACACATATCCTTATAATTCAGACGTTCTTTGCGTTTAATTCTCAAAATATTTTTTTAACTTGATTTATCATAATGAGTGATTAGATTATCGATTTTCATAACAAATAAATAAACAAATAAATAAATAAGCGTTGCTTTCGATGAACAAATAAATGAAGACTTCCACTTGCTTTCAATTATTAATTCTTTTTTTTTTAAATACATTTATTGAACATGTCCTCAAAGATTTTACATAATTATTTAGTTACACGAAAATATATACTTGCATATTTTTGGATGAATGAAATGACAAACTGTAATCGGCTAAACATCTCTTTTTTCTTTATAACTTATATGTGCCTTTTGCTTTGCTACTCAAGTGTTATTGATGTTATTAAATCTTCATATACATTCTTCTTATTATCGTTAAAAAACATACCATCTATCATCGCTCAAATTTATCATCAAAACAACAAAAGAAATCAAATTCGAACCTTTTAAATCCTTCAAACTTCCTTATCTTCTTACGAAACAAGTAAGAATAGTTTGTCATTCATGGTTCATTTTACAGCGGTGTGTGTGCACATTAATCTAGTTTAGGACTACAAAAGTTAAGAGATTATAAAATTCCTTAATATTATCTTCCTTTATAAAAAAAGGAAACCTTATACATATTTTTGGAGATAAATAGATTTTATTCATTTAACTCAAATAATAAAGGGAACTTATTTATATAATTCGTTTTAAATCATGAAAATTAATAAAACAAAAATGTATTTGCATAAAAAATTAACTAAGATCAAGGAAATTTACTGAAATGAAAATATAAATTCAATTTTTCAAAAAAAAAAAAAATTATGGATGTAAAAATAATTAGCTTATTTGTTGGAAAATTTAAAATACAACTTATTTTTTTATTAAGAGACCATACATCATATTGCATACATACATAGATAAAAGGATCACCTTAGATAGTTATTTTTTAGATGTATTTTTGAGTCCTTGAAAAACATAAAACCCTATTTTGTATAGATGCCCTACCCTCCATGAAAAAACTTTTGGATCCATTATAAATTGGGAATTTGTTTTTAAACCGTCAACTAAATAATTCAGAATTCATCAATTTAATGTGCAATCCATTTTCTTTTTAATCATAGAATTAAATTTTGTTAGGTTTAATTTTATAATTTAAGTATAGTTAATTAAAAAACTCTAACATATTTTTTTAGTAGATAAGCAATATATATATGTGTGTGTGTGTGTGTGTGTGTGTGTGTGTGTGTGTAAAACTAATTGTATTTTGAAAAAAAAATACCTAAAATGGAAATTAATTATAAAAGGAATTTTTGTGAAAAAAAAAAAAAACAAAACGAATAGAAATTATGGTGAAAAATTAATTTTATATTTTAAGTGTAGTTTTTTCTTCTAATTTTACTTCTCTTGCATTGACCGTTGTCCCACATACAACAACGTGAGAGGGCAATTAAATTAAGAAAAATAACTTTTATAAAACTAGCAAGTAAAAGTTCAAAAAAATCAAACTAAGCAAAGCCAACCAAAAAAGAAGCAGAAAAATTGGAGAAGCGATTACTTGAATGATAATCCTTGGCCAATGGACAGAATCTTCAATACAAAATTTTGTAGGTTGGAGGTCCAATTTTCCAACTTTTGCATAAGCCATGACATGGGAATTAAAAAGAACAGTCTCCAAGACCCTTCTTATATATATACATGGAGTTCCTATGCATCTTTGACAAGTCTTGAGATCGATACATATTATACAGAGAATTTACTTGGAAAAAGAAAAGAAAAGAAAGAATATCCTCTTTCATTGAAGATAAGGAGATGGCAGGTTTGTTTGACAAGCAGGCAGCAATATATTTGGATGCTAGGCCAAATTATCCAAATGAATGGTATGCTATGCTGGCTGCTCTCACCCCTCACCACTCCTTAGCTTGGGATGCTGGTACTGGCAATGGACAGTCAGCTCTTGGTGTTAGTTCTCTGTCTCCCTCTCTTAAATTTTTATTTCTTTCTTGTTTGTACTTTAGATCTGGATAAACATGATATCTTTTTATCATTAATTTTTTTTTAATTAATATGTTTCAGCTTATTCAGAAAATTAATCGTCATCATTACAAACTATTAATTAGTGTCTACCAAGAGGCCATAATATTGCAACGAATGCTCGTTTTGCTTGCCATAATTTAAGCAAAAAATTTGTTACTTGCAGGTTGCGGAGCATTATGAGCAAGTGATTGGCACCGATATAAGTGTAGAACAGCTAAAACATGCTGTGCAACATCCTAGAGTCCAATACTTGCATACCCCATTATCCATATCAGATGATGAGCTAGTGAACTTAATTGGTGGTGAGAATTCTGTTGATTTGGTCATAGTAGCTGAAGCTGTGCACTGGTTTGACTTGCCAAAATTCTACGCAGTTGTTAAGCGAGTTCTTAAGAAACCAGGCGGTATAATTGCAGTTTGGGCCTATAATGACATGAATGTAAGTCCTACCTTTGATGCAATCAAGAAGAGCTATCGAGAAGCCTGTAAACCTTACTGGAACCCCAAATGCCAAGTACGCATTAGATGGCTATAGGACACTTCCATTTCCCTTTGAGAATGTGGGATTAGGGTGTGAAGGGGAACCCTTATTGCTAGACATAGCGAAGGAGATCTCATTGGAGAGATACTTGGGGGTACTGAAATCAACATCAACATACAATACTGCCAGGGAACTAGGTGTGGATTTGTTGTCTGAGAAGCTAATTAAAGAGCTTGAAGGTGCTTGGGGTGGCCCTCGTGAATTGGTCAGGTCTGTAACTTACAAGGCCTTCATGCTTGCCGGAAAAATCAAGCTGGACGGTGAAGAATTTCCAAAGAACCTCTAATCTAGTTAATTTGATTGAATGAAATATATGTACGAGAACGGGATGGAGGTGGCATTTACATGAACACTTGCGACTGAATCATGAAAGCTCAATCTCAGACAAACAAATCAAGCAAGACATGCACAGTTATGAAACAAGCATGGTTTTCTTCATTTATGCAATCTATATACTTTTACTTTGCAATGCTGTCCTACGTCTCAAGAATTGTTCGGCTCTTCAACTTAGTGGAGAAGTCGTTATTATTCTATAACCAGCTAATAGTATAGTAAAGCCAGTGTCTAAATGAACAGCCTTTTCGGGCTGGTTGTAAATTGTAATGATCAGAATCCTCTAGTCTTATGTAATTCTACTTGGAGTAAAATGAACTATGCTAGCATTAAAGAAATGGGTGAGCAGAGTAAAATATACACAAGCTTAGATGTTAGAGTTTAGGATACAAAGAAATACAGAACCAAAACACAAGCAAGCAATCCACATCGATCCATACTATGAATTAATCAAATCATGAATAGTATTATAAGAAACACATCCTTTCCATGACGATAAAAATGCTACGTTTTTTTTTTAAAAAAATTCTCATAAACAAAACCATATTCTCTCATAAATAATCAATTTTATTTTTAATTGTTAAGTGACTGGTGGATTTTCTAACCTAACCATACTGAGTTAGCAAATGAATAGTGTGGAAAAATTGGTCACGCTAATTAGAAAACACACATTTATATTTGGAACAATCCTCTAAGCTAGGAAAAATAACAAAACAAGAAATTCTTCAACTACACATGTTTTTCCATGTAGCTATGGTTGTGGCTGAAAAGGAATCCAAATGACAGAATCTATGCAAAATCTGTTATGCAAGTAGTTTTCTAAAGGCACCAGATTTTATTTTGATTTGAAGTGAAGATTTATAAGTCAAGAAAATCTTGGAATTTTATTGGCTAACAAAGACTCTGCAAATGAGTTAAGATTGTTAGAAATCCATTGGATGCTTGTTGAAGAAAAGAAGGCAGAATAGTCAAGATGTGGTTGTGGCTGCTGTCATGTCAGTTTTGAATTGAAAATAAGTTAATTTTGGTTTTTTTCAATTTAAATTTATATTTCCATGGAAATTTTGGATTGGTTCGGAGAGCTCCTGAGTCAATATGAGCCTGCATACCTCCACTCATAATGTAAGATCAGTCTCAATGAAAGAAAAGCAAAACCAAGATTAGAGAAAGAGTCATTCAAAGGTGACAAGCAAGCTGATCTGTACTTGGATGCAAGACCAAATTATCCAAACCAATGGTATTCAATGATGGCTGAACACACCCTTGATCACTCTTTGGCTTGGGATGTTGGCACTGGAAATGGTCAAGCTGCTCTTCATGGTAGTTCTCACTCTCTTTTCTTCTTTTCTGTAGCTGAAAAGTATATGTCAATTGTAACAAATTCTTGATTTTCTAATTATCCCTTAATGATCAGATGATTGCACTGAGTTAACTATATATATATATATATATGACCATATTGAATTCCTTTTTGGGTTCTTTATTCATTTTTTTTTTTTGGCACTTCTGTAATCATATATCTTCAAATTGTTTGATTGTCAGCTAGAAATTTAAATTCATTTTCAGAAACAGGACAAAAAAAAAAAAAAAAAGACAAGGGATGAGAGTGATCATATGTTTCAAAATTAGAAACCGATCAAAAGGGTGGTGATCAATTTTACTAGTGACATGTAAGTATGTTGACTTCTCTAGTTCTTAAGGGACTAGACTTGGGTCATTTCCCATCAGCATTTTTTTGTCCACTACTATAATTCAGTTGCTTGATTGCTGTGATTGTGCCTTAACTTGCTATTACTTGAGATCTACAGAAGTTATCCATTTCGATTCGAATTCAATTATTTGAATTACAACATTAGGCATCTGGAAGATTGGATCTGATTCACATAGCAATATGAAATAAATCTGTCATGTCTAAACCATAACCTCAGAATCTTACTATGAGTTTGTTTGCAATTTAAGTGTTCTCTTTATGTTTGGGAAACCCTTTTTTTTTTTTCCCTTCAGAATTGGATGAAGTTCTCAGGCTCACTTTCCATTCTGCCATTTCCCAGGAATCACTTTCCACACAGCCATTCCATTTACAAGTTCATGGCTTGAAGAAAGTTGTTGGATCAAGTGTTTTAGCTTTTTTTGCTAGGCTGCTGAGCATTATGAGCAAGTGATTGGAACTGATGCGAGCGAAGCCCAGTTAAAACGTGCAATGCCACATCCACTGGTTCGATATATTGACATCCCATTATCCATGACTGACGAGGATCTAGTGACCTTGTTTGGTGGTGAAAATACTGTGGATTTGTTGACTTTAGCGCAAGCTGTGCATTGGTTTGACCTGAACAAGTTTTCTTCCCAGGTCACACGCCTTCTGCGAAAACCTGGACGTGTACTTGCGGTTTGGTGATACAATATTGCTGTTAGTCTGAATTCAGTTATAGTTGGTGTTCTTGCCTCCATTCACAGTGAAAGTGCAATATTTCTTCCCAAAATGAAGTGCTTTCATGGTCATTTGAGGATTTTTTTTTTATGATGTTGAGTTCATGGTCAGCATGGATATTTATTATTAATATTTATTATTAGAATAACTATTGTAAATATACAATAATTATTCTTAAAGCATTTTAAAATTTCTGATGGTCAGCAAGGCATGCATACGAGCCAATGACCAAGCTCTGAAGAGTACTCGTTGACTAATTAGAACTGTGTCAACTACAAGGCTTTTATGCTTGCTAGAAAAGCTAAGCTATAAGGCTTTTTTTTTTTCTTTCTGACTTGGGTCCTTAATTTTTTTAATTCTTAATTAAATTCTTTCGTTGGTTAATCTCAGAAAAAATTTTAAAACTTTTTTTTGGATCAAGAATTCAAGTAATTAGATAACCAATTATTTGATTTACAACCATAGGCATCTAGAAGATCGGATCTGATTCTCATAGCAATATGAAATAAATCTGTCTGTCTAAACCATAACCTCAGAATCTTAGCATTGAAAGATTACTATGAGTTTGTTTGCAATTTAAGTGTTCTCTTTATGTTTGGGAAACCTTTTTTTTTTTATTTTTTTCCTGAGAATTGGATGAAGTTCTCAGGCTTACTTTCCATTCTGCCATTTCCCAAGAATCACTTTCCACACAGCCATTCCATTTACAAGTTCATGGCTTGAAAAAAGTTGTTGGATCAAGCGTTTTAGCTTTTCTTGCTAGGCTGCTGAGCATTATGAGCAAGGGATTGGAACTGATGTGAGCGAAGCCCAGTTAAAACGTGCAATGCCACATCCACAGGTTCGATATATTAACACCCCATTATCCATGACTGACGAGGATCTAGTGACCTTGTTTGGTGGTGAAAATACTGTGGATTTGGTGACTGTAGCGCAAGCTGTGCATTGGTTTGACCTGAACAAGTTTTATTCCCAAGTCACACGCCTTCTACGAAAACCTGGAAGTGTACTTGCGGTCTGGTGCTACAATATTGCTGTCAGTCCTTCATTTGATGCAGCATTTAAGCGATTTCATGACTCAACTCTTTCTTCTTGGAACCCGAATGCCCAGTACGTATTTGATAGCTATAAGAAACTCCCATTTCCTTTTGAGAGTGTTGGTTTAGGATCTGAAGGGAAACCATTAGAACTTGACATACCAAAGGAGCTGTCACTTGAGGGATTTGCGAAGATGGTGAGTTCATGGTCAGCAGTGATTACAGCCAAGGACAAAGGTATAGATTTGTTGTCCAAGAGTGTTGTGGAAGAGCTGGAGACTGTTTGGGGTGGAGCTAAACTGGTTAGGTTATAAAAAAACATAAAGCATTATAAAAAAATCATGAAAGAGCCACAAGTCTATAAATACAAGCAGTATTTGCAATAATAAGAAAGCTCTCATAATATTTTTAAAAATTTCAACACATTTAAAACTTTTAAACATTAGATTATAAATAATAACTTATAGTTATAATCAAAATATATTGATAAATTTATAGATTAATATTTTACCTCTCTAGTTTTATTTTATATATACAGCTCGTGTCTATTACCTTTAAATATTAATTTTTACGAGAACATTATGTCTAGATAAAAAAATCTCAGTTTGTAATCAGTTTTTTCATCAATAAACATAAATTTTCTTTTAAACTTTGATAATTAAATTTGCAACCATTTTTTTTTTATATATATCTTTTTGTTAGAAAGTGCTCTTAGTTGGGGGAGACATAAAAAAACCCACAAAACAGGTTCATAAATATTCCAAATCATCGAGGCATTTTTATTTATGAAGCACGGCAAATCAATCAAATTGGTTGGCTAATGTACTCTATGTCATTGGTGAGATTTTGAATTTTGGCTCACCAACTCAAAGACAATGGAGACGACCTAACAATTGTCCTACCAAATAAAGAAGAACGTTTGACTTACGACATTAATAAAGTCCTCTCGACAAAAAAAGAAGTTAGTAGAAGCGCCTTTGTATATGGATAAGTCCTCTGTTGAGTTAAAGAGACGCGTGAAAGACAAGTATTTAGGTTTGCTAGAATTAAAGAAATAAAAAATATTATTATTACAAGGGCTTTAAAATACAAGGATGTTTTAGTGTCACTATCAGTACTGTAGCACCAAACGCATTTCATTATTTCTTTTACTGCTTCTGCAACAGTGTTTTTTTAAATTTTTTTAAACATAAATAGTGCACCTTCTTCGTTTTTCTAATTACATTGCTATCGCTGGTCCTTTTACTCTCTCTTTTTGCCTCTCTAACTCTCTTTTCTTATTTTCTTTAGCTATTATTACCTTCTTTATTTGCTATTTTTGTTATCCATAAGCTAATATTCTTCCCACCCCATGCCTCCTACTGCACTTATCCCACAACTTATAGCCCCAACCCAACTATAAGTTATTCTATTTAGCCACCCTTGCAGTAGGTAACTGTCAACTCCCCACAATCTTGTAATCATACCTACTGCCAATCTCCAACCTACAACAACTTGCAATCTCTCAAGTCAACCTACCTATTCAAATCATCATATTTTCGGCTTTCACCCTGTTCTACACTCTCCCACTCGTTATCAATTCACCCCACATCATACTTGTAAGAAAAAAATACCAAATCATCATTGATGGGTTACCAACAATTTAACAAGTATATAAAAACATCAACAAACAAGGGAGAAGAGGTCTATTCTTAAAAAAGAAAAAAACAAAGAAAAAAATAGCAACAAGAAAAAAAGCTCGAAACTAAAAAAAGAAAGAAAAACACGAGTAGGAAAAAAGGGATTTACCTATTTAATTGGAGCAAGTAGTGCCTCTCACCATTATCCTCAATTCGAATAAACTAATCATTTCAATGTAATTTTTCTTTGTATTTAGGATTTCAAGCGAGTTTAGGTTTCGAAATTTAGGAATTTTTGAGTTTAGATTGAAATTGAGTTTGGATGATTGAAAGCAAGACTAATTAAAGGTATTTAGATTGTCAATTTAGGAATTAAACCTCAAATTTAGGCTTAATCGAGCTAGATTGAAACCTAGGATATCTAGATTTTTTAATAATAATAAAATTTAAGGATTTTCAAGAAATTAGGTTCTTAGAGGCTTGAATTGGCTTGATCTCAACGAAATCAAGGCAATTAATACTAATTGAAAAAAATAAAACCTAGGATTCGATCAATTTTGAAAAATTTTGGGTAAAAGATTGAATGAGGGTTTTTTAATTCTAATAGAGAATCAATAAAGGGAGAGAGAGGTTAAAGGAGGATTAGAGGAAAGAGAGAACCGAGAGATGAACTTTGGTTCATTCTTCCATGGAGATCAAGTAGAGAAAGGGATGAGAAGACGAGATGAGGCATAAGAAAGGACGAGAAGAGGAGAGCAAGATAACGAGAAAGTGAGGGAAGGAAAGAGAGAAAAAGAGCTCGAACCAAAGAAGAAGTTGCTGGTTCATTTCTTTTGAAGAACTCGGACAGAGAGAGGAAGAAGAAAAAGTGAGAAGGAGAAGAGAGAAAGAGAGAAATAGGATGAGAGGAAGAAGGAAAAAAAGAAAGAATATTTGATTCGAAGAAAAGAAAAGAAAAGAGAGTTCTAGTTGATGTTTGTGGACTCGGATCCAACTAAAAATGAAATGGGTTGAGCTTATGTGGTCGGACTAGGCTAATCTCGACCTAGTCCAAACTTCGAAAAAAAAAGGAAGAAGAAAAAATTCAGCTGAAAAGTATATAATTAACAACATTATGTTCAAATTAATTAATCATTGGTATAATCTTAAACTCATGATATAAATATATCATTTCAACTTTATCTCATTTATTACATATAAATATGTTGACTTACCAATGCTTTAGCACTTAGTGCAACGACTCTTGGTGCAAGCAATAAGCACCACTTTTACTTGGGGGTGATGATTTAATGGCAATGGGTGGCAAGGTTGCTTTGTTACCTATTCCGTTAGGAACTACAAATTTTTTGGTACATCATCCGTACATATATTTTCTATTTTAACTTTCAATATTTTTCTATTTTGACTTCCAAATTTGTGTTTCCTTAAAAAATACATAGTGCTCTTTGTCTTAACATTTATTTCTTAGTTATTTTGTTATATCATTAGAACTTTTACACCGATACTTTATATATTTAGTGAGTTGATTATTTGTAGTTGGTGTAAGTTTTATTTTATCTATCTTCGAATTTATTTACAACTATCGTTTATGCTTGTTTCATAATTTTAAATGTTATAATATCTATAATTATTATGTGGTTTATGATGAAAAATAGTCAATATTTATTATTTCCATAACTTTGAGAGTCATTCTAGCTCTATACACTAATTTAATATTATTTAGTAATTTACATTCTTGCATTTTTTTTGTCTCGGGTCTACATTATATTTTTTATTCAATTAAATGGGTTTATTATTGAATATTTTTAGGCACTTTTTCCCGATTTTATTGCAAAATGCTAATTCCGGTATTCCTACATCATATTGTTGTTTTAGCCTACATTTTCTTTATGCATAGGGTTTTATATATGTAAAGCGAGTTTTGTTGTTCATCTTCTTTAGTTATACATGTGTTTTCTATTATTTGTTTTTGTAATATATTTCATTTGCTACGTTATAATATTTGGTCATTTCGCTCATAAATATTTGATATCCCTTTTTTTTCGATTAACCATTATGTTCATATTTTATTGCAATTTTATGCATAAAAATCATCTTCGACTTATTTGCTACCTAACAATTATGTTTTGAAAAATTATTTCCAAGTAAGACAGAAAAAAAAAGTTTTATTTTTTCCTTTTATTTCCTTTTATGTTTCGTTTTTCACATGTCTTTCATTTTCTTTTCCGAGTAAATATTTGGGTTTTTGCAATAACAACTTTTTTCTTATATTAGTGTTAACTCGTTATTTCATTCAATGAATTTATTTTAAATTATAAACTTAATTTCGCATTCTCCACCTTCCTTTTTTCCTCTCGTGTTTAGAGTAAATTTCTAGTTTTTTACATCAATAATTATGACATTATGTTGTTGCTAGCTATTATTTTATTTGATAAGTTTATCTTAAACTATAAATTAAATTTTATACTCGTATAACTCATATATTAGTTTTCGTTTATTATACTTTCTAATTTCTTCCCGAATTAGAAAATATTGTGTTAAGGTCTAATATTTTTTTTGAATTTTTTTAATTATATATATAAAAAAAGACAATTAAGCAATTGACAAACTTAAATATGTAATCATTAGTAGCTATGAACATGTTTTACTATTGTATTAACTTTTCACTTCTCTAATATAGTTGGTTTTTCACTAATGTAGATTGAAAAAATAAATATAAAGATATCTTTCCGAACCCAAAAAATAATGGTTTAGATTTTTTTGTATTAAATTTTTGCTTCGTAATTTAGTAGATTTTTTTATAGAAGGACAAAAAAAAAAAAAAAAAACAACTTTTCCGACTAAAAGTATTATAATATGTTCTCTACATCTAAACATTAACAACTAATTTTTTTCAACAATTACAACTATTATATCATGTGTCATTACCGATGGCAATGTTGAAACAAGAATGTGTATGCACAATAATTATGTCAAAAATTAGTCGAATCAGTCTGCGGCAATCTAATTAATAATCATGGATTCCAACATTGAGACACTATACCAACAATTTTTCTTGAGAAAATTGAGCAAATAAAAATCTATCGCTTCGACACAACAAGTTTCCTAGCCTTATTTTCGATGTCAACTTTGACTCAACTCCAAGATAATCGGAATAATCAAAACAAATAACTTCCCTAGAGTGCTAGTTATTTATATGTTTTTGTGCTTGGAAACAAATATGTCTATGTATTTTAGTCAATAACTAAAATTTTTGCACTTAAGACTCAATCTATTTATATTTCTTAGTGGACAATTAAATTTTTTCGACCATTTTAAAGTTCAACCTACATATACTTCTTAGTCAATAATTAAAAATTTTACACCATGTAAAACTTCAACGAGCAATAATGTTCATAATTTTATAATACAAAATTAAAAAATAAAAATAGATAAAAGAGAACTCATATTAGATAAAAAAAATCATGCCGAATGAAAAAATTATTGCAGCTAATCGAAAATACACTACTAGTGTATGCCTAAAATATATGCTATGCCTTCAATAATTGAAATGAAGGCTTTCTTTTAAACGTTAGAGAGCATTAAAATTAAGATATAAAGAGTTAGATTTAACACCTAAAGACATATTATCTCGCATATGACAATAGGTTTTACTAATCCTACCCAAGAATCAAATATTAACACACGAAAAAAAAAATTGAAAAACATATTAGATAAAAATCTAGATCATGTGGATTTTTTTTAGTATTAGCACAATATCGATAATAAATTTGAGAGGTTGTGTTTATTGATGAACTAGTCAAGCAAGAAAATGACATTAAGCAAATGGACTTTGAAAATATTTATGACATACTAATTATTGAATTTATCCTTCCAAATGAGTTTAATGATGATACTAACAAAATTGAGTTTTTCTTGTCATTATTGCTTCCTATTTTGCGGGTCTTATTCATGCCGTTATCACTTTTGATTCTTCATTATTTTAAGATTTGAGAAAGGACTTTTTCAAATGATATGAAAGTGATATGTCATTTAGGACTCGAAATCGGGGAGCCATCTATGAGAAATGCTTAGAAATGCACCTTGGGTGCCAAGCGTGACATGACCAAATTTGTTATGATGATTGAACAATACCAACGTTGAGCTAACAATGTTAAATAAAGGCACTTATTGGGAGGCAACTTAACAAATGTAGTTCAAATTTTTCTATTTTATTGTCTTAGTTGGTGTTTAAATTAGTTTTATTTTATTTTTCTCCAAATTTCCTCCATGCTAGACTTGATTTTGAGAATGTTTGCAATATAGGTGTTCTTTGATTTTGAAACAAGAAGGAAAAGAGAAGCCACATGGGCAAGTGGCATGAGGAACAACTTATGCATGTTAAAAAGCATCCCCTTGTGTTTGAATTATGGTTGAAAGTTCAAAACAAGAAGAGAGGAAGCATAAGGAGTAAGGTATGAACACGAGTTGCCCTTAAAAAAGACACACCCATGTGAGTCCGAGTTGTGTTGCACTTCGAAGAAAGAAGAGAAGAAGCATGGGTAATAGCTTTAGAGACGGGTTATGCACTAATTTCAGCATGTCCGCATGTCCCATGCCGAGCATTTCAACTTTCAAGGCAACACGGTGACATAGGTAGTAGGAATCCACACAATTTGCAAGAGAAAATCCACATAGGCCGTGTGAATTATAAGCCATTATAAAAGAAAATGAGGAAAGGAGACACAAACAAGATAACAATATATGGGTTGTGTTGCATTAGAGGCACGAACGTGTGTCTCTAACTACCCTTCCATCCACCACCCTCATTTTGAGTGCTACAATGCAGATTTGATCACTTACCTTTACTCTTTACATCTCATTTGTCTATGATTAATTCTATGTTTACATTGAGGATAATGTAAAATTTAAGTGTAGGGGAGGGATTTAGTTGTGTTTGTATGTTTGTATTTAATTTTTGTGGTTTGTATTTGAAAAAAAAAAAAGAAGATGAAATGAATGCCATGGTTTAGTATGATATCCTTCTTGATTGATGATTGATGTAGAGTTTTAACAAAATTTTATGAGATAGTTGAGATTGTTTTAAATATTATTGTTATAGAAGTGCATACATGCTAAAAAACTTTATGTCTTTATGATTGAGCATGATTTAGGTAGAAATACTAATCTTACAAGTACCTTTTGAAACTAGACCTAAGCATGGTTTAAATAAATAAGATTTTTTAATTATTATAGAAATTTGAAAAATAAAGCATTCAAATTGGAAATTTTGCCTAATTAATAAAAATCTACTCCAATGATTTGAGTTACTTTGTAACGAGGAGTATTCATTATAAATGTTTATTTTTACATCAAATGGTAATTTATGAGTATGCAAAGCACTCTAAATTTATGATATGTTAAGCAACCGAGTTACCTTCATCACAAATATCGATAGTCGCATAAAAAGGCAAATGATTACTTAGGAAAGAACAATTAAAGGACTTGAAAAAGTTTGACATGCTAAGTAACCGGTTGCCTTCATCACAAATATTGATAGTTGCATAAAAAGACAAGTGATTACTTAGGAAAGAACAATTAACGGACTTAAAAAAGATTAAGATGCTAAAGGAAGAAAAATTTTGATAAAAAAAAATCTTAATTTGTTACTTTTGCTTGTAGTCGTGAAAAATCTCAAACTATTAAAGGCACAAAGACAAAAGCTAAGGACATGGGATGAAGAGATAAAATCATGTGGGCGGTAGCTAGGGACACGAGATGAAGCAATAAAAGATATGAGATGAAATGCAAATGGTACACGATCGTGTGACTAAGTTAAGCAAGTCGTATGTCCACGTAGAGCTACAATATTTGTGTTGTAATCCTACCTTTTGCTATAAATAAAAAAGTTAGGATTTCACTTTATTCATTCTCTCATTCTAGGGAAAACTATCTCTCTTTTTGGCGACCACCCTAAATAGGAAATCCTCTTTTGTAATCAACAATGAGCCACTAAGAATTTATTATAGTTGAAAGAAAGTTGAAGCTTTTGGTAAAATCGTTGTGAAATCGTAATAGGTTATAATTCTAAACTCATTCTTTTTTTAATATTTTATGTTTTTCTATGTTATTTGAATATAATTTTTTGATTAATTGATTAGATAGCGTGCTATTTACTACATCATTATAATATATGTTAGCTAAGTATTCAAATCCATATAATTACTTGTCTAAACTAGCTTGTGGTAGTAACTAGGGGCTAAAAATTCCAAATGCATTTTTATTTAATTCCTTGGAAACAAAGAACTAGATTAAATTCTTCTAGCATCTAGAATGATTGTTTAGCTGCACCCTTCTTTCTCTAATCTAATGTTGTTGTTGGATTAAATCTAGCTAGCATCTACTAGGTTGTTCAATAGTTAAGGATTAATCAAATAGCGTCTATTTGGTTAACGAAACATTAAGGAAAGATTGAAAATAACATACATGTTATTGTCCTACGGTGAATATTCGAGTTAAGAATATATTAATGTTTGAATCAATAATCAGCTATTAAATCAAAAGTAGATATCTTCAACCAAAACTTTCCTCATTATTGTTATTTCTATTTACTTTTGATTGTTTTATAAATCTCCACAAATAAACCCTCCTTATTTTTGTTGCTCTTCAAAACAATCAGTCGATAGAAATCATTGATTAGACTATTTTTCTTGTGAATTCAGCCCTCGCTTACGCTATATGCACCCCTATGGTTGGGTTCCATAAAGAATATAAATATAATCTAATTTTTTTGTGAAACGAACACGCCATCACATAACTCCAATTTTATTTAATAATTCATCTTTTAAATCTATATCTCATGATTCTAAACTCTACCCCAAACCAACTTCCAAGTCCATCCAGCATCACATCACATACATATCTAGACATTCACACTATCTTTAGTTTCTACTAGTTTGAACAAAGCTAGAAAAAGCGTGACACAATGGCAAATTTCCAACCCAAATATATGTCTAACACAACTAATTTCTCACTTCCAATGTCGAATCTGCATCCATTTCTAATAGCAGTTGAACATTGACTTGAACTTATGAATACCGGTCAAATATATCATCTCAATAAGTAAATAAATGACTAGAGAAGCATGGTAACCCATTAACAAAGTCCGAATTATACTTCTTCATAATAAAAGATTCCCAACTAGAAGCACTGTTACCACTTAACCTCCAGAGCCACTTGAAAAATAAAGCTTTATTTTCACCATAATTGATCTGAGAGGTAATCTCACATGACGTTTGGATCGCTCAACCCCCTCTAAGCTACATTACAAGTTTATTATTATTAGAATGACCACTTCAAAGGAATCTACACCGGAGAGAAATCAAAACCTTAGCCACACCTTTCAGCATTTTAAACATAAACACATGGTAGACTGGAGTAATCGACATGGCTAGTTTCAATAAACAAATATAACCTCCCAAAGAGAGAAGCTTTCTTTTCCAACTTTGAAGTCTTTTTCGCACCTTGTAAAACTGTCTTTCAAGTGGTGATACTTCGCCCATAGTCCTCTTTGTTCATCTTTTATTTTGTGGACTCCTTTCATAATAGATTAGATATCAACTGTATGCCCTCCATTGCTTTTTTTTTTTTTTTTTTTTTTTTAACCACATTAAAAGTAAGTCCACATTAATCGACGAACAAATTCTCACAAAACTTGTCACCATCTGTAAAATAGCTTAATTTTGCTTCTATCAGTTTCTGAGATGCTAACATATGTACATTTATTAAATTTGTTGCACTTGATATTTCGTTGTTAAATGATGAGGCTGACATTAAAAAATAAAAAATAGGGTGTTTTGTTTTGTATTTTTTATGTGGAAATTGTAATTTTTGGTGTTTATATTGCTGGAAAAGAGTGGCTGCGATTCAGGGTTTCCAGACTTTGTATAGCACTTATCCCAATGGTTAGATTCCCTTCTTCAGCAGCTAGTTTTTTTTTTTTTTTTTTTTTTTTTTTTTTAAGACATAAATGCTTTTAAAGCGTGTTTTTACAATTATAAAAGTTGTAATGGAAAACTTTTAATAATTTGAACTTTTTTTTTTTTCAAAAACTAGTGTTTGTTCACATAATCAAAATACATGATATTTCTGAAATAAAATTCAAATATTTAGTGTATAAAATGTAATTTATACAATCAGAGGGTGTAAACTGTTACCCTCAAAACACAATCTGTTTAGTGTATATATATATATATATATATATTAAAAAAGGTCTTTTGCTATAAATCACTTAGTCATGTTATCGCGGGTAGCTGTCTGGGATTAATAGTTATGCCCCTAAGATTAAGCAATCGTCAAGCCATAGCTTTAACACTTCTTCGTGTACTTTGGACTCATTAGCGTATTGTGAAAGGGGCGAGGACAAAGATATCATCTCTCTTATACTTCATCTAATGGCTTTTTCTTACGCTGCTTTCTTTCTTTTAGTAATTTGTATTTACAAACCTGTAAGTTCCCAGAAAAACCACTCAAACTTGATAAGTTTGGGTTCTTCACTTTCCACCAACGTCCGACCAACTTCATGGCGCTCACCTTCTCGCAGATTTGCCTTTGGGTTCTACCCACAGCGCAGTGGCTTTATAGTGGGAATTTGGTTGGCGGGTAAGCCAGATGATATAATCACCTGGACAGCAAACCGAGATGACCCTCCTGTGCCATCAAATGCTAAGCTAGAGTTAACCATACATGGTAAGCTCCTTCTAAGAACATATGCGAACAATGGGGTCATTGAAGAGAAACTCGTTGCTAATATAGAGGAGTCAGCTTCAAACGCTGTTTTGCTTGATTCTGGAAATTTAGTGCTCTACAATGAACATTCTGATGTAATTTGGGAGAGTTTCAACTTTCCTACAGATACGATATTGGGAGGCCAGAATCTACATGCCGGGGGTGAACTGTTATCCAGAGCATCTACAGCCAACTTGTCAACAGGAAGGTTTCATCTTAAAATGCAATATGATGGGAATCTTGTTTTGTATCCCACAAACACTCTAGACACTCCACTAGATTCTTATTGGAACACTGAAACTCCTGAGTCCGCTGGTTCCCATCTATATGTAAATTATTCAGGAGACTTGTTACTTCTTAGCAACACTTCGGTCAGAGTTAAAACTGTGTTTGACTCTGATTCAGAATCTTACAGCACTTCAATTATCTACCGCGCAACATTGGAGTATGACGGAATTTTTCGATTGTATTCGCATAACTTTGACAGCAAAGGTGCCTACACTACATCTCTTACGCATTATGAACCAGATAGTCAGTGCGAAGTAAAGACTTTCTGCGGGCTCAACAGCTACTGCACCATGAACGACGATCAACCTTACTGCCGTTGTCTTCCTGGCACTGATTTTGTCAATCCCGACCAGATATATCATGGATGCGAGAGAAACTACCATGAAGAATTATGCAAAGTTGCAGAAGAAACATCGTTATATAGCATTACTGATATGGAGAAAATGACTTGGGATGACATTCCTTATTTTGAAAAATCCGTGTCTGAAGAAGATTGCAGAAGGTCCTGTTTGCAGGACTGTAACTGTGCTGGTGCGTTGTATGAATCCGGGGACTGCAAGAAACAGAAGTTCCCAGTGAAATATGCTAGGAGAACGCCAGATGGTTCGTCAAAGCTTTTCTTCAAAGTGGGTTTGAAGAGTATCGACAGCAGAAACCGATCCACTGCACCTGCATTGAAGCCTCCGGTGGTTCTAAAGACAAGCAAGAAGACGGTGATGCTCATTTTTGTTATGAGCGTCGCCTTCACTGCATGCTCTTCTGTCGCCATTGCAATTTCTGGGTTTTTCATCTCTAAGTCGAGAGTTGTTAAGAGACGAATGCTGCTACGAAGTGGAAATTTTGGCTTGGCCCATGAGCTCACTCTGAGAGCATTTTCATATCGTGAGCTTAAAAAGGCAACCAAGGGTTTCAAAGAGGAGTTGGGCAAGGGATCGTTTGGAGCAGTTTACAAAGGTACTATATGCAAAGGTAAAAGAGTTATTGCAGTGAAGAGGCTGGAGAAGTTGATGAGTGAAGGTGAAAGGGAGTTCCTCACAGAGATGCGTTCAATTGGCAAAACTCATCATAAGAACTTGGTTCGGCTACTTGGCTACTGTACTGAGGACTCCCAGAGGCTCCTAGTATATGAATACATGAGCAATGGATCGCTTGCAAATCTTCTCTTCCGAACTGAAAGATTTCCAGATTGGAGTGAGAGAGTAAAAATTGCTCTAGATATTGCAAGAGGCATCCTATATCTACATGAAGAGTGTGAAGCACCAATCATCCATTGCGATATAAAACCTCAAAACATTCTAATGGATGAGTTTTGGAATGCTAAGATCTCTGATTTTGGGCTTGCAAAATTGTTAGGGCCAGATCAAACAAGAACCTTCACGACAGTCAGAGGGACACGAGGTTACTTGGCACCTGAATGGCATAAGAACGCTCCTATATCAGTGAAGGCAGATGTTTACAGTTACGGAGTTGTGCTATTGGAACTTGTTTTCTGCAGGAAAAATATAGAAACTAACGTATCAAAACCAGGGGAAGTTGTACTTTCTAACTGGGCATACGAGCTTTTGGTTGCGAGAGAATTGGACAGGCTTAATCTTGGTGAAAATGTAGACTGGCAGAATCTGGAGAAAATGGTTATGGTAGGTATTTGGTGTATTCAAGATGAACCAGGTCTCCGTCCCTCTATGAAGTGTGTTGTGATGATGTTAGAAGGAATTACCGATGTGCCTGTTCCTCCACGTCCAACTGCAGCTTCAGCATAAGTTTCCACGCAGGAAAACTGTTAATTGCTTTCTCTAGAATTCTGTTTCTTATAGTTGTAATAACACTAGCAAAAACTCGGTTGGTTGTTTTTCAGGGGAGGGGAATTTATGGAAGCAGTGGTGTAAAGAACACGGTGACTTAGAATTGTAGTAATACTAGTATGAAGCATGTTTCTGTTTCCTCCAAATTCAAGATGTCTATTGGTTTGAATAATTATCCATGGCCACTCCATAGGAAGTATTAAAGCATGTTGCATACATAAATGGTATTTATTTCTTCTGAATTGGAGTAAATCGGAACTGATTTTCAGTTGAACATCTTTTCTTCCGCTTGGATGTCTGTTTTGATGACCATTTGATTTTATAACATTTTACTTAAACAGATCAAATTTCTTTGGAGAATCTTTAGGATAAGTAAAATAGCAGTTTATGTTAGAGAATAATATAAATCATATTAATAGCTTAAGCTTTTGGAGGAGATGATCCTTTGACATAGTATCGAGCCTTGATGATCAAACGATCGTGAGTTCGAATTCTACTTTCTCTACTTTCTCCTCTAATTAATTAAACATAAGGTAATTTGAGACTATGCAATTGGAGTGGAGTGTGTTAGCATCTTTTCTTGGAAGGTTGCTTCCGGGTACTAGTAAATGATGACGGTGAATTTGCTTAGTCAGGTGGGTCTAACACGTTTGTAGACTTTTGTGGAACACCACACTAGGTCACACTCTAATATAATTAGGGTAGAGGACAGGGAGATTATGCATTGGTTTAGACCTGAAAGAAGGGTCAAGGACCTGTGCTAACAAATTCCTACCGGTCGCAAACAAATCAGTCATTTCACACGGTTTAAATTTTGAAGTTACACCTATTTAATATATAGTCAGTATCTCTCAAACAATATCTACCTTTTCTGTATCTGTTTTGCTCTTTCCACCCCACTCCTTGCCGCATGGCTTTGTTTTCAGGGCTTCTGCTTCTAATACTATTTCTACTCTCTGTGGAGTCGAGCACTCGAGCAAACCAATTTGGTGACGTACACTTAGGTTCTCAGTTATCTCCCATCTCTAGCTTACATTCATGGCTATCCCCTTCAGGCCAATTTGCATTTGGCTTCTATCCACAAGAAAATGGATTTGCCGTAGGCATATGGCTCGCCGGTCAACCTAAGAACACAGTTGTCTGGACTGCGAATCGAGATGAAGCACCAGTCTCCTCCAATGCTACAATTCACTTATCGGAAGAAGGTAGGCTGCTTCTTCGAACTGAGCAAGACTACGAAAATCTGATTGCTAACGTATCAGAAGTCGCAGATTCAGCTTCAATGCTTGATTCTGGTAATTTTGTGCTTTACAGTGGTTCTCAGGTTATTTGGAAAAGCTTTGATTTCCCAACTGACACCATATTAGTAGGTCAGAATCTTAGTTATTCTGATGAATTGATTTCAAGTGTATCCAGCTCAAATCACTCAAGTGGAAGGTTTCTCCTCCGGATGCAGGCGGATGGAAACCTTGTCGCCTACCCTGTAAACAGCGCTGCTCTAGTTGATGATGCTTACTGGGCCAGCAATACTAACAAATACATGGGGTTGAATCTCTATCTCAATCACCGGGGATTTCTGTTCATGGATATGAACGGTTCTAAACCACTGTTATTGGCAAGAAGTGCTTACCCCTGTGAGAACAAAACAGCAATCTTTCGTGCAACACTTGATGCTGATGGGGTTTTTAGGTTGTATTCACACTGCTTGAAGAACAAAACAACCTGGAGTGTGCATATTGAGTGGTCTGCAAAGAATAATCTATGTGATGTCCGTGGCTTCTGTGACTTTAACAGTTACTGCTCTGGAATAGGCACTGACGCGGGCTGTTCCTGTTATCCTGGATTTGCTTTTAATGACCCCAATAAGAGATTCAGTGGATGCTACAAGAATGTCAGTGAAAGTTTTTGTACAGGCAGCGAAGAAGGGCAAATGTACGATGTCATATCCATAGAGAATATATTGTTTGAACGGTATCCTTACTCTGTCCAAGAAGGAAAGAAGGAAAATTGTGGTTTGTTTTGCCTGGAAGATTGTCTTTGTGATGTTGCTATGTTTATCAATGAGAAGTGTGAAAAGTATACTGCACCAATTCGATATGGTATAAAAGATAGAAACATATCATCTACAGCCTTCTTCAAGGTGAAAGCAAACCCAAGCCCTTCTCCTGCTGCACCTCCAATGAGCCCGACAATCATTATAGAAAGCAAGAAAAGTTTAATCGTGTTTCTTGCTATAATTTTTGGCTCCATTGCTTTCTTGTGTTTCATCATTGCAATCTCTACTTTCTTTGTGTACAGGGATCGAGCTTATCTATACGAAAAGCTATCGGGAGTCATAAGCTTGGCTGGAGAGTTTACTCTGCAGTCATTTTCATATACTGAGCTTGAGAAAGCAACAGATAGTTTCAGGGAAGAGTTGGGTAGGGGTTCAATTGGAGCAGTTTATAAAGGGAAAATACCTGGGGGTGAAAAAACTGTTGCTGTTAAGAGACTTGAGAAAGTTGTAGACGAAGAAGAAAAGAAGTTTCGAGCAGAAATAATTGTCATTGGACAAACTTACCACAGGAACTTGGTTCGATTGCATGGTTTTTGCATTGAGGGCTCTAGGAGGCTTCTCGTCTATGAATACTTGAAGAATGGCACTCTTGCAGATCATCTGTTCACGGCTGAGAGGCGCCCCACTTGGAAAGAAAGAGTGAGGATTGCTCTAGATATAGCTAGAGGAATACTGTATCTTCATGAAGAGTGTCAGGCCTGCATCATCCATTGCAATATAACCCCTCAAAACATTCTCATGGATAATGCTTGGGTAGCAAAAATCTCCGATTTCGGGTTATCAAAGCTATTATATCCGCACAAAATAAGGAGCTCCATGGCCCTCCGCTCACAGAGTAGAGGGCACTTGGCACCTGAATGGCAGACTGATGCCTTGATATCAGCAAAAGCTGATATTTACAGCTTTGGAATTGTGCTACTGGAAATCATCTGTTGTAGAAGCAGTATAAAAGCTGACGTTTCAACAGCAGATGATCAAATGGTTCTTTCCAGTTGGGCATATCAATGCTTCGTAGCTGGACAGTTGGATGAGCTCGTGAAGGATGAACATATAGAATACGAGTCACTGGAAAGAATGGTGATGGTCGGGCTGTGGTGTGTTCAGCATGATCCGGCTTTACGTCCTTCTATCAAGAATGTGATCTTCATGCTAGAAGGGTCCAAGGATATTCCAGCTCCACCATCCTAACTCCACTCAGTATCACCCACTAGCTAGTCTACAAAATAAGTAATATTATGTTTGATGCAAAACTTTATATGTATGCAAACATGTATGTGTGTGTTAAATGGCTGTGGATTTGAGTGATCTGTAAGATTGTTTTAGCTGTTTCCCCATTTCTAATTTGACTTGTGAATTACCTTAAAAAAAAAAGATGTTCTCTGTTATTTTTTTTTCCAGGCATATAACATATTCTGCTCAGGTGTTAGATAATCCTGGAAATCCTATAACCAGGAACTGCATTTGTACTGGAAATAGTCCTTCTATCAAGAATGTTCGTGTTTTTCGATGACGAGAAAACCAACAAGAACTCTTGTCTTCAGGTGCAGATTGGGTAAACCCTGGGTAGGAGCATCACCCCCTCCGCACAGCTACTAGGCCGAACGAAATCAATATAATAATGGGGAAAGTCAAGTGTTATGGTTTTCAAACATTATTATACTTTAGAATTTTCGGATGTATTTAGGAAGATAGAAAATGCTTGAATTCAAATGGCTGGTTTAGAATTTGTGATTTTTAGGCATTGCACCAAAGAGATTTTCTTTATATATATATATCACCACTCCTCTACCACCAGCACTTCTTCTTTTTTTTTTTTTTTTTAATTGACACTTTTTATAATGATGGAATCAATTTTCTTAAAACTCAAATGGTTTAAATATAGAATTTAAATCCATAATTTTTTATAAATACAAGAAACTCATTGTCACTTTATCATAAGCTTATAGGTTATTATTATTATAATAATTACTATTACTATAGTTTTAATATTTTACTAATCTGCTTTTCATGCTAAGTTGTAAGTCAAACAAAATAAATTTATTTTAATTTGTTAGTCTTTATTATATTGTTGGTCAACTAAAATATATAAAATTAAAAATAAAAGAAAAAATTTCATCGAATTTCATAATTTTTTTAATCAAAATTTTGTATTTAATTTATTCTTTTTTGTGTTTTTCATAAATTTTGTTGTTAAAAAATACGATCTATTCTTGCTTAGGCATTTATTCTTAAATAAAAATATATAATAATTTAAATTGAAAATTAAAAAAAATTAAAAAAAAAACATCTTAATAATATCTTTCATAAGATTGTATCCAAGACCTTCCCAGCGTCAGCTTGCTTACCTGAAATGGATCTCCATCGAATGTCACTGAAAGAGCAGGTAGGGAACAAGATCTCGCAGCTACTCAATAAGAAAAGAGTTTGCTGTAGGTAAGATTTTTAATCATTTTCCGATAACGAAGTAAAATCCCGCAGTTGGAACATCTAAGCAAGAGGGGGCATTTCTTGGGACGAGTTAAGTAAATAAGAGAACCACGTGATTCATGGCAGAGAATAAGAATAAAGGGCATTGCTTGGGATGAGTTAAATAAAGTAAGAGACCCACGTGATTCATAACAGAGAATAAGAATCAAATATTATTTGCAGACTTTGATTGAATAAATTATAAATCATTCCTTTTATTTTGAAACAATAATTTAATTAATTTTTTTTATTTTAAAAATTAAAATTTTTTTTTATATTTTTTAATTTATTTTTATTTATGTTTTAAAAAGTTTAAAGAGTAAAAACATAAATTTTCATCATATGAATAATTTGATGAAAAAAATATTTTATGAAATAAAATATATTATATTAAATAAGATCAATATTGATTAAAAGTTTAAATAATTTATTTTTAAAACATTAAGGATTAATTAATTTATTTATCAAAACTAGAAAAACTAATATATGATTTGCTTTTTATTATTCTAATTTTTCTATAACTCTCTGCTGCTTGGACAATTCAAACGCCTGCAAAATGGGTTTTAGTTGAGTAAATTATAAATTAGTCCATTTGGTTTGAAAAAATAAATTACTTCATCATTTTTGTTTTAAAAACTTACTATTTAGTTTTTTTTTCGATTTTATGTTTTTTTAATTTATTTTGAAAATTAAAAAAATTCAAAAAATAAATTTACATCATGAACTTTTTGATGAAAAAAAGAAAAAAGATGATATGATCCTCCATGATGATTTTTTTAAAAATAAATATTTTGTAATGTGTATATTAAAATTATAATATTTTTTTATTATTTATATAATATTAATTTATTAAAAGTGTTATTAATTGTTTTTTGTAATAATTTCAACTATTATTATATGATGTTAAATTATTAAAGATGTTTATTAATTATTAATATATCTAATTAGTAAAATTGTTAAAAATATATGAATTAGAATAAATTTATTAACAGTTGTTAATATATTTATAATATTAATTATGACAATTGTTATTTTATTACCGTGATGAGTCCCGATGAATGATCACAATCGCGATAGTTTTTTTTGCCACGATGGCTGTTTAAAACTATGTTTGGTCGTGGAATGAAGTGCTTTCATTATACAACTCTTCCTTCTTAAAACTCAAATATCCAGTACTTATTGGATGACTATAGCGAACTCCCACTTCTTTTTATGACTGTAGGCTTAGGTTCCGAAGGCAAAACCCACTAACTGTACATACCAAATGATCTGCGGCCGCCGGAGAGTTTTGCTGAAGTATTGGAGAATGGGGTCTGGCTATATCTGTCAGCTATAAGATTTTTATGCTATCTGGAAAAACTGGACTGTCAAACAATGGTTTTATATTTGTAATGGTTCATGCCAGCAAGCCAGCCTATTTTCCCGTGGTCTATTTCCCAAAATCCAACAATCGAAAGTTTGATGCTTGCCAACAATTTTACCATATGAAAATTGATCACAGCCCCGTTGATGATGCAAAATTTTGCAGGTTATATATGACCCCATTTCAGTGAAGTCATAACCGGGCAATACTAACCTCTTTTTTTTCACTTGCCATGATAGAAACGATTAGAAGACAAATTTGTATAGAAAAAAAAAACTAAAAAAAAATGTAAAGAGAGGGGGAGGTTGATCAGACTAGTCATGATTCTAAAAATGGCCCATGCTTTGAGTTGAGAGAAAATAATGAAGTTTGCTATTTTCAGTTACTTCACCTGCTACTTATTTTTCATTTGGCAGTAAGTGTAAACTTGGCCCACTTTTGCTGGTCAGATTCTTAGAAGGTAGTGTACATCAAATTTAATGCCTTCCTAATTGCAGGCCGTATTTTTCTTCTTTAGTTTGTTCTCCTTGCAAGCTCAGAACACCGGAATCTAGCAAGTAGCAACCCTTGATTCAGTCCCCATAAAATTTACCAGGCAGCAGGCAGATATACATCTTCAGAATTCACAAGAACTACAATGGCAGGTTTGTTTGACAAGCAAGCTGATCTCTACTTGGATGGAAGGCCAACTTATCCAACCCAATGGTATTCAATGCTGGCTGATCACACCCTCCACCACTCTTTGGCTTGGGATGTTGGTACTGGCAATGGCCAAGCTGCTCTCGGTGTTAGTTCTCTCTTTTTCATCCTCTTTTTTCTAGATATTATACATATATTCCTCGAGTTTCTTCCTTTTTTTCTTTCTCTTAATGATCAGACGATTGTAATGTGATATTTAGTGGTTCCAAATCATCCCCACATGGTTGGCTGCCATCTTATTATCGGATGGAACTCCTTGCTTTAGTTTAGTCTAAGATCATTAATGTTAGTACTGCACCTGAAGGTTATTTGATTTGTTTAAGAAAACCAAGTTTCTTGGTTTAGGCTAAAGAGTTCATGAATATCCAATTCTTGACTTTATTTCCCTTCTGGTATTATGTCTCTGCTGATATTTTTCTCACTGGACCAAAAGGTTTGATTATTAGCTTGAGATTGGTATTCTTTCTCATAAAAGAAAAGGAGAAAAGTGAATAAATGTTTCTGAATAAGAAAATGATCAAAAAAGGTTGCAGAGTTGTCTTTACTTCTCTAGTTTTAGAAGGATGAGGCATGTGTCATTGCTACTTACTTGCTTAGTGCTTTAGTTACTAAAATTAACGTGATTGCTTTCCAATTTGATTGTTTCAACTTTGATAAGCAACTGGAGGATTTCATCTAATTCACATTGCAAGAAAAAAACGAACAATTCTTTCCCAACCTTTTAGTCCTAATAGGGTTATTGAATGCATTTTCTTGCCTATATTTGGTTGAAAAAGGGATTGTTTTCTGGTCAAAACCTCAGGCTCTTGTAGATCTCATCATCAAACCGCTGCCTTGTGTAACCTGCAACGTAGAAATTTGTGCATACAAGTGTTCTGCTTACACTGGGAGAACACTCTCTCATGAAGTTAGATGAAGTTCAGGATCTATTTGCTTTCTGACTTTTTAGCTTGCATGCATTGTTGGTGGGTGAAATGGAACAGCTACAAGAATCTTCCATCCTTTTTTTTTTTTTTTTTTTTTTTTTTGTTTTGAGAGAACAATGTAACTGAAAGGTGATTGCGAACTTAGTATAGCTGCAAGTGAATTAAAATAGTTTGTTTAATGCTAAAGTTTATGGATTCATTGTATTGAGCTTTTCTTGGTAGGTTGCTGAGCACTATGAGCAAGTGATTGGAACTGATGTGAGTGAAGCTCAGTTAAAACATGCAATGGCGCATCCAAGGGTTCGATACCTTCCCACCCAATTATCCATGTCTGATGATGAGCTAATAACCTTAATTGGGGGTGAAAATTCAGTTGATTTGGTGACAGTAGCGCAGGCTGTGCATTGGTTTGATCTGCGGAAATTTTATTCCCTTGTCGCACGCCTTCTAAGAAAGCCTGGAGGTGTACTTGCTGTTTGGTGCTACAATGATATTCTAGTGAGTCCTGCATTTGAACCAGTATTTAAGCAATTTCATGACTCAACTCTTCCTTTTTGGCACCCAAATATTCAGCACATATTCGATGGCTACAAGAAACTTCCATTTCCTTTTGAGAATATTGGTTTAGGTTCTGAAGGAAACCATTAGAACTTGACATAGCAAAGGAGCTGTCATTTGAGGGATTTTTGAAGATGATCCGTTCATGGTCAGCAGTAATTACAGCCAAAGACCAAGGTGTGGATTTGTTGTCTCCGACTGTTGTTAAAGAGTTGGAGACTGTTTGGGGTGGACCTAAACTGGTTAGGTCTGTCACCTACAAGGCTTTTATGCTTGCTGGAAAAGTTAAGCTGTGAGCTTTCCTTTTCAGGCTTCAATTATGATGCAAAAAATTGATTGAAATAATTAGGAATGCCAGGCCAGCACCTTTGCTTCCTGCCATTATATGACTTGTCTTCTTGCTCCAATAACATGTTTGTATATTTTCATCAATTTTACCGTCTAAAAGTTATTACAACAACGTAACTCCGTGCAAGAATATTACAGGTTACAACTTCTTTTAGTGTTTGTAGCCAGGTTAATTTAGTTGATAAAAACTATTTGATTTGTATTCAAGTCGTCATCATACCAAATTTCACTAATACTTGATATAAAAAAGATTATTACAGAAAGTAAACTTCTTTGAACTTGAGCTTAAGCTAGATGATTGAATTACATAAAACGAAAAGAGCAGAACAGAAAATAAAATTTTATAAGATTACCAAGAAGACAAGATATTGATTAGCCTGGGGGTAGGGTCTTCTGACATGTCTCAGAGTGGCCCATGGCAAGAAATTTGGCCCACTTTTTAGCAAAGAATGGTAGAACCATTTTGATATAATCACTACCAATTTTTACTGGGCCAAGAATAAATTGAGGCCACTTCGTTGGTCAAGATATTCAGATTCATGCATAAGCAGTAGACCTACATTGCAGGCCAAATTTACTGTCTTTCAAACAATTAATATATCGACAAGAAAGAAGGATCAGTTTCTCTTTATAAATCACCTTCAAACAGACCCCAAAACATTCATAGGCACATGTACTATCAGAATCCACAAGAATTATAATGGCAGGTTCATATGACAAGCAGGCAGCAATTTATTTGGATGGAAGGCCAAGATATCCAAAAGAATGGTTCTCAATGCTGGCTGCTCTCACCCCTGACCACTCTTTAGCTTGGGATGCTGGCACAGGCAATGGTCAAGCAGCTATTGATGTTAGTACTTTCTCTCTCTTGCTCCCTAACTACTGCTAAATATATTGAGATCTGATCTATCTTCATTCTTGGCTGCCACTTACAACACCTTTTTTTTTTTTTTATTGCACAATAACTTCAACTTATTTTACTTGTTACATGTGCAAGCCCAACACCATAGCAGTAAAAATTGTCCCATCTTAAATGATAATAAGAATGTCATTATTCTGAATTCTTTCATCATGAGTACTTAGGTCCAAGTGCTGCTAATTAATGATGGTAAGGACTGAGGTCTGACAAAATTTGATCTGAAGCTCTGATATAAATCAACACTTAAATCTAGAGGTAATCAGCTTTTGTTTTGCTTTCTTTTATAGGAAAGACTTGGATAAATTTATCTCCTTGAAAAGAAATTACACATATCAGAATCTACCAAATGTTTGGCACTGACGAGGAATTTCCTCCATCATAATACAGGGTTCATCACAATCTAAACTCAACTTAGCTACACAATGTGCTACCTGATTTTTTTTTTTTTAACAAAAAAAATCTTTATAGCGACATAAATTTTTTGTAAGCCAAAATAATTTGTTATAAATGATGTCTCTTACAACCTTATAAGTGCAATATAAGTTGCAGAGCATTACAAACAAGTGATTGCAACTGACATAAGTGAAGAACTGTTAAAGCATGCCATACAACATCCCCAAATACAATACATGCACCCTCTATCATCAATGTCTGGTGATGAACTAGTGAACTTGATTGGGGGTGAAAATTCAATTGATTTAGTTACTGTGGCTACGGCTGTGCATTGGTTTGATCTAGAAAAACTCTATCCTGTCGTCAAGCGAGTTTTAAAGAAGCCTGGTGGTGTAGTTGCTGCTTGGAGATACAATATCATGCAAGTTAGCACAGAAATGGATCCTTTATTAAAGAAATTCTATGAGGGAATCGAAGTTTTCCTTTTCAAAACCCAAAAGTGTAGGTGTAGGTTGTGAGGGGCAGCCACTAGAATTAGACATACCGAAGGAGATGTCATTTGAGAGACTTTTGAAGGTGTTGAGTTCAGGTTCAGCTGTGAATACAGCAAAGCAACAAGGTGTGAATTTATTATCTGAAGAGGTTGAGAAGGAACTTGAAAGTGCTTGGGGTGGGCCTGAATTGGTTAGAACTGTCATTTACAAGACATATATGCACTTAAATTGGTAGTATTGTAACCGATTCCACTTGGAGTGTATGAAAATGAAAGTAGTTACTTATTCTTTTACTCCAAAAAATAAGTCAATTGCATTTGATCCATACATTGCATGGTTCAAAACACAGCACTCTTGCTGTCGCCCCGAAGTTTATTATTGTTGTTATTGCAGTCCACTTGCTGTTTGGTGCTAATATGACATTGTAGTTACTACTTCATTTGGTCCTGTAATGAAGTGCTTTCATTAAACAACTCTTCCTTCTTAAAACTTAAATATCCAGTACTTATTTGATGACCATAGCAAACTTCCATTTCCTTTTGAGACTGTGTGTAGGCTTAGGCTCCAAGACAAAACCAGTGAGTGTACTAAGTCGCTCTTCCCTTTTCTGTCATTCTTGTGCAGTCTGCAGAGCGCTGAAAATCATCAATGGTATCGGAGATGAAAGCGAGAGAACACAATGCTTAATTGTTGCGATAACCACTGGCTTCTAGCGACGAACGCAGGACCAAATGTTTATGGTGCCAAAATAAATGTTTATAAATTTGTTAACTTATATATATTATAAATAACATACCAACATATATTTTAAAATAATCTTAAAATACGATCATTTAAAATAGAGATCTTAGTTTTTTTTCAGGTCACGAAAATCATCTATAAGTGAATCTATATTAAAATTTTCGGTAATTTCTTTTTCAAGCATACACTAACAAGAAAATTGTCACTTTAGTAATACGGAACCTATAAAATATAAACAAGAAAAATTGTTTTTATTAACAAATAAACAATTGAGAATCCAATATATTAATCTAAATATGATTGTGACTAAAATAATTAAAAATGTTTTTTAATAACCATTAATGAAAGAAGAATGGTTATTTGTAAATTGTAATCCTGCTACATTCGTACTATTACAACTCCTTTTGTTTTGTTTTGTTTTTTTTTTTTTTTTTCCTTTGGGTCTACAACTATTAGCACAACAACGGCACAAAATTTCAAGATCAATGGTGCAATTTTAATTCAATTAGATAGATTATTAGATTTTTACTAAGCCATGGATCCAATAGATACCTTAATCACATGAAATAAAGTTAAGAAGACAATCCATCTAATATTTTAATTATAAAATATTATTTAAAAAAATTGGGAGTTTCCAAGATTCAATTAATATATAAAATGAAAAACTTAATAAATTAATAATGTAAATAATATAATAAAAGTTAATAAATTCCCGATTTTTGAAGAAAGTACCTCTTATGCTATAGAATAAGAGAAATTTAGATCAAAGAGAAGGTTTTCTTAATTTTTGGTGTTTCGAATAGAGTAAGAGTTAAGGGAAAAGGAAGATGGAACAGATTTAGTAACGGTGGGAGGTAGCTAGAATCAAATTAAACAAATATTAAAGATTTAATAGTGTATGGTAGGGAATCGAAGGCAAAAGTTAAAAAATATTAAAAGAGAACTGGGTTTGTCTAAAGATGCATTAAGTCATTTTTTGTAAGTTCTTTAATATCAATAAATATAGGCAACATAGCGTCAAATTTGAGATATAAATGAATCGATAAGAATTGTTTGTAAGCATGGTTTTTGGATGATAGCTAGTGGTCTAAGGCCCGTAGCATTTTACATAGATCTCGCCTTGTTAGCTTCCCTCATTCAATTTGAATTCCCTCCAAATTAGCATTTTACATAGATCCGCCTTGTTAGCTTCCCTCATTCAATTTGAATTCCCTCCAAATCATTTCAATTGAAAATGATTATAAGAGGTCTCGCTTATAAAGTATCTTTTTTTTTTTTTTTCTAATATGAGATAAACATCTCATTTGAAAATACTCTAATCACCATGCTTAATTTATTATCTATCTAGCCCTTTTTTTTTTCAACAAGGAGAAGACATGGCTAGGAGGGACGAGTCAGTACTCGACCAACTCGTTGAAGAAAGTCCAAAACCCAATCGTTAGCTCTTCGTCCTCGTTTGTCCTTCTATTGTTTTGTTTTGGTGCACGTCCGTCCAATGGCGCAGGGTGATTGAAATGGAGACAACGGACGATAGGTTATCTATGGCAAACATTTAAGTTCGTCCCGCACTCGCGTGTCTCTTCCATTCTCGTCCCTCTCGTATTTCAATTGTTTTTCAATCATGTCCCTCAAATAGAGTACTTTGGTCCTTTTTATCTTAATTGTTATAACCCAAAATTTTGGGTTAAATTTTTTTATAATTAAAAAAAAATTCAAAACAAAAAAAATGATAAATGATAAAAAAGAAAAAGAAAAAGAAAAAAAGATAGAGAAATTGATCAATTTTACTTTTAAGGATTTAATTGTGATTTTATTTAAAAGTATTATGAGTCAATTTATAAATACTAGAAAGGTAGGGAAACTATGGAAGGAAATTAAGGGAGAATTAAAAACAATTGAAACTTAAAGGACTAAAATAATTATCAAAAAGGACTTAATTGCGAGAAAAATTAAAATTGAGAAGGACCTATTTGAAAAGAGGGAGCGAACGACAGGACGAACTTGACATTTTGGCCATGGACGACATGTCGTTCGCCATTGAATTCTTTGGTATATGTTACCGTTCATCTCATTCTTTAAAGAAGGAGATGAATACGAGCATTGGTAGTTTGTTACAAATTGTAACAAACTGCCATTCTCCACTCCTCATACGTTTTTTCTTTTCTTTTTTTTTCTTTTTCTTTTCTTCACTCCACCCTCTCATGTCTTTATTCCTCTCCACCGATCACCACCTTCCCCATTCCTCACAACTCTTGCACCCACGAACCGCACTCTTAACTCCCCATGATTAGTCATCCTTCCCCTTACAAACTGCCATGCCGGTATCCACAACCATTCTACTTATAAATAGGCAATAGCTAGAAGAAAACGGGATAGAAAAGAAGAGGGAGGAAAGACAAAGAGAGAACGAAAGAGAGAAAGCACAAGAGAAAAAAGTATAACAAAGAAAAAAGAAGAAGAAGAACAGAGGGCAATAGCAAGGAGACAAAGAATCTAAAAGGAAAAGGAAGACATTCACTTTTGATTCAAGCAAAGTTCTAGTCTGCCATTAAAGCACTCTTGTTACATTCCTAGTCCCAAACCTAGTTCCATACTGTCATTACCGATCCGAATATACCGGGTTTTTCACCTTCATTTGTTCTGCATGTTCTTTAAATTAGAATGTCATTTGTTTTTGTTTTCTGTTCTTGGTTGCCTTCGTAAGAGAAATCAATGGATGATGGTTTTAATTTGTAGTATCACGTAAATGGAAAAAGGACAAGTGAGTTTAGGTTATAATTCGGACTAAGGAAATTTAAAAAAAAAAAAAAAACTATGGGCTCGTTAGTTTGAATTTGTGATTCTCTCGGTTATTGTTTTAACTAGAATTTGTTTGGTCCTAAAAAAATATAGAGTAACAGATATCGTAAATAATTGATTTTTTTAGACTTCATCTTAATTAGGCTACCATGAGCATTTTATGTTTATTTTTTTTTTAAACTTCATCTTAATAAACCGCCATTCTCCACTCCTCACACGTTTTTTTCTTTTTCTTTTTCTTTTTCTCTCCACTCTAGCCTCACATGTCTCTATTCCTCTCCATTGATCACCACCTTCCCCATTCCTCATAACTCATGCACCCACGAACCGCACTCTTAACTCCCCACGATTAGTCATCCTTCCCCTCACAAACCGCCATACCAGTATCCACAACCATTCCGCCTATAAATAGGCGATAGCTAGAAGAAAATGGGATAGAAAAGAAGAGGGAGGAAAGATAGAGAGAGAACAAAAGGATAAAGCATGAGAGAAAAAAAAGTATAACGAGAGAAAAAAAGAAGAAGAACGAGAGGCAATAGCAAAGAGACAAAGAATCTAAAAAGAAAAGGAAGACATTCACTCTTGATTCAAGCAAAGTTCTAGTCCGCCATCACAAAGAATCTTGTTACATTCCCGGATCCAAACCTAGTTCCATACCGTCATTACCGATCCGAATATACCGGGTTTTTCACCTTTATTTGTTCCGTATGTTCTTTAAATTAGACTATCATTTGTTTCTATTTTCTGTTCTTGGTTGCCTTCGTAAGAGAAATCAATGGATGATGGTTTTAATTTGTATTATCACGTAAATGGAAAAGGGACAAGTGAGTCTCGGCTATAATTTGAGCTAAGGAATTTTTTTTTTAAAAAAAAACTATGGGCTCGTTAGTTTGAATTTGTGATTCTCTCGGCTATTGTTTTAACTAGAATTTGTTTGGTCCTAAAAAAATATAGAGTAACGTATCCGTAAATAATTGATTTTTTTTAGACTTCATCTTAATTAGGCTATCATGAGCATTTTATGTTTAATGTTTTTAGATATATTGCATAGGGTGATTCATGAATTGTGATTAAAAATTTTTTTTTAACAAAAAAATAATAAATAATTTTTATTTTTATTCTATTTATTTTTTTTCGATAACTAAGATGTTCTTCGACACGCTAGTTGTGTCAAGACTCAAAAAGTGGATCCGATGTTTAATCGACGTGTATCTCGACGAAGGGGTCCAACGATTGTTTTAATACGATGTCATGCCCAAAAATAAAAAATATATTTTTTGACTTGGAAATTAGAGTGTTTTTATAAAAAAAAAAATTTGACACAAATAAAATGCTTTAGGAGATGAATTTAGGACTAGACTAAACATGGTACCTTTCTTTTGAAAGGGCGTTTTTGGGTGATCTATATCTTCCCAAAGCATAACCAACTCTTTGCCTTAAAATCTCCGAACCGAGTGTCCATTTTAGGTTCCTAGTTCCTTCAATACTAGGTGACGACTCCAAACTTGTAAATAACTCTATAAATACACCAATCCTTAATTTTTTGGGAGTCCCATCCGATGTCGGGTAAGTGGCGGAATGGTGACTCCACTGGAAAAATTAGAGTTAGGCCATAGTTTTAGTTTTTTAAATTCATCTCTATTATTTGTTTTTATTGTCAAGTTATTTATTTTTCAAGTCTTTAAATTCCAAGTCATTTATTTTGTGCAATTTATTTTTATTTGTTTGTTTGTTTGTTTATTTATTTTGTATATATTTCAAAGTCATTTATGTTATGTAATTACTATAAATATTTTTAATTTTTGTAATTTATTTTTTGCATTTCATTTATTTGAACTGGGTTAGTTATTTACTTTGAACTGTTGCATATACCACGAAGAAACCCGCAAAAGCTCGGACTTGAGCTAAACCTTAATAGGATTTAGATAGAGAGATCTAGAGGCAAGTATGAAAAAAGTCTACCGATGCTCTTCTAGACTCTTGTTTGGATTGAAACTCACCCTATGCATAGAAAATGGTGGCATGATATTCTCCTACCTTCTAATGCATAAGGTTAGAGGCTAGATTACCTCACCGGTAATTTAGACAAGTCCAAAAACTTGAAAAGACTTTAGGATTAGACAAGCTTGTCAAAACCATGGACAAGCTAGATCATATCCACTAGGGTTGACCTATTAAGACACGAATTATTTTCAAATGATATATATTCTAACCATGACTTTTACAGGTTATCATTCACGCAAATCATAACAGAACAAATAAAAAATGAAGTCGAGGATTTTAAGGTCGGATCAAAGCGAGTCCAAATTGATGAGGGAGATTGTTTGCCTCCAAATTATGTTGCAACTACTAGAGAAAGCTAGACTCGTCGATAAACTAGCCAATGTGGGACCACTCCTTAATTGTTGGGAGATGCTTACTTCTAAAGATAGGTTTGATTTTTAGAAGGTGTATGGTGACATAGCTCAATTGCTCAAGATTAAAGTTCGGATCTCCTGTTTTCAAGCCATGATAGGGCACTCGGGATCCGAATACCGCTACTTCACTTTTGGAAGTGTGGATATCTCACCCACACTAGAAGAATACGATGCTTTATTAGCATATCCCGAAACAAAAGCAGTCTACCTCTACAGTCCACTCGAGCAAGTCGTAGCACATTTTGCATGGTTGATCGGAATGGATTTAGCTATCGTGGAAAAACAACAAACCATAAGGGGTAAGACCCAATGATGGTTTTGGAACTTTCTCCAACCAGAGTTCACAAAACATCTATAGGATCGGGATAACGAGTCTCGGACTCGAATCTTAGCTCGGGTATATATGGGTTAGTGTTACCGCCATCGCTCGAGGGTATGATCGACTTTGAGGTGATCAACATGTTCAAGAGCGTGGTATCCCTCAAGGTTAATCTCGCTGCTATAATCTTGGTAAAAACACTTTCGTCTTTGAATTTTTATCGGAAGAAAGGAGATGGACATTTAAAATATTGCGTTCCACTCGTTGTTTGTTTGGACGGTTAGCCACATAGTGACTCGAAAAGCCTCTCGGGTCTTTTACACACCATAGAATTTACATTCCAAATTGAAGAAATTTACTAGGCACTCACTCAATGAGTTAGAAAAAATGACATGGTCGAAATGTTTTCGACTTAGAAAAGTCGAATTCCATTGGAGGGCACGAGTATGCTTTCTTTCGATCTTACTTGGCTTATCGTGGCAATCATCCTTGGGTACCGTTAATCGGAGCTCGTTGTTGTATCGCCTATTATCTAAACATGTTCTTAAGACAGTTGGGTTTTGAGCAGTTCATCTCGAGAACTACGAGTTTAGTCGAGTACTACGAAGACCCGAAGGTTTCTAGAAAACTTTAGGAAAAGCAAAGCTCGCTTGGAGAAACAAAGGAATTATTACCCTAGAAAAGAGAGTCGATGGAAGAACTTTGTTAGGGTATCCGAAGTGGCAACAAACTAGGGGCAAAGGGTATCGAGTGCCACCATTTGAGGGTCCGTCTCGATTGATGAATGAAACAATGGAAGATGTTTGTCAAGAGATAAACGCTTAACATGAGTTTTTTCATGATAATTTACACTCTCGAGTGGAGAAATTGATAAAGAAAAAGAGAAAATTGGAGGAAAGCCTCGATACTAGAGATAATGTCGTGAGTGCCCTAGAAATGGAAAATAAAGAACTTCGTGATCAGCTTCGACGAGTGAAGAATGATTTCAAAATGGAGGTTGAAAAACTCATAACTAAAAAGGCTATCTTAGAAGAATTCAAAGATGCTACCCGAGGACAGATTGCAACTCAAGCTCGATATAATACGTCATCTAAATACTCATGTGGAAGAATTGAAAAGAAAGGATAGAGTTAATCAAGAAAGAATGGCCCATTTACAAAGACAAGCATGAGTTGGCCATCCAAGCCGTCACAAAAGAAAAAGAAATCCTAAGGAGAGAAGCGGTTGAATGGGGATCAAGAACCATGGAATACCATCTTCAAGCTCGAATGCGAAGAATTATGCCATGGAAATGCGACACACTCGTGGAACTTTTAGCCGATGGTATACATCCGACACGAGAAAAGGTTCAGCTTTTCTATGAGGGACTCCAAAAACTCATAATCGCATCTGCTTCTTATGATGGTTTAAGATTATGGTGTGAAATAGAATAGGATCTCATGTAATAGGGCTTTTCATTCTTGTAATCATAGTATAAGTTTAGATTTCAATGTATAGGAAATGCTCTATGTAAAAAGAATTATTGTCTTTTGTTTCTTAAATGAAAAATGACTCTAAGTTTAAGTTTTAAATTTTCTTGAGTATTATCTTCCATGAGTCCAACTATATCAAGAAATCTACAAGGAGACAAACTACGACCAAAATAGGAGGCAAATATATCTCCCGAAATTATCCGAGTATATGTGAGGTTTTCTATTACCCTCAACGAGTACTAAGCTTTGATCCGACTCGTCCTCAATGAAGATTTTGTCATGATTTGATATGCAACAAACAAAGAAAGGTATCTAATCCGGTTTAAATCATGCATGTAGGCATTATATATTCATTGTACCTATTTTTGGCTTTTTTTTAGGATTTTGAAACATAGGTCACTCGTCAAAGCTCGACTCCCTTCACGCATCCACTATACCCAATTCGGACATCGACGAATGGAGAACGAAGAAGGAGCATAGTCAAGACGGACCAACCAAGAAATGGAGACCCTCAAGAACAATGTTGATCGGCTCACTCGCTATAGTGGAGAAGTTCATGAGTGGGGGTTCAGTTTGAATCGGGGAGTAGTTCAAAATGATATGCCATAGGCTCTCCCAGCATTCAACCTACAACCAAGACTCGTCTAATATTTCATTAAACAACTCGAGATCAACGACATTCCATGTTGAGACATCTTACCCCATCGGGCAGTCTACTTATCCTATGGATCCTCGAGTCTCACAAATGCCTAACACACTCACTATGAACCCCACTCGTCGAAGAAACTACCAAGTATAAGGTAGTAGAAGAGTCGAATATAGATAAACTTTTTGCTATCGAAGAACGTTTGAAGGCTATAGAGGGGATATATGTCTATGATCCCGTTAGTGGCTATCGAAATGTGTTTAGTTCCGGATTTGGTCATTCCGAAAAAATTTAAGGTACCGAATTTTACTAAGTACACTGGAACCCGAGTGTCCCATGATTCACTCGAGGGTCTACTACGGTAAAATGGCAAAAGTGTTACATGATGAAAAGCTACTTATACATTTTTTTCATGAAAGCTTAAGTGGATCGACACCGAGTTGGTATATAAGATTAGAAGGCTCCAAAATCGGGACATGGAAAGATTTGGCGTATGCTTTTCTCCAACAATACAAGTTTAACATGGAGGTGGCTCCAAATAGATTAGATCTTCAAGGAATGAAAAAGGGGCTAAGGAGACCGTTAAGGAGTATGCATAAAGATGGCGTAAGGTAGCCGCACATATCCATCCACCATTGCCAAAGTCAAAATTAGTCTTTATATTTTCAAATACTTTCAACACACCTTACTTTGAGTATTTGATCGATAATGCTTCAACTAATTTCACGGATATAGTGGTCATTGCTCGAAAGAGTAGAGCTAGTCGTCAAAGCAGGAAAGATCTCCGAAAGAGCGAGAGAAAAAGACAAACATGAGAATTAAGAAAAGAGAATGAGAAGTCCACCATGTGGCTACTTACAAACCCCAAAGCCATTGGAAAAACTCGAGACAACCACCACTTTACCTTCAACCCTCATACCAAACACATTCCATAGCCGTCATTTTTTCCACCATTCAAATAAGACCACAAGCACAAAACCAAAACTACTCTTCCTACCAATCAAATCCATCATCCAATATCATCCAACTACACCTATTTACCAAAACAACCAATCTTCATATTCGATCGAACACCTCGTGGTCCTTCAAATTTTAACCAAACACCATGTAACCAGTTCACCCGCAATAATAACTACAGCAAAGAAGACTACGAGCCGTTATCACCTTTTTCATTCTCTTTGAAAGAGTTATTTTACCGCCTAGTCAATATAGGACAAGTGGTTCCTATTCCCGTAGAACTCGTGCGACCTCCTTTCCCACCATGGTATAAAAGTAATAAGCAATGTGAATACCATAGTGGTATCACTATACATTCCATTGAAGATTGTTTAGCTTTTAAGAGAAAAGTGAAGTTTCTCATTAAGCATAACTCGGATAAGCTTTGATGATTCAAGCATACCCGAGTGTCAATACTAACCCACTCGCAAGTCATGCTACGGGAAGTGGTAATGTTAGTATGGTAACTCTCGAAGGGATGGAGTTCAGTCGAGGAGAGAAGAAGGTGAAGGTATCCATGGATAGGTTGTACACAGCTCTATCTTAAACTGGTTACCTCGGAAGACTAGTTGATTATCAAGTCGACGATGAAAAGAACCAATATTGTCAATATCATCGGATGAAGGGACATGATATAGATAAATGTGAGGAATTCCATGAAGAGTGAAAACTATGTTGATTCTAGGAACTTTGTAAATAGAGAAGATACAAAAGGAGTCGTTTGTAGAAATGGTCTCGCCTCGGGAGGCAAGTCATGACGAGTTGTATCGATACCAACCGACAAACAATGACCCTCAAAGGATGATTCCGACGAGTACCAAAGATCCGCCTAGCTCCACCCTACAACGTAATTAATCATAACTATCCAATTATGAACATGTCAATCGGTAACAATGTTACGAGCCTTACTCGAAATGGACGTTGCTATATACCGAAGGAGTTAGAAGTGTCAAGAAAGACGAAAGGTAAGGAAGTAATAGATCTCGACAAGTCAATAAAGGTAAACAAGCCGAGTAGATGATGAAGAGGCAATCGAGTTCTTTAAAGTAATGAATAATAGTGATTATAGTGTGGTGGACCAACTAAAGAAAACACCCGCTAAGATCTCTCTACTATCACTAATCATGAACTCAAAACCACATCTAAAAGTGTTGCAGAAGGTGCTAAATGAAGCATATATCCCTTATGATATCACTTCAAATAACATGAAGCATTTGGTAGGAAGAATCTAGGCTACTAACTATTTATCATTTATCGAAGATGAATTGGGTCCTAAAGGCACTCGGGCATAATAGCCATTACATATCACGATCAAATGCAAGAACCATGTGATTGCTAAAGTGCTAATTGATAATGAGTCCGCATTGAATGTTTTACCTAAGATCATCCTAGACCGACTACCGAGTGGATGTTTCCCCATGTGTCCTACCAATATGATGGCAAGAGCTTATGATGGGTCTCCAAGGTAATTAATAAGAGACATTGATATTAACTTAGATATTGGACCAAATCAGTTCCAACTCACTTTACAAGTCATTGATATCTAGCCATCCTACAATATTCTTCTTGGAAGACCATAGATCCATTCGAGTAGGGGTCGTGGCATCATCGCCGCATCAAAGGTTAAAATATGTGGCAAATGGTAGACTAGTCACGGTGATAGTAGAAGAAGCCTTACCATTATTCAAAAATATGCTCATACCTTACATTAAGCCCGAAGGAAGTCAAGATGGTAATCCGCATGCTTTCGAGATTGTAAATACGGAATCGGTACCTAAAAATATCTTTTTGAGAAAACCGAAGTGCCCAACGCTATAAAAATGGCATCAAAATATCCGATGAAATATGGGTTTTCGTTGCAATATGAACTCAATAGTGGAAAGTTATGATCATTGAATGTCTTGAAAAGAGCCAACTCGACCATCATTTTGGGCTAGGCTTTAAGCCTACTAAAAAAGATTACTTGAGAGCCATTGAATAGAAGAAAGAAAAGAGATTGGCTAGAATCAAAGGTCGACAACCTAATGATGAGAAGATTCATATTCCTCACATTCGGATAACTTTTCCATATTCGGCTTGTGTAATCAATCCGAATGAGAAAATAATAGACTTAGGGGCAATGTTGGTTGGTCCGTCCATTAACCGACTAAAGATTGAGGAAAAAGCAACGATCGAGAAAACCCTTCATCCTAAGTCGGTAGTAGTCGTTCCTCAAACTATGATGCTTCCACAATTGACTTTTAACATGTTGGGAGAGATGCCACCAATCGATCAACCGATCAAAGAAGGAACACCGGGTGAGGAGCTCGACGAATTGAAGTGAGGAAAAGATTTAACTCGTCTATAAGCTTAAGTAATTTACTCGCTTAGTCATCTTTATCTTTCAGTAATCTAGCTCAAGCTACTAAAAAAAAATTGTGTTGAGCTTTTATATTTAATATTAATATGAGATCATGAATTTTCTTCAAAACTTCATGCCCATTTCTCTCCCATTCTTTTTATTCACACGTTTTTACTTTCGGGGACATAGAAAATGATCGCCTTCTAAATTTTCAAAATAATTGCATCAAACATGCTTGATCTAAATTTGATGAAAATCTAATTGCAATGGATTAAGAGGAATTTGAGGATGAGAAAGTAGATGAATTTATCAAGTTGGTCGAATTGTCCGAGCAAGCTATAAAACCTCATCGGGAGGAATTAAAATTATCAATGTGGGGACGAAAAAAGACGGAAAAGAGTTGTAAGTTAGGACCATGATAACGAAAAAGAAAGGACAAGATTGATTGCCTTGCTTGTATGATTATATCGATGTGTTTGTATGGTCATATAAAGACATGCCTGGTTTGGATACCGATATAGTGGTGCATCAACTCCAGTTGTTGCCTAGGTACAAGCCAAGTAAAACAAAAATTGAGGAGAATGAGACCGGATATGCTAGTCAAAGTCAAGGAAGAGGTCATCAAGCGAGTTTGAAGCGGGGTTTCGAAAGTAGTCGAATACCTAACTTGGGTATCCAACATCGTGGTGGTAGAAAAGAAGAATGGGAAGATCCAAATGTGTATCAATTTTTGAAATTTGAGCAAAGCTAGTCCTAAAGATGACTTTCCATTATCACACATCGATATGTTAGTAGACAATGCTATAAAGAATTCAACTTATTCTTTTATGGATGGATTTTTTTGGTATAATCAAATCAAGATAGTAGAGGAGGATATGGATAAAACAACATTCATCACACTATGGAGAACTTATTATTACAAAATCATGCCTTTAAGATTGAAAAATACCGAAGCAACTTACTAAAGAGCCATGGTCACCTTGTTTCATGATATGATGCATAAGGAGATGGAAGTATATGTGGATGATATGATTGCCAAAACAAAACCTCGGGATGTTCGTGTTGTAACCCTAAGGAAGCTATTTGAACGTCTACGAAGTATCACTTGAAGTTGAATTATGCTAAATGCACCTTTGAGGTCAAGTCGGGAAAGCTATTAGGCTTTGTTGTGACTAATCGAGAAATAGAAGTGGATCCTAATAAAGTCAAAGCTATTCGGATGATGCCACCACCAAGAAGTGAAAGAGAAGTCGGAGGATTTTTAAGTCGACTCAACTAGATAGCTCGATTCATTTTCCAACTTACGGTGACTTATGAACCCATCTTTCGATTGTTAAGAAAAAAGAGCCCGGAGATTTAGGATGACGCTTATCGAGTGCTTTTGATAAGATCAAGCAGCATTTACATAACCCTCTTTTACTAATGTCGTCTATTCTCGATCGACCATTGATTTTATATCCGACGATCACCGAGACAAGCAATGGGTTATGTTTTGGGTCAACAAGATAATACCGGAAGAAAGGAACAAGCTATTTACTATTTGAGCAAGAAGTTCACGGATCGTGAATCCGGATACGATATAGTGGAAAAAATGTGTTGCAGTTTAGTATGGAGTACTCGAGGGCTCAAACAAGTATATGCTATACTACATAACATGGTTGATCTAAAAAATATACCCTCTAAAATACATATTCGAGAAACCATATTTTTTTAGTAGGATTACAAGGTGGCAAGTTCTATTGACGTAATATGATATGATTTACATAACAAGAAAATCGAGTAAAGAGTAGTGCAATTGCGGACCATTTGGCGGATAATGTAGTTGAAGATTATAAGCCTTTAGATTTTAATCTTCCTAATGAGAAGATCATTGCTATTAAGATCGGGTTAGTCGGGTCCGATGAGAAAAAATAGACCATGTATTTTGATGGGGCCGTAAATATATCTAGTAATGGTGTGGGGGCAGTGCTAATCTCTCATGAGGGTAAACAATATCCCATAGCCATCCGACTCTAATTTGATTGTACCAATAATATAGCGAGAATATGAGGCATGCATACATGGTTTAGAGGCCGTTAGAGAAAGAGGAATCACGAAACTCGAGGTGTATAGGGATTCAATAATGATAATTTACCACGTAAAGGGTGAATGGCGGACCAAAGATGAAAAATTGAAACCCTATCGGACTTATCCGATCAAGCTAGTTGAAGAGTTTGATGAAATCGAGTTTGCGCATCTAGAGCGGGATAAAAATCAATTTGTCGATGCATTAGCGACTTTGGCGTCGATGACCAAACTTGATCAAGGGGTCATAATACGGCTTATTTGTATTGAAGTTCGAAACACACCTACATACCGTTGTGCTATAGGAGAGGAAGTAGATGGGAAACTATGGTATCACAATATTAAAACCTTCATCGAAAGTCGAGAATATCCTATAGGAGCATCTAAAACAGATCGAAGACTCTAAGAAGGATGACTATGGATTTTTATCTTAATGACAAGGTTTTGTATAAAAGAAGCTTTGATGGTACACTTCTTAGATGCTTGGATGAAAAAGAGGCCAAGAAAATAATTGAAGAAGTCCATGGAGGAATCCGTGCAACACATGCAAATGGACATACTATGACTCATCAAATACAACGGTGTGGTTATTTCTAGATGACCATGGAAAGAGACCGCATAGAGTATGTTCGAAAATGCCATAAATGCCAAGTTTATGGAGACAATATCAATGCTCCTCTAGCACCACCGCATAACATGGTATCTCCTTGGCCATTTGCTATGTAGGGTTTCGACGTCATTGGACCAATCAATCCTAAAGCAAGCAATGGTCATCATTTTATCCCGGTTGCGATCGATTACTTTACCAAATGGGTTGAAGCTACCTCTTATGCTAATGTCACCTAGAAAGTTATCCAACGATTTATAGAGAAGAATTTGGTTTGTTGGTATGGCTTACTAGAAGCGAGTGGTCACTAATAATGCTCGAATTTCAATGGAAGAATAATTACGTAACTATCTAAACATTAGAAGATTAAGCATTTGAACTCAACATCCTATAAACCCAAGATGAATTGGGCGATCGAAGCAGGAAACAAGAATATTAAGAAGATTATATAGAAGATGGTTGTCACATACGAGACCGGCATAAAATGCTTGCATATGCTTTACATGCTTATCGTACAACTATCGGGACGTCAACAAGAGCCACCCCATACTCTTTGGTTTATGGCATGGAGGCGGTGATGCCTTTGGAAATAGAGATTCCTTCTCTTAGAATACTTATGGAAACACAGTTAGAAGAGGTTGAGTGGGCCAAAATCGGATACGAGCGAGTTAAACTTGATCGGTGAAAAGAGGTTAGCGACCATTTGTCATGCACGGATGTATCGGAAGAGGATGGCTAAAGCTTATGATAAGAAGGTCGAGTAAGAGAATTTTGAGAAAGAGATCCGGTTCTTAGAAAAGTTTTGCCAATGACTCGTAGAGGATAAGAGTAAGTGATCGTCTAATTATGAGGGTCCATATGTCGTCGGGAAAGTTTTCTCGGGAGGTGCACTTCTATTAGCAACTATGGACGGAGATAACATAGTTAAGCCTCGTAAAATCGGATGCATTGAAGAAGTATTATGCTTGAAATGTTGTTGTCACTTTCTCCATGAAATAAAAGGCGAAATTCGAGCCAAAATATGCATTACATTATTTTACATCCTTTTTTCTTTCTTTTCTATCTCAAATATTCCTCACTTACCTTATTTCCCATATGATCTCTATTAATATTATTTATAACTTGATACATAAGATAATTAAGATGTCATGGCAGTATCTTACTAAAAAAAAAAGTCAAGCTCCAATGAACCCGTAAGATACTAAGGTCATATATGCCTTTCCAAATCAAATCAACAAAGGGAATTCACTCTTGAATAAGCAATGCAATCAAGATTTCAATTGAGAGGTAATCACTCGACATTCTATTTGGCTAAAACAAAGACGAGATAAAATGATGAGTCCGGTAGAGGAGGAGAGATGTATCCAGTCGATGCTCGAGAAATGTCATGCAAATCCAACGATTGGTAATTTTTTTTTAAAAAAATTATCGATACGATCACTCTCATACAGAAAAGGAGCACTCGAAACCTCTCGTGATGGTTACATGACATGTGTCCAAATTAAATATCCTATCTAAGCATCATCTCATCATGAAGCTCATTAGAATGATACTCATTAGACTATATAGTTTTCCATTAGAATGAGGAAAGGCCATCTTTGAAAATTTTATCTTACTTAAAATCAAGTCTCTCCTTTGAAGTCCTATTTTGAGCTTTTGGTTTATTTCATAATAACCTAGACTAGGATCACCCCTATACTAGGGGCAGAATGCCAAAAAGCTATAAAAAAAATCTCATTATTAGAAGACATTGATCTAAAAAAAAAACATGTTGCTAAACAACCTCCCTTCCTTTAAAATAATAAAAAAAGCTCAAAAGTTCAAATTCAAAATGAGAGGAATGCGATCAAATCAAATTCTCTCTTTAAAAAAAGGGGAGGGGGAACTCTCACATGGAAAGAGTTTTGTCTTGCGTCATAAGATCCATTTTGAAATATGAAAAGAAAAGGCGAGTTCAAGTTAGCCAAACATCGACATCAAATATGTCTAAAAAAAAGTCGAAAAATAAAAAAACAACAACAAAAGCTTTTGCAGAAGTGATTCCATGTCAACAAAACCCTAAAACACTATTTGAGTCGCGATTATCCGTTCTTCAAGAAACCAATGTTACGTGCCAATGAAAGCCCTTTCTAATTAAAGGTGACCTATAAGTCGGATGAGTCTTAGCTCTATGAGTATTTGTGATAGAATTTTGTAAAAAAATAGATAGTCAAAATCAAGACACATGCCATGTGAAATCACACTCGGGTATCAAAGTGTAATAATTCCCCAAGGACAAAAGCTCATAATTTTCCTCATATTAAAGATCTTTTTTTATAAGCCATTTATTCATAAGAACATAAAAACAAAAGAAAAATCACCAAGTTGATCATATCGTAGCATTTGCATGATAAGTCTCTCGAAGTACACACATGGATGTGTCCGAACTCGGAACCTAACATCTCTAATTGAAATCTAGCTAGCTTTCCTTATGGAGGAAGAATTTGTGAAATGCAAACATTTTGATATGTATATGGGACCTTAGGTCATAAACAAAGTCAACAAAAAAGAAAAGAAAACATGTATCGAATACGATATTATCAAGTGCAAACAATCAATTAAGTGGTTAATCATAAAAAGGAATGGCTACTACCTTCAATGGGATAGAATGGTCGAGTTATCTCAATATACATCCGAAGGAATAGATAAGTCCAAGTTTATCAAAAGGATAAAACCCGATCGGGGGCAAAGTCATAATGCTCGGATCACAAATAGAGGTCTAACATTGAAACTTTGATAACCGGAAGAGAAAGGTCAAAAGGGAGTTGAGCGGAGTAGCCTATATTTCTTACGGGTATCTCAACTAACCATCATCTCAAGTTTTGTTTTAGGTAAGGTCACCTCACAATAGACCACCGCCCAAGTGCGAAATCCAAAAATCACCGATCAATCCTCACTTTCGGGTATGATCACTAAATTCAATTCATTGCTTCAATCAAGATTGCTTAGCAATCACTTGCATATTTATTTTTTCAAGGCGAGTCGCCTCTAACGAACACGACATGTACTCGCATGTTTACTTTTCCAAGGCGGGTCGCCTTTAACAAATACGGTCATGTACTCGCATATTTAATTTTTCATGTACTCGCATATTTATTATTCCAAGGTAAGTCGTCTTTAACGAACATGGCCATGTATTGCATGTTTACTTTTCCAAGGTAGGCCACCTTTAATGAACACGGCCATGTACTCGCATATTTAATTTTCCATGTATTGCATATTTACTTTTTCAAGGAAGGTCGCCTTTAACGAACATGGCCATGTATCGCAAATTTAATTTTTCATGTATTGTATATTTACTTTTTATGAATTGTATATTTATTTTTCTAAAAAAAAAAAGTTTACCTATGAAAAAAAAATCTTTACAAGCTTATTACATGAAATTCTTTACAAGCTTATTATACAAAGTCATTGAAAAACCTATTTTTTCATTCGACTTTGTGTCATAAGCATTGTAAAAAAATGATTAAAAAAGAAAGAAAAAAAGAGAGAGAAATTGATCAATTTTACTTTTAAGGATTTAATTGTGATTTTATTTAAAAGTATTATGAGTCAATTTATAAATACTAGAAAGGTAGGGAAACTATGAAAGGAAATTAAGGGAGAATTGAAAAACAATTGAAACTTAAAGGACTAAAATAATTATAAAAAAGGACTTAATTATAGAAAAATTAAAATTGAGAAGGACCTAATTGAAAGGAGGGAGCGAACGACAAGACGAACTTGACACTTTGGCTATGGACGACCCGTCATTCGCCATTGAATTCTTTGGTATATGTTACTCGTTCATCTCCCTCTTTAAAGAAGGAGATGAACACGGGCATTAGCTAGTTTGTTACAAACTACCATTCTTCACTCCTCACATGTTTTTTTCTTTTTTTCTTTTTCTTTTTCTCTCCACTCCACCCTCACACGTCTCTATTCCTCTCCACCGATCACCACCTTCCCCATTCCTCACAACTCTTACACCCATGAACTGCACTTTTAACTCCCCACGATCAGTCATCCTTCCCTTTACAAACCGCCATGCCAGTATCCACAACCATTCTACCTATAAATAGGCGGTAGGTAGAAGAAAACGAGACAAAAAAGAAAAGGGAGGAAAGACAGAGAGAGAACGAAAGAGAGAAAGCACGAGAGAAAAAAAAGTATAATAGAGAAAAAAGAAGAAGAAGAACAAAGTGGCAATAGCAAGGAGACAAAGAATCTAAAAGGAAAGGGAAGACATTCACTCCCGATTCAAGCAAAGTTCTAGTCCGCCATCACAAGCACTCTTGTTACATTCCTAGTTCCAAAACCCGTTCCATACCGTTATTACCGATCCGAATATACCGGGTTTTTCACCCTCATTTGTTCCGTATGTTCTTTAAATTAGGTCGTCATTTGTTTCGTTTTTTTGTTCTTGGTTGCCTTCGTAAGAGAAATCAATGGATGATGGTTTTAATTTGTAGTATCACGTAAATGGAAAAGGGACAAGTGAGTCTAGGCTATAATTCGGAATAAGGAATTTTTTTTTTAAAAAAAAACTATGGGCATGTTAGTTTGAATTTGTGATTCTCTCGTTATTGTTTTAACTAGAATTTGTTTGGTCCTAAACAAATATAGAGTAACATATCCGTAAATAATTGATTTTTTTTTTTAGACTTCATCTTAATTAGGCTACCATGAGCATTTTATGTTTAATTTTTTTAGATATGTTGTGTAGGGTGATTCGTGAATTGTGATTTAAATTTTTTTTTTAACAAAAAAGAATAAATAATTTTTATTTTATTTATTTATGTGATAACTAAGATGTTCTTCGACACGCTGGTTATGTCAAGACTCAAAAAGTGGATTAGATGTTTGAATTGACGTGTCTCCCGACGAAGGGGTCCAACGATCGTTTCAATACAATGCCACGTTAAAAAATAAAAATATATTTTTTTGACTTGGAAATTAGAGTTTTTTATTTTTAAAAATAATAATAATAATAATTTGACACAAATAAAATGCTTTAGGAGATGAATTTATGACTAGACCAAACATGGTACCTTTCTTTTGAAAGGGCGTTTTGGGTGATCTATATCTTTCCAAAACGTAACCAACTCCTTGCCTTAAAATCTATGAACCAGGTGTCCATTTTAGGTTCATAGTTCCTTCAATACTAGGTGGCGACTCAAAACTTATAAATAACTCTATAAATACACCAATTCTTAATTTTTTGGGAGTCCCGTCCGATGTTGGATAGGGACATTAATTTTCACTAATTAGCCTTTAATTCTTTTTTAATTGTTCCCCCCAAAATTCCCGAAATTCATAAATTAGTCCACAAAATTTTAAAATTAATTACAAATAAAACCCTTAATAATAAAATCCAAAATTAATTCTATCTTTTTGTATTTTTTTCTTTGTCCCTTTTTTTTTTTTTTTGTATTTACAAAAATGATGAATGGAAAAATAAACCTAAAATTAAAAACTACACAAAACCTAATAATAAGAATGAAAATAAAAATTCATGATAAAATCTGCACTATGCAAAAATAAAAAATTGTAAAAAGATCTAAAATAATTATGTGGGGTCAAATTCGGAGTTATGATAGAAAAGATTAGAGGACAAAACAAAGAATTTTACATGGAAAAGAAATTGAAAAAAAAAAAAAAAGGAAAAGAAATATGTATAGAAAAACTAATTAGTTAAGGCCGTGAGAAGGGCGGGTGCGGTGGTGGGTCAGACTAGTCCTCATTCCAAAACTGGCCCTGCTTTGATCTGAGAGAATGACGAAGTTTGCTATTTCCAGGTAGATTACCGACTATATTTTGTATTTTTCATTTGGCAATAAGGGTAAACTTTGGCCCACTTTTGTTGGTCAGATTCTTATGAGGCAGTAGTTTAATGCCTTCCTAATTGCAGGTCGTATTTGCCTTCTTTAGTTTGTTCTCCTTGCAAGCTCAGGACACCCTAATCTAGCAACCCTCGATTCAGTCCCCAAAAAGTTTACAAGGCAGCCGGCAGATATATATCATCAGAATTCACAAGAAATGGTTGGGTTGTTTGACAAGCAGGCAGCTATATATTTAGATGCAAGGCCAAGATATCCAAGCAGATGGTTCTCAATGCTGGCTGCGCTCACCCCCAACCACTCTTTGGCCTGGGACGTTGGCACTGGCAATGGTCAAGCTGCTATTGGTGTTAGTCCCCCTCTCTTTCTAAAGACTCAAATGAATAAAGCTATATATATATATATATATACTGAGTTCTTATTAGTTTGGTGATCTATAATGAACAAATTCATCTACACTTGTGATCTGGCATGAATTGAGAACTGTTTTTTATGCTGCTTCGCGTATAATTTTCTTACTAATTCAATACAATGCCTGTCCTTTGCAGATTGCTAAGCATTACAAGCAAGTGATCGCAACTGATATAAGTGAAGAACAGTTAAAGCAAGCCATCCCACATCCCCAAGTTCAATATCTGCACACCCCGTTGTCAATGTCTGATGAGGAGATAGTGGACTTAATTGGGGGTGAAAATTCTGTTGATTTAGTCACAGTGGCTGCAGCTTTGCATTGGTTTGATCTTGAAAAGTTCTATCCTATTGTCAAGCGTGTTCTAAGAAAGCCAGGAGGTGTACTTGCAGTTTGGGGCTATAACATCAACATCATCCAAGTTAGCCCAGAAGTTGATCCTCTCTTGAACAACTTGTTTGAGAAAACTTATCCTTTCCAAAACCCAAATCGCATGTACGCAATTGATGCTTACAAGACACTTCCATTTCCATTCGAAAGTGTAGGAGTAGGGTGCGAGGGGCAGTCAATGGAGTTAAACATGCCACAGGAGATGTCATTTGAGGGATTTTTGAAGCTGTTAAGGTCATTTTCACCCGTCATTACAGCTAAGGGAGAAGGTGTGGATTTATTGTGTGAAGAAGTTGTCAAGGAACTCGAGAGGGCTTGGGGTGGGAATGATCTGTAAATGAAAATGGTTGTTTTGCTTTGTTTTTAGAGTTTTGAGCTCTAAATTCTAATGGATTGGTTAGAAGTGTCAACTATATACTGATCATATTTGCCTTTCTTCAGTTTTAGATAGTTGGTGAAATGACAGATAATTCAACCAATGAATAATGCTTACTTTATGAATTATAGTGTCTCAAAGCTAACTGCAACCAAATTAATGATGCAAAAATGTTGCAGATGCTACCATTGTTAGTTTCCCTCTGGCTCTGGTAGATGTTCTTGTCATGGAATGGACACAAATCACAATCTGTCATGAAACAGCAAGAAAAAAAAAATAATTAGTCTCCCTTGTTTAACTATTTATAACTGGGCATTCGATTTTTTATGGAATAATTTATAACCTAGTCCCTCTAGATTTCAAAAATAAATTAATTAGTCTCCCTTGTTTAACTATTTAGTCTTTATATTTGTAAATTTTCTTGTAACTTAATTCTTCTTTGTTTTGTTGAACTTATTTTTTTTTTTTTTAATAAATAAAAAAATAAAAAAATAGAGAAGGATTTATGAGAAAATATGATTTTTTTAAAATAAAATAATATTAAATCAAATGTGGTCAAAACTCATTAAGCGACTAAATAATTAATTTTTAAAATAGGGGATTAGTTAATTTATTTCTTAACATTATTGGACTAATTGATAACTTACTCAATGATAAGTCTTTTTTTTTATTATTACCAAACGACGTCCTTTTGTTGGTAATTTTTCATTAAAAAAAAAATGTTTCTGGGCTGAGTTCACCTAACCCAGCTCGCCTGCTTGGGTTTCTGGGCCCAAATGTGAAGGCCTGACTCGTACAGGCCCTCTTTTGTTTTGTTTTTGTTTTTAATTTGTTTCCTTTTTTTATTAATCTTTAAAGGATTTTAAAATTTTTAAATAATACATAATAACATATATAGTATTTTAAAATATTTTATTCTTTCCATAATTTTTATTCTATAATAAAATCAAATATTTCATCATAAGGAGTAGAAAATATAATAAACTATCATTCTAAGATTTTTTTTTTTTTTTAAAAAAAAAAACCCGTAAAACTTCCGTTCACATAGATGCAATTCACTGTGAATTGACTATTCCTACACCGACCTTTTTTATTCCAGCCGCATCTCTCTTTTCCCCTCTCTTTTATTTTTTGCCCTCTTCTTTATTGTATGTTGCTTTTGTATCATTGAGTGCTTTCGTGCTATTACTTTTTTATCCATCTTTGGGTCCTTTAGCTGTAGCGTTGTTTTTCCTCTTCGGATATTTTCGTTCAAGAGCATTTAATGTTCTTGCATCTTGAATTTTCTTCTATATTTCTTTGCCGTTGTTGTCAAATTTTTTTCCCTCTCATTTCTTTCATCAATTTTATACCCATATGATGCTAACTTCAGCCTTTTTATTTTTTATATCGACCATTCATCCAAAAACACTTTGGCTATCATAACCATTGAATCATAATGTACAACTTTATTTTATTTCAAGCTCACTAAGCCAGCCTCCATCTTCATCATTCGAATAAATTATTCTATTTTTTTTAACAAATAAGACCTATTTTGAGCTATATGATAAAATGAATTCTAATAAAAAATTAGCAATATATCAAGGCATATTTGATGCAACCTAAACTTTATTATGGAATATATTTAATTAATTATCATGAGTTGATCAATTAATAAATGCAATTGAAGATGGTAAAACTATTATAAATGGTTAAAATGAACAAATGAGCACTATCTTTTATTTTGTTCCAAACATCTTTATTTACTTTGTTCTTAGAATATAATCAAAACTTACTAATTACACATATACTTATAATTCAGATGTTCTTTGCCTTTAATTCTCAAAATATTTTTTTAAACTTGATTTATCATAACGAGTAATTAGATTATCGGTCCGCATAACACATAAATAAATAAATAAGCATTGCTTTCGATGAACAAATAAACAAAGACTAACCACTTGCTTTCGATTATTAATTTTTTTTAAAAAACACATTTATCGAACATGTCCTTAAATATTTCACATAACTCGTTTAGTTATACGAAAATATATACTTGCATACTTTTGGATGAATGAAACGACGTACTCTAATCGACTGAACGTCTCTTTTTTCTTTATAACTTATACGTGTTTTATGCTTTGTCGCTCAAGTGTTATCGATGTTATTGAATCTTCATATACTTTCTTCTTATTATCGTTAAAAAAATACGATCTATTATCACTCAAATTTATGTTTCGTTTTCTCTTCAAACAAACATCTATCATCAAAACAATAAAAGAAATCAAATTCAAACTTTTCAAATCCTTCCAACTTCCTTGTCTTCTTATAGAAACAAGTAAAAATAGTTTGTCATTCATAGTTCATTTTACAGCAAGTGTGTGCAAGCATTAATCTAGTTTAGGACTAAAAAAGTTAAGAGATTATAAAATTCCTTAATATTATCTTCACTTATTTGAAAAGGAAACCTTATACATATTTTTAGAGATAAATAGATTTTATTCATTTAACTCAAATAATAAAGGAAACTTATTTATATAATTCCTTTTAAATCATGAAAATTAATAAAATAAAAATGTATTTGCATAAAAAGATTAACAAAGATCAAGGAAATGTACTGAAATGAAAATATAAATTCAAATTTTTTTTTTTAAAAAAAATTAATTATGGATGTAAAAATAATTAGCTTATTTGTTGGAAAATTTAAAATACAACTTATTTTTTTTATCAAGAGACCATACATCATATTGCATACATACATAGATAAAAGGATCACCTTAGATAGTTTTTTTTAGATGTATTTTTCAGTCCTTGAAAAACATAAAATCCTATTTTGTATAGATACCCTACCATCCATAAAAAACTTTTGGATCCATTATAAATTGAGATTTTTTTTTAAACCGTCTACTAAATAATTCAGAATTCATCAGTTTAATGTGCAATCCATTTTCTTTTTAATGATAGAATTAAATTTTGTTATGTTTAATTTTATAATTTAAGTATAGTTAATTAAAAAACTCTAACATATTTTTTTTTAGATAAGCAATATATATGTGTGTGTGGGTAAAACTAATTGTATTTTGAAAAAAAATACCTAAAATGGAAATTAATTATAAAAGGAATTTTTGTGAAAAAAAAAAACAAAACGAATAGAAATTATGGTGAAAAATTAATTTTATATTTTAAGTGTAGTTTTTTCTTCTAATTTTACTTCTCTTGCATTGACCGTTGTCCCATATACAACAACGTGAGGGCAATTAAATTAAGAAAAATAACTTGTATAAAACCAACAAGTAAAAGTTCAAAAAAATCAAACTAAGCAAAGCCAACCAAAAAAGAAGCAGAAAAATTGGAGAAGCGATTACTTGAATGATAATCCTTGGCCAATGGACAGAATCTTCAATACAAAATTTTGTAGGTTGGAGGTCCAATTTTCCAACTTTTGCATAAGCCGTGACATGGGAATTAAAAAGAACAGTCTCCAAGACCCTTCTTATATATATATACATGGAGTTCCTATGCATCTTTGACAAGTCTTGAGATCGATACATATTATACAGAGAATTTACTTGGAAAAAGAAAAGAAAAGAAAAGAAGAAACAATATCATCATTCATTGAAGATAAGGAGATGGCAGGTTTGTTTGACAAGCAGGCAGCAATATATTTGGATGCTAGGCCAAATTATCCAAATGAATGGTATGCTATGCTGGCTGATCTCACCCCTCACCACTCCTTAGCTTGGGATGCTGGTACTGGCAATGGACAGTCAGCTCTTGGTGTTAGTTCTCTGTCTCCCTCTCTTAAATTTTTATTTCTTTCTTGTTTGTACTTTAGATCTGGATGAACATGATGTCTTTCTATCATTTAAGTTTTTTTTTTTTTTTTTTTTTAATATGTTCCAGTTTATTCAGAAAATTAATTATCATCATTTACAAACTATTAATTAGTGTCTACCAAGAGGCCATAATATTGCAACGAATGCTCGTTTGCTTGCCATAATTTAAGCAAAAAATTTGTTACTTGCAGGTTGCGGAGCATTATGAGCAGGTGATTGGCACCGATATAAGTGTAGAACAGCTAAAACATGCTGTGCAACATCCTAGAGTCCAATACTTGCATACCCCATTATCGATATCAGATGATGAGCTAGTGAACTTAATTGGTGGTGAGAATTCTGTTGATTTGGTCACGGTAGCTGAAGCTGTGCACTGGTTTGATTTGCCAAAATTCTACGCAGTTGTTAAGCGAGTTCTTAAGAAACCAGGAGGTATAATTGCAGTTTGGGGCTATAATGACATGAATGTAAGTCCTACATTTGATGCAATCAAGAAGAGCTATCGAGAAGCCTGTAAACCTTACTGGAACCCAAATGCCAAGTACGCATTAGATGGCTATAGGACACTTCCATTTCCCTTTGAGAATGTGGGATTAGGGTGTGAAGGGGAACCCTTATTGCTAGACATACCGAAGGAGATCTCCTTGGAAAGATACTTGGGGGTACTGAAATCAACATCAACATACAATACTGCCAGGGAACTAGGTGTGGATTTGTTGTCTGAGAAGCTAGTTAATGAGCTTGAAGATGCTTGGGGTGGCCCTCGTGAATTGGTCAGGTCAGTAACTTACAAGGCCTTCATGCTTGCTGGAAAAATCAAGCTGGACAGTGAAGAATTGCCAAAGAACCTCTAATCTAGTTAATTTGATTGAATGAAATATATGTACCAGAACGGGATGGAGGTGGCATTTACATGAACACTTGCGATTGAATCATGAACGCTCAATCTCAGCCAATCAAACCAAGCAAGGCATGCACAGTTATGAAACAAGCATGGTTTTCGTTATCTATATACTATTTATGCACAGGCTTAACAAGCTAAGTTTGATTTTGTTCAATTCTCCTCTACCTTGCTATATAAAAAACACACATTTACATTTGGAACAACCCTCTAAGCTAGGAAAAATAACAAAAAAAGAAATTCTTCAACTACACATGTTTTTCCATCTAGCTATAGTTGTGGTGGAAAAGCAATCCAAATGACAGAATCTGTGCAAAATCTGTCATGCAAGTGGTTTTCTAAAGGCACCAGATTTTATTTTGATTTGAAGTGAAGATTTATAAGTCAAGAAAATCTTGGAATTTTATTGGCTAACAAAGACTCTGCAAATGAGTTAAGATTGTTAGAAATCCATTGGATGCTTGTTGAAGAAAAGAAGGCAGAATAGTCAAGATGTGGTTGTGGCTGCTGTCATGTCAGTTTTGAATTGAAAATAAGCTAATTTTGATTTTTTTCAATTTAAATTTATATTTCCATGGAAATTTTGGATTGGTTCGGAGAGCTCCAGAGTCAATATGAGCCTGCATACCTCCACTCATAATGTAAGATCAGTCTCAATGAAAGAAAAGCAAAACCAAGATTAAAGAAAGAGTCATTCAAAGGTGACAAGAAACTGATTGTTTGACAAGCAAGCTGATCTGTACTTGGATGCAAGACCAAATTATTCAAACCAATGGTATTCAATGATGGCTGAACACACCCTTCATCACTCTTTGGCTTGGGATGTTGGCACTGGAAATGGTCAAGCTGCTCTTGATGGTAGTTATCACTCTCTTTTCTTCTTTTCTGTAGCTGAAAAGTATATGTCAATTGTAACAAATTCTTGATTTTCTAATTATCCCTTAATGATCAGATGATTGCACTGAGTTAACTAAAGATATATATATATGACCATATTGAATTCCTTTTTGGGTTCTTTGTTCATTTTTTTTTTTTTGGCACTTCCGTAATCATATATCTTCAAATTGTTTGATTGTCAGCTAGAAATTTAAATTCATTTTCAGAAACAGGACAAAAAAAAAGAAAAAAAGACAAGGGATGCGAGTGATCATATGTTTCAAAATTAGAAACCGATCAAAAAGGTGGTGATCAATTTTACTAGTGTCATGTAAGTATGTTGACTTCTCTAGTTCTTAAGGGACTAGACTTGGGTCATTTCCCATCAGCATTTTTTTGTCCACTACTATAATTCAGTTGCTTGATTGCTGTGATTGTGCCTTAACTTGCTATTACTTGAGATCTACAGAAGTTATCCATTTCGATTCGAATTCAATTATTTGAATTGCAACATTAGGCATCTGGAAGATTGGATCTGATTCACATAGCAATATGAAATAAATCTGTCATGTCTAAACCATAACCTCAGAATCTTACTATGAGTTTGTTTGCAATTTAAGGTTCTCTTTATGTTTGGGAAACCCTTTTTTTTTTTCCCTGAGAATTGGATGAAGTTCTCAGGCTCACTTTCCATTCTGCCATTTCCCAAGAATCACTTTCCACACAGCCATTCCATTTACAAGTTCATGGCTTGAAAAAAGTTGTTGGATCAAGTGTTTTAGCTTTTTTTGCTAGGCTGCTGAGCATTATGAGCAAGTGATTGGAACTGATGTAAGTGAAGCCCAGTTAAAACGTCCACATCCACTGGTTCGATAAATTAACACCCCATTATCCATGACTGACGAGGATCTAGTGACCTTGTTTGGTGGTGAAAATATTGTGGATTTGGTGACTGTAGCGCAAGCTGTGCATTGGTTTGACCTGAACAAGTTTTATTCCCAAGTCATACGCCTTCTACGAAAACCTGGAAGTGTACTTGCGGTTTGGTGCTACAATATTGCTGTCAGTCCTTCATTTGATGCAGCATTTAAGCGATTTCGTAACTCAACTCTTCCTTTTTGGAACCCGAATGCCCAGTACGTATTTGATAGCTATAAGAAACTCCCATTTCCTTTTGAGAGTGTTGGTTTAGGATCAACATTTAATCAAGACACGATTCCCAAAATGGGCCCAGTACGTATTTGATAGCTTCAGTCTCTACGTATTTATATGAAGTTCTCTGATCAATAATTCTTAATAAAATTTGCAACCTTTTTTTTTTTTTTTTATCTTTTTGTTAGAAAGTGCTCTTAGTAGAGGGAGACATAAAAAAACCCTCAAAACAGGTTCATAAATATTCCAAATCATCGAGGCATTTTTATTTATGAAGCACGGCAAATCAGTCAAATTGGTTGGCTACTGTATGTCATTGGTGAGATTTTGAATTTTGGCTCACCAACTCAAAGACAATTGAGACGACCCAACAATTGTCCTACCAAATAAAGAAGGACATCTGACTTACGACATTAATAAAGTCCTCTCGACAAAAAGAAAGTTAGTAGAAGCGCCTTTGCGTATGGATAAGTCCTCTGTTGAGTCAAAGAGACGCGTGAAAGACAAGTATTTAGGTTTGCAAGAATTAAAGAAATAAAAAATATTACTATTACAAGAACTCTAGAATAGAAGTCTAGAATAGAAGGATGTTTTACTATTATGATTACTGTAGCACCAAACATATTTTATTATTCTTTTTACTATTTTTGCAACAGTGTTTTTTTAATTTTTTTTCACATAAATAGTGCACCTCCTTTTTTCTAAATACATTACTATGAGGCTCCTTTTACTTTCTCTTTTTGCCTCCTTAACTCTCTCTTTTTATCTTCTCTTTTTCTTCGAGTATAATTACCTTCTTTATTTGCTATTTTTGTTATCCATGAGCCAATATTCCTTTCCACCCCATACCTCCCACTACACTTATCCCATAACTTATAGCCCTAACCTAGTTATAAGTTATTCTACTTAGCCACCTTTGCTCGAAAGAAGGCGAACCGAGTCAGTTTCTCTTGTTTAATAGCAAGAAAGAGAATACACGAGTTTCAAGTTTTTCAAAATTCAAAAACATGAAAAAGTTCTCTCGCCTATACTACTCTATATATATGCTATTTATTCTAACACGTGTTTGTTATCATTTAAAACTCGTCAAACTAACTTTAACAAACTTCTAACTAATTAACAAACTTCATAATCAATTAGTTTTGTGATGTGCCGACAACGTGGTCGGCTTGTTGCCAACTCATTTTTAACACTTCATGCTTGAATGCAGAGTGAAGAACATGATCTATCTTGCTTGGTGGTATCATGCTCGTGGGAACTTCCTTTGGTGAATACGTCCGATGAAGCTTCGTTGGTGTCTTCTTTGATACTCCCCTCAAGAGGAGCATATATGTCAATCATGCTTATCTTGCTTGTAAGAAATTGAAACTAAGAAGGTCGAAGAGGCTTGGTGAACAAGTCTCGCTATTTGGTTTTCGAAGAGACATATTCGGTCTCAAAACTCCAAAGAACAACTTTTTCTCTAATGAAATAGCAATCCATTTTAATGTGTTTAGTTCTTTCATCAAGCACAGTGGTTCTAAATGATGCAAATAGCGGACTAATTATCATATTTTAATGTAACTCGCCTCTTTATGCTCAAATCCTAACTTTGCAAGTAGGCTCAACAATCACACAACTTCACAACATACGTGGTGACCATGGCCCTATATTTAGCCTCGACCGAACTTCTTGCTACCATAGTTTGTTTCTTAGATTTCCAACTAACAAAAGAGCCATCAAGAAAAATGGAATAACCAAGTCATTGACCTCCTAAGTATCTCTACATCCACCCAATCGCTATCACTATATACAACCAAGCTTGTGATTGAAAGAAGATGGAAACAATAGACCTTTGCCGTGTGCTTGCTTCGAGTATTCGAGGACTCGAAAACAGACTTGCAAATGAGAGTTAGATGGTTTGTCCATATATTGAGATAAGCACTTGGGTTGCAAAAGATATATCCGGTCCGGTGAAGTTAAGATACAAAAGCTTCCCTACCAATTGTCTATATCGAGCAGGATTATCAAATAAGTCAATATCAATTTGCACAAGCTTTCCACTTGGATGAACCGGTGTAGGGGCTGGTTTTGTACCAAGTAGACCATATTCCGCTACCAAATCAAGTACATACTTCCTTTGGCACAAAACAATTCCTTCGTCCGATCTTGCCACTTCAACCCTAAAAAATACTTCAACTGGCCGAGATATTTCGGTTTGAACCGAGAGTGTAAATATTTTTTGAATTCGTAACAAGTATCAATAGAGTTCCCCGCAATGACTAAGTCATCAACATATACCGAATAAAGCAAAAAAGTTATCGAGAGAAACTTTTTGATGAACAAAGAGTAGTCGACCTTTGATTGTGTGAAACTAAAGGATAACGAGGCTTGAGTAAGTTTGAAATTCCATCTGTCTTGATGTTTGCTTTAATCCATATAAGGATTTTCGAAGTTGATAGATAAGCCTAAGTATACTCCCCCTTCACATGATACCCTAAAGGAACATCCATGTATACTCGTCTCCTCCAAATCACCATTGAGGAAGGCATTATTTACATCCATCCGTGATAGTATCCATCCCCGAGAGGTCATTAAAGTAAGAAATACATCAAATGTGGTTTGTTTAACCATCGGGCTAAAAGTCTCTTGAAAATCATACCCAGTCTGTCGATTGTAGCCCTTAGCCACCAATCTTGCCTTATACCTATCTATTGAACCATATGCATAAAGTTTAACCTTATACACCCATTTACATCCTATACTATGATGTCCAGGAGGAAGTGATACAATGGTCCATGTGTTGTTCAACTCAAGAGCATCAAGCTCGCTTACATAGCATCTCACCAATGAGCAACCTTAACGACTTGGTTAAAATTATATGGTTCATCAAGATCGGATAAAGCCGATATAAAGGTTGTGTGTGAGGAAGAAAGTTTGGCGAGAGGAAATAAAATTCTGAATAGGAAAAGTAGTCGAGCATGACTAAGGAGAAAGAATAGGAGTAGTGGCTAGGTTGACATGATATGAAGATAAGTATGAAGGAGGCTTTCTCGATCCGTCACTTCTCCTAACCGGAACATCCGAGGATGTGATACTTTCGACCGGAACAAAAGGATGTGCATTTGATGATGAGGAATTAGGTACACCGGAAGAGGAATTAGAGGTATCGAAGGAAAAAGTTGACCAATAGGAGACACTAGAGTGTTATGGATGGATTGTGTTATTTGGAAATGGTTCGTGCACGGGATCACAATGTGGGACGAGAACTAGATGTGCTCGAAGGAATATGTTAGGATGGAGAAGAAGTTATAGAGTTAAGAGAAAATGGAAAAACACTTTCATGAAAAATGACATCCTTAGATACAAACACAATATTAGCATTCGGATCATAAAGTTTGTAGCCTTTTATACCATTAGGATAACCAATGAATATGCATTGTCTAGATATAGGTTTAAATTTTTTCCTACTATGGATAAGGGTAGAAGCAAAACATAGACATCTAAAGACCTTTAAATGACCATAAGAGGGAGGTTTGTAAAAAAAAAAAAACTTCATATGGACTTCTATTCCGTAACACCTGGAGAAGGTAATTTGTTTATCGAGTAAGTTGTTGTCAAAATTGCATCCCCCCAAAAAGAAATAGGTAAATGGGATTGGAAAAGTAAGGCTCTAGCTCAACAACACCATTTTGTTGAGGAGTTTCTACACAAGATAACTTATGCAAAATGCCTTTTTCAGAATAAAACTAATGTAGTTTAAATTCGGGACCATTATCCGATCGAATTTGTTCGATGACAAAGCTAAATTAAGTATGAACAAGATTAAAGAAACTAGGAAGAATGGAACTAATTCTGGATTTATGTTTCATCAAGAAAACCCGTGTCATGCGGGTGAAATCATTAACAATGGTTAAGAAATATTGAAAATTACCAATGACAGATTGTGAATAAGGACCCCATATATCCACATGAATCAACCGAAAGGGGACAATAGTACTCGTGTATGAGTGGGACAAGTTAAACGCTTATGTATAGCCATATGACAAATAACATATGGAATTTTATTTGATTTTGAGATAAACTGAATTTCTTTAAAGTTTTGATAAATGACCTTAAGTTTGTTAGAAGAAAAATGCCCTAACCTAAAATGCCATAGATCAAAACAAGTTTGTGGCATCAAGTAAAGGACCTACATTATTGATAAAAACAGATTGGTGGTTGGAATTCGAAACTTGTCCGACAAGAGATGAAGACTAAGGCAGAAGCAGATGAATTTTGCACTAAGTAAAGACCTCCACCGGCCTTAGCAAGCCCAATCACTATCGAAGAAGGCAAATGCTCGAATGAAACAAAATTCACCACCGAAATTAATGAAAAACTTTTTGGATTGAGTGAGTTTACTAACGGAGATCAAATTGAACTTGAAAGAAGGCACGAATAGGACATTATTCAAAACCAAGTGTTGAAGATAAAGCCACGAGTACCAAAATGTGTAGCAATAACCTTAGAACCAACCGAAATTATCAAAAACGTGTTATCAATGGTATGAAAAGAAGTAAAAGAACTTAAGCTACATGCAATATGATTCGAAGCTCCCGTATCTATGATCCGGACATCATTATTCATAAAATGTGTTACACATTGTGGCAATTATGTACAACGTAAATGTGAAGAGGTAAGGATTTATTACTTATATTATTAGGAGTTTCGATAAAACCTTAGATACAGTGAAGTAGATTGCTCATTGAGAAGAGCTAGCAAATGTTGAATTTGATGCTCGAGTGAATAATACCCGTGGTTTTGTGGCTTTCCCTTGACATACTATAGTAGAGTTCAAATTAGTGTCAACTCGATATTCCGCCTTATCAATGTATGAGAGAGCGTCCGCATCATTCCGTTTAACCATAGAATTAACTCCAAGAAAATCAGCCTCTTCCTCTAGCAAAGTCGAGTTGATCGTAGTAGAGGAAGTGGATCTTCCTCTAGCAAATTTTGGATTGTTTGTAAATCCAACCAAACGAAAACACCTATCCTTAGTGTGGCTTGACCTTCCACAAGTGTGTACACATAAGAGTATTCCCGGATCTATTATGATAAACACTTCGCTAATCATAACCGATGATTCCGTAATAAATGGTTGAGGATAATGACCTTGTTTCGTGACTCCTCTCCGATCACCAAGTTGTAAACCTCATCAAGTAAGGGAAAAGGCTTCATCATAATCACATTTGATCTTAATGCCGCATAAGACTCATTCGGACTATTAAGGAAACGAAATACACAATCCTTTTAATGAAGGTCAATGTATTTCTTGAAACAATCCACATTACACTTACCGCATTCACAATGTGGTAGGGGCTCGTAGTTTCTCAATTCTTACCAAAGTGAGTTCAACTCGGTAAAATATTCATCAACACTGCGACTTCCTTGAGTGATCGAACTCAATGTGTGCTACAAATTACACACCTTAGAATCATCTACCCGAGAGAAATGTTTCGCAAGTGCTCTCCATATTTCTACTATAGAATCCATATAGAAAATTATGGCAACAATCGGTGATGAAATTGATCTAAGCAACCAAGAAATAATCAAATTATCGCATCTCGACCATGGTCCAAATAGAGCATCTTCTCTCTCGATGCCGCAATCGATCCATCAATGAAACTCGTTTTGTTACGGATTGATAAAGCCAGCAAGAACGACCGACTCCAAGTTGCATAGTTGCTTGAAGTAAGCTCGTGGAGTCACTATCACGAGTGTTGTGATTGTCACTATGGTGAAGAAAAATGGAGATCGAGGATCTTTTATAGAAAGAACGGATGCCATTGATTCGGTAAAAAAAAAAAAAAACTTAGGAAGAGGAATCAAGAACCTTAAGCTCGATACCATGAAAGAAGGCGAACCAGATCGCTTCTCTTGTTCAATAGCAAGTAAGAGAATACACGAGTTTCAAGTTTTTCAAAATTCAAAAACATGAAAAAGCTCTCTATCTATACTACTCTATATATATGCTATTTATTCGAACACATATTTGTTACTATTTAAAACTCATCAAACTAACTTTAACAAGCTTCTAACTAATTAAGAAACTTCATAAGCAATTAGTTTTGTGATGTGCCAGCCATATGGTCGGTTTGTTGCTAGCTCATTTTTAACACTTCATGCTTGAATACGAGTGAAAAACATGATCTATCTTGTTGGTGGTATCATGCCGTGGGAACTTCCTTTGGTGAATACGTCCGATGAAGCTTCGTTGGTGTCTTCTTTTGATACTTGCGGTAGGCAATTATCAACTCCCCATAATCCTAAAACCATCCCTAGTACTAGCCTCCACCTTAAAACAACTTGCAATCCCCCAAGTCAACTTACCTATCAAATCACCATACTCGCCAACCTTTACTCTATTCTATATCCTCCCACTCTATTATCAATTTACCTCACATCATACTTGTAAAAAAAAACATACCAAACTATCATCGATGGGGAACTAACAATTTCACAAGTATATAAAATAGTAATAAATAAGGGAGAAAAGGTAGGTTCTTAAAAAAGAAAAATAATAACAACAAAGAAAAAAGCTGAAACTAAAAAAAAAACGCAAGTAGGAAAAAAAGGATTTACCTATTTAATTGCAGCGACGAATGCCTCTCACCATCATTCTCAATTCAAATTCCTCAAGATAAATTAGTCATCTCAATGTAATTTTTCTTTTATTTAGGATTTCAAGTAGTTTAGGTTTCAAAATTTGAGAATTTTTCAGTTTGGATTGAAATTGAGTTTGGATGATTGAAAGAAAGGCTAATTCAATGTATTTGGATTGTCAATTTAGGAATTAAATCCCAAATTTAAGCTCAATCAAACTAGATTGAAACCTAGGGTTTTTAGATTTTTTTAACAATAATAAAATTTAAGGGTTTTCAAAAAATTGGGTTCTCGGAGGCTTGAATTGGCTTGATCAAAAGAGAAATCAAGGCAATTCATACTAATTGAAAAAAAAACCCTTTAGATTCAATCAATTTTGGAAAATTTTAGGTAAAAGATTGAATGAGGGGTTTTTTGATTCTAATGAAGAATCAATAAAGGGAGTGAGAGATTGAAGGAGGATTAGAGGAGAGAGAGTGAACCGGAGATGAATTTTGATTCGTTTTTCCATGAAGATCGGATAGAGAGAGGGACGAGAAGACGAGATGAGGCGAGAAGAAAGGAGGAGAAGTGGAGAGGAAGATAACGAGAAAGTGAGGGAAGGAAAGAGAGAAAGAGAGATCGAACCAAAGAAGAAGTCGCTGGTTCGTTTCTTTTGAAGAACTAGATAGAGAGAGGAAGAAGAAGAAGTGAGAAGGAGAAGAGAGAGAGAGAGAGAGATAGGATGAGAGGAAGAAGAAAAGAAAGAAAGAAAGAAAGAATATTTGATTCAAAAGAAAAGAATAGAAACGAGAGGGTTAATCGGTGTTTGTGGACTCTAATCCAACTAAAAATGAAATGGGTTGGGCTTATGTGGCCGGACTAGGCTAATTTCAGCCTAGTCCAACTCGAAAAAGAAAAAAGAAGAAAAAAGTAGGTCGAAAAGTATATAATTAACAACATTATGTTCAAATTAATTAATCATTGATATAATCTTAGACTCATGATATAAATAAATCATTTCAACTTTATCTCATTTATTATATGTAAATATGTTGACTCACCCATGCTTTAGCACTTAGTGCAACGACTCCCGGTGCAACAACAAACACCACTTTGACTTAGGGGGTGATGATTTAGTGGTGGTGGGTGGGAAGGTTGCTTTGTTACCTATTCCATTAGGAGTCTGTGGATTTTTTTGGTATATCATTTGTAAATATATTTTCTAGTTCAACTTTCAATATTTTTCTCGTTTTGACTTCCAAATTTGTGTTTCCTTAAAAAAAAAAATACATAGTGTTCTTTGTCTTAACATTTATTTCTTAGTTATTTTGTTATACTACTAGAACTTTTACACTTATACTTTATAAATTTAGTGAGTTGATTATTTGTAGTTGATGCAAGTTTTATTTTATCTATCTTCAAAATTTATTTACAACTACCGTTTATGTTTGTTTCATAATTTTAAATGTTATAATATATATATAATTATTATGTGTTTTATGATGAAAAATAATCGATATTCATTATCTCCATAACTTTGAGAGTTATTCCAGTTTTATAAACTAATTTAATATTATTTAGCAATTTACATTTTTGCTTTTTTTTTTTTTTATCTCGTATCGCATTATATTTTTTATTCAATTAAATGGCATTATTATTGAATATTTTTAGGCACTTTTTGCTGATTTTATTGCAAAATGCTAATTCTAGTGTTCCTACATCATACTATTGTTTTAGCATCCGATATGCCATTTATTTCAATAGCTTCTTACATTTTCTTTATGCATAGGGTTTTATATATGCAAAGCAGCTTTATTGTTCATCTTCTTCGATTATACATGTGATTTCTATTTTTTTCTATAATGTATTTCACTTGCTACATTATAATATTTGGTCACTTCGCTCATAAATATTTGATATCCCTTTTTTTTTTCAATTAACCACTATGTTCATGTTTTATTGTAATTTTATTCATAAAAACTATCTTCGACTTATCTACTACCTAACAATTATTTTTTGACAAATTATTGCCAAGCAAGACAAAAAAAATTTTTATTTCCTTTTAATTTCCCTTTATGTTTCGTGGCAAATTGTATGTTCCAATAGTGGATGAATTAGGAGAAAATATTTTGAGAAAGGTTTATGCTATGTCTTACTCAACTCATCCAAGTGGTAAAAAGATATATTGAGACTTAAAGAAAGTCTACTACTAGAAGGGAGTGAAATGAGACATTATCAAATTTGTGGCTAAGTGTTTAACCTATCAACAAGTCAAGATCAAACACCAAAGGCCATCTAAATTGTTGAGGTCATTACAAGAGGTTCTTTTCAATCCAATGCATCTCTTTGGTAGCTTTTTTATTGTGTATCATATAGTTCTTTGCTTTCTTACTTCATATCTTTCTCATCCGTCAACTCATAATTCTACTAATAGATTTTCGTTAAGCAAGTTTCTCTTTACTTTAACAAGATTTCCCCTTCTTAGAAATGCTTATGTCGAATATATACTACGTAAACTCTTTATTTTTAGGATAAATTACTAAAAACACCTTGTATTTAGCTATCAAGAAAAACCATGTACCTTCATTTTTCAAATATTACACTTATATCTTAACGTTTTAACTATATATTTTTAGTCCGGTGAGTGAGGAAATGACAACAATACCCTTTTATATATAATTAGACCCAATATGTCGACTTAGTATAAACCATCATTTTTCCCTCACCATATTTTCTCTCTCATGTTTGTCTCTCTCTCTCTCTCAAAGAGAGAGAAACTATATAGAACATTGATATAAAGCCTTAAATTTGTTGTAGTCGAATTGTTTTAAAGATGATTGGAAGATGATTTGAAGGTCAATCTAGGTATATAAAGATCTGTAACATAAAATTTAATTTTTTGGATCCAATTGTGTTTAATCCATAAAACCTTGGAATTAGCATAATTTTTATCGAATCCCGAGCAACACCCATTAAGAAATTTGATATTTTAAAGAATTTTTAATCTTCGATTGAAATTCTTGAAGAATCCTAATTTTTTAAATGTTTAATTTTTTCTTTGAAACAACTTCTTTATCATTTAATTAGTTGTTTTAAGTAAAACACAATATATATATATATATAGGTTCTAAGGTTTTATTTTTTTATTAATTTGGAATCCAAAAAATAAGCAAATCCAAACAACCCTAATTTTGTTTAACATTGATTTGTGAGATAGAAAATGATTATTTTTTCCAACCTTTGTTATGATTCGATGCGAGTCACATAATGCTAGAAATACACATTCACAATGGAGATCAACCTTTATTGAGCAATGCTTATTCACATATTGCCTCATCTATTTAGGCATATTGTTTATGGCAAGCAAGTATTGGATGTTGATTTGAAAGGATTCACTACTCAAGATGATCATAGAGTTGAACTAATTGATGACAAGTCTACTATTGAAGTCTTATGTGCCCACGAGAAGAAGGAGATTATCCATTTATATATGGAGGAGGATCCCAATAAAGAGTCAATAGCTTTTCCGGATCCAAGCTATTTCTACGATAATGCAACAAAAAGAGTCCCAATTACAAATACTTTTTGTAGCATGATGCTGCTCGGTGGGACAAGTATGAATGAAAAATAATTTTCATAGTATGATGCAAGTGATGATAATTGTATTGTTATTAGTAGTGGAGTGTTAGTTTAGATAATAATACATTTGTTTGTAATGAAGAAATGGGTAGGCAAATTAGGGACCAAGGTTTAGTTAATGAATTACATGTGGAGAATGGGGGTGTTGGTTTAGATAGTAATTTACATGTTGTTAATGATGTAGTGGGTAGTGAGATTAGTGAGGACTAGTGTTTTGGTACTTATTTGCAAGTGGACAATGAAAGTGGGAGTAGGAGTATGATGGGTAGTGAGCATAATGATAATAAATTTATTTGGGACATGATAAAGACATTTCGGGAGAATGTAATTAGGAAGTTTAATATAGATAGACAAGGAAACATGGTAGGGATCAAAAGGAAAACGACTACATTAGAAAATGATGTTAGTCAAGAGAGTAACTATGATACCCAAGACTTTGAACATTTCTATGCTTGTGTGTGTTTATTTCTTGAGTATGTATATGCTATGCTTTGTGTGCATTGATGAATATTTGGCTTTGCACATTCATATTACTAAGTGTTGCAAGTATGTGAGTCATTAAGGGACTTGAATGTAACAATTAAAAGACTAGGAGCTTAAGTAAACTAAGTGATAAAGTAGAGTGACTAGTTTGTAAACTTGTTCAAACTTAAGGGACTTAGAAATATAACTTGATTAAGTGTACTACATGTGTTAACCTAAAAATAAGTTTAATTAGTATCCTAAACAAGTGTTAGTCTAGGTTAATTTAGAAAGTTCTAAAACGTTCCACAATTAATACTTAACTGCTAAGTTGTTTCATTCTTAACTATTAAGTTTTTATCCTTAACATTTAAGTATAAGTTTTCTTTACTTGATACATATGATAATTTTAGCTTCCATGAACCTTCCAAATTCAGCCAAAAGAGGAAAAAAGAAAAAGAAAGCATTTCGAGTTTCCTTGAACTTTCTAAGTCGAAAAAGAGGAAGAAAAAAGGAGAAGAGTTCTAGGTCTTCTTGAGTCGGCAAAAAAGGCATAAAAATAGAGAGAGTAGCTAGGCCTTTCATATAGAAAATACAAGAGAGAAAACTAGAATTGTCGAAGAAAACCAACTTGACCGAAAAGTAAGAGAAAGCTTGACCGAAAGAGAGAAAGGGCTCGGGCCCAAAGAAAACCAACCATAAAAATAGAGTTAAGTAATCCGTACATTATCTTGATAAATCTAAAACGAAATTGAAAATAGGGTAAACTTGACCCAATTTGCTTTGTCACAAGCCGTATACATCCTATTTTAAAGCTCTCGAGATTGTTTGCAGACTACGAGCATGAAGGTTTTCTATACCTAATTGATTAAATTATAAATTAGTCCCTTTCCTTCTTGAGAAACAAATCAATTAGTTCTTTTTATTTTAAAATTTAATTTTTTAATTTTTTATATTTTAATTTTATCAATAATTTATTTTTTATTAATTTTCTGTTAAATTAATGTTTTTTTCTAATTTTTTTTGGTCTTATTTCTCTTTTTCACTCTTTTTTTTTTTTTTTTTTTTTTGTCTTCTCAATCAGAAATAAAAAAAGAGCAATTTAAAAATAAAAATTGGTAGTCTAACATAAAACTGATTAGTTTTTGAAAGAAAAGAGATTAATTACTTTGTTTCTCTAAACAAGAGGCATTAATTTGTAATTTACTCATACCTGATTTGTTAACAACATAGAAAAAGAAAAAAAAATCTTATTTGTAGGAGAATATAAATTTAGTAGTCAGGAAAAAAAAAAAAGCACTTTAACTCAGCAATTAATAACAAAATTGGTGGTGAAAATTATGTTGATCTAATAGCTGTAGCTGCAGATTTGCATTGGTTTGATCTGGAAAAATTATCCTATCGTCAAGCGCATTCAAAAACAGCCAGGAGGTGTACTGGCAGCTTGGGGCTATAATATCAAACACCATCCAAGTTAACCCAGAAATTGATTCTCTCTCGAACAATTTTTTTGAGAGAACTTTTCTTTTTCAAAACCCAAAACGCAGGTACTCAATTGATTCTTACAAAGCACTCCCATTTCCATTTGAATGTGTTGGTATAGGCTGTGAGGTGCAGTACTCACTGGATTTGGACGTGCCACAGGAGATGTCATTTGATGGACTTCTGAAGTTGTTGAGGTCCTTTTTTTCCATTAGGCTGGCCCAACTTAAATGGGATATGATAGCTTCTTTATGGTCTAACATTCTTGCTAATACATTATGGTCATTCTGTTTTAGATTGTAATTTCTGATAAAAAAAAATATAAGTTCACGAGCAAATTCTCCTGTAATGATGAATCCTGCGATCAAAGAGGCAAGGTTAGGATTTGTTATCTGAATTGTTAAGGAACTTGAAAGGGTAGCATTTTCCTTTAAATGCATTGAAAGTGGATACCTTTTCTTTTTTATTGCCAAGTGTACAATTTCTTACCTTCGTTCCTGTATGCCATTAGGATTCTCAAGTTCTAATGTATATAAAGACAAACTTTAATTGTGCTTCTATGTGTTCTAATAATTTTTTTACCACTTGGAGCTTTGGTTGCTTGTGAAAAATAATTGATGTTTTAAGTGTAATCGATTGCTTAACTTAATAATCTGAGTGCTCTTCTTTTTTCCAACGTCTGTGATTATTTCTCCCACTTCCAAATGTTTTAAAGGTAATTGATTACAATCTTTATTATTCAAGTGTGGCTATTCCTTTTCCAAGTGTCTTAGCTTTTTCTCCAACCATGTGATTCGTCCTTTTAACTCTACTGACAAAAACATGAATGAATGTAAGCAAATAAAGTGAACATAATAAATTAAAGGATAAATAGCTGAATCTATTTTTATATAATAATACAAATTTTCAATTTGTTTCTATATTTTTAATTGCATATATTATGTTTGAAAATAATATTTAAGTTTTTAATATATTCTTTTGATCAATTTTTCTGATCATGAATACTTTTTTTTTTTATCGAAATGTTGATTGAAATGAAAAAAAATATATATTTTTAAAAAATAAAACATGCGAGTCATGTGATTTAAATACTTTTGGTATTTTTTTCAATTTTAATCAAGGATATTTTGGAAAAAAACATTTATTCATGGTCGAAAAAATTGATCGGATCGATAGATTAAAAATTTAAAAATTATTTAAGAATCATAATAAAAAAAAATTAAAAACATAGGAACAAATTTAAAATCAAGTTGTTAGATAAAGATAAATTTACTCCCGATTAAAATTAGGCTTAATATAAGTATTAGCCTTTTGATATCCCAACCCTCAACTTTCTTTTATGCAAAAAAAAAAAAAAAAAAAAAGAAGAAGAAGAAGAAGAAGAAGAAGAAAGAAAAAAAGCCTTTTGCGATCAAGATTGGTTGAATTAAAATGGACTCATCATAACATAGTGCTTACTAGTTTTTTTGCCCGCGCTACGTTGGGGGTTGAATAAAATATATAAAATCGTTTAAAAAAATTATTTCGAGTTTGATTGTCTATTTTATGGTATGAATCTATAAAAATATATGAAATCAAAAGTGTTAAAAATTATTGAATAAAAAATTTTGTATTTAACTCTTTTTTATTTGTGTTTTTCATAAGTTTCCTTTAGAAAGAGGATTCATCCTTGTTAATCCATGGATCATTAACTAAAAAGAAAATTAAAGAATTTTTCATTTAATGTTGATGAGAATATCAATTTTTTAAAAAATGTGAATTTAATTTTTGTATATTTATTTACAAAAAGAATGAATAATATGAAAAAAAAATTGAAATTGAAACTTGATTCATTAGAAATAGTATATGATTTTGAGGAGAATTTATTTTATACGAATATTTTCACTACAAAAAATTTGACAATTAGCTACGAAAATATTCGTCCCCAAATAATTGAAATTCGTTAGCGAAAACATTTTGAGATGCAAAGCTAAATCATCCCAAAAGCTGCATAGGTAATTGTATTTTCGAACGCAAAGTAAAAATCGTCTCTAAAGGATACTTATTGCGGACGAATATGAGTTTCGTCCATGAATGTCGATCATTTACGGACAATTATTTTTATCTTAGAATGTATCTATTTTTGTCCAGAATTAGTCCATCTCATCCACAATTGTGGAAGATTTGAGTGGGGGGGATAACATTTTTGTTGACGAAAAAAATTCGTTGGCAAATGCATCTATAAAATGGTGACGAAACATTTCGTCGGCAATGAGTATTTTTTGCCTATGCTAAATTATGGAGCATGAACCCACTAAGATATCGGTGAGGAAACGAAAGAAAGGAACCAAAACATGCATGAAAAAAGAAATATATAGTGTATGCTTACATTATGAAAAGTCTTTAATAAGTTAAAAATATGCACATACCAAAAGTTCGGAAAATGTTGTTCTATGAAAAAAGTTCAAAATGGAACTAAGTTGTTCTAGTAGCTAGATATTATTTTCTACTAAATTTAAATTAAACATAGCTAAAAAAGCAAAAGGTGACCTTAAAATTTGCTCCACTTCATCCTTATGTATTTGATGATCTGCATGAAAAATAATATATATATATATATAATCATTATTTTTACTATGTAAATATCAACCACAAACAACACTTATCTAACCATTAAAAATGATTTAAGTTGTATAAGTTACCCTTAAATATTGGTAGATGGATGGCATCCTATTGGAAAAAAACATCTCTAACATCTTTTCTTTTCATTACAAATGAGCGGTGAGATCCTCGACTTTATCACTCAACTTGTGATTAGTTTCTTGAGATTCTTTAAAAGATTCAACAAACTTCTTAATTTGAAGGTTGGAGCTGCTCACTTTGCCCTTTGGCTTTAGACCATATCTAAGTCCTTTGATATAACTTCGATCAAGTTCTAAGAACTTTATCATTGACTTCATCAACACTCAATGGCTTGCCTTCGGATATAGACTTTTCCATCAATTCAGCCATAGAATTCTAAGTAACAAAAGTGAATAAACATTTGATTAAATTTTGAGTAAAAAATTAATTGAAGGAGTCCGTCCAAGTGAAAAAGAATTACCCGATGATCATAAGGTCGGAAAGTGAGAAATAATCGGAACCCAATCGATGCTCTTTAAGGTTATCGGACTAACACGGACTAGTTTATTTAATATTTGTTCATCTCTAGAAATTCAATGCCTATGACATCCTCATACAATCCAATCGGTACTCCTTAAGGTTCCAAGTGGTGACGAATTTGGCCAACCCTTCCCTTCTTTGTAATGAGTATGTTTGAAAAAGGAAACACTATCACATTCTTCACCATTGTTCTCCTCCTCCTTATCTCATAGATACCAAACATGATTATTGTGAGATCAAAGTATAATGACATTGAAAAATGAAAACATAATTGATCTATACTCGTTATTTGGACTTTCCTTATAATTTCATTCCGAACAACAACAAAAGCCATTGATCCTTGGTTGTGCAGCGAACTTCGACTTGCTTCGATTTTCGGTATTTTTAGCACATCTAGCCTATGAAGGCAAATAAAAAAAAATAATGGTTAATTTCAGCCCCAGCGTGGAAGCCTTACACTCCAAGCGAGGCTTGATGCCGCCCATCACGCATGCTCGCTACGAGTTAGGCGGGCGTGTCGGCTTGCAGCGAGCTCGCTTTGAGCATTAGAAACAATCCGGCTTACAATTACTCTCTCAATGCATATGCATGTTTATAATTTCAAATTTCAAATTTTACAACACAATTTTACATAGTAAACCAAAAAGATTGAAAATTTATTAACATGCTTTATGCAAGAAAATAACCAAGATAGTGAGGGATATCAAGAAGAAGGTAGGTGTGCCCTCGATAGAATCATTACTACCATAGAAAAGAAGAAAGAGGGGATCATTTGTAAATTGCACAAGCAAAAATAAAAGATATGCAAAACTTCCTTTGCCAAAGAAAAAACAAAAAAAAAGGTAAAAGGTAAAGGACATCATTGCTATTTTTATGCATTGTCCGTAACAAAGTTTTCCTATTGAGTCAAATTTGAAATCCATAGTATTGATTGCTTGTATAAGTAGACAAGGAAAATTAAAAAGGCCACAAATCATTCAAATCCTATAAACTCAAAAAACTAGAAAGTATAAGATAATGTATGCACTAACTCTACCATATCGGCTAAAGATGTATGCATGTTTTAACATATACCTTAACACTTGGATTAGCCTAATAATTGCAAAGTGCTTTCCAATTATCTTCCGTCAAGTTCTTGATGTCGAGCTTATTTGCTTTCACCTCCTCAATTGAGTTGAACTTCTTAAAATATTTATGCAAGAGATATCGTGCATTCCTAAATCGATTCTTCAACAAGTCTTCAATTTTTTCTTTAACAAAATCATCATCTATATCTTCCACTTCCATATGCATTTGAATAATTTGAAAAAAAAAATGAATTTCATATTACAACCAGGAATTTAGTTCATAGATCTCCTTAAAACCCAATTTCATATTAAAGCCAAAGAGTACTTACATCAAGGTTATCCAATGCAAGGTTGAAATCTGCTACATTCATGTCCTTCCATTTAGTCGGCACATGAATACATTGCTAAGAAATGAATCCCAACTGATTTGGTAACTTGGTAGATTGAGTCGTATTAAGTGGTCTTTCCATATCCATGTCAATATTAACTTTCAGCTTTTCCCCAATCGATTTGTTTAACTTTGGTAATCCTTTACCTCTTGTGCCCCCATGTTTTGTTTTGATTAAGTTTAAAGCTACAATGATTGAGAAAAGGTTAAACAATTTCTATAAAATATAATTAATAAAACAATTAAAAATAACATAAATATATAACCTAAACTGTTTGTTGGAGTAGGCAAATTGGCAACGTCACTATCCGATGTTGGGATAAGAATGGGAGGAGGTAGCGTTTGTTCATCTTAGGGAACATCTTATGGATTAATTGCTGAAATATTAGTTGAAGAAGATGCACCATTAACAGCTAATTATGAAGGACTAGCTGGTGAAGTAGTCTGTAGTTTTAGAGCCTCTAGTGTGAGGTTGTAACATCGAAACCATCGTATGACACACCTAATGAACAACATAACATAGAGAATCCTACTTAAGCAAGAATCAATAAAGAATAATTAATCATTAATTTACAACGATAGACCAACTAAAAAGAGGAATTGTAATTACATGACTTATCAATCATCAAAATCATCAAAGTAATTATTTTCCTCATCACTAAAATAATTAAGTAAAGTATCATCCTTTTCTTCACTTTGATCGATTACAAAGTCACCATCTTCTTATACAACTCTTTTGCTACTTTCTATAACATTGGCTTCTAGAACTTTTGAGTTCACATCGCTCTATACAATAAAGCTATGTTTGAATCCGGAATAATATCAACATCTACACTATATTGCATTTTATTTTCTTGATATAGTTCATTATTGAAGATTGATAGTTCATCTTCATCGTTGATCTAACTTGGTAATATTGGCATATCAACCCATGCCTATGCTCAAATTGTTGAACTACTCGCTAATTATGTCCTAATTTTATGTCATCAACATAGAAAATTTGTTTAACTTGAGAAGGTAACACGTAAGGCTCATCTTTATAACAAGTTCGAGAAACATTGGCACTTGTAAAATTACCATCTACATGTATGCTTGCTTTTTTCTACTAAGATCAAACCACTCACATTTAAAAAGCACAACTCTTCTATCTTTTATGTAGTCCAACTCTATAATATTAGTAAGCACACCATAAAAATGTGATCATATTGTCATAATGATTTGCTTCTACTACCACCCCACTATTTTGGCTTTTAAGTCATGCATCACGATTCTTGGTATGAAATCTAACCCCATTAACGATGTAACAATTATATTTCTTTATACAAACTTAAGGTCCATATATTAACGAATATAATTCCTCGTTTGCTTCTTATAATCGTTCATTATATAAACGCATCATGTACAAGACAAAGGAATTAAGGTAATGTGTGATGATGCAAAAAAAAAAATTATTATACAAGTTTTAATATTTTTATAATTAGGTTCTTACGCGTTGCTTAAAACCACAAAGACAACTTTGCTTTATGTCTTTCTTCCATATGTAATTCACTTTCCTACATAAGCTCTTTTATATGGCAACTAAGAAAATTATTGCATGTCAATGGTGAGTAATTATTCCACGATCTAAATAAAATTTGATAATTCAATAGCATTTCAAGTTGACTTACTCAATATACGGTTACACTTCTATGCAATTGTTTAAGATATACTAGTGACATATTTCAAGCTCCTGTGTTGAAATATCAATATATTATACGACTCAAATGGTTGAAGCCTATGTGAAAAAATAGACAAACCACCGTCTTCTAAAACATCAAAATTGCGTTCGGTTTATTGAATTGAGTTTCAATTCCACAAAGATGCATAGAAAAAAACATCAAACATTCTCCAATGATAAAGGCCTCGACAATTGAGCCTTCGGATAAGCTTTGTTACGTACGAGTTCTTTTGAAAGACGCTAAACGCCTACCATAAATAATCATACATAAAAATTATTATTACAAGTAATTTCATAAGTAAAGAAAAAAATGTTAAGTAAGAGTAATTTCTCATCGCTCAATAGGAAACATCCATCTAAATTGAACAAGACCTCCAAGAATAGCCTCGTATGGTAAATGAACCGCCAAATGCACCACTAAGAAAAGTTGAAGGAAATATCATTTCAAGTTTGCAAAGTATTGAAACCGTATTTGTTCTCATATTCTCAAGATCTTCAACCTTCAATGTCTTACTACATAATCATTTAAAAAAATCTCCTAAGTCAACTATCATGTTAGCAACATCCTTTGACAAACGTCCATGAATGCTAATAGGGAGCAATCGTTGTAAAAGAACATGGCAATCATGGCTCTTCAAACATGATATCTTTCCATCACTTATATTCACACATCTAGCAATATTGGAAGCATACCCATCCGGAAACTTCACTGATTCAAAAATTGACAAATTTGTTGTTTTTCCTCGTTAGATAATACATAACATGCTATTCGTACCATATATCTATCATTACTTCTTTTCACCAAATGCAACTCTTTTCTTATATTCATGTCCTCCAAATCTTATCTAGCCTTGAATGTATCTTTGTTTTTCCCATCAAACCGAGCAATGTTCCTAAAATATTCTCATAAATATTTTTCTCAATATGCATCATATCAAGTTTGTGTCTTAACTTAAGTGTATGCCAATATGGCAACTCAAAAAGAATACTTTTTTTGGTCTAATTCAACTCATTGGGAGTACTTTTCCTCTTTTATTTGTTGGGTGTTTTCCAAAATTGACATATTTAAGATTTTCTAATTGACGTAACACATCATCTCCCGATAACTCCATATGAGCCAATCGTTGTTCAATCTTCCCATCAAACTCTTTACTTTTTTTGCAACCATGGTCTTATGGTAAAAACCGACGATGCCCTATGTAACCAATTTTACTTCTTAACTTATGGGAACAAGTTTGTTGGTTACATACAAGACAAGCCATATAACCCTTTGTACTCCATCCAAACAAATTACCATATGCAGGAAAATCATTTATTATCCACATTATGGCAGCATGCATTTGGAAAATTTATCCACTTAAAACATATTATGTTCTAACACCAAATTCTCATAATTCCTTTAACTTTTCAATTAAGGGTTGCATAAATACATCAATATCCCTTCCCGGTGCATGAGGCCTTAAAATTAATAGTGACATGATAAAAAATTTTCTTTTATGCATTTCCATAGTGGTAAATTATACGACACAAGAATGATTAGCCACATGCTATAAGAGCTACTCATATTACCAAATGGATTGAAACCATCAATTGCTAGGCCTAGTCATACATTACGAGAATCATAAGAAAACCATAAAAACTTCCCATCAAAATCTTTCCATACCACATCATTTGTTGGATGTCTTAACACACCATAATCAACACACTTCTCCTTATGCCACCTCATATCTACAGCTATATTAGTAGACATAAATAGCCTTTGAAGCCTAAGCATTAAAGCGAAATATCGTAAACTTTTATAGGGAATCTTCTTTTCTTTACTATTATTGATTTTCCATCTTGAGGTACCATATCTAGGGTAAGATTCATGAGATTCATACTCTTTCCAAAATAAAGCACAATCATATTTACAAGCATGTATAGGGATATACCCTAATTCTAACTCACATAATATGTTCTTTGCCTCGTAATGACATTTTAGAAACGTCTCACTACTTAGTAGAACTTATTTAAGTAACTTAAGCAACATGTCAAATGATTTATTGCTCCACTTATTATACACCTTCAAATGGAGCAATTTAACTATGAATGACAATATGGTGAACCTTGAACAACCTGGATATAATTGTTGTTGTGCTTCGTGCAATAATTTGTCAAAAGACTTAGCTCTATGGTTTGTGTCATCTCTCATATAATTCCTTCTAAATTTTTCAAAATCATTTAAAATCTCATTAATTCCATCATCCTCTTCATCATCATTAGGTGTCTCTCCATTATGAAAGTCATCATTAACTAGAACTAGCATTAGATATAATATCAAAAGTAGAGTGTTCCCCATGATAGATTCATCGAGTATAATCTGTATGTATCCCTCAAATCAATAGATGATCATAAACCATATCCCGACTCTTCATATAAAAATTTAAACAATCTATACATAGGCACCTAATTTGATAATCTCTCCTTAGATTATCTTCCACGAATTTCATAAAAGACTTAACTCCTTCTATATATTGAGTCGACCATTTTATTTCCTTCATCCAAGTCTTATCCATTGTTAAATACCTATCACAAAAGACGAAATGCATAGTTTAGCAAGTTATAATGCAAATGTGAGGTTGTCTTTTAGGTCGATCTCTAAAAAAAATAAAGACTAATGTGTCAAACTAAGTATAGATAAAACCTACAAATAAGAACCCATATCCAGAAATGGATACAATCTAAAGAAAAAGCTAGTAAGTATACAAAATGATTGACATAAAACTACTAAAAAAGAAAAAGGGAAAAACATCCTTTAGGAACGACTACATCTCTAATTAAGCATGAAATAGAAGCGCATATAAAAATAAAGGAAAGTTCAACATACAAATTGAACAAGAATTTGTAAAGCATGAAATAGAAGCATACTTCAACTAGCATAGACCAAGAAACCTTTTGATAAGTCAAAGAAAGTAAGTGCATTACTTACTCAAAACCTACATCCAGATTTTTTTTATATAATAACAAAGCCGCATACCCAAACACTAGTCTTTTCTTATTAAAAGGCAAGCCCAAACACAAATTTCTTTCTTCTTTTTTAATTAAAAATCCTTGATCCGGTAGGTGTTAGGACTGTAAGGGTAACCAAACTTAGAAGTCCCGGTGTGGAAGCCTTGCACTCTGGCGGAGCTCGCTCGTGAGCCGGAATAGGCTCGCTTGGAGTGCAAGGCTTCCATGATGGGACTAAAATTAACCATTATTTTTTTTTAAATAATGATTTAGGTAGATTAGGTATCAAATTATTAACATTTATGTGTATACATAGATCGTACTCAATCAAACATGGCAACATGAATCAATTTAATTATCATCCTAAATCTACCTAATCTCCTAATCATTAACAAAGATACCGATGAATATATATATTTACAAAGTACAAAGAATTCAAACCAATATAGTGAAATAAGTGCACTCACTTAAAAAAATAAAACATCTTACCAATTGCATTTTCTTGGGTTTATTGATGTTAGAACGACATTGATCGTCAATTTTAATACTACCTCTCCCATCCGAAACGAGAGGTTGCCGAGAACAAACTTTCGGGTTTTGCTATATCAATCTCGGGAGCCCCGCTATAAGCATTAATAAGTGAGATAAACATAACCAAAAGCTATTCCCAACATTGCATAATCATTCCGTGAAAAGCAATTGGTAAGAAATTTATAAACAACAACCCGCAACCATAAACAACGATCATACATATAGACTAATGTATAATTGGTAAAAAATTAATAATGTATAGATTTCAATTGTGAAGACCTTCCGACAAGTTTCTAATGACCAACAACAAACCCAGTAGGTATCCCAATTCCAATATAATATAATTAGTTTTAGAAATTTGTAAAACATTATAGTACTTTCCTCTCATTTTTAAACTTGTTAAGGCAAGATAAAAGGTTATTGATCATGTAGCAGTTATTAAGAAAAAACAAAATCAAACATGTCTTGTTATAACCCAATTCCAGTTTTGTCTTTGGCATTGATCCTTTTGAACACATGTTCTGTTCCAAAGCTTTTTCTAGTGAAGGTTGAGGAAACCAAAAATGAATGCTTGAACCAACAAGGCCATGAACATCGGGACCAAATAGCAAAACAACATGTCCCTACCATGTGATAAAAAAACATCAAACAAGCGTAATGAACCTTGAAAATTTTGCTTAACCATTCACTGGATAAAATTACAAATGATAGAGCCTAATTTTCTTCTCAACGTACTATGTCCATTCGTACAATCCTCAAAAATACATTATACTACCCAACAATGAGATTGAAAAATGCTAATTTTTTCAATATTCTCATAGCATTGTTCTCCAAAATTTTCTTAGATGTTTAGGTGCAAGGCTTAAAAAAAAAAACCATAAACGCAAGAACAATAGGAAATACGAGTACCAATGAGTATTGAATACAAAATGACAACGTCATGATAGATTGAAATAACATAGAAGGTAACTCGATTGCCACAAGTCTATTATTCTCCTAGGAAGATTAGTCACAATGACCTACTCGATCAAATATCTTCGATGATGCTCGCATTGCCTATCGTTAATGTCTTTGACTTGAATGGGAAAGGAGAGAAACAGAATCGAAGTAGAAATCACACTCGAGGAGATTTAATTTTCTAGGTATTACTTGAAGGATTGTGAGTTATGCCAAAGATTTGAAACGAAAACAATGAAACGAGATAGATCTACAACAAAGATGGGTAGTCTTTTACAAAAAATAAGGGTATCCGTTTTTTCCGAAACATAGAGGGCGTTTTAGTTTCGTCCTTAAAGATTTAAACATTCCGGTATAAATTTTTTTTCATCCCAAATAGATGTTTAAATAAATAAATTAACGTTTAAAGACATATATTTTCGTCCTTAAATGGTATATTTCATTCTAAAATAATTACATTTTATAACAAGGAGGCGAGACTAGCTAAAAATTTGGGCGCCAATCATTTAAGGACGAAATTTTTATTTTGTCACATAATATTAGTATTTTGGGACGAAAATAAATTCATAGGCAAAAGTTTCATAGCCAAATTTCAAATTTATTGTTGTGTTTATATGTTTGTCATATTAATTGATTTCAATTATGATAAAATATTTCATTAAATGCTTTGGAATAATATTTTATTGATAAACGTATGTATACTCACTCATACTTTTATAACTTGTATGTCATTTATGCTTTAGTTATATACTAGTTTTTTTATTCACGTACATTGTAGGTTGGGTAAAATGCATGAAACTATTTTAAAAAATTATTTTAGTTTAACAATTCGTGCTATGTTGTGGGTCCATAAAAATGTATGAAATCAAAAGGAAAAAAAAATCCAATTTTATAACATTTTAATCAAATTTTTATATTTAACTATTTCTTTATGTTTTTTTTTTCATAATTTTTCTACTTAAAATTGATTAATTCTTCTTTATCGATGGATTCTTAAACAAATACAATATATATATATATATATATATATCATGCTATTATAATAAAAAATGCTAAGAACCAATTATCTAAATTATATTAATTTTTTTGAGTAATCATGTTCTAAATTTTACTCAAAAATTCAGAAATTAGGGATCAAAATGCAATATTTAAAAAATATTTTATGGAGTAATGAATAGTGCAATGCAGTAGTGAATAGTATTTTATGAGACATCATATAAAATGCCACAAAAAATGTCAAAATTAACAAAAATGTCATTGTAAGGCAGCGTATAAAATACTTCAAAAAATTCTAAAATTCACGAAATACAATTGCTTAATCTACAATCAATGAATAGTATTTTGTAAGGTGGTAAACAACGTATAAAGTTTCTTAATTTTGTTTTAGATATTTTTGTTAATAATTCTAATTCCAATTTAAATTCTGAACAATAATGTGAGGGTGTGAATTAGGATCCATTGTCAAAAACATATTCCATAGAAATAGACTGGTTTAAGTTCATTATATTTTTAAAATGTAGGGTGTTGGCCATCATAGGATTTGACATATGTAAGATTGTGCGTATTTTTCAACAACAATCCACTTAGCATCATTAAAGTGTCATATAAAATTTAACTTCTAAGCTACACATTAAGATACTAATTAAAAAAAAGAATTATAAAACAATTCTAAATTTCATAAAAAAGTTCATACAATTTATAAATTAATATTGTAAGCTTGCGGGGACATGAACGTCTAGTAATGTTGTATTTCTCTATTGTGCTCTTGATGCTCTACTTATCAATATCCAGTGGTGGAGCTTGACTTATATTTTAGGAAGGGGGATTATGATAGGTACTATCATTTACTTATTTCGTTAAAGAATATATATATATATATATAGTTTAAGACATAGAAATGAAGAGTAAATATTAAAAATAAATTAATAATTTATATAACTAATATCATATACGTTTATCAAAGTAGCACCCGGCACTCAGCTTGAAGCATTAAATGCATTAACAATGGAATTAGAGTAAAAAAGTTCAACAATCTATTTCTCAATACACACCTAAACTGTCCGTGAGATATTGATCTTCCATCTTATTGCGGAACCTTGTTTTAACCAATGACATTGCAAAAAATGCTTGTTTTGTAATAGATGTAGAGATAGGATGAGCCAACACAAGACAAAGCAATCTATCAAGCAAATAAAATGTCTTTGATTTTTATGTTTCCACCAATACTTGACAATGTTCAGCTATTGTAAAAAGATTCTTCAATTTGGGATAATGAGGCCAAGAATAAAATGTTATAGTTAAAATCTCAAAGCAATTTTTCATACTCTATAAAATCCATAGGACGGTATTTTTTCACAAGACTCGGAAATATCATCAATAGTAAATGCTTTATAAGCATTCTTAGGAACCAAAACTGAACTAAGAGTTTAAAGCTTCATTGCTTCCTCACCGAAGCGATGATTCAACTCTTGTAATTGCTTGTCTATTGTAAGTAAAAAAAATCCACTCGATAATAATGCTCAATTGTGATTTGGTCTTGGTTGTTCCTTGCTTGACCTCGGTGTGCTATATAAGAAGCTCTAAAATCTAAAATATCAATATGATGCTTTTGAAAAAATAATTTGACATTTTCAAGAAAAATATCCAAGTCATCCTTTATTAATTATTGAACCAATTGTTTTTTAGTTGTCACTAATTGTACAACACTAAGAATGTCTTGAGATTTTTTTTATAGACCATGACAAAGCATGTTTATGATTCCCATAATCTCTTTCACTAGGTATAAGATAAACACAAATTGAAAAGAAGTCATATAGTTATAAGCAATATCGGATTAGCATCTCCACATTGAGAATAAGTAAATCCTTCTTCACTAACATTTTGAAGAACATATGAGGTTGCACTAAATATTTCAACAAAACTACAAATGAAAAAAGAAAAAATGAGAAATCCAACTAGTATCTCCAATCCTTTTCAAAGTGCTACTTTGATTTACCCTTTTCCAATCTCCAATTCATCAATCTCCAACAAATATGCAAGTTCAGCAATTTTAGCATCCTTTAGTTGTTCATTTCGTTTACAAGCATTATTTCCTAAATGCAACATCTCATGCCCTCCATCTACCGGATTGTATATGATGTTGATTATGAAAGACATATATATATATATATATATATATATATATATATATATATATATATATGAAAAAAATTGATGAACTCGAAATAACTTCTCTAGAGGTAACTACTAAAGTAAGTTGTAACCTATAAGAAATGCATTAAATTATTAGAATTTAATGAAATAAATTAGGAAAGATAATAATGTACACGTTAGAATTTTTAACCTATGAGCAAAGCAATTGATGTAATATGCATATGGACACTCTTTAAGAAATAATGCTTGCAATCCATTCCATTCTCCACACATATTGCTAGCTCCATCATATCTTTGACCACACATATTCTAAATGTTAAGACCTTATTAAGAAAAAATATTGCACAACTCTTGCTTAAGTGTTAATGTCTGTAGTATCTCAAACATGAACTAGTTCAAAAAACCATTCTCGAATAAATCCACCATTATCAACAAACCTCAAAACTAAACCCATTTGCTCTTGCTTGGATTCATCACTTGCTTCATCCACTAAAATGCAAAATTTAGAACTCCCAATCTCTTCACGAATATGATTTTGAACCATACTTACAATGTTATGAACAATCTTCTTTTGGATTTGAGATGAAGTATATCGAGCATTAAATAGAGCATTTTCTAAAACAATTTTTTCAACTTCATCATTATATATTGACAACTTTGTCATTTCAAGAAAATTTTCCTGATTTTTAAAACTTGATGACTCATCATGTCCTCTCAATGCATAAGCTTAGATATTCAACCACCGAGTAATATCAATGGTGGTTTTATGGCGCAATCTATTTTTCAATTTCTCGCTTCGAGGTTTGAACATGTATAACATTTCAAAAATGCCTAGATTGATTTTTAAGATTTTCACAACACCTTTTTGCATTGTTGTGTGGTGAACAAGGACTCTCTCCAATGTGCTTAAGAAATGCACATCTCTTCCCATCTCTAACTTTTTTCCAATTCTAAAGTCTTTTAATGGTGAACACATTAGATCCGGGTCGATCACTTGGTGCTTTGCTAAAAAGATAGCATGACAAGTAATATGTAGCATCTTTTGTTATTGAGTATTCTAACCATGAATGAAGAATAGTAAACCATGAAACTAAAAACCTATGAGGATGTTTTTCTGAATTTGAGAGAGGATAGCTTTCAAGATGTATTTGATTTGGTCCCTTTCTTAAATATCATCTTCTAATTTTATCTTTTTGGTTGAATAGGTATTCCTAAATTTGAGGACGTCATCCTAGATCATGTTCCAAATCATCAACATCAATTTCTTCATGTTCTAAACTACAAGCATCAACTTATTCATTTTCTAAGCCATAAGCATCAACTTTTTCATTTTTCAAACCATTAGCATCAACTTCTTTATGTTCTAAAAGCATTAACATCAACTTCTTCGTTCTCTACACCACTACAATCAACTTCTTTAAATTCAAATCTTGGACATTTAGAAGGCTTCTCTTGAGAAGAATTTTCAATTCGTCCACTTTTATGATTATAATCAAGTCTTCTCTTGAAAAATGAATTAATTGTCCTTAACTTCCCCATAATGAATTGATAAATTCCTAAAACAATCAAACAAATTAATAATGCTAATTTTTATATTATGAAAAAAAGTTTAAATTTATGCTAATAAACTCAATTTTTATCTTTAATGTTATTATCATAACACTGCCAATTTTCACTAATCAATTTAAATATTAGAGCATACTCATTTTAATTCTATACATAAAAAATAATTCATTATAATTAACTCCTTATTAGAAGACAATAAATCATCATAGAAGTCATAAATGACATAATTTTAGTATTAATTAAAATCATAAGATATAAACATATATCTATCACAATTATATGCATAAAAATATAATTCATTTGTGTTTTGTCATGACTCATAGTCAATAAAGTATAACATAAAAGAAAAATAAATAAAATACTAAAAATATCATTCTATACAAAAAATTTATATAAATTTAAAATTTTAAAAAAATAAATAGAAAGTATTGTTTTGATGAAGTTTGTACTTTTGTAATAATTATCCGTTGATGATGCCAGAATTTAGCATTAAAAAGAATAAACTCCAAAGAAATTAATATAGAAAAAACAAAGAAGAAGATGGTGGGGGAAGATGGAAGAATAGAGAGAAGACATAGATGGTGGGAGGAGATGGAAGAAAAGGTAAGGTAAAATAATATAGTGGGAAGAGATATTTAATTGGTGATATATTTAGTGGGGAAAGATATTTTAATGGAGACAGATAAAATACTCTTCTTTTTTTTTTCTATACAAATATATTAATAGTTTTTTTTTTTTCCAAAAATTTTGGGAGGCCCATATGCATGCCCCCCATCTTCTGCCCTGTCAACATCAAAGGTCAAAACAATGTTGTTGAAGAATTGCAGACTAATAATGCTGTGGCTTTAATCTGTCGGCTGCAAGTCTTTTATGCTTACTTGAAACGTTTGGCTTTGAATTTTACATTCCATGCTTCAATAAGTAGAACATTGATTGTAATCGGTCAATACCAGACTAATTTATCTTTGTTGAAGTTTATGTACTGTCCTCATATGTTTCTTTATCATTCCATTCCTCTTAAAAATAAAGCACACCTGCCCTTTCTCCCTCGTTTTTTTCTTTCTAAATGATAGTCATGCATGTTTTTATTAGAGTTCTGTTTTAAAGTTGTTTCACGAGCTTGAGGAATTCAGTTATCAATCAAAAGAATGTTCATTTACGGGCATAGTATCAAGAAAGAAGAATTGACAAGAGTAATTTTTTCTCCTAGTATTAAAAGAGAGAAAATTCGGATATTGTTTTATACAGTAGGAAAAAATTATATAGATGGATAAAATTGACCATCCTCTACGAACGAGGCTAATCAAAGATGACTGGAGAAATTAAGAACCGAATGAATTGTTTTCTTATCATCGGAAGATCCTTTGTTTATATGAGGAAAATTAAATTAAATTATGTAAGTTAAATCTTATCATAACTCAATTTTTTGCTCCTATAATTATTTTAGAAATTTCTTTATTTACATAGTATAGGTTTCCTATGATTTTTTTTATTATTATTAGGTTTGTTTTATTTAGTTTTTAATTTTGGATTAATTTTCCATTCATTATTTTATCATAAATACAAAAAAAAAAAAAAAAAGAGGAAAAAAAAGAACACAAAAAAAGAATTAATTTCAGATTTTATCATTTAGGATTGTGAGTGTAATTAATGTGAAAGTATTATGGGCCAATTTGGGAAAATCAGGAATTTCAAAGAACAATAAAAAAGAATTGAGGATCATTTTGTAGGAATTAAAAATAGAAGGACCAAAATAATCTAAATGAAGGGTTGCAATTGAAAATAATTATAATACTTAAGGATGCCAATTGAAAAGGAAAGAGAACGACAGGATGAACGAAAATGTTTGTATCGAGCGGCATGTCGTCCCGCTTGCTCTGATTTTTCAAAATCCCAATCTTTTTCTCATCACATGAGTGATCATATGAAGATCCTTTTGCTTATAATAGGAAAAACGTATATGGATGGATAAGGTTGAGCATCAAGAAAGAAGAATTGACAAGAGTAATTTTTTCTCCTAGTATTCAAAGAGAGAAAATTCGAATATTATTTTATAAAGTAGGAAAAAAGAATATAAATAGATAAAGTTGACCATCCTCCACGAACGAGGCTAATCAAAGGTATATACAAAAAAAAAAAAAAAAAAAACGAATGAATTGTTTTCTTATCATGGAAGGTCCTTTGTATGAGGAAAATTAAATTAAATTATGTAAGTTAAATCTTGTCATAACCTAATTTTTTACCCCTATAATTATTTTAGAAATTTCTTTTTATTTACATGGTATAGTTTTCCTATGAATTTTTATTTGTATTATTATTATTAGGTTTGTTTTATTTAGTTTTTAATTTTGGATTAATTTTCCATTCATTATTTTATCATAAATACAAAAACAAGAAAAAAGAGGTAAAGAAAATACAAAAAAAAATAATTTAATTTCAAATTTTATTATTTAGGATTTTAATTGTAACTAATTTGAAACTATTATGGGCCAATTTGGAAATATCAGGAATTTCAAAGAACAATAAAAAAGGAATTGACGATCATTTTGTAGGTTTTAAAACTAGAAGGACCAAACAAATCTAAATGAAGGGCTTCAATGAAAATAATTAAAATACATAAGGATGCCAATTGAAAAAGAAAGAGAACGACAGGATGAACCTAAATGTTTGTCTTTATCGGCATGTCGTCCACTTTCTCTAATATTTCAAAATCCCAATCTTTTTCTTATCACATGAGTCATCATATGAAGATCCTTTTGCTTATAATAGGAAAAAGGTATATGGATGGATAAGGTTGATCATCCTCTAGAAATGGGGCTAATCAGAGGTCGACACGGAAAGAACCGAATGGATTTTTTTTTTTTTGTCATTATCGGAAGAATCTTTATTTCATATGAGGAAAATTAAATTAAATTATATAAGTTAAATCTGATGCCATTTTTAATGTTTTTTTTCTTTAATTAACAAATTTCATCCATAGATGTAAAAGAACCAATTTTGTTATTAATTGCTGTTAACTAAATTTAACGGAATGGTCCAATTCAGAAATCCAAAATTCTTTCATGGTAAAATTAATACAAAAAATACTTTAGATGTACAATTGATACTACCCTTATAGTTGAGTGGTATATTTGAGGTTTGCCTTTTTTCTTTCTTTCTGTCTTTTTTTTTGGTCATAAGCAACATTTTTTACTTGACTTTTCTCGTTGAAATTCAAGTACAAGAAGTAGACATCCTTTTTTTTTAATTAATCCTTCAAAAATTGCAGGTGTATGTTGAATAGTCAAATTTGATCTCCTTATGAATTCGGAATCCTATAACATACAGCTCTTCACTAACCCCTAAAAACATTCACTTTCACTTCTAATCTCAGAATTCACAAGATTTAACATGGCAGATCATTTGTTCAACAAGCAGGCAGCTAAATATTCAGATGCAAGGCCAGGTTATCCTAGCGAATGGTTCTCAATGTTGGCTGCTCTCACCCCTCATCGCTCTTTAGCTTGGGATGTTGGCACCGGCAATGGTCAAGCGGCTATTGGAGTTAGTTCTCTCGGTCGTTGAGATGTGATCAATCTTGGCCACTGCTCACTAGTTTTAAGCATCTTTTATTTCATACATATATAACTTCTGATCATAGACTTAATTTATTACTCTCGACCGGCCTAATTAGTCTGGTGAATCTGCATAAATCAGCAGTTGTGTTAATTAGACGTTGCTTCGTGTATGATTTTTGATCAATTTGTTATGATAATTATTTTGTGCAGGTTGCTGAGCATTACAAGCAAGTGATAGCAACTGACATAAGCGAAGAACAGTTAAAGCATGCCATACCACATCCCCAAGTTCAATACGTGCACACCCCGTTAACAATATCTGGTGATGAATTAGTGAGCTTGCTTGGTGGTGAAAACTCAGTCGATCTGATCACTGCGGCTACAGCTGTGCAGTGGTTTGATCTTGACAAGTTCTATCCGATCGTGAAGCGTGTTCTACGAAAGCCAGGAGGTATAATTGCGGTTTGGTGCTACGGCAGCATGGAATTTGGCCCAGAAATTGATTGCATGTTAAGGAGTTTTTTCGAGCTAAGTACACCTTTTCAAAGCCAAAGTTTCAAGATTGCATTAGGGGGTTACAAGACACTCCCATTTCCTTTCGAAAGTGTAGGTGTTGGGTGTGAGGGGCAGCCACTGGAATTGGACATGCGAAAGGAGATGTCATTTGAGGGACTTCTGAAGTTCCTTAGGTCACTTCCTGTAGTCCATATAGCTAAGGAACAAGGTGTTGATTTATTGACTCAAGAACTTGTAAAGGAATTTGAGAAGGCTTGGGGTGAGCCAAAATTGGTCAAGACTGCCGTCTATAAGACATATATGCTTGCTGGAAAGGTCAACCTCTAAATGAAAATGCTTAATGCAGCAGTGTTTCTCCCTTTAGAATTTTGAGTTCCATTGTACTGCAATCCTTGTTTAACATTCAAGAATAAATGATAATGTTTGCTTTTGTATTTTCCCAATTTCACTGCGATATTAGGAAGTTTGAAGTTTGTAAACTCTCTTTACTTGAGAAATAATACATTTGGGTTGTTCTGGGCTGAAACGAATCCAGTTTCTTCCCTTTTAATGTCGCAGCAAACTGTTCATTTCAGTTGTGATGCAGTACAAATTTCCAGTTTCTTTCCTCTTAATGGTTCCGTTTTCATGATGCAACAGCTAACAAGATTATATCGTGCTAGCCTCTCTCTTAAATTTTTTTTTGCTACAAAGGAGAGTTTCTAACTCTATAATTTTTCGAAAGAAAACAGATACCAATACCACTTGAGCTAGAACTCGTTCTCTCTCAATTAATTAAGCATGCTGCTTATGTATCTTGTACTATATCTTTAAGAAACTCCTTTATGAAATTTAACACTTAGCAATCATCGAGAATTTCTCCGATTCAGGATGAGTACTGATATTACTTGAGTTGCAGTTAATTGATTTTTTCTTTCTCAATTAATTAATTACGCATCCTTGTACATCTTGTACTATATGTTTAACAAACTCCCTTATGAAATTTAACCACTTAGCAATCAGAGAGATTTTCTTAAGGCATCTGCCTCTTGTTTTATGTATGGTTTTAATTTGCCAAAAGAATTGTGTTTTAGTCGTCTCAAAGATGGAGCCATTTACTTTCTTCGAAAGTGAACGCTTTAGTTAGAATTCCTTGTGTAATTTTAATAGATTACAAAGATGACTAATTTTGTTGGGTCAAACCTCTCATTATTCTCTGTAATTATATATAGGTAAGGTGCAATAAGCAACGTCTCATGCCCTCCATCGACCAGATTATACATTTCAATTTTAAACAAAGTTCAGTAGTCATCACTATCAGTACCTGGAAAAGGGGAATACTTTGTCGGCTTAATTTGTATTATTTGCCCGAATATGCTTCAACTTTCAAACTTTCGGCTCATTCTATTGGATTGTGCAAGAAGAAAAAAGAACATTGAAAAAGGATTACTATATAAACAAAAAGATCCTCCAAATATCTTGTGTGAATTTACTATCAGAGTTTACTACCTCTTCAAGTACGAAGAATGAGGAGTAATCACATGACAAAATTGACTACTAAATCCAAAATTTAAAAGTTATCTATATGTTCAATTTGTTCATTTATTAATTAAAAATTTAGTTAATTTTATTATGAATTCATTCTCTTTTTTTTTTTTTTTTTTTTTTTTTGACATTGGTGCAAGTTACACAAAAAAAAAAAAACCTAAATTGAGGATGGATATAGTCCATCATAATGTTTTGGACGGCATAAGATAGATACTTGGTTTTTTTTAGCAAAGAAAGTGTTTATGCCTTATATTTAAGATGAATTAGAAAGATTGGTTTGGTGAGTTGAGAACAAGATATGCTAAAGGAAAGATTAATTGCTATTTTTTAGCCTTTGTTAGTTAGTTGAAGTAGTTTGACCCAAAAGAATCAAGTATTTTCAATTCAGATTTGACTGTTCAAACATAGATGATATGGTACGATACTAACGGTTAAAGACCTTTCTTATTTTGCTCTAAATATCAACCTCATAGCAATTGTGAAAGGGTGTTCGACTTTTTTACCTTTAGCAAGACTTTTGAAGTATCTATCTTTTTATTAAAACTCTCCCACTCACACAGTAGACATCATCATGCTTACCACTCAACTTTGTGCCTAACTAGCACATTTGCTCCTCCTCTTATGACTCTCACTACTTCATTCATTCTATTTGATTGGTAATTATTATTTTTACAAATAAAAAAAATACACTATAAAAAATAGGTAAATAGCAATCGACATATTTGTCACTAAAATGAACATTTATGTCACTATTTAGGTATCGTTACGGAATAGCGATGAAATAAACCATCACTAAAGTTCTTGTCACTAAGTTTGTTAGCAATAGATATTTTGATGTTATTTTGAGGTATTTCCATCACTATATTGTTGAAAACATTTGTATAAATATTTTGAATTTTGTCGCTATAAAGAGACTAAATCTATCGTTAAATGTTGTTGCTAATTTTAGTTGCTATCTCGTCGTTGACATCCATCATTATTTTCCATCGCTAAAGGTAAGTTTTCATCGCTATATCTATCGCTAATAGTTAAATTTAATTATTATTTTTTGTCATTAGGGTGTCGCTAATTCATCACTAAATTAAAATTTTTTTAATAGTTAATAGGCTTTTAAATGTTCTATCGTATTAGCCAACAACTAAAATTAAAATCATAATATAAAATATTATTAAATAATATCATATGAATATAAAATCAAATATCATATATATATATATATACACACACACACACACACACACGATCCGGTGTATGAACACATAAAAAAAGAATTTAAAAGAAAAATAATCCTCATCAAGATCATTTGCTACTTCAACTTCCGAATGTTGGGTATTGGAAGGAAAATCGGACTCCTAGGTAGAGAGACGGGGAAGGTTAAAAGAAGGGACATGACTCCCGAGTCTTTCCTTTAAAATCTATTCCATCCTCTCCATCTGCTAATACATACACTAGCTATCTACTTTGTATTTGCTCTCGACCTCCTCGATCCACCAAGCATAATTACGTTCCATATACTCCAACTTCTATTCGACTCGGTCATTATCTTACCGCATGTGACCCGAGAATCATGATGTGGCAAAGGTTGACCTAGCAACAAAACGAGGGTAAAATAAGGATGTCTATGTTTCGAGATAGTACACTATGTTTCTTCTCCCCTCTTATAGCCTCGACATATATATGTGACAAATTGATGCATACAGATTATGAAGAATCATGTTGTTGGGTAGCAACCGACACATGTAATTGGTTTACATGCTCTCATGCAATTTAAAAAATTATAATCTTAAATCATAAATATAATTTTTTGATTAAATTTGCATTTTTATAATTAAAATTACCTCAAATGCTTGGGATCGCAAATCCATGAATGACTCATCCCGGTGCTTATAAGTTCTCACGAGCAACTCATAAGGATTTGGATAATGACGAACTAATTAGCCTAAAAAAATGAAAATAAAAATATGAGATGCAATAAATAATCAAATATTAATTTATAATGCAATGGATAATAGAATTTATCATCCGTTGAGCTTGCTCAATCTATGAGATGAAGCCTTCTTATGTCTAGATGGCCTAGCACCATTTGCCTCGCTCTTGCTATGCTATACCGTCCGCTCAAAACAAGCCGGAGACTCCAAGTGTGTTTCAATCCCATCGCCATGCATCCCACACCAGTGCTAGGACATATTGGGGTTTGTTGGTCTTTTTCTTGTAGGCTGGTCAACGATCGACATACCCTTGTATGTCGGACATTCCCATCACGTCTTAACCATCAAGTTGATAGCATCATCCCATAAAAAAAATGCTTTTACGAGGAAGGAAAAAAATTAATATTAGTATGTTTTATGTTACTAATTTAAATGTAATATAAAGATATAAATAAAAATATTACTTTAAACTTATCTTAGTAAAAATGTTTTGTCCCCTTTAAGATTGACTTCCACTTCGAGTCGAAAGTTTCTAAATGCTCATTGAAAATTCTAGTGATTCGAGTAGCGGACTAATTAGATGGAAATAAAGTGTTGAGCACTATAAATAAAAAATCAATCAGTTAATAAATATTTCAAATAATATATCCAAATATAAAAATAATTACTACTTATAAATCATTAACAACACGACTATTACGGTCATCATAAAAATACAAAAACCAACTCGACTATCTCATGTTCAATACATTTTTTCCTAGAAGTTAAACAAAATTTCGACGAGTCTTCCCCGTGAATTAAATATTTTCTAATTATTGATTACTCTACTCGTATAAAAAATAATACATCCAAAATACATAACACACATTCAAAATGCACAACACAACACATGTCATGGCCTATATAGTTTCAAGTGATATGATTTAATAAATAAGATAAATAAAAAATACTTTATTATCTTGATTTAATAAACACACACAAAAAAAAAACATCTATTCTATATCGGTTTATCGAATACAATAAATAAAAGAGATCTTTAATTACTATTATCATAATCATCATCTAAGGGCTCCTCGTCCTAAGTCCGACTCCAATTCATAATCACTCTCATCTTCTTCATTAATTATGGCTCCTTTTATATCTATAAACGATCTATTTGGATGAGTCAACTACTCCTCATCATCAACATGTATCATATCATGTTGAGTTTCTAAATCGTCCTTTTGAAGTATGTTGTTGGACTATGATAGACGACTCTAGAAAATCCACTATGGCTTTAGCTTTTATCTTACAAATAGCCCATTAATCATTCTTATCATACTTCAAGCTAGGGCTTATGGATTAATACACTTAGATCTGTTTGAGATGATAGAACAAAGTGTTCATATCCGTTGAAAGACTTTCTATAGTTTATCTTTGCTAGTCTACACAAGAGATGTACTTTTGTACAATTTGGTGAAGGATCAAACCAATTTTATTTAAGCAAAACACTCCTCTTGATTGGCGATGCGGGATACTCTAAATGCAAAATTTTGATCAACTTAACGTAATAGTCTTTTTCATCTACATTGTAATTATTAGTATATGTGTCTAAGATCTAACTTTTTGGATGGTTTAAATATTATATTATTACATATTTATTAATAAAAAAAGTCTTTCTATTAATTTGTATTATTTATAACTTGATTGCATTAAATAGAAGTTTATATGATGTTCATTGCTTTGATTATTGATCAATAGATGTGAGATAAACACCAATGCACTTAAATAGAATCCTTAAATGTTTCAAGTCATAGCATTATCGAAATTAGATATTAACAATATGTTGTAACACTTTTTTGTGCTATGCTTTTGTTATAAGGTAGTAGTAAGACATCTCATACCTACCGACATGGTTATGCCTAAGCAAGCAAATAGATGAATAATATTATAAAACATATCCCCGGACGTGACTTGCTATGAGAACCCATTTGTTATAATCTATGAAAATCTCATATGAGATGGGTACAAGTAGTCTTTTGACTTGAAGTTATCACGGTTATCCCATTAGAGAATTGATGTGCTTTGACATTCGTTATAATGAGCTTAGTAAAGAGTCTGTATGTAGATGATTCATTGGGTATAATAGAAACCTAAAGGGGATATATGGATAACTAAAATAGACAATGTCATTTCTTATATGCTAAAAGAGCCATCACATTACGGTTTGACGAATATTTACTCCGGAATTTATGACCACAGGTGGAAGTATACTAACCGAACCTAATTGGTTTTCTTGAGAGCTAAGAAATTCGGAGATTGAATAAAACTTATGTGATTATAATCTAACGGACAACAAATCAAGTATGAGATCATACTATAATAAATTAACATGAGGACTCGAATTATATGAAAACCATACTCGTGAAAGGTTGTTGCAGATTAAGTAATTCTTCTTGATAATTGAATAGTCATGATACCTTACTAGAGGCCAATCTTGATCTATGTATTGAGAGATAAAAGAATTATCTTTCGCTTCTCGATACATTGCCAATTAGATTTCTTAAAATAATAGTGATAATTTAGGAAATAGTTTCCTAAATTGGCCTTCTTAAAATACTCGACCTAGCTTATTTTTATTATCCACTTAATTATTATGTCATTAGGTCCAAGGTGTTGGGCCAATAGGCTTAAGTGAAAGTTTATAAGGAGTATTTTAATTGGAGGGGCTTTTTTGAAAACTTTTCGATAAAGTTCATTAAACCTAAAACAAGGTTTATAAAAGAATAAAATACATCAAGCCACACAACTTAAAAGAGAGTGTGAGATGGTAAAAAATTTTCCCGGAGAAAAGAAAAATATGTAATTTTCTTAGCGAGAAAAAATTAGAGCTAGCACTCTTGTTCTTCCGTCGCTTCTCTTATGGTGGTGTCTAAGTCTGCGTGGATTTTCACTAGAGACGAGACACTTAGACAGTTTTATCTCGCAACCTTATTATTGCATTTTAAGAAGCAATGATCTAAATCATTTCTTAATATAATTATATGATTTAAAAGTGATTATGGGATTTTAGATGGAGCAAAATAATTTTATTGTTTATTCTGTCTTTCCATATGATTTTTTCATTCAATTGGTATTGGAGCCCATATTGAATTTTTTATTATATTATTATTAATTATGATTATAGATCTATTTTTTTTTTGGTATTTTATAAAAAAAACTAATTTTTTTGGAATATAAAGTGTTTTGCATTACTACCGCCAATAATGGTTAGCAATGCCTAGCATTGGTCGGTGTGCACACTAAGGCTAATAATGGACACTAGCTAGCGAGTGAGACCAGCCAAAACCTAGTTGTCTTGGCCAAAGGCATGCCGGTGGGTGTGCCGGCATTGGCCGATAGGTACCCTATGAGCAAGGCCCGCAATAGACGTAGGGCTAGGCCGGTATCTTACGCCGGCCAGCTCGTTGGCCTCTAAGGCCCAAGGTCTAGAAAATAAATTTAAGTAATATTTCTAAATTTATATTTTTCATAAAATGATAAAAAATCATAGATTTATAATTATCATAAAATGAAAATGTTTCATTAGTTAATTAATGTGTATTAGTGTGATTGAAGAATGGGTAAATTGTATGGATTAGTCGATCTAGATTTTGAGAATGTATGCTCGTAATTTTAGTTAAATAGGACTTGCGTGTCTTGTCTTTTCTATTATTCTGATGTACCTTCTTTTCTCATCTCACTCCTTTCAAATGTAATTTAAAGTTTCTTATTCAAAAGTTGTAAAATCGGAAGATAGATTAACGGAATTGGTACGGGAGAAGATGCAAATAAAAGAGATAAGATTCTAATCCAAATAAATATTTTAGAGATCTTCACCTAGGTTTTGACCCATTAGTCTCCTTATGGCTCGAGGAGATTAGTTTTAAAAATCCATTACCATTCACTAATCTTTGAGCTTTGTATGTATAGTAAGCATGATAGTGTTAATATGAGTTTGATGTGATTGAATACCGAAATACGTGATAGAATTAATTTGATTAATTAAATGATGAGAAGTAATAACGGAAAATCTTTTAATCAAATATTAAGTTAATTTTCTTTTAACTTTATGAGGAGAAAACCTCTTGGTTATTGTTGACTTATTGTGATAACTCAATGTTACTTCTTCTTTGAGGGCATCAAACATGGGCCTCGCGATGTCCTAAATGTTTGAGTCCAACTTAAAATGAATCGTGTTAGGTTTATCGAGATAATTCAAGGCCTAACGAATTCATAGGTAAGAATTGGTATTCCTAAAACATATAAGATAATAAAGAGTTATACCAATGAGATTAGAAATTACATCGGATGCAATTCCTAAGGAGTTACCTACCTAATTCTTCATGTATGACTTGTTGAGATAACTTAAGGTTAATACATGATTGGATAGGATCCTAACCCACTAAGAAAAATGATCGATAAGTTTTCTCGAGTTTTATATTGAATGTTATAGAATTTGAATAAAATAGTGGGAGCAAACATAAATTTTTATGTCTTAAGTTATATATTTTTTTAAATGCTAATCACTTAACCAACCGTATATTTTTCTATCATGTCGGGTTGTTGTATAGTATGACTCGTAATACATCAATATAATCAATAGTTGATCAAAGTAATGCCTTCAAAGGCATAAACTTTCTTGACTAAAAAATAAATTTGAGGATTGTCTTTCAATATGAGAAAATACTCTACATGATAGAGACATCTCTCCTAGCTAAGCCTTCTTAAGATCAAGTCGAAGTATATGCGAGCATAGCTCAAGTATAAAGATGGTATGATCACTACTTAATGTATCATACTGGCTACTATGACACCTGGATCATAAACACCACCATAAAGATACAAGTGTTTATTATATCATAGTAAAGCCAAAGAATCTATTTGAGAAAAATACTAGGCAAGTCGCTATGAGATAGCCAAAAAGCTCTTCAAAACCAAAATAGATAAAAGATCCAATATTGAAAGCATGTCACATAAATGATAGGCCATATCGACAAGTTAGTTGAGCTTGAAGTTGGAATGGATGCAGAACTATCCATAGATTTGGAGTGGTAATCGTTGTCCAATAATTTTGGATAGTTTATCATGAACTTCAACATGATGCACATGGAGAAGACTCTTCAAAAGTTGTTATCCATGCTAAGAGAAACACAGACCTCGGATAAATAAGAAAAACAAGAATGATGTTCTTCTTGTTGATAGGAGCAAAAAAAGGTAAAGAGCAAGACCAAACCCAAGTACCAAAAGAAGAAGCCTTCTATGACACCTATTCGAAGGGTAAACAAAAAGTTGAGGCTCGAAATAGCTAAAAGAATGAAGTATGTTTTTATTGTAACAAAAAGTGAAATTGGAAGTGCAACTACAAGGAGTACCTAGAAAAGGTGCAAAAGAAGAGTTCTACTAAGCACCTCGTGTATTTATGTTATTAGAGTTAGTTTTTCTATATCTAATCCTATCTCATGAGTATTTGATAATTGAGGTGGTGCTTATATTTGTACAATTATGTAGGGACTTAGAGAATCAAGGAAGATTGCTTCAAGGGAGGTTGACCTACGGATAGGCAATGAATCAATAGTTATATCATTGGTTGTGGACACTTGTGAGTTGGAACCGCCCTCTAGGATTATGCTTAAACTTAATAACCGTTATTAAATTCCTATCATTATCAAGACTATTGTTTTGTTTTTTTTGATTGGGCAAGATGGTTTTTCAATTTTATTTAAGAATAACGGTTATTCTTTTTATAAAGATAAAGTTTTATATGGAAATGTTGTCGTTAGTAATGATTTAAATATTTTAAATATAAAAATATTCAAATATAATATAAATACCAAAAGACTTAAATCAAATGATCTAAATAAAACATATATGTGGCATTGTCGACTTGGCCACATAAATGAGAGTCGCATACCCAAACTTCATAGAAATGGATATCTAGACTCATTTGATTATGAATCTTATGATGCATGCGAATGTTATTTACTTAGCAAGAAGACAAAAGCCCTTTTTACTAGAAAAAAAGAAAAGGTTGCTGACTTGTTAGGCCATATACATACTATGTATGCGAACCCATGTTTACTCAAGTAAGAAAGAGACATGAATACTCATAATCGTCACTAATGATAGATCATACTTTGTTTATGTATATCTAATGAGATACAAATCTAAAACTTTTGAAAAGTTTAAAGAATTTAGATTTGAGGTTGAGAAACAAATCGGTAAAAGTATTAAGGCACTTCAATATGATCGAAGTAATGAATACTTGAGTTGTGAATTTTTAGATCACCTCAAAGAGAATGGGATTCCCTCTTAATGGACTCCACTTGGAACACTATAAATGAATGGTCCATCCACATAGGGAATAAGATGTCGTTAGATATGGTTCGATCCATGATGAGTCTTACTAATAACCCTATTTCATTTTAGGGATATGCACTCCTTACTCGTAATCTTTATTTTGAATAGGGTTCTAACAAAATCTATTGATTAGATGTTCATATGAGATGTGAAAAAGAAAGAGGGCAAATCTATCCTTCTTTAAGATTTAGGATCTGTGAAGAATATGTTAAATGTTTAGACGGAGACAAGTTAGAGTCCAAATCGATGAAGTGCAAATTTAAGGAATATCTAAAGAAAATAAACAGATATTATTTTTACCAACCATAAGAACAAAGGTGTTTATGGCTAGGTATGCTTGTATTCCTTGAAAATGAATTTATAGATGCTAAAACCGAGTGATGGAAAAGTTAAACTCAATGAGATTCGAGCTAACTTACAAATTAAGACTCCCCTCATGAAACTCCAAGTAGATAGATTACAATAAATAGATACACAAAAACTCTATAGATCAAAGCAAATCCATCAAGAGTTAGAATGATATTATCTTCTTATCTCTACACATGATGATGTGCCTTTTATAGAGGACGATGAACCTAATACCTATAAAGAGGCAATGTCGGGCATTGACTCTAAGAAATGGCATGATGCCATAGAATCCGAAATGAAATGCATATACACTAACCAAGTATGGACCTTGGTTGATCCACCTGAAAGTGTCAAACCTATTATATGTAATTGGGTTTTTAAGAAAAACACTAACATGGATGAAAATGTACATATGTATAAATCAAGACTAGTGGCTAAAGGCGTTTATCAATAATAAGAAATTAAATATGATAAGACCTTTTCACGAGTAGTTTTGGTAAAATCCATTAGGATTATACTTGCAATTATTGCATACCGTGACAATGAGATATGATAGATGGATGTCAAAATAACTTTTCTTAATGAAAATATATATGAGGATGTGTACATGACATAATCCGATGGTTTTTTCTCTAAAAGATATACATATAAGAGTTACAAGTTACAAATATCTATTTATAGACTTAAGCAAGATTCTATGATTTAGAGTCAATGTTTTAATAAAATGATCAAAAAGTTTAATTTTTTCACAAAACAAAGATAAACCTTATATGTACAAGAAGGTTAGTTGGAGCTTAACAATCTTTATTGTTCTATATGTAGATAACATACTATTGCTTGGCAATGACATTATCATATTACAATCTATAAAGATTGGCTATTCAAGAACTTCTCCATGAAAGACATAGGAGAGGCGACCTAAGTTTCAATAATTAGGATCTATAAAGATAAATCACAAAGAATGTTACACGGAAAAGTCTTATCATATATTGTCAACATTCAATTTTGATAATGCTATGAATTGGGACATTTAATGTTTCATTTAAGTGCATTTGTGTTTATCCGATATCTATTCATCAATCATCAAAATAATGAACATCATATGGACTTTTATCTAATTCAATCAAGTTACAAATAACATGAATTAACAAAAAACATTTTTTTATTAATAAATATGCAATAATACAATATTCAAACCATCTAAACTGGTTAGATCTTAAGCACCTACACTAACTGTCTCCCACTTACACTAGAGCTAACTAGTCATGTCCGTAATGTCCGAAGATTAAACTAGAGTTTCATGTTTCTACTCGTAATAAGGACTTAGTTAAGGAATTTGCTATGTTATCATTGATGTGCACATTTTATATCCTTATGTCACCATAATCGATAATATCTCTTATCGGATGGTAATTTTATAATACATGCTTGGATTATTGATGAGACCTTGATTTCTTTGCTTGCACTATGGCTTTGTTATTATCACGAGTACTATGGGATTAACAATGCTTGAAACCACTTATAATCTAGACCCAAATTTATGAATCCATATAACTTTCCTAGCTACTTTTACAATGGTAATGTATTCATCTCGGTTGTTAAGTAGGTTATCATTTTTTGCTTAGAGCTTTTCTAGCTTACAATACCATTATTTAATAGGAAAAGGAATTCTGATTCTAAATTAAAATTATCATAATTAGTTTAAAAACTAGTATCTATAAAACCTTTCATAACTAGTTCATCTTATCTATAGACTAACAAAATATCCTTAGTTCTTCTTAAGTACTTAAGAATGCTCTTTACAGACAATCTAGTATTTCTTAGCTGAATCAGCTTGATATCTACTATAAATACTCAAAGCATATGAGACACCAAGTCATGTACATAGCATGACATACATGATCGATCCTATAGTATATGCGTAAGGAATATAATTCATCATTTTTCTTTAATTTTATGTTTTAGGACATTTATCCTTAGATAGATTTATGCAATGTAACATTGAAAGAAGTCTTCTATTTTATTCATCTATACTAAACCTCGTTAGTACTATAGGATAGCGAGTAAAAGATCTCACACCTACCGACATAATGATGCCTAAGCAAGCACGCAGAGTTAACACTGTTAGAGAACATATCACTAGATGTGACTCATTATAAAAACTCATTTGATATATTCTATAAAAATCTCATACAAGATGGATACAAATAATCTTTTGACTTGAAGTTATCATAGTTATCTCATTAGAAGATTGATGTGCTTTGACATTCGTTACGATGGGCTCAATAAAGAGTCTGTATGTGGGTGATTTATTGGATGCATCAGGAACCTAAGAGAGATAAGTGGATAACAAAGATAGGACATGTCATTCTTTATATGCTAAAGGAGTTATCACATTGCACTTCGATGAATGTCCGCTTAAGAATTTATAGCCACGGTAAAAGTATCAATACAAGATGATTGGTTTACTTGAGAGTTAAGACATTCGGAGATAAAAAAACAAAAATACTTGTTTCATCATAATTAAGTAGATAAAAAATCAAGTTTGAGATCATATTATGATAAATTGATTTGAGCGCTGAATTGTATGAAAACCATACTCATGAAAGGTTGTTACGAATTAAGTAATCCTTCTTGATAATTAGATAGTCATGATGTCTTGCTAGAGGTCAATCTTGATTTATATATCGAGAGATAAAAGAATTATCTTTTGCTTCTCAATACCTTGCTAACATATCTAGAAGCCTCTTGAGTCACATGCATAAGCTTAACATTGACTCGGATAAAGAGAAACGAAGAATTAGGAAAGAAAATGGGAATTGAAATAATTGATTTCAATTCTTTAAGCACTAAAAGAATTTTAGAAAAAATCGTTTCCTAAAATTCAATAGCGGTAATTAGGAAATAGTTTCCTAAATTGAGTTTCCTAAAATATTAGGAAATAGTTTCCTAAATTAGGTTTCCTAAAATAATAAGGGTAATTTAGGAAATAATTTCTTAAATTAGTCTTTCTAAAATACCCGACCCAACTTATTTTATGGTCCATTTAATTGTTGAGTCATTAGGCCCAAGGTGTTGGACCTATAAGGAGTATTTTAAGTCCATAGGTATATTTGAAAACTTTATTAAATTTAAAATAATGTTTATAAAAGAATAAGATGCATCAAGCCACACAACTCAAGAGAGTGTGAGCTAGCCAAAAAATTTCGTGAAGAAAAGAAAAGTGCACAACTTTCATAGTAGAAAGAACTTAGAGCTAGCACTTTTGTTTCCCCGTCGCTTCTCTTATATTGGTGTCTAAGTCGTATGGATTTTTACTAGAAATTGAAAACTTGAACGAGTTCAATCCACTACCTTATTTTAGGTATAGAATGATGATGCTTCTTCTACTAAATACATATCGACCTTTCGGATTTTTTTTATTCTTACATTTCTTTTAAACTTTCAAATATACCTAAAACATTAATTAGGTTAATATCGATAATTTCTAAATTTTTTTACTTAACATTCAAAATCAATACCTTTATCTTTTAAATAGATATATTTATTAATATTGCACTAGTCCCGCTATCCTTGCTTCATATGGGAAGTAAACGAGAAGATATTCCATAAAGTTAAAGAAATTGGTAGAAATATGTATTCTAGTCTACACAAAATTAGGGGTATTTCTACCTTAAGATGTATCATATTTTTAATCTTTATGATAGTAAAAGTTAAGTTTTTGAAGAATAAACTCAACTCGATCAATGTTTAGCAAACATTTATTAATAGTAGCTCTCGAAATATAATAGGTAGTAATATCTAAATAAAAGTATGGAAATCATGACTTTTCATGTCATACAATTTTTGTATGTTCATATTAACACATCTAGCCATTTTTAACACATATCCTTTGGAGAACCCGAGGTGTCTAATCCATTCAAGAAAAACCATCTCGCTATTATTTGTCTAGCATAAAACTTGCTTTAGTGTATTTTTATGAGGCTTCATCTCTTGCTAATTTTGATCTCCAACAAAAATGTTTCAAATCTTTTCTAGATTTGGCATTGTCTTTTTACCTAACACATTTTATTACCGTGCTAAACATATCATTAAAGATTTTTTTGCAATATGCATAACATTCAAATTATTCTAAATGAGATTAGTTAACAAATAAGGTAAATCTCATAAAATACTTTATTTCTTTCAACCACACATTCTCAATATTTAACCGTTACACTCACCGATCAAAAGGTTGGAATCCATCGGTGCAAACTTCCATTCTAATATTCATTTTTCTAACACAAAAGAAGGATTCATTTGATCAAAATATTTCCATGTAAGAGAGTTAGTATAATGATGCATTACACATGTAGTCTTAACCTCATGTTTTACATGCCTCATCATGTCATTAGTTATGATGTTTGATGCATATAGTCTATGCAAGCAAGAAGAAAGTAGGAAGTAGTACATTTTTAATATGGAATAGTGTTTGGTCTCACTGATCCTCATCTCGGACTTGGATATCGAGGATTGGATTAGAACTTTCAAGTAGTTAATTCATTATCTTCACTAGGGGTGTTCATTTGGTTTCGAAATATTTTGATCTGTTTTGGGTTATCAAAATTTTCAAGAATAAAAATCAAAATCAAAGCAAAATGTTAGTCGGTATTTTGATTGAAAAATCAAAATTTTTGTTTTTGTTTTTGGTAATTCAGTTTTTATCCTTTTTTTTGGAAAAATCTAAAAATAAAAAAACATATAAGAAGAGGAATATGCCGGACCATTAGTGTTAGTAAATTCATTTTCATTTGCTATTAATTCAATTGGCTTGGATGAAATTCTTTTAAACATTAAAAAGTCTTTTTGTCGACTATTATAGCTACTACAAACCAAACCTCAAGGCTAAGAGCTTATTCAAGAACAACTTAATCTGATTTAATTGCAAAGATCAAATTCCTATCATCAAGCTAAAGGCAAAAAAATTAGATTAAGCAACATGTAATTCAACTTTGCAAATTTAATAGGATTTAACTACTTTTGATGCTTAAACCAAAAACAAAAGATTAAATAAATCAAAATAAAAATCAAATAGGATATGTTAATTAGTTTCAATTATGCATCATACTCATACCATTGGGACTTTAGCTACTAGCTAGCTCCACTATTGCAATAATAATGCATGACATAGCTAGCCCAACATATCCATCTATAACTTGGTCTAGAACTTAATTCTAGTATCTTAAAACTACTTTACATTTTTCACAAAATATTTGGAATGAATTAATTAGTGACTTACCATGATTCTACCCATATTTTTCATCATGTTATAACCAATTGCATACTCAAATTTTATCATAACTTATCAACATCCAAACTTAATTAATTCAAAAAAATTCTAATAAATTAAAAATATACTAAATTAATTTTCAATTAACATAAATTGAGCTTCTTAACATATTTATAAATAATTAATTACATATTTACAAATGGTTAAAATTTCAAACATTCAAAAAATAGTAAAATCAAGACTAATACATAAAACTCACACAAATTAAATATAAAATTTGAAATAGGATAAAGAAATATATATAATTAGACTTCTCTTTAGTAGAGAAAGAGAAAGACACACAGAAGGTAGAGCACACTTAAGAGAGAGGAGATACCATAATTGTTTTGAGAAAAAAATTGGTTCGTATAATAACCCCGTCCCAAAAATATACACTCGTTCATGCATACACGCATACTTAGAAATTACACGCATATAATTATACCTGCATATGACATGTTAGTGGGGTATTGGATAATAAGTATTTGAAATAATAGGAAGAAATAGGGGCTCAATTGTAAGTATTTGGAATAATAGGAAGAATGAGGGACTTGATTGAATATAATCTAAGTTGGGGGACTAGAATAAAAACAAGCTAAAACTTGAGGGACCAAAACGAACTTTGCCAAAATATATTCACAACCTTATCAAGATTACTTACCTGATCATTATCTCTTCTTATCCAATCTGGTTTCCCGTTTTGAGAGAGAGAATGAGAGAAAAACCCCATTTCTTTGTCAAATTCGGATGATCAAGCTGGAAATCTAGGTAAGTTCATCCCCAGCTCTGTTTTGCACTCTTGATTTCGAGACTTTAGGGTCAGATCTGGAACAAGTTGTAAGAATAAAAATTGTTACTTTGTGTCTTATCTAGCTCTCTGTGAAAGGGTTTTGTATTTAGTGATTTATATTTCGGGTTATGATGGTTTGAACACATGTTGTTCTGGGTGATCTGATGCTGGCAGATTAGTGTGCAAACTTTAAAAATATGGTATTCTTTGGGTGTTGAGTATTTCGATCTGATTTTTGGATATGTTTTATATTGATATGTCTAGTTATTTTTAAAAAACGAATTAGATCTTGATCATGTCCCAATCTAGATTTATTGTTGTTTGTTTGGGGACTGCTCGGTAACAAGGGTGCTGGAAGCTAGTTAGAGTTTAAAAATCTAGAATAAATCATGTATATGGAATATTGGTGCTGATTTTTGGATATGTTAGACCCCTTTGAGTCTAGTTTCATGTAAAACTGGAATTGTGTCATTTTACCCTGTATTTTAGGATTTATAGTACAAAGAGTGTGAACTGTCAAGAGGTCAAGTACCCATAAACAACTGGCAGCAACTCTGATTTTTAGAAAATCATCATGAGTTGTGTATTTCGTACCTAGACTTGATGTTTGGATATGTTAGAGCCCTATGAGTCTAGTTTCATGTGAAACTAGAATTGCATCATTTGAATCTGTATTTTGAGACTTATGGTAGAAAGAGTGAAAAGGGGTCAAGTACCCATAAAGGAATAAGTTAACCCTAAAGTCATATTTTGTACCTTAAGCATATTTAGAAGTTTGATAATGATAAAATGACTTATAAAAGTATATGTGTATGTGTTTATAGACGCCGAGGAGCGTGAGGTGCGAGACGCGACGCATTGACAAATGACGAAGACGTCATTTTTGTGAGTTGAATAATAATCGTTGTGCCGTGATGTGTTATTGCTATTGAGTGCTAATATTATATTTCTATGATGTGAATGATGTGTCGTTTGCTAGTTGATGCAAACGTTGTGTTTATTGATGTTATGTGTATTGATATTGATATCATGATGTGAATGATGTGTCGTTTGCTAGTTGACGCAAACGTTATGTTTATTGATGTTATAATGGATATGTACCATGATGTAAGCCATGGATGTTGTATATGCTATATGTGAAACATTCATGATATATGCAAGCTAAGAGGTTAAGGTTATGACTGGCTTGTCCAAGTTTCGTAAATACAAGTTTACAAGTTTACAAGGACCCGATGGGTCAATTACAAGTTATAAAAGGCGGCCATGATACATGTGTACAAGTTTATAAGTTACAAGTACCAGGGCGAAACTTGACATGTCCAAATCTAATCTTTCTAATTGAGTTTTCTAGAACTAAAATGGTTAAGTTATACGAAGTTTTTGTAAGGAATTAGGTTAAGGACGCTACAATTTTGATATCGGAAGCGGGGATATGATTCATATGGGCATAGGGCATACATGCATGCATGATATCACATAAATGCACATGACATGACATAATTTCATATATATAGGATGGAAGAAGTAGGTGATCATGGTTCTAACCATGAGGCACTGAGAGAGAGGGAGCGACCAATCAGCATGCCGTAGAGGCTTCATATACCTCTCGGGTACATATGGAACCACCCGCGGCCGGGTTGGACAACGGATACCTCATGCACATGCATTACATCAACATGGTTTTGAAAATAGACCGAGAGAACGAAGATATGACAAACTACGGAAATATGGAGCGAGTCGATTTCATGGGGTCTACGAGATCCGATTGAAGCCGAGAACTGGTTAAAAAGAACGAGAGAGGATTTTAAATATGATGCAATGCACTCCGGATGAAAGATTTGATTATGTTGTGTCTCTTCTCCAAGGAAATGCTTATGATTGGTGGGAGACAATCCCAAATGCTACGGTGCGACCTCCTCGTCCTTCAATGGGTAGATTTTCTTCGGGAATTTCGAGATAATTACATGCCGGAGATTTATCAAGATGAGAAAAGAAAAGAATTTCTGAATTTAAAGCAAAATAATATGTCCGTGATGGATTATGAGGTGCGGTTTAACCAGTTGTCTCGGTATGTATCGTTCATGATAGCTACCGAACGAGATAAATGTCGAAATTTTGAAGAAGGGTTGTCATATGCCATCGAAGCAAGATCTCATCCGGAGATCTAGATAGCTATATCCGGTTGAGAGCTGCAGCTATCCGAGCTGAAAGGTCGAACAAAGAAGCGACGTACGAAAGTGCGAGGTTTTTGGGTAAGAGAAAAGAACCAAGTCTCCCTACTCCATCAAAATTCGCTCCAAGAAAGTTCAAGGGTGGTTATTTAGGAAGTAAGCAAACCCGGAGTGGTACCCGGACTACCGAGGCCGAGGCCGAGGAAGCGACTCTATGGATCCGAGACCCGTATGTACACATTGCAATAGACGACATGAGGGGGAATGTCGAAGATTGACTGGTGGATGTTTCCACTGTGGGTCTCTAGATTACATGATTAGAGATTGCCCGAAGAGAAGCGGAGTGAGCGGTACCGCATCCGAGTCCACTTGTTCGGGGGCCAAGGTCGAGTAATGTGAATGTCCAATATGGAAGAGGTAGAGGTCGAGGTAGGCCGGGAAATGTCACAATGACACAAGGTGGAGCTAGAGCCGAGGCTCAAAGTAGCCGATCTCAAGCTCAAGCACGGGTTTATGCAATTCCTCGACAAGAAGCAGTGGTTGCACCGAAGTGGTGACGGGTAAATTACTTGTCTCTATTGAAGCTATGTTTTAATTGATCCGGAGCCACGCATTCATTCATGACACCTGCATTTGCATCCCGAATCCATAAATGTGCTTGAACCCCTTGAATATGATCTCGCATGTTAGTACGCTCTTAGGAGAATTACTTGAGGTTAATAGGGTATGTCGGGATTGTGTGGTACGGATAGGAGATATTGAATTAGATGCTTGATTTATTACTCATGTTCTTTCATGATTTTGATGTCATTTTGGGGATGGATTGGTTGACGAAGCATCATGCTATAGTGAACTTGTTTTACTAAAGAAGTTGAATTTGATTTGCCAAATCAAGCAAGACTAATTTTCCGAGGAGATCGAAAAATTTTACCTACTTGTTTAGTATACTGCAATTAAAGCATGTAAGATGATTCGAAAGGGGTACGAAGCATATTTAGCTCATGTGATTGATGCTAAACGGACGGGGGTTAAGTTAGAAGACATACACTGTTGTGAATGAATTTTCGGATGTGTTTCCGACAGAATTACCGGGATTGCCACCGGATAGAGATGTGGAGTTTACCATTTAGTTATTTCACGGCACGACTCCTATCTCTATGACGCCGTATGGGATGGCTCCTACCGAGTTAAAAGAGTTAAAGGCTCGATTGCGGGAATTGTTGGATAAAGGGTATATCCGACCGAGTACATCACCATGGGGAGCTCCGGTATTGTTTGTGAAAAAGAAAGACGGCACACTCGAGATTGTGTATTGATTATCGGTAGTTGAATCGAGTGACCATCAAGAACAAATACCCTCTCCCGAGAGTCGATGACTTGTTTGATCGGTTGCGAGGTGCTCGAGTGTTCGGTAAGATTGATTTGAGATACGGGTATCATCGATTGAAAATAGCAAGTACGGATGTACCGAAGATCGCATTCCGGACTCGCTATGGGCATTATGAATTTCTTGTAATGCCTTTTGGCTTGACGAATGCACTAGCAGCATTTATGACCTTGATGAATAAGGTGTTCCAACCCTATCTAGACAAGTTTGTTATAGTGTTTATTGATGATATTTTGGTGTATTCCCATAATGAGGAGGAGCATGCTTGAGCAATCGAGAATTGTATTGCGGATATTGAGAGAAAACCGGTTGTATGCCAAATTCAATAAATGTGAATTTTGGCTTAATCAAGTTGTATTTCTTGGTCATATAGTATCGAGTGAAGGTATAAAGGTGGATCCGAAGAAGATTGAAGCAATGCTGAATTGGGAACCGCCCGAGAATGTGGTAGAAGTACGCTGTTTCTTGGGTTTAGTCGGTTATTATCGGCGATTTGTAGAGAATTTCTCTAGTATTCGTTGCACCATTGACTAAATTACTTCGGAAGCGGAGTTGAATATAAGTGGACTGAAGCATGCCAATAGAGTTTTGATGAATTAAAAGCCAAGTTAACATCGGCTCCGGTGTTAGTAAGTCCAAGTGGTACCGGTGGTTTTGTCATTTACGGCGATGCTTCCTACCAAGGTTTGGGTTGTGTCCTAATGCAACATGGCCAAGTTATTGCTTATGCCTCCGGACGATTAAGGCCGTATGAAGTTTCTTATCCGATACATGATCTAGAGCTGGCAGCGGTGGTTTTTGCTTTGAAAATATGGCGACATTACTTGTATAGAGATACTTTTCGGATTTTTACGGATCATAAGAGTTTGAAGTATCTGCTGAGTCAAAAACAACCGAATATGAGACAAAGACAGTCGGCTAGAGTTATTGAAAGATTATGATTGTACTATTGAGTACCATCCAGGAAAAGCAAATGTAGTCGCCGATGCCTTGAGTCGAAAAGCAAGTGGAAGAATTGCTAATTTGATTGCTTTAAGAGAAATGAATGTGGAGTTACGAATGCCACCGAGTGGAATCTTACTTGCTACTTTTAAAGTAAGACTCGTGCTACATGAGAGAATTCGAGAAGCACAAAAACGAGATGATTACATTGTTGAGCTTAGAAAGAAGATGGATCAAGGAAGGGGCAAGGAATTTGTGATTCATGCCGATGGAGCTTTAATGTGCGGGAATCGGATATATGTTCCGGATGTCGATGATTTAAGAAGAGAGATCTTAGATGAAGCCCATAATGCTCGCTTATGCCATGCATCCGAGAAGTACTAAGATGTATCAAACAATGAAGGTTCATTTTTGGTGGCCGAACATGAAAAAGCAGGTAGTTGAATTTGTTTCAAGATGTATGACATGTCGGCAAATAAAGATAGAGCATCGAGCTCCGAGCAGGAAAATTACATCCTTTGCCGATTCGGAGTGGAAATAGGAAAGGATCACTATGGATTTTGTTACGGGATTGCCTCGAACTCAAAAGAAAAATGATGCTATCTCGGGTTATTGTTGACGGATTGACAAAGTCGGCTCACTTTTTACCGATCGGATGGGGGTGTACTGCGGATCAATTGGCCAAGAAGTATGTAGATGAAATTGTGAGGCTTCATGGTGTGCCCTTATCTATCGTGTCGGACGGAGATCCAAGATTTACTTCTAGATTTTGGGATAGTTTACAGCAAGCCATGGGGACTAAACTACATTTTAGTATCGCTTTTCATCCTCGAACCGATGGACGATCGGAGAGAACCATCCGGACGCTTGAAGATATGCTTAGAGCTTGTGTGCTCGAGTTTAAGGGATCTTGGGATGATTATGTGAATTTGATTGAATTTGCTTATAATAATCATTTCCACGAGCGGTATAGGCATAGCACCGTATGAAGCTTTATATGGTAGAAAGTGTCGATGTCTTGTATATTGGGATGAAGAAGGAACAAGAATACTTGAGGGTCCAGAATTGATACAAGAAACTCGTTGATAAAGTAAATGTGATTCGGAGCAAGTTAAAGATTGCACAAGATCGACAAAAGAGTTATATGGACCAACATAGATGAGATATGGAATACAATGTAGGGGATAAGGTTTTCCTTAGAGTTTCACCTTGGAAAGGGGTGTTACGGTTTGGTAAGAAAAGTAAATTGAGTCCTCGTTATATTGGACCATATGAAATAGTGGAACGGATTGGTCCACTTGCATATAGATTGGCTTTGCCCCAAGAGTTAGCGCAGCCTACATGACGTCTTCCATGTAAGTATGTTAAGAAGATACCGATCCGATCCTTCACATGTGGTTCAAGCCGGTGAAATAGAGATATCCGACAACTTGAGTTATATGGAGGAACCGAGTACAAATTCTTGACCGAAAGTTAAGACAGTTAAGGAAAAGATAAATGCCTATGGTGAAGGTTTTATGGAGAAACCATGCTAAGGAAGAGGCAACTTGGGAGACTCGAAGAATATATGCGCAACCATTATCCTCATTTATTTCCCGATACAGGTAAAGGAATTTCGAGGATGAAATTCTTTTAAGGAGGGGAGAATTGTAATAACCCCGTCCCAAAAATATACATTGTTCATGGATACACGCATACTTAGAAATTACACGCATATAATTATACCTACATATGACATGTTAGTGGGGTATTGGATAATAAGTATTTGAAATAATAGGAAGAAATAGGGGCTCAATTGTAAGTATTTGGAATAATAGGAAGAATGAGGGACTTAATTGAATATAATCTAAGTTGGGGGACTAGAATAAAAACAAGCTAAAACTTGAGGGACCAAAACGAACTTTGCCAAAATATCTTCACAACCTTATCAAGATTACTTACCTGATCATTATCTCTTCTTATCCCATCTGGTTTCCCGTTTTGAGAGAGAGAAAGAGAGAAAAACCCCATTTCTTTGTCAAATTCGGATGATCAAGCTGGAAATCTAGGTAAGTTCATCCCCAGCTCTGTTTTGCACTCTTGATTTCGAGACTTTTGGGTCAGATATGGAACAAGTTGTAAGAATACAAATTGTTGGTTTGTGTCTTATCTAGTTCTCTGTGAAAGGGTTTTGTATTTAGTGATTTATATTTCGGGTTATGATGTTTTGAACACATGTTGTTCTGGGTGATCTGATGCTGGTAGATTAGTGTGCAAACTTTAAAAATATGGTATTCTTTGGGTGTTGAGTATTTCGATCTGATTTTTGGATATGTTTTATATTGATATGTCTAGTTCTTTTTAAAAAATGAATTAGGTCTTGATCATGTCCCAATCTAGATTTATTGTTGTTTGTTTGGGGACTGCTCGGTAACAAGGGTGCTGGAAGCTAGTTAGAGTTTAAAAATCTAGAATAAATCATGTATATGGAATATTGGGGTGATTTTTGGATATGTTAGACCCCTTTGAGTCTCGTTTCATGTAAAACTGGAATTGTGTAATTTTACCCTGTATTTTAGGATTTATAGTACAAAGAGTGTGAACTGTCAAGAGGTCAAGTACCCATAAACAACTGGCAGCAACTCTGAGTTTTAGAAAATCATCATGAGTTGTGTATTTCGTACCTAGACTTGATTTTTGGATATGTTAGAGCCCTATGAGTCTAGTTTTATGGAAAACTAGAATTGCATCATTTGAATCTGTATTTTGAGACTTATGGTAGAAAGAGTGAAAAGGGGTCAAGTACCCATAAAGGAATAAGTTAACCCTAAAGTCATATTTTGTACCTTAAGCATATTTAGAAGTTTGATAATGATAAAATGACTTATAAAAGTATATGTGTATGTGTTCATAGACGCCGAGGAGCGTGAGGTGCGAGACGCGACGCATTGACAAACGACGAAGACGTCATTTTTGTGAGTTGAATAATAATCGTTGTGCCGTGATGTGTTATTGCTATTGAGTGCTAATATTATATTTCTATGATGTGAATGATGTGTCGTTTGCTAGTTGATGCAAACGTTATGTTTATTCATGTTATGTGTATTGATATTGATATCATGATGTGAATGATGTGTCGTTTGCTAGTTGACGCAAACGTTATGTTTATTGATGTTATAATGGATATGTACCATGATGTAAGCCATGGATGTTGTATATGCTATATGTGAAACATTCATGATATATGCAAGCTAAGAGGTTAAGGTTATGATCGGCTTGTCCAAGTTTCGTAAATACAAGTTTACAAGTTTACAAGAACCCAATGGGTCAATTACAAGTTATAAAAGCTGGCCAGTAATACATGTGTACAAGTTTATAAGTTACAAGTACCCGGGCGGAACTTGACATGTCCAAGTCATAACCGACAAGAAAAAGGAAAGCATGTAATCTTAGAGTCATATGAACTCCATGTATTGTTTATATGTGATGATACTTGGATGATGTGATTGCATGTTATGGTTTCAATGAATTATTGTTCTCTCGATTGAGTAGCATCTCATTAAAATGCAATTACTTTTTAGGTACAAGAAGTTAAGAAGCTTAGAGCTTGTTTCTGCTGCTCATTTCACGATATGAGTAACGAGTCGGCTAGCGATCTCCCTCTCCTCTCTCTCATTATGCCGAGCATATGCATCCTAGGAGAGTTTTGAATTGTATATGTAACTATGTAAATATGAACTCCTTGAGGTGTTTTGAGACGTGTTTATGAGCAAAGAAAAAGTGGTTTTGATTGAATATCCAAGGGTTGTAAGTGGAAGGAATGTTGTTGATTAGTTGAATAAATAAATAAAAAAATCTAATCTTTCTAATATGAGGTTTTAATGATCCTAAGTGATATTTTGTGATTAATTGAGTTTTCTAGAACTAAAATGGTTAAGTTATACGAAGTTTTTGTAAGGAATTAGGTTAAGGACGCTACGGTTCGAGTGGCTGGATATTAATGTGGTGTGGAGAAGTGGTGTTTGCGAGGTGTTTTGAGGGGGCATTACAAGCGGTAGCGATGGATAGAGGTGGCAGCAACGAGAGGAGGTGAGAGAACAAGGAAGAAGAAAATGAGAAAGAAAGGGGAATCTCATAATTTAGGAATTTAATTTTAGTGGAAGATGCGATTTCATTACTAATCCATAGCTAATCGGTGACAAAATTAAGTGTCCATCATTGACTTTGAATTTTAAATGACCACCTACTTTTAACCAAAAATAACGATTGACTAACCCGAGTCCATCACTAATTTTGGTCTAGAAATAGTGATGGTTTTGTTCCATGCTAATTGGTGACAACTTCAACAATTAGCGAGGGAATATTCCCTCACTAACCATTATATAAAAATTATTGATCGTTTGAAGTATTCGTCACTGAATTTCCTTACTAATCCGTCGTTGAAACAACTACAAATATTTTACCATCATATTTAACGATGATCAATGATGAACATGGTCCGTCATTGACCATCCATCGCAAAGTGGTCAATAGTCCATTGCTACATCCGATGTTTGATATTCATGCACTAATCTCTAGCTATTTAGCTACAAATTTTAAATCTATCGTTGAAATCCTTCGCTATTTGTTTTATTTTTTTTTGTAGTGTTAGCTTTCTATTGTTTTTTTTTTTTTTTTTTTTGCACGTTCTTTGCACCTAATCCACATGTACATGATTAGATGATTTTATTTTTAATTTGTAATTTAAGAATGTATCCCTTTTTGTTTTTTATAATGTATTTTTTTAATGGAAAATTTAGAAGAGTAAATGTAAGGTAGATAAAAGGATAACCCTATGAGAGTGGATGAGACTATTAGAAGGGTTAAAATGGATCTTTCGGATATATGTAGTGTGTATTTCCTAAAAAAAAAAAAAAAACCCATAAATCTTGTAGGGGTGAGGAAGTTTTAGGAGTTTGGTATTGTACCGAGTGAATTGAAGTTCTTTTGTAGGAAGTGGTTGAAATGGGAACCTCCGAATCAAGGTAAATTGAAACCGAATGTTTATGGTTCGCCTAGGGATGGTTTTTGTTTTGATGGAAGAGTGATTTGAGATACTACATGTGCTTTTATTATAGGCTTTGCTAATTATTATAATGAGGGCTATAATACAAGGGTTGAAACGTTTGCCTTTCGAGATGGCTTACTACTCGTAAGAAGTTATCCGTAGATTGAGTCCTCATTGAATCGGATTCTTTAATGGTTACTAATACCATCTTTGCGATCAATAAGGTTCCTTGGTCTTACACTTATATATTCATGGAGAGACAAGAGTTGATGGGTGATAATTTTATTACACATATTCGGAGGGAACAAAACATGGTAGCAGATAGATTGACTAATAAGGCTCTTCAATATGAGACGGTTTATATTTATAGTTTATTTACTTAATTAGACATGAAAGAATGGGTTTGAGTAATTTCAAGAAATAATCCCTTTTTTGTTTTAGGGTGTAGGCTTGCTTATCCCCCGGACTATTAGGGTTTAGGCTTCCTTGTCCACCCTTATTTGTTAAAAAAAAAAAAAACCCTTAGTATTAAATAATAAAAACTAAATATGCATGAAAATAATTCAATAAGACAAATTATTAAATCAAATCATCTTAATTCAATAACGTCTTTAATCTAACTACTAAACAATAATTATACCTTTAATTTCTTATTAATTTTTAATGGAGGTACTTTTTTATTACCAAGTGATAATAATATGAAATCCTAAACTCTTTTTCAATTAATTAAACAAAAAAATTAATTCAATACAACTATTATTATTATTATTATTATTATTATTACTATTATTATTGCTATTACTATTATTATTATTATTATTATTATTCAATTAGTTATTTATTGATAAATTAAAAAATAAAAAACAATGACACTAAAAGGGCAAATTAATGTGTGCATGTATTAAATCATGTAAGCTGAAAACACATATATAGTAAAATATTAGGTTACAGAAGAAAAGAAAACAATTTATTACCTAAGTCGACGTCAACTACAATAATTCATACTCTCTCTCTAGGATCTATATTAAGTTGTTGCAATCTCGTTAGGAAAAGAAAAAGAAGAAGAAGAATCAATACAAATAAGAACAAACAAAACTCTCAATATCAGCTATATTAGTCCTTATCCATATAATTTAAATTATTGTGTTTATCTGAAGTTATTTAGAGTCTGTTTGGCATGATTTAACACATAACTTAATTTTGACTTTGAATCATAATTCTAATAATATTTTTCTTAAATAATTTATAAAAAAAAGTTAAAATTGAAATATATTTGACAAAAAACTGACTAAAAATAACTTTTTTGAAGAAAGAAGATTGCATACATTAGAATCAAATAAATTAAAAGTAAACAATTTAATTTTTTACTAAATCAAAATTTTGATTCTATTTTTAATAAAATTTTGATTTTAGACAAAATTTATTTCTAACCAAACATATTTATAACTTTTTTATTAAATCTAAAGTTTTTTTTTAAAAAAAAAACTTAAATAAAAATCGTTAGACTATAATAAATGTATATATCAGAGTCTCTAAAAATTGCATTTATTGAAAGAAAAAAAAACGATAAAGATAACGAAAAATAAAGCTGTAAAATAAATAATAAACTCATGGGGAAAAAAGGCATAAAACTTAAAAGAAAATTGTATTGAAAATTTGTATTTTATATATATGGTTGACTAAACAATTACATTCAGAGGAGCTCTTCTTAGACACTACTCCAAGGTCTGAAAATATTTGTCTCACAATGAATCAGAATACACCTTGCTTATGAATCACGTTTTAACTAGGAGATCCTAATTATATAGTTCAATAAAATCATGATAATACAAAGAAATAAAGACGTATAATAAACTGAACTACAAATCTTTCATTAATATGAATTATAAATTAATAGGTTGTATTCAAGTCAACTGCAAAGAAATATTCTAGAATAAAGAATACTCGAAAATTCTTAAATGAAACCATCTATATTGATCATGTCCGATTTGTTAATGGAGGATGTTGGAGATAAAAATGACACAAAATATTACAAGCAATTCGATTCTTAGTGTGATGAGTTATTGATTGATACTCTCTCTTAAAGTTGATCAATGTCATTGTTTGTTGTGTTATCCCACATCGGTGGCAAAAAGAATTGGATGTTTGGTTATAAATATAAAAAACATATTATTTCTTAAGCTAGTTTGTGAAGTTGAGAAGGCTCAATAGTACCCAATACTAGTAGCAAAGACCAGAGTTAAATAATTTCTTCTCCTATCAGCTAGTTATTTGTTGGCGCCACACAAATTGATGAGAAATAGCCCACTTAGGACTTGATGTGTGAAGAGGAAGATTGTTGTGTTATCCTATATCCGTTGTGAAAGGAATTGGGTGTTTGGCTACAAATGTGAGGGAAAATTTCACTCCTTCGACTAATTTTTGAAGTTGATAAGGTTCAATCACATCTAATATTGTTTGTATACACTACCAAAAAATAAGCAATTAGCAACGGAATATTCCATCACTAATCGCTAAAATTTCGTCACTAATCTCGCTTAGTGATGGAATAGCGATGGAAATTTTTTTGTTGCTAATTTGCTTGTGGCTAATTTTTTACGATAGAAAATTGATTCCATTGCTAATCTTGTCGTGGGATCCGTCTTTTCTTCCGTAGCTATTCGATCGCTAAACAACAACTCAAAATCCATCGCTAATATACGTCGCTAAATTTAAGAATGAATTTGTCGCTAGTCCATCACTATTCTGTCTCTAATTTTGAAAATAAATTGGTCACTAATCCGATGCTAGTCCATTACTAAATTTCAAAATGAGTTTTTCGCTAATTCGTCGCCATTCAGCCGCTAATTTTGAAAATGAATTTATCAATATTTTTTCGCTAATTTTATTTTATTTTTTTACAATTATTTAATTATTGTTAAATTATTAATATTGCTCTTAATAATGAATACTTAATAATTAACAATTATAAGTAACAATGTATATATTAAAAATGAAATAATATTAATGCTACCATTCTAGAGTACGTTGCTTAAAAAAAAAAAAACAAAGTGACTAAATGCCCTACCATTCATCCCGCTTGTCTAATCCCATATCCTCCTTCTAATACTATGTGGAGGGCTCGGCAGAAGGATTGGTTAGAGGCTAAACAAGTGGCTGAACGGGAGGCTATGTGAAAAAAATGATAAACCGCCGATCGATCGATGGATCTATAGGCACCTCGGATGTTTGTGTCAACCTCATCACTAAGGATGCCATCGAGTCGTACCGATATTTCATACTATAAATTTTCCGATGCCGCTTTGAGATCCGGCTTCGTTACTCCGAGATCCGGCTTTGAAGCTCATTTTGTATCACCCGCATCCCCTTCATCGCTTCCTTCATAGCCTCGTAGTCCCTCCGAAGCTCTTCGTTAGTCGAGTTGGTCACATAATGCGACGTCATAAAAGAGGAGCCGTTGTCACTCGATTGCAATATATAATGCACCGACCGTGTGCCTATACCATAAAAGCTTTTATTCTTCTCTTCGACGACCTTGAGGTATATGGCATTCTCATCAACTTTTAGCTCCATAATTCCTATTGCCGTTTGAGCCGCAATTGCCTCATTGATGAGTCGCTGCACATGGTCTCGCGTAATCAAAATAATGATATCATTATTATAGAAATAAAATAAATTTTGGATTATCTTTTCATATTTAATATTTTAATTGAAAAACACTTACTATTGTCCGTTGGAATAGCAGATTGACTAATGAACCATCTCATCGATTATGAGTCTTCCCGAATAGCTCAAAACTCGATGGTTGACGACCTAATTTTGTCACCTAAAAAAAATTCATTACAAACAATATGAGAAAAAAATTGAAACTTTCTGAAATAAGAAAATAATAATAAAGAGTATCAAATTTATCAAGCGATGGGCGTGCTTTATTAAAGATATAGAGCTCCCCGTATACCCGGAAGGACCCATACTAGGACCATCGATTTTCGACAACCGATTCCATGAATGTTTCTTTGAATGCGCCACACGATCATCGTCAACCATGCCTACTTCTATATCTATAAATGATCCATTTGGACCATTCAACAAAGTGATATCCTTGACTTCCTTTATCAATTCGTGTCGGATTTCTAGATTGTCCCGCTGAAATGGTTCAGCATTTTGTTAGATGGTAGTTGATGAATTAGGAAAGTTAAACACGGACCTAGCTTTGATCTTACACATAACCAACCAATTTTGATTTTTGCACCTTAAGCTACGGTACTCCATATAATACACCTAAGTTGACTATGATGCTAAGACAAATGGTTCATAATTGTTCAAAGTTCTCTTAAAGTTAGCATTCATAAGTTTGTACTCGTGGACGAACTCTTGCTCTTTGTGGTGCAGGATTGAACCAATCACATTTGAACAATATTGTTCTCTTGATTGGTAATGTAGGATACTCTACTTCAAGAATTTCCATCGGTATCCCATAATAGTCACTCTCGCCTATATTGTAATTGCTTTATTTAATGCAAACCGCTATTGAAAGACCCCGTTTTTGAAGATCCATCAAGTGTGTGGAACCTATAACCGCTAACAAAATAGCCGATGTACGATCTTACGAGTAAGTAATGGGCCTTGTGTGAGATCTTTCATGGAAATTGTTTGTGCATTTTGTGTCCGTAAAGTAAACATAAAATCCCCTATAAGTTTAGTTCTTCTTCAATTAATGCTATTAGCAAACTAAACATATAAAATGATAATATTTACACATTGATTAAACCAAGAGGCAAACTCATTTTCAATTAAAGCATCGACCTCATTCTCGAAATGAAGGGATTATTCGATTACATTTTGACAAGAAATCCATTAAAGAGAAGAGAATGAACAACAAACTTGAGTTAATCTTTACTATATTGCTAATATTATTAAATGTAACAAAATAAGTATGATATAAAATTTGAATTTTGATAAACTCACTCAATGTAAGGTCTTACTTCTTTACAATTCAAAAATATATTTGTGGGCTACTTTGTATTCCAGTTATGTCAATTTTCGTATTATGTGTCGACCAATTGATCGACCTTGTTATTTGAATATGGATAAATCCCTTCATTGTGATCGCTTTATTCTACATTGCAGTAGTCAACACTACGTTGTACTTTTCGATGCCTAGTTTGCAACATAAGGCTCGAAATAATACGATCAAAATAAAGAGGCTTCTTCAACAAAATATGTATTGCATATTATACTTCCATTTTAACCTTATCCTTAGCATTATTTTTTAGCTTGGAAGATGCCTACAAAATGAATTATTTTCACTTTCAAAAGTTAGAAATTTATTTAATTCTACATTTAAATTGAATGCAATACCTTTTAAATGGATACATCCACTAATATTTCACGAGTCCCGTAATAGATTCCTAATATGGCGAGATGGATTGAAAGATGTGCCGTGAAGTCAAAAAAGCTACATGAAAATATACGCTCTAGTTTGTACAAAATGATGGGTATCTCATTATTAAGTTGCAACATATCTTCTTTCCTTATCACTCGTAGACGTCAATTGCTTAAAGAATAAACTAAACTCTGTAAGTGCCTACCAAACATTTTTTGATAAAAATTCTCAAAATGCAATTGGAAGTAACCTCCGAATGAAGATGTGACGAGTGATGAATTTTCATCCCATAAAGTTTTTTCATGCTGCAGATCAACACATTCAGCTAGATTGGACACATATACATCGAGAAACCTTAATTGTTTCATCCATTCAAGCAATTTTTTTTTTGTTATTTAGATAGAGTACATGCAGCTTTAGGATATTTTTTAAACACATCATCTTGTACTAATTTTGGCCTTTTACATAAAAGTTTCAAGTCTTTCCCGGAGTTGGCATTGTCTTTAATCTTACCCAAGACATTCACGATTGTGTTAAAAATATTATCAAATATATTTTTCTCAATATGCATAACATCTAAATTGTGCCAAATGAGATTTGTACTCTAATAAGGCAAATCCCAAAAAATACTCCACTTCCTCCATGCACACATTTGAGATATTCTACTATTATGATCATCTGCACCATCTTTTATCACCTTCAACAACTCCACTCGTTCTACCATATGTAACATCTTTACTCTTGATCGGATTGAAGGAGGGCTAGATTTAATAACTTTTTTGTAGTGATTGCTTTTTTGTTTCTTCTATATGGATGATTATGAGGAAACAACTGACGGTGATTGTCAAACCAAGAGGTCTTCCTTCCATTAGGAAGAGAGAAAACATCTAAATTTTTCATATAGTAAGGACAAGCTTGTTTTCCCGTAGTACTCCAACTAGACAACATCGAATATGCAAGAAAGTCACCGATAGTCCATATAACTACAGACTTTCAATAAAAAATTTTGCTTACACATCGTAGGTCACCACACCCACTTCCCATAGCTAGATAAGCTTGGATATGAAAGGTTACAAGTAAAAGTCCAATTTATGATTAGGATTTATTAGACCTAGAATAATCACCGTTAGAAACATATATTCCTCATTCATACACATCCATGGTGGCAAATTATATGGAGTCACAATGACCGATTACGAGGAATATTATGCATTGGTTTGACCAAATGGTTTAAACCCATCGGTGCACACCCCTAATCCGACGTTCCTTCTTTCAACTACAAAAGAAAGATTAATCCGATTGAAACTTTACCATGCTATAGAATCGAAAGGATGACACATTACTACCGCATCATCTCTCCTATGCTCAACATGCCACGTCATGTGTTCGATCGTCACATTAGATGCATACAATCACCGAGACGTGGGGTTAGAGGAAAGTAGCACATTTTCTTAATTGGAATAAGTTTTTCTCTTCGATCCTCGATGGGAACTTAGATATCAAGGATGTTGACAAAACCTCGTATTTATCTAATTCATTGCCTTTCTTCCAATAAATCATGCACCCGTTCTAACAATAACAAATTTTTTCAATCAATAAACCCATCCCCTTAACCAGACTTCTTTGTTTCATAAAAATTACATGTCATACGAGTTGTTAACCAACATCAACTCCTTTATCAACTCACATAAATTATCGAAACACTTCTTTGAGAAATGATATTTGGCTTTTAAATTCAACATTTGAGCAACTACTTACAATAGCAAGTGCTAATCACAACCGAGTCAAATCTCTCTACATAATGAAATTAACATATCATAAAAGTATTGGACACTAAGATTAGAAACCTCCTCTATGTTAGATGAATCAAATAATGGACTAGTCGCATCCATTACCATTGTTTGATATGGGTTTTGGGGTTCACTGGAACTACCTTTGCCTACATAATACTTTTCGAAACATACCGACTCCTAGAATTTTTAGATATCATATAGGTTTCAAATTCCCTATGATGTACCCAATTATAACATCCCGACACAAAACCATTACAACACAAATGATATTTTACCATTTCAACCTCTTCATAATTTCAATTTGAACGCTTACTAAAATTATAAGGACACTTAATTTTGATTCCGCCCATACATTCAAGATGCTCAACAAAGACAAGCTATAAATTGTTCTACACCTCGACAAAGTTATCATTTAATAATCCGTTAACTAACTAACATTCATCCATTCTCGATCGGATCTCATTTTTGTAATTACCGCAAAAATGACACAACCAATGCAAATAACTACTTGTCATCACTCCTATGAATTTTAAATAAAAATTAAACATATATATTAGTTGCATAATTATCCCTAATTAGTTATGATTTTTTTTTTAAGAATTTGACTTTATATTTAAATAATTTTTTAAAGAATGATTATATTTTTTTCTTAAATACTTAATTTTATAATATTCAATTATTTATTATGTAATTTTTTTTAATATTTTTTTACCTTAGGTCGAATAATAACCTAAACCAAACATTTTTTTTTCAATTTCAACACTAATTTTTCATATAATTTCATTCAATTAAATCTAAATTAACTCAATTAGGCATTGGATGATCAATTACATGCATAACTCCAAATTGGATCTCATTGGGCCTAAACCCTAATTTAGGTAATTTAAGCTAAATTTTCAATTTAAATGTGATTTGTCATTCTAAATCATCTCATTACATTATTGCATGAAATTTTATGTATTTTCAAACTAAAAATGTTCAATTATATTATCATCTAATTAATTTAATAATATATTCAACTAAATTTAATTTAATAAAACATAAATAAAATGTTTATTAAATTCTATTAATTAATAAAATATTTATTAAATTTTAACATTTGTATTTTTTTCCAATTACATTTTTTTCCAATTTTTTTTATTTTCGAAATGATTAAATCATTATGCATGAATCAAATTAATTGCAGTAAATTAATTTAAACTAATTAAGTTAGTAATTAATTCAAACGACACGCAATATCACAAACTAATAACAAATTAATTAAAAAAAAATAACCAACCAACTGATCCAAAAAATCTTTAAAAAATAATCAACAAAATTTAACTAAAGTATGTAAAAAAAATTATATAATTTCAAAATTAAGTTAAACAAACTAATAACTAAATTAACCTAATAAGAAACACAAATAATTAATTAATTAATTTCAAATTATATTAAATAATTAAATTTTAGCGTGACAATTAAAAATCAACATAATTAAAAAAATTAGTTTTATGTTAACCTAAAAATTAACATAACTAAAAAATAAAACTTAACAAAATTAATCTAACAGCTTATGAAATTAAAAAAAATTAAGAAATTAACAATAATACTAACATAACTAAAAATTAACATCATTCACATAATTAATCAACTAACAAATAACAAAATTTATTTAAAATTTTATAAAATTTATCTAAAAATTTATAAAATTTATTTAACTTAAAAAAAAAAAACATAAGAGTTAGATAGAGAAAGTTTTATCCGAAAGATTAAGGAAAAAGAGTACGGATTGGGTCCGATTTTGAGAGGCAAAGATGCACCTTACTTTGTTGAATGGTTTCGAAGTCACTTGGTGGTGTTCGAGTGGCGTGAGTATTGGTTTTATGGCCAGCGGGGAAAATTTTGGTGGAGGTGAGGAGGAGTCGAATGGGGGAAGAAGCAAGGGGGTATATACGGGACAATTAGCGACAAACTCTAATCCGTCACTAATCCCTTGTTGATTAGCGATGGAGTAGCCATCCGTCGCTAATTTTGAAAATTTTAGGGGAAATTTCCCCTCGAATTCTCTCAAAATTAGCAACGGACAAATTGTCCATTGCTAATTTTGTGTTTTTTTTGGGGGGGGATATCCCCTAAATTAGCGATGGACACTATTCCATCGCTAATTTTGATGCATTTTGGGGAATTTTCCCGAACAAAAGCCAAAATTAGCGACAGATTACCAATCTGTCGCTAATTTGGACCCCATATTATTTAGTGATGAAAATCAATCGTTATTCCGTCGCTAACCCTAGTGCACTTTTTTCCTGCGTTAGTTTGTAACAACTTAGGCACGGAATTTTATTCGTCGCTTATTTTCTATCGCTAATCGGTTGCAAAAGGAAACATTTTCTCGTTCGTCACTAATCCGTCGTTAATGCATCTCTAATCGGAGACGGATTATTATCCGTCGCTAATTATATTAATAATGCTTCTTTTATATATATATTGGAAGGCGACAACCTAATATGGATCCTAAAAAGAAGCTAAATATTGTTGTTACCTTTTTGTAGGAAAGAAAAAACAAAGAAAGAAAGAAAAAGGAGAAGCAGCATCAATACAAATAAAACTCTCATTAAAATAATTGTATATGTATATATATACACTTATAAACTTGTAACGGCGTTAAATAATGTGAATGCTATACAATTTATTTTTAATTTTTCGAAGCATTAAGGACCAAAATACCCAAGTATCCTCTCTCATTTAGCATATGCAAAAACAATTATAACAATAGATTGAACAACTAATACATTCTCTAAATAGAGGAAAATTGGGTATTTAATTTATTGTATAAGGTTCAAAGAAATTAGGGTTAGTTAGAAAACATGTACGTAAATAATAGGTGCGTTGTTTATTTCGCGATCCGTAGTTTGGAGACTCAATCAAGAAACTATATATAGTTGGGTGGCTAATATGAGTTTTGCCGAACACAAGAATTTGAGGCACACGTGATCCTACCAATGAAAAATTGCCATGTGTGAAAGAATATACGTGCACAGTTTTCCTTTCACTGGTGACAAATCAGTTTCCAATTGTGATGACAAAAATAAATAAATAGATAAGAGATGCAATTCTTTTGACCAATTCCTTATTTTTACGCTGAAAAAAAAATAAAATAAATTTGCAACATTATCATACATTTTAATTAAATATTTAATAAACCCCGTTATGAATTTTTCTTCATTCCCAAGTAATTTTCAATATAAATTGTATAAAAACACAAAGAATCTTGATATGAGAATGAGTAATGCATAATATAGCACGTACTTTTATTTATTTGATAATAATAAACATCACAAAAATCTAAGAATATTCTCGAGATTTTCCTTTAAGTGGTACAAATTAAATTTTATTTCAATTGAATTCTCGGCTGCCTGAAACACCAAAAAGATAAGATTTTTTTTACAAATATTACTTCTTCCTTAATCCAAATTCAGTACAAGAACGTGTAAAATAAATTTGCCAAATCATACAGCCACATGTACAACTGTTATTTGCTAGAAAACTAATCTGTCCATACATGTCCAATTTTTATTGGTTGGTCTAGCCGTTTTGAACATCCAACAGAGAAATTCTCATGTCAGTTTGTTCATGCATATCAAGAAAAAACTTCTTAACTAAGATAATTATCTTCGGAATAGAAAAGGTTACAATAATTAGTTAAGTAATTACCTTAAATTCCTTCCCTTCTTCTCCTATATATATATAACAGTAATAATTCCAAAAAAATCTAATTCATCCTTTTGTGTCTTCCTTTATAGATGCCTTATACCCTTTTTACAACTATGGCTATTGATGATGAGAATATTTTTGATATTAGTGACCTACGGATGCTTAATGATTTTGATTGGACAGGCAGTGAACTTTGTGTTCCTCAGGATCCAATTGAGTGTATTCCCTCTTTTCCTGATTTTTATTATGGCCTCATATCATCCAACGAGTTGAATTTGTTGGAAGATGTTGAAAAATATTTTTTCCGAAATTCTGAAGAGGAGAAGCAAACTACATTAAACGATTGCAAACTTGGCATTACTAATAAGAAGCCGCGAAGTAAACGAACTTCGAAGCAGTGTGCATGGTCAATGAAGGAGTTTATGTTTCCGGCAATAGAAAATCATCCTGAAATGAGTTTGGTACATTTTTCAAAAAGGAGATGTACGCATTGTGGAATGGATAGCACCCCACAATGGAGGATTGGTCCATTGGGTCCGAAGACACTGTGTAACGCTTGTGGTGTAAGGTACAAGACTGGAAGGCTGGTGCCGGAGTATCGGCCGGCTGCCAGCCCTAGTTTTGATGAGAAAAGGCATTCAAATTTTCCTAAGCAGATATTGAAAAAGAGGGCCAATTTGAACTGATGATGTTTGATCGATTTTAGATAGGGTTATAGTTTTGTTTTCTTATTATTTATTATTGGGGACAGAATTATAATTTTGTTTTCTTACAATTGATATTTTAGATAGGGTAAAAAAGAATTTTTTTTTTCTTTTGTGAATAAGAGGGTGTATTAATTGTTTAGCTGACTATTTTCGTTTCTTTTATTTTGGTGTGCATAGAGAGTTGGAAGTGAGGAATTATCTGCATTTTCAATATACTGGAAGTTGGAAGTGTTGGGAGATGGATTATAATCTTCCACATAAATTAAATCATTTCTGTCGAGATTTTAATTTACCTAGAACTGATAAAACACTCCTTTATCTAATCCATTACGTGTAAGTCGCATCTTTATCTAATCCATTACGCGTAAATCGCATCTTTATCTACTTTTATAAGGTGAATTAAAGTGTGTGTATATATATATGTATGTTAGTTTCCTCTTTGATTTAACAGTCCTTTATCTAATCCATTTCTGTCAGAATATTATAACTGTCCAGGTTGTGAGACTGTATGTTCATATAAATCCCTTAATCCTAGTGTTTCTTGACATGTCTTTTAGGCAACCTCGGAAGGAAGTTAGTTTGGATCGAAGCACTAAAAAATACAACTGTCCAACTCCCTTTAGAAGAGCACACATTCTTCCCAATTTCAGGATTTTGGCAATAAAACTATGAATAGATTATTACGTTTTTAAGAAAAGATTATAAATATTTTGATGGTTTAAATACATCATGTGCTTTTGTGCTACACCACGAAAATATTATTGCAACCTCTCTGTCTAGATATATAGCTCATAACAATAACCTTGTGTTATTGAAGGTTAATCCAAGTGTCAACTTAAGAATAAAAATATATTTTTAAAAAATTTAAATTATTAACATTGAAAAAAATTCTAAATTAATTTTTTTAAATAATAAAAATTAAATTTTTTAATGATCTTATAGTAATTAATACTAAAGAAGAATTTAAAAAATATATATAAAAGAAAATTTTCTTCAATTATCTGAATTTTATGATAATTATTAATGAAGAAAATAATTTTAAAAATCCAAAGAAATTTTTATTGATTTGTAATGATTATTAAGTATTTTAATAAAACAAATTGAAACAAAAATTCATTATAAATTTTTTTAGTTTTTTAACTTTCCTTTATATTTTTTTAATGAAAAACTTTCTAATAATTATTATTAAATCATTAAAATTGAAAAAAAAATTCTTTAGATTTTCTTTAAAACCTTATTTATTAATAATTATTATAAACACATTATAAATTTTTAAAAATCTTATTATTTTAATATTTTATTTAGATTTTTTTTTCAATTTCTAAAATTGATTATTAATTTTTTTTAATATTTTAAAACTTTTCTTTAGATTTTTTTTTTGAAAAAAAATATTTATTAAAAATTATTATAAAATCATTAAAAATTTTAAAAAAATAAATTAATTTAATTAATTAATAATAATAATCATAAATTCATTAAAAATTAAAAAAGTGATTATTTTAGAATTTTTCGTCGAATTTGATTTTAATTTTAAATATTTTTATTATAATAATTAATTATTTTAACTTTAAAAAACTTGAAAAAAATTGATTTTAAAAAATTATATTTTTATACTTAAGTTGACACTTGTTATCAGTTGATCGGTCAATGGTTAGTCAATTAACGAAAATTGATCAATCTGGCAAAAAAAGTTAATGTAAAGGAAATTTTGCACTAACGTCTATTAGTATAAGATTTGTTATGAATTATATCTCTATAAAGAGGTTGCAATGATATTTTCTATATAGTACAAGAACAAAGAGTTATCTAACTCATATTTTGATTGAATTCGAACGACATAACTAGTAGATTGTTTATTGTCTTTTTTTATATATAATATAACATGTTATTAACAATAACACTAAAATAAAACCAACTCGTTTACTTTCTTATTTATAGCACTATTCACCCAAACTCAATTTATTATTCATCAAGACTCATTTGCACTATTACTTTTACTATATTGTGGCATTGTTATAATTTTGAAGGTGATTAATGTCTTAAATTATTTTTTGTAAGTTATTGTGTTAGTGTTTATTTCATGGGTTGTAATAATTTTCCATGGTTATATGCTTGATGCTTGGGATAAATCTATGTATGGATGCCTTGTTGTGATGATTTATGATGTTATGATGTTTTGAAAAATGTCCAAGTATGTGGTGATGGGTTGGATTGAACTTGGACTAAATTTAAGTGAACTAAAACATGTTTAAAGTTAGCTTGGAATGAACTAATAAATTAGTGTTGATAAGGAGTAAATTCTGTCCGAATTTTGGGGTGTATGTTCAAGGATTTTAGATCGATTTCTAGGTGAAACTTAAAGAATAAAAGTTGTTCATCTATCTTTGAACTAACTCCCTTTAATATTTCTTGGTCATTGGATTTATGTACAAAGAGTTATACCCGATTTAGTATGGATAGCTCTAGACAAACTACTACTAGGCAGATTACTCCCTAAGTTTCAAAAATTTGTAATTAATTATGTACTTGGTATTTAGACCTAATTTTTGGATAGGTTATAAATAAATATGTCTTGTATCTAAAATAAAATGGGTAAGATTTAATTATGTTCTGAAATTGGAAAATTATTTACTCGATTAGGAGTTGCCCGGTAATAAACCCTAAAACCAAAGAATTAGACTTGGACAAAATTAATGGGTTTGGAATAAACTAAATGGGCTTTGACTAAATAAAATGGAATTGAATAAATTCAATGGACTTAGGATAAAGTTAATGGGCTTGGATTAAAGTAAATGGACTTGGACCTTCTTTTAAATATTAACGAAACTAATTAACAATATTAATGAGCGGAGGTTGTGTTCCCGCTATGAGTATCATTATTGGTATGTGAGCAACGGATAAATTCCGAGTGTGGGTTGGACCATGAGTATGGGATGAGAATGAAGGATTGGTACTCGAATTTGGTTGAATGTGATTAAATATGTCATCACGTGCATCATGTGCATAGTGGGTGGTTTAAGACAAGTCAATTGATTGAGAAATGGTTTATACTTCTAGGTTTGATAACCTAACTAGAATAAATGGGTATTAGTAGTCCAATACTCTAGGTCGTGTACTCGCACTATTAGACGATGGATTTCCGCTAATAGTAGTTACAACGAGGAATAATTCCATTGTAGCAGAAGATGATTTGAGGATCATCCGGATGAAATCAAGCCGTGTGCTTGCACTTTTAGATGATGGATTCCCGCTAACGGTAGTTACAACGAGGGATAATTTCGTTGTAGCAGAAGGTAATCTGCGAACCACCCGGATGATAAATAGAGTAGATCGGCTAATACCTGTGGTACCCGAGATTTAAATTTATGAGTATGATGGGAAGTCAAAACAACATTGCATATCACGTGCATCACCCCGCTTATTGAGCTTCGACTCACCTCGTTGTTATTTTTTTTATGTCTTGACGGAAAAAGGACGAGTTGGTACGGATGCGGTCGGCTCCTCCTTACCGGCTTATGTGAGGCACCATTTATTAGTTTTTATTTTTTTTATAAATTTGGGGTATGGAGTTCATGAGAAATTGAATATTACGTGTAATATTTTATTAATGTATTTAATTATATGATGTAAATTTTATCTTAAGGAGTTATATACGTAATGTGTTGTTAAAGTTTTAAGAATATCATAAGAGAACTACTTAGAGTTTAGGGTATGTCGGCGTAACGCGCTTCGTCTAGTACTCTACTTAGGTAGTAGAAATATGATCAGGGTGGGGGCGTTACAAGTGCTTAGGTGATATATGTTAGATAACATATCATTGGACTTGACTCGCCATGAGAACCCATTTGGTTTTAGTCTATGGAAATCTCATACAAGATGGGTACAAATGGTCCTTAGACTTAAAACCGTGACGGTTATCTCATTGAAGGACTTATGCACTTTGACAATCGTTTTAATGGATCCATTAATGGGTTGCACGTGGACAATTCATTGGGTGCACTAGGAATCCAATGGAGATAGATGTATAACTAAGATAAGACATGTCATTCCTTGTATGCTAAAGGAGTTATCACATTGAACTTCGATAAATGTCTCGCTTAAGAAATCTGTGACTACGGTAGGAGTACACCAATAGAGCATAGTTGGTTTACTCTAAGAGCTAAGACATTTGGGAATAAAAAAAACTTATGTGATCATAATCGAACAAGACTAATAACCAAGTTCGAGATCATACTATGATAAGTTGACATGAGGAATGAATTATATGGTAACCATGCTCATGAAAGATAATAATGGATTAACTAATCCTCCTAGAGAATTGGATAGTCATGATGTCTAACTAGATGCCAATCTTGATTTATGTATCAAGAGATAAAAGAGGGGTATTTTATTATGGATACATTGCCAACATATCTAGGAGCCTATTGAGTCACACACATAAGTTTAAGTATTTACATTATAAATGAGAAGCAACGACATTGGAAAAAGTTTTCAATTATAAAAATTTCCTATATTGAAAAGAGTTTCCAAAATAGAAAGTTTCCTATTTCGTAAATCGATTTCCTAATTTAGAAGTTAGTTTCAAATTTGAAAATAAAGAGCCTAAAAGGAAAGGAGTTTCCAAATTTAGGTTAATTAGTATTTTGAAAAATTATTTCCTAAGATAGACCTTGTCAAAATAATATAAGAATATTTATCCGAATAGTCCAAGTAAATTAATTGAGCTAAAATAGTTTTGGCCCATTATGTTTAATTAAAAGCCTTAAGATAATTTTGATGGGAGGATAAACATCAACCTTATTGAATAAGGATAAATGTTTTAAAGATAAACATTAACCTTATTGGATAAGGTTGAATATTTTAAAACATAATAATCAAGTAGTGCATATATAAAATAAATCTTCATCCTTGGAGGATAAAGAAGCAACAACTTAAAGTCCTTTATGGACTCATAGTCGTCTCTCTTCTTGTCCTTGGAGGACAAGGAAACTCTCCTCCTATATATAGGAGGAGAGGTGCGGCATGGAGAATGATGATGACCTAAAAAGAGTATTTTGGTCAAGCAAAATTGTGAGAGCAATATTCGACCAACATAAAGAAAAGAAAAAAGAAAGTTTCAGTCGGCCCCTAAATTATCTAGGCCACATAACCAAGAGAAAAAAAAAGAGAAAATAGTTTTCTCCTAAACCCTAGCAAGAAATGCTCTTTCTTTCTCTTTTAAGGTTGTCGCAAAGTTGCCCGAGATAGATTTCTAGTGAAAATAATTAATCGGAAAAGGTGGAGCTAGCATCACATTAATTTTGAGTGCTTCTTTGTGGATACTTGGGTTGCGTGAATCATCAATAAAGGTCGGATACTTAGATGGTTAATCAAAGAAAAGGAATTTAGATCTATACTACAAGAGGTAATTCTTTACTTTTAGCTTATTGTTCATGTATGTATGATTAGTAGATTCAACAACATAATCTTGGATCCTTAAATGGAGAAAACATTTTATTTATTCGGCACTTCTATAGGATGCATGATCCATTAGTGTGTGTATGTGTGTAATCTAAAGATAAAGGTGTATTTTAGATTTTTTATCTTAAAAAATCCTAAATAATTAATTCATAATTAAAAGTAAAATGAGAGGAAAAAAAAAAAAAGGAAAGAATCCATGTACGTGTAAGGTATGTACACAAGGAGTAGCCACGTATGGCCTAGAAATAGAAAAAAAAAACAAAAACAAAACCAAAAAAAAAATTCATGTGTTTTATCTATGCTATATATTAATACGAAGATAAATTTTAAAGAAATGACATATGGTTTGGTACTCTTTATGGCTTCTCTTATGTTGAAAATGATAGTTAAAAGATAAACTAGCAACAATGAAAATTTAATCAAACTATATAATCACTCTAGAAACTGAAATGATATTACTAAATATCAAACAAATAAATCAAGTTCGTGTATATATATATAAAAGCAAAGGAAATAACAATTTTATTAAACAAATATGAAGAAAATATTTGTTTGTAATGTCAATAAATGATAATTCTAGTATCTTGGTTATAAAAAAGATTTTAAACTTACAACAAGAGATTTGCAATAAATTATTTGTCCATCCACGTAAAACATAAATTAAATTAAACAATATGATAAAATAATATTTTAACATATGCAACAAAAACAATACAAAATCTAAACAAACATATATATATATATATATATTGTGTGTCCGTGATTATAAATCAAATCCCATTGGAACGCGCGAATCAAACCCTAGTTATATATTAAAATTAAATATAGTTTTATTGTCCTAATCCCCTATTACAATGAATAAAATAGCATTTTTTGGCTTGAAACGACATCAATTTACTAGGGAAAAAATTGTTTTCTCTAGATATTTTATTGTTTTTTTTTTTTTACACTTTGATTCTTCAAATTCTAATTTTATAAAAACAATCCTTTATTATAAAAAAGTCTCTAGTTTTTTTGGTTGAACTGTGCTTCTAGCCCAAAAGCATGGGCCTAGTTGTCTCCAATCGCAATATAAAGGGGTTTGGTGTGCACTCCAACCCAACCTTTTTTTTTTACATATGTACTTTTTTTATTATTTGCTCAAAATATTTTTCTTCAATAGTTAATGGTTGTTTTTTAATATTTTTATTGACTTATTAACTCTTCTAATTTAAATTGATTTAACACCCTCATTTATTTTGAATTAAAAAAAACTAATTAATTACATGTTTTTTTTTATTTTGTTCAATATTAAACATATTCATAGGTTATATTTAAAATTAATTATAAAATATAAATATTTTATTAAATATTGCATAATCTATATTAAATTAAATAAAATTTTACCATTATTGTTAATTAATTTTTATTTTAAAATAATTTTTTAATTATTTAAAATATTAAAATAGATTATATAGATTTATCTATGATAACTCGCGAGTACTATGATAGTTCATTTCCATATTTGTGTGGAGCCATAATTTTTTAATCAATCATTAACTTTAATTCAATATAAAATTTCAAAAAAACACACTATTGCAAACCCTTTATATATTTCATCAACCATATTTGAAAAGCCAATAACTTGTGTCAAAAAGTATCTATGTATAAAAACACACTATTCATGCTCTCCTATATATGTGTATCGAGTGACTCAAAAGCTTTTAGTGGTCGAGAGCCTCATGGACCAAAGGCCCAATCGTCTTTCAAATTTTTATGATTTATTTAACAAGCGTCCCTTACTTAATTTAATCCAAAATTCTTAGATGTGTTGCATGTGGTTATTTTTAGCTTAAGTTTAAGTTTTTAGGCTTTTTGAAGTTCATTTGCCTCTTTATTTTAAATTTATTTAATTTTATACCTACTTGTTAATTATTCTAATTATTTGAATTTCAATATGTCCTATTATTTAATATTAATTAAATTTGAAATTATGGTGGTAGATTTTAGACTCACATGCATGTTAGGTTTTCGCATTTATTTAATGCTGAACATTGTTAAATAATCGGTAGTTTAATTAGGTAATTAATATATGGATGGATCGTTAAGTCTCTTAATTTTTAAGGACTTATGACGACTCCCCACCAAGTTTGAAAAAAATGATAAACAAAAGAAAAATGATAAAAAAAAAAAAGACATGAAAAGAAAAGGAAAATAACAATATATATATATATATATAGAGAGAGAGAGAGAGAGAGAGAGAGAGAGAGAGAGAGAGAGAGAGAGAGAGAGAGATGTTGGATGAAAGTTATCAACTTTCTTATTTAATAGGAACTAATGTTAATTCGAATCAATCACATTTTAGCAATTAAGTTATTCTCTCGATATACTAGTTATGTCGAGACTCAAATCAAATCCCATGCTGGATTGATTAGACTCTCGACGATAGATTCAATATGATGCCATAAAAAAAAAATTGATTCAAGTAATAAATTTGAAATTTTGACTTGGGAAATAAATTGGTAAAAAAAAAATTAGGAGATAAACTTTTAGGATTAAACTAGACGTATCATGTTTTCTTAGAAACGTTGTCTTTGAGTAATTGCTATTTTTTTAAAAGTATAACCAACTTCTTAAAATAGAATCTCCGAACTAGTGCCACTTTAGATTTTTTAGTTTCTTTAATACTAGATAGCAACTCCAAAAATAAGGTTTAACTCATATTTCCAAGCAATAAACACAACAAATAATTTTTCGTAAGAATGTTTTTGGAAGTCCCCTAAATGAACCTTTCTTTTCGGGACGAGTCATCCTTCACAACAAAACCATTGCATTTTACTTTTCGGACAGTGCCACTCTTCATAAAAGAGATTTTTAGATATTTTGTGTGTTTTTTTACACTTTGATTCTTCAAGTTCTAATTTAATACAAAACAATCCTTGACTTTAATTTTTATTATAGAAAAGTCCATAGTTTGTTTGGGTTAGGTCGTGTTTCTAGCTCGGGAGCGTGGACTTGATTATCTCCAAGCCCATACAAAAGGGTCTAGTGCACACCTCGACCCAACATTTGCTACACAAGCGCATGCGCGCTCATTCACACACACACTCTCTTTGTTTATTATTATTTATTATGTGCTCAAAATAATTTTTTTCAATAGTTAATGATTTTTTAAAATATTTTTATTGACTTATTAACTAAAATTAAAAACTCTTCTAATATTACTTGATTTAGCACCCTCTTTTAATTTTATTTTTTTAAAAAATAATTAATTGTGTGTTTTTTAATTGATCAAAATTAAGCATATTCATAACTTATATTTAAAATTACTTATAAAATATAAATATTTGATTAAATATTGCATAATATATATTAAATTAACAAAATTTACAATTAATGTTAATTAATTTTTATTTTACATGTAATTTATTTAATTATTTAAAATATTAAAACATACTATATAGATTTACCTCGCAATCACTTGCGAGTACGATGATAGTTCATTTCTATATTTGTGTGTAGCCATAATTTTTTAATCAATCATTAACTTTAATTCAAGATAAAATTTCCAAAAACACACTAATGCAAACGCTATATAAATTTCATCAACCATATTTGAAAAGCCAATAATTTTTTTTTAAAAAAAGTATCAATGCATAAAAATACATTGTTCATGTTCTCCTATATACGTGTATGAGAATTACTCAAAAGCTTTCAAGTGGGCCGAGAGCCTAATGGACCAAAGGTCCAATAGACTTTCAAATTTTTAAGGTTTATTTAACAAGCTTCCCTTACTTAATTTAATCTTTTATTTTTGTTAAAAAAAAAAAAAAGAAGAAGAAGAAGAAAAGAAAATACAAAATCAATATTTAAAAAAAAAAGTAAGAGGGAAATGAAAATACAAAAAATACAAAATTTGCATGATATGATTAATTAGGGATAGAATTGAAGGGAATAAAAACTGAAATTGAAAAGAATGAGTACTAAAATTGAAGGCCAATAAGAGTTAAATCAAATTAAATAGAAACTAGGATTGAAGGCCAATAGGGATGAAATAGAACAAATTAGAATTGAAAATTAAAAGGAAATAGGAGTGTAATTGAAAGAAACAAAGTTTGCAATTAAGGGTACAATTGAACGAATCCAAATTAATCGAGTCTTAGTAATTAGGTCATTCTCTCGACACACCGGTTATGTCGAGACTTAAGCTGAATTCGATGTTGAATTAATGAGACTCTTGACGATGAGATCCGATGATCGGTTCAATAAAATGTCACGAATAAAAATATAAAAAATTAACTTGGCTTAGGTAATAAACTTGAAAATTGACATAGAAATAATTTGGAAAAAATTGAATTTTTTAGGAGATAAACTTTTAGGATTAGACTAGATGTAGTACCTTTCTTTAAAAGGAATGTTTTTGGATGATCGATATCTTTCAAAAGCATAACCAACATCTTACCCTAAAATCTCCGAACCGAGTATCCATTTTAGGTTTTCAAGTAATACTAGATGGCGACTCTAAAATGTAGTTCTACTCGCATCCCTAGTAAATAATCAAAAACAAAATAAACAAGTAAATTTTTTATAGTATTTTAAAAGTCCCCTAAATGTCGGATAGCGACAAGCATGACGACTCTACTAAATATTCATAGTTAGGCCCATAAGTTTAGTCCTTTTTTAATTTATCTCCTTATTTATTTTTAAGTCATTTATTTTCCAATTTATTTATTTAATTTCAAGTTATTTATTTTATGTAATTTATTCATTTTATTTTAATTCTTGTATATATATTTATTTCAAGTCATTTATTTTATGTAATTTATTTTCTTGTATCTTAATTTATGTACATATTTATTTTGAATCGGGTTGGATATATTTGCTTTATATTGTTACATACACCACAAGAAAAGCCTGTAAGAGCTCTTAACCCGAGCTAAAACTCTTTTGGATTTTGATAACGAGATTTGAAGACAAGTATAACAAACATCTACTAATGCTTATCGAAACTCTCGTTTGGATTAAAACTCACCATATGCATGAAAAATTATACAATGCCCTTCTAATACCTCCTTGTGTATAAGGTTGGAGGTCGGATTACCTTACTTGTAATTTAGATGGTCCGGAGACTTGAAAAGACTTTAAGATTAGACAAGATTTGCTTAAACCCTATTTAGAAAAGTTAGATCCTATCCATTAGCATTGACCCATTAAGACACGAATTATCTTTGTAATGCCATCGATCTAATCCTTATTTTGGTACGTTATCATGATTTGAAGTTCGTAGCATCAAAGCAACATATCCAACCCAGTTCACATCTTGCATATATATTTATTTAGGTGTCATAATAATCAACTCTTGGACATTGACGAAAGCTCTTAAAAACTAAACGAGCCTTAAACCCGTCAATAAAGTCATTAGAATTTCATCTAGTGTAAAAAATCCACTTACAACTCATACCATTTTGACTAGGATTAGAAGGTACCGGCTTCTAAGTCCTATTCTAAACAAAAGCATCATATTCTTCAAGCATGGCCTCGATATCATTTGGTATCTTTGAGAGCTTAGGTCAACGTAGTGGGTTCAAGGTTATGGGATTAGGATACTTAGATATAAAGGTTAAGCTTTTGAATCGGTTTGTGAATTTATCTTTGGATCCGGTATGTATGGAATGGTGTGGTCTTGTGGTCTATGTTTGGGCTTCATGATTGTGAGGTTATTGGGTTTTTATAGGTAATTGTGTTAAAGGTGAACATTATAGTTGTGTTTGAATGTCAACTATATATGGTGGCATGAGTGGAGATGTAGTGTTTTTATTTTTATTAATGGTGGTATTCAAGTTAAAATAATGGTAGACTCGGGACATGGAGATTAGGTATGTAAGGATTTAAATGGAAAAGTAGACTCAACAAACCTAACATGCCTAGAGACATGGACTTTAGATGAGGATGGGTCAAAACATAAATATGTACTTTGAAACAAAGAGTATTAAAAAAAAATACATGGTTTAGAACAAGATTTTAGTTTGTGACAAGTTTATGGACGAAGCTATGGATAGTAGAGACAACTAAAAACTTTGAGTTTTAGGTAATTAGGAGGAGAACCAAAAACATTTTCATAAGGAGAAAGGAGATTTAATGTCGAGTTGGGATTGGATTTATCAAATACACTAATATAGCAAAAGCATTAGACCAATAAGTTAAAGAAATAAATGTATGGGAGAGAAGAGTGAGACTTGTTTCAATAATATAGTAGATGATGTCACTCAAAGAAACCATTGTGCTCATATGTGTGTGGTGGAGTAGTGAGATGACATATACCTCGCAGAGCAAGGAAATTTGAAAGAGCAATAAATTCACCACCATTAGTCGAATATAGTGTGTTGATGTTTTGGTTGAAGATTTTTTCTACGATGGCTTTGCATCGAATGAATATGCCTTTTAGATATGATTTATATTTTAGAGGATAAAAATAAATATATTTAGTATAATGATCAACAAAAATAAAATAATATTTAAAGCCATCATAGGAAATTACTAGTGAAGTTTGTACATCTAAGAAAATTATTTGAAAAGGTCATTGAGAAACAATGATAGAGCTAGAAAAAAAACGTTTATGACTCTTATATAGTAGCATGCATCGCGAGAAAAATTCAATAGAATGGATAATGATAAATATAAATTATTTCAAGGAATAATATGTTTTAAAATAGAAAGAAGAAGGTGTCCCAATCTGCTATGCCATTCGACGAAATGGGCTTGACATTGGAAAAGGCAAATAGAGGTGAGGATTCGGCCACTCACATACATCATCCTTAGTTTAACCCTTCAAAAACATTACTCCTATGCAAAAATCTTTCACAATAAAAGAATAAGGTAAGAATTCAATAGAGACATTGTTGGAAATATGAAATTTAGAAATTGAAATCCAGTTTGTTTTCATGCTAAGTATACAAAGAACATTATTTAAAGAAAATTGAGTATTTGAAGTTTTGAAAGTGGTGGAACCAAGTATGGGTTACGGGAAGACTCGGGTCATCTCTAATTATAATATTATCAAAGCCATTGAAGGGTGCTTAAAATGATAAATTGCTCAAGTTGGAGGTGACTTGATGGGAAGATCTGCTATCAAAAGTTTGAGAGGTTAGAATCGTATTGTCATTATAGAATTAAACTAGCTATGATTGCAAAATTGAGAGGTTACTCTAGTATTCTCTTGTGATTAGAATTTTTTAAGCTTAAATTGTCTAGAAAAATGATCTAACATGTCTTTATATGCTGGGATAAGTATTTAATCTTTTCTTGTATCCTAAAATAAGCTAATTATATCCTTGTATATTAAGTGAGTTTTTAATCTATCATCTCGAAAATATTTTCCGACATGATTTGCATATAACTAATTTTATTTCAAAAAAATACCCCTCGAGTGAATGAGTATGTGCAAATCACATGAATGAAGGATATGGGGTTTTAGTGTGATTTTTGGGTGAAAAATAGAAGGTTTGTGGTGTTAGATTTGAGTTTTGACGAGTAAAAGGTATTTGAAATGGCGGTGGTTGGAAAATGGAAGAAGAATGGAGGGAAGTGAGGGGAAGGTAAAGATGATCGGTTTTAAGTTATAGGCGTGTAGATCGGTGGGATAGGAATTGATTTTAGATGAAATATGGAGGTTTTGGAAGGAAAGAAAATGGAGGTTTTAAGGTGAGAAGAAAAGAGGCAATATTGTTTGTTTTGTAGTGATTTTGGGTGGATTTCTAAAGAGAAAGGAAAGGAGAGGAAGAATGGATGGAAGGAAAGAAGAAGGAGAAGAGAGAGGAAGAAAAAGAGGTTTGGTGTTTGTCCTTGGCTGAATTCGGACAAAACGAGGTAAAGTGAGAGGTTCATCCGAGGGTTATTTTTGAAATAAAATCATTAAAATAAAAGTTATGTGCAAATCACATGATACTTTCCGATTATTTTACTAGAAAAAATCATCAAAATAATATATTAAAAACTTAATATGCAATGATATAATTAGCTTAATTTTGAATATAAAAACAAATTAGCACTCACTCTCCATTATATAAGAACATGATTAACTATTTCTGCAAATTCTCTTGAGAGATGATTGGTACTCATAATATTCTTGCAAATACGAGGAATTTGCTACCCTAGACAGGAGACAATTTTCCAACATATATATATATATATATATATATATATATATATATATATATATATATATATTGTTGAAAAAAAATTGTTACATATATATATATATATGTAACAATTTCTTTTTTCAACAATAAATATTTCAGACATTTTCCTCCATGCCTTTATTAGAAATTCGAAAAGTATAGAAATCATTCAATATACTGTATTCTATTCTTTCATATATTCATGAGACCCGTGATATTGAATGAGAAATATAATTCCTCACATAATAATTTCTCTTGTTTTAAAAAGGTATTTTTCATATTTTTTTTCCAAAACTGTTTCTATTTTATTCAAAAAAGACTCAATATATTTTGAAATGAGGCACAGAAGCAATTCTACCATGGCTACATTTTATAAATTGTTAAATAAATTATAATTAGGTAAAATGTGAGTGAATTTTAAAGTGTAAATTTATTTTTTATATTATTTGTATTAAGTTGTGGAGACTAATATAAATGTATGTTGTCCACAATTTAGTGTTTAGTGTGCTATGCAAAGCTAACGTATACAAAAGTCTCGCTAGTTATTTATACCATAAATATGAACATTATCTCTTATATTTATAGCCGATTGAAAAACTTAATAAGAATTTTTAGTATAATATGTTGTGAAATAGATATATGGTCAAAACACATAAATCTTACATGGTATTATTATTATTCTATTTTATTTTATTTTTTTATTCATTTCCTAACAGTTTGCCCTCTCTTCGGGTCATAGGTCACTTGGAGATGTTCCTGATAAATCAAACTTTTAGAAAAGGTATGTTTCCTTAATTCATGGCCTACTTGCAAGCTTGACTCAAATTTTTATCAATGCTTATCTTATTGTTGCCAAATTCAACTGCTGCAAATTGTATTACCAATACATTGATTAAAGAGCTCTAGTTTCCTGTACTTATAATTTTTCACCCAAGTGGTCCCTCGTTTTTTTTTAAAAAAAAAAACCATTTTTATTATAAATAAATCTTCTGAGATTACAGCTATCTTTACAAGTTGGTTTCGATTATTAGAAACTATTTTTAATAAATTGGTTGTTAAGGTTTTTCAACAGTAATGAAGTTTAAGTTATAATAACTTGAGCATTTTTCGTCATATCATTAGAAAGAAACTAAAACACATGAATAGTTTAATAAAGCACTGTAGACCATCACTTATCTATACTGTTTGGACTTCTTTTCATGAATGTTGATGGTTCGTTTGTACGTCTTAGTTGCCCATATTAGTTCAGGTTGCACGATTTTTTTTCATTTTTTAAGATATATTTTAAAATTTTATTTCTCATTGTCTTTTTCTTTTGGCTACAAACACATGAGTTTTTAACCTTTTTTTTTTTGTCTTTCCCCATCCTTTTCACAAACCATGAGATGCTTCTGTCTCATTTTTCGTCTCTTTTCTATTTTTCTCTTCAGTATTGCTCTTCTTTCCTCTCACTAGTTTTTTGCTAAAATAAAATAAGGGCAAAAAATTGTTATCGTGCTTTTTTTAATAAAGTTTTTTACATTATTTTAAGAATATACGATTTATATTAAATTGATGCAAGGAGTGGAATAAACTATTTTAAATATTACTATAAAATTTAAGGGAAGAAAAAAAAACCCCATTTTATCATTAATCAAACTTATTGGGATTATCATACTCTTGTTACAATTTAAATTCAATTACTATAATAATAGCAACAGGAAAAAAATTTTCTGCATCCCTTGGTGGTTAAACAAATACGTTCCAAATGTCTTAAAAGTCATAGCATCATTAAAAACGTCATCAGCTTCCATCGCCAAATGACAGTTTCCATTACTTCGAAATTTCTATTGCCAATTAGCACGTATCAATGAATATATACTTGGCTCTAAAAATTATACACCAAGTCACCAGCTAGGGCCTTTTCTTTGTCTATATATCAATCTTTTCTTTTTCTAACTTTTAAGACGCAATTCTTTTGCCGTTATATAAGTTCACAGCTCTTATTCTAGTAGTGGTGAATTTAGAACCTTGTTTTTACCATGTAGAAGAAAATTAAGTCTAGAGAGTGAAGAAATGAGTGAACCCAACCAGCCAATCTCTACCGGCAAAGGTTATGACATCTCCACCCTTACTTCCTTTGCTAACCAACCGCTGGATCTTAGTCGGAGCAGTCCACTTCTCATCATCAAGCTCCTCGTCGGGGAAAAAGTGAAGGCCTTTGAATTAATTGAAAGAATGAGGGGTGTCATGTTCTTTCTAGTAATGCCAATTTCCCTCTGTTGCACTATGCAAATAAAATCCACGTTTGTTTTATGTAAATTAATGTTACCACCTTCTTCGAGTTTTGGCTTAGGCTAACTTGCCTTGTCCTTGATATTGCTACTTTTTTCCTTTTATCCAATTGGCTGCTTTCATTGGCTTCCAATGTATCTTAAAAACATGGTTCGAGTTATCCGGAAAAAAAAAAAAAAAAAAAAAAAAAAAAAAAACAAGAGATAGAAATAAAAGAAAAAATTGCTAACCCCTTGATAATGATCCAACAGTACGCTTCTTGCTTTGCTTTCTGTTGCTTTGTGAATTTTAAACTGTGTAAAAATAGTTGTGAATGTTATTCCTTTTCCTTATAACTTGAGCAAAGATCCCTTTTAATTATTGATTTGAAGAACTCCTTCCGTCTCAAAAATATTTTTTTATACAAATTAAAAATTATTAATTATTATATCATGCCAAAATATTTTGTTTCTACTTTTTAAAAATACGTGGATTTTTAGAATTGTATTCAAATAATTTTTACAAAATAAATTTTAATTAAAAATATTTAAAATATATATATCATTTAAAAATTTAAAAATATTTTAAATATTTTAATACAGATATAAAAAAAAATGATCTCCTTTGACATAAAAAATATATGATTTTAGTTTGAAAACAATTCGTGTGTGTGGAGATGTCCCATAAACATGTTCCCAAGAAATCAAACTTCTATTATGGCCTACTTGAAAGTTTGACTGAAATTTAACCAATGTTTATTTTTCATTGTTGAATTGAGCTTATGCACATTTTATTGACAATGTCTTAAAATAACTTTCAATAAAAAGGATAATGTATTAAAAGAATCGGCATTAATAAAGAAAATTCTAAGAAATATTCATTAATCATCTTATATTCATTATCGACTATTTGTGTTTTTAATAGTGGACATATTTATTATATTTTCTAGCTCTTTTAGATTTTTTTTTATAATAAATATCGACTAATAAAAAAATATATATATAAATCTTTATTCCAATGGATGTAGGGTTGACGCCCGGCATTAATATAAACTAAAACACATGAGGGGTTTGAACAATGAAAATCATTGTTCATCCCTTCACAAATCACTATTCATTCACGTAGCAATGGTTGTTATTTGTTGTTTTTTTTTTTTTTTACTATACATGCTTTTTCTTCTTCTTTTTTTCCCTTTTTTTTCCCATCAATCTAGATTTTTTATTTAATTTTTTTTTACAATTTTTAAGTTATTTCTTTTTTTTTCTCTCAAATTTTAAAATAAAAATGTTAATCCCTCCCTTACCTAATGCACTCACTACACCAAAAATGGGAATTCCCGTCGCTTTTTAACACCGTAGAGGCGGTTAGTACCGCCTCGCAATGTCGCCGTCTCTACCGAATGAGGCGGTTTTTCCAACTCGCCGGGAAGTCCGAGGCGGTTTTATGGGGCGGTTCAAACCGCCTCAATAATTATCTTTCGAGGCGGCTCGAACCGCCTCAAGTAGGAAAAGCTCATCCTTAGGAATTTTTTAGGGCGTAATAGTAGAGGTGGTTTTGAACCGCCTCACGTTCCCGGTTTTTTTTTTTTAAATTTGGCGCCGCATTTATTAAGGGCGGTTGCAAGTTGTAAAATATACGTTTTTCTACAATATTTATAGAGGCGGTTTCAATCGCCTCAAAATTCAGAATTCATGAAAAAAAATTTGGAATTCATATTCAAATTTATTTATTTTTTATTGGTAAAAAATAAATAAATTATGAAAACATTAATCTTGTTCAATGCAAATTAAAGAAAAATTATCAAATTCCAAATACATAAAAGGTTGTCAAACATTTACAAATAAAAATAAAAACTAAAGTATTAAACATTTGTTTGAAATACATAAATAAAATTCCAAATATATTTTAAATTTAGTAGCTAATGTTTTCCAAAAAAAAAAACATGTTTTTATAGAAATGTTTCATTTCTGCAGATGACTTGCTTGTGATAAACGATTAGGAGAAGGAGCATTTTGACCATTACCATCATTGCAAACCTATCAACAAGCATAATTTGAAAGTCAACAAAAACATAATGTTAATACGAGATAAAAACTCATTAAAAATATTGCAAGATCAAGAAACATTTTAAATATTTAATTAAAAGTATATGATATCTAAGTAGGATTTAACGAAGTGAGCATCAAATTATGATCCGGATATCTCTCCGTAATGAAAGCGAGAATAGTAGTTAATGTCTCATTTATTGTATTATATCCGGATTCCATTGCTTCATATTTGGTTTTCATTGTATGCAACTCGCTCTTTCATTTCTTCTACTTCAGTTGATTGATTTGTAGATGCACCGCCTTGACCACTTCCAAGTTGAGATTGTAAATCAAAGAATAATGTTGGTGTTGGACCCAAGCCTAATCCTCTAACTTTACCATTGTGTTCTTTACCCATAATTTCTTGAAAAATCTCTTCATTTATAGCAGTAACACTCGGTGGTCGAGGAACCTTCGTAACGCTCGACTTGGAGAGAACGAGCCTTTTCCTATAAATGTCAAGGCAAGTATATTTAGAATAAGTGAATAATGAAATATCATTCATCAACAATAAATAAATTACAATAAAATTTTAGTACCATTTTTAGCCGAATATTGTCATCAACAAATGTGCCATCCTTCTTCTTATAAGTAGCTTCATACAATGTCAACCTATCAAGTTCCTTTCCATCCCTTTCTTCCTACAAACAATTATACATATTTAATCTAATTTCATACATAAACAGTATTTAAATGTAAAGTTATAAATTATTAAAATTACCATTTCTCTTCTTTTTCTTGCACAACTTTTTCTCGCCTAATGTATGGGCACATTTATTTTTGCTTGCATTTGCAGTATTTACCTCACTTGCTTTCTACATAAAAAAAAAAAAAAAAAAAGCTAGTTACAATATGAAATAATTTGAAACCCGGCTTTCCGGAGTAAAGCATCTATTAACCAAAGTAGACCATTGATCTATCAACACACCGTGAGGCAATTCTTTGGATGCAATAATCTCTTCCGTCGTTTTACCAAGATAAAAAACTCAGCTTTCAAGTCACTTTTGAAATCCCTCCACTTGTTATTTAACAATGCCAAAATCCATTTCTTTGCAATATCGGGAAAGTCAAAATTTTCCTATAAAACATGTAAAAAAAATTATAAGTGAGCATAATGATATCGCATCTCATCATTACTTAAATGCTTAAAACTTTATGATCGAAGATATGCAAATTACTAGCTAGTACATTCACTCTTTAATGAAGTTAATATCACCGTAATCCGTCAATGCAAATTACTAGGTAGTACAAAGCAAGGCTCGTTTTTGTGCTTCTTCCAATCTGTCAATGCAATCAAAACAAAAGGTATGGCCGTACGTTGGTGCCTTCATCACAATTATGGGATCCATGCAAATAGTATAGTAGCATATACACAAATATGGCTTTCATTTTGTGCTCTTTTTTTAGAACTAACCAAATCATTAATTAACAGATTGCACTTGGAATGAAATATATATAGCAAGTAATTTAGGATTCCAACCAATGCATATACACACAGATCGAACTTGCTTCTTCATGGTCTCTTAATTAAACGAACACACACTCAATGCAAGACTAAACTTGCGTGCATGATTTCATGTACTCGGTAATCAATGATTATTAATTAACGACAATAATCGAGAACAGAAGAAAAATAGTCCTAACTTTACATTTCATACCATATTAGGACACGAAACTAGCAACAAAGCAAAAGAGACCCAAACTTAATTCAAATTAGAATATGAACTCATGATATAGATTCTAAGTTTTAAGAGAATTTACCTTCACAAGTTTTAGAAGGTTGTTCTCGAAGACACCAAACTCTTTACAATCCCATCGTGGGATGCTCAAAGGTGCATGAATTCCTTTTTTAACCAATATTCCAAGATAAGAACCAAGAGCAAGCAGCTTTCTTTGTACATGGAGTTCCATATTTGTCATCTTTTATGACAATTCGTTCTCCATCTTCTAAATGGTTCCAAAAATCTATCATTGAAGCTCGACCTCTTCCTTTAATGCGTTTTCCCTCTTTATCTATTTTTTTCATTATAATTTTGAAAATTAAGATAAAATCAGAGGCATATAAAATAAAATATAAAATAATTAAAATCTCACCAATAATTTTAATCATGCAATCATCATGCCGAGCTTCTTGAACGAGTAGTGAACAATTTGCGTAAGATGTTTGACTTTGAATTCGTGTTTGTTCTTGCATAGGTTGTGAACTATAAGAAGATGTAGGACTTTGGAAAATAGGTCGATTAGATTGGGATTCATCCCTAACAATTCTCAATCCACGCAAAGTCTTAGATCCTCGAACCATGTCTAATACCGTAACATATCACTTGATGTTAAAAATATGATTCCACATAAGATCAATAAAAATTAGAAACATATCAAAGTATAATTACCAATGCATAACTAGGATAAAAATAAAATCAAAAGTGAATAAAAAATGAATTATAAAAAATTAAATTAAACCAAAAAAATCTAAATTATTTCATCATCTAAATCATTCCGCACCTATATAGGCTTCTCCCCTCACCCAAAGATGGAGAATTCAAAAATCACTTTCGTAAATATCATCTACCCCCATATCAAATACATCTCTTGGTCTAACTTCGACAACCACAGCACCAATTCCTATTTAATTGATCTTGAACATAAAACACTTGTTGTACTTAGGAAGAAAATACAAATGGATCATCTTCTTCTTTCTCACTCGTGTGAATTAAATGTGAGAAGTTAACTAAAGTATATCCAAATTCATCTTGCATAACCCCGTAACTATGATATACATCAACCCAATCACATTTAAATAATATAACTTTAAAACTATCGTAGTAATCTAATTCAATAATATCTCTTAATTTTTCATAGTAGTTAACGCCTCCCACGACCGAAACGTTAACCACACCACTATTTTGAGTTGATCTATTTACTTCCCGATCCAATGTATGGAACCTAGTTCCATTGATGATGAACCCATTAAATCTCTTGGCCACATCATTAGGCCCTTTACCAAGCGCTAAAATTTCATCCAAAATGCTTGGATCATTCATGCTTAAAACCTATAAAAACACAAATTGAAAGAAGTTAGAATTAATACACTTTAATTCCCCATTTTTAATCTAATAATGATTCAATTACTTACCTTTTGTTGAAACCAACTATGAAATTTTTCATCAAGTAGTCTTTCAATATCCTCACTTCGAGACGAGCATATCAACGTCGTTTTTTTCGTTCTAAATCAATGAATTCTCTACATATGAAATTTTTTAACGTATTATATAAGAGTATGTTTTAAAGAATCAATACTACACTTTATTAAATTAAAAGAACTTACAAGTGAAAACGTTCAATTTCATCACAATGACGTAAGATATAACGATGTGCTTGAATCAAAGACTTATTATCCAATTGGATGGCTTCAACTTTTCCAATAGGTTGATCGGCACTTTTGAACAAATATTTGACTCATTGTTCATTTGAAGGAGGATCGGGATTTCTCAAAGGCTCGGTTGAATCTTGTTTCAACTCCTTCAAGGTATCTTGAACAAAATGTCAAACATTCTTCACCCACATACCCTTCCGCAATTGATCCTTCCGGACGAGCTCTATTACGAACATATGACTTCAAACGCACAAATTGCCTAAAAAAGTTTATTAATCTTAGTTAAGTAAATATAATCATGAAAATATGAAACAGTTGAAGTTAATTACTATGATGTACCTTTCGAGGATACATCCACCTATAAGGCATCGGACCACCAAGCTTTGCCTCCTCCACTAAATGAATAGTTAAATGCACCATAACAATGAAGAATAATGGTAGAAAAATCCTTTCCATCCGATAAAGAGCCAAAACGATACGGTTTTGAATTTTGTCAAGCTCATTCACATCTAAGCACCTTTCGAGCATATTGCTTTAAAGAAAGCAGATAATTCAATTATCACCGAAGTTACCTCCTTAGATGGACTACATGCCTTTAATGCTACTCGGTAAGAGATCTTCAATCAAAATATGACAATCATGACTTTTAAGACCAATTAACTTTCGATCTTTAAGATTTACGCATCTTGAAATGTTAGATGAATAACCATCGTGTAATTTTAAAGAATGAAGAATTTTACAAAAGATTTTTTTTCTCGCTACCGACATCGTAAAACAAGCCAAAGTGCAATTTGCTTTTACCGTTATCAAGCATATGGGGTGAAGATCAAACCTAATACCCAAATCCACCAAGTCAAGACGTGCATTTAAATTATCCTTTGACTTAGTAGCATGGTTCATTAAGGTTCCAATCACATTATCACACACATTTTTTTCAATATGCATCACATCAAGATTATGACGCAACAAGTTAAGCTCCCGATAAGGTAATTCAAAAAATATACTTTTTTTCTTCCACCACCTTCTTGTATCCTCAACATCACTACATGTATTAACTATCCCATCAACATTTGAGCCACTAACATTAGTTTTCATTCATTTTTGGTTCATAACCCTTTTTCTTTTCTCGACGTTGTACTAATTTTCCAAAAGTATACCGTATGCCATCTAACTCGTTTCAACACATCACTACCACTTTTCCTAGATGGTGCCATTTGCAGCTCTTCGGTACCATCAAAACAATCTTTTTGATAACGGAATATATGATCTTCGTGTAACCATCGACGATGACCCATGAAACAATGCTTCTTACTTTTGTACAACCATTTGAAGATGTGGACTCAAGACAACACGGACATGCAAACTTTCCTTTCGTACTCCAACCGGATAAATTTGCATAAGCAGGAAAGTCATTTATTATCCACATCAAAGCAACGAAGCATATTAAATGATTGTTTTGTATAAGCATCATAAGTTTCTACACCTATCCATAATTTTTTCAAATCTGCTATCAAAGGTCGCATGTATACATCTATGTCATTTCCTGGACTATGCTCACCTGGAATAATCATTGATAATATGAATGATGATTGTTTCATACAAATCCAAGGTGAAGTATTATATACAATCAATACAACAGTGCCATGTGCTATAGGTAGTGCTCATTGTTCTAAAAGGATTAAAACCATCACTAAGCAAGTGCAAGTCTTACATTACGAGAATCGAAGCAAAATCTAGATATCGAGCATCAAAATTTTTCCATGCTTCTCCATCAATAGGATGTCTTAATAATCCATCTTTCTTACGACCTTCCTCATGCCACCTCATATCACTAGCAGCTTTGTTTGAACAAAATAACCTTTGCAAACGAGGTATTATAAGAAAATAACGTAACACTTTTGCAAGTATTTTCTTCCTAGAACCTAAAGTTTCCATCCGACCATTATCACCTTCCGTGTTGTTTTGCCCTTTTTTTCCCCGCCAAGGAGTACCACATTTATCACATACTTCAAGATCTTTTTTATCACCCCAAAATAACATACAATCATTTGAACAAGCTTTTATCTTCTCATAATCAAGACCTAAAGCTTTAATGATTTTTTTTGCCTCATAAAATGATTTAGGTAACAAGTATACCTTCGAGAAATGCAATAGTTAATAACTCCAATAACATAGTAAATGATTTCTCATCCACCCATTCAAACATTTTAAATGGTATAAATGTAATATAAAAGCTAGCCTCGAAAATGACTTACATCCAGGATATAACTCTTCATTAATATTTTTTAATAAATCATTAAACATATTTGACTCTCGGGTGGATTTTTCATTATCTTGCTCTACATCCAACCTTTGACATTGCCTATTCATCTCATTATTCAATGGCTCATCATGAGTTTTATCGCATTCGCATTCATTTATTCTATCTATATTCATGGTCATTTCATTATCACATTGACCAACGACACCAAAAGCATCATGTAACAGACCCCACCATATCATCCGATCATTGTGGATTCACATCAATGAAGTTGGTTCAAGGGTAAAACTCACTCCTTATTCAAGTGAGGTAGGAACATAAGAAGATGGCCTAATGTTACTAAAAGAAGAACTCTCTCCATGAAAAATCCACCAAGTATACCCCCTTAAAAACCCATCACAAATTAAGTGAACTCTAGCATCTTCATATGTTTGTAAAGAAGAATTACCACATCGAATGAAAGGACAAAAAATTCTTTCACCATAAGATGTATTACGAAATGCTAATTCAAGAAATTCCTCAACTCCTTTTTTATATTCAATACTAGTTCTAGTCTTGTTCATCCAACTTTTATCCATTTCATAAATATTGTAAAATCCCTAAAAGAATGCTATAAATTTTTTCAATAAAAAAAACAGCACAAAACTAGTTATGACATAAGGTACTCATCAACACATTTAGCACTCAACACTTTTGTATTCTCAAATATCAACAACCATTTGATTGCAAACAATCCTAGCTCCTTTGAAGCACAAATACAACTTAGATGCAATAAGTTTATTGTCTTAGTTTTAATAAGAAATTTACCTTGAAGTAGTCACCTAAATTAGCAACCAAATATGCTTCAATCAACTCAATTGAACCACCATAAACAATACTGAAAAAAATCAATTTTATTAGTTAAGCAAAAAATAAACTTATCCACTATATAATAAAAAAAGAAAGAAAGATGTAATTGTACTTACCACACAAGCCTTTAAAAGTTAATCTTTTGTAATGTTTCCACTCGTTCTCTACATTCAATTCCAATCTACAAATAAAAAAAATTAACCAATCAAGAAATAGAATACTAAAGGAAGAAACAAGTATCAAACACCATACATAACTATATATATAGCAAATTTTCGTGGAAAGTGAAAACCATAAATTCCATCGAGAGATAGAGAGAAAGGAAGGGAGGAAAGGGAAAGTCGGATAGTGGTAGATAAAAGGTGGCATTGATTAACACAAAGAGACAGAGGCATTTCACAAGGACAAGTGAACCGGTTTTCTCGTCTATGCCGCTCGATCATAATCCATTTTAGCATCTCGCTCGATTGGTTTAAGATAATAATTTCTTTACAAAATATTATCATTTGGCATTTGTAACCTTTTGGTTTTATTTGAGGATAAAATATTACAAAAAAAAATTAATTATAAATTTTTTTATCAAATATATATATGTAGACGGATACACACAGAGACCCTCAATTAAAAGACATAAATTTCATCAAAAATTCTTGCTTGACTTATTTCGTATGATTGTTTGATTCAAGTACGATGGCTCACTTTTACAAGTAATATTAACCTAATAAACAGTACGAAATAATGTCATCCATAGATGGTCACTACCCAAAAAAAAAATCAAGAAGTCTATGCATAATTTCATATTACTTTCCGTTGACTTCTTTTCTCTATGGTCCGGAGGGAGGGAAAAATACTTAAAAATAGTTGGATAATAAATCAACTGTATCGCACTATAATTGCCATTCTTCAAGACAGCTTGTTGTATTCTTCTTGGAATTCTTAAGCTACGACTTGAGCAAAGATACAGGAGAAAATCTTTCAATCAAACCACATCGAAGCAAAATATACAGACCTCTATCTCTTTCCCATTCTTCACCAATTCATCAATTATCTCCGAAAAAACATAAGATTAAAACAGTACTATTAATGACCATATTGATCGAACAAGAGATTATAGAATAATATATCAAAATCCAGTTTAAAAGAAGGGCATAGAGTGAAGTTCATCGACAAAAGCTTAACACCAACCACATTTGTTTGAATGCTCAGTGAAGCTAAGCACATTCTTATACCCAAGTGATAGTCATATTTGCAAACCATCACGAGGGCTCATACGCTACTTCACTACCTCAACGTGAGGGGAGGACTAAGAGCGAGTTGGTTCATATTTACTAAGAAATAAGCAAGAGAGGCATTCCGTCAACTAATCTTTCACGATGGTTAGGATTATCGAGTCCTAGGAATACGTAAACGTTTTTGCAAGAGATACAAAATTGTCATTACTATTATCTCGAAGATATACTCTACCTACTAAACTCGCAGGTTTGCTAACAAAGTAGCATGCAAATTCTAAAGGGAACTGGTTCCCGTTGGACGAAGCAAGCCGTAACCAAACTATACAAAGAAAATTAACATAGATTTTTTTTTCGTACATGGTCGAGAAGAAATGTTAGACTCTTAAGGAGTCTAATTCAATTGATCATTCTTTCGAAAAGCAAATAAGCAATTGTACGTGCAAAGATGTAAGTAAAACCAATTCAACACTCTTATGTGATTTATACATTTATTTGTCGTGGCAAAGATAGCATTGTTTTTATCTCCTTGGTAAAGTCCTCGTTTATGCAATACGCACATCATTACAAATAGTTTTGAACATAGGCACTTCAACTCCTAGTCCTTATTTCTTTAAAATCGAATAAAGCATTTTTGCATAATTTGCATAGCATTTGGAGATAATAAAGTAGTTCCATGAAAGACAATCCAAGAAATCACAAAACCAATTTTACGAGTAAGCAAGTTCATTTCAATTTCATAAAAGCTATTCATCATCCTCATATGTTGCTATATTTCTTTCTTTTGTCCTCCTCAATGGCAAAGAAAAGAGTAGACGAACGAAGCAGGTAATCTAATTGATTGGCCACAAAATTAATTAACCATACTTACCTTTACAGAGATCAATGAGAAATTCCTCAATGAATGCCCAATTGATTTGGAGAGAAGAACGAGCTGCAGGATACGAACGAAGCGAGAGTAGACGAACGAACCTGGAGGAGACGACGAGCGGCAGAGGAAGAAAACCCGCAGGAGATGAACGAACCCGCAGGAGACGAACGAACCCGGAAGAGACGAACGAACCCGCAGGAAACTAACGAAGCAGAGAGGAAGAAAAACCCAAAGGAGACGAACGGCAGCAGGGGAAGAAAAACCCCAAGAGGAGCGGGATAATGCAGACGTTTGTATCCCTTTCACAACAAATAAAAAATCAAAAATAAGAAAGAACAAGTAGAGCGGTAACACGCAAGAGGCAGAGGAGAAGAAGATCCGGTGAAGAGGGAAAAATTTTGAGTAGCGAGAGCGAAGACACAAGAAGTAGAGGAGAAGAAGATTTAGTGAAGAAAGAAAACTTATATCCGATCTTATCACTTTCAAAACCAAAAGAAATTTCCAACGAAGAATCGAAGGAGAAGGAAGCAACAAATCGAGAGTGGAAGAGAAGCCGAGAAACCCTAGAAGAGGGAAAATGAAACGCCTTTCCCCCTTTTAGAAACAAATTAAAAATAATTAAATAAAATTTGCGCCTCTAACATCTTGGGGCGGTTTTATGAACCGCCCTAAAAGTTTCCTATAAAACTCCACTCTCGGTGCAAATGCCGAAAGGATTTGAGGCGGTTTTGTAAACCGCCTCAAGAATTCCGCCCCTATATCAGCTTTTTTCTTGTAGTGACTACACATGTCATTTTTTTCTTTTGTTTTTTTTCCATCAATTTATATTCTTTTTTTTTTCATTTGTTAATTTTTGTAAAAGTCCGTCCATTAATTATAACTTTACTTTTTGGAATACAATATAATGAAAATTATATTTTTAAAATTTTTTAACTCTTAATTAATATTTTAGTTAAAGTTATTATATTTTTTATTTTAAAATCAATTCATAAAGAAGGATTATTTATGTTTTTAAACAAAAAATTTACCAAAAAATTAAATAAATAAAAAATTTTAATTAAAAAATTTTAAATTTTTTTATTTTTTTTAATCAGATCCGTAGCGTACTGTAGGAAAATGACTCATAAATCCTAAAAGGGATAGTCTGGCGGCATAAAGCAAAGGTGATAAAATTTGAGTGGCTGATCTTGTACCCAAGGAAAAAGAGAGAAAATACCCAATAATAATAGTAGTAGTTATGGGGTTTGTCAAGGAAAGAGATCAGGAGATGATCCTAAAGAAGAGAAATGAGGAGCTGGAGAAATCCCTCAAAGAAAGCAAGCAGAGGGAGGAGAAGATGAAGTCGGAGCTACAAAGGGCATTTGAGAGGGCTCAGAGTGGCTGAGGAGAGGCTCTGTTCCCAGCTGGGTGAGCTGGAGGCTGAGGCTGTCGATCAGGCCCGTGCCTACCATGCCCGCATTCTCTCTCTCTCATGAACGAGCTCTCTCAAGCCCATAACCTCCTCCACCTTCGTCCAGTCACCAATTAACATCGTCATCTCCCCCTCCTCCCCAGTTTTTTTTTTTTTTTTTTCCGTCTTTTTGGCTCCTCTACTAGCATATGTAAAAGGTTGAACTTAAGCCTTGGTTTAGCTGTCTCGTCTCCATCTACATGCTATAATAAAACAAAAGAAACCCCTCAATTTCAAGTACATGTACACGGGAACTTTGAGGTTAACAAAACTATAGTATCATACTCATTGCTGGTGAAACGTCTTGTCCGATCGTACTTCACATTTAATCGACATTCTTCTCTAATCAATTCTGTTGAAATCCAAAGCAATTGTGTTATTCGCCAATTTGCTATCAAAGATACCTTTCAAGTAGGCTATGAAAGAAAATTTCACTTAGTAATAGTATTAGATGGATGGAAGTGTGATATTATCTACATTTGAAATAAAATTTATAAAATTAAAAGTTTGAGATGCAATAAATAAATAATGAGATAATATATTACCTACTAAATTATCTTTTTCCAAAACATATAATGTTTGTATAACCAAAGACAAATTTTGAAAGGTAATTGACATACATATTTTTAATTCCATTCTGCATTTCGGGAGAAAATAAACAATTCAATTGCACACAATAATTAAAAACATTAAATAAATCAATCATAAGAGTATACTTACAAAAACACAAAATTTACGTGAAAAACTCTCTATTTAGAGTAAAAAACTACATGGCTGACTTCTTAATAATCAATTATAATTAAAAAAAAGTAATACAATTACTCAAGTTTTTATATGAACTTGAGAAGCAAAAATATTAAAAATAATACAAGTTATTTCTCTAGTTAAATCTGTTTCACTACAAACGTTTCAAATCTATAAAATTTTTATGTTTTTTGTAAAGTTCAATATTTTGTGAGATTAACATATTGAATGTTGCAATTCTATGTGATTGTAATTCCTAAAAATCAATACTAGAAAAATTCTAATATTTTAGACACAAAAAAATCATTGCTTTCTTCCTATAAAATTGATCAAAATATTAAGAAAAGCTCTTACTTTCTTTTATTTTCTCTCCAATTGTTCTCTTTTGGCACTACCAAAAAAAAAAGATAAACTATTTCTTTTATATACATGTCTTGACTAACCTAAAAAAATAAAATAATATTTTTCTTTTAATTTCACAATAGTCCTTTTTCTATATAACTTTAATGCTTTTCCTAACAAATATCTTCTTATAGCCATGAGGAGAAAATTTTAACCCATTATTTAGAATTAATAGCAATCACACTAGCACACAATTTATTATTTTCGCACACTATTAATTATGTCCACATATGTATCGCTATCCGATGTCGAACGAGACTTCCAAAAAATCTAAAAAATATATATTTTTGTCATGAAATAATGAATGTCCCTCACTATGTTCATCTACTTTTCATATCCCCACTACACATGATTCTCAATATGATTCAATTCATCATTCACTATGAGAAATTGAAAAGGTGATGCAATTGATTATTCATAGTCCCTTGCAATTCTCTTCTCAAATTTGAAGCTTATAAATAGGCTTGATTGTTTATTAGTTGGTGTACAAGCATTTTATAGAGATTGTGAGAATTGTTTGGAGTTGTTATCTCTTATATTCTCTTTATAGAGAAATCATTTCTTCATCATTTTTTCTCTTTAATTCTCCTATTATTTCTAAATATTTTATAACACATTATCAAGCACGAAGCTCTAACCAATCGGGATAATAAACCATGAGGTATGTATTTATCGAAAGGCTTAATCAATTATTTCAACCATTGGATTTTTTTTTATACAAGTTTCATTAAGAGGTATGTATCTAATTTATCATTTGCTTTAAATCTAATGATACATAGAATATACATTTGAAAAACTTAAATGATTTAATATATAGAATCTAATGATCTTATATATGTTTTTTGAAAAGCTTTAATTTTATTATTATGCTTGTTCTTATTTTTAATATTATTATTATATATTACATTATAGAATTTTTATCATATTAAACCTCACAAACTTAATTTTGTGGCTCTTGATATTTCGAATCGAATTATTGATTATGAATGCTTGAGTCCGAAAAAATATTCTCTACTTTTTATATCTTAAATATGCTCCCGCAAGTAGCAATATTGAGAAAATGAATTTAAGAAATATTTTGAATCAATTTCATACTTGTTCATAGCTAAATAAAATGACAATCTATTGATGAAAAGGAATAAATCTCATATAATCGGATTTGTTCTATTCCCCGAAGTGAATGTGACAATTTATAATAATTTTGAGCATGAAAAAAGATGTGGTCATAGCCATGGACCTAATTGAAATAATTATCATTATAATTGTGATGACCACAATATTACATTTCACCACCGAAGTGGATAACTATGAAAAAAAAAGAATAAAAATAGATAAAGTCAGTATTCTAAAAAATAAATATTATATATGTGAAATGAATGAATATTAGTCGTATACCCGCCGTACACCAAAGAACCTCATTGAGTATTGTCAAGCCTTATTGAAAAATAAAGAGTAAAATATGAAGGTCACTTTTATATATCAAAATGATAGTAATTGAAATTAATTACTTGTTAGTTTTTTTATTTATAAATAAAATATTTTATATTTCTTATAATTTATATCGTACAAGTAATGGTTACAAATTTATTTTACTATTTATTTATTTGTTTGTGCTTATGATGAATATATATATTTATTTATTTATTTTGTATTGATTTATTTGATTATTTATTTTATGTTAATATTATCTATGATAATATCAATCTAATAGAAAGCTCTAGAAAAGCAATTACGTTATTATCTAAAAAGATAAATTTTGAAGGCTCTAGAAGAGCGATTATATTATGACCTAAAGAGATAAATTTTTGAAGCTCTGAAGAGTGAATATATTCTTACTTGAAGAGATAACTTTTAAAGGCTCTAGAAAAGTCAATTTATTATTACTTGAAGTAACATAATTAAAAGTTCCGGAAGAACAAATATATTATTATCCGAAAGAATAAATTTATTATAAATAATGTACTATTCTCTTCAAAGTCTCATAGAAATTTATTGAGTTTCAAAGATATTCATATAAATTGATATCATATCAAGATAGCAAATGTAAATACTTGTATATTATAATCATTATACTACTCGGGTAGAAAATATGTATTGAAAAATTTATCCGCTTTCTCTTCTAGTCTTTATTACGAATATTGGAATGATTGAAACAAATGCTATTTTACTAATTCAAATACTTTTATTATGTGACATGACTAGTTGTGTTATCTTGGGTCTTCCATGATGCGACTAAATTATTAAAAATTCATATAATATTTATTAAAGAGCCGAAGATTCTTTAATTTAATGAATTTTCATCTTCTCGCATGTTATCAAGGCAACTTGATGATTAAGCCATCATCAAGTAAAATTGAGATTGAATCTCCAGTATTTTTAGAATGTATTCAAGATGATATATGTGGATCAATTCATCCACCATATGGACCATTTAAATATTTTATAATTTTAATAAATGCATGCACAAGATTGTCACATATATGCTTATTATCTACTCGAAACCCGACTTTTCGAGATTGCTAGCAAATAGTTTGATTTCAAACATAATTTTTAGATTATGCCCTTAAAATAAGTCACCTTGATAATGCTCGGTGAATTTATTGCTCAAGCATTTAATTATTATTGATTGGCTATTAGAATAAATGTTGAACATCATGTTGCTTATGTTCATACTCGTAAAGGTTTAGAAAAATTATTTATCAAAAGGCTCCAATTGATAGCTAAACAATTATTTAAAAATAAAACTCGCTGTTTATTTTGAGGACATGCAATCTTACATGCAAAAATATTTATTCGCATCAAACCCATAAGTTATCAAAAATTCTCTCATCTTCAATTGATTTATGATCATGAGCCAAATATTTCTTATTTAAGAATTTTTTAGCGTTACGGTGTATATCCTTAAGGCTCTTTCATAAAGAAATAAAATGGACACTTAAAGGAGATTGGGAATATATATTGGATTTGAATGCTTTTCGATAATTAAATATCTTGAATCATAAATAAGTGATATTTTCACAGACTTGATTTATCGACTATCATTTTTATGAAACAATCTTTTCAATATTAGGGAGAAAGAATAAACAAAATACGCAATTGAAAATATTGAAAAAAAAAAGATATCACATAGAGTACTCTATCTTTATATCAATTTGTTATAAAACAATGTGAATTAAAAGTTCATAAGATAATTCGTTTACAAGGTATTACAAACCAACCGCTAAATGCATTCTTATATCATTAAAGAGTAACTAAAATGCATGTCCTCATTAAGAATGCTTCTATTAGAATTAATATCCTAGAAGGATAGTCTATTAATGTTATAGCTAATGAATCTAAAGCACGCTTGAAACATGGAAGATCGATCGGTTTTAAAAATAAAAATCCCTAAAAGAAAAGGGCAAGATGAAAATAAAAAAGATGATAATATTCAAAAAATGATCCAAGATATTTCGATCATATGCTTCCGTAAGAAGTCTAAATGCTTGAGAAAATCAAGAGATTTTGATAAATTATATCAATACAGGGAGAAAATAGGACCGAAAAAAATATTTATTGATAAGATTTTTGCATGTAATTTTGCAATTGATATTTTAAATGAAAATAAAGATTCTGACCCAAAATTTTTTTAATGAATGTCGACATAAAGATAATTGGTCTAAATGAACAAAACAATCCATGCAAAATTATGCTCTCTTACAAAAGAGTAGTTTTTTGAACCCATAGCTAAAACACCCGAAGATGTTAAGCTAGTTGGATATAAATGAGTATTTTTATGAAAATGAAATAAAAAAAGATAAGATTGTAAGATACAATGCAAAACTTTTAACACAAGAGTTTTTGCAAAGAACTCGACATTGACTATGAAGAGACATATTCTCCTATAAGGGATACAATTATATTTTGTTATCTCATTAGCTTGACAAAATATATGAAAAACATTCATATGCATGCTTTTGATGATGTGATCACAATTTATTTATTCATTTGAAATGATATCGTATGAAAGGAAGAACTTAACATGCCGAAGCATGTAATACATATTCTCGAGAAAAGAATTTAATTAAATTATAGAGATCTCTATTAGAATTATTTTAGTATTTGTTTTATTATTTTAGTTTTTAGAAATTCAATTTATAGTATACTTTTTATATTTTATTATTTATTACTAACCCGTGTGCATATGATATAATCACTTCGATGATTATTTATTGAAAGAAAGTTACAAAAAAATAACCTTATTTGTTCATATATTTTTATTTGAAAAAAGGATTTTTTTGTATATGTTGATAAATTAAATATTATTGGAACTCCCGAAGAGATTCCAAGTGTTATAAGTTATCTAAAAAGAGAATTTGATGTGAATATCTTTGGGGAAAAAATGTTATCTCGACTCGTAGTTCGAGCACTCGGAGAATGAGACTTTTATTCATCAATCAATTTATATAGAAAAATGTTCTACAATGATTCTATATAAAGATCATTAATTGACTAGCCTAATGGTAGTTCATTCACTTGATATCTAAAAAGATCTTTTTTGACTTCGAGAAGATAATGAAGAACTACTTGGTCCCGAAGTACCGTATCTCAGATGCTACTAGTACATTGATATATCTTGCTAATAATACTCGACATGATATGGTTTTTTCTATAAATTTATTAGCAAGTCATAGTTTTACTTTAATAGAGAGATATTGAAATAAAGTTAAATATATATTACGTTATCTTTGAGGAATAATTTATATGGGCTTATATTACTCCAATAAATCAAAGATAAGATTAATTAATTTTGCATATGAATGTTATTTATCTAATCCACACAAAGCTTGATCACAACTGATTTTATATTTACATATGGAGATACAACTATATCTTGGCGTTCTATGAAGCAAACTATAGATGCCACATCTTCAAATCATGCGTAATATCAATTCATGAGGCAAGTCGAGAATGTATTTGGCTAAGATAAACGATCCATCATATTTGAGAGGCATGTAGTTTATCTATCAGCAAAAGAAGCTCCAATAATATCATATGAGGATAATGCCGCTTGCATAATTCCATTGAAAGAAGAATACATCAAAGTGACAATTCAAGCAGATTTATTCATTAAAGCATTACCTATCATAACGTTTGAGAAGATGATTCATAAGATTGAAATATGTCATCTTAGAGATCTCAAGTGATGTTTTCAACAGGGGGAAGCCAACATTGAGATTAATGTGTACAAGGAATATTATACTCTTTTTCCTTTACTATGATTTTTTCCACTGGATTTTTTTCTAGTAAGGTTTTAACGAGACATGTTTCTTATATAATGGACATTCAAGGGGAGTGTTATGAAATAATGAATGTCCATCATCATGTTCATCTACTTTTCATATCCACATTACACATGATTCTTAATATGATTCAATTCATCATTCAATATGAAAAATTGAAAAAGTGATGCAATTGATTATTCATAGTCTCTTTCAATTCTCTTCTCAAATTTAAAGCCTAGAAATAGGCTTGATTGTTCATTAGTTGGTGTACAAGTATTTTGTAGAGATTGTGAGAATTATTTGAAGTTGTTATCTCTTATATTCTCTTTATAATGAAATTATTTCTTCATCATTTTTTCTCTTTAATTCTCCTATTATTTCTAAATATTTTATAACAATTTTAAGATTTTTATTTATTTACTAAATTATTTACAAATTTTGGAGTCACTACCTAGTATCGAAGGAACTAGAAACTTAAAATGGCCACTAGTTTAGAGATTTTAAAATAAGGAGTTGGTTACATTTTGGGAAGATATCGATCATCCAAAAAATGTTCTTTCTAAAAAAAGATACCACGTCTAATTTAGTCGTAAATTCATCTCCTAAATTTTTTTTTTCCAAATTATTTTTCAATTTTGAAACTCCAATTTTCCAAGCCCTTCATTTCAAGCCAAATTAAATTTTTTATTTTTTAGTGTGACAACGTATTGAAACGATAGTCGGACCCCTATTGTCGAGAGATATGTCTGCTCAAACATCGAATCCACTTTTGGGTCTCAACACAACCGATGTGTGAGAGAACACTTGTTTATTACAAATGAGTTTTTGACTAATAACGAGTCCCTATCGGATAGGAAACCTTGTTAAAAATTTTTTTTATTCTTTCATTTTTTTTTCCTTTTTTTGGGTGGAAGATCGTCATCGGTCCCTAAAAAAATTAAGCGACTTGACAATCCTCCACTCATTAATTATCAACTCTAATTATTAAGAAAATAAATTAAAGCTACATTAACAAATAAAAAAAAATTCGAATACTAAAATTTAAAAAACAGGCATGCATAAAATAAATTCAAAATTAAAATGAAATTAATTAAAATAATTACGGATAATTAAAATATTAAATTCTAAGTTAACACAAACTAACAAACATGCATAAAATAAACTTAAAAATTAAAATTACATTAATTAAAATAATTAAAGACAATTCAATAGCTAAATTAAAAATGAAATAACAAACATACATAAAAATAAATTTGAATTTAAAAACTAAAACACATTTTTTTTTTTTTTGAAGAGTTCTGACTGGACTCGTCCGAGTCCGACCCACAACCTTTCTTTCTTCTTTTTTTCGAAATGGGTAGCCCACTTGCATATAGGTTGGGCTAAGCCCAACCCACACTACTAAAAAAAAGACAAACCCAAAAACAAAACCTAACTCCCATTTAAAAAAATTTCGGATCAAACACCCTTCCTCTCTTCACCTTTCTCGTCTTCTCTCTTTCCTTTTCTCCCTTCTTCTTCTTCTTCCTCCCTCTCCCGGCTATCGCCATGGACGAACCAATGGTGGTTCGTCCCTATTTCTCCTTCTTCTTTTCTTTCCTTTTCTTCTCCTTTCTCTCTCTCATTCTCCTACTCATTTCCTTCCGGGCAAGATCGTCATGGACGAACCAAGTGGTGGTTCTTCCATGGCCACTTAATTCTTCTCCTTTTTTCTTTCCTTCCTTTGCCGTCCTGTAACTCTTAATTTCCTTTTAGATCAAAAACCCCAAATCAATTTTTTTCCAAAGAAATTCCCCATTTGGCCGAACCCTAACCTTTCAATTTTTTCAAAATTTTCTTTCAATTAAACCTAATTAACTTGATTTCCTTTGAGATTAAGTCAATTCAAACTTTTAAGACTCAATTTTGAAAAACCCCCAATCCAATTTTTTTGAAAAACTTTTAGGAACCTTAAACTTTAATTAAAAGCAATTCAACTTCAATTTGGGATTTAAACCCCAAATTAAAACCGCAATTGGCTTCAAACTCGGGTTTAATTTGTACTTCCTAAACTCAACTTCAAGCCAAATTCAAAAACCTCAAAATTTCAAAAACAACCTAAATCCCGTCAAAAAACGAAATTAAAGAGGAACTAAAAGAGATTACCCGAGCGAATTGGTGAAGATGATGGAGTTGCAACTTTAATTCAAGTAAAACATTTGTCTCTCTTTTTTTTTTTCCTTTTTTCTTTACTCGTCGATTTTTTTTTCTTGATTGATTTTTTTACTATTCCTCTCTAATTTTCGCAGTCTCCGCTCTTCCCCTTTTATATGTGTTTCGCTTATGCATATATATATACATGTGAATGCTTGGTTCTCCACCATGATGGTATGAGATTTTTTTTCGACAGGATGATGGTGCGAGGGTGGATGGGACTCGTGGTTGTGGGCTATGCGAGTTATGCCGCATGAGTTGCAACAAGGTATAGGGAAAAGTTACAGTGTTGCGGTGATTGTTTACTTGGGGAAGATATCGTAACAATTTGTAGCAGTAGGGTGGCTAGCATGAGGGGTCGGGTGATGAGGAAGCTACCGGAATTTACAGCAATAGGGTGGCTCACAAATAAGGGAGGGGTGATGATATTGTTAACTAGAGAGGAGTTTGTGGGCCGCAAGTCGAGGGAATCGTGGGTGAGGTCGCTAAAACTGGAATTCAAGGTCGAAACCGGAAACAAAATTGGTTCCTAATGAAACAGGATTGTAGTAACTCGGAACCAAAACCGATTTCGGGGAAGTAGAATTACCAAAATCCCATAAACTAGTTCTCGGCAAGAGTGCAATTTTGCAATTTTTTTTTGTAATTTTACAATTTTGGTCCCTATAAATTATCATTAGGTCAACTTGGTCCTTATCTAATGTAATCCGATTCTCGAACTTTGGATGATTTAATTGTACCCCTAATTACCGTAATTATATTGAATTTAATGCAATTGCATCCTTCAATGTTAAATTCAAATTATTTTTTGTATTTTTTGTTTTTGCAAATTACTAAGTAAAATGAATAAAGAAAGTAAAAAACTATTTAAGAAAAAAAAAGAAAATAAAAACTTAAAAAAAATAAAAGAAAAAAATAACTAATTAAAAATAAAAACCTTGAAATTTTGGTTATGACAATATGATTTTTATTTTGAAGAATTATTCTCAACATTATCAACCATTTCTCAATTACCTAATGGCATGACCAATCATTAAATTTTACTTTCTGATCTTTATCATAAGTAAAAAATATTACAATCATAAGTTAAAATATTACAAAAACTAATTAACTCATCTTTATCCATCAACAAAACATTATTAACGCTAAAATTTTTAATAAAAGAATAATATTAATCAATATATCTATTTATCTAAAACTTTGCGTTTTGAAATAAAGGATTATGCTCCATCTCTTAGCATTACTAATGTCCATATTATCATCATCATCGTCAAAATACATTTTTATCATTATAAAAGTTATAATGGAAAACTTGTAAATAATGATAAATATGTAATAATTTATAAGTTTTCTTTAGTTGTAACTTAACAATTGTCGACCAAATTAAAATACAAATCTTTTATGAAATAAATTAAAATTAATAAGGAGTGAAGTGTATTTTCTAAATAAATGAGAGTGTTTTATGAAATAAAACTAAAATGAATAGGATGCAAAATATAATTTTTAAAAGTAAGATGATAAAATACTACCGTTCTTAAAATACATGTGTTTAATGTGATTAACCCTTAAATGAATGGGTATATCTAATATAAAGAATCTGGCCACCAAAACGAACCCTTCTAGTTACGTCATCTTACGTTTCCATGGTGATGTCAATAATTTATACTTTATACGGCCAATTTGCCATTAAATTAGTCGGTACTTGTGGATAATGTTGAGGCAGCAACTTGGTCCTTTTTTTGTCGATTTATGCATTTCTTGACGCCAAAATTTACTATTCATATCAGAGCCCTCCTCACTTCACTCCCTTTTAGAAGAAGAGGGAAATAGAGAGAGAGAGAGAGAGGAAATGAGTGATCCAAACAAGCCAATCTCTAGCCCAGGGCAAGGCAATGGCATCTACTCCACTAATAGCAGCTTTGCTAACCTCCCGCAGCCAAGGGGGAGACCAAGAACAGGATGGTCAAAGGATTTTTCTCATCATCAAAATCCTCATCAGGCAAAAAGTGAAGGCTTCTGAATTTATGGGAAGAAAGGGGTGTACTGTATGTTACTCTGTTTTCTATCAATAATGGAAATGTCCTTTGTTGCACTGTGTAAATAAAATGTTTTGTGCTGTGTCCATGGATTGTGCTTATTAGATGGGCAAAACGAGTTGTTTTATGTAAATATTACCTTCTAATTGATTATGATCTGCTTTGACTCTCAATACTAAATTTTGTTTGCTTTGCTTTCTATCATTTTTTGGATTTCTTTGCTCTCTTGATTTTTTTTTTTCATTTAAAAAAAGATTACGAATATCTTGAATTTCTTCTGTGGGTAATCATTTCCAGGTAAATGATGTTGGTCTCGGTAGAATTGTTCATGGACATCATCTAACATATCATAGAAGTGATTAGGAGCTGTAAATTGAAGATTAGTAAATCTAAAGTATAACCGGATCTTCTTCTTTTTTTTTTTTTTTTTTTTTTTTTGAAAAAAAATCACAGAATCTGAAATCCCATGTCTAAACCTAGAATCAGACCATTTTTGCCTGTTTGTCTTTGGTCTTTTGAAATCTCAAAGCTTGAAATCACGTCATTCTAGACCCATAGTCGAACTGTTTTTGGTTGTTTGTCTTTCGAAACCGTGAAGCCGAAAAAAGCATCGGTTTAAACCTAGAATCAAACTGTTTATGTCTATTTGCCTTTTGAATTAGTGAATCCTGATATCGCATTGGCTGAATCCAGAAATGAATCGTTTTTGTCTGTTTATCTTTTGATGTTAAGTGACAAACTACAAATAATTGGTTTATTATTAACTATGATTAACAATTAGTGATGTTCGATTGATCTAGCGATTAATCATGATGAATGGTGGTGGGAGGCAGCGGCGGCGACGGTGCTAGCCACGAGGTAGTGAAAGGAAAGGGGTAGAAGGAAATGGTTGTCTGGTAGATAATGATCTTTATTAACAATGTTATTTTAATTGAAATAAAAATCTGTTTAAGATTTTTTTTTTTTTTATTATGAATTTTTCTTCTTGGAAAAGAAACTACTCGTCCAAAAGTCCATGAAGTCAAAAGGTTACACACACATGAAAGTAGAAAAATAGGAAATGGTATCATTTACCAGAAAAAACGGTTTGGCTTTTATCAAGTTTTTTTTTAAAAAAAAAAAAAAATCAAGTTGCGCTCGTATTTTAAACATCTTCGACTAACATGGTAGCCAACTTAGGATTCCCCAAATCGAAAGTGGGTCCATCCATGCTTTAAAATAATAATAACAATAATTTAATGCTCTCGGAACTCGTAGAGAACAAATGTTTTTAACTTCTTTTAATCAAACTATGCAAATAATAATTTTTTTTTTTAATATTGGAATATATTACTCAAATGTCTGTCTGACCAGTCAGTCTCGTCCACTTGGTCATGGAGTCTGTCTTTTTTCCACTTGGCCTCTTGCTCTTTGCTTGTAAAACACAAAGACCGAAGAAGTACTAGTACATAAATGAGCATGTGATCCATTGAACAGCTGTAGTGTATAGAAATTGACTATAATTGAAAGCAATCCACCCAATGACTGAACAAAATTTTAGAAATAAATCTCCACTACTTCAAGAAACTTTCTTCCCTAATATTCATGCGTCATCCGTTTGATCTTTCTTTCAATGTTTGGCATAACATTTACTATTAAAATAAATTGTTCTTGGTTGTTTATTGTTCAAATATATATTCAAATTCAATCTCTGTTAGAGTATCTCATATGTTAGTTGGCTGGATAACTAGTTTATCCTTACTTGTATTTTTCAGAGGGAAGAATATGTCATTGTATAGCATGTGGGTCAAAATCTAGCCAATGTTTGCAATTGATAATTATTTCATAGCATTACACTTACAAGATCAGAAACTTCGCTTCAGGTCATTTGGGCAAAAAAAATAAATATATAAATAAATTAGTGCTTATTTCTACGAGAGCAGCAAGATGTCACTTCGCGCATGCTATCGACATTTAAGCTTTTATTGGACAAGAAAAGTGACAAGATGTGCCGAACTTTTTCGAGTTTTGATTGAATTCGTGTCTGCTCATGTCGAAAAAATATCTGGCGATCAATTAGTAACGTTTGGCCAAACGAAGATGCGACCGTCCTCACGTAAATTTCCCCACCAAGTGAGACTTTTGGTTTTTCCATACATTTAGGACCCACATGTTTATAATGTAATAGGAAGAGAGTTCTTTTGTATAGTCAATCTCGTAACCTATTGGTGATTGACACATTGATATATATACAGTTATAAATAATAAATGGGAAAGATTGGTAAAGTGGTTTTCATGATTTTAAAGTTTGATTTGATGAGATTGTAGGATTATAAAAAATCTAGAGTTATGACTGTTGATGTTTGATTTATCCCTATCAGGAACGATATGAGATTGACATGTTCATCATCTAATCATGTGCATGTTCCATGATGGGCGTTAATTCCATAGCAAGATGTTTTGTTATAGTGGGCTTTCACTGTTTTGGGATGCTTCTTGTAATGGAGTGCTCTGGATGCAACACATGGACTTCTCATATGTTGATTCATCTTAATGCTACTTTTGCCTAAGTATGTTCGACTTCGGAATTCTAGTACTGATATGGTTGTATCCGTGCTCTGTTTTTTTTTTTTTTTATGTTAAATAAAATTCTCTTCATTTAAAAAAAATAAAATAAATAAATAACAGTAACCGATTCTGGGCAAACATTTATTTGCAACACAGGCTGTCTGAATGTCCAAATCTACTCAACTAAAAAACATTTCAAATTTAGAAAGAAAATCATATTTCACAACTTCTTACCAAATTGTTAGGAGAAACTCCTATTTACATATAAAAAACTAGCTCTTGTGAAATAAATATTGGAAAACTTTTTTAGTTTGTATTTTAATTCTTGACATCTTTTTAATATGGCATTTTCTATGGTTTTTTAGTTAATTTTTGGAGCAAACATGACAGGTGATAAAAAAAATTGAGAAGTTTAATTCTTTGTCAAATTAAATTTTCATATGTCAGAAATTTAAAAAACAAAAAAGTTAAAAAAGAAAAAAACTATGAAGAAAATCCCTATCTTTATCTTTCTCTTTTCTTTCCATCGCTCTTTCTCTCAAAAAAAAAAAAAAAAAAGACAAAACAATAAATGAATTAATTTTTTAAAAATTTATGAACTTTACACATTTTAATGATTTTAATTTTTTTTTTTAAACTTTGGATAGAAAGATCATCAATTCGATCTCCGACAATACTTGCATAGATCTAATTTTCCAATCAAAATTTTAAATAACGCTGATATATCAAGTAATGAAATATGATAGCTAGACTTTAAATACTACATAGGATCTATGATCAGAATTTTAAGCAACGCTGATATGACAGATGTTGAAAAATGATAGCTAGAATTTAAATGCTATGTAAAGTCCATGTAAACAGTGATGTAGAAAATAAATTATAAAGCTTGAAAAACATGTCATTTCCTATATATTCTAATTATGATAAAATCCACCATCCCTAATTCAAATTAATCCTAAACCTTTGTTCTTTATTTTAACTTTGCATAGCACGCCCATTTGAAAGAAGAAGGAAATTTGAAAAAACGGTGGTAAGAAAATTGAAAGAAAGAGCTAATGGATGTGACACCATGGTTGAAGAAATGTACAAAGAGGAGCTTGCTGATGCAGAGATGGACTCTAATTCTTTTGAAAATGCAGCCAAAGCTATGAAAGGTGATGTGGGAACACTGACGAAAAAGGAGAAGAATTCCAACAAAGTGCTATTTTCCAGCCACTGAAAGATGAAGTGTAGGATAATTAATGGATTCCAAAATTGACCACGTTCCTGATGTAGAAATGGCAGGATCAAGTGCAAAAAGCTACTTCCAAAATGACATACTTAGTCTTCTCTGATGCCATGCCTCATTCCGAGACCAAAGACCCCACTGCTTTTGTTAGCCAAAATTGCAAAAGACAAAGGCAAAATTAAGCATCTGTTAGATTCATAACTCGGTCAACTTAACTTAGTTCTCCCTACCTCAACTCAGTAGCCAAAATAGCTGCTTAACACACTATTTCTCCTCATACCCTCCTTCCTCTTTTAAATTCAAAAAACCTGTAAAACTCTCAATTTTCTTGGCCTAAAATTATAAAAGAGCCAAACTTTCTCCTGAATCTGTCACTTGAATTTTATTATCCAATAAGAGCCCAATGTTATTCTAGTACAAAGCGGTGACAGTGTAGACCAGCAAAAAGGGATTGTAGCAAGTCAAGTAGAGAGAAAAGGAGATAAGTTGGCTACTCAAGTGAATTGGTTTGGACGGAGCGATCGTTTGAATGGTTCTCTTCAGTTCTAGTCTCGAATCTCTCGATAGAGAGAGTTAATATAAGGGAATTAGAGTCCAAGAGGTTAAAGGATAGGACCATCAATGCAATGATTGTTCTTGCTATTGCTGCTTATGATATTACCTAGTTGCTAACGATTGACCTTAATTACTAGCATGCAAGTACAACCTTATATTATATGTATTTAAGGGAAAAAAAAACATTCTTGGTTGCTTTATACAATGTCTATTGTAAAAGATAGTTGATTACCACAGTGGAGAGAGGAGGATAAAAGAGAAAAAAATAAACAAAAATAGATTTTTCACGTCATTATTTACGTTGATTTTACGTGACATTTAAAATCTAACCGTCATGCTTTGTCACTTGCTATGTCAGCAATGTCTGAAATTTTAGTTGACAAATTAGATCTATGTTAGTATTATTTTTGAAGGCTTAGTTGGTGACATTTCTATCCAAAGTTAAAACCAAAAAGCTAAGATTATTAAAACGTGTAAAGTTTATGATTTTCTAGAACATTAAGCCAAAATAAATTCATTCAATTTCTAAATCCATAATAAAGTTCAAGAAATTTATGTCGAATAAAAATAAAAGTAAAAAAGCAAGCAAAGGACTGGTCAATGGCTAGAGTCGTGTAATCAATATCCTTAAGGATATTATTTCGTATACCCTAGGATAAAACCAACCCTTCCGGAATTAAAATCGGGAGTAGGAACAACGAAATAATGATAACTCAACGAAAGAACTATGAAGTAGAGAAAGAGAATTTTTACGTGTGTTCAATACCGGCAATAAAGGTGGTATTTCTAGGCTAATTTATGCTGGTTTGGTGAGAGAAAGGGGGAGATAATGGGAGAGAAACATTGGGAACACCATAGAAATATGAAATAATAAACGGTCATAATATACCCGTTCCATGGCATTAAAAATATGAGTTATTTTGAATAAATCTAGGTTTAGGTCAAAAAATTTAAGTGGGTGAGCTAAAAAAAGGTTTTGGATTGGGCCTTGTTATTGCTCGCATAGGGGACAAATGGGCCATTTTGCCCGAGCTTGACCCAACTCATTTGGGCAAGAGCTCAATCCATCTTGCTTGCCTTTTATAAGCCCCTAACATACTTTTCTTAATAAAATGCTATCTCATGCCTCTTCTTTAAGCAACGTAGGACAAAAGGTTTTGACAACCTTTTGAAATATTCACAACAATTTCTCACATATTTCAAAAGGTTTTCATAGGTTTAGGATTTTACTAGGTTTATACTCGAGTATAATGCAATAAGCCTAGTGCCTTTTGGACTATGAACTAGACTTTGAATGAATAAGACTTAATTTACTAGATTACTAATGAAATTCAAAATTTCTATGAACTAATAATCCTTGTAGCAAATTATTGATCTCATCATTCATATTACACCCCTACAACTCTACTATTTAATGCAGCTTTACACTAATAGGCCATACGCGCGTCTTGTAATTCTTAAGTGTTTTAGAGATTTTGCCAAAGAATCTCATAGGAGCGACCCCACTCTACACTAGGGGTGAGCAAACGGTTCGATTAACCGAAAATCGAACCGAATTATGAAATTTGGTTCGGTTTTAAATGTAAAATTATACAATATAAAACCGAACTAAAAAAACCAAAATTATTTCGATTCGGTTCGGTTTTTAGAAAAAAAATTTTGGTTTCGATCGAAAACCGAAATAAATAGTAAAAAATTTCCTAATTTCTAAATCCCTAACTTTTCAATCTTCAATCTTGCTGAAACCGAAACACGCAGATGGTAATTAAATTTTAAGGACCGTTGGGGTAAGAAAAGAAAGTGACAAAGTGTAATTAATTGGGATACGGTGTGTTTGAATGACAAAATCAATTACACTTGGACCGATTTTCATTAAAGCTTAGTTAAAATCTTCAAGGGCTTTGTGATTGACTATAAAAAGGATTAATTGATAACAAGATGTTACTTCATTGGCTAGTGGACTAAGTGCTAATACAAAACATCTCTCTCGTAATAATTTTTTTTACAGCAAAATATTTAGGTTAAAAACAAAATATTTCAAAACCAAATCGAAATAATTCGATTACAAACTGAATTTACCGAATTTATTTTGGTTCGATTTTGGTTTTTATTTTTCTTAATTCGGTTAACCGAAAATCGAACCAAATCATACAAAATCGAACCATTTAACCGAATGATCACCCTATTCTTCACTTATGTAAGTGATTCCATCAAGTGTATATTGAAATTCATACACCATTCATAAGAAATATGAAATTCATTAAGAGTTTAACTCATTCTCACTTTAATTTCAGTATAGCACCACACATCATAGAAAGGACTTGAAAAATTAATGTTATCACAAGATCAACAAATGACTTGTTATTATCCATATGAACCTAATTTATGGGATCGCCAACACATAGATTGGGTTACCATCATTGTTAAAGTCTCAAGTTGGCTATCGTCCCATTCCTATCGATGTTTCATATATTAATTTTCTTTCCAATGGTTTAGTAAGAGGATCGACCAAATTTAATTCTAACTTTACATAATCAATAGAAATAATTCCATCTCTAAGAAGCTACTTTATCACTTTGTGTCTCAATTATATGTGTCTATTTTTACCATTAAAATATTTATTTTTCACAATAGCTATTATAGCCTAGCAATCATAATGCATAGACATTGAAGGTGTTAGTTTCATACCTAATAGAATATTGGTTAAGAAATTCCTTAACCACTTAGTTTCATTACCAATGAGTTCGAAGGCAACAAACTCGAACTCTATGGTGGATTTAGCAATAATTTTTATTTGGCTGATTTTCATGCTATAAGCACCAACAACAAGGATGAACACATATCCACTAGTGGATTTTATCTCATCCGAATTAGTGATCTAGTTTGCATCGATGTATCCTTCTTATACGAGTAAGAAATCCACTATATAGAATACTATAGTTCATGGTACCTTTAAATATTTCATTATATGGACTAATACAACCCAATGATCATGATTGAGATTTTGAGTATATCTCGCTCAACTTACACACTCGCATAGGCTATGTCAAGTCTTGAGAAGTTCATTAAATGCATCGGACTCCTAATAATCTAACCATACTCTAGTTGAGCAACATTATCTCCTTTATTTATTTTTAATTGGGTATTTGCATCATAAGGAGTACTTATAAGTGGTCACATCAAAATGCCTAAACTTCTTAGAAGCTTCTTAATATAATGTTATTATTTCAACATTATCCCATTATCATTCCTTATGATTTTAATACCTAAAATGACCTTAACTTCACCTATATCTTTCATATCAAATTTAAAAGCTAGGAATTGTTTAGTACTAGGTACTATATTGAGACTAGCGCCAAATATTAACATATCATCCACATATAAATAAATAATTATACATTCATTATTCATAAATTATGTATAAACACATTTATCCACTCCAACAATAGCAAAACCATCACTCAATATTACTTGATCAAATTTCTCATGTCATTGTTTAGGTGCTTGCTTTAAGCCATACAATGACTTAAGCAACTTAGAACCTTTATTTTCTTAACCATGACTTATATAGCCCTCAAGCTCGTGTCATGTAAATATCTTCTTCTAAATCACCATTCAAAAAGGTAATTTCAACATCCATTTGATGTATAAAAAGTTTATGAATGAAAGCCAAACCCATTAAAACTCATATAGAAGAGATTCTATTGACAGGAGAAAAAATGTCAAAATATTTAACATTTTGTTTTTGTGTAAAACGTTTAACAAGTCTAGTTTTATATTTTTCAATAGTACCAACAGGGTTAAATTTTATTTTAAATATCCATTTGTAACCAATATGTTTTTCTCTTGGAGTTAAATCAACTAAAAGCCAAGTTTTATTTTGTCAAATAGAATTAATTTCATTTTTAATAGCTTTCTTTCCAAAAATACGAATTACAAAAAAAGAGGACTTTTGAGTAAGTTAAAGGGTCATCATCAATAAGATAAGTGTAGAAATCAGTAACATAGAAAAAATCTTTCCCTACCCTTTTAGTCCTTCTCACGATATCATTAGAAGTCTCATTTCACTTCTAATAGTAGGTATATGAGAAATTTTCTCGGATAGTGGGAAAATGAGTTAAAAAACTCGGCATTCTTTATTTCAATAATGTTGTTACAATCAAGAACATCACTTTTCAATACTAGAAATCTATATGTAGCACTATTTTAAGCATAACCAATGAACATACAATCGAAGTTTTTGACCCAATTTTCCTTTTCTTAGCATCGGGAAGCATAACCTTAGCAAGATAACTCCAAAGTTTCAAATATTTCAAATTATGAGAATGCCCTTTCCATAGTTCATATGGAGTCTTATTAGTTTTCTTATAAGGGATTCTATTTTGTAAATGACATCCAAATAGAATTGCTTCGCCTCATAAATTATCAAGTGGAAAAGAACTAACAAGCATATCATTCATCATTTCCTTTAAAGTTCTATTTTTTCCGTCAACTCCACTATTAAACCGAAGAGAATAAAGAGGGGTAACTTCATAAATTATTCCTTCCTTCTCATAAAAATCATATATTCACCACCTCTTTCTAATCTAACTCTTTTAATCTTTCTACTAAGTTGATTTTTTACCTCAACTTTATACAAAAAAAAACATGTTAAAAGTGTTATATTTATTTCTTAAAAAATATACTTTTGCATATCTAGAATAGTCATCTATAAAGGTGATATAATATCTCTTACCGCCTCTAGTCATAGTTTGTTTTAGGTCTCTCCCAAATTAGAGTGGATTAAACTAAGTAGTTTAGATTCTTTATATACGAGTGCATAAGTTTTCTTAATAGATTTTGTTTTATCACAAAGACTATATTGATCCATAAAAGAGTTAACACTAGATATCAAACCAATGGATTACATTTTTTGGATATAAGAAACACTAACATATCCTAGTTTAGCATGCCATAAATCAATTGAGTTAATCAAGTAAAGCGAACAAGATGCATTATTTTTTGTCATAACAAAAAGGCCCCGACTAAAATAGCCTTTTTGATAAAAATATTATTTTTGGTCATAAAAATTTTGTTAGATTCAAATGAAACTTTAACCCCGTTATTTCCCGAGTAAAGCCATAGCAATAAGATTTATTCTAATCATTGAAACATGTAGCACCTTATTCAAGGCTAAAGTCTTGTATGAAGTGAGCTTCAATTAGACTTTGTCCTTCCCTAAAACCTTTACGGTGTTAAAGTCTCCAAGATAGATCACTTATTCTTCGTCCTCTACGAAGTGGAGGAGGAGAACACATTTTTTCTTGGAAAAATATGTCTAGAAGCCCTAGAGTCTACCCCCTAGTCTCTCATATTTTCCATAAGATTAGCTTGAGAAATTATGGCGGTAATTATTTAATCTTTTTCGATAAAATTTACCTTGGAAGGATTCTTATTTCTTACTTTTCTCTTGTATTAAGTCTGTATGATGGGCAAGATTCCTATAAAAAATTAATTACCTTTCTTTTTGAAGATGGGGTTAGCAACCTTAGACTTATAATCGGGTTTTTTATAAGCGTACCTTTTGTTTTGAGAGTTAACTTGTAGTAGGTTTGCCTTTAAAGCTAATTCCCTAGCCTTGAAATTTTAAACCTATTTTGAATTGGTCTTTAATTATTGTATAAGTGATTAAGTAGTAAGAGATGATTATTTTTGCTTATGCTTTAGCTGATTCTTGTAGTCAATCCAAGAGTTTGATAGCTTTTCAATCAATAGCCTAATCATAAAGACTTTTGATAAGGTGATGTTTTCTACCTTTAGGTCTTCGAGCGATTGTGATGTTTATTGATTTAAGCCTTGATGTCTTTGTCATTTGTCATCTCTTATTTGAAAAAGTTTCCAATTACAAATTTCTATTTACCAAGCATCTTCAATAGTGTATTTGGTAACCATTGACTCCCAAATTATTTTTGTGTCCTTATAAATATAGTAAACATCAAACGAGTCATTAGATAATATATTGATTATAGTGTGCTCGCATACCTTGTTAGCACAATCCCACGCTTCTACATTTGTATTAGTTTTGAGGTTGGATAACACCCAAGCTATAACATACATATCGAGGATGGAGTAAATACATTCCATCCATCTCTTAAAGTTTTGACCACCAAATACTTTTATTTTAGAGATGTTGGGAAATGGTTTGGAAAATGACATCGTTAGAATTAAAGGTACAATAGTTATAAAGACTCCGCCATAAGTTACAATAGGCTCTATTGTAGTTCTAGGTAGAGAAGAACTCCCACCGATAGCAGCAGTATTGTGTTGGCAACGATGGTAAAAGCAGTATTGGTGGTGGCGGTAGCATCCATAACAACAATTAAAATTGTTAAAACCATTGAATAAAAATAAAACTCAAAGGGTAGGCACGGGACAATCAATGGTTAGAGTTGTGTAATCCTTGTCATTAAGGATATTATTTTGTATCTCTCAAGATAAAACTAACCTTTTTGGAACTAAAAACAAGAGTAGAAATAGCAAAAATAATGAGAACTTAGCAAAGAACTATGGAGCGAGAGAAAGGAAGAGAATTTTTGTGTGTTCAATACTAGTAGTAGAGGTGAATTTATAGGCTAATTTCAGCTGGTTTGATGAGAGAAAGGTGGGGATAATGGTGGAGTAAAATCGAGAAAACATAACAAAAAATATGGACTGATAAAGGATCATAATGAACATGTTCCATGGTAGCAAAAATAACGGTTATCTTAAAGAAGTTCGAGTTTAGGCAAAAAAATTTAAATGCGTGAGCTAAAAAGGGCTTGGATTAAACCTTGTTATTACGCATGCGGGGGGCAAACTAGTTGTTTTACCTTAGCTTGGCTTGACTCGTTTGTGTGCAAGCCTAATCCATCTTGCTTACCTTTTATAAGCTTATAACACACTTCTCTTAATAAACTTTTATCTCATGTCTCTTCTTTAGCAACATAGGATGAAAGGTTTTGACAACCCTTTGAAATATTCATAACAATTTATTCCATCATTTCCATAATAGTAACTTTCAAAATGCAATATATATATATATATATATATATAGAAAGAAATGAAAATTCAACTCTCATATTTTTCATGAATCACCATTACCATTTCCATATCAAAAAAATCAGAAACCAATACCTTCTCCATCGTTTCTTTGTCCTCTTTCTATAAACCCACTGCCACTTGCCATTCTTAAATCTATCTTCAAGCTTACGAGAGAAAGTGTTCTAGTTTTGTGGTCTCTACGACTTACCTAGTAATAGGTAATTCTTGATTTTCTTGGTAAACACCAATTATTATTATTGATGTTATTGTTTCAAAAGGACATGGCTTCTTTTTCTCTTATTTGCAATAATGGGTTCTTGAATACTAAACTGAACTTTGGAGTCAATAATGGAAATACCGAGTTTTTAAAGAGATACTCAATTTTTTTTATAGTCCAGTTTTAATTATTTCTTTGGAGACTTTACTAGTAAAACCCAACATTTAAGTTTAGGTTATTTTATGATGGAAAAATTAGATTTTTATGGTTGTTACAAGTCTCAAAATGGATTGTCTTGTAAGAATTCAATTAGGCCATTGATGAGTGGATTAGTGGAGATGAAGATACCTAATTCGGGAAAAGAGAAAATGGCAATTTGCAAAATTGTAAGAATTCAATTAGGCCATTAATGAATGGAATAGTACGGATGAAGAGATTCAATTCGGGAAAAGAGGAAATGGTAATTTGCAAAAATTGAAAAGAGAAAAAGTTATATATGTTCTTGTTTAGTGTAAAGAGATAAGAAATTTTTATTTTTTTCTATTTAGTTTCATTTTATTAATTTTCATTGATTTGTCTAATTTTTTTTCTTTTTTTCTTTTTTAAGACATTTCGATTTCATATGAAGCGAGGAGATCTTATTCTAATTGTTGTTGTTGAGCTGAGAAAATATATTGAAAGAAAAAGAAAGAATGCAAAAAGTAGATATACTCAACAAGATGCATAGTCTAATGAGACTATTATGAAATATTTACTCACGGGTGAGGCAAGCTCTTTTATTCTAGTTCATGATTTCTCTTGGCTATATGGTTCATCCAGAAGCAAAGATCGAGCTTCAAAACATAATGAATGGCTTTATCAATACTCAAATGTATAACTCTCAATGAATTTCAATTGGCTTATATTCATCACTTGTATGAATATTTGGGTTAAATAGAAAGAGCCATTTCTTTGTTTTTTTAGTTTAGCTAATAAAAATTACGAGCATTTTTAATTGTTTCATTTATGTTTTCTCAATATTTTGGGTTATGTCTTGAACTTGATTTACTAGTAATGATGGGTTGTTTCTATCTATTGGTAATGATCAAGGTTTATATTTGATTGAATTGAACTAAGGTGTTTCCAGTGATATGGTTTGTGTTCTTTTACCGTTAATGGCTATAAATCAATAATGAATTTTTACCTATTTACACATATGGTAATTAAAAGTTTGAAAATTGTAAACCTATCAATGTTACATAAGGATTTTAGACAAGTTAGACCGACGAGTTTGGATGTCTAAGTCTTGCTTTTATCTTTTCACTTGTGTGCTCGGGGGACATATCAAGAGGTTTTATAACGAAAAAAAATCATGTAACGTGGAGAAAAACTAGCAAGAACTCGATAACAAGTAAAAATTAGGTTTAGATTATTGGTGTACAAATTGAAGATATTCTTACCAAATCACCTTAATCCGGGAAAGTTATCACCAACTCTTTAAATCCTTGATTGATAATTAATGCTAACATACAATTTCGGTTTAGAAAAAAAAAAAAGAAGTAAAATTTTTTTGGCTACAACGAACTGAAAAATAAATAGAAAAAATAATTTCTAAATTTTTATTATTTTTTTACCATATGGCAATTTAATCGACATGGCATTATACCCGTAACTATTTTTTCCACTCGTCATGTTTATTTGATAAATTGACCATAAGCCATTAGAGGAACCACATTAATTGAGTTTACGGTATATGGGGATGCAATAAAAAAAAAAAGAGTTGGAAGGCAATATTAAAAAAATGTCAAGAATAGAAGAACGCTTCATGCCAGTAATCCTTATATACTATTGAAAAGTTAGAAAAAAGATTTTAGGGATTTATCTAGTCAATTTTCTATTTTAGTTTTATTCCTAGAATTAGTCTATTATTTCTAGATTTCCTAGAATTGTGTTTTCTATATTTGGGAACATATCACCCCATATATTGTATAGCTCTTATTGTATAGAACAAGACAAAACATATTATATACAAAAATTTTTTTGTTTTTATGGTATCAAAGTCGAGTTTTCCTACTAGCATTAACCATTTGCATGGATCGATGCTTTTCTTTGGCACTCTCTTTGTTTGTTCACTATTATGCACCCAATGGCTGATTCAGTTTCATCTATTGTTGATGTCTCTACACCTCAAATTCAAAACATTAATTCTTTTCCAAACTCTAAAATCACCCACTCATTATAGATAACCCAACATAAACTAAACGAGATCTAATTTTTCATGAATTTTTTCAATCTGTTTTACTTGTGAAGAGAGGAAAAGGGAAGAATGGGCATCTTACCGATGAGATTGTTACACCGGTAAGTACGGACCTTAATTACAAGACATGGAAGGCCTAGAATTTTATTGTGATGGCTTGGTTGATTAACTCCATGTATCTAAAAATTGGTCGAACATACTCGTTCTACAAAACTACTTATGAAATTTGGCAAGCGAGTTCGGGAGATGTATTCGATTTCGAAAACACATCTCAATGTTTAGAAATTAGATTCACAATTTGCAATGCTCATTAAGGGGCAAGGTTACTAACTGAGTGCTATAATATTTTAAATGAATTGTGGTAAGAAATGGATCTTTTTTATATAGTGGCATGGGTCGGTCCATATGATAGGGCGTTATACAACAAAATGCTCGAAAAGAATTGGATGTTTGATTTTCTCCATGGATTGAACAAGGAATTAGATGAAGTTAAATGGAGGATATTTGGTACTAAGAATCTTTCATTTATTCGAGAGGCATTCGCAGAGGTTAAACATGAAGAGAGTCATAAGAGAGTTATGCTCCACAATTCCTCTAGTTCATATGCGAGAAAACACTCAACAAGGCTCTACTTTGGTAGCAAATGAGCTACTTTGCATCATAACTATAACCTAAGATAAAAAGATAGTAAGTTATGTTATGACCACTACAATAAGCCCTATTATACTAAGGAAAACCTATTAGGATCTTCATGGGAAACTAGAAAAGTTGCAACCTCGGAGTTAGAAAAAACCAACCTATATTGTAGAATCCGCCACGAAAACACCAACAACCCCTTCATCTTCTATGCCTTTCATAATAGAACGGACAAAAATTTTGAAGACCTTACTATAGTCATCTCGAACAACGAAACGAATCAATTTCTCGTCATGGCAACTTTTACAAAACAAGGTAATATCTAGTTTTCTCTTTTATCTAAAAGTGATTATTGTGAGGTATGAATTGTTGAAGCTGGTGCCTTGAAACATATAATTGGTTCTTCCACTTTTTTAGTTGGCTATAAACCATATAATGGTGACATGACAATCATGGTGGTAGATGAAACATCCTATCCTATTGTTGGTTTGGGTAAAGTTGCATATAGTGATATTAAAGTTGAATTCAATCCTCTATATGCCTAATTTATGATAGAATCTCCTTTTGAATTAGTAACTTAACTAAAGATCTAAATTGCGGTAAATTTTATTTTACGTATTATGAATTTTAAGAGCTATCTTCGGGGAAGATGATTGACAATGTTAAGGAACGAAATGACCTTTATTACTTTACCGGCTCTCTATCTAGAGCCCTATCTATTAAGAAACTTTCCATGTCTAGTATTTCTAATTCTAATGTTATTTTATGGCATAAACGCCATAGCCATCCTAGTTTTGAGTATTTAAAGTACATGTATCTAAAACTATTTTTCAATAAAGATCCCTCTTTTTTCTAATGTCAATGTTGTATCTATGAAAAACAACCATGAAAAGATTATCCCTGCTCATTCCTATCGATCCTCAAAGTCATTTTATCTCATACATATTGATATTTGAGGACTAGCTCGATCTTTAAGTATCACAAGATTAAGATGGTTTATTACATTTATCGATGATTGCACTCGTGTATCGTTAGGTCTATCTTTTGAAAAAAAAATCTAAAGTAGTGTTCATTTTCAAACGAGTTTCACAAACTTATACAAAATCTTTTTCACTCATCTATTCGAATTCTCCATACTAATAATGGAAATGAATGCTTCACACATGAACTAAAAGATTATCTTATTGTGAATGGTATTTTTCATCAAAGCTCAAATGTTTATACCCCCAACAGAATGGAATTACGGAATGAAAAAATCACCTCCTTTTTGAAGTAGCTCATGCACTTATATTCACTAATCATGTGCCATAATTTTTATTTTTATTTTTTTGGAGAAGTTTGTGCTCACTGTTGCCTATCTAATTAATAAGCTTCCTTTTAAAAACCCTTAAATTTAGTACTCCTCTATTCTATTTACAAAAATTGTTCCCTCACATATCCGTCCTTAATTCGCTCCCTCCTAAAGTCTTTGGTTGTATTGTCTATGCCCAAAACACAAGTCCAAGTTCGTGAAAAACGAGACCCTAAGGCAATTAGATGTCTCTTTCTTGGCTACTCTCGACACAAAATGGATATAAATGTTACTATCTTTTTTTTAAATGCTTCTTAGTCTCCTATGATGTAACATTCCTTGAACATCAAAGCTACTACACCAATGATTCTTTTTAGGGGGAGAAATCTAACGAAGAAAATCATTAGAATCTTTCTATTTCTCTAATTCCTAAACCCATATCCCAATCCGAACCCACTTAAGAAATAGGTCAAGAGGGAGAAACAGATCACCCATCTCAAGTTTAGGGTGAACTTCGTGTTTACTCAAGGAGACCACAAGTTCTTCTCCAAAACCATTCATCATAACCGGAGGCTACTCCTTCTATAGAAGTTCCACCAAACAAAGGTACTATTACAATTAATGATCTTAATGTTCCTATTACTATCAAAAAGAGAGTAAGATCATGTACTAAGCATCCAATTTCAAACTATCTCTCATATTGCAAGTTGTCATAGAATTATAAGGCATGTATTTCATAAATTAATAGTGCGAGAGGTCCCCACGACCATCCATGGTGCCCTAAGGAACCTAAGATGGATAAGCGTCATAATGGAGGAAATGAAGGCATTTGAAGATAATAAAACATGAGAGTTAGTCAATCTTTCCGAAGGGAAAAAAATGATTGGATGTAAGTAGATTTTCACCATCAAGTTTGAGTCAAATGGATGGATTGAAAGATATAAAGCGAGGTTAGTCACTCAAGGTTACACACAAACCTATGACATCAACTATGAAGAAACATTTTCTCCTATAGCAAAATTAAACTCTATTTAAGTTTTGCTATCTCTCACAACTAATTTGGATCGAGAATTACACTAGATAGATGTCAAGAATGCCTTTCCGAATGGTAGTACGTAAGAAGAAGTGTACATTAAATTACCTCCTAGATTTTAAGGAGATAAGAAGCTTAGTATTATGTGCAAGTTCAAGAAATCCCTCTATAGTTTGAAACATCTTTTCGAGTTTAGTTCACTCGATTTTAGAGCTACTTATGATATAGTTTGGCCATAAGCAAGGACAAACTGATCATACTTTATTTGTGAAGCAGGCATATGATGAAAGGAAGTGGATTCTAATAGTATGTGTTGATGATATGGTGATTATTGGAGATGATATTCAAGAGATTGAAAACTTTAAAGGATGACTACAAGTTAAGTTCAAAGTCAAGCACCTTAGAAAACTACAATGGTTTCTTGGAATGGAAATTGCTAGGAGTAAACAAGGTATCTTTATCTCTCAAAGGAAGTATAGTCTTAATCTCCTCAAGGAAATCAAAAAGCTTGGATGTAAACTTATCGAGACTCCTCTAGAATAATGCTAGAGACATAAGATAAAAGAAAGTTATCCATTAGTAGATCAAGAAAAGTATTAACACTTAGTAGGTAAGTTGATATAATTATCATTCACGAGGCTAGACATTGCCCATAGTGTGAGTGTGTTGTCGACCAATTTATGCACTCTCCTACAAAAAGACATCTTGAAACAAGTAACTCAAATTCTACAATATTTAAAGGGGATACCAAGAAAAGGAATGTTATTTAGGAAGAATAAAATAAGAGATGTTGAAGGATTTATATATTTAGATTACGCTGGTTCAAATGACACCAATCTACTATCGGGTATTGTACTAAACTATAGGGAAATGTGGTAACTTGATAAAGTAAAAAACAAATTGTAGTAGCGAAGTATTTTAGAAGCTGAATACAAAGCAATTACCTAGGGGATCTATGAGTTGATTTGGATAGAAAGGTTACTAAAGGAACTAGAGATTCCTTTACAAAGCTCAATGAAGTTATATAGTGATAGTAAGTCTACTATTGGTATTATTCACAATCCTATTCAACATGATAGAATGAAGCATGTAAGGCTTGATAGAAATTTCATCAAATCAAATGCCGAAAGTGGTTTCTTTAGCTTACACTACATACCTACGAAGGCTGCAAGAGGCGGATGTTCTCATTAAAGCTTTGTAAAAAACAATATCTAAGTCAAATGTAACGAAGTCGGGAATGATTGATATCTTTTCACTAGTTTGAGAGGGAGTGTTGGAAAGTTAGAAGAAAGATTTTAGGGATTTAACTAGTCAATTTTCTATTTCGAGTTTTATTCATAGAATCTTTGATTTCCTAGAATTGTGTTTTCTATATTTGGGAACCTATAACCCCATATATTATATAGCTCCTATTGTATAGAGAAGACATAACATATCATATACAAAAACTTCTTTGTTTTCATATACTAATCACTTTTAATCAATGTCACTTTATTTTGTTTAATTATATTAAAAATTTAATCTCACTCCATATAAATTAGATTCTATAAGAAAATAATCAAGTCAATCCATACAACAATCTAAAGCATAAAATATGGTGGTGTTTTTGGGAGAGGAAAATGTGACGATGTACTGCGAGTCGGCCCACGAGTTTTTGGTCCGTTAAAGAAAGGATTTTTTTTTTCGGTTCCTTTTTTATGGTCTCCACTCCTTTTCTTGAATTTTTAATGATATTAATATCCCTAACTTAATTATTCCTAATCGCTATTAAGAGTGACTTAGCCACTAAGTCGATTAAGCTATCCAAAAATGAGATTATACCTAATTAAATTGATTTAGGATAATCCAAAATTAAATTCATAGTTCTTGTATTTTTTTTCCTCTTTTCTTTTTCTTTTCACTCAATTTTTCTTATCCTTTTTCTTTTCATTATCTCTCTCTCTCTCTCTCTCTCTATCTCGTTTGTAAACTCCTAAAAATCATGGGATTTCTATTAAATACAACACATTTAATTAATTAATTTTTTTTAGAAAAATATATAAAATAAAAAGAGTCTAAAATTGGGTGATAACAATCATTACCAATTATTATATCAATTCATGTTCTTCATTCCATACCCCTTCTTATGTGGGAATCACCTTGGCAAAATTAATACTAAATTTTTTGTTAATCTTTTTTCATTCACTTGAGCTTGTCGTCCGGAACATAATTTTTGAAAATTTTTATATCAAACTACACTCTTCTAAAGTCCGATTAACTACGCTTTTATCTTATTCAATTTATCACAAATATTACCTCTAGCAAAATCCATTTGTATCTTATTGAGTTTTCACCTTTCGCCACCAAAATGATTGTAGAATCTAGTAATTTCCAAGGCATAATTAATAGAAATTAGATTCAAACGTAATTTTGATATATATATCACAACTTTCAAAATCGGTGTACAACATGTACATTTCTTTATATACATAATAACAACTCTTAAAACACTAGCGTAGCTATCATAACTCTCTTTTTTTCTCTATCAAAGTCTCATGCTTTGAGTGCAATAAAGATTTTTTTCCCTAAAAATAGCATGATATGTAGCCATTGAGTTAGCAATCCTTTTAACATAAGAATTTGCAACATTACACTTGCCCTCTCCATATGAAAGCACCAACACATTCCATCTAAAGTTAACATTATAGTGGTGTTCTCATTATTTATTTATTTATTTTTAATTATTCAGTTCTTCATGCTCTTCCTTTCATGCCTTGCAATTTCTCTTGATGTGACTTTTTCTCCCAAAGCGATAACATTTAAAACTGTCATTGGATTGGGATTTGCCTCTGGATTGATTGTGCCTACTAAATTCTCTATTCTTACTCTTCATGTTCTCTATGATAAAAGATTGTGCATCATCCACTACTACTTCTCTTTGTCTTATTTCTTTATTAAAAAAACTATCTTTCACTCTTGATAATGAAAAAACACCATTCAAAGTAGAATTACCAATTGTCACAATCGAAGTCTTGCAACTATCTAACAAGGCTCTAAAAAATAATTGTTCTTATAACTCATCATCTAGCACTATTTTTATAGTTATCAAGTGATTAGTCAAATCCTAAAAGTCACTCGAGTGTTCACCAACATACCTTTTAATTTAGTATCTAAAATCCATAAGCTTCCTAATCAAAGAAGTTTTTTTCATTCCATGTAGTCTTGCTCTTAGACATACTTATCTAATTTTTTCATAGTTTTTGGTCATCTATATTTTGAGATATGTGGTGGAACACGCTATTGTCCATCTACTATCCGATAGCTCTAATAGCTTTTCTCTACTCATTTTCTAAGCATCATTAGTCGTGGCATTGTAACTAATATAATCGGATGAAATAAATCATGGTAATAAAGTAAATTCTTCATTCTCGGCTTCCAAATCAAATAATTCTAAGTCATCGGTCGATTATGGTTTTCAATTTATTTGTTTTACACAATTTACACATATTCTAACTAAAGGTCTAATACCAATGTTGCGAATTTAATCTCACTCCGTATAAATTAGATTTCATGAGAAAATAATCAACCTAATTACACATAATAATCAAGAACCTAAAATAAATTAGAAACAATAGCACAACTACAACAATACTAAATTTACATAAAAATCTCTCTTACTGTAGATGGGAAAACCATGAGACCAACTCCAAATAATTCACTCTAATCAATAAATCAATACAATTACTCAATTTTTTTGATGAACTTAAGAAGTAAAAATATTAACATTAATACAAGTTATCTTTATCACTAAATCTGTCTCACCATAAAAACATAGAATTTAAAAATTTTTATATTTCTAGAAAATTCAATACTTGTGTGAGATCACCAACTTGAACATTACACTTTTTTGTGATTGTAGTATTCAAAAATCAATACTAGATAAAACTCTAATATTTTTTGCATAAAAAATCCTTACTTTTTCCCTATAGAATTTGTCAAAAGAATTAAAAAAAAAAAACCCTTATTTTCTCTCTCTCTCTCTCTCTCCAAATGCTCTCTTGGCAACCATACTAAAAGAAAGATAAAAACTTTATATGTGTCTCAACTAAACTGCAAATAAATAAATAAATAAAATAAAAATTTTCATTTTTAGTTTCATTATAGCTCCTTTTCTATTTAATTTCTTTTCCACTCAATCTTTTTGTCTAAATTACTTTTTCATAAGTTATGCTAAAATCACTCATGGGTTGAACTTTAAGCATACACCCAACAAATTGTTAATAAAATTTTCAACGTCGAAATTCATAAATATTAGTTGATTTAATTTAGTACTCTTATTCTAATATTAATTTATGAAAATAGATTTTAATCAAGCACATGCGAAGACTAAAGATTAAGGGTTTTAATTTTCAATTTCCATTAAAACGATTTTCAATAACACCAAATTATATGTAGATTTTTTTTTTTTTTTTTTTTGGCTTTACAGATACTCAATGATTTTTGGCGACAACTATACAATGAAGATATAGAGTCTACTTCTATCTTTAAATTCTATCATTTTTTATATTTAAACCTAAAACTTTTTAAGGTAAAAATCCTACGATGCTCCCTTGGAGACATCTAGCTAGAAGTAAATTATTTTTGCCACTTTCTCCAATTTGTTTTTCAAATTATGTTTTTACACAAACAACTGGCTTAAAAAAATAAAAATAAAAAAAAGCAACTGCTTATCTACTGGAAGAAATTTGTACACTTGCACTACAGCCATTGGATCTTGTTAATTAAATCATTTCCGACGGCAGTATGGTATGAAGTATGTTTCTCTCATTTCTCTCAAACCAAGATAACTTGTCGACCTTGTGTTTATATATCCCTAGATAGAACCGACCTTGTGTTTATCTAGCTTCCAACTCCACTCCGACATCTATCAAGACTCTTTCCTTCTTGTAGAAGATAACACACTTAGAGGTAGAGAGGACATGAGTGATCCAAACAAGCAACCACCCAACAACGGCCATGGTCATGGCCAGCCCTCCACATCCTTTGCTAATCTTCCACCTCCACGGTGGCCAATCAAGAAGAAGATTATATTGGAAGCATTCCACTTCTCTTCAGCAAACTCCTCATCATCCGAGAAAACAGAGAAAGCTTTTTAATCATGTGAAGAAATTAGAGGGGTATTTTTCTTATGTGATTATAATCCTTATGTTGTCATATATATGTAAATATATCCTGAGTTAATTTGGGTTTTATATATCAGAAAGGTAAAATGGGCTATCCTAATTTCCACTTTTTGTAAATATCACCCTTCATCATGAATCCACTTTATGCATATATTGATTTTTTTTGCTTTCTATTAGATATATTATTTCTGAATTTATGCCTTTCCTTACTCTAGTAATTAATTATTTCTCTTTAAGGGCAAGCAATTTGTGGCATATTGCCCTTCTACCCAAAGTAATAATAATAATCTTTTAAAATAATGGTGCTATGTGAGCCAATGGTATTGTACCTGATCATTTCCTCTTAATTACTTTAAGGAACAAGCTCTGATTCGTTGAGTTTTGATAATCTTCTGAAATAATGGTGCACGACAATTGATACTGGCTGTCCACCTATTATTTTCAGCTACGATCCGATTGATTAGCGGTGATAAATAACAATGAAGAGTGGCGATAGTGGTGGCGGAGGCGGAGGCAGAGGAGAGGTGATGGTCAAAGGGTAGGTAAGCTTTCTTGTTAGGAGGGTGATTGACGATTATAAAAAAAATTAAGACAGCGAAAATTATATTATAACCATCCAGTCTCTACAAGTCAAGAATTACAAATTATTACAAAAGGTTGAAATACAATCTGTGGCCATATCGCTGCCCTTCTTAAGTTTGAGGTTCCGGCCTTTCATATACTGCTAGTTATCTTTTTCCTTTTCTTATTTTATTTTTTATGTTTTTTTAAGCAAGACTAAATTCACACTTTCATTTCCCCTTAAAACAAGTCGTAATTCATCTAACATTAAGGAATTCAATCCCAACCAACATAGGAACTCTGTATCAATAAATTGTAATTTAACTGGTATTAATGTTTCTTTTTTCTTTAAAATGCCATCACAAGTTCGAATCTATTCTTTCTCATAAAAAAATAAAAATAAATAAACCTGCCTAAAGTACTGGAAGTTACTCGACCATTTGAAAGGGTCCATAATTTTCGACCAAAATTTTGAAGTTCTTTGAGTGGGCCGCATTTCATATATGGCTACGCCATCTCAGTCAAATATATTCCCAGGCACGATGACTTTCTCACGCTTTATTGAAAATGGGGTCAATGGTTGCAGGATTCGTTTTAATCGTGTTTATTTTACTCCGTTTCATCTTAGATTAATCTCTCTGTTAACTTTTTAGGCTAACGATATTATATCGCATTGTTAATCCCGTATGGTTATGACATGTATCCAATTTTTTTTTAGCAAATCTAAGTAAATGCTTTTTAGAAAATTAAGAAAAGAAACTGAAAAAAAAAGCTCCATATTGTTAACAGTTAATTTTTATCCCTATCTAATTTTTAAATTTGTGAAAAAAAAAGAAAAAAAAAGAAAGAAAAAAGGGATAGAATTATTCAAAAAAAAGTAATTTGGGGGTTCAATTAAAAAATATGAAATGTTGGGATCAAAGAAAACCAAATTGAGAGTGCAATTAAAAGGATTAAAACTTAAAATTTTATTTGAAAAAACGAAGGGTGCTATTGAGAAAAAAATCAAACAAATCAATACCGAAATTGAAAATTGAGAGAAACCAATTACCAAAGTTAGTGTTTACTCAAACTCCTAATTTTTCGATATAAATACCCAACACTTTCAGCCATTTAGACCGGACGTGGATCCCAAAAAAACAAAAAAACCTAAAAAACAAAAATTCAAGCTAAACATCTCTTAAGGAGAAACCATTAGACACGAATAGCTTACCCATTACTCACTAGACCCGTCGACACTTCTCTTCCCAAATCGATCACCTTTTAGCCAATATCTCCTCCAACCACCACCACCGGTCGATAGTCCACACCTAGATCCATCATTTTCGATCGAGTTAGAGAAGGAGGAGATGCCGAAGCGAGGAGAAATCTAGGATAGAGCCACGGCGACTCGATTTGTTTAGTAACCCGATCGAAATCTCTTATTTCCAGCTTAAACCACTCGTTTACCACCGCCAAGGAAGTGCTTTCCTCTTAAAGTCACGGTTCAATATCATTGGAAAATGGCAAATCGAGACCAAACCCATTTCTTAACCCGTTCGTGAAGACCTAGTCAAATTGGTCGATCAAGGCCAAATCGGACCTTCTAACCACCATAGAAACACTCATCATAGCCTCTCGAGTTGATTGATATCCTCAAAACCCCTAATCTCACTAGAATTTTCATCGAGAAGAGGGGGAGAAATGACTAAAACTTTAAGGTCGTCGATCTCTCTCATCCGTTAACAACGAATAGTAACTTCCATCGTACAAAAGTTGGTGACAACCTCTTCCATAGCACGAGCTAGTCCATGTGCTTGAAAGACCATCAAACAGTGATCAAGCAATCAACAATGACTATTAGGCTTCTAGGGGTAGTTTGGTAATTTTATAATGTAAGGGTATTTTGGTAATTTTATGTATAAGGGCATTTTGGTCATTTCAAAAATGACTAGGGGCATTTCAATAACTATACAATAGCCTTTTAAACACTCACGTATAGCTACTTTCTTTTTATCAACTTATTGAAATAATTAATCTTCATCGAGATTGAAGGAAGTAAAATTGATTCAAAAGAGGAACTTGTAACATTCTCATGATGTTTGGGTAACTTTTGAACTTATCTAAATTGTTTAAAATAATGAATGAGAATGATGAAAATGTTATGTTGTGGATGATTGAGTTATCAAATGCTTTATAATCATGCTTGAGATATTTACTCGCTTATCTGTTTGTTTGAAATGAAGTCGTTAGTGACTTTTTACCTATATGGATGAAACCGTCAATGACTTCGAATTAATTTACCTACTTTTTATTCATTGAAATGAAGCTATCGGTGGCTTTCAATTTATGTTGGCAAAGGCACTAATGGCAAAGGCACTAATGGCCCTCAAACTAGTTTTATTTAATTTCTACTTGTCAAAATAAAGTCGTTAGTGGCTTCCCGTTTATGTGACGAAGTTCGTAAGTGTTTTCGAAGTTATTTTACATATTTTCTACTCATCAAGAAGAGGTCACTATTGACTTTTTACCTATGTGAATGAAGCTTTAGTGGCTCCTGAATTAGTTTTATTTAATTTATGATTGTTGAAATAAAATTATTGGTGGCTTCCCACTTATATGTAGAACCTCGGTGGTTTTGAAGTTATTTTACATGCTTTATACTTGTTTGAAATAAAGTCATTGATGACTTCTCACTTATGTGATGAAGTCGCCAATGGCTTTCAAACCGATTATCTACTTTTGCTCGAGCAAAATGAAGTTATCGATGACTTTTCACTTATGTGACAAAGTTGTCGATAGCTTTCTAAATTCATGATCCGAAGTTGGTCGCGGCTTCTCACTTATGTGAGTGAAGTTTTTGATGATCTCCTGTTCATTTCAATAAAGGCTATCAATCTTTAGAAAGTCACTTACTTATTGGTATAGGTGTATGTTCACTAAAGATTAGCTAAAATTCTAATCTTCCCTACCTTTATCCTTTCGAGTATGGGTACCGGCCTTGGACCATCCCAAATCCCAAATTACTCTATCATTCTATCCCAACTTAATAAATTCATTCAAATAGACATAGAAACTTAACATAGTAAAATCGGACTTTTATTTTCACATACAAACAATGCAACTTACCTCACATAAGACGAGATGTCGATAATGTTATATCTTTCTCATATGTAACCAATTTCTTACCTAGATATCTATGTAGACCAGTATGTTTAGGGTTTCTTAGCTCTCTCCGATTAGCTAGGTGGTGACTTCTATTCCTACGCCTCCTCGCAAGCCTCCATCGATAAAATTGGAGACACTATGGAATAATGACATGCTAGGGTCAAGCTTCGAATGTTTGTGTTATTGAACCTCTAGTTTTTTGTTATACTTCTATGTTTATATATTTAGAGTGAATAATTGACCTTTAATTATTTGTTTGTATTTGTTTGGTTATGGATATATATGGTGTTTTGCTTTGTATATTTTATTTGTTTAATTTTTTATCCTTAATTTAATTTTTAGAATAGATATAGGGTCATCCCCTCACACACAACACTACATATATTATTTATTACACATAATTACTTTTAGACCTAGGGAGGAATTACCGATGCTCCGATGGGTTTCTTCTTAAATAACATTCATAAAACCTCAAATCTTTTAGAAATATACCACTCGTCATAGTAGGTAACTAATGGTTTCTATAGTTACCACCCCCACACTTGGTTAGACTCGGTTTTCTAGAGCCAAAAAAGGCCTTGTTTGAGAGTTAGATAGATCCTATCCAATCTTGTAATGATTAGAACCGGACCATAGGATCATTCTTCTTGTATAAATTCACTAGGCAAGTTTGATATATTAAAACCTTGATAAAAAAAATTTAGTCTTAAACATTTTTGGATGGGTGACAAAAGGATTCAAGTTCAAATTTATGTAATTCTAATATATCAAAGAAATTTCATAGCTCGATAAGACTATATCAAAGGTCACTAATGAAATTTAAGTTCATCTTTAGGCCAACTTGAGTTAATATAAAAAGATCGAAGAATCAATGATTGAATTCTATTATCATCCCTATATGAAAGCTACTCTATATGCGATCTCGAGTGTCTTTATTTATATCGAATTATCATTTATGTTATTATGTTTTGTTATTTTTTCTATTTAAGCAGAGAAGCATAAGTCATCCCGTTAAAACAACATTTCTCCCCAAGAGTTGACAACTTAAGCCAAAGTAAAAATAAAAAATGAAGAAAGGGTTTAACTTGTGCAAAACCATTAGAAGGAGTTAAGTGCTTTGAAAGCAAAAGTATCAAGGTTAGCCGCTTTACTTGAGTAAAGTCTACAAACCGGCGTATCCGTTGAGTCGCCTCCTAATCTTAAAATAGGTTAGTCATTTGCTATCCCCGAAGTATTCACCACTATACCGATACTTACTACTTAAGTGGTGATTCCTATACCACTTTTCTTCACTCTTCATTTAGAAGTTATTAGCATTGTGAATTTAACCGACCATATTACACCTAAGGGCATGTATGAGCTAATTTTTCCTAAAGTCTCTAATCCAATGCTATGACGACCATATACCTTACAAACTCAACCAGCTCCAAAGATTGATTTAGCTATTGGTGAAAAGATAAAAGGAAAAATGATCTCTAAATATTAAATTGAGAAGCTTAATGCCATAAAGGAACATCTCAAAGCTATTAACGACATGGACATGTATGATCCTCTTTTAACGATAGACGAGATACTTGGTTTCAATGTTATGATTCTTTAGAAGTTCAAAGAACTTGAATTCTTCAAATACACTCGGGATTCAATATCCTAGAACTCATATTAGGATTTAATTAAACATGACCAAAGTTGCTTATGATGAAAGGCTTAAGATTCATTTTTTTCTTGAAAGCCCCGATAGAGCCACTCTAAATTGGTTTATCTATCTTGAACAAAAAAAAACTTATGAAATTAAGGGATCTAGTTGAAGTATTTATGAAGTAGTATAAGTTCAATATGGAGGTAACCCCCGATAGGTCGAGCTTGTAATCTATGAAAACAAAACTTGAAAGAATCTATGGGAGAATATACCCAACGAATGGTATGAACTTGTTTTTCGAGTTCACTCGCCTCTACTTGAGAAAGAGCTAGTTACTCTTTTGTAAATACTTTCAAAGTATCCTACTATAATTAATTGTTGAATAATGGATCGAAAATGTTTTTTGAGATAGTTTCTATGGTTGATTGAATTGAGCAAGCAATTAAAGCTAGATGAATAGCCGATCTTTCTAAATTTAGGTAAAAAAAAAAAAGAACAACTTTGGTAAAAAAAATGACACCAATATTTATTAGATTAGGAAAGCTACTTTCAATCCAAACATTCATTTGAATCATTCATGTTTGTCATAGATTTTTCCTCAAAATTTTCAAGCCAAAGGTCCTCCTCAAATCAACCATCAATAGAGACAATTCAATCAAGACAACTAACAAATGAAGGTCATAGAAAATATAACAAAATATGGTCATCTCTCCTAATTTCTCTTGAAAACTTATTCCAACATCTTATGGCTACCGATCAAGTAAGTCATGTGATGACCATTCCATGGAAACCTCCATTTCCTAAGTGGTATAATCGTAATGAATTTTGTGAGTATCATGATGGCATAATTGGTCATAATATCGAAGATTGTATAGGCTTCAAAAAACATGTTCGCTTATTGATTGACCAATGCTTGATTTCATTAAAGATACTCGGGCACTTTAAATGTAAACGAGTAATCCTCTTTCCAACCATGTTGTTACCAATAAAGTGAATATATTATCATTATATGGCATTAGCTATGATAAGAAAATAGTTTTGAAAATTTTCATATCCTATTTGTTTGATATGTTATCTACCGTAAGTGTTAACAAGAAACCAACCGAGTCCTAAACTTCTATTCATGATAAGTACTTTTACAAGTTTTACAAAGAGAGTGGATATGATATTGATGATTTTCATGAATTTCATTAAGAGGTACAAACCATGCTAGCTGCGAACATCTTGAGGACAAAAACAAAGGAAAAAAATTCCTTATATGTTATTGATATATGCGTTAATGATCTTTTTTGAGTCAACCATCTCATACTATGGTAGTGAACACTCTACAAGCAAAAAAGGTAAATGCTAAGAACGAAGTCATACAACATGGGTAAGTATTTAATAGTTCGAAATAATGATGCTTCCTATTGACCAACTTGTTCATAAATTAATAAAAAGGAAAAGTTGGATGACTGGTTTGATGAAAAAGTTCCTTTTGTTTTCAAGGCTAAGTAATTTTCTTATTGTATTTATCTATGTCTTTCTCGCACTTACAGTTCATGAATGCATTTGTGACCTTTTTTTTCTATTTTTTTTATTCCTACTTTCATTATATCTTTAGGATATTCAATATAACCATATCTTGAAAACAAAAACATCAAATGATTGTGCTAAAAAAGAGGTCATCCAAACTCTTATTATAATGTGTATGAGAATGAATACGTGAAGAATGCATGGAGTTTGTTAGAGAAGCATGAACATGTCTTGATTTTGTGAATATAATCTTATTTTATGTTAAATTTTCAAATTTGAATTACAAAAGTATTGTGATTTTCATAGATTGAGTTGTTTCTTTGAAAAGAAAAATCCTTATTATCTTGGCATAATTTTAATACCAATTTGAAATTTAAAGATGTTTATTTAAAAGTATTATTTTTATTTTATATCATCTAAATCAAAATGAATAAAATGAAAAACATTCAAAATCTTTTAATATTGATCAACTTTCAAAATATATTATGCAAATACTAAGGGGTAGTCTTTCTTTTTTAAACAAAAAAAGAGTGATTTCATGTCTTAAATGATGATGAGTGGTACGTATTAGGGTTATGGTCTCACCTTATCTATCACTTTTTCTCTATAAGTCAATCATAGTTTTTAAATAAAACTAAAACTTATCAGCTCGAACGAAATCATATTTAAGATGAAGAGAGGTCATTTTTGGTATAATTTTCCATAAAAACAAAATTTATCTCTTGTCATCCAACTTTGAGCCTAGGATCACTCCTCACATTAGGATCAATTTTCAAGTTCATGAATAATCGAAGATATTCTTCTAGAAAAACATATGAGAAATGATGATGATTTTCAAAAATATTTATCGAGAAAACCCTTGGAACGACCTTGGAAGAGAAGGGAATAAAAAAAAGAAGTGAAAATGAAAACAAAAGTGAAAGCATTAAGAAAAAAAAGTATTTTTTAGAGTGATCTTTCTCATAATTTAAGTTAAAAAGGGTTAGAAATCCAAAAAACAAATATTGATATGAGTGAATATGAAAAAGAGTCGAGATTAGAAAATGAAATTAATCATAAAAGTGACAAAGTCAAGACAATATACATAAAGTGCCTTGATGAACAATTAAGTGATCTTAATTCTTTACACTCTAAAACACTCTTTGAGCCTTTTATAACCTTTTATTCATAAGTTGAAGCCTTAGCCATTATCACATGCTATGAAAGTCCTTTCTAATCAAAGATGACTTATTCATGTTGATGATTTCTAACTTCAAATGAGAAGAAAAAAATATTTTTGAATAAAGCTTGATTTATTTATGCATTAAAAAGCATAATTTAAGACCTTGAATCATGAATTTTCATCAAGTAACTAGAAGCAAGAAAGAAATTAATTGAGTCTTTCTAGGTAAGATTGTCCATTTGAGCTAAACTTCTTTCAAAAACACTTTTAGTTCCTATTGCATCTATTCTAATATCATATCTTCTACTTTTACATTCGAGGGGAGTAAGAAGAGAAGAGAAATTTATCAAAATAATAGAGAATGTAAGACACGTAAGCCCTATTTAACCAAAAATTTACAAGCATATATTTTCAAAAACTAGGTCGACTCATCCATACCGTTCACTCATGATTCAATCATATTGATACATAATATATAAGAAAATGAAACAAATTTTATTTTGATCATAATTATAAATCCATGATTTTGGTCACTTTATAAAACATTAAAATTTTTTAAATTTTAATTTTTTAGACTTTATGGGCCTATGAGGCTTATAGGTTACCATGCCCTAGATGGCTAATGCATAGCATTGGCCATTACCTATTACTAGTCTAGCTCACTCATGCGTCCCTAGCTCGGCACTTGCCATCGGCCGAGCCTAAGCACTAGCCTTGGTTGGCCGGTTGGCAGGTGCCCGACATTAGCCTAGTGTCAACAAGCTTGACACGCTCAAGTAGCTCGGCCTCGGGCATGCCTACCTTAGCTCATGCCTTGCCCGGCCTTGCCATAGGCCTAGCATGTATGAGGTGCACCTAGCTCGTCACTTGCCTAGCACGCATGAGCACCAACGTCCAACATTTGTGTATGCCCACCATTTTCTTAGCCCAAAATTAGTTTTAAATATTTATAAAATACCAAAAATCTCATATTTATAATTAGAAAGTGATAATTCATACAATCAATCATAATTAATAAAATATATAATTAAAATTCAATGAAGGCTTTGATACCAATTGAAGGATCATGCATCCTATAAAGGTGTAAAATAAAACAAAAAAAAATCTTCCATTTAGGGTTCCTAAGATCACGTCGTTGAATCAACTAATCATACATTAATATGAATATTAATATAGGAGAAAGATTACCTCTTGTATCATAGAAAATAATTAAGCGTAAAGGAAACTATCCAAATATGTAGCTTTTATTAATTATCCACATAGCTTAAACACCCATAAAAGAAGCTACAAAAATCATGGATTGCTAGTTCCAATCTTCTATATAGTTGATTTTCTTTCTAGAGAAATCGGTTAGGGTTTTTTACGATAACCCTGAGAGAGAGGCATATGTGGCAATTCAAGTTTTTTTAGGAAAAAATGTTTTTCACTTTTTTATTTCGGTTGTCATGTGCGTGTGTTAGAACTCTCTTGCGGACTCTCTCTCCTTTATTTATATAAGGGGGCATCTTTTTCCTCCAAGGACAAGGAATTACAACAAATGTGGCCTTGTTTGATTTTATTCTTGTAAACCATGAGTCTTATCCAATAGTGCTTAATTTTATCTTTCCACCAAAATATCTTGAAGGCTTTTAAATTAAATCTATTGGCTCAAACTCTTTTGACATAATTAATTATCAATTAATTTAGACCATCCAAATAAATTGGGTCAAGTATTTTAGTGGAGCCCACATTAAGAAATAATTTCTCAAATTACCCTTAAACCTAAATTAGAAAACTAATTTTCTTTTTAGGTAATCGACTTTCAAATTTGGGATCGACTTCCAAATTAAGAAACTAATTTCTAGAATAAAAAATTTTTAATTTTATGAAATTTTTTCCAAAACTGGAAAATTTCCATTTTCGAAAAGCTTTTTCAAAATAGGAAACTTTTAAAAACCGAAAACCTTTACCAAAATATTTGTTTCTTTTTTATTATGTGAATGTTTAAATTTATGCGTATCACTTAATGGACTCTTATATATGTTAGTAATGTATCAAGAATAAAAGACATTTCTTTTATCTCTTGATATATAAATCAAGATTGGCCTTTAACAAGGTATCATAACTACTCATTTCTCTAGAAGGATTAATTAATCCGTAGTTACCTTTCACGAGCATGGTTATCATATAATTTAGTCCTCATCTCAATTTATCATAGTGAGATCTCGAACTTAGTTTATAGTTTGTTTGACTATGATCACACAAGTTTTTTTTTTATTTCCAAATATCTTAACTCTAGAGTAAACCAACTATGTTATATTGGTATACTCCCATTGTGGTCACGAGATTCCATGAGAAGACATTAATTGAAGTACAATATGATAACTCATTTAGTACATAAGGAATGACATGTCCTATCTCAATCATCCGCCTATCTCCATTAGATTCCTAGTGTATCCAACAAATTGCCTATATGTAGCTCTTAATCGAGCCCATCAAAACAAGTGTCAAAGTATATAAATCCCGTAATGAGATAATTGTGATAACTTCAATTTAAATGAACAGATATGTGCCCATCTTATATGAGATTCCCATATACTAAACCAATTGAGTACTCATGAAAAGTCATGTCCAAGTGATATATTCTCTAACTTTAATCACCTAAGTGCTTGGTTTGACATCATCATGTCAATAGGTGTGAGATCTTCTACTCGTTATCTTATATTATAAGCATAGCACTCACAAGTCTTACCACATATAGTCAATATCCATTCTTGATAATACTATGACTTGGGATATTTAATTATATCATTTAAATACATCAATGTTAATCTCATATTAATTAATCAATAATTAATACAATGCATATCATATGGACTTCTATCTAATTCCATCAAATTGTAAACAACAAAATTTAATAGAAAGACTTCTTTTATTAATAAATAAAAATACAACATTACAATAAATTAAACTATTTAAATAAGGTTGGATCTTAGGCACCTATACTAACGAGTGTCACCAACATTTTTCTCAAGCCAATGCATTATCTTAAACTAAGACTTTTTAAGTGAAACAAATATTGTATCATATATATTATATTTAGGTACTCGCGATGAGTTTTACAACTTAACGACCTTGTGCTTAATCTTGACTTCTATGAGTGTTCTAGAAAATTAGCCATATTCTCATAAAAAGCGGCCCCACTTCCTCACTCATATAGGTGTGTCTATCAAGGATGCTTCCATAACTCTAACATTCCATTCAATAAGAACTATATACAATATTAAAAGTTTCACTTAAAGAAACTTAACCTATTTTTCATTATGAGATTCATGCACTTTCATCATAGGAATAGAAAAATAAGTTAGTACATGATAATAAATTACTCTTATGATTCATTTTTTCATTTAAATCTAGATCTTAATACCTCAAATCAACTAGGTAGGGTATCATTATAGGTAGTTTATTCATCTTTGGGCTTTAGACGATCTCTCTTAATGCAATCCAGATCTTATCTTTGGCCAAAGATTTTGTAAAAGGTTCAGCTAAATTATCTTTTGTGTTGATATAATCAATATTTATGGCATTTTTTTTTATATATGGCTCACAATATTATGTTTTCTTTTAATAGATATGGATTTTTTGTTATAATTTCTATCAGTGCATAGTTTCAAAAGTAATTGTGCTATTGTAATGAATTAAGATAGGCGGTACAAGTTTTTCCCACATTGGAATTTCATATAAAAGATCATGTAACTAACCTACTTCATCACTAGTTGAGGCTAGAGCTATCAATTCAGCCTCCATACTAGATTTCATAATTATTGACTACGTTTTAGATTTTTAATATATTTCTCCTTTACTTAAAGTGAAAACAGAGTTAGTGGTAGACAATGAATAACAAAATAAGGTGTTCCAATCAACATCATTGTACCCTTCAAGTACAATGTGATACTTTTGATATAATAGACCATAATCCATCGTACCTTTCAATTATCACATTAAACAAGTTATTACGTTCCAATGTTAACCATTGGGTTTGCTAGTAAATCTTGCTAATACACCAACAATATAAGCAATATCAATATCATGTCTTGTAGAGTATGTAGCATACCTCGGACTTCTAATAATACTAGCGAGACCTTTTTTAGAGCAAATGTCATTATCATTTTTTGTAGGGAACAAATGCACAATAGTATCAAAAGTAGTTCCCATAGGTCCGCTATCTAAAAAATCATATTTTTTTTTAATCTTTTCAATGCAATGAGATTGATCAATAAATATTCCACTTGAAACTCTAGAGACTTTCATGCCAAGAATCATATTTGCTTCACCTAAATCTTTCATATCAAAATTATTTTAGAGCAATAATTCAATATTATTAATAATGTTCATGTTTAAACCAAAAATTAAGAGATTGTCTACATATAAGCATATAATCACATGGACATTCTTAAAGGATTTATAATATATGCACTTGTCACTTTCATTTTCTTCAAAACCATTATTAAGTAAACAAGCATCAAATTTTTCATGCCATTGTTTAGGTGCTTGTTTTAAATCATATAAAGATTTTTGTAACTTGCATTATTTTCATCACTTTGTGCTATAAAACCTTCAAGTTGAACCATATATAAACCCTTGTAAAATTTCTACTCAAAAGTCAACCAAAATATTTCCAATAAATTTTAGGCACTTCTAATTAGTGGAGAGAACCTTAATTTCAAGTGGAAAACCAAAAATTTTCAAGGAAAATTTTAAAGGTCAAATCCGAAATTAGGAGGAAAAAAGGGAAAAGAAAAATTCTCCAACAACCTACCTATTAAAGTTTATTTGGAGCTCAAACAAGTTAACCTCACCTATATCACAAGCATACTTAAATTCAAGTCAATTTTATGTTTAATTGCTTAATTTTGATTTAATTGCTTAATTGAAGAAAAATTAGGTTTAGGGTTCTTAATGAATCAAATTTGGGAAAAAATAATTTTAAGCTTATAATTCATGTAATTGAGATAGCAATAGGTTTATTAGGCTTGAAATTTAAGTTTAAAACTCAAAAAATCTTAGGGTTTTTCAAGGTACCCTATTCGGCCTAAACCTTTAATTTGGGGTTTTTTATTGCTTCAGTGTAATTGATGTTCTAGCACTTTAATATTACTTAATTAGGTTTGAATTAATGTTTGGAAATGAAAATTTTCACTTTAATTGAAGAAAAAATCAATAAAATTGGAGGAATACATTCAGCCCAAATAGTAACTTTTAGGGTTTGAGTTTCATGTATTTAATTTATGATTTTATGGTTGAGTTATATTGGAATGAACATATTTTGATACGTAGGAATGAAAAATTTGATGAAAATTGAAGAAAATTAGTTATATGGGCTTGGGCCCAATTTTGGCCCATTATGGCCCAATTCGGGTTTAGGTATGAATTTGTACCCTAAATCTCAATTAAATTAATTCTCATGAGTAATATGTATTTGAGTTGATTGGTGTTAAAATTTTAGGATGAAATGAAAGGATAATATTAAGGAATTAATTAGGGAGATATTCGATTCGAAGGGTAAAATTTTAAGGTTGTATACACAATTAAATTTTAATTCCTAAATTGGTTAAATTAAGCTTGGAACAATGTAGTTAGGTGAGTTAGAATGAAATCATTCATAAAAAGTTAAAGGTTAGTTGATTTAATGAAATTTGAAGACTAGGCCCATTAAGGCCCAAATCAAGAATAAAGCATATAATTAACTAAAGAATACCTAATTAACTTAGAACATGAAATGGGACATAATTGGGTAAAGTTAAATGTGCAATGGAAGTTAGAAACTTAAAGAAAATACTTAAGGAATTTTAAGGCATAATGTAGCTTGATAAAATGAAATTGGAATTTTAATTATTTACTTGACTTTTATGTATATGATTGTGCTTCTTTTAAAAAATGTGTGATGCATTGAATCTTGAATGTATGTTATGCTTGAAATATGGTTGGTGATGAGGTTGTATTTTGTAATTGATATGCTTATAATGGTTGGAATAATTTATGTGAGGTAACATTGTTTATGTCGTTATGTTGCCCGATTTTATATACTTTCGCGACATGGTTACAATACCATTTAGGGCATGCACTTAGGGATCAATATTAGCATGCATTGCCATTTAAAATGCACATGCATGCTAGAACTCACGAATAATATTTTAAGTCATGAAAATATATTTCATGTCATGATTTTTGAGTAGCAATCAGAATGATTTTAAGGAAAAAGGTTTTCATGACTTTGAGGCTTACTTGAGGAAAGGGCTTCATGGATTTTTCATATAGAAATGATAATGGTTTAGGGTCGAGCAAGTGCGGACACACACTTTTAGAGGCTCGGTAGGATGTGTCCGTAGACGGATCCGGGTCACCAAACATATATTATGAAAACCACTAAAGTACCTAAATGGGACATGTCCAAAGACAAAAAGAATTTTCAGGCTATTTTATCAAATATTTTATGACATAAGGAAAGAGGATTTATTATGCATATCTTAGTGTTTTATACCTACACATACATGTACATGCATTACATACATTGGTTAACTTACCGAGTTGTCGCTCACTAATGTGCTTATGATGTAGCAGACCCGAGTAAAGATAGTGTTCCTAACCTTTAAATTGATTATTGAGGATGCCCCGTGTCGCGTATAGGTCGGATATGGTTGGTGTATGGACCTAATACATGCGATGGCTCTTGTCGTTACGGGTATACTAGTTTACTTTATAGCAATGGCTATATTTTTTTATGTAATGGTAAAAGCTCCGAATCGGTAAATGAAAAGGTGCGAGTAGAAACGGCATAGTAGTTAATAAGCTAATTTTGTAGTAGTTGGCATAAAACCGATCTTGTTTGTAAATAGTAAATGTGTGTAATCGAATCCGTAATAATAAAATAGTAATATAGTAGTAGTAGCATAGTTACTTTAAATTATCCGTTGCATGTTAGAATCGTTAGAAATTCAGCAAATATCTTTGGAGCTTATTAAGTAAAAATAATAATAAATAAGAAGGAAAAAAACAACGAGGTAAGAGTGAAATAATTAATGATAAAAAGGAATCACACTTAAATAAATCACAATAGTTAATTAAGAATAGAATCATTATAATAGATAGCTACGAGTACAACGAATACAGAGTGCATGAATGGGAATGAAGCGAATAGATGCGAAAAATTTATAATGACTTTTTTAATTAAAGTATATGATCAAATCATTATTAACGGACTTTCACTGCGTAAGTACACTTAAATAAGTTATAATAAGATCATAGTGCCTTGTTAGCTTACAGTCATTGCACTCGAATGTGGGTTAACAAAGGTAATATTTTTAATCTATTAGGTCCTAAGTTGGGGGTGTTACAAATAGTCTAACAAAACTAAACAATCCCACACTCTAAAAAAAATATAATTTTGGCTTATAACCTTTTCATAATTCATAGGGAGTAAAAAGGATGGTTTTATTGGGAATTCTATTCAAAACAAAATTTACGGATAAAACAGACTTCACCCTATAAATTCTTTAGAGCACTAGAACTAACAAGCATCGAATTTACCAGATTAATAGAGTTATGTTCTTCATCTCGACTACACCATTTGAAGAAGGTAAATATGGAGGTGTAACTTTTGTACAATACCATTAGCTTGTATAAAATTATTGCAACTAATAGAGTCATATTTCATACCTCTATCATTTCGAAGTCTTTTGATCTTTTTAGTAAATCTATTTTCAACTTCTTTTAAAAAATTAGTAAGTTTTTCAAAAACTTCATTTTTATGCTTCATAATAAAAACATATAAATATTTTGAGATATCATCAATAAAAGCTATAAAATAACAATTACCACTAAGAGTTAAAATACCATTAAACTCACATATATTAGTATGTATTAGTTCTAATAATTCAGAATTATGATCAACACTTTTAAAAGGTTTTCTCGAAATTTTTTCCATGTGACAAGATTCACATTTTTCAAACTCATTTTCAAGTTTAGGGATTAAACCAAGATTACTCAAGTTTTTCACATAGTTGCAATTTATATGACATAATCTGCCATGTCAAACATTCACACAAGAAATAATATAAACGAAGTGGATCTTTCATTATTAATTTCAATATTAAGTTTAAATATCTCATTACAAGCATAGCTTTTTCCAATAAATATGCCTTTTTAGGAAAGTACATATTGGTCAATCTTAATAACTTACTTAAAACTAGCCTTATTCAAAAGAAAACTAGAAATCAAATTCTTGTGAATTTTAGGAGCATGCAACACATCCGGAATCTCCGAGAGTAACCTTTCTTTTAGATGTAAATTTGATGAGTACATCTCCAACCCTCACTACATTAGTAGTGTGAGAATCACCAAGCATGATTTTCTTTTTCTCATTCAAGATTATATAAGTCTTGAATAAGTTTGTCATAAGAGAAAGGTCGAGTAGCTCCCGAATCAACCTACCACTCATTGGAGCTTTTAAGAATATTAATCTTGGGAATCGTCGCCATAAATGGTTCTTTGGTAACATTAGCTTGAGCAACGACTCACGTTTTCGAAGGCGATAATTTTTTAGTAATATGCCTAGGTTTATCGTAAATAAAAAAATATAATCATTGTTAGCATTAATGTGGTCGCTATTATTTGGTAGTGGTTTAGGACACGATCCATAATTTTTTGGTTGGTTAGAGTGATATTGGTTTCTATAAGGCTTTTCTTGAATAACTTTTTCTTTGACGTATACCGACCATTAAACTTTCCATTGGCTTTTGGCATGTGAGAGAAGTTTTCATTAAAAGTAATGAAGTTTACCTTAGTACCATTTGAAGCTTTAAGTTCAATAACTTTGTCTCAATTTCTTACTTCCTCTTTAACCCTCAAACGAGTAATAAAAGCTTCAATAGAGCACTCTTTTTGTTTATGCTTCAAACCTTCAACAAAATCTTTCTAGGATTCTAACGACTTGTTAATGATGGCTAAAACTTGTATTTGCTCATCTATACGTATGCCTTCAAAGCAAATGTCATGTGCAATCATTTGAAGTTCATAGAGTTTATCCATCACTAGCTTTTCTTCATTCATTTGAAACCCGAAAAAATGATTGCAAGCATATTTTTGGTCTAGAGCCTTCAAAATTTTCATAACGGAAGAATATCCTTAATCATAGTAGTCATAAAACTCGGTAGAAAGATAATTTAGTAAATAATTTTGACGATGATGACTATCTCTTTCCCTTTTCTTAACTTTTATTTCACATTGAGTTATCCCTTATTCACTTATATTTTCAATTTTCTTTTTCCTAGGACTTTTTTCGGTTAAGACATAGCTCACATTCGATAGAGTAATGTAAAATAATAAAGTATTTTGGCTCCATCTTTTGCAATTTGCACCACGAAAATAGAAGGGTTTGTTAAGATCACCCACTTTAGTGGAGCTTTGCCCATATGTATTAGTGTTTTTCATTCGCAGGTATCATCTCAAATTGTTGGAAAAATAGAAAAATATTATCTAAACATTTTGAATGGAAAAACACCAAAGTAGCTTTACCAAAATTTAATAGGTTATTGCCTAGAGGTACAATCAGATTTGTTTTTTTTAGACGATATGTGTTATCCACATAATTTATCCGATGCAACGAATAAAGAATATGTTGCAAGCCGTTCTAGGAATACAACAAGTTTAGTCACTTTGTCATGTCTTAACAAGTTTACACTACTTGTAAGACTTAAAACTCAATTATAAATTAGCACAACTCTTATCTAAAGAAAATTTAACAAAATAAGATGGCTTTTTTAAACGAAAGACAAAAGAAGGTAAAAACTAAAAGAAGAATTTTTATCCTCTTTATACAAAACAAAAGAAATATTCTAATGTTTACTCCCAATACAATGCTGGAAAGAAAAACTAGGAAAGCTATTGTTGTTGGTTCAAATGTCAAGAATGTGCCTCTGTTCATAGGCTAATGAGAAAGTGCCATTTGATAAAAACTAAAAGCATGAATTTAAGGCACTAAAAAGCAATCGGTACAAATGATAATGAGCTGTTGCTTTTTCAAGTCATTCTTTGTAACTCACAGTAACACCTTTTTGCTGTTACTTTGGCAGTTTCAAACAGTACTTATTTACTGCTTGAAACATACACCTCTTAAAAAAAAATTAATAAAAATATATTTTATTAAAAAATATAAGCCAACAGTTATTTCTTTTGTTAACGTATAAAATTCACCCTCATGGAAGAAATTTGCAAACGAATGCTATGAAGAAGAAGAAGAAAACATGAAATTAGAACATGACATAGCAAACAGTGTATTTGGAGAACTAATTGACGATTTATATGGATTTTGTGCAAAATTAAAGTTATAAAAGACAGGAGAGAATAATGGAGAGACAGGTACAGAGAAAATGAAGAAATAAGGAGAGATAAAAGGGTTGAGGCAGTTCATATAATCGGTGTTAGGTGGGACCAACTTCCGGCGGGATTAGCAGAAACCTTAACCAACCATTAGTCTAGACTTAAATCCTGAATTAGATTCATGATGCAAAATCAGAAATTTTTTAGTTGAGAAGGGTGTTTGATTTTTGGTCAAAGTTGAAAAGGGGATTTGACAATTTACCAGAAATTAATTGTTACAGATGAGAATGCGAGATAGTTTATTTATTCCAAATTATGCGGCCGTCCTGCTACAATGCTAAAACAACCAACCAAATATAACAAAAAAGCAAAACTTGTAAAGATTACATGGGGTTCTCTTAGTTTCTATCCCAAAAATTATAAATAAAACTAAAATAAAATCATGATTTACTGTTTATTTATTATTTGAAACATCATTGATCCATATTAATTTTACTATTTATCTAGATTTATTTAATTATTCTTTTCATTATACGAGTAATATTTTTGTAGTTTCTAAATATTTTAAATATATTTATTATAAAAATTTTCATAATATTGTATTTTAGTCTTTCTTTTTTAAATATGAGTTTTTCAATTTGTAAATATTTTTGTTTGATTTCGATCCTTCTTTTTGTTTCGTTTTGATCATTTTGGTTCTTTTTTCTCTGATTTTTTTAATTAAAAATTTTTAACTAATAATTCATTGGTTTTGACATTTTTTATATTATTAAATATTTTTTGGATAAAAAATTTATGAAAAATGTAAAAAATAATCAATCAAATATAATATTTAATGTATTTTGATAGATGCATAATATAAAACGAGTACAACAAAATGAAATAATTTTTGAAAATAATTTTATGTATTTTATCTGATCTATAGCATAAAAAATCTAATAAGGAACTAATTAACCTTTTGTACTTACTAATTGCCTTTGCGTATGATGGTTGTAGGATGCATCATGCATTGCCCGTATAACTGTAAAGTCACATATGTATTATGTATTAGATTAAAACTCAATTATAAATTAACATTTGGCCTAATCAAGCTCTGCGTATCCCAAGAGAACCATTCACTAACAGCTGAAAATTGGTTTAATGGCATTTTTTACTCTTGAATTACTGAAGTTGTGATAAATGGAGACCTATACTATCTAATTTAATCAATTTTGTCTTTTAGCTATCATATTTTAGGTAAATATCGTCCCTTTGTGTGATTTGATCATTAACGTTGACCAAAAACCATTTGAAAAAATTTAAATTTTAGAATTTTCAACGAGAAAATTTTCATAATAATAAATAAAAATTCAATCTGCTTTCACAAATAATTTCAATATATATATATATAGAGAGAGTGTGTGTGTGTGTGTGTGCGCGCGCGTGTAAAATATCCTCATATCAGCTTTCATATTAATCGAGACTAAATCTATCACTTCTCGAATTAAGCTAGTATCAAAATACTTATAACTTTTGGTTGATTACTTGGACTATCTTTTAAGACAAACTAGCTCAAACATGATATCTTTAAAAAATAAAGATTATAACTAATTATATGTAAATAATAGAAATTAATTTTTTGTTTTGGTCAAATTAAAATATGTATCTTACCTCTAGACTACATACCGGATGGTCAATTCTTACATATTTATGTTGTAGGTTCTCAATGAAACAATAAGGCTTGCAAATATTATCCCAAGAATTTTTTGGAAGGTGCTCGAAGATGTAGAAATAAATGGCATTTTTTAATTTTCCTAAACTATGGCGACATCCGATATTTAGGGAACTTCTAAGAAAATCTAATTAGAAACGAAAATTATGAAGGAGACAAAGAGCTTACCTTGATGATCAATGGATAAAGCTCAATTTAAAGGTGGATAATTTGTAGTAGATTGCAGCTTATTTGATTGGAAAGAATTGCTCCAAAATCACACTGGCAATTCATCGACTCCTTTTATCGAAACCTAAAAAATATTCGAAACCCCTAGAAGATGTGTTAAGAAGAGGGAGGTTTTGTTATTTTAAATCTACACAGATCGGTTACAAAGAGGGAAAACTAAGCCCTTTTATATCAATCAAATGAGTGAGCTATAATCCTATACTCGTGAGCTCACAGATAGTATCGATAACTCGTATAATAATAAAATATATATACAATATAGTCCCTCAATATGCCCCCTCAAGTTAAGGGTTTATACAAATCATAAACACCTAACTTGGACAAGAGGAAATGATAAACCTTGTCGCCCAAAGCCTTAATGAAAATGTCGCAAAGCTGTTCTTCGGAATGAACAAAGACGAGTTTAAGTAACATAGACTTGATTTTGTCGCGAACGAGATGACAATCAATGTCGATGTGTTTTGTTCTCTCATGAAAGACCGGGTTGGAAGCAATGTGGATCGCGACTTTGTTATCACAATATAGGTGAGCAAGAGCTAAAGAAGTAATCCGCAATTCATGCAATAGGCCGACTAACCGGACCAGCTCACAAGTGGCTAAAGCCATAGCCCTATATTCGGTCTCCGCAAAAGACTCGGAGATAGTGTTCTTCTTCTTAGTCTTCTAAGAGACAAGAGAGCCACCCAAGAAAATGCAAAAACCAATTAAGGACTTTCAAGACATTGGACATGATGGCCAATCCGAGACACGATGAGACTACGAGCTAAACATCGGGAGAAGATGAGAGTAAAATGCCAAGACCAGGACTCCCTTTAAGATACCTTAAAACTCGCATAGCAGAAGCCATATGAGAAACCTTCGGTTGATACATGAATTGACCGAGTATTTGCACAACATAGTAAATATCGGGATGAGTCATTGTAAGGTAAATCGGTTTTCCCACCAAACGTTGATACTCAACGGGTTTTTGCATAAGAGAATCCGATGTCTGTAGGGGAAAGAGCTATATCAAACCGATGAGAAGTCAACTTGAGGTGTTGTTCAAGAGGCATGTCAACGGGTTTGGCAGCAAGCAAACCAAGCATCATGTAGCAATTCCATGGTGTATTTCCTTTGGCTTAAACAAATTTCATGATCAAAACGTGCAACTTCTATGCCCAAGAAGTACTTCAAGTCACCCAAATCTTTGATATAAAAAGTGTCATGCAAGAAGGTTTTTAAGAGTTGAATACCATCCACATCATTCCCTATTATCAATATATCATCAACATAGACTAACAAAATAACAATTTTGTTATTAGTGACTTTAGTAAACATGGAATAATCACGCCTTGATTGAGTGAAACCCGCCAACGAGCATCTTATCGGTAAATTTAGAGTTTCATTGTCGAGAGGCTTGCTTAAGACCATAGAGGGATTTATGTAATCTACACACCAAACCTTTGCCATGTTTATTAAGACCAAAGGGCGATTGCATGTAAACCTCTTCATCTAAATCTTCTTGTAAAAAAGCATTAGTCACAATCCATTTGATAAAGAAGCCAATTACGTGTAGCAGCTAATGCAATTACAAGTCTGCAGATCACCATCTTAACAACTCGGAGAAAAAGTCTCACTATAATCCACTCCCTCTTGTTGAGTTTATCCTTTGGCAACCAATCTTGCCTTATATCTATCACACTGCCATCAAAATTATATTTCACCTCATAAACCCATTTACATCCAATAGGTTTCTTGCCAAGTGGCAAAAAGACTAATGTCCAAGTGTGGTTCAATTCTTTCAATTCAAGAGCTTGAATTTCCTTAGCCATAGTATCTAGCCATTGAGGATCCTTAATGGCTTCTAAATAGGAAGTAGGTTCTCTAATAGAGGAAATAGAAGCAAGAAAAGCTGAATGAGATGGAGAAAAAGAATACAAAGATAGGTGATCGGTGATAGGATAAGGAATATTGGAATTGAGACAAGTGAAATGAGATTGAGATAAAGTAAGGCAAGAGTAATCTTGCGACCAAAAAGGTTTTTTAGGTAAGCGAGTTGACCTACGTAGAGGAACTATATCGGAGATTGTAGGAGACTAATCTAAAATCAAAGAAGGCATAGTAACGAGATGGTGGAGAAGGGATAGAAGAAGTAGACTCGTGAGATGGGATAAGAAGAATAAAGATCATCATCATCACACAACCATTACGAAACAAGTAGGTTTAGAAAAGGAAGTAGGATTGAAGCAAGATGTATCCTTGGAAGCATAGGAAGAATGAAAGAGAAATAAGGATTCCCGAAAAGAAACATCTCGAGATAAAAAGATATGTTGAGTATGTAAATTCATCACCTTGTAACCTTTTTGGGAGTAGGGATATCCCAAAAAACACAAGGTTGAGATCGAAAAGAAAATTTATCGGACACAGGTAATACTTTGGCATAACGAGACAATTGAACACCTTAAGATGATTAAAATCGGGAGGTTTATGGAACAATTTGGTATATGGGGTTTGTCCTTGAAGTAAAGGGGTAGGTGTTCCGTTGATGAGATAAGTGGAAGCTAACACACAATCCTCCCAAAATCTGATTGGAATGTTAGATTGAAACATAAGTGCTCTAACAATATTGAGAATATGCCTATGTTTTCTTTCCACTCCACCATTTTGTTGAGGTATATAAGGAACCGAAGTTTCATATATGATTCCTTTAGAAGCAAAAAAGCTTGACAAGTTGTTTGGAGAAACTCGATCCCCTATCCGTTCTAATTTTCTTAATATGACATAGAAGCCGAGTGGACACGGGAAAATAAAACTTTTCCGAGTAATGTAAGTGCTCGTGATTTGGTTTTCATAAGGAAGGTCCAAGTTCCTCTAGAATGATCATCAACAATAGAGAGAGTACTTTTCTTGGTTATAAGTTGGGTGTTTATAAGGCCCTCATATATCCACACAAATGAGATCAAAAAGGGAATGAGTGAATGATGTGCTATGAGGAAAAAGATTCCTTGGTTGTTTGGCGAGGGGGCAAATCTCACGGAACAATTCAGAGTGGGTAGATGACATAAAAACACCGGAATCAACTTAATTCTGGAAAAAGATATATGTCCAAGCCGTTTATGCCAAAGATTTATATCCCCCGATAATGAAGTAACATTAGCCGTATTACAAGAAAAATCGGGAACCTTGGGATATACACTGTCCGAAAACACAATATTGATCTGTGGGTTTATGAGTACAAAATTGAAATGTTGGAATATAACTCAATGATGTAACCGATACGGAATCAAATGAAGTAGGCAAAACATGATATAGGCCATCCTTGACTTTACCAATCCCCTTTGTCCGTCCGATCTTGAGGTCCCGAAACGGATAGTAAGTTGAGTAAAAGGAGGCAAAACAAGAGTTATCAAGGGTGAATTTGTTGACTAAAAGAAGATTGAATTTAAATTCGGGTAGGTATAATACATTTTTTAGAGTGAATGAGGAAAAAAGAACCGAGCCTATATGAGTAACGAAGTTCTATTGCCATTCGGTAGCCTAACCGTGAAACTAGATGCTAAAGGCCAAGGATCAATCAAGCAATTAAAATAACCAATCATATGAACATTAGCACCGAGTGTCCATAATCCATTCATTAGGAATGGAAACCACATCAACTAAGCTACAAAAAAACTCATTAGCCATGTTTGCTGCAGGTGCAATATGTTGTGTGACATGCCCCGAAGTTGTATCATTGGATAACATTTCTAGTATTTCGCTGATATTGTTGTTGGGAAAAAGCTGGTGGTGGTGTGGATATCGACTTATCTCCATTATTAATGCAATATACTTCGGACTTTGGTTTATACCATGAGCGAGTTGAGGCTAGTACTATCCCATGCTACCGATGGCAATATTAGCGAAGAAGATAACTTCTCCGCCTATCTATACCAAAATGTAGACCTCCACCTCTTCTCGCCTCTATTAGAAGGAAGATTTCATTTATTAGGATATCCATAAAGTTTGTAGCATGAATCCTTAGTATGCCTTAAGTTATGGCAGTAATCACATAAAGTATCTCTCGCGCCGCTTGTTTCTATCAATAAACTCGTTTTCCCGGAGGTATTGTCTTGCGCGAGTAAAACGCAGCAGAGACTTCATGGTGTAGAGTGATACTCCTCTACGATTCTTCATTGGATACCATAGAGTAAGCTTGGGAATGAGTAGGAATTGGACTCATCGATAAAATTTGTGACCTCACAGATTTTACCGATGAGTCCAATTCCTACTTCATTCCCAAGCTTACTCTATGGTATCCAATGAAGAATCGTAGAGTCACAAATTGGAATTGATCATCCAATCCCATAAGGAATTACATCACTTCGTGCTGCTCGTGTCTATTCCACAAAAGGTCGAGAAACCTCACTATGACAAGCAGTATAAACAGAGGTTAATGTAGGAATGAGTGAGTCATATTGATCCCAAAGGTACCTTAATTTTGAGTAATACACTGCTACACTCGTCGAGGCTTGCACAAGCGATTTAATTGCTTCGTGTAAGGTAAAGATCTTAGCACCATGGTGTTTGTCAAACTCGTTCCCCGAAATCTTTCCACACTTCGCAGCAAGTCGATAATACACCAAGTCGTTAAATAATTAACCAAATACAAAGTTCAAAATCCAAGCATGTACCAATGCATTACACTTCTTCTATTGTTTATAATCCGGAGAATCAACATTAGGTTTGAAAAATTTTCCAAGTAACAAACACATCTTTACTCTTAGCTTTAAGCGAAATCATCATCACCTTGCTCCATGAACTGTAATCTTCTTCTCCTTGAAGCGGATGTGTGACAAGAATTAGGTTTGGAGTATCGAAGGATGAAGGTACAGCAAGTCATTCACATCGCGCATCGCAACTGCAGCTCTAGATGGATTAATACCGAGATTCTTCGATGAATTAGCACTTGCATTCTCCATGTAAGAGAAGTAATTGCAAAGTTGATCGGACCAAATCAAGAATCAAAAAGTGATTGCAGTAAAAATCGAAGAGAAAAAAATTGAAGAGAGATTCAATTTTCGTGCCCTAGCTCCGATACCATGTTAAGAAGAGGGAGGTTTTGTTATTTTAAATCTACACAATATTGGTTACAAAGAGGGAAAACTAAGCCCTTTTATATCAATCAAATGAGTGAGCTATAATCCTATACAAGTGAGCTCACGAGATAGCACTAGCAATCGTACAATAATAAAACATATATGCAATATAGTCCCTCAATAAGATGAAACCCGGGAAAGAAAACCTAGAAAAATCCCTCCTAAACCCAAAAATTTTCTCAAATCCAGAATTTACCTTCTTCTCTTAAAACCTAGAAATGAAAAATGTTCGAGACCCCAAAAACCCAATTTCTTCCCGAATTTTCTCTCCAAAATCCTCCTTTCCCTTTGAATTTCTACCCTCTTTTTTTCTCTTTTTTTCCTATATTAACTCCTCGTTTATACACAACCATCATCCATTCCATACCCTATGATCCTCTCATTGATGTGGCTATCGTCTATCGTTAAAGCCAAAACCCGAGTATTGGGCTTTTGCATTTTATGAGTAAAACAAACCAAAACGGGATTAGTGTGTGTGTTTGCGCGAGTGTGTAGTTGAGCGAGGTGCGATGTGATTCTTGGTTAGTACAATTGCCAACCAAGAATCACGGAGAATGAACGAGACAAATTTCGGGCCAAGGAAAAAATGAGGAACAAATCCGAGAACCGATTCCGGGTTGGAGCGAGGTTGTTCGCTCTCCAATTTCAATTTAGTCCTCGTGCCTTCAATTGTCTACAATCATACCCTTTTGACACGTAATTTTGGTCTTTGTTTCTTTTAATTTTCTCAATTGGGTCTCTATACATTGTAATTTCAATTCTGAATTTTTTGATTGATTCACTTGTATTCCTAATTGTCTCAATTTCATTTTTGTTTGATTTAATTGTACCCTCGATATAATTAATAATTCTTTTTTGGACTTTATATTCTATATATTTTTTGTCTTTTTCATTCTTTTTCCAATTTTTTTTTTTTTTGTTTTTTTAGTGAATTTCAAAATAAAGTAAAATGAAATAAGATAAAATAAAAAAATAAAATAAAATAAAAATGAGGGCAAGTTTAGGTTATAACACTAGTTCATCCTATTCCTTTTATTTTTTATTTTTTTATTATTTTTTATTGTGGATCGAGGTCAACATCGGTCCTTATTCAAATAGGAGACTCACTAGGTTGGTTTACATTTTGCTAATTAATCTAAGAAGAAAAAAATGCCCCTATTATTTTTTAGCTTTTTTATTATTTGATAAATTCTATCGAAACCATCGTTCATCTCTAATAAATAGGAAATTCTTTTGTCCAACATCACAAAAAAATAAAAATTTATATATTAAGATAAAACTTAAAACCTAAATATTTTTATTTTTTTAACATGCTTAAAATTAAATGATTATCACAAAATAACATAATAAAGTAATAAAAATAAGAGAAACAAACCAAATAGTCACTAAAGAGTGACCAAAAAACCTTTGGGATGCTACTTCGAAAAGGGCCAAAGGCCCTTAGAGGAAAATTACCAAAATGCCCTTATATGTTAAAATTACAAAAACTACCCCTCAATTATGCTTGTTTCAATCACCGTCTAGTGTCCTTTAGGCACGTCAACCAATCTATATGCTAAAGGAGGTCCTCCTCTACCATTATATGGTAGTGGCATCCGTCGCCATTGTTGATGGAGAGGGATTGAAGCCGATGAAGATTCTATCGTTTTCCTTCTTGTTCTCTAATGATGATTTCGGCCATGGATATCAATGGGAAGGACGCCAAGATGCTCGGAGGACTACCGGGAGCATTTCGCTAATGGTTGGGAGGTCCAATTTAACCTTGATCGATCGATTAATCTAAATCCTCAAAAACGGGTTGGGATAGGAACTCGGTACCAATTCATCATTTTCTAGCAATGTTGCACTATAATTTTTTAACGGAACACATTCTATGAGGGTGATGAGTGTTTCGTGTTGGTGGGAGTTATTGATTTGGCAAGAAAATGGTGATATTTACGAGTTTAAAACTAGGTTTGGTCGTCGGTCTTCTTTCCTCAATTGTAGCCTTCTTTGGCATCTTCTTTCTCCCTAGCTAGTCGGGAATGGTGAATCTCATGGTGGATCTCGTGGTGGGCTATCGATTGGTGGTGGTAGTTGGAGGTAATTTCGACTAGATAATGGTCGATTTAAAGGGGAATGCCGGGCGGTAATCGAGTTTGACCCTTGGATGGTCCGGATTGGTAGCCTTTTTTAGGGGCTATTTAAGAGAATTTTGTTTTATTCTTTTGGGTTTTTCTTCTCATGAGATCCATGACTCGTAAATTTTTTAGAGTGATGATGAATAGTAAACTTTCTAAATGTTGGTTAGTTTTTATTTTTATTTTTTGTGGGTAGATGTGATGAGTGTTTATGGCTAGATTGTTTTGTGATATAATAATAATGGAGGTTATGTTGCTTTTAGTTGGAAGATGAGTGATGGAGGCTAGGATTTTTAGGGTAGGGGAATAATTGTGGAGGCTCTTCCAAAAAATAAAATGAAATTGTGTTTATATAGAGATTTTTTAGGATTTGGGATAAAACCAATTTTGGTTCTTCCTTGGTTTTTTTTTTTCAATTTCAATGTATGTTTTATTATTTTACTCCAATTAGCTCATTAATTAAAATTGTTTAATCCAAATTCTCTTGATTTCTTTTAATTTCACATTGATTAATTCTCAATTAATTTTCTAGATTTTTTTTCTTTCCAATTACATCTCTATTTGAATGTCACTTAATCCTCGTTTTTCACATCATTTTCAATTGGATCCCAAATCATCTTCTCAATTTTTTTTATTTTTTTCTTTGTTTAATTAAAAATGGGGAATAATTCTAAGAAACTAAAATCATGAAAATTTATAAAAAAAATGCTTAAAAATCATGAAAAAGACAAACTATGCAACATTCTTTCTTTTTCTTTTTTTTTTTTGAATTTCTCTCTCTCTCTTTCTCTTTTAATTTTTAATGTTGTATGAAAATAAATGGATTATCAAAATGGGTTACGACAAACTAAATCCATAATTCATATTTTACTTATGTTTCTTTCATGTCTTGGACATTGACTAATAAGTTTTTTCACTGCAGTGCGTGGTACACTACTCCAGTAGGTTGGTTGTCGTGGTCACGTCCACCGACCGTTTGTATGAATCCGAAACCATAAATGATCCTCTCACCTTCAATCCATGGCGATGGAAGCTAAATATTTCCATGAATTATTAAAAATGATGAGTAGTCTAGGTCAAAATACGATCTTTGTACATTTACTTTTTCTCTTTTTTCCCGATAAGGTAACTTCCTTTTTATTGTTACTTAACTTCGGATAATAATTTGGCCGTGTCGATAGAAAAGATCATACATTAATAGAAGGAAAATGTTGCGGATACAAACAAATCATAGATTAAACTCTATTTTCGTACGAGTCCATCACAAGGAATGTCACAGATTACGGATCTCCCTTTTGGTTTAAATTCACACCAACACATATTGAAATTCTCACAAATACAATAATTTATTTCGATGTGTTGTATGTGTGGCGAAAAAAAAAAACATTAAGGTGCTATTTGGTAATCGGGAATGACACACCGGGAATGGGAATTCCCACTTCATTCCTTAATGGTGAGGTGTTTGGTAATCGGTAATAATATGAGAATTGGAATAAAAATAAGGAATGGGAATAAACTTTTTTTGAGATTTCATTACTTTTGGAGATGCGGGTTTAAATGGGAATGAGAACTTGGGAATGAAAAAAAAAGGCGCTATTTTTTTTTCTTAAAAATATCCTTAGCTTTTAATAAATATTACAATTATGCCACTATATATACTAATGTCTCCTGCGAAACCTAATTAGCCACCAAAGCTTACAAACTCATCTCTATCCCAGCAGCCCTTTCTCGCATGTAGCCCTTTCTTCTTCTCTCGATCTGGTTTTTTTTTTTTTTTAATCTTGAAATAAATCTAAATTGACATTGCTTTATGTTCCCTTTAATCTTAATTAGGTAGCCACCAAAATTGCAACGTCATATCTATCCCTCAACAGTTAATCTTTCTCTCTCTCTCTCTCGTTTTTTTCTCCTTCAACAACTAATCTTTCTCTCCTTGTGATATTATTTTTCTTCTTTGTTGATAATTTCATAATTTTTATTGGTGTTAGATTAATGGGCAAGTGATATTTAGGATTTTTAGGATTTTTGGTAGAGATAATTAATGTATGACGAAAAGTTTGATGGGAGAATATAGTAGTGAGAGTTGAGCCTCGCGAGGACAAGTTAGAACTTGGCGGCATATTGCATATCATATTATGAAGAGAATCAATGACCTTTTTCTTTTTTTTTAATTTTTTATCATGAATTATTTTTCGGGCAATTATATTGGGGTTACAAGTATAAATTAAGAGAACGCTACGAGTGCCAAAGCTTCGTAGAACTCCTTTTTATCCTCGAGTAATTGGCATTATTTAACTACTGCTTGCTGATTTCGTGTTTTTATCATGGCTTTGTTTAGATAACAATGATATGGCAAGTCGTAAATAAATACATCTTTAAACATCATGCGTGTTTGTTTCATGTCCATAATAAATTATGATAAAAATTTATTCATCGGGACTTAGACAAAATAGAAAGGAAGAACAAAATTGGATTTTTGTACTTATCCCTATACCTTTGGCTTGCACCTAACCTTAATGGCATTTCTAGCATGGTAATGCTTTTGTACCTAGCATTTTCACTCCGGGATTTTCGTACTTATCCCTATATTTGTTTTTTTTTTCCTCTTTTCTTTTATGAAAATGGACTGTGTTTTTGTTTAGTATCCCCTTTAGGATTTAGTTTTCCTCTTCTTTAATTTCTCAACTGCCTATATAAAGCACCTAGTTTGACATTTTAAATATGTTCTTTAATTTCTCAATTGCCTATATAAAGCACTTGGTCTCTCAATATCTTAAATTTCTCTCTCTGAATGTGTTTCTACATGTGTTTATTATAATTATAAGTGTGCCTACAAAATAAGGAATCACTATTATTTATGTACACAAATTCTACACGAGAATTTGCTTAGGTTAAATATGAACCACCTTATCCGTATAAAATATTTCACCCATCCTCTTTTCTTTTTAACAGTTATGGCTCATTCACCTCGCAACAGAGATATTGTTAGACACATCTCGGAGAGAAGATGTAGGATTAAATTGATTATTATATTGTTAACCATATTGATGTATGTCATTTGGAGACGTATGTTGAGGTTGATAAAAGAACCTAGTAGATATAATCCAAGAGCACGCATTCAACACCTCAATGGCATGATTGTTGCTAGTGACATTGCATGTATTGAACAACTTAGAATGGATAGACATACTTTTAATGTTCTTTGTTCGTTGGTTCGAGATATCGGAGGACTTAGAGATACTAGAAATATGAATGTTGAGGAAATGGTTGCAATATTCTTGCACCTTATTGCATTTAAGGAGAAAAATCGAGAAATTAAATATGATTTTCAACGATCGGGAGAGACAATAAGTAGACATTTTCATGGAGTGTTAAAAGCAATACTAAAGCTTTGGAGGGTTTTACTTAAAACCCCCGAACTCGTTATCGCCAATTGCAATGATGAGAGATGGAGGTGGTTTGAGGTGGGTGTCTTGTCTTCATAATTTTTTCTTATAATTAAAGTAAATTATCATTAATTTAACTTTAGTTTTATGTTTACTCTAGAATTGCTTAGGAGCTTTAGATGGCACATACATTAGAGTAAATGTACCGATACTCGACAAGTCACGATATCGAACAAGAAAAAATGAAATTGCAACAAATGTTCTAGGCGTGTGTTCTCAAGATATGCAATTTATATATGTTTTGCCTGGTTGGTAAGGTTCATGTGCTGATGGAAGAGTGCTTCGAGATGCTTTAACTAGGACAAATGGGTTGAAAGTTCCTAAGGGTGAGATATATTATATATGCAACCTTATATATTACACTAATTAATATTTAATATTCTAATTTTTTATTTTTTATTTATTAGGTTTCTATTATCTTGTTGATGTTGGATATAAAAATTGTGAGGGATTTCTTGCTCCTTATAGAGGTCGGCGTTACCACCTAAATGAATGGAGAACGGGACATCAACCAAATACGCCGGAAGAATTTTTTAATATGAAACATTCAAGCAGCAAGAAATGTGATTGAGAGGACATTTGGATTGTTGGAGTTACGTTGGGAAACACTTAAATATCCAACTTACTATCCTATTGATACACAAATTGATGTCATATTAGCGTGTTGTTATATTCACAATCTCATTCGACAACAAATGAGACTTGACCCAATGGAGCAATATTTAAATACCTTAGTAGAAGACGATAGTAATAACGTAAATTATACTCGCTACTACCGAAACAACAAACCAATGGACTTCTTGGAGGGATAATCTAACTAGAGAAATGTATGATTCATGGAGAGCTAGGTGACAAAATAGATAATATTTTATTGTTTTTATTTTGCATTGAGATTTTAATTAATTTAATTTTTTTTATTATGCTTTCATCTATCAATGTTTTAACAATTATATTATTTGATTGGTGGTATGTATATTGTTTATTCCAAATGTGATGTGAACAGTATGTGATTGTTTTGCATATATATTTTCTTATGCAATTCTTTTATTAGTTAGATGGAAAATTTAGAAGTGGAGCAAGTTAATTTGCGAGCATGAACTCGGTCGAGGAAGGGGTAGGAATAAACGAATGTGGAATAGCGAAGAAGAATTGGTGTTAGTTGATATCCTTTTGGAAACAAAATGGAAGGTGGATACTTGGTTACAAGAATGGATTTTTTACTCATGTTGAGAAGCTTATGGAAGAAAAATTACCGGGATGTGGTATTAAAGGCAAACCGCATATTGACTCAAAAATTAAGATATTGAAGAAGTAACTTGGTTATATATTAGAGATTCAAAAAAATGGTAGTGGATTTGGATGGGATGATGATAAAAAAATGGTGATAGGAGATAAATCGGTCTTTATGGGATGGGCAAAGGTAAAGTTCATCTTTCTTTTTCCTCTATCTTTCAAGTTATTATTAAAAATTATTTTTTTGTTGTTTAATTTATTAATACAATGTTATTATGTAGAGTCGTGATGGAGCATCAGCATTGTATATGAAGCCGTTTGTCCATTTTGATAAATTGTGTGAAATATATGCAAAAGATAGGGCTAATGGAGATAAAGCTCGAGGAATTTGAGAAGAAGAAATTACGGTAGATAACCAAACCGACAACGATGTGGATGATGGAGATACTAATGAGATGCATTCAAACTCAACATGTTCAGCTTTTATAAGTCAAGAAGCGACCTATTCATCCGAAGTCTGGAAAATCAAAGTACAAGAGAAAATTTGGAGGAACCGATCCTTTACAAGCGAGTTTATGGAGCTATCAAAGTCCATCAAAAGTTTAGTTGAAACCGAGAAGGAATTAACATATGTTATGAGTGAAAAAAGGAGCAAAGTGTTTGAAACTTTAGCGAACCTTGAAGGACTTTCTCCGAGCTGAATTAGTTAAAGCGACAAGCATTATTGGTCAAGATGATAAGAAGGTGGAAGTGTTTTTTAGTATCCCGGATAATTATAAGGTCATGTTTGCACGTATCGAGATTGGGTCTACTAATTAATTGTAGCAATGTTGCTGCTTACACTTAGCAGATAGTTGAATTTATAATTTTATGCTTTTTTAAGAATTTTTTTATAGCGTAGTCACGCTCATATGTTGATCTGGAAAATCATTTGACACTATTTAAGTTGCATTTATAGCATACTTTAGATTGATATGAGCGAGTTATTTGCATATTTTAGCCTTGAATATATTTCCGTATAATTGAATTTTGTGTTTTAATTTAAAAGTTGGTGTCGGATCCCGATTATGATTACATTTGTGTTGTTATTCTTAAGCATGTCAAGTTGGCATTAAATCATCAATTTAACAAAAGAAAACATAAAATTAACTATGAGCGAGCAAAGTATATTATTATTATTATTATTATTGAGTGCCCTAGGTTGAGAGATTCTGAAAAATATATAATTATAGGAGAAATTAGAGAGAGACGAACGGCGATGATGAGCCAAAGATCCGAGGAGCTTGCTCGGCTTTGAGGATATCGAGAATATCGGAGGCGTCTCTAGGAAGCCGATCTAGAGCTACCCTAACTTCTTCCTCCGAGTTTTGTATCGGTATGTACACACGCGCCATTGATTCACCGATTGATTTTCTCGACAGATTTAATCATAGTTAATTTGAAAGTCTCAAATTTTAATTTAATTGTTCCGGTGACTCTACCATCCATTTTCATCATATTGTCTCCGGAGAAGACAATTCATTGAATGTCCCCGAGGAGACAAAAAATGGCATCCGATGAGACTGCGGAAGATTTTTATATTTCACGAGCATTGGTTGATACTCTCCAACTCAAAAAAAACTAGAATAAATGAAAAATAATTAAAAGTGGAGAAAATTTGAGGTATGACATCTTTGCTGGCCTAGGAAGTTGAGTCTTCAATCCTATCCATTGGTGATGACACTCGCTTCACCGAGGTCTCGCTTCCATAAATAATTTTTCAGTTCCTTTCTTTAGAAAAGCCCTTTTATTTTGATGTACAAGATCGTTGCCAGTCGTTGTAATTGCATCGCCCAAATCGATACATGCGGACTGAATGGTTATCCTCAACTTTTTAAACTCCTTCTCTCTTAGATCTTGTTGGTTTTTAAAATGACGCATTTCCTTATTTTTCAAAAATAATTCATGCTTAAGTCGTTGTATTTCCTTGTCTCTCGTTCGTAAATGGTTCACGGGGCCATTTTTTTATCAATCAAATAATGCTTTTAGACATAATGTCCTTTTCAAGAATCGGGAAAAATGTGTGATCGTAATAGGTAGTTCAATAAGAAAAAAAGACTATTTTTAGCCGTAATCAAGGAGAGATGATAAAAAATTGTCTTTATTTGATTGATAAAAAATATTCATATAATCTTTTTGTGTGTAAAACAATTAGCTTGTTTTAAAAGAATAATAAAAATATTCATATAATCTTTTTTTAAATTTTAATTGTTTTTATGACAAAATTTATTATGGTCGTTGAAGGATACGATGGTAATTATACGATATCATTCCGATTCCTATTTGTCTATACCAAACACGGTAATAGTTATTTCGGTGTTTCATTCCAATTCCTAATAATAAGATACCAAACACAATATTTCGATTCCCATTCTCTCGTTTTTCATTCCGATTCCTTCATTTCCATTCCTATTGTTTTATTCCCGATTACCAAACAGCACATAAAGGAATGATAGATGCCGGAAGATAATTGAGTTATTCGAAAAAAGAATATATTGCTTGTTGGCAAATTGTAAAATCATATATAATCTTCTTGAACTAATTAAAGAAAAAAGAAAAAAAAGCCGATGAGACAACTACTCTAGGTTCTTGGTTCGGTTCAGCTTTGATAGAAGTGATGTTGGGTTCGATCATTATAACAAAAAAATCCACGGGCAACTCCACTCATCATTAGACAAACAAAAGCAACCCAATAAAAATAAAAATAAAAATTAAGTGACTTATCCAATAATTGTGGAATTTTGATTCAAAAGGGAAATTGATAAACTTATCATTCTTGTTTGTAATAAATTATGGGTTTTATCTATATATGTTCTTTTTATTTTTTGAATTATTTTAATTGAGATTATGTACTCTTTTTCATATTGATTGATTCTCTCTATTTTTTATTTTGGTTTTTTTTTTCGTCTCTTTATTATAATATTGTTAGTTATGAGTCGACCGAATATGTCTACTCTTGAAAATATAACAAGTATCATACATGGAATCTTAATAGAGACTCAATCAAAATAATTTAAAGAGTACAAAGTTTAAATAATTTTTTTTCTTTTAAAATTTTTATGTTATTATGTCTTTAAAACCTTATATGGAATGCTATAAAATATATCATATGTGAGATCTCATTACGGTAAAACTCTATATAGTTTTTTTAAAAATATATATATATTATAATAATTTAAAAATAATAAAATACATATAAAAAAATATAAAATGCAATTTAAAAAATAAAGTACAAATATATTCATTAAAAAAATAATGCTTGACTAGTAACTAATATATCAAACAAAAAATGGGGTACGGTCCCAAGTTTTATTTAGAGTAACCCTATTTTTCACTATGTATTGATCAAATATTTAGAATTTTTTACTTTTTTATGGAGTATTTACTCGTTAACTAGGAGTTCGTGACTAATTAAAATTACACAATACCATCTTTTGTTTTAATAATTACATGGTAAGTTCCTATTCGTTTATGGCTAGATTGTTTTGTGATATATGAATAATGGAGGTTATGTTGCTTTTAGTTGGAAGATGAGTGATGGAGGCTAGGGTTTTTAGGGTAAGGGAATAATTGTGGAGGCTCTTCCAAAAAATAAAATGAAATTGTGTTTATATTGAGATTTTTTAGGATTTGGGATAAAACCAATTTTGGTTCTTCCTTGGTTTTTTTTCAATTTCAATGTATGTTTTATTATTTTTCTCCAATTAGCTCATTAATTAAAATTGTTTAATCCAAATTCTCTTGATTTCTTTTAATTTCACATTGATTAATTCTCAATTAATTTTCTAGATTTTTTTTCTTTCCAATTACATCTCTATTTGAATGTCACTTAATCCTCGTTTTTCACGTCATTTTCAATTGGATCCCAAATCATCTTCTCAATTTTTTTTATTTTTTTCTCTTTTTTTAATTAAAAATGGGGAATAATTCTAAGAAACTAAAATCATGAAAATTTATAAAAATGCTTAAAAATCATGAAAAAGACAAACTATGCAACATTCTCTTTTTTTTTTTTTTTTTGAATTTCTCTCTCTCTCTCTCTTTTAATTTTTAATGTTGTATGAAAATAAATGGATTATCAAAATGGGTTACGACAAACTAAATCCATAATTCATATTTTACTTATATTTCTTTCATGTCTTGGACATTGACTAATAAGTTTTTTCACTCGTGCGGGGTACACTACTCCAGCGAGGTTGGTTGTTGTGGTCCGTCCACCTACTGTTCGTATGAATCCGAAACCATAAATGATCCTTTCACCTTCAATCCATGGCGATGGAAGCTAAATATTTCCATGAATTATTAAAAGTGATGACTAGTCTAGGTCAAAATACATTCTTTGTACCTTTACTTTTTTTTTTTTCCCGATAAGGTAACTTCCTTTTTATTGTTACTTAACTTCGGATAATAATTTGGTCGTGCTGATAGAAAAAGATCATACATTAATAGAAGGAAAATGTTGCGGATACAAACAAATCATAGATTAAACTCTATTTTCATACGATCCATCACAAGGTATGTCACAGAATACGGATCTCCCTTTTGGTTTAAATTCACACCAACACATATTGAAATTCTCACAAATACAATAATTTATTTCGATGTGTTGTATGTGTGACAAAAAAAAAAACATTAAAGGAATGATAGATGCTAGAAAATAATTGAGTTATTCCGAAAAAAGAATATATTGCTATTGGCAAATTGTAAAATCATATATAATCTTCTTGAACTAATTGAAGAAAAAAGAAAAAAAGCCGACGAGACAACTACTCCAGACTTCTTGGTTCGGTTCCACTTGACGAAGTGATGTTGGTTGGGTTCGATCATTATAACAAAAAATCCACGGGCAACTCCGCTCATCGTTAGACAAACAAAAGCAACCCAATAAAAATAAAAATAAAAATTAAGTGACTTATCCAATAATTGTGGAATTTTGATTCAAAAGGGAAATTGATAAACTTATCCTTATTGTTTGCAATAAATTATGGGTTTTGTCTATATATGTTCTTTTTATTTTTTGAATTATTTAAATTGAGATTATGTACTCATTTTCATATTGATTGAGTCTCTCTATTCTTTATTTTAGTTTTTTTTTCGTCTCTCTATTATAATATCGTTAGTTATGAGCCGACCGAACATGTCCACTCTTGAAAATATAACAAGTATCATACATAGAATCTTAATAGAGACTCAATCAAAATAATTCAAAAGGTACAAAGTTTGAATAATTTTTTTCTTTTTTAATTTTTATGTTATTATGTCTTTAAAACCTTATATGGAATGCTATAAAATATATTATATGTGAGATTTCATCACGGTAAAACTCTATATAGTTTTTTTTTAAAAAAAATATTATAATAATTTAAAAATAATAAAATACATATAAAACAAATATAAAATGCAATTTAAAAAATAAAGTACAAATATATTCATTGAAAAAGTAATGCTTGACTAGTAACTAATATATCAAACAAAAAACGGCAGTCCCAAGTTTTATTTAGAGTAACCCCATTTTTCACTATGTTGATCAAATATTTAGAATTTCTTACTTTTTTATGGAGTATATACTCGTTAACTAGGAGTTCGTGACTAATTAAAATTACACAATACCATCTTTTGTTTTAATAATTACATGGTAAGTTTCTATTCGTTTACGTATTATTTTATTATTTTTAATCTATTAGAACAATATTTTATAAAACATTTCAATGTTTTACTATGACGAAGTTTCACATATCATACATTTCATATATTTATTATGAGGTTTTAAAAAATAATGAATGAAAATTAATAAAAAAATTAGTTATTGCACTTTTTGAATTGTTTTGATTGAACTTTTATATTAGAATTCTATCTGTGATGAATATTATGTTTTTAGGACTGGATGCATCACGGTAGAACCACTTCAGCTAATAACTAAGGGCATCATAACGGATGGACAAAAATAAAATAAAATAAAGAGTAAAAGTACCTGATGAATACGAAAAAATACATCAGAGTTTCGATTAAAATAATTTAAAAATAGAGAGACTATATAATGGGAAAACCCCAATAAATTATGTAGAAAACTGAAGCAAATTGCATTGAATTCAACAGACGCAACTTGTGTGATGTTAAACTGAAATGGATTGGGTCCAAGCAAAAAGTTACACGTTGCGTGACAGTTGACTATCATTGACTTCTATCAGATAAAAAGGCAAGCTGCAGTGATGCCGTGCCGCCTTACTCTTAGGAAAACATGCATGAGTAATCTCTTGTTACTTTATTATGTATAATTGTAAAGGAATTCCCGATGATGAAATTCATAAGTATTTAATTAATTATGTATTTAGTTGTCCTATCCAATTAGATATGGTTTTAATTCTAAAATAAAATAAAATAAAATTGTAAAATTGCGAAAAGAGTTCACCAAGCACTTGCTAATTAACATTATAAATAAAAAATGAAGGGCCTTAATTAATTCTCATAAGTAGTAGCAATATATTCTAGTGAAGAGGTTAAGGTTAAGAAACGCCAGCTGGTTACATCCTATCGAGAAGTATATGACGACAAGGTGCATTTTTTTCTTGTTTTTCTTAAACCAAACTCTTTCCCTCCTTATGGAACCGACCTTCTCTTTAATATTTATAAATCCCTCCTAAATTCACTACTAATATTGTGTATGTTACGAGCTTCTCCTCCTTGCAGAAGAACGCATACTCAGAGACTAAGGAAATGAGTGATCCAAACAAGCAAGCCTCCAACAAGGGCCATGGACATGGCTACCCCTCAACAACCTTTGCGGATCTTCCGCCGGCAAGGTGGTCAATCAAGAAGAAGATTATAGTGGAAGCACTCCAATTCTATTCATCAAGCTCCTCGCCGTTGGAGAAAAAAGTCCAGGCCTCTTAATAATTGGAAGAAAAGGGGTGTTTAATACTTTTTTTTTTTTTTTTACTTGTGTGATTGTTCTTATAATACTGTAGTCTGTAAATATTTCATATGCTATATCTGGAAGGCAAAATGGATTGCTTTGTGTAAATATTAATTTCCTACTTGATTATGATCTACTTTGAATTTTTACCGTTATTTATTGATTGCTTTGCTTAATTTCTACCATCTGTGAATTGATTCTCAAATATGTATAATAGAATCTGTGAATTGATTCCTTTCTTTGCTTTTAGTAAAGAAAGGAATCAATTCACAGTTAAGAGTCCTTAGTTTTGTTTCCTATTTTATGAATTGCTAGCTCTTGCTATGGTCTTGTGATTACCTATATCCTGCTGGCTCGAGTAAACTGCAGTGTCATTAACAACATCCAAGAAACACTTACTCCACACGTTCTTCGCACTATAAGTCCATTCCAAGATCATATTATTGTTTAACAGTAAGTGATACCAAACCTTTTTTTACCAACTTTGGCAAGGGAACATCTTGTTTAAGCTCTTTGGCCAAGTGCATCAAGACCCAAACACCACGGTCCCACGACAAACCCAAAACCTCATTCCCGTCTCTAGTTATGCGCATGCCAGTAATGGTAATTACGCGCTCATCACCCTCATCGGGAAAAAACACAAACCGCTCATTTGCATCCTTTTTATGATCAAAGACCATCCCTTCCCACCATTCATCCTCTAAACAAGATATCAACACAAACCCCAAAACCAAACGTTTCAAGAGCATCATCAGCTGACTTACGCTAAGCATGATGACATAAGAGTGTCTACACCAATCCATAAAGTCAAATAATCATAACAAAAAAAAGGAAGGAGTAGCCGAATGCCATGGAGGGACTTGGGCCGAGAGGTTGCTGAAGAGTGAAGGCCGAAAAATTGCTACTTTGAAAGGCAATCTTTGGGCCGAACTTTTCCTATTTTTATTTAGTCAATTACTATTTTTTTTTTTCTAGTGCTACACTACGAATTGGATAAAATATATAGAGTCATTTAAAAAAATTATTTCAGTTTTATAATCTATTTTATGAGGTGAATCTATAAAAATATATAAAATCAAAGGTGAAAAAAATTATTTATAATTTTTTTAATAAAAAAATTTGTATTTAACTATTCCTTATTTATTTTTTTCATTATCTTTTCTTTAGAAAAAAGATTTATCTTTGTTAATCCATAGATTATTAACTAAAATAAAAAATTAAATAAATTTTTTTAAAAAGCTTTAGTATGTCATAAAATTATGTCAAAAAAAATAACAATTATTAAAAGCTTACACAGAAATGAACAAATAATTTTTTGTATTTTTTATTTAATGTTGATGAAAATATCAATTTTTGAAAAAATGTGAATTTAATTTTTATATATTTATTTACAAAAGAATGAATAATATTAAAATAAAAACTATATTAATTTGAATCATTGAGTAGTTAAGACAAAACATAATTTTAATTATTTAATTTAAAATAATTTAATTTTAAAATATTAAAAAAAATAAATAGTAAATGCTTAGTGTAGTAGTTGCACAATTAATTTTAAAAAAAACAACGATTCAATATTTTATACTAAGTGAGTTCGTAGTTTTCAGTCTAAAATAAAAAATACTATAAAAAACAATTAACTTGCAAGGAATCTATTGACTAAATTTGAAGTTAATAGATTAAAATGAAAATTATTACAAATTTAATTTTGATTAATTTTGATTACATAAAGAAGAAACAAATCAATAAGATATGTGAATTCTTTTTCTTTTTTTTCCTCCTTAAATATTTTTTTATTTCTATTCTATGCATGGTAAGTCCTTGAATACGAGCCTCACGAGTAGAGCAATCATCTTCTTTTTATTTTTTACATTTTACTTTCAACTATTAATTAACTAATTTGAGTTTTTTTTTAAAAAAAAATTGAAATACACTTTTAATCTAAAAATATATTTAAGACAAATTATATATGTTAATCATGTCACTACAATTTAAAATTATTTAAATCTATTTTTTAAAAGAAAAAATAATCATATTCTAAAAATTTATTTCAAAATCCATGCATATAGAAAAATAAATCACAATTATCAGAAAATATAATTTTAAATTAATTGGATGAGAATTAAAAAATAAAAAATTAAAGTAGTAAATTTTAAATAATAAAAAGCACTAAAACAAAATGAGACCAACTCACAATACAATTAAAGTTTCAAATTGAAAAAAAAAATGTATAGAAAATTTGAGGAACATAAAATTTTAATTTAATTGGATGAGAATTTAAAAAATAAAAAATTAAAGTAGTAAATTTTAAATAATATAAATAATTAACAAAAAAACACTAAAACAAAATGGGACCGAATCATAATACAATTAAAGTTTAAAATTAAAACAAATATAGAAAAATTGAGGAATAAGAATGTATTTCAGACAAATTATATATATTAATCATGCTACCATAATTTAAAAATTATCTAAATCTATTTTTCAAAAGAAAAACTAATCATGCTCTGAACATTTATTCCAAAATCCATACATATAGAAAAATAAATTAAAATTTTCAGTAAATATAATTTTAAATTAATTGAATGAGAATTTAAAAAAAATGACAAATTAAAGTTGTAAATTTTAAATAATAAAAATAATTAACAAAAAACACTAAAACAAAATGGGACCAAATCACAATATAATTAAAATTTGAAATTGAAAAAAAATATTGTGAAAAATTGAGGAGCATATAATTTTAAATTAATTGGATGAGAATTTAAAAAAATAACAAATTAAAGTAATAAATTTTAAATAATAAAAATAATTAACAAAAATGCTAAAACAAATGGGACTCAATCACAATATAATTAAAGTTTGAAATTGAAAAAAAAAACAGAGAATTTAAAAAAAAATGAAAAATTAAAGTAGTAAATATTAAATATTAAAAATAATTAATCAAAAATACTAAAACAAAATTGGACCAAATCATAATACAATTAAAGTTTGAAATTGAAAAATATATATATATATAGAAAAAATTGAGGAGCATATAATTTTAAATTAATTGGATGAAAATTTTAAAAAAAAATGACAAATTAAAGTAATAAATTTTAAATAATAAAAATAATTAACAAAAATGCTAAAAAAAATGAAACTTAATCATAATATAATTTTATACAATGTAGACTTTCTTTCTAGATTTGGCTATTTTGATAGTAATTGCATTTGTAAGTTTTTTTTTTTTTTTTAATGTTGGAAAATTTTCTATATTTTTAAACATAACATTAACCATATATTGATGTTTAACAAGTTAGTCATTGCTTGAAATGAAATCTATTATAAGCTATATCATTGATATGTTATTATAATTAGCATAGTTAGATTTATTTTAGGTTTGACAATTTGAGAAAGGGCTACGGTATTCAGGTATCTTAGGAAAGTTATTGGTGTTTCAAATTTTAGTCATTCTATCAAATATTATGAACTCTTATATAAAACATATGACTTAAAGCTCATTGAGTCCATTCCTATCATATATGCAATTGAAGGGATCCAAAATTACTGATGTGTTCCATCAACCTATCGTGGACATATTCATCTAACACTAGAACTTTGTGAAGACTCTATAAAAACATACAAGCACCAATATCTCTCTAGGTTGAAAGCTTTAGGGCCACAAAAAAGTAATTCGGTACAAGTAGCAAACACAAATCAAGCTGAAACTTAATAAATAAGTTCGACAACAAGCAAACAAATGGTCGAACCTTAAATCCTACAATACAACACTAACCCAAGATCAACACAAATAAATTAAAGTCCATAAATAATGAGGAAGCACACAAAATCAATCCAATCTACCAACTCATATAAAATTGAAAATCACAACACAACAATCACTCTCAAAAACCCTATAAACTAGGGTAAAGCTAAAAATTTATTAAACTTTATCAGAATAAAATAAAATTTTAACCAAATCCTATTTAGACTTAACAAAATTGATGGTAAAAGTTTAGAATCAATCTGAAAACCTTAGCCTTTATTTCTAGAGTTGTTGCATCTCTTTAAAATTTGAAATTCAAACAGCACAACTTAGTGAAAATTGGAACCTACCAAGGCTTCTAGATACAATCATTTTAATTCAATTTTTAATTTAAAAAAGAATCAGTAAATCAAGACCTATTTGTAAAGAAAGTCAAGATTTACGGGATACGTACATCAAGAACTCAAAGATACAGATACCACCACTTTAGATTCTTAAATGCGAGTGATCAAGCTATCACTTTGAATAATCAATATCAAGGATAAAGCCATGTTCTATGGATACCCCATTAGCATTTTGACTCTGTGGATCGATGTAGATACTCTATTGGTTGAAAAGAATCATCCTTGATATTTTAGACTCGTCCTCCTCATCAGCATCAAAATAAAACTCAAGATCACATACTTTGAAAGTGTCTGAAACATATAGCTTTCTAGAAGCTCCACCTTGTACAAGTCATTTCCAACTTTCTCTATCATAAAAAAAGGGTCCATCCACTTCTTTAAACTTAGAATATCTTATTTTGAAGAACCATTTCTTCCTCATGTGAGCTCAAACTAAATCTCTCTCTTGAAATGCCACTAGTCTCTTAAATTTACTAACCTCTCTAGACTCTCTCGTCCTACATAACCAAAGAACGATACCCGATTTTGCATAAGTCTTTCTTACATAAAACTCATACGCACTATCTAAGACTACCTCTTTAATCTTTCTCTCGACTTTTTCTAAAATTAGTAACACAATTTTCAACCTCAATCACACCCCCAATGTCGATCATAATATTCCTAACATACCCCATCTTGGTTTCCCTATGTTTGGTGGCTTATTTCTTTACTACATTACTAAGTTTGATGCTAACCTCCTTATGTTCTCCAATATCACTAATATAAGGGTCATCAACATCTCCATCACAGTACTTATCATACCTAGTTGATTAACCCTAATCTACATACTCATCATACCCATCACCACATACATTAGAATCAAACACAACATCATTGTTACCTAATTGATCCAAACCACACACATTCTTATCTCTACCCAAGTAAGCTGAATCATTATTCCTAAATTTTGGCTGTAATTTACCAATATACAAAAATAGGGTTTAAATCATGCCTTTGTCATCCTTTGCGTCTTTCACAGGTTCTATCCTTATAGGTAGTATGTGATTTGATCCTCACCCATGATGAAGGAATAAATGTTGTGGTATCTGTCATGCATAGCTCTTCTATCATACTATCATGATATCCTTGGTAAATTATGGCAAACATCCATTGGAATTGCATAAAACTAGATTTGATCTGTATATACTTACCTAATAGTGAACTTTGTAAAACATTTTTTATTCACTATTTTTTTCATTCCCTATCGTCACCTAAGACATATATATATATATATATATATGATAGGGTATATAGTGATTAACTATAAGTAGACCTGTTTGTTGACCATCTTCATAGATATTGCATTCGCATAAGCCCCACTATCAATAATGGCATCACATATCCAACCATGAAAAGCGCATCATATATGGAATTCCTCCACCATTCATCCTCGACATCAATGACTTCATAATATAGTAATTTATTTAACATCAACATATCTCTCCCATCAATATATAACTCTCTTTACTTCAGCTGACACCTCTTCTGTTTTATTTTTCTCTTCTTTAGCTTCATCGCATTCAGTTTCATCAACCAAGTTTATAATTCTTATGTTTGGGCTATCAGAGGTAATGAGCCTAGACTCTTGGCGCGTAACACATCTTCAAGCATTAAGTCTTATAGGATTAGATCTAGTAGGATTACTTAAAACTCTTTCTAAGGTCCTTGCTAGCTGAATTGTGCTAGACTAGATGCAGGAACTTTAGTTAAAACATCTTGAGTAGGAGTTAGCTCCTTGGTCGTAACTCTTCCAACCTATCTCATAGATTTCTGATGCCTTTTCACTTTTAACACCCGCTTAATGATATCTTAAGGCGTGTGGTACTGTTGTTATTGAACCACGTTAGCTATCTTTATCTTCTTCCTCCTTAGAAACCATTCAATCGAGTGTTCCTCTAGCTCATTCACGTCACACTTTAACATTAAATGCTCAAACTCTGTCACATACTCCTCTATGCTCAATTTATTTTGCTTGAAGGAGTGAAGCTTCACAAAAGTGTCCTACTTATGATAATAAAACAAGTACTTATGTTTTATTAGCTTTTTCATTTTTTTTTTCACATGATAATCTTCCTTTTTCCTCTCAGATTCTTTATCATTTCAGATTTTCCCACTATATGTATACGTTCTTCTTAAGCTTAATAGCAACCAGTTTCACCTTTTATCTTCAAGTACCTCTTTAAATTCAAAACCCTTCTCAATAGTATGTAAATCACTCTGTCAACTCATTAGAATCTAGCTTTCTTTTTGAAGTTTGGGATTTTGAATTTGATGCCAAAATCTTGAGGTCGTAATTATATCTTCTATGGCACTCCTTAATAAGATGTAATTTCCTCATACTCAGAAACATCAGTAAGTTGCTCATGAAATGAATTTTCTAACTGAATCCACTCTCCATCACTATTTAACCCTCGGTCCTCTGCCTTTTGATCCACAACAACACACCCTTTCCTTTCAAGGCACTTTACCTCTCGATCTTTAGGAGACCTTAAAATTTGAAGTTTGATTTTTTCAATCAAATGTATCATTTAGATCATCTAAACTTGCAACTCAGTTATAGTTATGCAAGTAGATGTTGATCTTCTAAGAGGCATTTTTACAAGCATCAACCCATGTAAATAAAAACTCACCTAAGCTGTGATACCAATTTGACATTGAAGCTTCGTGAAGACTTTACATCCAAACACACAAGCATCGATATTCCTCTAGGCTGAAACCTCTAGGCTGAAACCTCTAGGGCCAAAAACAACCAATTTGACACAAATACACTACAAGAAAATCAGAAAGTGATGGATTTTTTCGTTACTATATCGTCAATATTCATCGCTATTTAGCCTTAGCGATGAATTTGCAACAATACACTTTCATTAACAAATATGGTTGTCGTTATTTTCTTAGCGACAAATTTTTTTTCCATCACTAATGCATAGAATTTTCATCTCTAAAGTGAAGTAAACAATCATCTTCTTGGTCTATTATCTATTATAAAACTATCACTAATTGGTTATTTCGTCGCTAAATCATTCTCAATAAAATTTCTTATGAATTCGTCAAAAATTCATCGTTATTTAGACACCGTATATGTGTCCATTGTAAAGAGATTTAGTTTTTGTCACTAATTTGGCAGTTAATCGATCGCTAAATATATATATATAATTTAACGTTAGTGTTAGTGACAAATAACTAAAAATAACACCTTATTAAAATATAATATATTATTTAATAAAATTAAAATAAGATAAATTGAAATCAAATAAATATATAAATGTGTTAAAGTGTATGAAAGCATTAAAAACCTTACAAAAAAGAAATCTAATCCTTATCGTCTTCTATATCATCTTCCAACTTCTAGGTATTGAGAGGAACATCTAACTCTTGGGTTGTAGGAATGTCAATAGGAAGGACGCAAGTCTACTACAAGTCTCATAATAACCCCATCACTATCCGCATCTAACTCGTAGAGTGTTGAATTGAATGGCCTATTCCTAGATTGTAATATGTATCCCCTTGATCCTATCTTTGTACTAAGAAGAAATCTCTTGAATATTACCATCGGGATACCACAAAGTGACGAAGAGAAGTTGACACCGAATGGGAGTAAAACTAGAATGTTTGTGATTCGAGATCGTACACTCTCTACTTCTTCTCACCTCCTACAACATCCAAATATATCTTGGTCATGTCGATATTTGGAGATGATGAATCACCTTCTACTACTCCTTAGTAGCTACTTCTTGCATTGACTACATGTAATCCAAAGTCATTGAAATAATTATAATATTAATCATAAACATATTTTTAGATTATATCGATAGATGTATATTTATAAAAATAAAAAAGTTATCATTATTTTTTGGGAACGCTTGTCAATGAATGACACATCTTTCCACTTGTGAGTGGCCAGGAACAACTCGTAAGGATTTGAGTTACAACTCAATTTATTATGATGAAAAATAGACAAAATAATATTAGATGTAAAAAATATAAAAATTAATTTATAACACTATGAATAATAGAATTTTCCAAACGTTTAATGTGTACAAATTAAAGAGTTAGACCCCTCGTATGCTTGGATGGGCCAACACCGACACCACCCATCTCCGATATGTAGTTTTGGGATGTCCGTTGAGATCTAGCTTGAAACTCGAAGTGAGGCCCAATCTTGGTGTCATGCAATCCCACACCTACTATTTAACATACGTTAGTCTCGTTAGTCTTATGCTTTAGCTTGTTCAACATATCGCCACACCACTTTCATGCCGGACTTTCCCACACATCCTTAATTGACACGTCGAAGGCCACATCCCATAAAAAGTACTTTTACATAAAGAAAAAAATAATATTAATATATTTTATATTAAATTAATACTTTAAATTAAATATAAATAAATAATTAATATGTTATCCTAAACTCATTAAAGTAGAAGTCTTTTATCTCCATGGAGATAAACTTTGATGTAGAGCCAATGACGCCTAATCGTTTCTTGAAAATTATGATGATTTTTATGAAGCACTTACTTAATGAAACCAAACTCGTCGAATAAAAAAATAAATAATAAATTAATTAATAAATGATTCTAATATAATATATGAAAAAGATAAAAATAACTACCATATATAAAAAAATATTACTTACTAGTTATTCACGACCCAAATGATCTGTCTAATATCAAATCCAATAAAGCTTCTTAAAGCCGAGGATACCATCATGGGGACCTCTAAAACTTGGGTCACTATCGGTAGGGGCAATGCTAGAAAGAGCATTTTTTAAGGGGTCACTACTAACGGGGATGCAAACGTGTTAGTGCCATTATCAAGTCCATGACCCTAGACACTTGTATTAGTAGAGCCACATCCACGTACAACACCACTATTAATGGCACAATCACGGACATCGCCAACATCAATATAACAACCATGTACACTATCGCCATTAAAGTCACGACCACCGACACTATGATCGGATCCGCCTAATTCACGAGGCATAACTCTAGAATAATATCCGAAATATTTTAACAAATACGACAAGTGAATAACAATTCAATTGAAAATATATTATAAATTATTTTCATAAAAAACCAATTTTTTTTTTATAGAGTCTCTCATGTAAATTACACATTTCCTAATTAATAGATAAACCAAATGATCACATAAACATTAAAATTAAATCAACCGAGTAATCAAGTTGTGCTCACCGAGACCGACACTTGCCTCGGATACTCCATTGAAATTAAATCTCAAATTCATCCTTCCATCTCCATCGTAGAGCATTGAATCAACTTTATTTCTCCTCACTTCTCCATGGTCTTCAACCTCTCGTATTTGATGCGCTACGACATATCTCCACACCATTCAACAATCATTAGTAAAATAATTAAATTAACCTTAATTCAAACCTAATTAAATATTAAATAGCATATAATTAACAAATTGTAATATAAATAAAATTAGAAATAAATAAATTAATGAAAATTAACCTAATTAATTTAAACCTAAATCAAATTAACTTAAACCTAAATCAAATTAACTTAATTAAATATAATTCAAACCTAAATCAAATAACCTTAATTTAATCTAATTCAAACCTAAATAAATTTAAAATAAAAAATAACCTTGGGTTTAAATTAAATTTAAGCCTAAATCAAATAACCTTAATTTAATCTAATTCAAACCTAATTAAATTTAAAATAAAAAATAACTAACAATTTTCAAAATAAATAAAATTTAAAATCAACCAATTAATGAAAGTTAACCTAATTAATTTAACTATAATTCAAATAAACCTAAGAAATTAACCATAATTCAAACCTAATTAAATTTAAATATCAATTAATTAACAAATTAACCTAATTCAGTTAAATCTAATTCAAATTAACCTAAATAAAATAACGTTGATTGAAACCTAATTAGCCTAATTAATTTAAACCTAATTAAAAAATTCAACAAATTAATTTAAATACCAATTAGTTAACAAAGTAGCCTAACCAATTTAACTATAATTAAAATTAACCTAGGTAAATTAACCCTAATTGAAACATAATTAGCCTAATTAATTTAACCCTAATTAACTAATTAACCAAATAATTAACAAATTACCGTAACAAATTTAAATCTAGTTCAAATTAACCTAATTATATTAACTCTAATTCAAAATAACCTAAATAAATTAATCATAATTCAAAACTAATTAACCTAATTAATTTAACCTTTATTAACAAATTAACCTCATTAATTTAAATATCAATTAATTAATAAATTAACCTAACTAATTAACAATTAAATAAAAAAAAATTAAAGTTCAACTAATTGATTAGAATTAACCTAACAATTATGAATAATAACAATATTTTTTAGGAAACGAAAGAGAGAAGGAGAACATACCTTAAGAAAATTAGGAAAAGACAAAGAGGAAGGAGGAAATTCAAGGCTTTTTTGGGAGAAAAGAGTTTATAGTAGGGTTTGAGTCTTTGGGGAGTAGAGGAGCTGAGTTTTGTAGTGGTTTTGAACAAGATCGGCACCGGTGACAACAATAGCCGGAGGAGGAAAGGGTGAGGAAGAAGAAAATGGAAGAAGAAGAAAGACAAATTGTGATTTAGGGATTTAGAAATAGTGAAGGACATGATTCGATCGCTAATCCATCGCTAATTAATGATGTCTCCCTCATTAATCTGTCTCTAGTATGGTGGAATTTGAATAAACTAAGTCTCGCTCATTTTTTAAATATTTTCAATCGACATTCCGTCACCAATTTGCTAAGAAAATATTCAATTAGCAATGGATTTTTTGTCGCTAACCCTAAACCAAAAAAATAACGATGGAATATTGGTTTCCTCGCTAATTTCTCTCGCAGTTCCCTTTCTAAGCCGTCTTTAATATACTCATGAACATTTTACCACCAAATAGAGTGACAAATATTGTCCTTCGTTGAAAATCCATCGCTAATTCATCGACGTTCCATAGTTAAAGTCCACAACTCGATAACGACGAACAATCCACTTATCGATCCGTTGCTAGTTAGCAAGAGATTGTAATCCATTGCTGATTTTCATCTTTATTTTTTGATTTTCTTAAAGTGGTAGTAAATACAAATCAAGTTGATAATTAACAAGTAAGTTTAACTTCAAGCAAACAAATGACTAAACTTTAAATCCAACAATACAACACTAACCCAAGATCCACAAAACCAGATTACGATCCATAAATAACTAGAAAACACAAAAAATCAATCCAATCCACAAGTTTCAATTTAAAAAGGATAAGTAAATCAAGACTTACTTATAGAGAAAGTCAAGATTCACGAGATATGTACACCAAGAACCGAAAGATACGGATACTACCATTTTAAAACACTAGTTGAAAATTGAGCGACGAGCCGACCACGGGGATGCGGATAAACAAAGAATTAAAACACAAAAATAAATAATTAAATGCAAGAACAAGAAACAAAATTTAAAAACATAAATGAAGACTAAAAGATAAACTAGGCGATGAGAGCCGACCACTAATCGAGATAGATATGTAAGAAATTTTATTTGAAATAAAATAACTTACAAGTGGATACGTAGAAGCAAAAATGCTATCCGAAATTTTGATGTTTTGATACGGTTTTCGAGTCTTGAGAGAACAAAATTACAGAGAGAATTCTATTCTAGATAATGTCCGAAAAACTTGGATACTTTACTCGTTCAATTGTACTATTCAAAGTTACTAGTCTCCGGTCCGTCTTTCCTTAAGCTCTTTGAGCTCGACTTTGATGACCTTAATCTCGGATCGAAGGTCCTGAATTGTGATCAAGTATTTTTTGGTTTTCTTCTTCTTGTCTAGAATGGTCATTAGGTTATAGGTACCGATACTAGTAGAAGGCGGGATAGAAGGTTTTAGTTTTTCTCAAAGTTTGTCTTCTACGGACTTTAAGAGTCCGTCTAAGTATTCTCTTTGTAATTGGGGATCCTTAATCTTCTTAACAATATCTAAGATTGAAATTTTTCAAAATTCTAAACTTTCCTCATTAATTAGGAGAACTCACAGTTTCAAAAAATAAAAAATAAAAATCACATTCCTAAAGTCTCCTTATAATATGAGCAAACCAAACAAGAAAAGGAAGCCCAATTCATCAAATTTGAAAAAAAAAAAAAACATTACAAGCATGTTCCATTTATTCTATTTTTTAAAAAAAACCAAACAATAACTAGAAGAAAAAAACTATCAAAATATTAAATTAATAAACATTTAAATTTACATAAAGAACAAATAAAATTGTTAAAAAAATCAAAATGCTAAAAATCCACCAATGCGGTTGAATTCCAATAACTAAGATTAGGGATTAAAATGTAAGTTATTCAAGAAATAAAAATACACAGTTATTCAAGAAATGAAAACCAACAACAATCAATTGGAAAAGAATGTTGATAATGTAATATGATTTAAGATATTAAGAACACAAGAACTCTAGAGTTACAAAGAAAGAAACAAAAAGAAGTTTATAGAGAAAAATACAAAGATAATTTAGGAGTAAAAATTACTCGGATAAATATCACATACGCCAAGAATGGCTAAAATGGCTATTGTTAATTGATTTTAACGAGTCTCTCCAGTTAAGGATAACAAATTGCTACACATGCCAAGTATGCTTTCACATACTCTTTTCCATATGATGTCCTTTTGTGCGAGCAAAACTCTTTATTTAACTAATGTTGACTTTCTTAACTCCATATACTTAATTTCAATCTCCTAGTTTAGCATGCTTCATCACATCAATCCTTACAATTTCCTCAAATATAGCAACTACATCGCCCATCTCTACTTCCTCTTTAAGGAGGAGCTTTCTTTACTCATGGAAAGGGGGAAAAAGAAGCTAAACTTGTGTCACTCGGTTGGTCGATGGCAATGGTGACAAAACTTTTGACATTTTATTTTACTATCACTTTCTTTTAGATGAAAAAAGAAGAAGAAATAATGTGATATATATCTTGTAAATATCTATATATATATAAAAAAAGATTCAATATACTATACTATTTGTAGATTACGTAGAGAAATAGTTAAACAATATATATATATATATATATATATATATATATATATATATATATATATATATATATTCTAAAAAGGCATATGGTTATCATAATTACAAGTATTTTTTGACATGCATCAACTTTAAAAAAACTCATATGTAGTTACTAATAGGTTTATTGTTTAGTGGTAATAAGTTCTTTGCACTTGTAAGAGATCATGAGTTTAATTAAATCATGTCTCACTAATTATTAATTATTAATATTAACCTTATTATCTCCAAACTAATGATAGTTGTAGGATCTTATTTATGGTTAAAAAACTCACGTGTAGCTTACTTCGCATACTTATAAGGCATTCATTGGTGATCTATCTAAAGAACCTATATTCAAAATCACAACTAAAATCTCGTATGCATTAATTAAGCAACTCTTCTTTTACAATATTGTTTGTTTTTCAACAGCGATCGTTACTATTAATAAGTGTTAGTTTGTTTTAAAAGAGACATGTTGGAAGAGATACATAGACTTTGTGAGTTAGGGATGATGAGAGCTTATATATTGATAAAAACTTTTACAAGTTACAAAATTAATATTTATTCATGATATTCAATGAGAGGTAAAATAGGCATCGAATGTGACATGTACTATCATGCTAAAAAAAAACATTTGAGATTTTTTTAATTAAAAACTCTATTTCATAGGTAAAATTTTTCCCATGATGTAACATGAATAAAAGAAATCAAGATAACCAACTTTATGCTTAAATAATGGCACTATAACATTTATAGATAAAAACTTGAGTTACTAGGATATATGATTTTTATTTTTTTATGAGAGAGAGGGGGTTGTGTTTTTTATTATTTTTTTTCAAATCCTCCCTATCTTTAGCAATCACAATATTTCATAATTATGGAGGAAGTTTAATTATTTGAAATTAAACTTGAATAAAACATTCTAGAAAGAAAATTCAAACTTAGCCATAAAAGTTGCTCTAATAAGATATTTTGGAAATGATGATATTAGCAAGAAGAACTAAAACATCAAGACAATTTACTATTCATTTAGACACAACATTATTATAGACACCCACCCATCTTCCTTGTGTGCCTTTTTGCTCTACCTATTGACCCTTCGATCTTTCTTCCTTGTTACTTGGTTTTTTCTCAACCTTCGATTATTTGTTTTTCTTTGTTTTTTTATTTGCCTATTTCTTGTTTTGTGCTTTCCCCATCTCTTGCCCCAGTGTTGTTTGTCTATTTTCCATAGCTGCCATTATCTTTTCCTTCACTCGTTCTTTTATTGTCCTGTGGTATTTAGTTCTTCTCTTTCATGTCATTTCCTTTCTTTTCTCTTCTCTTGTATCTCATTTTTATTTCCTACATTCTTGTATTTCCTCATCTTTTCTTCTTCATTGTGGGTGGCTCACTCATTTTTCATCTTCGATTTTCCAAAAAAATCTTTAACTTTATGAATCCTAACACCTACCCGAGTTATCCACTTGACTTTCAAACCTTACTACCTCAACTCGAGCTGTTACATCGAACAAAGACTTCAATTTCTACTAAAATTTTGACAAATTCAAACATCTTTTCAACTTTAATCAATAAGTCATAAAGTCTTTAAAATGCCTACTTTAATCGATCAAGTCTTCCTCAACATCACCAAGCCATGGCTATCAAAACCCATAAAGATCAAGGCCCATCACTTGTTTTTTTAGAAACATTGAAAGAAATCATGAATCTTTAAATCACTACCACCACCCCTCCATCGAAGAAGTTGAAGCGACCATTTATATGATCAAGACTACCAATAATGAACAAGCAGGTAAGTCCTTGGATATTTTAGAGTAAGAATGTCCTCAAGATGTCTTATAGAAGATTTTCTCTATGTTACAACAAACAAGAAAGATTATGGTGTTGTTTTAAAGCCATAAACAAAGAAAAAAAAGGTTCTTTATGTTATTAAAGTTGAAAAGACCTTCAATGGGTTGGAACAAAAAGCTTTTATGCTTGGTTTCTAGGGATGCCTAGATAGAGAAACTAATTTCTATCGGTGAGTTAGTTGAGAAAATTAAGGAATAAAATGTGGTTAGTGATAAGAGTTTGATCAAGAAAAGAGAAGATGGAGAATCGAGAGAAAGATGGCTTCAAGGGTTTAGTGAAGAGCTCTTCCTCAAAGGTTTCTTTCTTTTTAAGTAAAGATATGGACTTTTTTAGTGTTTAGTTTCGTTGGAGTTTGTATATGCATATATGTAAAGATTGTAGAATCTTAGTATTTAAAGACAATTGTATTAATCACTTCAATTCTTGACATGCTTGTATAGTCAAAACATTTAAATGGGAAAAACAAAATTAAAGTTATTTTAATTTAAGTTATATGTTTGGATGTCTACGAATTTCTTGGTTGTTCTCGACTTATAACTTGAATTTTAAAGAGGAAGTTTTATGAGCGAGTTTGATGTGATTATAGAATATTGAGCTAAAATAGGCAAAGAAGAAAGTAGATTTTTTATTTATTTAGGGGTCATTTTTTGATAATTTACATTATATCATTATGATGTTTTGGATTTTGCCTTTTCTCTTCAAACTTGTATTTTTGAGTCCTTCTATTAAATTTTGGTTCAATACTTCTCTTCATTATTGATTCTATAGACATCCAAAAGAGATGTTTGGACTCGCTTGAAGTTTCTTAAATGTTAATAGTGGTAGTAGGTTGAGTGTGAGGCTAGAAGAAGGATGAATAAGTAAAAAAAAAAAAAAATTCTATTTTGGAATTAACTTCTTATTTTGTTTCCTTTTGTCCCCTAACAAAATGATATTTCTTGCCCCATTTTTACTTTTCTAATCTGTATATTCCACTTAGTCTTTCAATGCATGGATGTATTTTGGTGTATCACATGTGAAGTGGACACCGAGAAACTACCGATTCAAACTTCTATCAAACTTTAACTAACCATGTAACCTTTTTCTCGGGTATGCAGTTTGTGGAAGAAAATAAAGGTTTTAGGTTTGAAATATGTAAGCAATTGGCTTCTAATAGGATTGTTATTGTCTTGATAACTAGAGAGGAGAAAAGAATCTTAAAGTTGTTTAGAAGAAAGATTAAGGACCCTAGTATCACCTACAAAAGTCTTAGCTAACCACCATAAAGCTCAAATGGAGTTGCGTTAAATGCTAATGTTTTCTAAAGAGCCTTTGAGCTCATGGTGGTTGAATAAGATTTTTTTGTATTGAAATGGTTTCAAGAGGAGGAAATAAGTCCTAATTATTGTTATGATCATCATTCTTCGGAAATTAAATGTTATAGATGAAATAAGATTTTGTGTGTGAAATGCAACTCGACAAAGAGGAAATGTGAAATGAAATTGAAACTCAAAGTTTTGAGTTGGCGGAACAATGTATCAAAACAAACTACTATGGGGAAGAGGAATGGTTTAGCACTAGCTTCCTTCTTTCAGTTTTCGACTCGTAAAAATTATAAAATGTTTATCTAAAATTGGAACTCGTTAAAGGTACGTGATGATCCTTTTTCTAGATTAGTTATGGGTCTCAAATTTTGGCCAAATTATTTCTTTTGAATGAAAAAAATTTATTGTGTTATTGTTATTTCTTAGGTTTTCATGTAGTTTAGATTATAAGTTATAAAATTTTCTAATTTGATTTAAACTTTTCCTACCATATGGCTTAGAATATACCTAAAGAATGGGTCGAAAGAGTGTTAAAAGATGTCAAAAGCCTTACCGAAGATAGAATAGATGAAGTTTTGAAGGAGTTTCTAAAAGATTTTAAGGAAGGTTTACTAAAAACTAAACCTTGTCCTACTCATCTTTCTCGCCTATTCTCTTACTAAGCTATCATGAATGCCTACACCAGGATTCTAGCTAGAAGGTACTCAAATTTTCATGCAATTATATCTCTCTTAGTTATTGCAACATCGATATAAGTACTAATATCGGCTTACTTCACCATTGCAGAAAGAGCTTAAGGTGTCTGTAAGGTTGGCTTTGCTACTCGATAGTGGGCCTTCGGTTTTTACTTCTATCAAAAAGAAATACCGACATATTTTTTTATTCAAAGTGATAAATTTTTTCTTTTTTTTTTAGGTGGACTACTAAAAAATAATTGATTTTATGCTCTTAATCTATTAACTTATAATGTTGTTTTAGTTATAGTTTGTTAATACACTAAAATAGATCATTTACTTTATCTAACAATTTAATTTATGCCTTTGAAACTATACAGATTGTTGGTGATTATTATTTTTTTTTGCTTTTTTTTATAGACTTTCTTAATTTCTTAATGATTTTTTTAACCGATGTTGCTTATTGATGTGCTTAGGTCATTAAAAAAGCTTAATATGGAGTTTAAATTAAGTAAAAGTAAAGAAATCTATTAATTTTTATTTGTTTTAATGAAATCTTTGTATCGGCTTTGCTTTTGGGGTAACAAGTTTATTTCTTTTTTATGTACATTGAATGTGTAGATCATAGATACACTAAGAAGGGATCAAATAAAACATTAATTCTTAATTTGACATCGAGTCGGTATCCATATTGAATATGATAAAATTATTTGTTATTTCTTTTGTTTTATTTTTTGTGTTATTAATGTTGTGCTCAAATGGGTATTTTTTTGGTGGTGTAGGGTATGAGTTACATATTTGAGTTTAAAAGTTATGATGATCTCCGGGTTTGCAAAAAGTGTGTAGGTAAGTCTTAATTCTTAAGTTTATAGATGATGTTGATTTTAAGCTTCTCTATGATGCATTTATTATTGATTAAAGATTATTATTTATTATGGATTCATAAGCGATGTTATGTTTGGTATGTTATAAGCAAAACTATAATTTAATACAAAGTGCATCGTAATTCTATTTTGATTGTCCGGTTACCTTTTAATATGTAATGAATGGACATAAAAGTTAATGGTATTATAGTAATAAACACAATGGTGATTACATAGTTCGGGCAATGTAATGTCATTACTTTATAGGCAACAATACATAAATGTCCTATCTTACCATGAGCCCTTCTAAAGTTGGAAGATTAGGTGTCAAACTACCATCATTTTCAACTTAGCCTTCTTGATAAGCGGTTAGAAGATACATAATTAAGGTAAATAGTGTTTGAAGAATGGTTTTGTAGTGGTTCAAGATGGTTTGTAGGTTGTCAAATATAGAATTGGATCAATGGGTTGGGTTTTTATAAACATGAAGGACATATTGGTTTGTAGAGTAGGAAAAAAATTCTCCTACGGGGATTTTACATGTGGAAATGGAGGGACCATGTTTTCCTATCATAATTGGTGTATAAAGACCTTTTCCCCCTTACTAAACTTATTCTTGGATGTCTCAAAAAGCAACGCATACCATGTACTATACAACGCATCACATAGTACATCTCTTATTTGGTATTCCATCAAGCTCACACTTGCTTATATTATTGTCATTTCTTCTTATTCAAGCATATGGTATAAAATCATTGATTTGGATATGCATTTTATTGTTTATCTTATAATTTTATAGCCCTTAATTTCGAGTAGAAACAAAATGAGGTTATATACTATTGGCTTAAACAAGAATTCCCTAAGGTTAATACGAGTCGAGAGCCCAAGACTCCATAGCCGATTGTTCTCCTTCACTCTTTATGGTACAACATCAATAACTACTACTATATCGAAGGAGAAAGCATGAGAGTTATTTTTGAGTCACGGATTGTTAAAAACAAAGTTGATCTTTTGTTGGCTGGTCATGTGCATTCATATGAAGGTTAAATGAGTTTCTTCCCACCTAAAAATTTATGACTAGAATCTTTCATGGAAAAATGCTTGCATTTGAATAGATTTAGCATCAGAAGATAATAGTAGACTAAATATTGTTATTGTTTTCAATGTTATCACCTTAATTTTTTGAAATTCTCTTTGGTATTGTAGGAGCAAATTTTTTTAACATGTTATTATAAGGTGTGTTTTTCACTCTCTATAGTTTAATGCTTTCTAAATTGGTCACTAGTCAAACAAATGATGTGAATTATGGAGCCCTATAGGTTCATAATGTTTTATAGCTTTTGCCAAGTCAAAAAAATACATCTAGTTGTGTTTTACAAGTTATATATAAAATATTATGAAAATTATCATCTTGTGCTTTGTTAGCTTTTAGTAAAACTTACAATAGTTTGGGATCTTTTTTCTTATTGTTGTCATCGTGTGCTTTGTATTGTTATGTGGTTGTAGCATTTTAAACGTATGAAACGTTATGTTTCTTAATCTACTTGGTTTGTGTTTACTTTATTGGCGAGAGATAATTTTACTTGCAAGGCAAAGAATAAAAAACTTTCATTTAAGGTCGGGATGGTGTTATGAAACTTGGCTAAAGTGTCTCAAAGCTTGAAGGAAGGCCTTAATGGTCTTGAATGCAAGAGACACAAAGTTCCTAATAAAGGGGCTTTGCTATGGCATGGTTTTTTTGTCCAATTAGTAATGTGAGAAATAAATGGGAGGTTTTTTATTCTTAGTTGAGATCTTGGTTATAACCATGAATAGAATGAGTAGAATATTATGGTAAAACATAGTATGGAAGCAAGATAGAGTTTAAATTTTATCAATCATGTCTATAAATGTTAAGAACATTTTCTCTTATTGATATATGCTTTGATAAGTTCATGTTACTTAGAGTGATTGTCCTACTACTATGATAATTACATGCGTTTTCAACCTTCGAGCTATTGGCTTCACTATGTTGTCAAAGATAAAACTAATATATGCATTTTATTTTATGTTGGGCCGGACAATGAAAAATATATTGACGAGTGCCTTGTTAGAGCTAATCAAAGAGGAAGGATGCAAAGACCACTAAGATGCTTGCCTAAAATCCTTTGGAGAATGTTATAGAAACTAAAAATTTTTAATTCTACTTCGAGTTCCCAAAAAACAATCAGTCTAAAAGTGACCTCATGATTTATGCTCTCTTTGATGATGATGATCTAGTAAATCCTAAAACTGCTAGTCATCCGAACAATAGCCCTTATTGTTATTTCTTCAAGCATCCTTTGCATGATTTCTCAATAGAAGTTCATCACTTAGTGCACCTCAAACTCCTACTTTGCTCCGGGAAAAAGTTACGACTATTGTAATCGACTCATTAACTATAGAATTTCATAGCTCCATATCAACCCATCCCGATGTAAAAACAATAAAAATAATAATATTCCAAGCTGAACTTGGAATTGGAAGGAAATCTCGGGTAAGTTCATATGTTGATATACATATCTCAATATTTTTACATTTGTTAAAAAAGAAGAAAAGAGGAAAGCTCTACATAGGTTGTTAAACCGATCATGACCCTTTTTTTTTTTTTTTTTGTAATAATAGCATGCCTTTGTAGCAAGGTGATTCAGGTCGAACTTTATTGAGGATGTTCACTCTAATGATAGTGACCGAGGCTATGTGGTCTTTGAAGATGAAGCTATCCTACCAAGCCATCAAAATCTAAGTAAACAACCTAAAAATACTTTGTGAGGATTTGCTTGCTTTATGTTGTTTGAATTTCCTTGCTTTGTTTGAAAAAATTCATTGCTTTGCTTGAAAAATCTCATGCTTCCTATTAGATTTGTAAACTTTGTAAATAGTTTCTTAAACGATTTTCTAAGTATAATGTTACCCTATACCCGGCTATATACCCACCCCACTCAAAGTGATTTTCTTATCTTACATGTTCAACAACACCAACATTGACATTACTCCACCAATTGTCAAGATTAAGGAGTGATGAAATAGTAGTTCAAAGTGCAAAGCAATGCCATTTTTTGATGCCACACAAGTTTTAGCTCATATGTTATGAGAATAACTTCAATACTTTATTTATGCAATCTTATGAAAAAAATATTAAGACATTTTTTAAAAAATATATTAAATTTTCTATTTACATTAGATTTCTATTTAAAAATGAATACATACCAAAGAATGAATAGTTTTTTAATGACAAAAAATATGAAAAACATTAAGAAGAATAAATAAAGTTTTAAATTTTAAAGAATAGTATGAAATTAGATGGATATTTTTTACTTTCAATTTAATATATTTTAGTTGACTAATCTCATAATGCGGACTATTAAATTAAAACATCTATGTTTAGTTCGGCTAGAAAAAGTAACTTCGTGTGGTACTATCTATTTAAATGTGTTAATATTATCAAATTATTTATCTATGTTTGTTGTTTGATAATTCATAATTATGCACTACTCTAAAAACTCCTAGCATACGTCAAACTTTATTTATTTTATTTTTTTATAAATATCCGTTGTAAAAAAAAGCTTCGATTCCACACGTTTTTAATCATCATTCATAACATATTATATAAGCAAGAATGACGAATAAACAAGTATAAAACACCATTAACCTATAAATTATTTTAAACATTATTTTTCGTTCCATACTTTTTATGTCAAAAAACTTTAATGAAGAATATATGAACTGTTTAATAAGATCTCCCATTAACTCACCCCTTGAAACATTTTTTACACAACCTTTGATCTCCTCGTTTATTTCCAAACAAAACTTAACCAATGTTTTCCTTTTTGACTTTCCATGTGCGAGTGACCTCAAATATGTGTGCTTTGGTGGCATAAATTTACATGGATGATGGAGCATTCCTTTAGACAATGTTTTGACCCTTCAGTTTGCCTCTCTAATATTTATAATTCTAAGGTAATATGGTAAAAGATGAAAGCATACATCATAGAAAAAAATTGAACTCAATCGCGCATCATTGTTTATAATATTCTTCTTCTTGAAAAAAATAATAGAAAAACCCATCATACACAATAATTGAATTAGTTGTTTCGCTTCTCTTAACAAAAACTTTGTGCAACATTAACCTCTCGTTTCAAACAACACCAAGCTACCCATTGTGTAGCGCATGTAATTAACTCGTCACGGTATGAGAAACAAAAGTACTTAAGAATGTTCAAATTCCAAGAGATTGAAGTTGGGGTAGGTGGAAGAATATTAAAAAATTTAAAGAGAAAGTGAGGAGTCATTTGGTGTATGTAGTTGGAAATGGCATGAATACTTTTTTTTTAATGGGATAATTGGCATCCTTAAGGTTCCCTTGTAAGAACTTTTAAGATTAAAATTATCTATGGATCTAGTCTAATTTGTTCACCGTGCAAAGATTTCTATATGATTCCTAATAATGATTGGAGTTGGCCTCATGGATGCTAGCTCAAATCAATAGATGCTTTATATACAAGTTGTTGTTTATGCATGATGTTGTTTAACTACTTCAACTCATCGGTTATACATGGACATGTTTCATTCCATCCGTCATCCGGTGAAGACAAAAGTAGTTTAGAGCTTATAAATAATGAAATTTTAGTTTAGAATAAGTTTTTTTTGGACCTTACTAAGGTGCAATGTGTTAGAATCGACTAGTTTAAAGTTATAAGGTGACTTTTTGCATCCTAGATGCAACTTTATGTGCTAGTTAACTATGATAGGTTGTCCACCAAAGTAAGACAAGTTAAAAACGAGAAGGATGATTGATTTAAATTGTGTTTCATGTAAAATTAAAGTAAAATTACTTATTTTTACATCTAATGCGATTATAGAGATCTAAAAATTTATTTGTAGTTTTTATTTTATTTTATAATGATGTATGATGCTATCTTGAAAAAACATGTAAAAATGCAATTACAGTCTTTTAATCTAAAAGTGTAATATTGAATAGAGTTTTATTGTCTTTTCTATTAAAAAGAAAAAAACTCTTTGTTATGTATACATCAATTAATAATTCTTTTTATTTAATTTGAAATTTTCATACTCTTTCGATGTGAGATATGGGACCTCACAAATGCTTGGTCTGGAAAGCGACAATAATTCTTAGGCATTATTAAAAAATGTTCAATTTGAGCCCTTTATTTAAAAAAGGTTCATTCAGTCCTTACATTAAGATTTATCATGACGCGAGGGTAACATATTTTGTTATTTATGGTGATGGGCAAAACGGAAACTTCATAAAAACTGTAAGGGTAATTTGAAACTTTTAAATCAAAGAGGATAAAACTGTAACATTGATGAATCTATATAGGTGAAACTATAGTTTAGCCAGATTCACGTGTCTTGCACGTGCTATCCTTTATTAAAACCCCTAGTCCAAAACTGGCGGGAATCCCATATCAGAATCCCTCCTATTTCAATCTCATTCTAAACCCTCAAACCCCAAAACGACGACACCATGAACCGAAACGGCAACACAAGAAAACGTCCCCCGCCAACGCCACAACCACCGCACCCTTCGCCGGCTGCGAAACACCAAGCTATCACTCCCACCGTCGACGAAGAATTCCTCGATGAAGATGTCTTCCTTGAGGAAACCCTCATTGCAGAAGACGAACAGAATCTCAGCGAAGAACGACAAGGCCTCACTTCTCATCTCTCTAAATGGGCCCGACCGAAGTTATCAGATGGCTACGTGTCGCAATCGCAGAGTATTAGTGAGTGATTTTGGTGCTTGATTGTTGAGTGAATTGTTGTAGTTGATTACTAGGGTTTTGCTCTTTAATTTGTTGAAAATTTGATGGTTTTAGGGTTTTGTTTGTGTTGTTGTGATTTTCTTTAGTATTTCAGCAACTCGAGATTGATTACATAATCGGAGAGAGTCATAAAGAACTTTCGCCTGATAGATCAGGTCCTGCTGCCATTCTTAGAATTTTTGGGGTTACTAGAGAAGGTAAGTAACTTAAAGTTCATTTTTTTTTGTGCTTATTGTTTCTAAAAACCATGATAAAATTTAATTCTTTTGGAGTGCTTTAGCTGAGGCCATAATGATAATGTGTAAGTTTTTCGTAGTCTTGCAGTTAAGCATTTTTAAGAGAAGGGATTTAGGTGCATTATGCTTATTTATGCGGAAAAGGGAGAAATTTTGAATATTTAGATCTGCATGAGAATAATGTTTGAAGTGAACTTATGGTTGTTTGAATTATTATTAATTTGATATTTTGGGATTTTGTCAGGACATAGTGTTTGCTGCTTTGTTCATGGATTTGAGCCATATTTCTACATCAGCTGTCCTCCTGGGATGGGTCCAGATGATATCTCGCATTTTCATCAGATTCTCGAGGTATTTGGTTTTGGTTTTATGAGTTGATTGGATTATGTATGTTCTGTTTGATTTTGGTTGGTTTGATTCACTCAATTATCCTTTTTGTTTATGGTACAGCGGAGGATGAGGGAGGCAAATAGGAATAATAAAGTACCCAAATTTGTGCAACGAATTGAATTGGTGCACAAAAGGAGCATTATGTATTACCAGCAGCAGCAATCTCATCCTTTTCTTAAGATTGTAGTTGCATTGCCAACGATGGTGTCTGGCTGCCGTGGTAGACATCTTAACATTTTCACAATGGTTGCTTCAATTTTCGTGCACAATATGTTAACAGCATAATTGATCATTTAGCAATTTTGTTTAATTTGGAGATATATGAGTCTTTATAGTTTCCCATTATTTGCAGGTATTCTTGACAAAGGCATACAGATTGATGGACTTGGTATGAAGAGCTTCATGACATATGAAAGCAATATCTTATATGCTCTCCGTTTCATGATCGACTGCAATATTGTTGGTGGAAATTGGATTGAAGTGCCTGCTGGCAAATATAAAAGGACTTCAAAGCACTTATCCCATTGCCAGTTGGAGTTTGATTGCTTGTATCCTCTTTTGCAGAATATTTCAAATTTTGAATGATTTTTTTTTTTCGTGTATTAGTGTTCCTCAAGATGAAAATATTTGCTTAATAGCTGCTCCCAGATATTCGGAATTGATCAGCCATGCTGCTGAAGGGGAATTCTCAAAAATGGCTCCATTTCGCATATTGAGTTTTGATATAGAGTGTGCTGGCCGCAAAGGTCATTTTCCCGAGCCAACCCATGATCCTGTTATTCAGGTTTATTCTAGCGATGTCTCATTAAATATTTCAGTAAATCAATCTGGTTGTGGGATGATTTATTTTCTTCGAATGTTTTTGAAGTAAAATCATTCTTTCCTTCTAGGTGGCCAATCTAGTAACTTTGCAGGGGAAGGACCAGCCATTTGTTCGTAATGTTATGACCCTGAATTCATGTTCTCCGATAGTTGGTGTGGATGTTATGTCTTTTGATACAGAGAGAGAAGTCCTGCTAGCTTGGAAGGTAGTAATTCCGCCCTTCATATCTAGCTAGCTTTCTGTCTGTTGTTAACACTTTGACAATCCATTCCCATTCTTAAGCCATCTTATGGCCAGTGATACCGTACTATATCAGCACAGTGCTGTTAGTACAATAGCAATTTCCTGATTAGATCTGCTTCAAGAGGAGTTAATTAGTATGGTTTTATTATCCTTTGGTAATGCATTTATGATAATAAAGCTGGTTTTGTTTGCAGGATTTTGTCCGTGAAGTGGACCCAGATATTATAATTGGGTATAATATCTGCAAATTTGATCTGCCATATCTCATCGAGGTATTTTAGATGTTCCCTGTACTCTTTTTGCATACTTTCATGGCAGGAGGAGGTTTTTTTATTTCTATCATAGTCAAGATATTCTTTGTGCTTTTTTTTTTTTTTTTTTTTTTGTGGTTAGAAATGCTAAAGTTTATGTTGGCTAAAACATATACGGTTGTCTGAATCTGTTATGTTGTTTTTCTGATCTATAGAGAGCTGCAACCTTGGGAATAACAGAATTTCCTCTCTTGGGTCGCATCAGGAACAGCAGGGCTAGGATCAAAGACGCAACATTTTCATCAAGGTAACATTCACTATAATAATCATTGCATTTCTACAATTTGTGTGCTAAATTCTATCTCTCTTATGTGTTCATCAAGTCAAATTATGTGAGTTGGTTAATTGATTGGAGTGATAACCACAGACAGTATGACTTCTTAAATCTAACTGAAAAGAATATTTAAAGGTAACTCCAGTAACAAAATTAGTATCAGGGGACTACTAATCTTTGAAAATAGAAATGCCTTTTCGTTGTTCTTGAAAAATTGGCTGAGTTAATCTTTTATGTTGAGACCCTTGTCCTCACTTGCTAACTTCAAATTCCAATGTAGCACCTTGATGTTTAAGTAGTGTGTAGAAGTAGCAAGGGTAAATAATTTCTCTGTATATTCAGCATAGAAGAGATAGAAAAATGTGTATCCCATATATGCTTCTAACTTTTTTCATGGATTGTAATTTCTGATGGCATTGGGTCACTGATGCCTGAAAAATTTGAAGGAAAACAGGCATTATCAATTTATATAGTTTCTGTCTTATAGTTGCTTGACACTCTCTGTCCTTATATTTTAAGCCACATGAAAAGATTGGCGTGCTGATACATGGTATTACAGGCAGTATGGAACAAGGGAAAGTAAAGACATTACATTGGAGGGCAGAGTTCAATTTGATTTGCTTCAGGTCTTGTCTGTATAGTGTATTTCCTTCATCCACCATTTCCTTGCTTGTGTACTAGAGAAGTTCATGCATTTTTTCCCACTTTATTAATTATGTTTGTTTTTCATTTTTCCAGGCTGTGCAACGAGATTATAAACTAAGTTCTTATTCATTAAATTCTGTTTCAGCGCACTTTCTTTCGGAGCAGGTAAAGTTCTTAAGATATCATTTTGATATAGCTCAAGAGAACTTGTCTTGGTTGTCAATCTGTCTTGATATTGGTTTGATATGGATTTCCTTATGACTTATTTGTCTTGTTTATCAATCTTTTGTATTGATTATCAACGTATATACAGGAATAATCTTTTTGAAAATCACTTCTCTTTCCATCTTTTGAATAAAGCCAGGTCTTCTGATCTTTTCCCATTTGCTATTTTTAAGTATTTTTTCCTAATCTTGGTATTTAGCAGCTTCTTATGTTTAAAGAAACTCATTGAACCATATTGCATACTCGTCAACTATTTTATCTTGTTTTATATTTTTTCCGAGTCTATACATGGTGTCAGGGTACATCTCCTTTGAGGCATTATCCATTTGACCCTTTCTGTTACACCTTTTCTTGTTGGTTCTCTTTTGAATTAATAATTTACATCTGGGTTGAAGTTGCTGATACCATTTTGTCTCATGCAGAAAGAGGATGTTCACCATTCAATAATATCCGATCTGCAAAATGGGAATGCAGAAACTAGGAGGCGGCTTGCTGTATATTGTTTGAAGGTAGATGGTTTTGGTTTGATAGCTTCTTCCTTCCCATCTTTTGTTTTCCTAGGCTTCTCTTTTCTCTACCTGGAATGTCTTGCATATTAGCCACATTAGCTTCATTATTAATTACATTTACCTTTTTGAAATGCTTGTATCAAATGCTGAGTGATTGAAAAATGGATTCAGAGGATGTCATATTGCAGTTGAATGATGGATTTCAAAATTTGAGTTTTTCGTTGTTCTACACTACAACCATTCATATTAGAAATTACCTGTAGTCGATGAGTTGGTGAACCTTAATAACAAAACCATCTGAATAGATAAATTTCATCAACTGGCACAAGGACACTTTTTTTCTTGTCCTTCATAAATGCACTACAACCATTCATATTAGAAATTAACTGTAGTCGAGGAGTTGGTGAACCTTAATAACAAAACCTTCTGAATGGATAAATTTTATCAACTGGCAGCAGAACACTTTTTTTCTTGTCCTTCATAAATACTACAACTTAAATCAACTTGTGGACTTCGCCTCTCAACCATTTAGGATGAAGCTTGATCTTCTTTTAGATTTAGTGAGTTGCTGATATTTTAAATTTCAGTTATGAACGGGTATATTGTTAGGTGTCCTTTTGTCTTCCAATGAAATAAATGTCATTCATTATAAAAAGCAATTCTTTCTCCTGTAAATCCTAGATTCAAATAGAGTCACTAAAAGTGAAATTAGGATATCATTCCTCCTGCTTGCACAAGCTCTTTGCTTCTTGGCCAACATGAGGCCCAATGGAACTATTCCAAGTTCTGTTATTGTCTAAAAGCATTTCATCATTGGGAGCAGTGTAAACTTTACGAAACTGTTTTTGCAGCAGCATTCTGCAATTCCAACTTTGGTGGTTTTCTTGACTAGTACATTATGCATGTTTGAAGTGAAAAAACCATTTGTTGCATAACCAACATCTTCTTGTTGGAATTGCAGGATGCGTATCTCCCACAGCGACTCTTGGACAAACTGATGTTCATTTACAACTATGTGGAAATGGCCCGTGTAACTGGTGTCCCTCTCTCTTTTCTTCTTTCCAGGGGACAAAGCATCAAGGTTAGACCAGGACAGTGCTATGTTGAAATTTTTTTTCTATGATGTAATATTTATAAGTTAATTTGCAATTTTTGGAATTGAAAATAAATATTGTCGCTGGCTGTTAAAATGAAAGAGAAGAAATTCAATTGCAAAATTTCAATAATATGCATATTTACAATCATAATAGACTTTCAATATCTAATATGCGTTTGTAATCATTATCATGGTTACAACTTGCTTAGAATTGATGAAATACGTAACTTGTCTAGAAGTTTTATCGTCAAGAAGTCAGAAGGAGAAAAAGATCAAGTGAAATTTCAGTTGCAATATGTTAGGAGTGATGGATGTTATTAGTAGCATGGAACTATGATTTGATTGGCAAGTGAATTCATGTTATCTTAAACATTTTAGTTTTTAGAACAACTATATAATGATCATTTGTAGCAATGTGACTTGTGAATTTAGGATCTTAGATGGAGGATGAGTTTGTTATTGAATATTTAATTGTTTAACAAAAAGAAAAGAGATTCATGAGAGATTCAAAACTTTTATTAAATAAAAGATCTTCATGTTTGGCTTTTGTAGTGGAAAGTCCCATTCTGAGGTTCTCTTTTTCATACACATCTAGATCAAAGTCCACTGTTCTGAAAATTGCAAATGAATGGACTACAGGAACTTTGAAGCAAGTGAAGAGAGACAGGCCCTCTTTTCGTGCTTACCTTACTGCAATTTGATCATTGCTCATTGAATAATAATTTTGGTTTTGATTAAGAAGTTAGGAAAGACCTCTTTCAAACACTCACTAAGCATATATAGGCATGTGTACAATGTAGTTTGGTTGAGCTATAGCTCTGTTTATTCCTACCTCCCTCTCCAAACTAAAATCACCTTTGCTGCCGCTGAGGTTAGTCAGATTATATTAAGGTTATTACTCAGAATTGATCTGGCTGATTTTGACCTATTGTTTTCAGGTGCTTTCTCAACTGTTGAGGAAGGCCAAGGAAAAGAACCTAGTTATTCCGAATGTCAAGCAGGCAGGATCTGAACAAGGAACATATGAAGGTGCAACTGTGAGTCAAAACATTTGCATTACCTTGTTTATTTATTTGCTTTTTACCTTGGGCTTTATCTGCTGTTCACTTGTATTGCTATGAATTTAAATGACCCTGGAGGACCTCAACTGTGTGAAAGTGGAAAGCTTAATATAAATTTTCTGGCCAAATGAAACTAAAAATTTATCATAATTGAAGTTGTGATTTCAACTTGTTTAGTATTCTTCTTGGCATCCTCTTGGCTTCCTTGTCTTTGGAGTGTCCTTGCATGCGCATCTGTGGATATGCATTTTTCTCTTCCCCCTTTTTCAGTCCCTTTCTGTTCATGGCAGGATTGAGAGCTAATTGAATAGGTTACTTTTTATTTACTAAAAGTGCTTGTTTGAAGGAGAATAAATACTATATTTGAACAAAATTTCAGTTCATAATGAATTATGGGCCTGAAAGTCCTGTGTGATTTCTTTATATCACTTCCCTATTTATTGTCTAATTGACTTAAAAACTTTGTTATGCCTGTAGCTAATATGAATCATGGTAGGCTATGGTTCTGTTTTGAAGTTTTGCCTGATATAATTTAATTGATATTTCCAATATGTTAGTATTCTAATCATAAGCTGATGGTATACTGGTGGGTAACTGTCTTAAGTCTGAAGAAATATTTGTTGGGTGTTTCTCTGGAGTTTATGGTTCCTGCTGATTCTATTTTAGGTCTGAAATTTTTGATGTTGTAAGAATGACTATCCACTTTGAAAGATTAACTTGACAAGATTAAGTTCTTTGTATACGTATTGTATTCCAACTGTTGTGATTTACTTCCTTTGGAATTTAAATATCTCTGCTAATGTTTTGGATGTTATAAAAACAGGTTTTGGAGCCAAAAGCAGGATTCTATGAAAAGCCAATTGCAACACTGGATTTTGCATCTCTGTATCCATCAATAATGATGGCATACAATCTATGTTACTGCACTTTGGTGAACATTTCCACCTTTTTCCATTTTCTGCCATAGCTGTTTTCTTTAAATGTTGAACTTCAAAATTTGATATGAAATGACAAGCTTTCTGGCATTTTTTTTTCCTAATCTTTATTGGTTTTTGAGAAGGTAACTCCTGAAGATGTTCGCAAACTGAACCTCCCTCCTGAATGTGTCAATAAAACTCCATCAGGCGAAACATTTGTGAAGTCAGATTTGCAGAAGGTACTTGTTATTTAAACAGGAATTATTGCCGTTGCTGTCTTTTGTTTTCTCATAAAAACATGAGTGACATTGGAGAAAATCCAAATTTGTTATTGATGATGATGTTTAACAATTATTCTTTCAGGGGATTCTGCCTGAAATTCTTGAAGAACTATTAACTGCTCGTAAAAGAGCAAAAGCAGATTTGAAGGTAATCATCTTTTCAATTGTGTTGGCTTGCAGTTAGAAGTTTTGACTAAATCTTTTTAATTCAATAACAGTTCCAATTTTTCAACTCTACTATGTATCTATGCTTTTATGTCTTATTTCAATATTTATGATTTTAGGAAGCAAATGATCCATTTGAGAAGGCTGTTCTAGATGGTCGCCAGCTGGCATTGAAGGTAAATTTATAAAGCACAAATTAAGCAGATGATTGGCACCTTCCATTGTTGATTCCATTTTCAATTAATTTGAAGTTTTTGACATCTTTTCCTCTTTCAGATTAGTGCAAATTCTGTTTATGGGTTCACGGGAGCTACAATTGGCCAATTGCCATGTCTAGAAATATCCTCAAGTGTTACAAGCTATGGTATTCTTACAAACTATGTTTTCAAATTATATATTTATATACATGTATATTTGTTTTTCTGGATAAAAAAATTAGCATATTCCTTACTAGTTCTGGTCAGTCTAACAAGTTGTTTGCTTTTTGAAGGTCGACAGATGATTGAACACACAAAAAAAATTGTGGAAGACAAGTTTACCATACTAGGTGGCTATGAACACAATGCAGAGGTATGCCTTCACAAATTTCAGCATGTAATGTGATAAACTATGTTAGACAATGGCGGGCCAGATATGGACTGGCTTGCAATAAGTAGAGAGATTTATCTCAGATTTATATGCATCACTCATTTGGTCAACGCTTACCTTATATCAGTTCTTTTGATGGGGGGAAAAAAATGAATAGCTTAACCTGTATATACATGCACGTGTATGGATTTGCTCTCTCAAAGTCCTTGAAGCTTTTAATAACGAACAGCTTACTAGGTGCATGGCTTGAGACTTATCCGCTCTCTATAGTTGATCTATACTACCTCTAGAGTGAAAGGAATACTACCTTGGTGTCTTTGAAAGCCAATAGAGTGGTGGGCAATGACATACTAAACATTTACGCGGTTGATTAAATCTTAATTGCATCTGGTTGTTACTGCAATTTAAGGTGTTGATATTTGGTCTTCCTTCTTTCTTTTCCTATTCTTTTGGAGCATTTCTGTATGCTGCCCATGACCTTTGGTATACTAAAGCTTCTGGCATCTGGTTTAAGCTTTGATACCATTAGGGATTTATATGCATGCATTCTTAAGCCTCAATTTGGGTTCAGAGCCTTAGTTGTAACTTGTTATTGTAATAGCCTGATCCGATCAGGGTAATAATTTCAGGTTATTTATGGTGACACTGATTCAGTTATGGTGCAATTTGGCGTTCCTACTGTAGAAACAGCAATGAAGTTAGGGCGTGAAGCTGCTGAGTATATTAGCAAAACTTTCATGAAAGTAAGTTGTATGATGTTCATAGTGACTTGGTGCAAAGAGTAGGGTTATTATCTATTTCTTTGTAATTTATTGATTTCAGTGCTTGTGATTATCTAGTGAATTTCCAGTTTAAAATATTTTGTATCAACTAGGGTTTGTGATTATTATTCTTAGCTATTTCTATTTTGTTGGCATTTTGATTTCCCTAATACACTTGTAATGTTGAAGTGCCTTAATTGCTATTTTAGATGGTATGTTGTGAAAACTTTAATGTTTTTTTTTTTTTGGCCCCAATCAACTCATAACTTGATTTTTTCTGAGCTTTTGTTTGAACTTTTTTACATTGAGTTACTTTTGTAATTTTCATTTTGTTTATGTATTGGATCTTTGCGTTGTGAAGCCCATCAAGCTAGAGTTTGAGAAGGTTTATTATCCATATCTGTTGATTAGCAAGAAGCGATATGCTGGTTTATTCTGGACAAATCCGGACAAATATGACAAAATGGATACCAAAGGTGAATATTGGAACTTCCCAACATTTAAGCTTTTGATGTGTTTAGAATGTTTCTCTTAATTTGTCATGTGTCATGGACAGGCATTGAAACAGTTCGAAGGGACAACTGTCTATTGGTAAAAAATCTGGTAACTGAGTGTCTTCACAAGATATTAATCGAAAGAGATGTGCCTGGTGCAGTTCAATTTGTAAAGAATACCATTTCTGATCTTCTCATGAATCGCATGGATTTGTCACTTCTGGTTATTACTAAGGTGGGAAATTGTTTTGGTGTTATAGTGCAATCTTTTGGTTTTTGATTTTATTGCTGCCTTTAAGTGTGTGTAAGAATTCTTTTCGTCAAAGATCAACATCTATATCCGTACTAAAGTATTTACCTTAACAGGGTTTGACAAAGACAGGAGATGATTATGAAGTAAAGGCAGCTCATGTTGAACTTGCTGAACGCATGCGCAAGGTGCTTTAACGATTCCATTACTTCTTCATCCTCAGATTGTTTATCGATGCAGCTGGCACTTTTTCTTATGTAGTTTTGGAAAAATTGCAGAAGATACACAGTTATAAAATTGTTGCATCAAGTGTATTTTCTAAACTAATTTCTGGCATAAACGTTTTTTCAAAATGATTTTGGGAATAATTTCTTCTATCCATGAGGTTCAGGTTGTGAATTTACTATGAATTGGATGTTCAATCCAAACCTAAAATTTGAGTAGCCAACTTTTTGGGAGTATTGAACTTTTTACTGGTCTACTTCCTTATTTTGAGTTCAAATTTTCCAGAATTTGGCCAATTTTTCTAATCCCATCTGGTACCAAAATTTGGACATCCAGTATTTGTTCAAATTGAATCTGCACTTATTAAATATGAATGAATACCTAAAAAGATTTGGTTACTAACTTACTGTAGTGTCCCATGTCCTGTCTGCATTTAGTACTTATTGCAAATCCTTGTCCTTAGAAAGGAAAATAGATTTGAATTCTTGAATTTTTTTTGAATTAAATGTTCTATCTGTATTTAACTGTTTGTGTCATAATGTTGTTTGTGATTTGATAGAGAGATGCTGCCACTGCTCCAAATGTAGGGGATCGAGTGCCTTATGTCATTATAAAAGCTATAAAAGGTGCCAAGGTAATTGTTCTGGTGGCTTTGTATTATCCTTTTTTTTTTTTTTTTTTTTGCTTTGGAAAAAAATTCGTAGTACTTTTCTGTTTTATGAAGTTTAATCTGCTGTTGATGATCAGGCTTTTGAGAAATCAGAGGATCCCATATTTGTGCTAGAAAATAACATACCAATAGACCCCCAATACTATCTGGAAAACCAAATTAGCAAGGTTAGATTAGTTTATGGCAGTCTAAAGTCAAATTTTGTTTTTGTTTTCTGTTTTTTATTATGTGTTAACATACTGGGTTCGCTTTGCAGCCACTTTTAAGAATTTTTGAGCCCATTCTGAAGAATGCCAGCAAGGAGCTCCTCCAGGGAAGTCACACAAGATCTATTTCTATATCTACTCCTTCAACCGGTGGTATTGCGAAATATGCTAAGAAACAGCTCACGTGCATTGGCTGCAAAACCCTTCTTAGGTACATCTGAATTGCTTTTCTGTTTGCATTTCCTATTTCTTTTCAGTTAGTTATTTCCTCCTATCTCTTCTGCACAAGTTAACTTGTGCAGATGATAAGAACTCTTCAAGTGTCTTTAGATGCGTAGAAAGAGTTGAGAACTCTTCTTGATGACATAATTTCATAAAAAAACATGAATCCAGTTTTGACTTCCATTATGTTCTTAGTAGAGAACTTTTTTATCATGTTGAGGGTAGGGTTTGAAGCCACTTCTAGCGTTGGGAGCCAAATTAGGTTTTCATTTTAAACTTAGCAGAGGCAACTACACATGTTGGTGGCCTTTTTGTGGGTGTCAGCCTGATTTTGTGAAGACTGCAGGACGATAGTTGGGAACTGAGATTAAGGATAGGGCAGTGGAATGTCTAGGTTGATTACAAACATATAACAATTGGAGTTCTATCTGATCACTTTGGGAAGTTCCATTAGCCATGTTTGGTTTCCTTGGGAATTAGGAATGGATTGGGAATCGTATTCTGATTCTATTCTAAATAATATTATTCCTTAATTTATTTCAAACTATTTCTGCTAGTAATATTTCTGCTATGAAGGCCTCTACTCCCACCTAATCCAACAGCCAAGCCAAGGAAGCAAACGGAAGACCTTACTTTACCTTACGAGAAAGAGCTGCATCTCCCTCATCTTTAATAGAGTTTTGTTACTATGAAAAAAAAGGATAGCTTATCTCATTTGATATAAAATGTCTCATCTCTTCTGGAATTCTGATTTTTGAATGATGACCTGAACAAAATCTGACAGAGAATAGAAAATGATAACCATTCCATTCCCAATCCCAATAAAACCGAACCTCCATTAATCTCAATTCCTTAGACAGATGAGTATAAAAGTATAATAACTTCCTGGCTGCCTCATGTCTCCAAAAGGCATACACTATTGCCATAAATTTCATGGTTGATGTGTCTTCTTGATCTCCTGTTATGGGTGGCCCTGGGGTACCTACTAGTCACTACAGTGAGCCTTGGGTGCTCCACATGACTTCCTTCTGGACCAGGCACTAAAAGATTTATATAAACCAACTTGCGTTTGACCGAAGTATTTGGGGGAGTCCATTATTTGTTTTCCAGATGTTACTGATTCAAGGGACTCAAGGAGTTCTGTTTTTTAAGCTTGGGGGAGAAAGGCATATTTGATGTTTTTTTTTTTATATGATTTATCAAATTAAATGGTTCCTTAAATGATTTGTTACTCCATCACTCTGGTACTTAAACCACTTATCTGTAACATGGAAATTGACAATCTACATTCTCTGTTTCTCTTTTTACACACATCATTCATACCTACAATCTTCTTATCAGAGTAGCATTAATGCATTTTTACTTTTCTATCGAAGGCATTTTTGTTTCTTCATGAGTGCCTTCACAATTCAAGTCCCCTAGTGAATGTAAATGACACCTATCATCTCCCTTTCCTCTTCTTGTTAAGAATTTTCTCCTATGCCTGCCTTTTTAGCTGTCACTGATAATTGGATTGTGATTCTATGAAAATCCTAATGCAATTAATTGTGTTACTGACCAGAAATTCAGATCGAACTGTCTGCTCAAACTGCAAAGGGAGAGAAGCAGAGCTGTACTGCAAATCAGTTTCTCAAGGCAAGCATCTCTTTTGAATTCTTTTTAATTTTGAATGAGATGAATCTTTGTGTACATTGATGGAGCAAATTGTTAATTGAGAATATGGATTGGTTGCAGTGTCTGAGCTAGAGCAGCTTTTTGGGAGGCTGTGGACACAGTGCCAAGAGTGCCAAGGCTCTCTTCACCAGGATGTCCTTTGCACAAGGTTTCTCATCTCACTTTCTAAAACCATTATGTAGTTTTAACTTTTAGCTGAGTCGCCTTGTCGCAAGTTGGTTCTCATTTCAATCTTCAGGATTTTTTTTTTTAAAGAAAGAAAGAAGAAAAGAATAGAGGATTATAGTAATAGCTTAATGTATACTCTCTTTCCTAATTTCAGTTCCATTTTTTGTGTATTTGTTCATTATTCTAGTTCTAAGTAATTTTCCCTTTTGGACCCAGTCGGGATTGTCCCATATTTTATCGGAGGAAAAAGGCACAGAAAGACATGGCTGAAGCCAAGAGGCAATTAGATCGATGGAGCTTCTAATATTCTGAAGGTCAGTACCTTATTCAGCCAACCTTTTCTTGTTCTCCTAAGCAATGCAATTTTGCTACCTTGTTTTATTCTGCTAACAAAAGCAGATAATGCCAACGATTCATAGATATGCCGTGAATATTTCTCAACTTAACAAGGAAAATGCAAACTTCGTTTCTCAAAGGTGTTTTCTGAAGTTCAGGGACCAAATGGATTGGCGACTTGGTTTTCCACTCGTGAAAAAAATTAGAGGTGGAAACACTTAAATGTGGTGTACCAGACAAGCTGTTACCGATTCTGTTCACCATGAAGCACTTGACTTGAGTATGTTGAGGTTCGAATTGGGTGGATACAAGTGAAAGATGCAAGTGATGGTTGGGAGGTTTAATCGAGTATGACACACACGGCCTTTGTAGTCTAGTTTCTATTAATCTCGATGAAAAAAAGGGAACCTGTTCCCCATTTCTGTAATTATGTTTACACTAACGAAGAGTTGAAGTAAGATATGTATATTTTTGGATAGTCTGATTAGCCTTTGTCATCTCCCTCGCTCTCAGACAAGTTCTTGGATTCAGTGGTGAAACTCGAATGTTTTAGTGTACATTATCAACAAATTAGAGGTGTGAACAACGCTGATAAATGTCTATCCCTCAAAATACGTGTATATTCTTCTAGTTCCCAGAAAGTTCAAATGTCTATCCCTTTTGTATGGCAGAGAAAGCCTGTGTAAACTGTTATGTAATATGTAGCACTTGGGGATCCTTGGTAGGGTAGGATTGGAGATAGTAATACTGGTCCTACGGTGCAAGGACACAGTCTGACTATAGAAGATGAGTTAGAGAGGCCTGTTATCCATCCATGAATGTGCTGGACATGTTATATGTTTAGCTCTTGCCACTTGAGTAGAAACCTGTACAGGATCTTTTTGCTTACTTACCATTTGGTCATTTGTGCTGGCATTTTTATTTTTGGATCTAAATTTACCTCTAAGCTAACATGATGAGCCTGCCAAGAAAATAGTCTCCTAAAGTTGGGAAGGAAGGACTAGGTTGAACAAATCTGTAGGATTATACTCATCAAAATCATCATCGATTAGGTAATTGAAACTGTTCGTATTCATATTAAATGTTTGTTTACAAAGCTATCAGGTCTCTTCACCGCCATGCAAGACCCGCAACCATTATTTTCCTCTTGAACCACGTTACTTTAAATACATATCACTTAATTTTTCATGAATAGAAACAGTATGTTGTTCTCCTAGGCTGGCCCAATATAAAGTACTTGATTTTTCGAGATCCTGCTATAAGTTATCCAGATATTTTCTCACGGTCAACTTGTTAGTTAAATTTTTTTAGAAGTGAGAGATCAACAAACTGAATTTTAATTTACGTTGTTTTTTTTTCCCTGAAAATTCTGTATATTTGTGTTAAATTTGATGTCAAATGATGAACATCCATCCATTGAGGTTTAATTAAGAAATTAATGTGCAAAATAAAAATAAAAAAGTCTAAATTGAAAAAAGAAAAAAAGAAAAAAGAAAAACACAAACTATGCTTGATTCTTGTATAGTGTGAGAATTACGACATCCACAGTTATTTTCCAACTAATTACCTTTGATTAGCACAAAAGCCATTATTGGAATCGAACTTTGATATCTAAATTTACATGTCCCTCAAGTGGTAGCAATTTTACTTCCTAACTAAACTGGTGTCGTAAACCAGAAAGTACTAAGCTGACAATCATTAAAACCAAATCACTTCTAGAGTTTTAAGCCTTTTTTCCTGCCTTTTTCTTCTATATATATAGAGAAGAAAAAGGCAGGAAAAAGCTTAAAACTGATTGCTAGGCTATATAGGCAAAGAAAAGGATGGCAGGTAATCTACCGCAAGATCTCATCCTTAACATCCTGTCAGGACTAACTGTAAATTAAGAGTCTCTCCAGGTTCAAATGTGTCTCTGAACAATGCTTCAACTGTATGTCCAATCCATATTTTGTGAACTTGCACCATACCAAATCCTTAGAATCCACGAAGCTGTTTCTATCTGGTTACATCTATTGTAGCGATGAAAAATCTGGCGATGACAGAGAAAAGGTTGAGATAACTATTGGCTTAGTAAATACCCTTGTGCCTTTGTGAAGTAGGAGAAACAACGTTTGAGGAACGACGATACTGTCGTGATCAAGAACAAAGTGAAGATTCATCTTTCTTTATTAGAGATCAACGGGGCGGCCACAGTGGAGCGAGATCGGTTCCATTTGATTTTGCAATATATATAGTTGGTAAACTCACGCACAGACATATATACTCACAAAACCTATATTGTATCGACTCAACGATTCATATTTAATCTGACACGGTGCATGCATGTCCAACATGTGTTTCTATCTATCTATGATGTGCTCCATCGGTTTTTTTCAAACTTAATTTCTTCCCTATTTTCGTATATTGAGAGTGTTCAATGTATATATTCTTGTCCTGAGTGTCTAATAAAAGATACGACTACATTAAAGCAAAATGATGAGTAATAATTAAAAAAAAATTAAAGACAGAAATAATTACCTTAATGGAATCAATATGATGATTCTTTAATTGAATTTAAGAGAACATTGGTTTAATTGAAAAAAAAAAATTGAAATTTTGTGTTCCTAGTGAGTTAACAAGGGACAATAATCTAGGAATGTAGTTGAATAAATCACGAGTTCCATTTTATTTGTATTACTATTATTTATTAAATAGTTTTATTTTTCATGCAAAAAGTCATCAGAAAATTGTTGTTGAGACCATTCAATTTATAATATTAAAAGTGAGATATTTACCGTACCTGATGGTGGATCATACCATTCTGGATCTTGAAATGTTTTAGAAAGACTATCGATTTTCCAGCGGTGAAACCAGGAATATTGATCAATAATATATTTCACTGGATAGGATTCTTAGTTGTTTCAAAGAAAGTGATTTTCAAGCTTCATGCTAAAACTAAAGCATTAACACCTTTGAAATCTAGCTTACTTGAAAAAAATATACTCAACCCTTGTATTTCATCTGACCAGAGTAATGAGATCCCTTCTACTAACGAGTGTAACTACACATCGTCCCATACGACGAAAAGCTCCTAAATCAGGTTTTTCTATACTTCTTCAAATCTTAGATGCCACAGAAAAAAAATAAAAAATAAAAACCTGATGGGACAAGTATTAAATAAAAGACATCATATTCTAAGAACACGTTTTACATTCTCCTGCGAGATCACTATACCTATCAGTAGCGGTTACACAATAAAAATAATACCAAATATTTGTATGAAAAGGATGGATATACCCTCAATCTCCATGCAATCAAGATCTAGCAATCACTATAAAAGCGGAGACCCATTACATAGCTAAGTCAAGGGACCACAAAAACACCAATCAAGTATATCTTCTCTATCTCATATAGAATAATACTCCCCGTAAGCCTATTAAGGCCTCATACACGAGATATTACAAAAAATATTAAAAGACGTGGAGATTTCACTATTGTTAGATTGTTCATCCATTCTTATTTTATTATAGATTGATTTTTTTTTTCTCTTTTTGTGTTATAAAAGGTTTTTTCTTTATCTTAAATTATTTTTATTATCACTAAGTGGATTTATAAAAATTCATATTTAGCCTTGACTGATTTCTTTTTTAATTTTCTTCCTTAGTTTTTTTTTTTTTTTTTTTTTTGTCATTTCCCTTCTTCTTTTTTTCTTTACATTATAAATGATTTTTTTTTTTTTGTTTTTAATTACCTTCGTTGTCACTTAGTGAATTTATGAAAATCAACATCTGCTCTTCACTTGCTCTTTTTTTAATTTCTCTTTTAATCTTTTTTGGTCATTTTTTTTTATTGATGAAGCATTTAATGCTCCTTTGATTGTCATTTTTTTCTCCTCATTTTCATGAGAGGAGAGGAGCTTCAATAGTGAATTATAAATTAGTCCCTCTTTCATGGGGAAGTGAATTAATTAGTCCATTTGATTTCAAAAACTATTTTTTATCATTCTTGCTATTTTTTTTTAGACTTTTTGTTTTAAAAAATAAAAAATAGATAAAAATATATGATGAGAAAATAATACATTTTTTAAAATAAAAAATAAATTAGTCTCAGTTAAAAAGATTAAATAATTATTTTTTGAAATCAAAAGGATTAATTAATTCATTTCTCAAATAAAAAAGGATTGATTTATAATTTATTTGTCACTATATTTACATATACTACATGAAATAAATATATCTATCACTATATTCACTTTTACTCGCTTGAAATAAATATATCTATATGATATTTTTTATATTTTAAAATAAACATATATTTTAGATTACTATTATTGTTTAAAATTATTTCTTCAAATTGCCATTTCTTATTAAGATTTTCATCAAATTAATTTTTATTTTGTTTAAATATTATTTATTGATAAACATGATTTATTGTTCTTTATGTATAGATTTTTAAATAAAATTTTACAACATGATTATTAAAAAAATTTATATAATTTATGTGATGGACTCTTAGAATTTTTAAATGATAATAGCATATATATATATATATATTAAAAATATTTTTAGAGAATTTGTATTAGGTTTTTTGAAAAAAATAATGTATAAAATAAATTTTTAGATATAAATCCATGGAGTTTTAGATTTTAATTTTAGATTATCACAAGTTTTTAGTTAAGAATCCAATAAATAAGAATAAATCATGTTTTTTTTTTGTATTTTTTTTAAAAATATAACGAATAATTAGTCAAATATAAATTTTTAATAAAAAATAATTATTATATTTTGATAAATTCATCATATAACGTAAATCTTCAAATTAAAATAATTTTATATGTTGTTTTCATATGTAGCGTACAATGAGTGAAAAACTAGTACACAGCTAAAGATGTTAAGATTATATTCGCCTCTTTTCGTAGGTTAATTTAACCATCCAAAGGTCCTTTTAAATCCAAGGTGAGCACTTTGTTTTGCAGTAATTATCAAGATCACGACACCAGAACACTCCATTGTCATACTTTCAGTCAAGAAAAAAACTCATTCATCCATTTATTCTACCAAGGATCAACAGCCTCATTAGATTCCGGAAGAGAGTGCTTTAGAAACTGAAGAAACAATGTTGCTGGTAGAGTTGAAGGGACTCTTATGCCCTTTTTTTTTTTTTTCAGAATCGAAGTCGTCCAGAACTATATGGATGCTAAAAGATTATGAGAATAATGAATGGGTTAGAGAATACCGTATCTACATCAGCGAATATTTATGTGAAGGAAGTTTGCCTGACGGTTCCCGGTCTCGAATTTCGAGATGAAGACATCCCGATTACTTGGGAGAAAGAAGATGTCGGTTTTTATAACGCACGAGACGGTAGGCTTTGAGCAGTCAAGTTCACGAATAAACGACGACAGGATTTGCCGTGCCTCTACAATCTAATCAAGTGAAATATAAAGGTTCTGAAATCTTGGCACAGAACATTCTTATATTAGTTTTTCCTTTTGTCGTTCATATGTTCGCTAGCTAGTTCACCATGACTCATGAGGTTCCTAATTGAAGTATGTTTGATTTTAGCAGGTGGAAGCTGGAGCTGGTTGAAGGATGTGTTCTCTTCAAGGCCCATGTCTTGGTAGTGGGTGCTGTTTTTAGAGGGTTTATAGCAGATGATTTCCTCTTTATGTACGTTTCGCTTTCGCCGCTCTATTTAGGCAGCTGTTTTTGAGGTTCTTCGCCGTCGTCAGGTGCTTAATTATCGGCTACTTCAATTCCTTCAATCTGCTTTACATAGTTATTTTGAATCCTGGAAAAATTACTTTGTTTGGACTTCCTTTAACAATTTTGCATCTATAACTTTTTTGATCTACTGGTTCAGTTTGCTGTGGTTTAATATATTGGTACATTTGTGCTGGCTGCACCTTTTGCTGCTCTACTTGGAATTTCAGAACTTAAAAGTTGTGAATTTCTGCACTATTATTATTTGAATGTTGTTTATCATTAAAGAGACACACTTCAACTTAACCTCTAGCAATTTAGCCTTTTCAATTCAAGCTCAGTCCAAAGCCAGTGCCAAATGAGCAGATTAACCATGATGATAAAATTTGAGGATTAGTTACATACGTATCGTAACGAATTGATTAAGAAAAGAAAAGTTACAAAGAAGGAAAAAAAAAAAACCCACTAGCGTATAAATTGTGTATTAATTTTTATGTCAAAGGCCATTTTACAGAAAAATTTCACACAAAATGCCGTTATAAATCTAATGAACTACTAATGGTACATTGCTCTGCCAACTGATCCCACCCTGTAGTGCGAGCTTGCCACTCTCTAAAGTAAACAACGTGCAGGAGGTAGAATTCAGCTCAGGTGAACAATCTCAGGCGTGTTGGTATGGGCTGTCGACATATAGGACAAGTTGAAATGCTAGCCCCACAATCCCTGCAAGTCTTCGTAGCGGAAACAAGAGAAACATAAACACAAAAAAGAATACTCTAAAGCTAATGTTGTGTAAGTGTCAGGGGAAATGCACTTACCGTATGACCGCATCCAAATGCCAAGTCTTTTGGGTTTGTCAAGCAAATAGGGCAGACCTTGAACAGTAAAGCTTGTATATCAAAACAAATTCCTGATATAAATATGAACGTTAAGGATAAATTGAGGAGAAAAATGTACCTGTTCCACTGGAGCTGTTGGTTGAGCTGGTTCAAAGTTCGTCATGTGTGGGATTGATTTGACTGCATTATCATGATCAATCACTTCACGAGGAGGTGGAAGTGGCCTTGTCCGTGGACCATCTGCAAATTCGTAGCTGCACAATTAAAATAGTTATGACTTGAACTTCCTGGTTTGATATCTGAAATTAACTGGAAAATGAACCTTCTGTCTTACTTTGTATACTGAAGTCTTTGCGTGGCTCTGTACTGAAGTGGAATTTCCATGAGGGCAGCAAGTGCAAAGGCTGTTTCTTTCTTCAATGATTCAGTGTTGTCTGACATGATTTTTGTGAAATTCACAAACTGCATGAGGATGAAAGAAAAGGTATCAGAACACATATTTAACTCACCTGGTCCGAATTCTATGTTGGGATTATACCAGTCAATACGAAAATCATATAAATTGAGCCACCATAGCCTACATGCAGTTGTGCAAGTAATAGAACTGAAATAAAAAATAGTTTGGGAATGAGGCTTTGAAACAAAGCAGGTTGTGAGGGAGAAGCAAGTTTGGAATCATAAGTGGGTGTCTCTATCTTTTTCAAACCATAGTTTCAAAATTCCAAGACACTTAAACCATGGTTTTGAAAACTCAATCCGTATTGACACCCTAAGATTCATTTGCAAGAAGATGAGGTTTCAGATTTTAAATCTCTTTTTGACTTTGCCATCTAAGGCAGCACATACATATCTATACCTGAAAGTTGTCAAATTCACGCTGAGGAATGTTATCATCAAATTGTTGCATTGAATCCCATGGTCCATCCCCAACACCAACCAAAATAATTGAGAGAGGATGTTTACTGTTTATAAAATTGCCAAGCGTCAATACAGTGAGAAAAGCATGATATCAAGCAATATTACAGATGCCATTACTTTACCTAGCAGCAACTATGGATTCTACAGTTGCACGTTCTTGAGGACTGAATTGACCAGGAGGTATATCAGGATTCCTGGTAACCTGACCAAAAAAAGAAAAGAAACCACCAGCAACAATTAACAAGAAACATATTAAAAATGTACTCACATTTCATGGAAGCAGATGAGAAAGAGATAGATATTAAGCAAGAGTTAAGAACCTGTCCATCTGCAATAATAACAAGAACATGATACTGTTCACCACTTTTCTCCACAATGTTAATTGCCACATCAATAATCGGAGCAAATGAAGTTGGACCTGCAGATGTGGGTCAAAATTACTATTATCAGTCCTTCTCTTTCGAGAATTTAACACATAGACTTCTCATGAATAAGGATTATCCATCTTTTATTATTCATTCACAAGAATTCATAACCTCTTAGCAGCTTAAAGGAGGAACTAACAATAATATTAGAAAAAAAGAAATGATATTCTGTTCAGTCAAAGGTGTCAAAGGTAAGAAAAAAAGATGCAAATCAAGCTTTGAAATAAGAAAGAAGTTAAGAGAACAATGTTGAACCTGACAACTTTAAGTGTGGAACGATCTGTCTGTATCGTGTAAGAGCTTCCTCAAGACCATTACAAGGGCGATTATCAGGATAAAAGCTGAATACATACTTATCATGTGTTGATGCTAACAAAAGAAAATAAGAAAGAAATCAGCAACAAAGAACAATCAATCCAAGAAAACTACTGTAGTGAACTGGTTTACAGATAGTGAAGCTATAAAGAAAGACTAACCATCACCAAATCCAAAACAAGGTATCAAATTATCTTCATCAAAAGGAGACAGAGTACGGCCAATAATAGAGATTGCTTGTTCGTAGGGATTCAGTGTGCTACCGATTGCATGGAGGCTTTTCCGGTTAAATGAATGCCTGCCTAAAATCATTGGGGAAAAGCACATTCCCTCTATTAATCAGCATTTATAAAATACAAAATTAGATAGTTCTCAATGGAAAGGAAGAATCACCTGTCCACTCATTACTCTTGGTGAAATCAATTCCAAGTATTAAATTGGATGATTCAAGACCAGCTTCTCTCAATGCAGAAATAACCTGAGAATACACCAAAAGTTGTTTAAGTTTGTTAATAAGAGAGGCAATAAATAAGCTGAGTGGTATGCTACTCAGACTCCACCTTTTTTCTTCTTCTTGAGATTTATGCTTATAACCAAGTGCAATTTTTTATGTTTTCCTTGTGATGATTGGGAGTCTCTGACAATTTTCCCACCAATTAATTGTAACATCTTTCAGCTATCTGATATCTTTGATGTTTTACTGATTTGTCGTTTATATAATTTTTGAAGATGTTTCTCCAATCATATTATGCTTATGATCATTGAATTTTGTTAGAACTTTCTAATATGAACTTCATAAGTCAACACTATGAAATGATCTGATACTTCTACTATACATATTTGCAATCCAGTGCCAAGAACCTCCATCCTGAATCATCATCCTAAATCCTCTGTTGCCTTTCCCTACCTTATCACAATCCTGCATAATCGTCAATAGCCTTCTGCTTAGTAGGAAGGATGGAGAAGGATAGAGAGGGGAAAGGGGGATTAACCCATCCATCTAGTTGTTGGCTTAAGAGGTCAGGAAAGGATGGAAGCAAATCTGCCGACATTGGAAAGGTAGCAAATTACAAATCAAGAAGGATAGGAGGGATCCTTCCTTCGGTTCTCCATCCAACCAGCCAAACAAGGGAAACATCTCATCCTTCCCCTGCCATCCATCCTCCTCCCTTTCCCTCCTAATGAAGAGTGCAAGAGCTGTTAGCCTCTTATACCCAGGAAATTATAATACACAGCGAGGTTAGCTTCTTGTATTGTTGACCAGAGGGCTACAATACAAACCATGTTGTGTAAATTATGCTTCATTTGTGTTCTATTGGAACAATGTCGCTGAGCAAATAACTTTATATTCCTTGACCACTAAAGCAACATATGAACTCAATATGCACATTTCACACAGTTGCTTACAAACACTTTTTAGAATAAGACATTTTGATTACCATCTATTATGCCCAATCAAAGATCCAGTCATATTTTGCAGTGTATTATATATAATCTTATGACACTCCTTGCCATCAAAAAGCCATGCACCGTTTTCATTTTCTTAGAAGAGAAAGTAAAAGAGAAACATCATGTTGAACCAAGAATGATACCTGATCCAATGAGTTGAAATTGTCAGCTATGAAAGTTGGATGCTGCTTATGTTGATAGTTACGAAACATCGAGCTTCCTGCATAAGAAGGGGGTTGACTTTCTGCATAAGAAGGGGGTTGGCTTTCTGCATAAGAAGGGGGTTGTTGCTGGAAGTCATATTGATGATCATCAAAAGATGATTCCCCATTCCCCATACTTGACAACTTCTTTACCTATATTTAAAAAACCCTTGCAAATAAGGTTGATTCTAGTTATATCACAGAGACATCAGTGTTTTGAAGCTTCAGGAATAAATCCTATCAAACAGAACAAATTAAAAAGAATAGCATATCCCAGTCAGTTATGGATCATTTCAAGTTAGTACAACATAATTTATTTATGTACCACCATTTTGGCAACCCCATGGTCAGAGTGTGACCAAATCCGAAATTCATAGTTAGAATGTTTGCTTAATTAACATTAATTCAATATCTGATTGCACCATACCAATTATCACAAACAAATAGATTAGCTTCAAAAGAGCACACGCTTCTGCTCTATCTGGCTCTCCATAAATGCCTGTCTGATAATTTCAACTTCGGGAAACCATTCAAAGTAAAACACTGCCCAGACAATATTCAAATGCAGCAAATATTGGTTGCCAATCCAAAATTTAATGGCTTGCAACAGCGTTGTACTAAAATTAACTAATCTACTTTCCTCTATTTGCTTCAAAGTAAATTTGGCAGCTAGAAAACCACAGAAAAGGATATGAAGTAAAAACTTGAAAATTTTGATAAATTGTTAAGTTGAATTAACCAGTGCAAGTTCTCTTTTCCTAAACCCTTCTAGCAACCTAAAAGAGCACTGCATACATAATTTCCATCATAAGCTTAGTTCTGGTTTTTCTTAATTTTAAACCCAATTTTCCCTCAAAACCTCACCCAAAATCTATATCTCCACATTGCCTAACCAAAAAAAGGAAGAACTTTCCATATATCAAATAGTCAAAGATAACAAACAATAATACAGGTTAAGCTAAAACTCAAATAGCTTGCTGCTTCTCAATCATCCACCAAATCAATTCCGTCAAAACAATAAATCACCAAAACCCATTAACAAAAACACATCAAAATCCAAAACTTTGCATGAAAAAAAAAAAAAAGAGTCAATATCAAAGACTGTACAGTAAAGCCAAGCAAACTAAACCATGACAGCACATACAAAGAAAGATAGAGACTTTTAAAGAGAAAATCACCTGTTATCGAGAGATAGAGAGAGGAAAAGCTGAGATTCAAAGAGATATAATAATATGCAGTTTCAATGATATCTGGTGCTGCCTTTACCTGTCTTCTGAAAAGCTTCAGACCAAAAAAGAAGCGTTGATATAATGTTTGTGTTCCGTTAAAGTCACTTTATTTGACCATTTTGCTTCTTTGCTGGCTTTCCTCTTGCGTGCACAACAAATTCAACGTTCAGCTACCACTTCTCTTCTTCTTTTAGTCTATTGTTTTCCTTTTTTTTTTTTAAATATATATATATATATATATATATTTAGCATGGTTGAAACAATCATCTAGAATCTAAACTGCTGCATTAAAATAAAATTTGTGTATTGTTTACCAAAAATTTAGTACTATGTACACATGTGTGTTTCTCACTTTTCCATTTTTTTTTAAATGGTTCGAATCTGATATTTTTCCAAAAAAAAAAAAAAAACGTTAATATTTATTGATTTCTAATTTATTAGCGTTTGAATATTGTTTTAGATTATTTTTATAAATATTTATAGGTAATCAGATATTTTCAAGCTAAATTCATTATTTTTTATGTTAAACTAGAGTTAGAATATGTCTAATTTTTTGTTAACTAATAAATTTGTTTAAGATCAAAACAACTCCAATCTAGTATTACTAAAAAATAATTATAATGAATTTTTTTATAAATATTTAGAATTGAATTTTAATTTTGTTAAACCAAAACATCTTTCTTCCATTACTACATCCCTTGACAATATATTGTTTTAGGTATTGTGAGGAAAATTATATTTTGGTGACGGTCCAATGAATTTGGGTGTAGATTAAATTAAATAATATAATAAATTAAGTCTTAAGGATTCCCACATGCCCATTTGACTTTTAGGTAAAGTGAAATCAACATGTCTGGCCAAAGACCAGCGAGTCTTAAAAGGGTTAAATTCCTTAGTAAACTAGAGCTACCTAGTTTGTTTCCATTTTTTTCCTTTCTGTTTAACGAGAAAATATATTTTCAAATTAATTTATACGTTAACTAAAATAAAATTACATTTCCAAATGATATTTAAAACTTTTAACAATTGGGGTGAAGAGGATTTTATTAAAAAAAATCTCACTATTGAATATATATGCTATAATTATTCTCATAATATATATATACACGTAATTAATTAAAGAATGAAACTAAAAATTGTAATAACAAAAAAAGAAAAAAAGAAAAAAAGAAGTAGACGTGATATTGCAGAAAGTCTTTTACTATAAGAAAGCCGTCAATTAGCGATGGGCAATCTACTGTATCTATTTTACGACTTAATTATGAAAAAAATGTTTTGAAATGAAATTGCGATGGAATATCTGTGACATATAAATTTCTGTTGCTAACTAGCCCTAAAAAAATAAAATGCGCCTATACTAGTGAAAGAATAGTGATGGATTTATGTGGGAAATTAGCGATGGAATATCAATTCAGTCGCTAACTCCTATTTTTGATTAAATTAGCGATGAAAAAATAAATCCCTTATTACTTAGCGACAGATTTGAGTACCTCATTGCTGACTATTTACTTTGATCCAATTCTAAAATAACAAAAAAATAAAACGACAGATTTAAATTCGTGTTTACGATCGATACTAAAATTCGTCTTTAAGTAGTGAGGGATTAGCGATGGACACTATATATATATATATATATATATATATATATATATATATATATATATATATATATATAGTTTTGTCATATATAAATTTTGACGAGGGAGAGAGAGAGAGGAGCTAAAAGTGTGTTTTGGATAATTTGATTTGATTTTTTTAAAATAATAATTAGTTAAAAAATAATCTGGCTCAATTTTTTTTTTAAATTGATAATTAGTTAAAAAATTCAAAAGTTTTATTTGGTTATATAGATATAGTTTTGTTAGAAATTAATTATATTTGCACACATAATACCGATTATTTGTTATTTATTTTTTTCATATTCTAAAATTTGTATTTTTAAATAAAATAATTTAATTAATGTTTTGAAAAAACCTCTTAATTATTTAAATAAAAATTTTTATATTCATATTATAAATTATTTTGTTAATAAATATATATAAATCAAATAAATTCGCTCAATATATAAATTCGATTGACATTAATCTCTAGAAACAAAACATTTATTAACATCACACTATATGAATCGATAATCATATATATATATATAATGGATGTCTGATCATAGTGTAATATGGGTATCTAACTAGTAATGACTAATTTAAGTTCTTTAACTAAATTTATAGATCGATGTTCACATGGTTAACTGGAAGTGGCGTTTTGTTTGTTTTTGGAAAATAGTTGCATAGATGAATTCATGAAACTGCACTTCTAAAATTGGCTGCTTGTTGAGCTGGGCTTACTTTGTTCATAATGGTGGGCTTTAAAGGATTCTATTTGTCAAAACCTAGGCCTTGTGTCAATGTGGTTCATTGGACTTGGGAGTTGGGATGGGCTTCGAAGAATGACATTTTTTTTTTTCAATTTCTGTATCATAACCACAAAGGAACCTCCTTCTTTCTCTTAGATTTTTTTCCCCCTCTTTTCCCTTCATCGTTCCTTCTTTTCCCTTCATTGTTCCTTCTTAATGTATCCTCGTATTCTTTTCACTCCCATTGGTTGGACAATTAATTCTTGGACTTGCTTAGAATTTTTAATGGAGCAAGAAATGAAGCATGAAAGTTTGCAATTCATTCATTCACATACGTATAGCCGAAGAGTTTTCAAGTCGAGCAGTGCTATATATACAAATACATTATATTGTTTCGTGATCAATATATTCTTTAAAAATTAAATTTATTGATTTAGCTCTCATGAACATTATAAAAAAATATTATTTGATCCGAAAAAGTTGCTCTTAGAGTGTAAATATTGAATTTTCTTTGTTAACAAATAATAATAATAATCTTCTTCACATTTTAATTAACTAAACTAAACTAATTCAATTAAAAGAATCTCAGTTAAATACTCATGAGAGACAAAACAATAGAGGTACTTCAATAATTTGAGCATGTGCATAAATTATTGAAAATAATAACAATGGCACCTGCTCCGCATAAATTTTTATCTTCGTTTAGGTTGCTTTGTTAAAAGAGATTGTGGTGTTCGGGTGGTGGTTGGTTGGATGAGAGGAAGAAGGCTAGGGTTTCGATCACTTGGAGAAAAAATGGCATCAGCTTCGTTTTTTAGGATGATGAATAGTGGCTGGTATAAAAAAAAAAAAAAAAAAAAGAGAGGAGGAGGTTAATATTTACAGGTGGAAATTAGTCATTTTTGGGCAAAGATCAATTTTTGTCCCTAATTTCTCCCGACTCATCAATTAAGTACAATTTTAATTCTTTAAACTTCAATGACATCCCTAAATTATAATTAATCAAGACTTTTTCTTTTAGATTTCTTTCAATTATACCCATCTTTTCTTTTATTTAAGGGTTTGGGGTTTTGAGCTTTTTAATTGTACCTTCAATTGGAATTTTTGATTCCTAAATTTCCTTCTTCTTTTTTTTTAATAAATTAGACCCCTAGAACTAATTTGAACCATTTATTTAAATTGATTTCTTTTCTCTTCCTTTTTATATATTTGGTATTTTTTTTATTTTAGGAGGTATTTTTTTTTAAATTTTTCCTAAAATAAAAAAATAATAATAAAGGTAAGAAATCGAGTACTAATAAGAGTTTTAATGGCTATGCAGCAGCAATAAGAAGGAGTGGTGAAGCCATTGTAGAGGGTTGACATGGTTAAGCGATTCAAAAATTTCAACACACAAGAATTTGTGAGCAAATGTAACCCCATCGTTGCAAAGGAATGGATAGAGTTTCTAGAGATGATTTTTGACCATATGGCAATAGAGGATGTATATAGGATATCTTGTGCCATCTTTATGTTGGTTGACAATGATAAGACATTGTGGAAATCGGCAAAAATTTCTTTGGATTTACCTAATCTTATATGGGCACAATTAAAAGATGTTTTTCATGAAAAATTCTTCTTTGATAGTGTGAAATCGAAGAAGATACTAGAGTTTATGAAGTTAGAGTAGGGGATATGTTAGTGATCGGGTATGTCTGAAAGTTTGAGCATGATTGCTAGTTTACAACTTTCATTTCAAGGGTTGTTGCACAGAAGAGAGGCTACTTTCTTAGGGGTTTAAAACTAGAGGTGTGCATTTTAGTGCGAGTGTCAGAAGATAATTATGGTGACATAGTTACAAGAACACTATAGATAGAGGAAGATTAGAGAAAGGTGGCACGGCTGCAGCGAGCTAAAAGGCCGCATATTGCAACTAGATTTGGTGAGTAGGTTGTAAACAAAATCGGTTTGAGAGGACATGGCCAAATAATGCTAAGAAAGCTGAATTTTTCGAGAGATAGTAGAGGTAAAAATGGAAGGCAAGCCTAAATTCATCAAGTGTGGCTAAGTGCATATCGAGAATTGTTAAGTTGGCACCGAGGTTTACTGCTTTGGTAAAGAAGTTGGGCACTTGGCAAATGGTTATTCTAAGAAGAAGGTTGCACCAAGATTGCCATACTAAGAAGTTCTCTCGTAATTAAAGAGATGTTGATGCGCAAACCTAATTGTTAGACTACCATGAAATTATTATTGAGTGATTATTTATTTATTTATTTTGAAATCCGTGGATTTTGAACTAGGCAATTATTATTGAATGATTTTGTGTTTTGTTAGTTCGTATATATATATAGAAACGATTGATGATACCTTTTCATAGATTAATAGTATAAAGTATGGGTATGTATTAATTAGTTCGTATATATAGAATGATTGATGGTACCTTTTTATAGATTGACAGTATAACGTATGGGTATGTATTAATTAGCATAGCATAGGGACAATGACTCTTTTATAAAGAAAACAACTTAATGATAAAGCTATCCATGTTGATTTATAGGATTTTTTTCCCTCATAATTTATGGGATTGCCTAGCCTATTAATTATATACACATTAATATATATGATTTTTAATGATTTATTAGCAGTCTTTAATTTAATTTATTCAAGATCTTTTAATAGCTAATAAAAATTGTGGAGGTAAATTTGCTGAAGAAGCAGCACTCCAGAGAATCAGTTTGCTTCGCCCATTAGAATTGACAAAAATGCTTTAAGTCGATGAAGTACTCTAGGCACTCTAATATTGAACTTTATGATGTCTTGATGAACTTTGGCATTAGGATATCCAATTGATAGATTTAAAGGAATAAAATTTGCAGATTAGATTCTACCGTAAAACTTTGATATTCATGAGGATATCCAATTGATAGATTTAATTTTTTGAAACTAGCTAAAATTTTTCCATAAGCATCCAAACTCGTGTCAAAATTTTCGAAATAATTTGATCAGTTTTGTCTGAATGCTCAATTATGTCGTTTGGCTATCAGTATATAGATCTCATCCTCCCTTGACATCTAAAAAAAATAAAATCCACAAAATCCTCTTAGGATTCTAAAATATCACGATCATCGATCACATGTCTATCAGTTCAATAATCAATGATAATGTCATTCATTCTGATCTTGTCATGGTAGAAAAAAATTTCTTGCGAATCTGCCAACAAAAAGACACGTCCCAAGATTAGAATCTTATTCACGTGCATGGCATATGTTCTTCCACAAGTTAAGTCGAACATAGCATTAACTTGTGGGGACAATATGGATGTATATGTAGATAGGGTTAAAGGAGGTTGAAATTGAAGTAGACATGCAGACAAAATATATGCGAGGAAGTTATACAAGCCTAAGTTTGTCCACTTTACGAAAAAATATGATTGTAAGCCCACGTGAACCTCTTTGGATTTTCTTGGATCCATGGCCCCCTTTGGACTGGTTTTTTCGAGGAACTAGGATTGTATAAGCCAAGTTTGCTAATGTCAGGCAAACGAACGATGGTATTTCAGGTCTTTTATGATGTCATTTCCTAAAATTTGGGATGCTATGGTCTTCTTAGCTTCTGGAATAACATATGCCCATCGATCCCTAAAATTTCTCTTCAGTTTGCATTATTATTGGTTTTGCCAATAGCTCAGGAGAATGAGAGATACAATTTATCAACATATGTGTCGATTTGGATGTGTTGAGCTACGCGTATGAGCAGAAAATCGAGAGACACTTGTATATAAAGATATGGATACATAATCCAAGATATGAAAAACAAAGAGTTTAAACTTTTAAATTGAAAATAGTTTCTATCAAATACTGTTGTTCATGAGAGGCTCTTGAAGATTCTTAACTAAAAATCTCCCGAATAATCTCTATTTTAAAAGATGAAATCATTTAAATTCTGAGTTTTTTTATTTAACAATTATATTTGTATATTCTTCTATGGGTTTATCCACATTTGATTCATGTACAAAATGAATTTTTTTTTAATTAAAACTCTTTATATTTTTTGAGATTAATTGAAATATTTTATTTTTATAAATTTATTGATTCAACCCCTTTATTATAACAACATCGTTAAGTATTCATTCCACCTGGTAACTTAAAACTAACAATAACCAACCACACGTTGATATATGGTGACGTAGGCCCCAATTTTTTTAGTATATGTTTGAACTTAAAAAAAAAAATGCTTTAAAATAATTTTAATCTTAAAAAAACATTGAGGTTTTTTTAAAGAGATGGAAAAAGACTACACTGCACCACCCTATTAACCCCGAACTAAATCAATAAAATGAAAGAGAAACATTATTGTTTCTCTCTCTTTATTCACTTCATCTTCTCCTTTCTCAATCGAAGGAAAAAAACCCTAATATCCGAATCAATTTTAGTCTAAAAAATCCTAAATTTTCATTATCTTTGATTAGTGAAAGACCATATTAATTTTGCACCCCTTGTATTATCTATCCTTTTTTTGTCATTCTCATCTTTTTTTTTTTTTTTTTGTGGGTTTAAATAAGATAAGCAATCTCCAAACTTTTCAAATGTTTTTAGGTTGCAATTTTTGATGGATTTGTATTGGGTTTTGTCAATATTGTTTTTTGTTAAATGAGTTTTGTATTTGTTAATGTTTTATTTGTTTATTTAAATGAAATTGGGTCTAGAATCTCGAATCTTTTCAATTTTTTTAAGATGTTAGTTTTCAATGGAATTATATATGGATTTTGTCTATTATTGTTTATTGAATGAGTTTTATATCTATTTATGTTTTATTTATTTATTTAATATGAAATTATTGGCTTCCAATACTTGTCAATTGTATTATATGGTATTGGACATAACATCTCGAGATTCTCTAATTTTTGCTTTGTTTTTTATTTGTTTGTTTGCCTTCATATCTCCCGAATGGATGTATCGAGTGCAATGCCTATATTAAAGCTTCACTTTGAGGTTGAATTATGGAGAGAGGATAGTTTGTCTTTTAATGAAGGGAAGGTTATTGAGAGGAAAAATATAGACCCTAATTTAATACGAGTTTAAAAGACTATTAGATATGGCTTAGGAACATGAATATGACAAGTGTAAGGGTGTGTATTATAGGAAAATTAGCTATAAATTAAGTTTTGACCGAGTCTTAGGAAGGATGATGTTAGTTGTTTACCTATCATTAATATATTGTGTGATAAAATGATTGTTGACTTATATTATGATAAAAGTCAATCAATACACCCCTTACTTAGTTATGATAACCTAAAAACTATATGTAGTAAGCTTGGAATCAATGGACATGGACAATAGGTTGGTACGCTTAGTTATGAGTAGAAAGTTAAAGATGTGATTGAATATATAAATGTGTCTAGTGTTATGGGTAATACTATCATATAGGAAGCAATTGTAGATGAAAATATGGAGGGAAATGTAGACGAAAATTTGAAGATAAATGTGGAGGGAAATGTTAAGGAAAATTTAGAAGGAAATGTGGAGGGAACTATAGGGGAAATTTTGATTGGAAATTAAAACATCAATGAAGAAGTAGATATAAGTAATTTCAAGAAGAGAAGTAAACTAATAGAAGAGTTGACGGAATTAGAAGTCGAATTAAATGAGGAGTATTATAATTCGAAGAAAATGAGGAATACATATCAAATAATGATGAAGAACCTAGGATAAGGAATAGAACCGGATTGGCTAGGTATGACCTAATAACCGGTGTTCCTTATTTTCGAGCTTGCATGATTTTTAGAAACAAAAAGAAAATAAGAGATGCTATGATTAAGTATGCCACCCATAGTATGAGAGCTATAAAACTTGTTAAGATTGGCGTTATAGATATACAATAGTTTGTAAAGATAAAAGTGATCCTTGGAAGCTACTAATTTCTATTGATGTGAAGACCAAAAAATAGAAGGTGAAGACCTAATGTGATGACCATACATGTGGTTGGTCTTTCACAAATTCTATGGCTACTTACAAAGTACTTATAGAGCATTTTATGAAAAAACTTGAAAGAACTGTATTGAATAAGAAATTGCATGAGATTGTACAAGACACTATGATCGATCTAAAAGTACGGATTACATTTTCACAAGCCAAACATATAAAGAATTTAATGAATCCGATGTATTCTAAAGATATGCAAAATGAGTTTTAAAGGCTTAAAGATTATGCAATTGAATTAAGGAGATGTAATGCTAATACTACTATCATTCTTGAAACAAAAGAAGATGAGAAAGGTGGAAATATGTTCAAAAGAATGCATATTTGTTTTTATGCTATCAAAAAAGGTTTTAAAACTAGATGTGAGCTAATTATAAGGTTAGGTGGTGCATTCTTAAAAGGAAAGGTTTTGTTAGTTGTTGCTACGGATGCATACAATCAAATGTATCAATTATGCTCGAGTTGTTATATAGCGGGAAAATAAAGAAAACTCGATGTGGTTTATTAGTTTGTTGATGAAAAATGTTTGGATTCAATATGGAAATAGATATGGATAGACTTTTACAACAAATAGGCAAAAGGTAACTACATATGCTTTGTTAAATTTATATTCTAATGTTAGTTAGTTCAATTATTCTAATAATTTGTTTGTTATGATAGAGACTATGTGTTGTTCTACATGATTTAGTTCCTAAAACAAAATATAGGTGGTGTGCTAGACATATATTTACAAAATAGAGGAAGGCACATAGTAGAGAAGATGTTGAAAAACAATTCTGGATATATGTAAAATTAAGCATAGTACTAGATTTAAAAGAAAATCATGAGTAGCTTAGGAAGTATAGTAATGTAGCATTAAAAGACTTCATCAAAGAGTGTTTCCTAAAATGGTGTATGGCATACTATGAAACCCATATTAAATCTAATGTAGTTAATAATAATTTTTTTAAAAATTGGAATAATTTTATTTTTAGAAGCAAGCCACTTGAGTATTATCACACTATTAGAGAATATTAGGCATTTTGTAGTCGAAGAGTAGTTGCTAGGAGAATGTTTGTAATTAGATTTAAGGAGAATTTTAGACCTAAGATTTAGAAAAAGATAAAAAAAATACAAAGAACTAGTACAAAGTTTAGGGTGTTTTATAATGGTGATGACGGATATGAGGCCATTAACATATACAATTACAATGATAAATATATAGTGCATATGGAGAAAAAATTATGCATATGTAGTTTATTTGATATGACTAGTTTACCATGTCCACTTGCTATAACTGTTTGTATTTCTAGGAAATGGAAGTCGGATAAATATATTGTTTATTGGTATTCAAAAGATATGTTTACCAATGTGTATAAAAATTCAATTAAACCTATCATTGGTGATAAGTATTGGCTTAGGACAGAGAAACTAGAGGTCCCGGCCCCTAAGAATGTCAAACTGCCTAGAAAAAAATGAAGAAGAAAATTTTAGAATCATGGGAATCATGAAATGGAATTAACATGTCCGAAGAGGAAGAAAGATGATTTGTGAAATCTTTTTCAAGAAAAGACACAACAGATTGACATGTCTTGATAATTCAAAAAATGAAAGATAAATATTCAATAATTTTATTTGTCTATTATGCTTTTAAGTTTTATCCATCATATAATGTATTAGAGTTTATTCAATCTTGTTCATAAGATGTTAATGGTGCTTCTAGTATTGGATCTACACCTTATAAACCTACTGATGTTGTAGTTGAACATGACCTTATTTAAGCTATTTTAGACTTTTGGTTCGTTGTAGTTGAACTAGTTTCAACTTGTCATGTACAAATTCTTTGTTGTTTAATTTTTTTTTGTTTATTGTTATGTTAGTTTTTATGTATCTTCTATGGAATTATTTATGTATTCGGGAGAAAGCTAAACGTAAAGTTAGAGTTATGTCTTCTCATAAAAGAAAAAGAAAAAGAAATAATGTTATTGGTCTAAGTCTAAGAGTAATAAGGGCAAAGAGAAGGTTATTGCTACTTGTTGTGAAATTAAACATCAAATGAGTGATGGTGGTCCAAGTCGGAGAAGTAATAAAGGCAAAAAAAGGCCGATCCTACTATAAAAAAAGAAAAATGATATTGCTAGTAAGCTAAACCAAGAAAAAGGTGATGAAGGTGGTCCTAGTCTAAGGGGTAATAAGTGGCAAGCATACCGTTGATGTTACTACAATAAAGCATACCGATGCTATAAAAAAAATGATACTATCGTAACGGAGAAACAAGAGAAAAAACATCTAACTAGAGTTGGATATTTTGTTACCGATTCTGATTTTTCTAGTTATGACACTAATGTCTCAAAGACAATCATAAATATTTCAAAAAATAAGAAACCAAACTCATATATTTTTGAAGTCAAGAGGTTTACAAGATCACGGAATGCAAAACAAAGTCGTGGTGCTCCTAGTAATAAAAAAAATGATGTTTTGTTATGAATTTTGATTCATGTAATAATGATTATAGATGTTGTTATGGGAAGATATAACTTAGGATTTTGAATAATAAATTTTCTATGTATATGGAATTTAAAATCTTGCACTTGTTATAATTTTTCCTTATTGGTACTATTAAACATCATGATTCATGAGGTTCTAGTAATTAAGTATTGGCTTGTTGCAATGATAGTTAGATTTGAAGCTTATTAAGAATGACAATCAAATAAAGATTTTATCTTCTCTAGGAAATGGTTTCATGGACAATATGGAACATAATTCAATAAATATAAGTTATATGATATGCTCGTGAATTTTTTAAGAGCTTGTCGTTAGGTGCAATTTTGTGCATTTTTTAGACTAAACTCTTTATTTGGTAATATCTAGCACTACCTCTTGTACATATGAGCCTAAATCTCCCAACATGTGCCCTTCATTCTATGTTTGTGCCAAAATTTGTTACTATAACAAAGTTATGTCCGTTCCAAAACTTTTTAATGTCGTACAATTATGTTAGATCAATTTTTTTTTTTTAAGTATAGACAATTTGAGACATACAAGATTTATTGAATACACTTTTTTCAAAACCAACATTGTAAATAAATTAGATTACGTAAAATGTTCAATTGCATAATGGATTCTTGCACACAATATCGCTTGTAGTAAAATGTTTTCAATCTAGAAACATATTTATAAAATGATGTGTTTTCAAAAATATTGTCCAATCCATTTCAAAACCACATCATTAAAACCATAATGAAAACATATAAAAAAAAATTAAGAAAAACACATATTCTACTCCTAAAAAAAAAAACTAAATTAGAACAAATCAACTTCAAATCTTCAATCTCTAGTAGTAGCAGCTATTTTTCTTCTTGTTTTTTTTTTTATTGTAAGCATTGTTGTCAACTCTTATAATCATCAGTTCAATAAACAATTCTTCATTCTCATTCTTTATGTAGGAATTCTCACTTTTTAACATAGAAAATCACCTCATTCAATCTCAATTTCTCTAACACCAACTCCGTGGTTCATCGTATGTTTTTCTTTTGCCAATTTCATAAGCCCAAGACAATCTGTTTTGCTATGTCATTTAAATCATCCTCAAACCACACTTTAAAGTTGTAGCCAACATCTTTTCTTCCTTTTATGTTGAATAGAAGTGGGAAAATATTAAATCTAACACATGGTGTTCACCAATCCAAGACAATACCTAAATTGGTTTCATCTCATAGAAACACATAATTGATAGTTCTTCATAATTTTGCTATAATTGTTGATCACTAAGTGCACATATCAATAGTTTTGATACATCCGAATGTTTGGACAAGGAAGAGGATATGGGCGAAGTGGTCATGCCTTCTTCGATTGTGAGAAAAGGATGAAAAATATGAACAAGGTTGAAATTAGGGATTTTTCATTTTAGGATTATTGAATTTTGAGATTTTGATTTGAACACAATAGAGAGAACGAGTTTAGAATAAGCATGATTTGTTTTGGGTTAATGAGATTTAAGTGATTTAGGGATTTAAGAATTTTGAGAATGATAGAATGGGAGAATGAGAGAAGGAGAATGCATTGGACAAATGAATTAAGGCTCGGTAATGTAAAAAAAAAAAAAAAAATTGATGAGGAAGGTATAATAAGGGTGGAGGTCTGTTTTGTCTTTTGATTTTCATTTTTATGTACTAAATATTAATTTGATAATATAATTTGTTTTACTTTTTTTTTTGGACATATACTAAAACAATTAGTGCCCACAATATCACGTGTCCAAGCTCGATTGGATACCATCGGTTTTAACATATCATGCAAGATGCATAGTTAATGGAGGGCTCGAATCAATAAATTTATAAGAATAGAAGGTTTCAATCAAGCTGAAAAATTATAAAAGATCTTAATAAAAAGAAAATTTAAACTCGTACATAAATCAAATGCGAGGTAAACCCATTATTACGTATATATATTTATGTACATGTAGAATAATGTTAAATATTAAGAAAATATAACAAGAAAAAATTATAAGAATAGAAGGTTTCAATCAAACTGAATCAACAAATTTATAAGAATATAAGATTTCAATCAAGCTGAAAAATTATAAAAGATCTCAATAAAAAATAAAATTGAACCGTACATAAACCAAATGCGAGATAAACCCATTGTTATATGTATATATTTATGTACATGTAGAATAATGTTAAATATTAAGAAAATATGACAAGAAAAAACTTCAAGATAGAATAGATAAAAGTCAGTTGGATCATCAAAGTGGAACTCAATTGTAGGATCAAGTTCGAGAGTTCTATTTTGTCATATTTTCTTAATATTTAACTTTAAATTAAGTTAATCTTTTTGAACTGTTTAAGATAATCATCAAATTGAAACCAAAAGACTTATCTTTTGTCATATTTTCTTAATATTTAACTTTAAATTAAGTTCATCCTTTTGAACTGGTTAAGATAATCATCAAATTGAAACCAAAAGGCTTATATGGAAATATAATCTCCTAGTCCGAGACTATGATTGAACCATGATTGGCAAAGTCGGAAACATATTTAAGTTTTGAATTAAATTCTAAAAGCATAACACAATTAAATTTTCTTTGTGCAGGTTAAAAATGATTCTAAACTTTATGAAAAGATATTGTTGGGATTTGGACTGCGGTTGGTGTAAGCCCAAGTTCAAAACCAATAGAATAGAGGAGTTAAAATTCCCTGTAAAAACTTCCGTTGACAATGTACATTTTAATGCATGTTGATTTTGAAAAAGAAACTAACTAAGCTAAACTTTTTGACAGAAAATCAGTGTTTGAGATATTCTGATTAGGGAATAATATTATGTAAGGCATCAATATACGTTTTTCTCTGTGATTAAGTATTATCCTAAATGCACTTGAAATAGCAAAATTTAGAACTTCTGTATGCTCTATAGTTTGGGATAGTTTGGGGTGGAAGTATAATCCCTAAGTACTTCATTAATGATGAAGAAATTAGGTTTAATCGCTTTGTTTTATTGATACTTTTTGTAAAAATAGAAGGTCCATATGTTTTTAGTAGAACATACCTCATGGCATGGATAACTTACATGGAAAAAAAACAATTATTCCTGAAGAAACAAATATTTTCTAAAGTGAATAAGTATTTACGAACCAATTAATTAATAATAATAATTTAATTTAAGGGATTTATTTTTTTAATCATATGGAATTTTCACTTTCTATATGTTTATAAATTGTATTCCTTTTTTCGTAGTTATTATTCACAAAGTTAGTTACATGAATTTAATATAATTATTTTTATTTTTACTGAATATTTAACTTTTAACAATTTAAATATCCCACTTTTAGGATTATGAGTACTACGAGAAAAGTGGCAATTAGAGACGGATTTTTGGGTCGCTAATTAGCCAAAATCCGTCGTTAAAGTTGTTTAGCAATAGTGTAGCGACGAAAATTATATCCATTACTAAAGCGTTAGTCGCTAACATTAGCATGGAAAAAAAACAATCCATCACTATATTAGTGATGGAATGTCCATTGCCAAATTGATAACATACTTAGCTAAATCGATCATCGTAAACCATCGTATTAAGTGTCGTTATTCTTTTGCTAGTTTCATTGCTCGTTTAATGACCGATATGCCATCGCTAATATCCAAAGATAATGCCATTCGTCACTCTTACATTGCTATTCCATTTTTGAATGTTGAACAAATCCATCGCAAGTCCGTTGCCATCGACATGGAAATTCATTGCTAGTGTTGTTGCTATTCCGTCGCTAATTATATTTTTAAAAAAGTTAAAAATTTTTATATTTAGTTTGTTTTTAAATTAATGGTATTTTTGATAGTAATTAGCAATTAATAGAAGCAAAGTATTATTAAAATTTTAATATTATAAATTAAATATAAATTAATATTAAAAAAAGATTTGATAGTACATATGAAAGAATAGAAAACAAATTAAAAAAATGAATTGTCGAGTCTTGATTGTCTTCCCGATCGTCTAATCCCCTATCCTCCTCTCGAGACTCGGTGGAGGGCTCGGTGGGAGGCTTGGTGGCACGAATGGTGGAGTCCCGACCGTGGATCGATCTATAGGCAACTCGAACATCCGCACCACCCTAATCAACATGGAGGCCATCATTTTATACGAAGAATTAAGCTTATGTATGGTACTCTGCTACTTCGTGACAAGGTTTACAGCCCATGTTGATTGACATGCATACCTTTCATCACCTCCTTCATCTACTCGTATCGGCTTTAAACCACCTCATTAGAAATGTCATTGGTACAATGCGATGACACGAGAGGAGGAGCTGTCTGCTACTAGACTAAGATAGATAATGCATCGCCTATGTGCCTACACCATATATCCTTTTCTCTTTCTCCCCAACAAACTTTAGGTATATAATGTTTTTATCAATCTCCGGCTCCGGGATTCCTTCCACTCGCTACATCATAACGAGTTTCTGTATGAGCTCCTTAGTATGCTCATGCATAATCGAAATAATAATATCTTTAAAAGATTAAAAATTTTTTAGATTATATTTATAAATATAAAATCTAAAATTGAAAAACACTTATCATTATTTACTATGAATATAGATCGATGAAAGAACCATCTCACTAATTATGAGTCACTTGAAACAACTTGAAACTCATTAGCTCATGGTCCAATGTTGCCTTCGAAAAAAATTTATCTCAAACAATATGAGATGAAAATTTAAATTTTATAAGACATGTAATTAATAATGAAAAGTTTGTAACTTACCAAGTGATAAAGGTGCTCTTTTGAAGAGATGGAGCCCCTTACATGTCTAAAAGGGCCCACACCAAGGCCACCGGTCTTCGACAACTAGTTCTACGAGTGCTTGCTCTCAACAAACTTTGTGATCGTGTTTTTCAAAATCTTATTTTCACACATCCTAGATCTCTTGTCTAATAAAAGTAGGTCATTCAATCAGCAAACCATACTTAGAGATGAAGTTGATGTAATGCTTTCTTGCTAGAGCCTCCCATGCTTCTCCGACAAGCTCCTCAATGATCGAATGTAAATCAAAATGTTTTTGCAAGAAAAAAATTAATATTAAAACCTTCATTTAATGATAAAATTTTATTTTAATTATTAAAAAATTGATAATGTGTTATTCTAAATTCATTAAAGTAGAATTATTTAGTGAGGTTCGAGACAAACTTTCAAGTCGATCCACCGATGTCCAACTCGCTCCTAAAAAGTCATGATTATCTTCAAGGCATAATCTCTACTAGATGAACTAAAACTATCGAACATCAAAAGAAAAAAGAAATTAGAACAAATAGTTTTAAATTATTGAAATGGTATATAAAAGTTAAAAAATTTATTACATTGAATTTAACTAATTATATACCGTCCTCAAGCGATATAAATATGCCATGGACTAGAGGAGCTTTAGAAACTATTTAGAATGCTAGATACATCGATGGATGGTGCACTCTCCGAGGTCAACATTAGAACCTTTGGTATTGATGCGAGGACCTCTATTATAGGTGCACGAATCTTTAGTGTTGGTGTGAGAACCTATCTAGTAGGGTGTATCCTACATAGCGGAGCCGATATAAATGTGCTTGCTCTATGGCTACATGAGTCATGGAACCCATGTAAAACCTCTATAGTCGAAGATCCGCTATCAATGCTAGTTGGGGATCTTAGTGGGCTGCCATTAGATGGCAATGCTCATCCATGACTATTAGAACATGATCCCGTAGTGACTATGAAGGGTTGGCCCAACCACGAGTTATTGCTAAAAAGTATAGGCTTAAACAAATAAACAAAACATAAAAAATATATTATCCATATGAGTCATTACTTGATCTACAACTCTGTTTTCAAATACAACATAATCAAAATACACAAATAATATTTTGAAGATGTATGAAAGTCGATATTATTTATTACATTTAACAAATAAAGAAACAAAAAATGCATCATTTATTACTAATATAACAAATAAAATATATATTTAATTAGAACTATCATTATCATTATTTAAGTTACCATCTCCATCATTCAATGCATTTTCACACTCATTCTCATTGTCTTTGTTAGCTATAACTATTTCTATACCTACAAATAATCCGTTTGGATCATTTAATAAAATAACATCCTCAACTTCTTTTATCAATTTGTGTTAGATTTCTAAATCGTCTTGCTGAAATGGTTCAACATTTTATTGAATAGTAATAAATGAATCCGACAAGTCAAACACAAACTTAGGTTTGATCTTACAAACAACCCACCAATCTTAATTTTTGCCCCTTAAGCTAGGGTACTCGGCATAATATACCTAAGCCAACTCGTGATGCTAGGGTAATGGTTCTTAATTGTTCAAGGTTCTCTTACAATTAATATTCATAAGTTTAGACTACGGATCAATCCTTTTTCCTTATGATATAGGATCGAATTAATCATAATTGAACAATACTATTCTCTTGATTGGTAATGCAAGATACTTTACTTTACAAATTTTCATCGGTAGCTCGTAATAATCACTCTCGCCTATATTGTAATTGGTTCCTTTAATGCAAACACCACTCGTTGAAATATCCTATTTTTGAAGACCCCTCAAGTGTGTGAAACCTATAACCGTTAACAAAATAATTGGTGTATGATCCGATAGTAAGCAATGGGCCTCGAGCAAGATTCTTAAGGAACTGGCCTTTCATGAAAATTGCTTTTGCATTTTGTTTCGTAAATTTAACTTCAAATCCCCTAAAATTTTATTTACCTTTTAATTAATGCTATCAATTTACTAAGTATGAATAAAATGGTAATATTCACATATTGACTAAACTAGGAAGCAAACTTAGTTTCAATTGGTGCATCGACCTTATTCTTGAATATGAAGGGATTGTTCGATCACATTTCGGTAAGAAATCGCTAGAGAGGATTAACAACAAACATGAGCCAATGTCTATTATGATTGCTAATGTTATGATATGTAATTAAAAATGTATGATCTAAAAATTAAAATTTGACAAACTCATTCAATGTAAAGTTTTACTTTTTTACATTTCAATAAAATATATTGATGGGTCGCTTTGTGTTCCACTTGTATCAATTTTCATCTTGTGTGTCAACCAATTGGTCGGCCTTGTTGTTTGAATATGCATAATATCCCTTTAATGTGGTTGCTTTCTTCTCCACCACACTCAACATTATGTGGCACTTGTCGATGCCTAGTATGCACATGAGGCTCGAAATAGTACGAGCAAAACAAAGAGGCTTCTTCAACCTAATATGCATTGCATATTGATTCTTCCACTTTAGCCTTATTCTTGACATTATTTTTTAGCTTTCGTAGATAATTGTAATAAAAATTATTTTAATTTTTGATAGTTGAAAATTTATTTAATTTTACATTAAAATTTAATGTAATGTCCTTCAATTGAGACACCTCATAGGATCACGATCGAACGAGTCGATACTAAAAATTATATCCTTTTAATTTTCCTAAAATTAAGTTTCCAATTTAATCTTATTTATCTTTAAATATATCCATTTAAAATATGTCATTAATAATATATAACTATAAGTTTTTCTAGTTAACATAGTGAAAACATTCTTGTAAAATTTCATCACTTATAAAAATATCTCTCGCCATAACTAACATTCCTAAATAATCTTATCCCAATAATCATAATTAAATTATAAGTATAAATTTCCAACATTCATAAGTTTAATATCATTATATTTATTATTTTAGAAATAAATATTCATTTAAAGCATAACCTAATCATTAGGAACATGCAAAGGCAGGCATATGAGTCATTGGTCACTGGAAGCAAGCATCAACATCTTCAACATTTGCATCATTATCCGCACCATAGAATGAACGTGAGATATGAATATCTCAATAAATGTAAATGCATTATTTTACATTAAAAAATTTTCTACATGAATGTCTTTAAAATTCGTTTCCTTATTTGGGCCCGCGAGAAGATACTAACCGTGGTTAGTAGGGTCTAGCCTCAATAAAAACATTAACCTTAATATTTAAGAATCAAACCTCAACCTTTAAACCTCAACGTTTATGCCTCGATAGGCAACCTCAACCTTTAAACCTCAATATGCATTAAAACATTTTGTTTCAATCAACATATAAAACATATGCATGTATATGAATGCATCTCAAGACCATCACATCACATCAATCACATAAAAACACATATGATTTACGTCTATAGTATAAGCGAGTTACACTTACTTGATTTGCTTAAGACCATCGTTTATCGTAACTTTCTCTAAAAAATTGGTACCACGTCTTGATTCAATACCTTGAACATACACACCATGTAACATAAGAAATTAAATTTTATTATTTTATCTCTAATAATTTAATTTTTTTTATTAATTCATATCCTTTTTTTGTAATTTATTTTAAATTAAAAACCCTAATTAAATTATCAACTCTACTCTAATTTATTCAATTCTCTTTTAATTATATTCGTGTAATCTAATGTTATTAAAATTTAACTTAACTCTGTATAATTCTTATTTAAATGCACTTAATCATCAAATATTCTCTAAAAATTTAAGATTTTAATAATAAAATATATTTTTTTAGTATAATCAATCCTAAATCATGAAATTTCCAACTCAATTCTTCCTAAATCATATAAAAAGAAATAATTAAATTAAATATTTTTCTTACCTTAGATATTTAATCACAAAGACTGGAATTTTCTTTTAAATACCTTTGACTTCACTTCTTACTCAATTATATTCACTATATCTATCTCTCTATGAATTATAAGCTTATGAAATAGCATTTCCTAAATTAGGAGAATGACACCCTATATATAGACATTAGAAGATGAAACATTTGAGAATTTTAAATGCTTGAATTAAAAATAATAAAAGACCACTAATATTTTTTTTTATGGCCACTAAGTCGCTTTCTTTCAAGGCTACTTTCTTTTCATCCATGGCCATTCATGTCTCCTCTTTAATTTTAACATATATTTCAAAACTTTTGCTCTCCTTTTATAGCCACTAACATTCGATTAAAAAAACTATTAAAACTTGTTATTAGTTCATTATTATTTTATTAACTATTATTATTATTACAATTTTAATTCTTTAATTCTTAATATCTTAGGCTAAAATTATAGGACTAGTTCCTATCTATAAAAATATAATCTATAATACCCAAAAATATATATTATATCCTAAAACTCCATACTTAATCATCACATCCTCTAAACACATAAAAGTATTAAATTAAATACAAAAATAAAGCACATTTGTAGACACACACACACACACACACACACAAAATATATTATCATGTAAAGTTTTTGGGTATTACTACCCTCCCTCATAAAAATTGCATCCTCGAAATTTATGCACCATACAATTCGGGATATCTTACCTTTATCTCTTCTTATTGTTCTCACGTGGCTTCTTTAATCTTATGGTTTCTCTACAAAACCTTCACTAATACCACTTCCCCGTTCCTCAACGTCTTGACCTCTTGATCTAATATCTATGCCACTCTTTCTTCATATGTTAAATCCGAAGTTAACTTTATCGGTTCTATCATAAATACATGATTTGGGTCAATCACATATTTTTTTAACATCGATATATGGAAGATGTTATGGACTCCCGACGAGAGATAGAGGAAGAGCTAATCTATATGCTTGGTTGCCCATCTTTTCAAGAATCTCATAAGGTCCGATGTATCTAGGACTCAATTTTTCCTTCTTCCCAAACCACATCACCCACGTCATCGATGCTATCTTAAGAAACACATTGTCACCAACTTCAAATTCCAAATCCTTTCTCCTCTAATCGGCATAAATTTTTTCACTACTTTGAGTTGTTTTTATTCTTAACCTTATCTTCTTTATCACCTTAGTCGTTTGTTGAATTATCTTCGATCCTAATAATTTCTTCTCACCTACCTCATCCTAATGAACTCGGTGATCTACACCTCCTTCCATATAGTGTCTTATAAGGAAGCATTCATATACTTACGTGGTAATTATTAGTATTGATAAATTCTACCGATAGCAAATATTTTTCTCATTTACCCAACCAATCAAGTACATGAGCCCTCAATATGTCTTCTAACACTTGTATCACCCTCTCTAACTATTCATCACTTTGGGGTTCAAAAGTAGAACTAAAATTTAGCTTAGTACTCATTACCTCATGCAAACTCTTCCAAAAATTCAATATGAACCTTGGATCCTTATTAGATAAAATCGATATAGGTACTCCATGTAACCTTATTATCTTCTCATATACAATTCCGCAATTGGGTCACGTTGAAAGTTGTCTTCATTGGTAGAAAATGAGTTGACTTCGTGAATCTATTTACAATGACCTATATGGCATTAAATCCTTTTTTTTTTTACCTTGGCAATCTAACTACAAAATCCATAGTTATGTGCTCCTATTTCCATTTCGGTATTGCCAAATGTTATAAGAAACCCGATGGTCTTTGATGTTCAACCTTTATCTATTAATAGGTCAACCATCTAAGTTCATGATTTGCTACATCTTTCTTCATTCCTCTCCACCAATAGACCAATTTTAAATCTTGATACATTTTAGTATTATTAGGAGGTACTAAATAAAGAATACAACAAGCCTCACTCGAATTGCATATCTTAAATCCTTATCCTTCGACATACATAACCTACCTCGGTACCTCATCATCTTATTATCGTCGACTATAAAATCTAGTCTTTTCCCTTCCTCTATTTCTTTCTTCACCCTAATCACCTCATCATCGATTAACTCGTCCACTTTTGATTTTAGACCTCAAATCCGGCTTCATTACTAAAATTGATCGCCTACACTCGCCTCCCTTCGACACCACCTTTAGATTAAGCTCCTTTAGGTCCCTCAAAATACATGTCCGTACTACTTCCATTATTGCCCATGTTTTTCTACTTAAGGCATCCGCCACTACATTTGCCTTCCTTGAGTGATAACACCTTTAAGCATCTCCTTTACCTCATGTTTAACTCTTTCGATTGAATAAGTATTTAAGACTTTTATAATCGGTATAAATCTCAAACCTCACCTCGTACAAATATTGTCTCTAAATTTTGAGTGAAAACACTATTTTTGCAAACTCTAAATCATGTATAGGGTAATTCTTCTCATGATCTTTCAACTATTTTGAGGCATAAGCTATAACTTTTTTCTCTTACATTAATATCGTTCATAATCCTATCTTAGAAGCATATTTGTACATAACAAATTTACCCTCGTTAGTTGAAAGAGTCAATATGGGTGTAGTAGTCAACCTTTGCTTTAACTCTTGAACACTCACCTCACATTCATCACCTTAATCAAATCTAACAATTTTTTAGTTAGCTTTATCAATGGAGTAGCTAACTTCAAAAAGCCCTCCACAAACCTCTAATAGTACTTAGTCATTCCTAAAAACCGTGCACCTTTGACACATTTCTAAGTTGTCTCCAATTTTGAACCACATCAACCTTACTTGGATCTACTTTTATCCCATCCTTTAACACCATATGACTTAAAAAAGCTACCTTATCTAGCTAGAATGTACATTTCTTAAACTTTTCATATAGTTGGTGCTCCTTTAATGTTTGTAGTATAATCCTTAAGTGCTTTGCATGTTCTTCCTACTCTCATAGTAGACTATAATATCATTAATAAAGATGATGATAAACCTATCTACGTATTTATGGAACACTAGATTCGTGAGGTCCATAAAAGTCTGTAGGAGCATTTATAAGTCCGAAAGGCATCATTAGAAATTCATAGTGATCCTACCTAGTTCAAAAAGTAGTCTTTTTCACATCTCCTTCCTTAATTCTTAATTGATGGTACCTCGATCGCAAATCAATCTTAGAGAACATCGATGTCCTTCGTAACTAATTATACAAGTCATCAATAAGAGGATGGGGTACTCGTTCTTAATTATTACCGGATTCAATCCTCGATAATCTATACACAACCTCAATGTCCCATCTTTCTTCTTTACAAATAACATCGATGCACCCCACGGTGAACAACTTAGCCTTATACACCCTTTATCTAGTAACTCTTGTAGTTACTTGTTTAACTCTTTCAATTCCGTCGGTGCCATCCTATAAGAAGCCTTAAAAATTAGAGCGATTCTTGGCTCTAGCTCTATCTCAAACTCAATCTCCCTCACTCGGTGGTAACCCCTTTAACCTCTTTGAAAATACATCCACAAACCTTTTTACTATCTCGATATCCTCTAGTTTTTCCCTCATATTTTTACTAGTATCTACTATATTGGCTAGATATACTCGTGCTTCCATTCTCTACCATTATCCACGCTTCTATAGCCATCACCATTAGTACCGACCTCACTTTCTTAGTGACCTTAAACTCTAAGGGCCCTTCGCTAGGTGGTTGGAATCTTACCACATTCGCTTTACAATTAATTCTAGCTCCATACTTTGATAAACAATTCATGCCTAGCATTATATCAAAGTCCTTGATACTAAGCATTATTAAGTACATTTTTATTGACCTCTCCTCCATCATAAGCTCATATCCCCTCACCAAATCCCTAAACTCCATTAGATCCCCGGATGGTGACATTAATAGATTCTAATATTTCGGATTTAATACCTAATCTTCTTACTAAAGACCTTGAATAAATGAGTGTGTTACTCCCGAATCTATCAAAGTATATGCAACAAGTCCAAAGATTAAGAAGTTACCACAAATTACTACTCGCATCATTCTATTTGGCATGTTCTTCGGTTAGAGTATACACTCGAGTTGCTAGCCTTTGATCACCTTCGGTTCCCTTAGGATATTGAGTCGCTATATGCCCCAATCCTTACACTAATAACATGTGTTAGTACACGCCAAACAAGCTTTTGAGGTGCAACCTTCCATACTTGACACATGTAACTCCGTTAGCTTCATTCTTTTTTGATGCAACATCATCTCTTTTAACTTTTTTAATCCTAAATGAAGTCATACTTTCATTGAAAAGTTAGGCCTCGGCCTCTTCGCCTAAAGCTCCTATATAATTTCTTTTTGGTCCTCTTTGGTTATCAATTCTCGACTAACCATGTCATTATAAGTGGCGAGCATAAGACATCCGTACCATGCTCTTGATTCGATAAGTGAGTCCTTGTAGGAACTAGTCCTTCTTTCGCTCGAGGTCCTCGGTAATAAATAGGACAAATTGGTCGCCATGCTCAAACTAATTGACATACTCTGTCATAGTCATATTTCTTTACCTTAAATCAAGGAACTTTTACACCTTCTTAGATTTTACATTCGTGGTGAAATACTTAGCAAATAAGATCTATTTAAAGCATGCTTAGGTTAGGTTAGGTATATCAAAAGGAACCTTAGACACATCGTACTAGGCTTTTGCATCTTGAGCCAGCATAAACATAGCTCCCTTCACTCGATCAAAGACCCCCATCCCAAGATATTCAAAAATAACCTATAGGGACTTAATCTAATCTTTAGCAACTATAAAATCAAGTTTTCCTATAAACTCCTTCGGATTTGACTTTCAAAATTTCTCCATCATATCGCCTCTTCGATTTTGAGGCCTTTGATTCCTCTGCTATTGTAGAGCCAATAGTTATCTTATATGCTCCTCATGTTGTTCTTGTTGTTACTATATCATATCTAACATACACTACATCAATACCTCATTTTCACTTTGTGCCTAATAACCACTACCATTTCTAGCCTCATTGTCTCCCATTTTTCTTAGAAGTATTCTATCATTTTATGATTCATTATTGGATTAAATTCCTAAAATCTTTTTACACGATCCTCATCATAGCATTTAAATTAAGAGAATACTCAAATATCATTTATACACTTCATACTCATATTTTAACTTAATTCTCTCTCTCTATATATATAGCATTTACTTCCATGGTACATTTAAGTTATAATTATTTGATTCGCTTAAAACCATCGTTTATCGTAACCTTTTTTCCAAAAAAATTGGTACCACGATTTGATTTAATACCTTGAACATACATACTATGTAACATAAGAAAATTAAATTTTATTATTTTATCTCTAATAATTGAATTTTTTTATTAATTCTTATTCTTTTCTTGTAATTTCTTTTAAATTAAAAACCCTAATTAAATCATCAACTTTACTCCTAATTTATTTAATTCTCCTTTAATTATTTTCATATAATCTAATGTTATTAAATGTTAACTTAACCTTTTTCAATTTTTATTTAAATGCACTAAATATTCAAATATTCTCTAAAAATTTAAGATTTTAATACTAAAATATATATTTTTTACATAATCAATCCTAAATCATGAAATTTCCAACTCAATTCTTCTTAAATCATATAAAAACAAATAATTAAATTAAATATTTTTCTTACCTTGAATATTTAATCACCAAGACTTGGATCTTCTTCCAAATACCTTTGCCTTCACTTCTTACTCAATTATATTGTCTCTTTCTCTCTCTCGCTCTGAATTATAAGCTTATGAAATGACATTTTCTAAATGAGGAGAATGCCACCATATATATAGGCTTGAGAAGTTGAAAAATTTGAAAATTTGAATTACATGAATTAAAAATAATAAAAGACCACTAACTTTCTTCTTTTATTGCCATTAAGTGGTTTTCTTTCATGGCCATTCATTTCTCCTCTTTAATTTTAATATATGTTTCAAAACTTTTGCTCTCTTTTCATAGCCACTAACATTCCATTAAAAAAAAAACTATTTAAAACTATTATTATTATTATTATTATTACTATTTTAATTCTTTAATTCCTAATAGCTTAGGCTAAGATTGTAGGATTGGTTTCTATCTATAAAAATATAATCTATAATACCTAAAAATATATATTATATCCTAAAACTCTATACCTAGTCATCACATCCTCTAAATACATAAAAATATTAAATTGAATATACAAATAAAGCACATTCAGTACACATATACACAAAATATATTATCATGTAAAGCTTTTGGGTATTACATTTAGTGTCAATACCTTTCAAATGAATACATCCATCGATATTACACTAGTCCCCTAATAGATGCCTCATATTGTAGGTGGATTAAAAGATGTTCCATAGAGTAAAAAATGCTCGGGAGAGAATATATGCTCTAGTTTGCACAAAATGATGGATATCTCATCATTAAGCCATATCATATTTTCTTTCTTTATCATTGTAGAAGTCAATTACTCAAAGAACAAACTCACCTCTATAAGTTCTTGCCAAACATTTCTTAGTAAAAAATCTCGAAATGCAATTGAAACTAACCTCTATATGAATACCGACGAGTCATGACTTTTCATCCTATAAAGTTTGTCATGTCGGATATCAATACATCTAGCTAGGTTGGACACATATCCAATAGGAAACCCGAATTGTTTGATCCATTCAAGCAATTTTGTTTTCTATTGTTTAGATAGGGTGAAAAAAGCTTAGGATACTTTCTAAAAAAAGCTTAGGATGCTTTCTAAATGCATGATCCTTTGCTAATTCTAGCCTTTTATTAAAAAGTTTTAAGTCTTCCCTAGAGTTGGCATTGTCTTTATTCTTACCTAATATATTCATGATTGTGTTAAAAACATTATCAAACATATTTTTCTTAATATGTATGCCATTTAAATTATGTCAAATGAGATTTGTACTCTAGTAAGACGAATCTTAAAAAATACTCTATTTCCTCCATCCACATATGTGAGAGATCTAAGTATTATGATCATTTACACCATCTTCTCGTCACTTTCAACAAGCTCCACTGTTCCACTAGATGTAACATCTCAACTTTAGATTAGATTAGAGGAGGGCCGGATCTAACAACCTTTTTTACGATGAATGCTTTTTTATTTCTTCTATATGGATGATCATGAAGAAGAAACTTATGGTGATTGTCAAACCATGAGGTCTTTTTTCCATTAGGAAGGGAAAAAACATCTAAATTTTCTATACAAGTAAGGACAAGATTGTTTTCCTACAATACTCTAACTAGACATCATCGAATACATAGGAAAGTCACCGATAATCCACATAATTATAACTCTTAATAAAAAATTATACTTACAATAGACATCATAAGTCACCACACCCACTTTCCCTAACTAAATAAGCTCGGATATGAAAGGCCGAAAGTAAATGTTCAACTTATGCTTTAGATTTTTTAGACCTAGAATAATCAATGTTAGGAACATATATTACTCCTTCATACACATTGAGGGTGGTAAATTGTAAGAAGTCATAATTACTAGCTAAGAAGAATATTACACCCCGCATTGACGAAGGGTTGAAACCTCGTCGGTGCAAACTTCTAATCTAATGCTCCTTCTTTCAACTATAAATGGAACATTAATCTAATTGAAAATTCATCATGTAATGGAATTGGAGGCATGATGGATTACTCTTGGATTATCTACCTCATGTTCGGCATGCCACGTCATGTGCTTAGTCGTGCCACATCATGTTCAACATTTTTTTTTAATTAGAATACTTTTTGCTCTTGTCGATCCTTGATGGGAACTTCGATATCGAGGATATTGATAGAACTTATAGTTATCTTCACTATCTTCCTTTCAATAAATCATACAAGCATTATGACCATAATGAATTTTTTTTCCATTAGTAAACCCATCCCATTAACTAGCTTATTTGTTTCATAAAAGTTGTCTATGATATAATTATCGACTGGCATTAACTCTTTCATCATCGACTTATAGAATCGGTCAAAAATCTTTTTAGGAAAATGATATTCGGCTTTCAAATTTAGCATTCGAGTAATTGCTGATAATTATGAGTGCTCATCATAAGCGAGCCAAATCTCTCTATGAAATGCGTTCAACATATCATAAAAGTGTAAGGTGTTAGGATTTGAAATGTTCCTTCGTGGTAGATGGATCAAAGGATGGATCTGTCGCATCCATTAGCATAGTTTGATATGGGTTTTAGGGTTCACTAAAACTACCTTCACCTAATAATAATTTTCAGAAATATAATGACTCCAAGAATCAATAGATGTCATATAGGGCTCAAATTCTCTATGATGTATTCAATCATAATATGTCGAGTATAAAACACTTATGGTACAAATGATATTTTACTATTTCAAACTCATAATTTCCGTTCCTAAATTTATTGTAATTACAAGGAAACCTAATTTTTGTTTCGTCCATACATTCAAAATGCTCAACAACAAAAGCTATAAATTTTTCAACCCTTTTGACAAAGTCATCATTTTACAATCCATCAAGTAAGCTAACATTCATCCATTGTTCAACTAACTTAACATTCTTCCATTGTCGATTAGATCTTATTTTTGTAATTACTATAAAAATTACATAACACATGCATACACTTTCATGAAATTTTATTTTAAATTTAATTAATTGTTTAAAAAATAATTACATCTTCTTTCTCTTGCTTTTTGATCTTAAATATGATTGACTATGTAATTTTATTATTTTATTTTATTTATTTTTTACATGTTCTACCCTAACTTGCTATTAATACACCTATTTTAACTTTATTTCAATCGAGTTCATTAACTAAGATTTTTTTTATGCATACCTTTTTTATTTCACCAATTAAACACTTTCATAAAATTTTATTTTCTATAATAAAAGAACCCTCCAAAAAATAATATTATATTTAATAATTAAAAAATTTTTAAACTAAATAAATTATATTTAAAAAATTCTTTTAATTAATGAAAAGCTATCTACATTGAAGCTAAAAATGTATATGTTTATTAAAATTTTCCAATTAATTTAATAAGAAATTCAACTAAATGTAATTAAATTAATCCTAAATTAAATTTTTATTAAATTTTAACTTAATTTCAATTGGGTTAATATTTGTATATCAAAACTAGATTTTTTTCGATTCAATCTTTAATTATAACTTTCCGATTAAAGAATAATTTTAATTTTTGTTGTCGGATAATTTAATTGAACAATTCAATGTTGTTTGACAAAAAAAAAAAAAATTGAAAGAAAGGAAAACGACAGATTGTTTATGTTTATGTTTGTTCACATGGAGTTATAATGTTGGTTTATGCTTACTTTGTTAAAAAAATTATTTTTCTTTCATATTTATTTCTTAAAAAATTAAATAAGTTGAAAGAAAGAAAAATGAAAGATTCTTTTTTTGATTGAATGTTGATCATTTTTAATAATTAAGCTATAATAATTACTTCTAGTATTTATATTCGAACTAACCATAGATCACATTAATTAAATTAAATTAATCCTAACCAATTACATTAATCAAAATTTAAATATTATTAAAATTTAAAAATAAAAACAAAAAAATTAAATATATTAATCTAACACCTAATAAAAAAAATAGTAAATTAACAACGAATTAAAATAATTAATCAACCAATTCGAAAAAATAAATTAACAATTAATCAACCAATTTATTTAAATTGCCTAAAAACATACATAATTAAAATTTAAATTCAACTAAAAATTTAAAAAATAAATTGATAATTAAAAAAATTTAAAATAACAATTAACAATTACATAACTAAAATTTAACCTAACAATTAATAACAAATAACTTAACAATTAATCGACCTTATCTAAATTACATAAAAATTATATAAATAAAATTTAACCTAACACTAAAAATTAACAAAAATAATCTAATAATTAACAAATTTAAACTAATAATTTAGATAAAAATTAACACTAACAATGAACAACATTACACTAATAATGAAAAAAATAAATTGATAAATAATGAAATTAAACAAATAATTAACCAACTAAAAATTCATAAAATTAACATAAAAAATAATTACATTAATGTAATTAAAAAAACTTATGGTCTAGGGAGAGAAAAATTACCAAAGAGATTAATGAGGGAGATGCAGCGAAATTTAGGGAGAAAGATGTGCCTCGCTAAGTTGAGTTGGTTGGGGAGGAAGTGGCTATTGTATGGTGGCATGGGGTTGCGATTTAGGGTCGGCGGTAATGAGTGGGAGTAGAGGGAATTGAGAGAAGTGAGGAAATAAAAGAAAACCGGTGACTTATAGGGTTTAATAAGTCACGACATATGCTTTTTCAAACGAGCGTCGAATTATCTAGAAAGATTCAGAAATTTTCCCAAATACCGACGGATTAAGTTATCCATTGCTATTCCATCGTTAAGTAGTGATGAAATTGTCATGCTCGTTGCTAATTGAATTTGAAATCCATTGATAGTTTTAGTTGAGAAGTAATATGATACTTAAGGAGTAACTTGTGACATGTACAATAGTTATTCCATGGACAACTTTGAGAAGAGAAATAGACACATGAGAAAAGAAAGAATTACATCCGAGACCCATAAAAAATGATAAGAAGATTTTTACATTTGCTTATTTTATTTTTTTAATTTTTCTCTCTCCTCAAAGTGGGTCCATGAAGTAACTACTATATATGTCACTAGTTACTGCTTAAGTACTATACAATTTCTCATTTTAGTCATTTAATTCCCTAACAACTTTCCATTTAGCGATCGATTAGTATCCATCGCTAATTACTAATGGACGAGTGATAGGTAGCAATGGATTGCTCGATGTAGTCGTTCCAACGATGAATATAGCGATAGAATTTGGTGGCTATCGCTAAATCAATGAGAAAATTCTATGGCAATTTTGTCATTGATTATAGTGTATTTTTGGCCATGATATTTAGCAATGAAATTACATCCGTCACTAAATGGCCCTCGTTATTATGTCACCGTTTAGTGATTAAATTATGGATTTTTTCTTTTCTCGCTAATCCATCGTTATTTAGTACCAATATTGCGATGGAATAAAATACATTGCTAATTACCTATTTTATTATAGTGGTGCTGCAAATTATTAGTCTTATAAATACATGGGGGATAAGGGTGACTATTAATTGGCTTTGTTGCTATTTGACATTTAGGGGACTTCCAAAAAATGTTTATCGAATGAATTTTTTTGTTTTTGTTTTGGGATATGAGCTCTTATCAATTTTGAAATCATTAACTAGTATTAAAGGTAACTAAAAGCCTAAAATGGGTACTAGTTCGGATGTTTTAAGGCAAGAAGTTAGTTATATGCCTTTAGAAAGATATCAAGCACCTTTTTGTAGAAAAGATACCAAATCTACTTTAGTACTAAAGTTTATCTTCTAAATTTTTTTTTTTTGCCAAAATTAATCCTTAGTTAAAATCTCATGTTTTATTTCTTAAGCCAATTGATTTTTTTTTTTTTGTTTGAGACATCATATTGAATTGATTGTTGGACTCGACCACCGGGAGTTTCATCAATTCAACGAGTGATTCGATTTAAGTCTTGACATAAGAAGTATGTTAGAAAATGACCTAATTATTAAAATATGATTGATTTGAGTTAACATTAGTCTCTATTAAATATGAGACTTTGTTAAATTTCACCTAGTGTTTCTCTATTTTTGTTTTGTTCTTTTCCTTTTTGTTTTTGTTCTTTTCTTTTTATATCTTTTTTTTTATCATTTTTTTAATATTTTCTAAGATTGGTGGAGAATTGTCATCGGTTCTTAAAAAATAAGATACTCAATGATTCATCCACTTATTAATTAATTAATTAATTAAACTAATAGTTATTTAAGCAATATTCAATAGTAAATAAATCTAAAATTAAATTAGCAAAGCCTACACACACACACACACACACACACACACACACACACGAGTGTAAAATCTACAAGCACAATTTTAGATTTAATTAATATTAAATACTAAGATAAACTAAAATTTAAATACGAAACGAAATTAATAAACAAGCATTAAATCAAATAAATCAAAATAAATAACCAAAAAGAGTTTAAAAATTCTAAAAGATGAAATTTATACTAGGTATGAAAATAAAGGGTGTATTTGAAATTTTCAAATTTAATTTACCTATGAAAACGGATAAAAAAAAATAAAGAGTGAGAAAATAAGGGTTATTGGGCCTTTGTGTCCAGTAGGCTTTTGACCCATTAAGCCGACCCACTAGGCTCTTATATTTGTGTTTTGGACAAGCTGAACTTCAAACCGAAGCCTATTCGACCAAACCTAAGCCTAAACCGATGAATCCTAGCCCGGCCTAGCCCGAACCAAGTTTTAGCCTCAACTAAAATAAACCTCATTAGCCTAGCCTAGTTAGACAAGCCCGAGGACCAATTCATATCTTTCTTTCTTTCGATTAAACATTCATCCTCTTCTCCTCTCTCGTTTCCCTTTGTATTCTTCTTCTACACTAAGCCCTAGAAGAACAAAAAGACAATCCTTCTTAATAACTTCCTTTTCCTCACAAATTGAAGCCTAGCCTCAAATCTTTAAACTTTTTATTAAAACATGAGCTCCACGTGGATAGTTTACATGTGGATAGTCCATTAACTACGTTAGTGAATTAGTTAGTTAGCTTTACGTTATCGGTTAGTTATCAATTAGTTAGCTTTTTTTCCTTCTTCTTCTAGTTAATTGCTCGCTCTTCTCCTTTGTATATATATGTGCAATGCTGGATTAGAAAAAGATAGCGAGTATATTTCTTCATGTGTAACAGAGAGATATATTGAAATGAGACTTCTCTATTTGTTTTTCATCTATAATTTCTCTACATTTAAACATAGTATCGAGCTTGAAAATTAGGGTTTATACACATTTTCTAGAATTTGTCAATGGCGGATACTTTTTTGAATTCTTTAGTAGATGATCTTTAACCTCCTTTCTTCCTACATCATTTCGATAACCATAGTTCGGTTATCATTTTGCCGAGCTAACCTTCAATAACTATGCTTCATGGAGTCGGTCTTTCTTGTTAGCTTTTTCAATTTACAATAAATCTAGTTTTATGGATGGTACGATTGGAGCACCTAGGTTAAAAATAGTTCATTGTATGGTTCATGGCTACTTTATAACAATCTTATCATTTCCTAGTCGTTGCATTCAATTTGTCCTCCAATTGTAGCAATAGTATTCTACATGGATTCAACGAATAGAGATTTGGATAGTATTGAAGAAGAGGTTCTCATAGTTTAATGATTCTAAGATATGCAATCTTCAACATGCATTATTCACTATGAATCAAGGTACTCAAAATGTTGATAAATACTTTACCGAATTAAATTCGATTTGGGAAGAGTTGAGAAATTTCGGGCCTTTGCCTTATTGTGAATGTGGTAAATGCAATTCTAATTGTTTTAAGAAATTTATTGAGTTACAATAGAAAGATGATGTTTTTTTTATTCTTAAATGGATTAAATGAAAGTTATACTAGAATGAGATGACATGTGATCATGATGAAGCCTTTTCCTTCATTGGATGAAGTCTACAATCTAGTGGTAAGGGAAGAATCTCAAAGAGCTATGCAATCCAAATTTCGAGTCCTTTACAAATGTTTTGGCTATAGCAGCCGGGGAAGACTTTCGTTACAAGTCTAAGAGTTCTTTTGTTTATATGCATTGTGGGAAGAGGATGAGTGGACATATGATTCAAGTTGTTATCATATGAATGGATTTTTTGGTGGTTCTAAGTTTACTAGAAACAAGGTAAATTATTAAATTAGATATTCATGGAATCCACGAGTTAAGTGGAGATCTTTTGTAAGGAATCCATAGTCAAGTAGAGGATCTTTTACCTCTACTAACTCTATAGCTATGAATGATAATGCTACGATTTTGATAAATCTTCGGGAGGTGGAGGAACATTGTCTCAAGCTTGTTTGACTAAACATCAACTACAATAGTTATTAACTCTTCTTAATGTTTAAAACAAGGATAAACAAACTTCAACTTCACCGAACCTTAAACCATGACTAATCAACCTATGTTTTCTAATTTGACGAGTATACATTCTTCTAAAACATCAAGTCGTTATTGTTATACTCAAATTTCAAAATTTTTATCATGCTTCATGAATCATAAATCCTAGATAATTGACACAGGAGCTTCGGATCATATAATCTATTCTTTAGAGTTTTATTGCTTATTTCATGCCATAAATCATATATATGTTTTAATGTTAGATGGTTGCAAATCAGCTTGCTACTCATTCCGCACTCGTCTCTTTATACTCCGAGTTGATCCTTCATAATTTTCTTTATGTATGCTTATTCTATTTTAACTTTACCTTAGTTAATAAAATTACCGGATTTGAAAACTATGTTTTTTATTTTTGTAATGATTGTTGTTTCATTCGAGCACTTCCTTCATGGATAGTGATTGGTCTTACTAGAGTCGAGGGTGGTCTTTTCTTGCTAGGAGATCATTTTCCAACTTCCCAATTAATTATTTCAAGAACTTTAAAGTTTATTCCTTCCGTATCAACAATTGTCAATACTAATCCCGTAATTGGTGTTGATAATTGTTTCGATCTATGGCATTTTGGACTAGGTCATATTTTTTATGAAAAAATGAAAGTTATACATTAACTATATCCTTATGTAATCAATAAGTTAGATTCAAATAAAAAACCTTATGTTGTTTGTCCATTGGCAAAGCACAAAAGGCTTTCCTTTCCAGTTCACCTTTAAACTTCGCAATTCATTTTGAACCGATATATGGTGACATTTGCGGATCTTATTCATAACTCACTCTTGATAACTATTAGTACTTTCTTACCATAGTAGATGATTTCACATGAATGACTTGCGTATTTTTGATGACATCAAAATCAAATGTTGCAACTTTATCGCTTAACTTTTGCACCTTTGTTCATAATCAGTACAATCTTTCTATTAAGCAAGCCGAGTCGGACAATGATCTAGAATTCAAATTGATGAACTTCAACTTTATAAAAGGAATTGTACATCAAGCTGTCATGTATTGAAACACCATAACATAATGGCATTATTGAAAGAAAACATCAACACTTGTTAACTCTTGCAAGGTCTTTATGTTTCAATCTTCTTTGCTAATCGAGTTTTAAGGAGATACTATTTTTACTGCAGACCCATATCATAAGCATACTACCTATACCAATTCTTCATAACAAAACTCCTTACGAAATGTTGCTTCATAAAACGACTTCTTACACACATCTAAGAATTTATGTCTATGCTTTTCTTCTACTTTATCCTAAAATTGAAAGAAATTTAAACCTAGAGCTAGATAATGCATTTTTCTTAGTTATCCAGTTGGCATGAAAGCATACAAATTATGTGACTTGAATTCTAAAAATGTGATCATATCTAGAGATGTTGTGTTTCATGAGCATGTATTTCCTTTCTTTGAACATAACTCTTCTTCTATTAATTCGACCTCGTTCTTCCCGATATCACTCATTCTATACCTACTATTCTACATGATACTAGTTTTTGTCTCTAACCACACTCCTTCGTGTATGATTATATTTTTGAACCTTGTTCAACTAGTCCGACCGATATTCATTTATAATCCGAGTTGTGATCATGTTGCTTCCTTTCGAAAAAGTCATAGAACTAGTAAACCACCAAATTGTTTGTGAGATTATGATATTGTCCTTTTTTATTAAATTCATTCTAAAGTTTCATCTATCAGTTCTACACAATATCCTATTCAAAAATAAATTTCTATAGCAAATCTTTCTTTTTCCCATGCTTCTTTTATAACCTATCTTTCCACACTTATTGAGCCAAAATCTTATCAACAAGCCATGAATTCTGAACATTGGCAAGCAACCATAAAGGTTGAGCTTGATGCCCTCGAGGATAATCATACTTGGATAGTTATATCTCTACCTTTCAATCATCATACTATAGGTGGTAAGTGGGTATACAAGATCAAGCTTCATGCCGATGGAAGTATTGATCACTATAAAACTAGGTTGGTTGCTAAGGGCCACGACTAAAAGGAAGGTTTTGATTTTTAGAAAACCTTTAGTGTTATGGTTAAAAAAATAATAGTAAGGATGTTCTTAGCTCTTGCAGCACCTCGAATTGGTTTTTGTCTCAAATGGATGCAAATAATGCTTCTCTCCATGGTGATTTATATGAGACGAGCTTATATGGACCTTCCATAGGAGTATAAGGTCTAGGGGAGTATACGTCTCACACAAAGCTAGTATGCAAGCTTCATAAATCCTTATATGGATTGAAGCAAGCATCTAGACAAGTGAAATGCAAAATTAACTTCTTCTCTTCTATCATTTGGGTTTGTGCAATCAAAGGCGGACTATTTTTTATTTACTAAATAGATTCCACTAAGAGGTTTTTTTGCCTTATGTATGTTGATGACATTTTTTTTACAAGTAATTCGGCGGCCATCATTGAAGACTTCAAGCGGTATCTTCATTCCCAATTCAAGATGAAAGATCTAGGCAAGTTGAAGTTTTTCCTTGGGATTGAGGTGGCTAGATCTTTAAAAAGTATAGCTTTATGTTAAAGAAAATATGTCATTGACTTGCTAACAAAGCATGGTTTACTAGGGGTTAAGCCGGCTTCAACAAATGAATCCTAATGGCAAGTTGATCAAGGCAAATTCGACTTCTTGGAAGATCCTATTGTTTATAGACAAATTATAGGTAAATTATTATCCTTGATCGTCATAAGGGTTGATATATGTTTTACAACTCGAGCCCTTTTCTAATTTATGGATAGACCTAGAGTGATACATTTGTAGGCATTTTTAGGGTGTTGAAGCACCCGAAGCATGCTCCTAGACAAGGCATCCTTTTATCAATAGATTCGGGTGTTAGACTTTAAACTTTCATAGATTCCGACTAGGTAGGCTACCTAGACTCTCATAGATCGATCACTAGTTACTTGTGTTCTTCTTGGTGACTCTCTTGTCGGTTGGAAGTTGAAGAAATAGTTCTCGGTGGCCGGAAGGTCAGCAGATATAGAATATAGAGCAATGGCATCTTGTTGCTATGAATTGGTTTGGTTATTGTCTCTATTGTAAGATTTAGGTTTTGTTCATAAGGAAGCGAGTGGTTCTTAAATGTGACAATTAGTCCGCAATTCATATTAGCAAAAACCCCGTCTTCCATAAAGAACAAAACATATTGAGCTTGATTGCCATTTTATTAGTAGAAAGTTCTTGTTGGCATTGTTCAACTAGATCTTATCCTAACTAATATGGAAATGGAAGACATCTTTATCAAAGCATTACAACCTTCTCGGTTTCATTTCCTCTTGAGCAAGATAAGCATTATGGACATTCATGCTCCTCTTGAGGGGGAGTATTAAAACATGAGCTCCACATGTACATTTTACATGTGGATAGTCTATTAACTAAGTTAGTTAATCACTTAGTTGGCTTTCACGTTATCGGTTAGTTAGCTTTTCTTCTTCTTCTTCTAGTTAAATACTGCTCCTTTCCTTTGTATATATATGTGCAATGCTGGATTAGAAAGAGATAATAGAGTATATGCCTTTATATATAACCGAGAGATATATTGAAATGAGACTTCTCTATTTTTTTTTCATCAATAATTTCTCTCGCTTTTAAACACTTTTCATAACTCTTTTTATATTTGTTCAAGTAGCTTAGACACAAAGGAGGAAACTAGTTAGTTGGGTTTGTTTCATGATGATAGTGACTAAGTCACTATTATCATTTATTCTTGAACAACTTTAGGGTAGAATATCGGTTATTCAAAGCAACTAATTTGAAAGAGATGAAGGATTTACTTGGTCCGTTTGATTAAAGATGGCTTGGGATGAATGGTTATTAGTGATGAGGTTTATCTTTATTTGATCTTGTCTCTATTCAACTTTAAATACCTAGTAATTCTTTGTATGAAACTTAGGAGTTGCTTGTTGTGAACCTAGAAATTTCTTTGGTGAAGCCTAAGAAGTTCCTCTATAAAACTATAAAACAAAATCTCTCAATTTCCTCTATTGAAAACCCTAAATCTTTTTCTCTTTAAACCTAAAACAATTCCTCTAAAAATCCTAAAAAAATTATCTATGAAAGCCTAGAAAGTTCCCTTATTCAAACTCAAAATTTTCCAATGAAAATCTAGAAATGTTCTTGCTTTTGAAACTAATGAAACCTAAAAAACTCCTAGAAATTTAAGAAACCCAAAATTTGAATTTTTTTTAATCCTTCAAAATCCTCTCTCCTCTCTTTTCCTTCAATATGATCCTATTTATACCAAAAAATTGTCTATCATATACCCTAGGATCAATTCCAACTAATCCTAGCTCTCTCTACTAGAAATTAAAACCCCAGGCTCCAAGCAATTCTTGATTGTTTATGAGCAAGGCTAAGAAATTAAAATGGAGTGTGTGTGTCGATCCGGTGCAGGTATGGTGAAGAGGGTGTGTGTTCATGTGGATACGGAGATGGGTGTAGTATGACTCTTTGGCTGGTATAATTACCGACCAAGGATCGTTTGTTGTTTTATGTGTACTATCTTCGTTGAAGATGACGAGTAGTGCCGGAAGGAGGGAAGAATTGTGTGATGGAGTGGATGATCGGTCATTCCGACAATGTCCAAACCAGTCATGTTGTCTACTCTTTCAATCAATTTTAGTCCCTAGAGTCTTAATTTTTCCTCGGTTGTACCCTTTAAGATTATTATTTTAGTCCTTGGTTCTTTTATTTTTTTTCAATTATATCCCTATATCGAATTTCAATCCCAACACTTTTAATTATTTTAATTTTTTTGTTTTTCCATTTTTTTTGTATTTTCTTTTTCTCACATTTTTTTTGTTTCTTTTCTTACAAAACAAAATAAAATCCAAAAATTCAAATTAAAAATTTCAAAATTGATCAACAAAAATAAAATCAAATAAAAAGAATAAAATTAAAAAATAGAAAAATAATAGAAAATAAATATAATCCGAATTTTGAGTTATGATAGTTGTCTCCTCTTTACAATGCTTACGGTGTAAATGTTAAACTAAGGTGTGAACTTTAAATTGGATTTGCTTAGTGAGCTTTTAAAGAAAAAGTAAACCAAGTGGTAGAAACCGATCCGATTGTCCCGGGTGACCTTCCCCGTAAGTAAAATATGATGGCATTTTTACCCCGAATTACTTGTGCTGAAAGTAAAACATGATGATCTTGTTATTTAGGTGGCTTTCCTAAAAAAATAAAATGAAATGGCTTTTTTTGTCTAGACAGACTCGCCTAAAAGAAGTAAAATTTGACGGCTTTATTGTCCGGGTGGTCTATCGGAAAATATAAAATGCGAGTGACCTTATTATTTAGGTGGCTTGTCCAAAAAAAGTAAAATACGATAGCATTGTTGTTTGGGTAGCCTACTCGGAAAAGTAAAACACAATTGACCTTGTTATCTAGGCGACCTACCCAAAAAAGTAAAATACGACGACCTTGTTGTCGGGATGACTCGCCCGAAAAAGTAAAATGTGATGGCCTTGTTGTTTGGAGGATTTGTCCAAAAAATAAAATATGTTGACCTTATTATCTAGATAGCTTATCTAGAAAAGTAAAATATGATGGTTTTATTATGAAGGATGACCTATCTTGAAAAGTAAAATGATTTGTTCAAACAAGATTAGAGAAACAAATTTTTGATATGTGATCTAATCGAAAATGATATACAAACTATTTTGGGTGATATCTTTCTTAAAAAAAAAAAAAGAGATCGGAGAAATGAACCTTCGACATATGACTTAGTAAAAAAAAGATATAAAGACTCCTTTGGTTGATTTTTTCTTTAAAAAAAAAGATAAAAAAAAACCTTTAATAGGTGATCCGATCAAAAAAGATATACAAACTTCTTTGGGTGATCTTTTTTTTTATTTTTTAAATGAGATCAAAGAAACAAACCTTTAACAAGTGATTTGATCAAAAAAGTTATATGAATCACTTTGGATGATATTTTTGAAGGATCATGCATCCTATAGAGATACGAAATAAATAAAAAATTTTCCTCCATCTAAAGTGCCCAAGATCGTGCCATTGAATCAACTAGCTATATATACATGAATTAAAGCAATAAGTAGAGAATTACCTCTTGTAGAATAGATCTAAATTATTTAATAGAAAAGCCATCCAAGTGTCCGCCCTCTATTGATGATCCACGCAGATCCAAGCACCCATAAAGAAACACTTAATATTGGTAAAGTGTTAGCTTCACCTTTTCTCATATGTGTAGTATTTTCAATAGAAATCTTATTCGAGCAAGTTGAAGAGAAAGGAGGTGGCATGCTAGGGTTAGGGAGAAAACAATTTTCTCCTTATTTTGTTTAAGGAGAGGGGCGATAAATAAGTGCTAATTAGACTTATGGTTATTGCTTCCTAATCCTCAAAGGATTAGAAGTTGTTTTACATGTCGAATTTTGATCTTTATCATTAAAACATTTATTCTTATCCAATAAGGTTGATGTTTATCCTCTCACCAAAATATCTTAAGGCTTTTAATTAAACCTATTGGGTCAAAACCATTCTAGCTCAATTAATTTATTTGGACTATACAAATAAATAATCTTAGATAATTTTAGGTGGCCCACATTAGGAAATAATTTCTTAAAATACCCTTTAACCTAAATTAGGAAACTTATTTCCATTTTAGGTTATTTAGTTCCAAATTTGGAACCAACTTCCAAATTAGATAATTGATTTCTAAAATAGGAGACATTTCATTTTAGAAAACTTCCATTTAAGGAAACTTTTCATTTTTGGAAACCTTTTTCAAAATAGGAAACTTTTAGAATTTAAAATTTTTTTTAATATCTTTGCTTCTCTTTAATCATGTGAGTGCTTAAACTTATGTATGTGATTTAACAAGCTCTTAGATATATTGGAAATGAATCAAGAACAAAAGACTTCTTTTTATCCCTTGATACATAAATCAAGATTGACCTCTAGCAAGGAATCATGGTTACCCAATTCTCTGGAAGGATTAATTAATCCATCATTACCTTTCATAAGCATGATACCATATAATTCAGTTCTCATGTCAACTTATCACGAGTGTGATCTCAAACTTAATTATAAGTCTTATTCTATTATGGTCACGCAAGTTTTTTCGATTCTCAAATGTCTTAGCTCTTAGAGTCAACTAACTATGCTTTATTGGTGTACTCCTCCTATGACTATAGATTTTTTAAGTAAACATTCATCGAAGTGCAATGTGATAACTTCTTTAGCATACAAGGAATGACATATCCTATCTTAGTCATACTCCTACCTCCATTAGATTCGTAGTGCTCTCAATGAATTACCTACATGTGCCCTTTATTATGGATTTGGATGATCCGCCCAATGCTTACCAAACACAAACATTTCACCCAATGATAAAGATAACGTGGTAGTTGTTTAGACTTCTTTTTGAGATCCGGATTGTTTTGGTGGTAAAAGTTATGATATTTGTAGGTTATTGAAAACATTGTATTAGAGACACAAGCAAAGGAGAAACTTTTTTTTAGAGGTCTATTCATTAGCCTTTATAAAATTAACATGTAGATCATAGTTTATCTTGGATATATCATGACAAAATCCTCTCTCACTAAGAGTGTCTTCCGAAGCCTTGGCTTTTCCCATATTCATCATGCTCTATTTCCTTTGCTACATTCACGAGATCATTAAAGTGACATGAAAAGTTTTGAATAATATATTCATAGTATGGGGATCCTAAAGTTCTAATGAAGATGACAACTAGTCCGACTAAATCAATGGTGGACATACCCGAAAAGCTAATACTTGCCATCTCTTAGAATACCTTTATTGCTCCATTTTCTCAAAATTTAAAGGTCAGCCCTACCTATAAGAGCTTTGTCATTGAGATTACTCTTTTTTATGCCCTAGTTAGTTGTTTCAAAATGGTCTTTTATCAAAATTGATCACTTGAGGTTTGAGGTGTGCCCATCTTCTTCTATATTTAAGTTCTTTCCACTATTGAAAAAATAAGTTGACCTAAATACCTTAACATCCTTTTTTTTCTTGACTTTTTCTTTATCTTGGGGTAAGCTTGTAGAGATTTATGTTTGTGTTAAATGATTTAGAGAAAAGGTCACATACCAAGGTAAAATATGTAAGAGTGGACAATTCATGGCAATAGGTGATGCCACATGGTTTAATAAAGCAACTAGAGGAGGTCCTTTGAGATAAGTTACCATCATAAAAGGAGTATATAAATATGGAGAGCTTGGTAGAAGGACCGATGTCGTGGGAGGAAAGAACGAATCCTTTACCACTAAGTTTCACATTTCAGTAATTTAGACTAGAGAGCCTTCTCCAAGCAAACTAGTTAGGCATGATACTTCATTTCTCAAAGTAAGCACTTCTTGTTGAATGTTTTACCTCTCTTTGATTTCATTTTAATTTTCCATATTGGCCGAGTTATTGGTGTTGGGGCGAGTTAAGCTTTTGTTAAGTATACCCTATGTTTTGTTAGACTTATTTATTCTCACAAAGCAATATATACAATGAATATATATATATATATATATATATATATATATATATATATAGGAAAAATGCATTCATGCTACAATGTAATCGAGTTGGTTACATTGCTTTATTATTGGAGACTTCAAATCATGATAGAGTTTGTACTTAGGATAGGCCGGATAAGATTTTTTTTTTTTTCATACTCACCAAGCATACAACTTTAGAGATGATTCGAGAAACATTCCTACTCCAGATTAGAGTTGTCTTTGATATGATTTTTTTTGTTCTTTTTTTTATTAGGATCCCGAGTGATAAGCGCATCTTGTGACAACGTATATCAAAGAATTTGAAATTTTGACTTCTAGCACATTTTAAATATGACTTAGAGCCATTTTTCATTGAATGATAATATAACCGTTTAGTTACAACCTCTTAGATGATATTACAATGTTCATAATAGTTTTCATTACATAACGACTCCTAATCTACTCTCCATAACTCTAGACTAGGATATCGAGCAGTAATGACTATGAGTTTCGTGTCTTGTATGAGCTCATTTTTAATGGTGTACTCGTTACTTGTGGGTCTTATCTTTTTTTAACATTATATATGAGGATAAACAATATTCCTTTTCAAATTAGGCTTGGTCTAATCGGACCTTAAAACCCTCGATGTCATTCTCCGTCATGATTTATTTAGATGATAACTTGTAGAAACAAGGATTAGAATTAACATTATTTAAAGATATTTCATGTCTTAAATGGACAATCCTAGAGGATAGGATCTAGCTTTTCTTGAGTTTAGGTAATACTTATCTAATCCTAAAGTCCTTTTAATTTTTTGACCTGTCTAAATCACCACCGGAGTAATTCAGCCTCTAGCCTTATACACCAAGAAATATGGGAAGGACATTCTATAATTTTCTATGCATAAGATGAGTTCTAGTTCAAATAAGAGTCTAGATGAGCATCAATATACTTTTATCATACTTAGTTTTGAATCCCTCTATCTAAATTCAAAAGGGTTTTTTAGCTTAGGTCTAGAGCTCCTATAGGATTTTCTCATGGTGTGTGTAATAACAAAGTAGATACATATCTAACATAGTTCATAAAAATATATACATGAATAAAAATACAAAAAAATAAATTGCATAAAATACGTGACTTGATATATATACATGAGATAAAATTCAAAATAATAAATTACATAAAATAAATAAATTAGAATTAATTAAATAAAAAATAAATGAATTGAAAAGTAAATGACTTAGAAAACAAATGATTTGAAAATAAATGAAATAAATAAATAAATAAAAGAGATATATTCAAAGGACTAAACCTATTACCTAACTCTAAATCTTTAGTAGAGTCATCATTTTATCGCCATCCTACATTTAGGAGACTTATAAAAAATGGTTATTGTTTAAAAATTTTATTTGTTTAGAATATAAGCCCTTATTAATTTTCGAATCATCATTTAGTATTAAGGGTAACTAGAAAATTAAAATGGACACTAGTTTAAAGACTCTAAGACGAGGAGTTAGTTATGCCTTTGATAAAATATCAATCACCCAAAGCACTTCTTAGGAAAGGTACCATGTTTAGTTTAGTTTTAAATTTTATCTCCTAAAAATTTATATTTTTACCAAAATTAATCCTAAGTCAAAATCCCAATTTTTATTTTCTAAGTCATTTATTTATTTATTTATGGCATCATATTGAATCGATCATCGGATTCTATCACCGAGAGTCTCTTCAATTCAACATTGGATCCTGTTTAAGTCTTGACATAAACTAGTATGTTGGAGAATGACCTACTTACTAAAATATGATTGATTTGAGTTAACATCAATCTCTATTAGATAAGAGACTTTATTAAATTTCATATAGTATTTCTCTATTTTTTATTCTTTTCTTTTTATCACTTTTATTTTCATTTCCTTTTTTTATATATATTTTCCAAGGTTGGTGGAGAACCGTCATCGATCACTAAAAATGAGGAGACTTGATGATTCATTCACCTATTAATCACCTAATTACGAGTAACGGTTACTTAAGCAATATCCAACATTAAACAAATTTGAAATTAAATCAGCAAAACCTACACATACATACTCATACACACACATAAATCCATAATTTTAAATTTATTTAATATTAAATACTAAGCTAAACTAAAATTTAAATGGTTTAATCGCACCAAATGTCCCTGTACTCTTGACATTTTCTTAATATAGCCTTTGTATTTTTTTATTAAACCATTTCCTGTACTCTTCAATTTTTCTAATGTGGCCCCTTCAACTATTTTTCAATCGGCTTTTTGATCAAAACCGACACTCGTAATAAAATAATCCACATGGCATGACACATCATATTTTTTACCACATGAAAAAAATAAAAAAAATTTATTTCTTCTCCTCCATCCTTCCCTCTCTCTCTCTCTCTCTCTCTCATCCTTCTATGTTTTGATTAACCTAGAAAAATTCTCTAAACATAATTATCCATCAAATTTTAAAGCTTAAGTTAGAAGGGCGGAACCTCTTGGATTTGATAATTACATTGAGGTAGGATTGTATAGAACAAAGGAAATAAAGATTCACAAACTAGTGAAGCATCGGTGAAGCAATTGAAGTAGCTAAGCCATAAGCATAACTCATTCAAGAGAGAGAGAGAGAGCATTTAGTTTCTAATCTATTAGAAATATATCACAAGCAACATATGGAGCAACTTTGGTGCCCTTTGTATTAGTGGCATAGCTTCTTTTTATAATGCTTTAAATCAGTAGCACCTATTAGATGTCATGGGCAACTCCCGCATCAAAGGATGTGAAACCCGTTATCGATGGATCTAGACTATTAATCTTCTATGCCTCTCTAGTTATTGGAAGTTCTTTTTGCATCTAAGCTCAAGCTACTCTAATTGTATTTGTAGGTAATTGCAAAAATACCTTGATCGCAACCTACTAACTAGAAACCGAGTTAAGTGTAAACAAGTTAAGTGTTCCTAACTTGTTAGGAATTTAACTCCGTAAATTCTTGAAAACTATCAAAAACCAATATCACTTGATCTAGAAGCTCATTGGTCTTTGACCAAGTCATTTCATTTTTTTTTTTTTTTTGCATTGGATTTTACATAAATGACTTTATGGTGATTGGAGCAGATCCCAAGGCATACAAGTTAGTTTGCTTCTCTTTGTTACTAATTGATCTTGTTGCATGCAAAAATTTTTTTACACTCGTGTTATTATTTGATGAGGTTTTTGAGAGTGTACTCGTTCGATTATTGGGATTTCCTCCGAGCCGAATTATGATAGCTTATATCCTCCTTTCCTAGTCCTTTACTCGCAAAAGATAATTTTTGGGTGTTGGTCATGATGGCACCCCATACTAGCCAATACCCAAGTATATTTGTTTCACTATTAGTAGAATCTCATTGTAATTGATGGAGCAACATCATCATGACCCATAATTTTGGTTGTGATTAAGGTATTTTTGGACTTACCTATAATTAAACACAAAGATTACAAGTAGTTAACTAATTAGTATAGTAGTTGCATCCTACCTTAGTTGACACAACCACGTGCAATCTTATTCAGCAAACACTCGAAGCAACACTTCTTTGGCTATACAATAATAGCCATTGCATATCGGATAATGTTTGTTCTTAATAGCGACATGGTTTTGCTTTTAAATAATGGTGAGCATAGAAACATACATGATGTTCTTCTTTAATTTTCTCAAGCATTTGCAATCAAGTTTCAAGGCTCGTTGAGGAATATGATTCTCCAACAAGGTTGTTAGAAAACAAGTCATTGTCATTCTCACAACTTGTAGCAAAGTGCACAAGCGAGATCAAATACTAGTTTTAAGAAATCAACCTAAAATTTTCTATCTTTAAGGCATTAAGATTCTATTGATGTGAAAGAATGTCTTATGTTGTGTTATATATATATATATATATATATATATATATATAATTTTTCCACATGCCAAAAATATGACATGGCATGCCACGTGGATTACTTTATGCAAGTTGTCGATTTTAATCGGAAAATTGATCAAAAAATATTCGAGAGGGCAACATTAAAAAAAAAATCAAGAGTATCGGGAGGGATTCAATAAAAAAGGTACAAGACCTACATTAAGAAAATATCAAGAGTAGAAGGACATTTGATGGGATTAAACCAAATTTAAATACCAAGCAAAATTAATAAACAAGCATTAAACTAAATAAATCAAAATAAATAAGCAAAAAGAGTTCAAAAATTATAAAAATTTAAATTTAGACTAGGCATGAAAATAAAAGGCATGTTTGAAATTTTTTAGATTTAATTTACCTATGAAAACAACTAAAAACATAAAAAATAAGAAAAATAAGGGTTATTGTGCCTTTGCATCGAGTGACCTTTCAACCCATTATGCCCGGCCCACTCGGACTCTTACATTTTTTTCTTAACAAGCTCAACTTTAAACCTAAGCCTAAACCCATGAAACCTAGCCTAGCCTAACCCGAACCCTTTCTAGTCTAAATTAAACTAAACCTTATCTCGCTTAGCCTAGTTAGACAAGCCTAAGGACCAAGCCCTATCTTTCATTCTTTCTCCTCGATTGCAAATTCCTCCTCCCTATTTCCCTTCGTATTCTTCTTCTATAGTAAGCCCTAAAAGAACAGAAACACAATCATTCCTACCAACTTCCCTTTCCTTATAAATTGAAGCCTAGCCTCAAATCTTCAATTTTTTTTCATCCCTTATCTTATATTCGTTTAACTAGTTTAGACATAAATGAGGAAATTAGTCGGTTGGGTCTATTTTATGATGACAATGACTAAATAGCTATCATCATTTATTCCCGAACAACTTTAGGGTAGAATCTACGTAATTCAAAGTAATTGATTTGAAAGAGATAGAGGATTTACCTAAGTGTGTTTGATTGAAAAAGATGGGTTAGGATGAATGGTTACTAGTAAGGGGTTTGTCTTTGTTTGATCTTATCTTCCCTCAGCTTCAAATACACAACAATTCTTTATTTGAAACCTATGAGTTGCTTGTTGTGAACCTAGGAATTTCTTCATTGAAGCCCAAAGAGTACAAAATCTCTCAATTTCTTATTGAAAACCAAAACCTTTTTCTCTTAAAACCCAAAAAAATTCCTTTAAAAATCCCCTAAAATTTCTCTATGAAAACATAGAAAGTTCCTCTATTCGAACCTAAATTTCCCCTATGAAAACCCAAAAATGTTCTTGCTTTTGAAACCTATAAAGCTTCGAAAAATCCTAGAAATTTAGGAAACCTAGAATTTCAATTCTTTTTAATCCTCCCAAAATCCCCTCTCCTCTATTTTCCTTCAATATGTTCCTATTTATGCCTAAAAACTATCTATAATACACCCTACGATTAAGTCTAACTAATCATAGGCCTCCCCACTAGAAATCAAAACCCTAAGCTCCCGCAATTCTTGGTTGTTTATGAGTAAAGCCAAAAAATTAAAATACAATATGTGTGTAGGTCTCGGTGCAACCGTGGTGTAGAGTGTGTGTCGAGGTGGATGACCGTATGGGTGTAGCATGATTCTTGGCTAGTATAATTATCATCCAAGGATCGTTTATTGTTTTAGGTGGATTGCCTTCATTGAAGATGATGAGCGAGTGCAAAAGGAAGGAGTATTATGTGATGAAAGATACGATAGGTTGTTCGGACAATGTCCGAGCTAGTCCCGTCATCCACTCTTTCTATTAATTTTAGTCTCTGCATGTCTTAAATTTATCTCGATTGTCCCCTTCAAGCATATTATTTTTGTCTCTAGTTCCTTTAATTTTTTTTGCACTTTTATCCTTACATCTTTCAATTTCAATTCCAACACTTTCAATTATTTTGATTGCATCCTTGACTACTTCCAATTGCACCTTATTTTCACTCAATTGAGCACTTAATTAGTTATGCCATGCAATTTTTTTTTTGTTTTTGTGTTTCCATATTTTTTTGTAATTTCGTTTTCTTTTTTTTTTCTTAATAAACAAAATAAAATCCAAAAATTAAGCTTAACATTTGTAAAATTGATCATGAAAAACAAAATAAAGTAAAAGGAATAAAATTGGCAAAAAAAATACAAGAAAAATAATAGAAAATAAATATAACTTGAATTTTGGGTTATGACAGGCTTAAAGCAAAACATCAAATCGAATTTTTGTTTTTGTTGATTGGTTTTTTTTTTTTCAGTTCGGGTTAAGAAAACTAAACTAAAATTTTCCTTAGTTTTCATTTTTTGAATTCAATTTTCATAAAAAATCGTTTAGATGGTAATTATATTATATATTTTTATAATGTTAGTGTAGACATAATCTATCCTTAAGAAAGAAAGTTAACACCACAACTTTAGACCAATTATCCTTTGAATAAAAATTGATAGAAAAATGGTCTTTTAGCATACAAAAGAGCTATTGAAGATCTAATTGCCTAAAAAAATTGGTGTTTCAATGAATCAAGAAAGTAAAGTAGAGGTTTCAATTAGTAGATTCCAATGACATTCAAAACCATTCATTTAAGTAATAAGAAAATGACAAGAATAACCTTTATTTTGTTTCAATGACAATTATAATTACATCAGCAACCATAGCAAACAAGCAATAAGAACTACCGCACTATTAGTTAATTGTCTCTTAAAAAAAAAAAAAGTCGCCTTTGGAACCATTGGATAGAAATAATTAAGAAAGACTTAGAGCAATAAAATTTAGTTTTAATTGCATGATCTTTTTACAAAAAAAATAACCATTAATTTTTTTTCTTTTCAATATTGATTATAATAATAATGAAGGTTTTTTTATTTACAAATAGTTATAATGGATTGCCGTGCTTGAATCCGGAACTTGTGGATGGAGTGTGTATATATATATGTTAAAAAAAATAAAAGATAGTTTTACGATTTCTTAGAGGCACATGCATACTCGGATTTAACTACACCGAATATTGATGGTTATTCTTAAATATCCTTGTTGGCACTTCAAAAATCAAAGTCATACGTTGATCACATGAGGTGTCTTCTTATGACAAAACAAGTAAGGGATAAATGGAACGGTGTGTTTTAGTCTTATAACCAATCAAGTTTCGACGAAGCTTTATTACCGTAATAAAATGATGCGTTTGGTCTTGTCACCAATCAAGTTTCAACGGAGCCTTAAGTATTTAATGAAACGATGCGTTTTGATCTTATAGTAAACCAAATGTCTACGAAGCCTTAAGCCTTGAGTAAAAGAGTGCATTTGGTCATGTGATCAACTATTTTTCGATGAAGATACCGGAGTTAAATAAAATGATGCGTTTGGTTTTACTTTTGGCTAGTTTCGATGAAGGCAATATGCACAAAGAAAACAAAGAAATAGTTACTAATAACTATTCGTGCTTAAATTTAAATGAAGAGTAGTTGTTAGTCAAAAGCTATTTAAGGAGGAAGAATTAACGGAATCGTATATGATCAATAACATAGAATTTTTATACAAATTTGTATTTAGATCTTTTAGTTTATCCTACAACAATTAGTTCCTATTTTCTTGCAAGTAGTGCATTAGTCCTTTACTCGCTTTTCTAGTAGATTTATTTTCATAGTGCTGATCCGTCATAATGGCATCAAACATCTCAATAACTAACAATGTAAGAGTCATATCTTCCAGTTTATGATATTTACTCCTTTAATGAATTTTATCTCTTTCGATTGATAAGATTTTATTTATTTTTATTTTCATCCTTTAAATTAAGTATCTACAAAAAGTCTTAGTTGCTTGCTAGGCGTAATTGAACCCTATGGAATTTCATCATGAAGAACTTAATCATAAATTAAAGCATCAATATACTCCACTTTAAGACTACATTTTTTGAGTAGCAATACGTTTTGGTGACCAAAGTGGGAGTAGAAATGTCACTAGAAGTATGATGAGACACCAACTCTCGAAGGGAACCAAATCGATGAAACATTCCCTATTTCTATTGAAGGAATGGTCCAAATCTTCAAAAATGAACCTTTAATGGAAACCATTAAAAACTGCCATCATGGGGAGACCAAGGTTGACAATGTCCTAGAGCCTAAAAATGTGATTGATAAAGAACAAGCTAAAAATAAAAATAGATCGGGTGTTAAGCATTAAGAACATGTGGGTTTAGAAAAAAATGATGGTTCTATAAACAAAAACCATGATGTCAAGAAACAAGGTCCTGAAGAACGAACAATTAAGTTTCGACAAATGCTAGCCAATCGGTTTGAAATTTTGTTGAAGAGAATATATGATTCAACTTTGGAAATAGGTAGTCGGATAAATCAACACATACAATTAGTGTTAAATCAGCTTGAAGAAGACATCAATAGGATAAAGGCTTCGTAGCTAAACCTTTAAAGAAAAAAATGAGAGCATTGATAACCATACTATCGAAATTAATGGATTGTATGCGTAATCACGGTGATAGAGTGATTGCAAACATAAATCACCTGTTTAATGAAACTCTTATTCCATTGGGTAGACAAGTGGCCAAGGAAGTAAAGATTGCTATCGAACCAAGATTCAAGACAACCATAAGTGTCACTTAAACGATGAGAGAAGATGTTTGATGGCTTGTAATCTTAGTAGAAGGAAAAAGGAAAGAATCAGTTGATGAAAGAAATTTTGACATTAACAAGGAAATAAGGTCTTCAACGAGTAAGCTAACCGAAGTTCCTTTAGGGTATCTCGCCTTTTGTTTCTAATAGACCATTTAACAATAGAAATGGTCATGACATACCATACCACTCTTATGGACATGCTCACTATGGCCAACTTAATGGCTATTCATCCTAGGCACTACTCGTAAGTATGTCAACATAACCGATACCTCTATATTATGGACCTCCTCCAAGGATAACAAGTTTCCCACCACAGAATACAACAACTATAGCGAAGAATCGGGTGAAATGGTATAACATCATATCCTACTCTTAGAAATGCACATAGAGAGTTAAATCAAGAGGTTCTAGCTAATATGCTTGAGAGGATGTATGGATCGTAAATGCAAGGGGTCAATTATCCCGTTTATCGAAAGACATACCCGGACTATATCGACGGGGAGTATCCATTCCTAAAAGGATTTTGATCTCCTAAATTTACTTTATTTTCTAGAAAATACAATGTTTCTACCTTAGAACATGTTACCAAATTCACTTTTTAGTGTGGAGAACTATTAGGGGATATTTTTTGAAGTTACAACTCTTCCCTAGTTCTTTAACCACTCGCAGTATTGACTTGGTACATCGGTTTGTTACCAAATTCCATCTTCACTTGATGAGATATGTAAAATGTATTCCATGCTTAGTTTTTAAGAACATACCCTGTTATTTTAGTAGCGAGACCTAGCAAGATTAAAGCAGCTTTTAACGAGAATTTATAGAGTAGTTTCTTTCAAGATTCGGAAGGGCTAGAGTTTGATGCTAGGTTAATTTACCTAAAAGCGGATTCCTTTGTTTCACACGGGACGACTCGGATTTCAAACTCGAAAAGAAATTCAAAGGCATGGTATTTCAAGACCTTTATGAGTTAACAAAAAAAAAAAGTCAAGGATTAAAACAATCTTGTGTAAGGAATCACTATGAAAGAACACCATTATAGGAACTTGTTATCAAGATATCCTAATGGTTAATGTGGATTTTACAAAGTATGTTAAAGAAAAGCCAATAATCTATAAATAATTGGCTCAAAAAAACATAGAGGCTCCTACAAGCTTTAAGTCAAAAGAAGATCGAAACTATTCTTTCAATCTTGATAAAGCAAATTTGATCTTTGATTAGCTTCTAGCCAATAATAAAATCAAGCTTGAAGGGGAACATAAACTTCCAACCTCAAAAGAGTTAAAAAAAGGAAATTTTGTAAATGGCATAATGCTACATTCCATTCAACTAACAATTGTATCATATTTAACAATTTAATTCAAGACTTAATAGAGTAAAAAGAATTAACTTTTCCTGATATGGAAGAAATTATGAAAGTCGATAGCAACCTTTTTCCTAAAATGGTTGAGATCCCGACTATTGATTTATTTGACTTTTCCGATTTGTAAGAACAAGTCGTTATGTCGAAAGCCACAAGGTGGCTAACCGAGTCTTCAAATGTTTGGTCAATAGAGGAGTCATTCGATTTCCTTGCTTTGATGATAAAAAGCCGAACCATTACTACAAATGGCATATCACCACTTTGCATACAACACATAAATGCTTCAACTTCATGGTTTATCTAAATGATTATCGAGACTACAATTGGTATGACCTATATATGAAGAAGAAGTGGCTCTAATTCTAGCCCCACCTAGGCCGAAACATATGGTGATAAGGTCAAGAAATAGTCGAAAGATCCAAACTTCGACTTCAAGGTGAGAACTTTAAAGCACAAATGAGGCCAAGATTAGGAGAATCACCGAAAAATGGCAAATAGAGACAATCGCTAAAGAATGATGACTAAATAGCATCGGATGGGTGAACCATCTTCTTAGTTGGCTTTAAAGAGAAGGTCACAACGAGGAGAAAGTTCAAACTCAAAAGGCTTAGATAAAAAAGATTAAACTCGGCATGGATTCTACAATAGTTATGTAGAAAAGATGAAGAAGATGATAACTACTTATTAGGTAAGTTGGAACCTAGTAATTTCGATTAGGGAAACCCTTGCTCAAGTCAAAAGGATAAAAAACGATGCTCCCAAGAGTACTTCCTAAGAAGTAAAAATATGCTACTTTAGTTCAAGAGCATTACAAGTCAAAGAGCCATCCCTATCGAAGGTCCGACGATGAGAGACAATTGATGAAAATGAAACAGACCTCATGACACTAATAGACCCCTAAAGTTTACAAAACCAAAGAAACTTGAAGTTAGAATATGAAAGGAAGCTTGAATTTCATCTCGAAGATAGTTAAGACATGGTAGTTCTCTAAACTAACTGAAACTCGATAATTCATCAACACAACTAAAACATAGTAGTCCTATAAGTCGGTCAAAGTATGGTAGTTTTTCAAGATAGATAACACATGAAAATTCTTCAAAAAAAACTAAAATATAATAGTTCCCCACGGTGTTCGAGCCCGATAGTCGTCTATTTATGTCTAGAACTTATAAGAGAAGATGGTTGAGGAAAATGGCAAAGATAAAAAAGGTCCAAATATCCTAAGATGAAAAGACTAGGATGAAGATTAAGATATTGCAGAGAGGCCGACTCGAGCCGATAATCACTTTAATTGAAACATTAGTCTCTAAGAAAAGGAAAGAAGTGGTGAAGTCCAATTATGAGATTGATTTCAAAGATGACAATTTTGAGAGCATTTTAGATGAAGATCCTTGTAACAACGGAGTCCTACCACATGACCGATCGGCTCGTTTGAGTGCAATATGGTTCTCACTTTGCCAATTGATTACATGGAGCGAGCGAGTATAACTAGAATATCAACCTAAAGATGTATTAGACAATTCGGTCGTAGAAATGGAGATGGTCGACATTCAAGTCAAGCCAATCCAAACTTCGGAGGTATCTACTCGGTAAGCATGTAATTATTTTTGAAAAAAAAGGTATCCAAAAGTAATCATGTCAAATCGTTATACATTAAAATGGTGATAAATGATTTTTCGAGTAGGTAAAGTATTGATTGATAATGTGTAGTAGTCAATATTATGCCACTTGACATGCTTAAGTTTCTTAGAAAATCTAACGAAGATTTAACCAATACTCATATTTTAGTATATGGTTTTGCTTGGAAATTTTACAAAGGCAAAAGTCATGCTACCTATTGAGTTACAAGTTAGGTTAAAAACACAAATTGATGTTTTCTTTATAATTGATATGAAACCTTTATTTAATACGTTGTTAAAAAGGGATTAGATTCATCCTAACTTATGTGTACCTTTATCTCTCCACCAAAAACTTATATTTTGGAATTCTAAGTCCTTTGAGGTTGTATATGCGGATATCGATCGGATACGGGTGTAGTACAATGTCATAGAAACTAAAATTTTGGAGTAGAACCGATCCTTTTCTCTGCGGGAGGTGAATGCTTTTAACAAGAAGTCATGCCAATAATCAAGGAACTAGTTACTCCCGAAATAAACATGGCATCCTTTTTCTTTTCCCCAAGAGCATTCAAAAGGGACAAAGTTAGAAAGATTATAGAACAAAACCAAATCGATCAACTTTATGATTTTGAGGAAATTTATGAAATTTTAATCGAAGATGGTGTATAAGGAAAGAAAGAAGACTCGTAGGAAATAGAAGAAATGACTCTTGATTTATCGGTAAAATGTTTTTAAGTCGTAAAAAATACTCATTTTTTAATAACGAGTCAAAATGAAAGAGAAAAAGATACCTCGAATCGATCTCTAATATTGTTCTAGTGACAAAAAAATTGAAAAACTAGAGTGTGTATAGATTTTAAAGATATAAATTGAAATACCCCTAAAGATGAATACTCAATGCCACTAGCAAACTTGTTGATAGATAACACTTGTGGATATCATATCTTTTCATTTATGGATGGATTTTTTTGCTATAACTAAATCTATATGTTTGAAGATGATGTGCATAAAATAACATTTCGATGTCGAGGATCTTTAGGTACCTATGAATGGGTTGTAATGCCTTTTGGATTAAAAAACATTGGTGCACTATATTAATAAGCAATGAATGCCATTTTGCATGATTTTATTAGTAAAAATGTCAAAGTTTATATCAATATAGTTATTAATTCTATAAACCAATTATATCATCTTATTGATTTAGAGAAAGCCTTCCAACGTATGAGAAAATATGGGTTAAAGCTAAATCCATTAAAATATGCTTATGGTGTGAGTGTAGGAAATTTTTTATTGTTTTCTAATTTATAACTAAGATATTCAAATAGATGGAAATAAAGCTAAAGCCATCTTAGAGGCTAAGCCGTTAAAGATAAAGAAATAACTACAAAGTTTTCTTAGGCAGTTGAACTATTTGCATCGATTCATTTTCAATGCTACTAGAAAAATAAAAATTTTCTTATCTCTTGTTAAATTGAAAGATTCTGAAGCTTTTCATACGGAATGAAGAACACTAACGAGCTTTTGATGTGATCAAAGATTATTTATCGAGGCCACACATTTTGACTACACCAAAACCCGTAAGACCTTTGAAATTATACATTGCAATAAGTGAAGATTCTATCGATTGCTTCTTAACTCAAGAAAGTAATGAAAATAATGAACATGCAATCTTCTATTTAAGATTTTGAATAATATGGAATGCAAATATCCAAGTATTGAAAATCTTTGTTTAGCATTATACTTTACAACGAATGAAATTGAGACATTATTTGTTTTCTTATACCGTTGAGGTTATAGCACAAATTAATGTTATTAAGTATATGCTTTCTATCCCACTCTTGAAAAGATGAATCGAAAAATGGAGTTTGGGGTTAATCCAATTTGATTTGGTCAATATACCTCAAAAATTTGTTAAAAGGACAAGCATTTGTAAACTTTTTAGTTGATTATAGCTTCCAATTGATATAGCTTATTCGGGAGTAGTGCTATAGAAGTTATTTTCGATGGGTTTAGTTTAAAAAATGGCCAAGGAGTTAGAATTATGCTTTTATCACCTAGTGGGATTCCAACACAAAGGAATTACATATTGGAAATCATTAGAAGAAAAAATCCTTATCGTTTCTTGTACAATGGCTTCTTCTTATTCCTTTGTGGTTAGGTTTTTAGGAGTAAGAGGTGTTGTGTATAATGATTTCTTACCCTTTTGCATAGAGGAAGGAGAGGGAAGAATCCTAGTTAAAAATTTTATCGAGCTTCTCCTTTTTCTTAAAGAATAAGGACTCATTTTAATCATCAAACCACCCCTCTATCTCAAAAGAAGAAGGGTCTTTTCGATCGATGAGTCATCTTTTCTTTGGCTTTAAGACTCGCTCAAAACATCCCTATGCATTGATGAAGAAGGATAAGGAGATCTCTCTAATCTGTATCGAATTAGTAGGTGTGGGAGCTACCATCGAGTCATCTTACTAGTCAATGCCTTTTTAGAGAATTTTCTTCCACGATGATTCTTCTAAGAAAGAAGGAGGCAAATCAAGCTTTCTTTTCTTTTATGGATGAGTCGCTTAGGAGAAAAGAAGAATAGATTAGGAATGATTTATGAAATCAAAAAATGATAAGAAGAATGGAAGACTTACAAGGCTTTTTAGATGTCCTAGTCTTAGTCGATGATGACTTTCTCACGATCAACATATTGCCAATATCATAGAAAAGCTTTTGATTGTTAGGCATAGGAAAATTATTTTCCTAGAACGTCGACTAGATTGTAGTGAAAGAGGCGATTACACCGATGTTTAGGGGGATAACAATTAAGGTGTTGCACTATGGCACAAGCCATTAACTCGTTCTCAACAACTCGTTTCGGGGAGATTCGGTGTCTTTTTTCTTATTCCATGATTGATTGATACTCGAAATCAATGGTCTTGCTACTTGTTTGGATAAACTCGAATTACCGAGCACAAAGGTTGGGGTTGTAAGCTTTTACAAACACTATATCTCATATAGAGTAAATCGAGTCTCGACTTACCAAGATCGCACTCCATACATATTGTTCGCTAGAGGATAATTGTATTTCTGCGATTAGCTTGTTTGATCAAATCCACGAGTGGAACATATTGATGTGTGTGGAAGGACATCCAGTCTTCCAACTTGATTCATTTATGTTGAGGGTCTAGAATGTACCTTAAAATGTTTGGAAGCAAAGTAGGGAAAAAAGGTACATCATGAATGAGGGAATGACCATAGCTATACAAGTCTTCTTTGACTAGGTGAGATCGACTTAAGGTCTGGAAAATAAAATTCCCCCATATCCGAATGGACTAGAGGGGACACGATAAGCTCTTCGACTCGTTGATTGATGCATCTCAAAGACCTATATATGCACGAGTAAGGAGGAGTGAACCTCTAGCAACTCCACTCGTTCCATCAAGTGAAGCTAAGTTGATGGACCAAGGTAAAAAGCTTTAATTGAATTTTTTGATTTCGAGCCAATAATGTACTTGTAGATCCATAAGAGGTAAAAGTCAATCTTTTCATCACGAGATACCTATATTCCTTCTTTATAACAATTAACCGAGTGTCCATAAGCTTTAGGAACCTTCTTTCTTGGACTTTGAGGTCTTCATCATTTGCACTCGAGGCCAAATTCTAGCCAATCGGATATGGATCGATGATGGCCATGAAATCGAGTACGATCATCGACATATGCCCTTTTGAAAGTTGGAACTAGTTGACACAAGGATTCCAAGAAGCAACTAGAGTTGTTATTAAACCAGGACTAATGAGATAAGAATAAGTTGATAAAAGGATGACCTCATGAATTCCCACTGCATCCCATTTCTTGCCTAACTAAGAAATGAGCCTTCTCTTGACTTAGTCTACATATTTGGCATCCGACTTTGGCTAAATGATAGAAAAATCTTTGACGGATTGAATCCATTTTTGCAAAGCTCGGATAAGACTCTAGGGAAAAGAGAATGCCGATATCATAAGCCTTTGAGAAGGTCGTTTCAATCATTTTGGTAAGATGGATGACCTTAGTATTGACGAAGGACTTATTGCCTAGTAGGGGCTCTTGTCCGGTTTTTTTTCTATGTCTAATTATGACATCGATAGCATTGTAACTAGTGATCAACTAGAGTAAATACTCATCAATCGCATCCGATTGATCGAAGAATTTGTTCACTCAATAGCAATCCGCTTGAAAAGTGATCCTCTCTTGAATAGATTTCTTTCGGGATTTGACTTTGTTTTTTGGAGCCATTTTTATAGAAATGAAAAGAGGGTAGAAAAGGCTGTTCGATGGAATGATAGGGAGAAGAAAACGGTTTTTTATCTTGGAAAGATTTTTAACAATGAAGGTAAGTTGCAATAAAAGTGAAAATGTTGCAAGTCATATTTTCTTTTATATCGTTTTTTTTAAGGGTTACAATGTTTGAATACTATGATTTAACGATTCGGATAGAGATATAAAAAAAGCCATCAACTGTTGGTAATCGAGGCAATAAAATGATTATGATTAGTCGTCCAAGAAATGAAATAGCACGATGTCCTTTCATATCCATCATTATTTAATGTTACGCCCATTAGAGGAAGAAATTTTTCATTTCATCTTTAAAGGGTTAAAAGGAAGGCATGTGTTGGCACTTCAAAATTCAAAGTCATATGTCGATCACATGAGATGTCTTCTTATGACAAAACAATAAGGCATAAATGGAAAGGTGCGGTTTGGTCTCATAACCAACTAAGTTTCGATGAAACCTTAGTATTTTAATAAAATAATGTATTTGATATTGTCACCAACCAAGTTTCGATGGAGCCTAAAGTCTTTAATGAAACGATCCGTTTTGGTCTTATAGCGAACCGAGTATTAACGAAGCCTTAAGCCCCGAGTCAAACGATGTGTTTGGTCATGTGACCAATCATGTTTCAACGAAGTTACATGAGTTAAATAAAATGATGCATTTGGTTTTATTTTTGAGCCAATTTCATCAAAGGCAATATGCACGAAGAAAACAAGGGGACAATTACTAATAACTATTCGTGCTTGAATTTAAATGAAGAGTAGTAGTTAGTCAAAAGATATTTAAGAGGGAAGGACTAACATAATCGCACACGATCAACAATACAAACTTTTTAGATAAATTTTTATTTAAATCTTTTAGATTACCCCGTAACGAGTAGTTCCTATTTTCTTACAAGTAGTAAATTAGTCATCATTCTGCTTTTCCAGCTGATTTATCTTCATATTGTTGATCTGTCGAATGATATCGAACATCTCGATAGCTAACAATGTAAGTGTCATATATTTTCGATTTATGATGTTTATACTTGTAATGAATTTTTTCTCTTGCAACTAATAAGATTCTATTTATTTTTATTATTCGCACTTTAAATTAAATACCAATAGAAAGTCCTAGTGGCTTGCTAGATATAACCGAATCCTATACTATTTCATCACGAAAGACTTAATTATAAATTAAAATATCGATATACTTTGTTTTAATATTAAATTTGTGAAGCATCAACAATCTCGAAATAGAATAATGAGATAAAATGCTATAGAAAAAGAGCATAGAGAAAGACTGCTTTTTATGATCAAAGCAAACCCCTTTCAATGGGGGAAAAAATATGTTGGAGAGAGCTAAGTAATGTTCTAAGAGAAATTTCTTCGTAATTACTTATATGAGGTTTGTTTGTCAATCAAATAATAATAATAAATAGCTTAATTTTCGTTAAATGGAAGTTAATTTCATAGAAAGGTGCAGTAATAGAATTAAATGAAGGAGTATTAATGATAATAAATAAATACTTTTAAACGCTTGTTAACGAAAGCCATTTGAAATGTTGCCACCTCTATGCATGCGCTAGCAGACCCGTGGATGGGCTAAAATGGTCTCCATCCTCCTATGTGTCTGTTTTGGACTTTATCATGATGAATGTATCTTGTTATATGTGCTGTTATGGAACAACCAACTCATTAACTACGAACTAAAAACGATGATTAATAATAATAAGAATATTTTATAAAAATAATAAATCGAGGGAAAAGGATAATATTACATGTTAATAAATTAGAACTCTCGATTCCACAAAGCTTATAAAAGACACCACAACTTTTTTTTTTACCCCTGAAAAAGGTGACACTCTTTTTAGCTAATTAATTGCTTAATATGAGGACGAGAATGTTTTCAAAATTTCATCGACAGCGGCAAGTCTACGTAATTAACTGGGCCTAGTTGTTATTAAATGCTACATTAATTACTGTCTAGAAAATCTGGCCTCCTGCATGGAAAAGAGTGGTCACATGCGTTCTACAAGAAAAACAAGGTGTTGGAATTTGGAGATCGGTTCCCGGCAAGATTGGCCTACCCTTCCCACAAAGACATTGAAAATCATGTAGATTTGTCTGATGCCTTCGATTCTTTTGTATTCTTCCGAAAGCTATATATATATATATATATATATATATATATATATATATATATATATATATATATTCAGTAAGACTAAATGGAATATATTTTTTTAATATTTACAAATAATAATAATTTTTTTAGTAAGACTAAATGCCTGCGATCCTATTCATCCTATGATTTTCAACTATATTCATTCTTTAAAAAATTTAATTTTTAATATTTTAAACTGACGTTTTGCGTATGGAAAATAATTAAATCTATTTTTTGAAAATTTTCTAATTTTTTTTAAAAGCAAGAGGTTTATTTTTATTTTCTAAATATTAAAAATATAAAAACTAAAAAACCAAATAAAAAATCATCTAGATGATCTTAAATTTTTTGAAAAGTTTCAGATAAATTTTACTAAATAATTTCTATCATAGAGATATTTATGTGATTATTATTTTTTATAAAAAATAAAAAAAGTAAATCTTAAAAAATATTAAAATCCATAAATTTGAAATAAAAAAATTTTAAAAATGATTTTTAAATAAACTAAAAGTTAATGGATTGTTTGACCAACTTAGTTTTTTTTTTTAAAAAAAATAATAATAAAAATGGAAGGATATTTTCAAAGATTTAGAAGTAATTAGAACTCTCCGAATGGTTCTCTTTCACGTTCTTGTAAAAAAAAACGTATGACTCGATCCGTGTGTGTCTCTCCCTATGTGCAAGCGTAACTATATACGTGAATGAATAGATTTGAGAATTAATATATGCATACGAAGTGATCTTTGTAAGAGAATATGATAAAGCTATATTCTTAATTGGGTCGTATCTAGTATCTAGTCATTGTTATATATATATATATATATATATATATGTCAAGGTCTTTTTGAATTAATTCATGGGCTTGCATTTTGTCCAAATCTGAACTTTCACTAGAAATGGAGAATCAAAATTCAACAAAACAATTTTTGAGATTCCAAAACACACACACATATGTGTGTGTAGGGAAGATGGTTTCATTGATTATAAATAAGTAGAAAATTATGTGGATAATTAATAGTTTTTCATATGGAACCATACAATCATTAATTTAGCAGTCTTTTTCTCCTAACAATATCCAGTTCCAAATAGGCTTCTCAAAAACCAAAAATGTCAGGTTATCATATATGGATATGTTATTATATATTAAATCTTTATTTGAAACTTATAATTATCTAATGGCTTGTTGTCATTATTGTTGAGCAGGATTTGGATGCATGTTGGACGTTAATACCACTGTTTGCCCCTTTAAACCCGTAAAGTAGCCCATATAATCAGGATGATGAAAGTGAGAGGACAAGAGAGCCGCAAAGGTAATGACAATCAAAATTTTAATACCTATATATAAAACATATCATCATACTCATATCAACTAACATGCTAAATTTTATTGTTTATTTGTATAAATCGTGGTTGTTCTTTTAATAATTAAGCGTTTTCCTAATTACATTCGGCTTGTGTTAAACAATTGGCTCGATTTAAAAGCTTAAATTATTAAATAATATTTTTAAAATTAATGATTTTATGCTAATTCATTAATAGTTTCCCATATGACTTGTATCGATTGATTTGATGTATGACTGTTGCAGTAAATTTGCTTCACTTAGTTTATTTACACAATTAAGCTTGTGAAAAATATTTTTTCACCCTACTATACAAAATAAAATGCTTTTAAAAAATATTTAATTAATGTTTTTTTTGTGTAAAATTGTTTATATAAAATATTTTACAATGAATATATTTTCTAATATTTGGCAAATAATTACTTGAAGATAATGATGGAATGTTGATGAAATAGTGAAATAATAATTGCATAAGCGGGTGACAATGGTGGTGATTTTAATGATGGAGATAGTGGTGGCAACACGGTGGTTATGGTGTCAGCAACACTAGTGTGAGGGTGGTGAGATGTTGTAAGAAAAAAAATGAAAAAGAAAAAAAAACAAAGAAACAAAGTTTTTAGTTGAACAGATTTTTTTAAATAATTTTACGTACAATTTTGTGTCATCGAAGAAGTTAAAAAAGACTACTTACGTAAGTTGGTATTGGGAACAAGCAATTTCAACTAGTAGAAGAGACAAGCAAAAGGCAAAAACAGAGGATATAGCAGTGGTGCATGGTGATTTTAGCTTTGTTTTCAGTGTATAAAAATTATAATTTATATTCTGTCTATCTTGAAATTGAGAGTGACCAGAAAAGATTAAAGGGCGACCACTCGTCTCAGTCGTTGGCTTCTTAAACAACCTTCCAAATCTTTAAATATCAACCGTTCCAATGGTCGACGGCCTTTTGGCCTTTCCCTTCACCCCCTCTCTATCTTTCGTTTTTTACCATTTTATTCTTAGCTAAGAATCTATTAATATTTGATACTCTCACACTATTAATTTTATCATGCACCAACAGATTCATTATATAAATTTGATAGGATATATAAATGTGATAGGATATACATGTGTGATAAAATTAATATGTTTCTGCTATATGTTTATCTCTATTTGTATCTATGATGATTATCAAGTTTATATCTTCTGTAATTTATTTATACGTTAATACAGAAAACACTAACGAATGTGGCATTCACCAACTATAACACTTTTTATATAGTATTAGAGCCAAATGAAAATTGTGGTATTTCCTCTTATTTCCTTACATCAATGAGTACAAAGTTATATACATGTATGGTTAGTCTATAATAGTGCAACATAAAATCAGCCAAGATCTTAGCAAAGATTGCTAAGATTAAGGAGACAAAATAGGCAGGAGACCATTAACTCTGTATCCTTTCCTTATCATCAAAGATTGCTAAGATTAAGGAGACAAAATAGGCGATAAGATCATTAATTAGTATCTTTTCTTTATCACCCGCCCGTAAGTTATGCATCGCTCGATAGGATGCGCAACTTGTGTTGCAGCTCCATAAAGGGTTGTCGGGATAAAGGTTTGGTGAGAATGTTTGCTATCTATTCTTGAGTGGATAAACGAGCAACATGTAGGGCACCATTTTTGACTTTGTCTCGGACAAAGTGAAAATCAATTTTTAGATGTTTAGAATGAGAATGAAAAATAGGAGTGCTGGTCGGAAAAGTTGCGAAACATTGTCACACCGGACAATAGACTTCGATTGTTGAAGAAGACCAATTTCTCGGAGAAGCGACTCAATCCATTCAATCTCCAAACAAACGGATGCCAAGGCACGATATTCCGCCTTAGTAGAGGACCGAGCAATAGTTCGCTATTTTCATGAACACTAAGAAATGAGATTCTTTCCATAGTAAATAGCATAGCCCGATGTACTCCAATCATCAACATTTCCACCCCAATCAAAGTTAGTATAGGCTTGGATTATGGGAGAGGTAGAGGGCTATAGATGCAAGCTATAGTGCTTCGATGCCTTGGAGATATTGTAAAATCCTCTCGACGACAGACCAGGTGATCGCTAGTAGGAGCATGCATAAATTGTGCAACCTTATCAACCGAGTAAGCAATATTAGGACGAGTAATACTCAAGTACCGTAGACCCCCTACAATGGTTCTATACAATCAAGGATCATTAAAAGACTCACCACCGTAATAAAAAGTTTGGTACCGGTGCAAGCCGGGATGCTAATGAGTCGCGCCTCTTGCATTTTGGCCTTGCATAATAAATCTATGGCATACTTCTCTTGAGTGAGGAGAAGTCCATGACCGGTCTAACGAGCTTCTATCCCTAAGAAATAATGTAATCGACCTAAGCGGCGCACCACAAAGGTCGTTTCAAAAGTAGTGATGGTGGATGAAAGATGGACCGAATTCGAGCCTTTAATGATGAGGTCATCGACATAAATAAGAAAGAAAATTATGTCATGATCGAATTTCTTAAATAATAAAGAGACATCAGCTTGGGAGCTAAGAAATTCCATGGAGAGTAGCTTATCGATACGGCAATGATACAATTGATGAGGTGCTTATTTCAACCCCTATGGTTAGACCATGATCGAATGATGGGAATCAAAAAATCCTTATGGTTAGACCATGTACACAGCTTCGCAAGAGGGCTATGAAGAAACACATTAAAAATATCAAGTTCAATTTTTCAATTGTGAGTAACTACAAGCAACAAGATGAGACGAATCACTGCAAGCTTAATAACCGGGCTATAAGTATCATGGTAATCAATCCTCGATCATTGATGAAACTCTTTAGCCACAAGATGAGCTTTGTAGCAATCAATCTTTCCACTCGGCCGTGGTTTTAATGTGATAAACCCAATTATTTCTAATGACATTATAGTGAGGGTGATCAAGAACTAGCTCCTATGTACTATTTTGAAGAATAACATTGATCTCGTTAGCCATGGCATGATGCCATTTAGGATCTTTTGTCGCTTGCGTATAAGTGGTGGGTTTTTGTATGGTAATAGAGGCAAAAAAATGTCTTAGGCTTCAATGAATCGGTTTTTGCTCTTGTGGTCATAAGATGAGTAGATTCGAGTGGGTTTGGCGATTTTGGTGTTTCTAGGAGGTTCAAGTGGGTTGGGTTTAGGCTCGGAAGGTGAGGATATTGGGTAAAATGGGTAATTGCTAAAGTCCACAATGAGAGATAGAGGTTGAGAGGTGGTAGGAGATGTCATATGATGAGATGGTGACATAGCATTATTGATTAGAGATGTGGTAGTGGGTAGAGGAGAGTGAGGGTCATGTGATATAGGTGGGGGTGACGTCGAGCTGCGAAAGAGGTGGGTTAGTAGCGTGGTTGATCATTGGTCGTGGAGGGTGGTAACGTTGTAGTGGGGTTAGGCAAGGTTGCGGTTTAACTAGTGTGACCATTGGTTATGGTGGAAAGTGGGTTATGTAAAAAGGGAGTAATTGTGTTGTTGGTGATTGGTAAGTGAGTAGATGTCAATGTGGGTACATCGAGTGCCTTTGTTGATGGTGCGAGAGGGAAAACTCGTTCATCAAATAAAATGTAACGTGAGATATAGAGTTTTTAAGAAGACAAATTAAAACACTTATAGCCTTTTGAGACTTTACTATAACCAAGAAATAAACAAGGAGATGAACAGGGAGAAAGCTTATGAGGAGCATAGGGATGAAGCCAAGGGTAACAAAGACAACCAAAAACCTTTAATTCATTATAAGAGGGAGATTTGCCAAACAAATTAGTATAGGGATCTTTATTTTGGAGACTAGGTGTGGGAAGGCGATTAATGGTGTAAATTGCAATGTCAAAGGCATAAGTCCAAAATTTGAAAAAGAGAGAGGAATGGTTGAGTAAGGTAAGACCAGTTTCAATAATATGCCAATGTTTGCATTTAGCATAACCATTTTGTTCGGGGGTTTTAGGGCAAGCGATACGTTGAGATATACCATTATCATTAAGGTATTTAGTTAAGGCTTGGAACTCACCTCTCTAGTCCGATTGAAATTGCTTAATAGGACGACCAAAAAACTTTTCAACAACTTGCTTAAATTTAATAAAACAACTAAGAACCTCGGACTTATAACGAAGAAAGAACAACCATGAATACTTACTATAATGATAAAAAAAAAAACACAATATAATAAGAAAAACCATCATTTGATCGAACTAGAGATGGTCCCCATAAATCCAAACAAATTAAATCTAAAGGCCGGAGGCCTCATAACTAGACTCGGGAAAAGCAACTTGTGAATTTTTGACACATTGCAAGCAAGACATAAAGACTTAGACTTATTCGACGAATAAGAAAGATCATTATTTTTTATTATTTGTTGAACGGTACAAAAATTGCATGACCAAATGTAGCATGCCAAGTATCCAATGTCACACCGTGAGCTTGAATAGAGAGAGGTCGAATAACTAGAGCGACCATTGATAGTGTGTAAAGGCCATTATCAAGTCGATCGGTGGAAAGAACCTTCTTCGTGAGCAAATCCTTGATAAGAAAACATGTAGGATAAAATTCAATAGAAACATTATTATTATTCTTTGTACAATGACTAATAGATAAAAGATTAGTGGATGAAGATGGCACATGTAAAATATTATAGAGATCAAAAGAACGATGATTAAGAGTAAAGAATGAAGAACCTATATGAGAGATTGGAAGATTTTTACCATTGCTTAATTGAACTTCATCCGGACCGGAAAACTCATGATGAACAATAAGATTTCCTTGCTCTACCGTCATGTGATGTGTGGCACCGGTGTCGACAACCCACCGATTGTTTAGTGTGGAATGGACGAGAGGCAAGGTTAGAGGATGGTGTTAGAAGTAGAGGTGGTTAGCAAGGCTGATTGTGGTTCTCGTATAAGTTGAATAAGTTGATTTGGAAGAGGGACATTGATCGTCAAATGTACATGACCGTAACAATTGTAGCAAATCACTAGTGAATTAGTTAAAAAAGTACCATGAGAATATCCATTAGAGGATAAAGGTTGAGCATGAGAATTATAATTTCCAATAGGACCAAATCTAAAATTATCAAAACCCCAAGAATAGCCAAATCTACCTCCTCTCTTTCTATGTCCTCGACCATGAAAGTTAGGATTAGAATTGAGATTTGCAAAATTGGCCGACATAGGGGATTCAATAGATATATTTTCAATAGCTAATTGTATCTCTTCACTAAGAGCCAAGCCATATAATTCATCATAGAAAATTGGTTCACGTCAAGATTGGATGGAACAAACAAAAGGTCCGTATGTAGATCTAAAACCACACAAAATAGCTCGCACTAGATCATCTTCTAGAACTATCGCGCCAAAGGAAGCTAGCATATCGGATAATTCTTTGGTTCTCTCAAATATTATGAAATTGATTCACCACTTTTTTAAACAAGTCTGTAGAGATTTTTTTTTAGAGTCTAAATTTAGGTTCAAGAGCCAAAACTATAGGTTATGGTGAGTTTTTTCCAAGCCTCTCTTGCCATCATGGCATTAACAACTAAGTGAAGCACACTCTTATTCAACGAAGCAAAAATCCAAGCTAACACAAGCTAGTTGTTTTGTTCCCATGTTTGATATAATGGGTTTGGTTTATTGCGATCAAGATTTAGGGAGGGAGGGTTTTGAGACTCATCAATATGATGGATCGAGCCTTGACATCTTAAAAGGGGTTGGATTTGAGTTTTCAAAAGACATAGTTATAAGGTGATAACTTGAGAATGGAATTTTGATTGAGAGAAAGGAAGGGAGATACGGTTAAAGAGGAAGAAGAATGCATTAAGGTGATGGCAACCCTTAGTTTTAGTATCATCGGACATGATAGAAGGTCAGTTGAGCGTTGCGGCTCGATAACATGAAAAGTGTGGTATTTCCTCTTATTTTCTTACATCAATGAGTAAAAAGTTATATATAGGTATGATTAGTCTATAATAATACAACATAAAATCATCCAAGATCTTAGCAAAGATTACTAAGATTAAGGAGACAAAATAGGCAAGAGATCATTAACCCGTATCCTTTCCTTATCGGTAAAGATTGCTAAGATCAAAGAGATAAAATAGGCAAGAGATCATTAACCAGTATCCTTTCCTTATCACCAAAATAGGTTTAGAAGTCAAATTTTATTTGTAACTATGTCTCATCACAATGTTAGGGACTTAAAGAACAATTGTCTCTATCCCATCAAATTTTTTTCCTCGCTAACTATTCTCACTAAACAACCATCAAATTTATCTCTCTAGATTTTCTTTTCTAGAAGATGCAAATGTTATCATTTTTGCAAGGGCACAACCTCTTTCATCAATCGACGGAATGAAGGAACCAGTACCCAAAAACCTTATTGATAATGTTATCAATCTAGATTATGAGACTTGGTACCATCAAGGCCAATTGGTTCTCAACAGATCATTTCTTTCTTATTTGAAATCATATTAACTCATGCTCGTTGGAACAACCACTACCAAAGATGCTTGGCCAAATTAATTCATGCTAATGCTTAGGGATCACAATAGACGGGTAACTCGGTTAATTAATTCAATTTTTTATCACACTCATCAAAGGAATGCCCTACCTATTACTTATTAAGAAATCAACATATAAATCTTTACCTAGCCCATACTCAGCTCATACTAATTTACTTGTCTATTTAATACCCACTAAATACCCACTAAATTTTATTAAAAATATTCATTTTAATCCCTATCATGTTTTTTAAAAAGAAGTTTTTTTGATCCTTAATTTTTTTTTGGTATTTTGGTCCTTTATTTAGAAGGTTTTCTGGTCCTCAAAGTTTTTGAAAAAAATATTTTGATCCTTAATTTTTAAATTTTATGAAATTAGATCTTTGCATGTTAATAAAAAAATCTAAATAAATAGTAGGTATTGATAGGGTAAAGAGTGGGTACTCATATCTTGAAATCATATTAGTATTTTTTTTTTTTTTTACCTTTCCTCACTTTAATACCCATTAGGCATTCTTGATGGGTATTTGTTGGGTCGGATAAAGCAAACATCCCTTTTATACTCGGTCCATTGCCATCCCTACCTATGCTTTTGGATTTAAGACTCAAGTTTGTCATAACAAGGCTGAGCTGACCAGTGCTTTGTTGTGATAATTATGATATTTCAATATGTATGTAGAAAGCGAAAGCTTTATCCGACCAATTGGTAGCCTTTAGAAGTTTAATTTCAAAGGAACATGTTGCTGAAGCCATTCTTACCGGACGTGATAGTATATATTGATCATTTTTTAATCTTTAGAGACTCATCTTGTTAACATATCCTATGATTACCTTTATGGGTTGCTACCGAGTGAGAAGTGACAACTTAGTATGGTTGTAGCTGGGATCAATACCATCACCGCACCGATCGCTCAATTTTTCTCGTAGTGGCCATAATGCACATGAGCGAGGATATGGACATAAAGATCATAGAGCAGTGTGATAGACACTCTAATTTTGGTAATTATTCCTTCTCTTGCTGATTATTGTATCGGAATTACACTAATCCCACCACCTATTTTGTACTCATAGATACTAGCACAATTATCTCGCCATAATTGTCGACGGAGTGGTCATATTTATCAAATTCAAGCATGTGGTAAAAAAACAAAATTTTTAGGACCTCTATAAAAAATTTTCAGGCACATTGGAGTGGTGAGTATGATACACAACTAAATTATCTTGCTTATAATGGAATTACATAACAAAGTTCATGTCTTCACACACCTAGAGCAAAATAAGTGCACCAAATGTAAATATCGACACTTAGTAGAAATTGATTTGGCATTGTTGCATCATGCTAATATCCTATTAAAATATTAGATTTATGTTTTTGATACAACAAGTTTTGTGATTAATAGACTTTCCATACCTAATCCTTCCAACAAGACTCCATATGAAATCTCTTTTCACAAAGCATTTGATTATTAGTTTCTAAAAACTTTTGGTTGAGTTTGTTATATGCTACCCATAAGTTGACATCTTGATCCCAGCAATATGTTTTTTTTTTTTGGATATAAGAAACTTAATAAAGTTATTTTTGTATAGATTTTACTAAAACATTTTATGTCTCACATCATGTGGCTTTTTCCGAACATGAATTTCCCTTTGCTATGAGTGGTGCCAAACCCTTACAATAGTCTCTCCCATCATTGACTTTCATCTTTCTTATGTATAAGCTCCTTCCATGCTTCCCCCATCTTTAGCCATAGCTTCGCCTCTATTCTATGTCTTTGTGTCGCTATATACATTAACTTGTCCATAACAATTCACCTATTATGTTCAATAAACTATAAATTCGCCTATAGTTTCCAAGTCTAAAGGCACTTATGTGAACCCATCAACATGTTCATTTTCTCACATTTTCACATCGATAGCACATCCTATTGCATTTCAACTAGTCAACAAACATCTCACCCTCATCCGTTCTAAAATTGGAAATTCAAAACCAAAAACCTTTTTCACTACTATTATACTTCCTTTTAGCTCTGTAAACCTACTCTCAAGCAACTAAAACTATTGAATGATGAGATGCTTTGTTGGAAGAGATTAATGCCTTGCTTGCTAATGATACTTGAGAGTTAGTACTACCTCATAATTTATAAAATGTTATGGATTGTAATTGGGTGTGCTTGTACAAAACAACAAGTTGATAGCAATATTAAACGTTATAAGGCATGACTTGTTGCTTAGGACTTTCATCAATGGCCTAGTGTTGACTATATCGAGTCATTTTCTCCTGTCATTAAACCTATTATAGTATGTTTAATTCTCTCCTTAGCTATATCGAATAAATGGAATTTTAAACGATTGAATGTGTCCAATACCTTCTTTTATACACAAACTTGATGAAGGAGTGTTCATGGCTTAACTTTAGTGATTCTTTGATCCCAATTGAATAAATCATGTTTTCCGCCCTAAACATAATCTTCATGGTCCGAAATACCCACCTCACTCTTGGCATTAGTATCTTTTTGATGTATTGTTGGCATTTGATTTTATTAGTTCTAAGGATGATAGTTCATTATTTTACTATTAGCAAGGTGTTGTTGATGCTTACTACTAGGTATACATTGATAATATGTTACTTACTAATAATTCCTCTTTCTTTTCACACTTTATATTGTTGTATTACAGTAGCATTTCATACTAAAGTATCTTGGAGTTTGCACTAGTTTTTTGGTATTAAGGCTAACTAGATTGCTTAGGGTCTCCTCCTCACTCAACAAAAATATGTTGATGATATTCTATACTACAGTACATATAGACTAGTAATTGTATTGCTACTCCTATATGTTTAAATTTCAAACTTACCATGTCCGATGGTGACCTCTTCTTTGATCCATCTTATACCAAACTATAGTAGAAAGTCTTCCGTACGTTAAGCTCACTTGTCCGGATGTTTATTATGTTATGAATAAGATTTTGTAGTTCATGCATTGTCCGATTACTATTTATTGCCAAGTCGTCAAACATATTTTATGTTACTTGAATGCCACTCGAACATATGGTGTTCTTATCCAACATTCAAAGTCTATGCATATTTCTTCCTAAAATGATGTAGATTTGGCAAACACCATTATTGATAAAAAATCGGTAACATGTTTTTCCATTTTCATAGGTAATAATGTCATCACATAAAGCTCTCGCCAACCACATACAATGTCAAAGTCCTTATTGAGGCCGAGTATAATGTCTTGTCTATAATACCATCCGTGGTACTCTAGTTACAATCATTATTTAGTGAATTGTATCACTACAAAAAAAAAAAAAACCATTATGGAGGCGGAATGTTTGAGATGGTTAAGAAAATCACCTAATTTTATCTACTTATACGAACCTTATCCAAAAACAAATAAGAGGTGATTGATAAAACCGCCTCACTTCAACTAACCCATACTTTTTTTTTTTACTTTCCTTTTCTTTTCCTTTTAGAGTTTTGAAAAAAAAAACCGATTCATTATTTCACCCATCCCTTCCTTTTACGTATATGTTTTAGATCTATGTTTTTTCTTCTTATTAGAATTTGATTATTTCATAAGAAAAGCACATTCCAATTATGATTATTTTGGTTTTCTATTCTTCTTCTTCTTTTTCTTCAATCTATTACATTAAGGTTCTTCTTCTTCTTTTTCTTTTTCATTAATTCCAACTACACAAATTCAATATCGCTTTGAAAACTTCCCCTAAGTTTAGAGAGACTTCAAGTAGCAGGATGCATATCATTAGAAAGAGTGTCAATTTCATTCAAAACAAATTGAGATTATTTGTTATGGGGTGTCAAAATTTAATCGAGATTGAAGGCATGGCAAATATGAGAATAATTAAGCCATTTTCTTGGGAGACTCGCCATAATTTAGCATATACTTTTGAGGTAATCAATGTACTCGTAAAAATGGTTTATCTTGATTGTTTCATTTTTTTTTAGATCGTAATCGGCTTGTGATCGATGTTCTCTTTTTGTTTTTCTTTTGTATAGGTTCTTAAAATAGCAGTTATTTTTCTTTCACCTAGGTTTTTCTTTGCATTCTTGTTTCCATAATGTATTCTTTTTGGGCATTCGGATTTCAAACACTTGCTATAGATTTGATGACTTACATTTCTCCACACAAATGATACTCAAATGATGTGATTTTTTTATATCAAAAGTTATTGCTTATGTGTTTCTTCCAACTTGCTACTTATATTTCCTTTGCTTTGAATTACTACCATTGTATAATTCCCGGCAATTATAGGGATCACCTTGAAAGTTGACCTTTGTAAAACGAGATGATGCTTTTTTTTGTGTGTTAGAGTTTAGGTATGGTTTTCACACATGGTATATGTAACATTAACAATTCATCAACTTGTGGATGCTTGAAAGAGTTTGAGCCAAAATCCCTAAAAGATTGGACAACAGCAGATTGGTCTCAAGCATGTGTTCGAAAGGTCTCATTGGATTGCAATAATGGTGAATGATTTCTAAAATATACTAGGATCAAAGTGCCGGACACTGCAACACTCTTGGTATAACAAAACAATGAACCTTGAAGAATGTAAAAAAGGTCTGTTTGAAGAATTGTTCTAGTACTACTTATGCGAATTTGGATATTAGAGATAGAGGTAGTGGATGTGCACCGTGGTTTGGTGACTTGATCGATATCGGGATATACAACAAAAATGGGCAAGATATTTATATAAGGATGGTTGTTTCTGTAATAGGTATGAGTTTAATTTGTTTTTTTTTTTCATTCCATAATCATAGTATCATTCTACACTAGATTTAAAGTTAGAATATCTAAAATGGATAACCCAACTTAAAATGTTAATGCAAGTCATAATAGTACCAAGTATACATTGAGTCTCTAGAAGATATAAGATATGAATGTGGTCCGATTTATGCTAGTTTTGTATATCATGTTTTATTCATGTTAATGCTATTTTTCTTCATACTTCCTAAGTTTTTTTCAATTCACTTTAACAAGGTAGCAAGTAAAGAGTTTACTTGTTTTTCTTTAAAAAAAGAAAAGTTCTATCGTTGTCTTATTCTTTAGAACAATAATGGCCCATTAGAATAACACTAGATGTAAAATCATAATCAATAAGATGATAGTTATAGGTTTGAAAATGAGAACAAGAGTAAATGCAATCTTGATACTCGTGGAGGCTATTTAATCTTGATACTCTATGGAGGCTATTTTGCGGGGATACACCGTGGTCTACATTTTCATGCCGACTTTTATGATCCTCGGGATTCGTTTTTATGTCATTTCTTAATGGGGCTCTTTTTGGAGATTTAAAGGTGTAGTTTTGGTGGTGTTCATTGCCATTACTAGTGCTTCTTGCTATTTTCAGTCAAAACTAATTGAGTAGCCTCTTGTTTTCATTCTTGGGCTTGAAAAACTTAGTTTTTCTAGGAGCGAGTGAATCTTAACTCCCGAGTCCTACCTAACCTTTGTTTATGTTTCTTGAAAAATTGGATAAAAGTTGTTTCTTTTCACTCTCAAGTGGCTAGAAGAAGAGGAGGATTTGAACTATATGCTTTTCTTAAGACCGACCCCAACTTGACCAAATACATTTATTAATGTTGGTTCACCAATAGTTGATGTTCTTGATCATATTTTCTTCTTGGCAACCTTGATTGGACTTATTCCTGCTCGCTTATGTCACTCGTTAAGGTATTTTACTTGTGCCTTCATCTGCGTGAAGCCATGTTTAAAATTAACTACAATATGGTGTTACTCATCCTTTTTGAAAGAAAAATAGAGTATTGTTTTTCATAAATTCTTGATGCTATATGGAAAACATACATAATATAATCACGTTCTTACTCCAAATGCCAAAATTTTCAACTAAAAACCATTTTGCACTCTTGATGCTCGAAATATTTAGCTCGAGCCGATCTCGACTTGACTCTTCGGATACTCGTCTTATGCCTTTTCTACTACCCAACATTGTTTTGGATTGGTTCTTAGTTCTTGTATGTGAATTGTGATCCTAAGACATTGTCTTTGGTAGAAAAAGTCAGCTAGATAAGGCAAAGTTATTAATGAGATACTATAAAACTTTAGACTCAACTTAGTCAAACATATATATATATATATATATATATATATATATATCAAGTGCCTCATAATGTTGTAATTTTGTTGTTGTCATACCTCCCGAATCTTTTCTCTTGTATGCTGCTATTGTCATAGCAAGAGTTGTGTGATTATCATCTATGTTATACCCCACAATGGGTAGACTCATGATATGGTCTATATTTCAATTTGTTTGCTTATGGCTCATTATCGGTATGTATCGGTTGTTATCCTCTTCTTGAATCTGAATTTTTATGAACTTCACTATATTTATCTATTTGTTTATTGGTTCATTGGTGTGCACATATGTACAAGTATAACACTATTGTTAAAGTTATATTTCCTACATCGTAATAGGTCATAAGGGTCAAAGCACTTGGAATTCGTTGTGAAGTCGACGTTCTCAAGAATGAATCGGTAAATATACCCCCGAATATGGGCATTTACCTTGGTTGTCCTTGCCTATGTAATCACTTAAATCAATTGCTTAAACAAGGTAATGCATTTATTAGGAGCTTCTCCCATGTAATTTAAAAGAATAAACACCATTTACCTTGAAATGTTGATTGTGGAAAATTAAAATAAAAACTCTCTCTATTCTTTTTTTTTTTTTTTAATTTCTTCTCCATAAATGTGGTTTTATAAAGGGCCTATTGGTTGGTGCAATGACAATGGTCTTGGGCTCGTAACTATAAGGTTGCAAGTTTAAATCTTGAGATTAGCTATTTTATGCAAAATTCTAGAGGAATGCTTCATATTCTCCCATGTAGGACTTGCTTCAGTGGGAAGATAACTGGGTGTCTTTTGGTGGATAATTTTTTATTGTTACTCTTTGAATTGCACGCTCTTGATACATTCAATTCAGTAGTAGTGTCTCCCATATATTATGTGATATTTACTTCATTAATAATTTTGGCCAATGTAATCATGTTTAAGGTAACCTTTTTGTTAACCGACTATACATATGTATATGTTAATATCTAGACATATAAGTATGTGTTATGTTATAGATGGAAAGATTTCATGCTAGCTTCACCTTAAGTGATGATGACTATAGAAACCGAAGCATTTTTCAAATGATAATGAAACATTACTACAAATAGGTTGCATTGATGCTCTCAAAATACAAATGAAACAATTAATTTTTAGTATGTGTGTTCTTTGTATTTTTCTCTCTTTGAAGTTTGAAGTACTTTTTTTTTTTTTTCGTCCGCACTCATCTCATTTCCAACATTAATTAGTCTTATCTGTTTATGACACTAGCTTAGTCTTTAGTACCTATTGCTCTTGTTACTACTGCTCGCTTCGATGGTTCCCTAACTTCGACCAAGGAAGAGCTCGCCAAAGAGTCTAATAAAGACTTGGGTTTCAACCTCTTTGACTAAGTTTTGTGTTGCTTGTTTATCTAGGATTTTAAATGTTGTGGTGAATATATTTAAGCTTTTTATTAGTTTGTTACCCATTGCTTGTATTACGTTATGGATAGGGTATTGTATTTTAGGTTCTTACTAGTTTATTATCTACAATATGCTACACAATAAAGAAAAGATGCAGCTATTATTTAAAAGATATTTATTTGCATTTAATAAGGTGTAATTTTTTTAATTTATTTATTTTTTTGATAAAAAAATGGAGTAAATTATTGAATTTAAAGGTGAAATAAAACTATAATACTAAAAGCGGTTACACAACCACCCCTATAAATTCTAAAATTTGAAGGTATCGTAACGATTCTAAACATTTCGCGTTAAATTTTTAAAAAATTTAGGAACATGAGGCGATTACCAACTATCGCATAAATTGCACATCAAAAAATTAAAAAAAAGAAGAAGACATAATTGGCATTGTAGAGGCGGTTTCAATCGCCTCAAAACAACCTCCTTCAATTTTTGACGGTTGCAAAACGCGCTCTACAATGTAGAAACGACGGCATTATAGAAGGTTTTGAGGCGAGTTCATAAAATCACCCTTAAACTTTGTAGAGCGAGTTATAACTACTTCTATAGGAGAAAAAAACCACCTCCAATGACCTTTTTTGGTGTAGTATATTTATTATTTATTGTGGTTTTAATTTTATGGTGTGACAATTTGAGTGCTATATATTTGACACATAATCTTGTTTTTCACTCTTAATCCAAGCATTTGAAAATTGATTTTTTATTTTGTTTATGATCATATGAGGAAAGAAAATTTGTTAGTTCGTTATATCTCACTAAGGATCAAATAGCTGATTGTCTTACTAAGGCTCTTTTATGATAATGATTTCAATTTTTTCGTGATAAGTTGACGGTTCAAGCTCAACTTGAGAGAGGGTGATAGAATAATAGGATAAACATGTGATAGGATGATATACTATGCATGTAAATAAAATAGATTTTTGTTATGTTTATCTCTATGTGTATTTGTGATGGTTATCAAGTTCAATTGTATATATTCTATAGCCTATTTATACACTAATATACAAAACGCATAAATAAATGGCATTCACTAACCCTAACACTTTCTACAAAATTTAGTATTATCTCTTTTGCAACATGCCATAAAATTTTTTGACTAAGCAAGTAAATAAAGTTATCATATAGACATGGTTAATGGTTGCAGGGATCTTTTTATTTTTGATTTTTTTTAATGTCTATTTATTCTTTTTTCGTTTTAATCTTATCCTTTTATGTTTAGTTTTTGTCTTAATTATGTCATTTCATTAGCATTTTGGGCCAACAGTGTAAAATCTCAATGTTAATGCTACGAGATTGCGACACTTTAACTTAGAATTAAATTAGGGCTAAATGAATTGAGGGTTTTTGGGTATTTATATAGTCCTTGTTTTAGTTATTTATTTATTTTTCACAATTCTTTCATTTAAATTTGGTAAAAAAAAAAAAAAATTTGATATGTATCGTAATCCTATACTGCTAAGGATAAGATTTAACACCATTAGTACAAAATATTAACCAAAAGACATAATTAAAATATAAATCAAATGTAAAAAAAAAAAAAAAAAAAAAAAAAACGAGATTAAAAAAAGAAAAAAAGAATAAATGGATATTATAAAAATAGAAGCAATAGTGGAAGGACCGTCTGACCATTAACCAGAACAAGATAGGAAGAAAGAAATTTGGATGCAGTAGCTAAGTTATGTGGGGCCTTCTTGGGCTCGTTTCCTATCTGAAATTCTATAAATAGCTCCTCTAGAAACCAGCAGCTACTCATCAATGATCTCTCCTAATGGATTCCACTTCTTCCAGTCTTCTCTTGTGCTCTCCTCCATTTCATACAAACGATGAAACTGGGGCTTTTGTTTTTGACTCATCTTTCTTGCAAAAAGAAGCCAGCTTGCCCACAGCGTTCATTTGGCCAAATGGAGACTTAGTTCGCAACCAAGATGAGCTTAAAGAGCCACTGATCGACTTGGAAGGATTCCTGAAGGGTGATGAGGTTGCAACTGCTCAAGCTGCTGAGCTTGTTAGGACTGCTTGCTTGAACCACGGCTTCTTTCAAGTCACCAACCATGGTGTCGATATAAGTCTCATTCATGCTGCTCATGAAGGGATTGATAAAATTTTTAAGCTGCCTCTTGACAAGAAACTCAGTGTGCTTAGAAAGCCAGGGGACGTGAGTGGATATTCTGGTGCCCATGCACATCGATATTCATCCAAGTTGCCATGGAAGGAGACATTTTCTTTTGGCTACCATGGGGATGACGATTCTGAGCCACTTGTTGTTGACTACTTCAAATCTGTCGTAGGAGAAGATTTTCAACAGACAGGGTAAGATAGCGTCGTAAGTTGCCGTGCTACCATCTTGTCTCTTTGATGGTAATAATCTTGAAGTGACTTTTTTTGTTGATTAGTTCACAAGTCTATCTGGCCTACTATGACTGAGGTAGTTTTCTTGCTGTCCTAATATTGCCATTCAAGAATTTTACAAGTTTTTTACCAAAGAAAGAAAACAGAAGGAAAAAAACTAAATTTTACTAATTTAGATTGTCCACCCAAGTTTGGAGGATTCAACACTACGTACCGTGCAACTTATTAATAAATTTTGGTCCAAACTTTTTCCGGAACAAATGTTACCATTTACTTAGACAACTAGCAGAATTACAATTGGAATACCTTAGCAATTATTGTTTTTATTCTCTATTTATGTAAAAAATTGATTAAAAAATTATTCTATTATATATATATATATAAGGAAGGCTCCTACGAGTTCATGATCTGATAAATTAAAATAAAACTCCATCTTTCTCATTTTTTTTTAAATAACACTGACCCTAAAAATTGAGAAACATTAATTTAGAAAAGATTAGAATTAATCTTTTGAAATAACGAAAACTAGTAATTCTAGCTAAGCAACAATTCATTATTGTTTTCTTCTTTTTTAAATCACGGGTAATATCTCACATGAAAATTGCTTTTTGAAGGTGGGTTTACCAAAGATACTGTGAAGCAATGAAGAAAGTATCTCTATTGATTTTTGAGCTGCTCGCCATTAGCTTGGGAGTTGATCGTTTACACTATCGGAAGTTCTTTGAAGATGGTAGCTCCATAATGAGGTGCAACTATTATCCACCTTGCAATAATTCTACTCTTACTCTTGGCACTGGTCCTCATTGTGACCCAACTTCCTTAACAATACTTCATCAAGACCAAGTTGGTGGTCTTGAAGTCTTTGCAAACAACAAATGGCAAACAATCCAACCTCGTCCAGAAGCCCTGGTTGTAAACATCGGTGATACCTTTATGGTAAGTTAATAATATCTTACGATTTTAATTGCAGCATTTTTTTTTTTAATATTTATCACAAGTCCATAATTATATATAATGCAACATCAGCTATCTTTTCCTAAAATACCAACTCGACCCTTTTTTATTTTGAGGACTAATCAGTCATTGCAAATGAATTGGATTCAAGTTTATTAGAATGTAATATAAAATTATATTTTTATAGTTTAATTTTTTTTGAATTGAAGTGGTTTTTTTATATGGTATTTAAGATGTATTAATCAAATGGACTAGGAATTTGAATTTTATTTTTTTCTTTCTATCACTATCTTTAAAAACTCATATTAAAAAAATAATATAAAATCATTTTTTTTGTCCTATTGAAATGTCTTTTTTTTTTTTTCCTTCAATTAGCAATAGATTATGACGACTAGCCTCGGTAGTTAGAAAATGTCACGTTGGAAAAGTAGGTCATGTCTTGATCAATTATTTCTCTTTAGATTAAGACATTTGATTTTTGACAAAAATTAGTTAGCATCACCACAATTTTTTTTTAAAACAAAAAGAGATAAAATTGCAGAGTAACAATAACATTAAGCTTGTCAACTCAAAATTGCTTCGAGATCCACCCGAATCCATGGCCATCATCTCTTGAAAGAAGTAAAAAGTTTATTTGAGGTCATAAGAATAGTATTACGAGTGGCTTCATTGACTTCTACCATAATAGACAACGCTTGTGGGTTTCAAATGTTCCTGTCTTTATGTATGCATCAGGTACATTTTTGAACCCATGTAACATACACACGTGTTATTCGATGAGGTCGTACGTGAAATCATTGATGTCATTTGCTTGTTTGATATGTAGGCATTATCTAATGGGAGATACAAAAGTTGCCTTCATAGAGCAGTGGTAAATAGGCACAGAGAGAGAAGATCATTGGTTTTCTTTGTGAGTCCAAAAGAGGAAAAAGTAGTGAGACCCCCGCAAGATCTTGTTTGCAGAGAAGGGCCAAGGAAGTACCCGGATTTCACATGGTCGGATTTGTTGGAGTTTACGCAAAAGCACTACAGAGCTGATGTCGCCACTCTCCACAGCTTCATTCAATGGCTTTTATCTTCTAAACCATCTACCTTTTAGTTGCTTTGGATGCTTTTGATCATTGCTTGCCTTATGTATAATATATTTTAGCTAACATAGCTATGGCATATTTTCTCAAGGGGGTACGCCAGGTTTCCACCAGCTTTTGCGTAGCTTTCTTAATTTAGTTGCCAGAAAAATCGAGTGGCGCCGGTGTTCTACCTATTCGTGCATCAAAAATTTTGTTTCGTATTCCAATAACTATTCCTTTTCTCTCCACAGACATCTAGGCTCGGACAAGATAACGAGGCTAACCTGTAAAAAAAAACTGGCGTCAATCCTTCAATTAAAATGTTAGGAATAGGGATGACAATAAGCATAAAACGGATACTCTTTTATCCCACTTGATAAATATTTATTAAATATGTTCGACACGCATTGAAGCAAGTAAGGATATATATATATATATATGATTTCAGGATATGGATATCCATTTTTTACTTTATTAATGCATACTAATTTATTTATATTTTTTTTATTAACATGTAGAGATCTAATTGCATAAAATTTAAAAAATTAAGGATCAAAGTATTTTTTAAAAAAACTTTAAGGACATAAAAAAAACTTATAAATAAATGATCAAAATGCAAAAAATAACAATAATAATAATAATAATAAATAAATAAAAATAAAATTTAAGGCTCAAAAAACTTTTCTTAAAAATTATAGGGACTAAAATAAATTTTTTGGATAAATTATATTTAACAGGTATTTAATGGGTATTAAAGCTTTATATGGTGACTTCTTCATGAGTAATGTGTAAGATATTTTTTTTTGATGGGTAGAGCAAACAATTGAATCAATGAATTAGGTACCCACCTATTGCTATCCCTAGTTTGGAAAGCTACTTGAATGGACTTCCAAAAATTTGGCTAATTAAAAATTATTTGAGTTTGTTATTTACTAGCTAAGTGAGTTAAACCACATTTTGAGGTCGTTACCTAATATTAAATGAACTATGAAACCTAAAAATGACACTCGGTTCTAATATTTTAGAATAAGGAGTTGGTTATATATTTGCGAATGTATCAATCATCCAAAGACATCCTTTTTGAAAAAATGTACCACGTTTGGTTTAATCTTAAAATTTATCTCCTAAAAATTCTATTATTACCAAAATTAATCCTAAGTAAAAATTTCAAAATTTATTTCCTTAGTCAATTGATTTTTTTTTTTTTTGGCATCATATTGAATCGATCGTTAGACCTCGTCATTGAAAGTCTCATCAATTCAACATTAGATCCAATTTAAATCTCGTCATAGTCGATATATCAAAGAAAAACCTAGTTACTTAAATGTGATTGATATGAATTAACATTAGTCCCTATTAGATACTTCACTTGTTAATTTTCACCTAACATTTCTCTCTATTTCCTCTTGTTATTTTCCATTTCTTTTTCTTTGTTTCTTTCCATGTCGTTTTTTTAACAATTTTTTATTTTTTTTCAAAGTTGATGAAAAATTATCATCGATCCCTAAAAAAAAAAAAATTGATTTGACGATTTGTCCACCCATTAATTGCCTAATTTAACTAAGGGTTATTTAAGGCATATTTAATATTAAATAAAATATGAAAATTAAATTAATAATCCCTACACATTTATCCGAGTCTAAAATCTAACCACAAATTTCAGATTTAATTAATACTAAGTATTAAACGGACATGAAATTTAATTACCGAAATAAATTAAAGGCTAAGTATTAAACTAAATAAATCAAAATAAATAAGAAAAAAGAATCCAAAAATTCAAAAAAAAAAAAAATCTAGACCAGGAATGAAAATAAGAGGCATGTATTAAAATTTCATATTTAATTTACGTAGGGAAACAACTAAAAGAATGGAGAGTGATAAAAATAAGGGTTATTGAACCTTTGGGCCTACTAGGGAAGCCTACCTAGCCCACTTCTTCCTTCGCACGGGTTAGGCATAATCTTTAACTTCTTCAACAACCCAACCCCAAAAATAATAGCCCGACCTTTTAATCTTTAACTTCTTCAATAGAGCCGACTCTAAAAACAAAATATAAAAAATATCAAACAATCAAGCATTTCATTTTCCTACCAATTCCTCTTCTTCCCTAAACTAGTTCCCCGCATCTAGACCCATCACCAATCATACAATCTCATATCCTTCATCTCCTACAAGAAACCATAAGCCATCTCTTCCTTCATTTTTCCTTTAATTTTCAAACAAGTTAATACCTTATCAAAGCATCCCGATCTCCTCTCCTTCGTCAAACTAGAAACCATAGGTTTTATCTCCTTCCTCAATCTCGTCCATATCCTAAATTAAAACCCAAAACCAAAATAGACTAAATCCTAAAATCAAATTGTTTCAAGCCACCAAACCCTTTTCTCTCCTTCTCCCCACAAACTTAAACATACACAAAGAAAATTTAGGGTAGAAAAAGGTTTGCATGATGACAATGATGAAATCATTATCATGTCTCTTTTTTTTTTTTTTGGCTTAATTGACAACCAATTGAGGCTAAAAATCAAAGAAAGAAGCAAAAATTCTTACTTAGATGTGCAAATGATGGAGCCTAGCTTGAAGGGAATGACAAGTAGTGGACAATTCCTACTTTGAGAGGTGATAGTGTGTTCTTTCCAAAGCCCAAATACAACCAAGTAACCTAAAGATCTCTCCTAAGAAACCATAAGCTCATTTGCCCCCATAGAAACCCTAAAAATTTCCTCCTTCAAAAACCCAATAAGAACCATATGTTTCTTAACTAAGCCTCTCTTGAAATTCTTTCTACCTCTTATACCTGAATGTAATGAGGATTTCAAAATCCTTTTGCACGAGAGAACCAATAGGAACCTTAGCCTTTCTCCCTAAAATTCCCTATAACTCCTCTCTCTACCTTTTTTTTTTTTCTCTAAATTCTATTTTCCTTTTTCCTTTGAATTTTTACACACTTACTTTCTCTCCCTTTTTTCTCTACATTCTATCGACCTTTTTCCTCCGAAATTTCCCATAATTTCTTTCTCTCACCCATTTTCTCTAAATTCTATTTGCTTTTTTCTCCGAAATTTCCAATAATTATGTTCTCTCCGAAAAGTCTTCTATCTTCAACATTGGGATCAATTGCCTCAAATCTAAACTCCCTCATAATATAAAAAACTCTCCAAGCTTGTGAATTTTGGCTCTATATGAACAAAGACTAAATGTATGTTTTATGTCTATTTATGAGCTTTGCTCGTATGTTTTTTGTTATGCAAATTGTTTCGAGTGCGAAGCTTATAGTTACGAGTCGTGGTTGGTCCCTTTAGCTAGTTGTCTTCATTAATGAAGATGAAGCTGTGCCAAAGGATGGTGAAGTACAAGAGCGGATGTGTTGGGATGTTGCTAGAAAGACTCGAACAATTAGTCATTCGGGTGATTCCGGATTGGTCTTGTCGTTCGTGTCCTGTGTCAATTTTGATCCTTGTAGGTTAAGTCCGTTTTTAATTGTATCGTTTAGGCATGTCATTATAGTCCCTATGGCTTTAATTTTATTTTTTAATTGGGACCTTGTATCTTTCAATTTCAATTCCCGGTTTTGAATCATTTCAATTATGTCCTTAATCGTCTCTAATTGCATTTAATTTTCATTCAACTGTACCTTTGGACTAAAAATAAAAAATACACCTAAATGAAAGGATAAAATAAGATAAATAAATAAATAAATAAATAAGCAATAAATTAGATAAATAAATAAATAAATAATAAAAAGACAAGACATGATAAATTAAAATGATAAAATTGATTTGATTTTTTTTCTTTTTTATTTTTTCTTATGAAATAAAAAGAATAAAATTAAATTTATAAAATAGCATAAAATATGAAAATAGCCAAAAAACTACTAAAAACAAATAACCCAAATTTTGGATTATGATAGTTGTCTCTTCTTTACAATGCTTATAGTGTAAATACCAACTCGAAATACGAACTTTAGATTGGGTTTGCATAGTGAGCTTATAAAGAGGTGAAAGGTGGCTTGTCTTGAAAAATAAAATATGATAGCCTCATTATGAAGGATAACTTGCCCCGAAAACTAAAATATCATGATCGCTAGACCATCTTACCTAAAATGATGAATTGGATTACGCAACCTTGTCCGAGAGGAAAAGTGATCGCTAAGAAACCATGCCTAAAACAACAAATTAAGTTATGCAAGTTTGTCTAAAATAAAAATTATCACTATTTCCTAAAATGATGGACTAAGTTAGGTGACCTTGCCTAAATATGAGAATTATCGTTAGGTGACCTTGCCTAAATATGAGAATTATCGTTAGGTAATCTTGCCTAAAATACAAAACTAATTTTGGTGACCTTACCCGAACTAAGAATAATCTCTAAGTAAATTTTTCTAAAATGATGAACTAAGTCGAGTGACCCCACTCGAACATGAGAATTATCACCAAACAACCTTACCCTAAAATAAAAAATTAAGTTAGGTAGCCTTGCTTGATATGAGAATTATTCAAATTGGTTTTGTATAGTGAGCTTATAAAGAAGACATAAATTGAGTGGTGAAAACTATATACTAAATTGAAAGTAAAATATGATAGTCTCATTATGAGTGGTGGCTTACCTTGAAAAGTAAAATACGATGATCGCTATGACATCCACCTAAAATGATGAACTAGGTTAGGTAACCTTGCACGATATGGAAAGTGAATGCTAGCTAACCTTACCTAAGATGACAAACTAAGTTAAACGAACCTTGCTTGAAATGAAAATTATCACTTACCAACCTTGCCTAAAATGATAGACTAAGTTAGGTGACCTCGCTTGAATATGAGAATTACCATTAGGCAACCTTGCAAAAATAACGAACTAAGTTAGGTGACGTCGTATGAACTAAGAGTTATTGCTAAACAACCTTACTTAAAATGATAAACCAAGTTAGGCGGTCACAAAATTAGTTTGGCAACCTTACCTAAAATGACGAACTAAGTTCGGCAATCCTACCTAATATGAGAATTATTACTAAGAAACCTTACCTAAAATGACAAAGTTAGGCAACCCCGCCAAAATATGAGAATTATTACTAGGCAACCTTGTCTAAGAAGATAAATTGAGTTAGGTCACCTCACTTGAAATAATTATCATTAAGCAACCTTACCTAAAATGATAAGCTAAGTTAGGCGATCGCCTAATATGAGAATGATCGCTAAGCAACCCTACCTAAGATGATGAACTAAATTACACAATGCCACCAAGAAATGAGAGATGATTGTTAGGCAATCTAGCTTAAAATGATGAACTAAATTAGGCAATCCTATTTAGAAATGAAAGATGATCGCTAGGTAACTCTCCCTAAACTAACAAACTAAGTTAGGTGACCTTGCTTGAATATGAGAATTATCACTAAGCAACTTACTAAAAAAAAATGACAAACCGAGTTAGACAACCTTACCAAAATTGTTAAGCAACATTACCTAAAATGATGAACTAAGTTGGTGACTCCTCATGAATATGAGAATCATTGCTAAAGCAATATTCCCTAAAACAACGAACTAAGTTAGGTGACCCTATCTTATATGAGAGTTATCATTAGGTAACTTTTCCTAAAATGACGAACTAAGTGGGGTAGGCTTCCCGGCATGAGAATTATAGTTAAAGAAACCTTGTCTAAAATGGAGAGTTAAGTTAGACAACCCCGCTTGAATACGATAAATGATCGTCAAGTAATCTTGTCTAAAATAACGAACTAAATTTGGCGACCTTAGTTGAAAATGAGAAGCGATCATTAAGAAACCTTCCCTAAAATGATGAACTAAATTCAATAACCCTATCTAAAATGAGAAATGATTGTTAGGCAACGTTATCTAAAATGATGAACTAGATTGGCAATCCTACTCGGAATGATGGTCTATTATAAGGCAAAATTTCTTGAAATGATGATCTATTATGGGCGATCTTGCCTAAAATGATGACTTATTAGAAGATGACTATATGAGGTAACCTCGCCTAAAATGATGGTCTATTATTAAGTGACCGAGCCTAGATAATGTAATTGCTAAGTATTCTTGCCTAAAATAATGATTCTAGAAGGAAAAAAATGAGTTCCCTTACGATCTTGTGAATTTTGAATTTATTGGCTTTTCCAATGATATTCCTAAAATATATCAATGAAGTTTATTACAATGGTTAGTTTTTTTTACATGTGAAAATTATAGGTCGTCTCACCTTATTGGCACTCAACTTCCCTTTTAGTGTTTCATTATTGGTCGTCTAGACTTCTATGTTGAATCATATCATGTAGTCCTATTGAAATTTTCTTTACCATCTAGGCTTTGATCATTGTTCTTTAAAGCTTGGGTTTTCACTTCTTTTCAATCAATTGAGATAGATGGACTTTTTTGAATTTTTAAAGTTAATAACCATCCATATGTTATCATCTATACCTTTGAGATCGTGCCTAACTACTTTGATTGCTTGTGGACTTCTTATTAAGTCATTACCCTTCCTTAGGATTAGTTCTTGCCCCTAGCTTGAAGGCTTTGGATGCTTTGATTACTTTTGCTCTAACTAGTATGATGATGCTATTGTTTGACCAGTTGTTAAACTTGATTAGAGTTATTAGGTCTTTGGCCTTGCCCCTTAGTATTTTTTATTTTATGGATAACCATTCAAGTTAGGTTACGAGATACCCCTTAATACTAGTTAAGATCAAACATTTATCTTTCTTTTAGCATAACCATTTTTTGTGCTCAAAGTTTTTGTTTTGATGCTTGCATCATAATTTACAAATTGTTCTTAAAATTTTTGTCATATTTTGGAAAAGATAATTGAATAGACATTTGGTTTTCATGGATTAAGTTGTAAACTTGAATGATTATTTTGAATACAATTTGCATCATTTGAAAACAAAATACAAAGATGTTCTAATAAAAATACTTTGATTCATGAAGATGTTCAAGTTAATTGATTAGGAGTCAAAACATAAAATATAAGTACTATGATATAATTTCTTCAAAAGAGTTATTAAGTTAGATAAGTAAAATGATAAGTTTATTTCGTGAACGAGAAAAGCTTGAGTAACAAGTATTTGAAAACATTCGATAGATAATCTTGCTTGAGAATATCTTGATTCTGTTTATTTTTCTTGCTCCTATGTTAGTTGATGAAAACTTATGATTTGGTGTCATAAACATGAAGAACAAAACACCAATTAGTCATTTTTTTATGTTTCATTTCATCATTTTTTTCTATCATTTTTTTCCAGATTAGAATTCAATAACATAAGTAAAATAAACGGATAAAGAATCAAAAAGTGTATTTTATGACTTGAGCTTATGAAAAAAAATAGATAAAGACTCAAAAATTATTTAAGAGTCTTATGACAAAGGATTACTTTATTACCCATAAAGTATCTTCGAGCAATGTTGTTTCGATTTTATCACTTTAGCTATTGGTTAGGCTTCGTATCATGATGATGTTCATGAGAATTTCTTTTTCTAGGCTTGCTTGTAGTGACTTTGTCCTTTTTTTTTTAATTATGACTTTGTTTTCTAGCCTCAAATCTGATTGCTTGTTCATCTAAACTTTACCCCTCACATTGACTTATAATTTACATTAGGAATGCTCTTTCTTTTTTCTTTCTTCATTTTTTTCATTTTATATTCCCTTTTGTTTTTGGAATCATTGACGGGGTTCCTTTCATAGATTTTTTTTTTTTTAGAGTTTGAATGACAATTTATGAACCTTGCATCCCGCCTATAGTGTGAGGAGTGATCTTAGTTTGAGCTATTGTGAAAGAAATTATCAAGGCTCAAAATGGGACATTAAGAGATTGAACTTTTTATGAAATATATGAAAGATGGTCTTTCTTAATCTCAAAAGTTGATTCACCTATGCCTGATAAAAGCTAATATCTTTCGAAAAACAATGATTAATTTGAAAAATCCTTATGTTAACCTAAGAAGAGAAATGATGAATGTAATTTGGGATCATGACCTAAAGATGTAATATTCATCGTTATTTAGGACACCAATCATTTAGTCTTTCAACTTTGAGCTTCATGATATTTTTCCAAGCAAAAATTTCATTCGAGATTTATTTAGGAAAGAAAAAAGGATTTTTGGTTTTGGTTTCAACAAAAGAGAGTCGCCCTATTCCTTTCTCGCTTAGAAATACTATGAAAGAAAAATGTATCTTTGTGCTTCAATAAAATAAAGTATTGCCTCTAGCATCTATATCATGCTTTAAAATTTGATCAATCTTTTGAATGTGTTTTTTAATAAATTTGCCATTATAATTTCTTGGTGGACGAATATGTAATGCCAAATAATATTTTTAAATTAACATTTCTTGATTTCGGATAAAAAAATATAAAATTACGAAAGAGTAGAAACTAATTTTTTCATCCAAAGATATGATTCAATCCACTTATAGTAAGATGTTTTTGGAAAATAGAATTAAAAATTCAACAAAAATTAAAATATCATAGTTGTAAATTAAGAGAATGCATCTTCACCACATGTTTTCATGCTTATTTAGTATCTCTATCCCCCGTGTTGGTAACTCGTATGATTTGGTAGTGGGTTCATATTGACATTGAAAGCATGCAAACCATCATCTAAATTGATCTAACATTGATTGATCAAATCTATTAGCTTTATAAAAGTAGGACAATCATCAATGTTATGCCCAAGAAGACAAGAATGATTTTCACATCTCTTATCTAGTTTGTACTATGGAGGATAAGGATGGAAAATCGGATTGATAGGAATTAGGGTGATTTGTCCAATACTTACTTGGTGCTCAAACATTTCACCCGAGGAGAAATGTAGGGGAGATAATTTTTTAGACTTTTTTTTTATGATCTTAGTTGTTTTGGTGGTAAGGGTTATATTGGGTAATCGAAGGGTTTTAGGTTTTGCTTAAACTATCATTGTTATCATGTTTTCCTTAATTACTCTCTCAATCTATAGATTTAAAAGATTCAATCTCAAACCAATGAATCTCACTATTTATCCTCTTGGTACCACTATTCTTTTTCTTTTTAGAAACATTAGGAATCTTTCTAGCTTTGGTCGTTTGTTCTACTAATGATAACAATGTCATTAAAATTAAAAGAGGAGTTCCCTAATCAAATACTAAATATATGGTGTCTTGAAGGTATTTGAGAAAATAGTGATTAACTCTTATTCAGGCAATGGTGGATGAATCTAGGCTATTATCCTATGTCACTTTTAGGCATAGGCCTTGACGGTTTCTCTTAGACCTTTTTTCATACTTTGCAAATCAAATCAGTTTAGAGTAACCTCCATGTTAAACTTACACTATTCTAAGAAAGCATCGACCGATTCTTCTATTTCTTAATCTTAGCATTGTTTAGTATCATGTACTAGCTTAGAGTATATCCACATAGACCCTCATGGAAAAAGTGTATCAACAACTTCTCATCATGTAAAACATTAACCATCTTATTGTAGAATATTATTAGATGAGTCATTGGACATTATGTGCTTGTGTACTTGATGAACTCCAATACTTTAAATTTTTTAGAAATTATCACATTAGGAATATAACACATTTCAAGACCTCTCACCGGATCATACACATCATCTCTCTCAATAGCTCTAAGGTGTTCTTCAATGACACATAACTTATCCGTGTTGGGTTCTTCGGTTACCTTATCTTTATTTGTCTTTTCGCCAATGAGGTCTACGAGTAGGCATACCTAACATTTGTGGTGCTTATGAGCTTATTGCATAAGCAAATGGCCTAGTAGGGAATGAGACCTCAACGAGAAATTATGCTACCCCCAAATTAGTAGGTGGAATAGTAAATGGCCCAAGCTACAAGTATGGTATTGGAAGAGGGTATGGCATGTCACCCTAGGCTTGGCCTTGGTTTGAAATGCTTCCCTATTTAGTAGTGCCAATAGGGCCCTTTCCAATAGATTGGTTAGATGGGAAATTTTCTCTTTCATTTTGTCAAGTTTCAATTGGTAGGTCTATTCCTAGTATGCTCTTTCTTTGTTTTTCATTTAGAGACATCTAAGTCGAGTGTAGTGGATTTGATGAAGGAGTTGAGCTTTGGTGAGGCGACTATATATATAACTAGATCGAATACATTTCTTTGTTTGTCATAAAATTCAAAACAATGATAGAATTTTCCCGAGAAGGGACTAGATAAAATTTTTTAATGCTCATTGAGGTTACAACTCCATAGATATCGTGGATGATTCATGAAAAATGTCTACCTTAGATTTGATTTATATTCAGAATATCCTTATTTTTTTAGGATAATAAATGATGAGCGCATCTTGTGACATTATACACAAAAGAATTTGACATTTGGACTCCTAGCACATTCTAAACATGACCTAGAGCTAATTTGCATTGAAGGACAAAGACAATATAGTTGTTTGATTGATATTATAATGATCACTAGAAAATAAACATTACAACCACTTAGATCATATTACAATACTTGTGATATTTTTCATTACATAACAGATCCCTATGCTACTCTTCACAGACTTCAAACTAAAAGATAAGGCAACAATAACAATGAGGTTTTTGAGTCTTAAATAGAAAGTATGACCTCTTCATTAGTAGTGTAGTCATTGCTCGCAACTATTATCATAACCTAAAATTTTTATTTTTTTATTTTTTTTATTTCTCATTTTATTTTATGTTGTTTTATTTTATTTGACTTTATTTTGGAGTTTACTATAGAAAACTAATAAAATGGAAAATGATAAAAAGACAAAGAAAAAATGTATAAAAAATTACATAAATCACATCTAAGGACAAAATCACATCAAATGAAGGAGTAATTGAAGTAATTAAGGTTATGATTTAATCAATTGAGAAATTCGAACTTAAATTACATTCTATAAGGATCCAATTAATAAAATTACACTTACAAAGACTAAAATGGCAAGCATAGTGCACGATTGTGAATAATTGAAATTTGTAGGGACCAAATTAAAACTTTAGAGAAAATGATAGGACTAAAATCAAATCAATGACCCGTCACCTGCTCCAATCTAGATATTTCTTTAGGGATCATTCATCAATCTTTCCCGCAGAGGATAAATCTTCCCTTGATTACATTTTTTTTTTAATTATATTCATTGTGATTCTTAACCGCAATTGATACCGACCAAGAATCATGCCTCACTATTTTAGTTACCTATTTTTAGCTAATCAAATATTAAATTTGAGATTTAGTAGTTGAAATCCGGGATTGATCTGGATTGATCTTAGGGAGAGAAATGAGTAACTTCTTGCCTATAAAAGGTTTGTTTTAGCTAGGAAGACGACAATGAAGAAAAGAGGGAAGATTTGGGGTTGAGAGAGAGTGAAAATCAAGAAAAAGGAAGAAAATTCAAGGGATTTTGGGGATTGTTAGTAGTTATAGTTTCGGGATTTTTTTGGGTTGGTTCTTATGTTCTTCATTTTTTAGGTAGGAATTCCTCATCTCGTGGGGGCATTTCAATTCGTTTTTCTTCTTTTTCTAGGTTCATGTTTAGTCTTCTAGTTTTTTTATTTCATTCTTAGGTTTTCTCGGTTTTAACTTGAATTTTTTAGGTTTTTGTTTCAAATTTTTCTAACCAGTAGCTATTTTGTTCCTAGTGTTCTTTAAATTTTTGGGTTTCCAAATCCAAATTTTTGGGTTTTCATCCAAACATTTCATGTTTAAGAATACCTAGATCATTTCAATATCATTTGTAATTCTTTAATCCAATTCCAAAGCATTAGATCATTAATTAATTAACCTACCAATCAGTCAAGTTTTTAGATTTGATTTGAAGCAACTAGGTTCCTTAAAATCAATTACTCTAACGCATTCAACCGATTGCAATCAAAGGAATTTAGGACATCCATGATCGTCTTCTCAATCTCAATCATAAGAGGTTAATGGAGAGTCCGTATGAGCTATGATTGTATCCAAATATTATACATAATGGTCATGATCTTCACTTTCCTAGCCGTCTCTCATAGACTAAGGCATAAGTACCTAGTGTGCAACATCACAAAGCCATTTAAACACTACTCCATCACCCTCCTTCATAAGCTACCGCCCATCTTTCAATCCCCTTTACTCTCATCCATTGATCGAACATCGAAATAAGAGCAACCACCTCCTCTATTTTATCAACCCATACTAGTTCTAGTTGTTTTTTCTCACATTATCATCATCCATATTCAACATTTTTTTAGCTTCAATAGGTATTATTTTTCATTCTTCTTTTTTCTTATCATACTTAGTCTATATGTAGTTAAATCGTAGAGTACATGAGAGGTTTTATTTTGTTGGGGTAATGATATTCATAATTGAAAAGAGGAAGGGGTTGTTGCCATGTTTGAGTAGGGATACTAAACTTTGCCTTCCGACAATAAAGGGAAGGTTATTTTATTTTGGTTTTGTTATAAGAGGGTCGGGGGATGAATAAACTTAAAAAAATTTCTAGCCGGAAGAAACAGAGGGTGTGATTGACTCTATAGGAAGACGAAAATAAAAGAAAAAAATGAAAATGGCCATAATAGTTGTAACAAAGAAAAAGGGGAACGAGACAAGAAAATGAAAAAAAGGTTGGAAAAGGGTTGGTATAAAAAAGGTTACGGGGAAGGATTTTGTTAAAAAAAAAAAAAAAGGTAGGAGGGGAGAGGAATAAAGGTTGGACAAGTCTAGCTCGTGAGGAAGGGCTGGACAAGTCCGAGTAGCCCAACCCAAGCCTCTCCCCAAGAAAAAAAAAAAAAGGAAAGGCCGGCTCTGTCTAGCAGCTTCTACCCAGTGGGCATAGCCCACTAGAAAAATTCCTAATCTTTTTTTTTTCAATTATTTATTTATTTATTTTGTTTTAGCTAAATTTTTCTTCAATGTTTATTTATGTATGCTTATTTTGTATTTAATTTAGATTTTTATATTCTAGATTTCGTGAAATACATTTTAGTTAATTTTAGTTAGTTGAAATTTTAGAATTTTATTTCCATAATCAGATTACATAATCAAATGGTGGGTGAATGGTCAAGTTTTCTAATTTTTAGGGACTAATGATGATTCTCTATAAAAAAAATAAAAAATAAATGATAAAAAAGAGAAGGCATACTTTAATTTTAAATTGTTTATTAATTAGGATAGGTAATTAATAAATGGATGAATTGTCAAGTATCCTAGTTTTTAGGAACCGATGACGATTCTCCATTGATATAAAAATAAATAAATAAATGAAAAAAAATGAAAAAAAATGAGAATAATATTTGATTGTTGGATCTTGTTTTAAAATTAGTTTAGTAGTTAATAGGTGAGCGAATTGTTAAGTCTCCTAATTCTTAGGGACCGATGATGATTCTCCATCGAACATAAGTCATTAATATTTAATATTCAAGATGCTCTCCGACACACTAACTATGTTGTGGCTTGAAACGGATTCAATGTTTGAAACAACGTCACTCGACAAAAGGGATCGACGATCATTTCAATACAATGTCAAGCTCGGAAAAATATTAATTTAACTTGGAAATTGAGTTCAATTTAAAAATAAGTTGGCACAAAAATAAAATACTTTAGAAAATGAATTTTGGACTAAACTAGACATGGTACCTCTCTTAGGAAAGGTCGTCTTTGGGTGATTGATATCTTCCCAAAATGTATCAAACTCTTTACCGAAGAATCTTTGTACTAGTGCTTATTTTTAGGTTCCTAGTTTCTTTAATACTAGGTGGCGATTTCAAACTCATGAATAACTTGAATCCCTATAACAAATCACAAATACAATGCAAATAACATAAACCTAATTTTTTTACGAGTCTCGTCCGATGTCGGGTAACTACAAAAAAAAGACTCCATTGGGGATTTAGAGTTAGGCTATAAGTTTAGTCTATTAAGTTTATCTCTTATATTTATTTTTATCAATTATTTTCTAAATAATTTTTTCATTATTTAATTTTAAATTATTTATGTTTTGTATATAATTTAATTTTTGTTGCATTCTTATTGAATTTGGGTTGGATGTTTTCCGTAACTCCGTTGCTCACATTACAAAGGAAACCCACAAAAGCTCTATACATAAGCTAAAACCTTAATACAATTTAGATAGAGAGATTTGGAGGCAAGTATGAAGAAAGTCTGCTAATGCTCATCTTGACTCTCATTTGTAAAAAAATAAAAAAGCCTTTAGACTAGACAAGCTTCACCCAATTGTAAAAAAAACTAGATCATGTCCACTAGGATTAACCCTTTTAAGACATAAATTATTTTCAAATAATATATATGCTAAGCCTTAGCATTTGTGGGATGTTCTTTTCATAAATCATGATATAAGAAATTAGAAATAAGGCTATAAATTTTAGACTTAGATTTAAGTTGCCCCAAAATGATGAAGGAGTTATCTACCCTCAAACTTTATGTTAAGGCGAGTAAGTTTAAACTTCAAGTTTCTCCGGCATCACAATCTCCTTCGAGCTCATGAATATTTAAAGAGCAACCAGAATTGGGAGTCGATATATCTCCTAAATTGCCCAAGTATCTATGGGATAATTTGATCCTCACCGAGAACTAGCTTGATCTAGTCCGTTCTCGGGAAGAACTTTGTCATTATTTGATGTACAAAAAAAAAAAATATCTAACTTGATTTAAATCATGCATTTGCATCTTGTATTCATTGTATATATTTTTGTAGTCAATTCTTTAGAAACCAAATATAGGTCTGCTCCATTCAATCTGTTTTATACATTCGAACACTAGACTTATGACTCATCAAATGAAGAATGAGGAGATGGCATGATAAAACCAAGTTCGTTAATGAGATCTTGAATTGTTGAAAATGAATGTGGCTTGACTAAAATCTTTAGTAGAATAAGCATTAAGTGGGGGAGGTAGCTTGAATAAGGGATGAGCATAACCTAAAATGCCATGTGATATTCCATCACTTAATCAACCCGAGCCATCCACCATGCTAGCAACTAATCAAACCTCATATCTTATTGGGGCATTTTCTTATTCAATGGACCCATGAGTGTTGTAAATCTCACATATGCCTACCGTAGATCCTATAGAGGAAAAGACTCATGTTATAGGCTAGCTAAAGATCTAAGTATAGATAAACTAATGGCTTTTAAGGAGCGTCTAAGAGTAATAGAGGGCAATGATATCTATGATTCGGTTAGAGCCTCTAAAATATGTTTGGTGCTTGATGAGTTCAAAGTATCGGATTTCTCTTAATACATTGGAACCTAGTGTCCCATGACTCATTTGAGGGTTTACTATATCAAGATGGCAAAAATGGTTCACGATGAAAAGATACTCATATATTTCTTTCACAAGAGCTTGGGTGGTTTGGCTCTAAACCGGTATATGAGATTAGAGAGGTCGAAGATTAGAAAGTGGAAACATCTCATTGATGTTTTCCTTAAATATTATAAATTTAACATAGAGGTAGCACCAAATAGATTAGATCTCTAAGGAATGGAGAAAGGGCCTAAGGAGATAGTTAAGAAATACATGAAAGATGGCATAAGGTGGCAGCTTAGATTCATCACTCATTGCTAGAATCTAGGCTAATCTCAATCTTCTCAAACATTTTCCAAGCACGGTGCTTTGAATATCTAATTAGTAATGCTTTGTCCAAGTTTAATTGCATAGTGGTCATTGTAGAAATAGTCAAATTAGCTATTAAAGTGGGAAGAATTTCGAGGAAGTCGGGAAAAAGATGAATATGGGTATCAAAAGGAGAGAGGGGGATATTAACCAAGTGGCCACCCATAAACCCAAAAGCCATTGGAACAACCCAAGGCAATACACCATCGAGCCAAACCAAGTACAATCGCTATTTTATTCCCAAACACCTTACCAAACACATTCTATAGCCGCTACCTTTCTCATCACTTAAATAAGATCACTCATACAAAATCAAGCCTACCTACCATACCAACCAAATCCCCTACCTCAATATAATCAAACCATGCCCACTTATCAAAATAACCTATTTCCTTATTCGATCAAACCACCCCGTGGTCTATCAAACTACAACCAAACACCAATAAACTAATTCCCTCATAACAACCACTATAATTAAGAGGATCATGAACCATTGCTACCACTTCTTATCTCTTAAAAAAAACAATTTCATCGACGAGTCACCATAGGGTAGATAGTTCCTATCCAAGCGAAACTACATGACCTTCTTTTCCTCCATGGTACAAGAAAAACAAGCAATGTGAGTACCATAGAAGTATTTTTGAAAACTTTATTGAGGAATGCTTAGCTTTCAAAAGGAAGGTGATATATGCTTATCAAATATAACTAAATCAATTTTGACAATTCGATAACACCCAATATCAATATTGATCCATTAACAAACCATGCCATTAAAAGGAGTAATGCGGGCATGATAACCCTTGAAGAGATAAAGGTCAAGAAAGAAGGCAAGAATGTAATAATATTAATGACTGATCCGTATTCAACACTTGCATAAGTTGGTTATCTTAGAAGGTGGGTGAATAATCAAAATGTGAATGGCCAAAACTAGTATTATAACTATCACTAGAAAGAATGGCATGATATCTATAGTTGTAAGAAGTTCCATAAGGAAGTGAAAACCATGTTTGTTTTTGGAATTTACAAGTTAAGAAGGTCCATGAGGGATGGATAGTGGGAATGGTCTTGCTGTCAAAAGGTGATTATTTAGAGATATGTAGGTACCAATCTATAAGCAATGAGTCTCCGAGAATAATTCTATCAAGAATTGTCTTACCCTACCTTACAATGCAATAAGTCATGCTTACTCGGTAATGAACACATCGTTTAATACTAGTATTGCTAGTCTCCCTCAAAGTGAAAGGTGCTTTACCATAGAGGAATTAAGGAAAGAAATGAGTAAGGAAGTGATAGACTTCGCCAAGGTAGGAGAGGTGAACAAACTAGTGGATGATGAAGAAACCATTGAGTTCCTTAAAGTAATAAAAAATAATGATTATAGTAAATCAAAACCCAACACCAAAAATGGAATAAATGCTAAAATCAAATCATTTCAAGCCAACAAACCCTTTTCTCTCATTCTTTTCACAAACATAAACACAAACAAAGGAAATTTAAGGTAGTGGGAGGTTTGCATAATAATATTGATGAAATACTTGTCATTGTTCATTTTGGCTCGGTTGACAATAATTAAAGCTACAAATTAAAGAAGGAAGCAAAAATTCTTTCTTGGATATCCAATTGATGGAGCCTAGCTTGAGGGGAACGATTGGCAATGGATGATTCCTACTTTGAAAGGTGAGAGTGTGTTCTTTTAAAAGCCCGGATACAACCAATAACCTAATGATCTCTCCTCGAAACTATTAGCTCATTTTCCCCATAAAGCCCTAAAACTTTCTTTTTTTCAAAAACCTAATAGGAACCATATGTTTCCTATCTAAGCCTTTATCGAAATTCTTTCTACCTCTTATGCCCGGAGACAATGAGGATTTCAAAATCCTTTTTGTAGAAAGAACTAATAGGAACCCTAGCCTTTCACCCTAAAATTCCCCATAATTCCTCTCTCGACCTCTTTCCCTCTAAATTCTATCTTGAGGATTTCAAAATCCTTTTTTTGCATTGGGACCCAATAGGAACCCTAGCCTTTCTCTCTTAAATTCCCCATCATTCCTCTCCGAGCCTCTATTTCGCTAAATTCTATCTACCTTTTCCTAAAAACTTCCCCATAATGCCTTTCTCTCCCTTTTTTTCTATAAATTCTATTTGTCTTTTTCTTCTGAAATTTCTCACAATTCCTTTCTCTCGCCCCTTATTAAAACCTAATTCAACCTTTATTTATACTAAAAAGTCTTATATCTTCAATCCCGAAATCAATTCCTTTAAATCCAAACTCCACCACAACAAAAAAACAAACCCTCCAAGCTTGTTGTCACTTTTGGATTTGTATGAATAGAGCTAAAACTTGTGCTTTATGTTCGTGCATGTGCTTTACTTATCTAGTTTTTTATTGTGTAGGTTCCATGTGTAGAATCTACAAGTGCGGTCGTGGTTTGTCCCTTTAGCTCGTTGTCTTCGTTGAGGAAGATGAATAGTGCCAAATAATGGTGAAGTACATGAGCATGTGTGCTTGGATGTTGCGAGAGAAGGCTTGAACGATAGATGATTCGGGTGATTACGAATTGGTCCCGTCGTTCATGTCTTATGTCAATTTAAGTTCATGTGGGTTGAGTTATTTTTCAATTGTGTCATTTGGGTATGTCATTGTAGTCCCCGTGCTTTTATTTTGTTTAAATTGGGTCCCTGTATCTTTCAATTTCAATTCTAGTACTTTTTTTCCTTACAAAACATGCTTACTATTTGAAACTTTTTTTTATCCGATTTTTAGTTTCTTTCTAAATAGTTTTAACTATAAAGCTACTTGTCATATGACTAGATCATCATGAGCTTGATTTTTTTATTTAATTTTAGCATTCTAAGTACATTATAATCGTGTTTTTAAACCAACTTGATTTCAATTTCAAATTTTATAGTTGAATATCTCAATATGATTGTCATGTGGTCGAGGTACAACGACTAGCAAGTGACAAGTCATGATGACCAAGTTGTGGTTCGCCAAAGTTGTCTCGAAAATCAAGTTGTTGTTGGGTACGACCAATTTGACTTTTCGCTATCGTGTGGATCAATCCTTTGATTGGGCCTTACTCCTAGGATTAACAAAAAAAAAAAAAAAGAAAGAAAATCATTGTCTAGTATTCTAAAAACTAAAAACTATTCATCCGATCGAAGTTTATTATTCATTAAAATTCATTTGCGATATTATTTTCACTATACCAACGAGTGTTGTGGTTTTCAAGTTTCTTAAAACATTTAATATGCAAGTTGGGGTGACATTAAACTTTGATCTTTTATTTTTTAACATATATTTTTTTCAATTCCAAATTTTATTTCACTAGCTTGGGTTTTTTCAATACTTTATTTTTTTTTGAAAAATTTTAATGATTTTTTTTTTTGAAAAAAATTATAGAAAATTGATCTTTATTTTTTTAGTTTTTCACACAAAATGACAAGAAAGAAATATACTTGATGTGTTTCATATTTTTAAATAAACATTATATATATAGTGTGTATGTGTGTTGTTTAAAATTAATTATTTCAAGTTGCTATTTTTTATGAAAATTGTTAATTAATTAATTTTCATTTTAATTCTTATAATTTTTTATTGTAATAATTTTGTTTTCAAAAATTATGAAAATTTGATCTTTATTTTTAAGGTTTTTCGCAAAAAAAAAAAAAAAATGGCAAGAAAGAAATATATGTGATGTGTTTCACATTTTTTAAAGGAACATATATATATAGTTTTTATTGTTTAAAATTTAGTTTTTTAGTTTGTCAATTCTTATGGAAATTCTTATCCAATTAATTTTTTGTTTTTATTTTTACAAAATTTTGTTTGCTTCCAAATATATATATATATATATATATATTCTATGTATGAATTTTGGAGTTAAATTTTAAAACAAGATCATCTTCTCGCTTTAAGAAAAAAATTAAGATAGTTTATACTAGGAATTCTTATGATTTTTAAAAAAGACTAGCATGTGTGTGTGTGTGTGAGAGAGAGAGAGAGAGAGAGGGAGAGAGAGAGAGAGAGATGTATTTTAGATTATTTGTCTCATATTTAAAAAAAAAATCTGAAAAATTGATTGATAACTAAAAGTAAAATGAGAAAAGAAAAGAGGAAAGAACTTTTCTGTATGCAAGATATATATATGTACATGAGGACTAGCCATATATGGCCTAGAACAATTTTTTTTTTAATACAGAATTAACTTGTTTTATCTATACTATATGATAATAAAAAGATAAATTTTGGATAAATGACATATAGTTTGCTACACCTTATGTTTCATCATGGATTAAGATATTTTCTCTCTTAAATTATTTGGTATGTGAAAAAAATTATGAAGTTCTAAGATCTTTGGCAATAAAGATTATGTAAGATTAAGATTTGATTTGCTTAATTATAGAATAAAGTAGCATGTGGTATTAGAGCCTAAGGTTTTGAACTTATAATTTCTCCACCTATGGTTTTTTTTTTTAATGCAATTTTTTTTTATCATAGGTAAATCATTAATAATGTTAATTAAAATTCACAAGATAAAAGAAATATTATTTAATTTGATGTTTATATTATGAACAATTCGTTAGTCACCAAAATGGCCCAAAATGGAAAAAAATAAATATTAAATAAAATAAAATTTAGGTACCCATAATTATGTGATGGTTATGACTGAGATGATACAATGATATATATAATTGGTATGCTGAAGTTCATTGGTTATAAAATAATTAAGAATCACCCAAAGTTGATTAGTTAATTTTACATTGTTGAAGAAGATTGTGGTTAATCAATAAACTTAATTAGATATGTTTACTATCTAAAGATAGCAAGCATGTCTAACTAGAGTGTATATATATAATTGCCAATCATGTAAATCATGTAAAAAATAAAGTTAAGCATCAATTATTTTATTTTTTTATTTTATTTTTTTTGTATATTGTTTGCTTCACCCAAATGAGAAATTTAATATGCACAAATTATTTATATGAATGTTATTTGAATCTATATTATGTACTTAAATTATAACTTAAAAGATTAATGTATGAGCATTTAATGTATTTTGCAACACCTATTTTTGTTTCTTTTCATTCACAAGCTGCAACTATAGTGAAGTTCAATGAGCTTGACTTTTCTAATTGGTGTGAACAAATTCAATTTCACCTAGGATTTTTAAGTATTGATTTGACACTTTGTAATAATAAGTATGTTTCTCTTACTAACTTAAGTAGTGCTATAGAAAGGTCTTTCCATGAGACTTGGAAGAGATCAATCAGACTAAGCTTAATGTTTATGCGAATGAATGTAGCTAACAACATTAAGGCAATAATTCCCAAAATTGAAAGTCCTAAGGAATACTTAAATTTTGTAGAAGATATTTTTCAGTCTGATCCTAATGATAGGTTACTTGTTGGGACTCTAATAGGTATAGTAACCTCATCTAAGTTTGATGGTTCTCGTACCTTGCATGAGCATGTCGTTGAAATGAGAAATACAATTACAAGATTAAGATCCATGAGATGGAAGTGAGTGATAGTTTATCATAAACTCATTGGCTTTTAAATGTAGTCCATTTAAAATGAGTTCCAATACTATAAAGGAGAACTAAAAGGTGAATGAACAATAAAGTATACTTATTAAGGAGGAAGTAAGGCTGAAGAAGCAAGAAATTCTCTCAATTAATCTTGTGGGTCATCAAAGAGTTAAAAGAAACCTGGAAAGGATAAAGGAAAGGTAAAATAAGTAGCTCGTGAGGTTAGTATGTCGTCCGCCCCAATCCACAAGAAAGAACTAATGAATGGTAAGTGTAATTTTTATCAAAAAAAAAAAAAAAAAAAAACTATACACTATTGGAAAGATTACCCAAAACATAGGCATGGTTCGAAAAGAAAAAAGCCTAGTGTTTTTGTATGTTTTGAATCAAAATTAGCAAAAGTTTCTTATAATACTTTATGGATTGATTTTACTTGTACCACTCATGTTACAAATATGATATAGGAATTCCTTATGATCCAAATCATAAATTAAAAGGAAAAATTTATCTTAATGGGAAACCATTTCAAAGCCCTATTTGAAGGCATTGAAACCTATCATTGAAGTTTAGACACCGCACCTTATCTAGATCTTTTCCAAACTCCTTATATTTCTTTTATTTCTTGAAATCTCTTTTTCTTGTCAAAACTTGATACCACTAGATATTCTTTTAAATTTGAAAATAGATGTTTTATTTTATTTCAACATAACCATCTTATTGGTTCCGATGTTCTTTATGATGGTTTATACAAAATAACGGTCGATAACCTTTTACCGAGAATATATTATCCTTGTATCATAATATTGGTACTAAGCATGGTTTAGTGAATAAAAGTTTAGCTTACTTATGGCATAAATGTTTGGGTCATATATATCTAAAGAAAGAATAATAAGATTAGTAAAAAATGAAATCTTTCGAGTTATGGATTTGTTGATTTTGGTATTTTTGTGGATAAAATTAAAGGAACACATATAGAACACATAAATAGAAAAGACACCACAAGAAGCACACAACTCCTTAAAGTCATACACATTTATATATGTGGACCTTTTGATGTTTCATCTTTTGATAGAAAAAAGTATTTTATAACTTTTATTAAAACGTTTTTAGGTTATGGCTATATTTATTTGTTGTATGAAAAATCTCAATCGGTAAATGTTTTAAAGGTGTTTATTAATGAGGTTAAAAGAAACTAGACAAAAAAAGTGACAAATGAATGATTGAATTTCACATAATCAAGTCATTGATAATGAACCTATAGTAGTTGAATCATTATAAATAATGTTATGAAGATCTTAAAGAGAAAAGTGATTTGTTGTTCTAGACAATTATTTGGTTTATCTACAAGAGTCAAGATTTGACTAAGGAATGAACAATGATCTAGTTTTATTTTCACAAGCCATTGAAAGTGAAAATTTTATTAAATGGTTAGACATCATAAAAGAAGATTTGAAATTCATGGATTATAATGAAGTCTGAAATCTTTTTGAATTTCCTAAAGGTTGTAAGATAATTAGTTGTAAATGGGTCTTTAAGACCAAATGCGGCTCAAATAATAATAACAAACAATATATGACTGGAATCATTGCTAAATATTATACTTAAAAGGATGATGTTGACCTATGATGAGACATTTTCTCTTGTTTTGAAAAAGAACTCATTTAGAATTATTATGACAATGGTAGCCCATTATGATTTAGAGCTATATCAAATAGATTAGAAAACTACCTTTTTCAATAGAAATTTAGAGAAAGATATCTACATAGATCAACCTAAAGGGTTTTTAGTTTAAAAAAAGCAACACGTTATGTGTAAACTTAAAAAATAAATATGTGGACTTAAACAAGCTTTTGGCTAGTGATATCTTAAGTTTAATGATAATATTACTTCCTTTAGTGTAAAAAAACACTATTGATTGGTGTATATATTTGAAGGTTAATGGGAGTAAGTTTATAATTTTCATTCTATATGTTGATGATGTCTTACTTGTCGTTAATGATCTTGGCTTATTACATAAGACCTAGAAATTTCTCTCTAAAAAATTTGAAATGAAAAATATGGGTAAGGCATCCTATGTCATAAAAATTAAAATATTTTGTGAGATATCATCAAGATTATTGAAGTTGTCTTAGGAATCATATATCAATAAAGTTCTAGAGAGATTCAAGATGGAAAAGTACTTTACGAATGCTGTTCCTATTCAAAAAAGAGATAAATTCAACCTTACACAATACCTAAAGAATGGTTTAGAATGTATAGACATGGTAAGGATTCCTTATGTATCTATTGTTCAGTGTTTGATGTATGCTCAAACATATACTAGACAAAACATTAGCTTTGATGTTGGAATGCTAGACATATATCAAAGTAATTTGACATAAGGAAATCCAAATTTGGATATTTGTTTCCTTTAGCTAGAGGAGCAATCTCATGAAAAAGCAGAAAAAAGTCTATTATTGTTGCATCTACTATAGAAGCTAATTTTATTGCATGCTTTGAGGCCACTGTTCATGATTTGTAGTCGTGAAAATTTATTTTAGGAATTGGAAATTTCAACAAGTATTGCCAAGCCATTGAAAATTTATTATGATAATGTCATGTTCATCTTTTTTTTTTTTTTTAAGAAATAATAAGTATTCAAAAGGTGATAATCACATGAAAATGAAATACTTTGTCATTGAAGAATTTTAGAAACAAAAAGTGTCAATTGAACACATTAGCATGAATCTTATAATTGCATATCCTTTAATAAAAGGATTGCCAACAAGGATATTTAATGAACATGTCAAAAGAAAGGGCATTACTAGATAGCATTGATTAAATAAGGCCATTATTTTATGTATTTGACACTCTAAGCTCATTCAAATTTTTTTTTTATATATATTTAAACATCCTATTATTTATTTTTGGTATATATACATAAATGAATGATATCAATACTAACAAGTTATCTTTGACAAAGATATAATTGTTGGACCATTATAGCATATTTCATTACAGATCATGTTAAGTTTTGAACTAATATCGTCATACATAGGAGGAAGAATATTGAATCGGTGACATGCAACTACTAGGATCTTTATTAGTTTCTTTTTACTTAATCATGATTAATGTTATGACCAATGTAGAAAAGAGTTTAGCTTTTATTGTGCATATTACGTTTTGTTGGATTACTCCCATGGGCTAAGGGGAGAATGTTAGATTTTTTTTTTAAATGGCCCATGTTTTTAATGGTTTAATAAATTAAGTGCTAAAATTATATTCGTTATTTGAGGAGATATAAATAAAAAGTTACATTAATGGAGCATTAAAAAATCTTTTGGATTATAGAGCATTAAATTAAGATGACTTTTAAACAAGATCCTCTCTTCACCTTACACATAGACAATTTATTTTCATCAATAAAAATGCATGTATGGTAAAAAACTTAAGAAGACCAAGAGAGAGAAATATAGTTTTCTAAATGATTTTCTTGTCATTGATAGTTTCTTAAAGGATTTTCTAGTTATTTGATAGTTTTTTAATTTTTTTTTTATGATTATAGTACTTTAATGAAATTTATTGTAATTGATCAATCTCTTCGACTTCATCATGAATTAAGATATGTTATTTTCTAAATTATTTGGAATGTAAAAAAATATAAAGTTTTAAGATCTTGGGTAATAAAGTTTATGCAAGATTAAAATTTGATTTGCATAATTATAGAAAAAAAAAGGGTTGAATTGGATTTTTGTCGATTTAATGGCAAAATTTGCCCCCATTCTATTACATATTGACAATTTTTTATCTATAGTATCAAATCATATAATTTGAACCGTAAAGTATTAAGGATTGAAGAAAATGTGATCCAAATTACCTAATCTCCATTATGTGTAAAGATCAATTAGATTGACTATTACAAGTCGTTTTGACTTTTTGTCGTTAATTATGTTTGCTAAAACAAAAAAAAAAAAAAAAAAAAAAATTAATCCTCTAATCTTGAACTTTCTTTTTATTTTTTTTATAAAATATTATAAATTTTTTATTAATTATATATCAAAAAATATTTTATAAATATTTTTAACCACCTTTAATTTTGAACTTTTTTTTAAATCAAATATTATATATATATATAATCGTATAATTTATAAAATAAGGGATTCAACCCTTAATTATGCTTATTTTGATTTACAATTTTTATTTTTAAGTCCTAAAATTACGTATGTTTAATTATGTTTGTATAAAATCATTTTTTACAAAAAAAAAAAAAGCTTTTAAAAAAAAATTATGGGGGCTAAAAATTTTTATAAAATATATTTTTTATATAATTTATAAAATGTTTATAATATTTTATGTGATTTTTTTTTAATAAAAATTTCAAGGTTAGGGGCTTTAAAATATCTTTAACTATTTTTTTCTAAAAAAAAATATTAACATCAAAATTTGAAAACAATGTTGGTTTGTCATTCTAAGCAACAATTAATGTAGTTAACCGTTACACATAACAAAGGTTGGACAATTTAGATCAGATTTACCTAATCTCTAATACTTTGAGTTCAAGTCATGTAATTTGATGTCATGGGTTTGAAATTTCCGAATCATAATAGAATAGAGTAAAATTTTCCATTAAATCAATTTTTGTCAAATAGGACGGCTTACATTACAATTGTTTTTAAGAAACACAGTAAATTATAACTTATTCCATGTTGGTGGATTGAATAAAAATTTGGCTCCTTAATTTTGATTTTTGATTAATACTTAAGAACTTATTGCACATAGTTCGAGGAAAGCATTTCATTTAAAGATGAAATGATAGTTCTCTTTAGATCTTAGTAATAACGAAAGGAATTAAAATTCTTTGTAAGAGAAAACTATTGGATAGTTACTATTTGTAACTAAATTAGTAGGCTAAAATTAAGGAATTGAGGCTAACAACAATTAACTTCCTAATTAAACATTATTACATATTTATGATATTAAATGAGGAGTTATTAATTAAATAAATCTAATCCATCGATTTAAGAAATAATTGACATTTGATGGATGCATCAAATTCAAAGATAGGGTCAAATATATCTAGTCTTCTCTCTGCTCACAAAAGTACGCATGACTAAAATCAATCATACATAGCATGTTTAGAAGGAACCAAGAGAAAAAGAGAGAAACTAATTTTTTACACATAATCGATAACCGTTGAGATTTTCCTACTATGGCTTCTTCTTCATCTAAACTAGGCATATGAAAATCATATGTTTTGAGATCTCTATTCATGAATTTGAAGATAATAATCTTCCATTTATATGTGTTATCAAAGCATGGTTAAGAAATTTGTCATTTTACATCTAGAATTAGAAATTATTAAAGTCAATTAGAGTTGCCATTAATGATTTATAATGATGCTATGTGTTAGTACCCAATTTCTCAACTCTATTTTTTTTTTTTAATTCTTGAAAAAAAAATCAAATATGAAAAAAGTAGAGAAAAAAATCAATTAAAATAAATGGCTTAAATTAGTTTTAGGGGGTTTAATTAAAAGAAATAGAAAGTTTGGGAACCAAAAGAAGCCCAATGGAGGGTACAATTAAAAAGCCCAAAACGCCAAACTCTTAATTATAAGAAAGGAAAGTTATAATTAGAAGAAATTGATGAGTGCATAATTTGCATAACTTTTATGTTCTTTTATATCAAACTTTTTCATATTATTTTATGTTTAGGAAATTAAGATCAAGATAATGATTTCAAGTTTTGTAATAAAAATGGTGAATTGAAGGAAAGAAACCTAAGTCAAAACAAGGAAAAGCCAAAGTCACTAAGGAAGCCTAAAGAGACACACAATCATGTAAATTACAAGAAGAAATATCCACTAGCCATGTGCAATAAAAGAGGAAGTTGTGTGGTTGTTCAACAACAAAACCACATTAGCAATAGCATTCCTCACTACGGGAGCAAAAAAGTAACATAGCCGTACGTGTGTCAAGGCTAAGATATCTCCAAGAGGAAAGATACAACACATGGGCATAAGCATTTCACACGACATGCACTAAGAAAGAGACATGCTTGTGAGTGTCAAAGCTAGAAGAAATCCAAAGAATGAAGCAACTAAAGGAGATGAGTAGAAGGTAGTGACATGAGATGATGTGAAAATTCTACACAGTGCGAAGCCAAGGACATGAGATGGAGTGTAAAAGGTATGCGACCATGTGCCTCTCGTTTAGTAAATAGTATAACACCAACTCTCTAAGGTTCAAAACTGTGTGAGATTAAGCATCAATCCATTTGAATTTACCAAACAATCCAAGTGGTTATGTGGGACCGATATGTGTGTGTTATAACCCTATTTTTAGCTATAAATAGTGAGGCTAGGATTTTATTTGAAACAATCTCTTGTTAGCACCACCCTTAGATAGAAAATTCTTTTATAATCAGCCATGAGTCACTAAACATCTATTTTGGTTAAAGGAAAATTGATGCTTTTCATAAAATTATTGTGAGATCTTAATGGGTTATAATTCTAAACTTGTTATTTTGAGTATTTTATGTTTTTCTATGTTATTTGGTTATGATTGTGTGATCAATTGATTAAAACATACTAGTTAGTTGATTATCATAACCTATTACTAGCTAAGCATTCAAGTCCATGTAATTGCTTGTCTAAACTTGCATGTGGTAGTAGTTAGGGTTAATGATTATAAATGCATTTTTGTTTAATCCTTTAGAAAAAATAGAACTAGATGACATCCTTTTAGCCTTTAGAAGGGTGGTTTTGCTTCACCTATCTTTCTCTAATTTAATGTTGTTATTTGATTAAATCTAATTAGTATCACTAGGTTATTCAATAGTTAGGGATTAATTAAATAATGTCTATTTGGTTAACGAATTAGTAAGGAAAGATTGGGGACAATATACATGTTGTCCTACGGTGAATATTCGTGTTAAGAATAAGCCAATGTTTGAATCAATGATCGGTAATTAAACCAAAAGTGGTTACCAAACTTCAGCCAAGGTTTTCCTCATTATTGTTGTTTCTATTTACTTTTGATTGCTTATAGATCTTCATAAACATAACCCCCTTTTAGTTCCATTGCACCTTAGAATAATCATATAGAAACCACTAATTAGGCCATTCTTCCTATGGGTTCGACCCTTCCTTGCCCTATTTACCCTCTAAGTGGTTGGGTTCCGTAAGGAAAATAAATACATCTAATATGTTAATGGTACAACATGCCATCAGAAATTTAAAAGAAAAAGTCTTGATTAATTGCAATTTAGGGATGCTATTAAAGTTCAAACAATCAAAATTGCACTTAAATTGATAAATTAAGAGAAATCAAGGACTAAAATTAACCTTTACCTAAAAAGCCTTAATTTTCATCGATAAATACCCATCTCTTTCTCTATCTCTCCATACCCACTATTCATCTTATTCCTAAAATTTTTACAACCACCATCTCTTTTATCTAGCTTAATTTTTAAGCCTCCTTCATCACCTAAATCACTCTCCCTCACCTCCTAAACACCACCTCTCCTTCACCATCCAAACTACCATCATCTATTAGAGCCATTATTTATCATCTCTCCCAAAACTTAGTAGCCACTATTCATCCTTCATTATAGCCAAAACTTAGTGCTCTTACATAAGTCTCCTTTTTCTCTCTCTCTTGGTCAAGCCAACACACTTTCACTATCACTTGGTTGAACCAACACCTCTAACCAGCTCTAACACTACAAAGTTTCTAGTCGAGAGCTCCACCTCCACCAATTTTATCCATATCCTCCATATCTTCTTCCCTTTTGATTGTAATAACAACAACATAGCCCTTGTCTATTATTTAGCCAACATTACAGACTCCTTCTCCAAATGAGCAAGTCTGAATAAGCTCCTTCTTCATATAAGTAAAACCTCCTCCACAACACCAATATAACCCATATCCATTTCTTAGCTAAGAGTTTCAGCCTATCTTCTTCCACCCAAGCACGATAACTAGCTATCCTCCTTTTAGCCAAAACTACCCTCTTAATTGAAGCTGAAACCTTGCTCTCTATTTCAAACAAAACTACCATCCTTTCCTCTATTTTTGGGGATGAAAGTTATAGACACAAACCACCATTTTCCTCCCTCTTTGACCAAAAAACAACATCATCCACCATTCATTATCTTCTCCACCTTTCACTTTAGCCAAGACTTGCAATAACAAGTCGAGGTAGCTCGGCCATTTATTCTTTTTTTGACCAATAGTACACCCATAAGAACACCTTGCAACCATCTTCTTCTCTTTTGACCAAGCACCTAACTAAAATACCTAACAAAATTAAAACTTAAATATTAAGCAGAATCAAACTAAAAAAAATATAGAATATGTATTATTTTGTTGTTAACAATAAGAAGAACTTGGGTTAATTTTTTGATAGAACAAAACATATTAACAAAAAAACTAATGTTAGTTGATTTTTGAGTTTGGTAGAAATAATATAATGTTATAGATTGGATTCTATATAGCGTTTCGTTTTTTGGCAAGTCTTCTAGCCCTAGTTTGCACCATCCATAGCAAACCACTATTTCACCAAGTAACTTATATTGGTAGCCACCATAGGAATAACCTACACCAGTAACCACTTAAGCCCACACCAACAATCACTCAAGCCTATGCTAGTAGCCTTTCTAGCCCATGCCAACAAGCTAATAGCTCGCACTAGTGCCAATAAGCTAATAGCTCGCACCAACAAGTAAGAACTAACTTTAGCTACTAGTAGCAGCTTTAACTTGCATAGCATTTAATATAACCTTCGACCACCAAAGTGGTAGCCAATCTAGTAAGACTCAAATAACTTTTTGACAATGAAAAACTACTTTCTTTCTTTGATAAACTGAACAATTAGTTCTCATAGAGAATGAAAAAAATGGAACCGATCCTAAAAAGACCCTTGCATGATTTAGAACCTTTCAAAACATTTTACGTAAAATTTTGAAATAATTGTATGCCTTTAAATTATGGATGAAAACTAGTACATTTTACTTATAGTTTTCTTATTTCTAAATAAATAAGATGAATATTGCTTTGATTGTAATTATTGATAAAATTTGAAGTGTGAATAGATACACTATCGTGTATCGAACCCAAAAAGGGTCGGAGACCCTAGGTATCTTGAGATGAAATAAGATAGATTGATTAATGATCTAGGATGGAGCTGAGAGGATGAGTTTGAAATTTAATTTTATTAATGGATCTAGGACAAATACTAGTCCCTATGTTTGCATTTAATTGTGATGTTTGTGCTTGCATTGCAATGTGATTGATTTGGAATGTTTGGTTATGATGTGACAAAATATGTTATTTTCATATCCAAGGTATGCTATCTAATTTCTTTACTTAATTAAAAGCTATCCAATTACCTTCTATTTGATTAAAATGAAGATGTTAATGGCTTTTCATCATGTGGTTGAAGCCACTTTTGGCTTCCAAATTAGTTTACCTATTTTCTCGCTCGCTTAAAACGAAGTTGTCCGTAGCTTTTACATTAGTTTACCTATTTTTTGTTTGATTGAAATAAAGTTACTCGGTGGCTTTCCAACTACATGATCAAAGCTACTTATGGCTTCTAAATAAGTTGACCTAGTTTCTAGTTGATTAAAATGAAGCTTACGATGGTTTCCCACCTATGTAATCGAAGCTTCCAATGGTTTTTAAATCATTTTACTCGTTTTCTATTCAATTAAAATAAAGGTATCGATGGTTTTCCACTTATATGGTTAAAGCTATTAGTGGTTATCAAATCATTTTACCTATTTTTTGTTCAATTGAAATGAAGTTGTTAATGGCTTCCCACCTATATGTTTGAAGTTGTTAATGGCTTTCAAATTATTTTACCTATTCTCTATTTGATTGAAATAAAGCTGCCGATGGCTTTCCATCTATATGGTCAAAGTTTCTTATGGCTTCTAATCTAGTTTACCTATTTTCTATTCGATTAAAATGAAGTTACCGAGTGACTTCTTATCTATGTGATCAAAGCTACATATGACTTCCAAACCAGCTTTATTTGTTTTTTATTTGCTTGAAATTTAGTTGTTGGTAGCTTTCCACCTATGTGGTCGAAGTTACTTGTGGCTTCCAAACTAGTTTACCTATTTTTTATTCATTTCAAACAAGGTTACCAATTAATTCTTACCTATGTGGTCAAAGCCGTATGTGGCTTTCAAATTAATTTACTTGCTTTCTATTCATTTAAAATGAAGCACTAGTGGCTTCCCATCTCTGTGGAACAAATTAATAGTGGCTTCCAAACTAGTTATATTCTTCTTACTCAAGTGAAATAAAGTTATTGGTGGCTTCCTACTTATGTGATGAAGTTGTCGATAGCTTTCTAAACTCATGATCTAAATTCGATGATGGCTTCCCACTTATATGAGCAAAGTTGTCAATGAGGTCTTATTTAAGTCAATATAAGCTATCAGCTTTTAGAAACTTAGTTATTTATTAGTATAGGCTTGTATTCACTAAAGATTAGTCAAAATTTTAATCTTCCCTCACATTTTCCCTTTTGAGTATAGGTATTGGCCTCGGATCGGCCTAATGATATGAGTATTTTTAATGTGTCTTTAAGTGTGTTTTTATGATAGTAATTATGCCTAGGAGTTACTTTATGTTTTAATGATCCTTAGAATGTTTAATTTTAGTTTTAAATGTTAAAGAAGTGGGTTAGACCGCTACTCTCTGTCTTTATGGTGATTATTGCAGGTTGAGGATGTTTTGGATCACAAAAAGTGTACTACCTTCATAATGCATGACCATGCAAGCATTGCACGGTCACAACAGGGAGCGATTAGAATTGGTGAATGCATGATTGAGTAACCTTGCACAACCGTAACCATGATGTTATGGCAGGACAACCAAGAGTCATTCTTTTGAGAAATTGGAAGAATATAAAAGACCATAAGACTAAGGGGAGAGGACATGGTTTTTGGGAGAGAAAAAAAGGATCAAAAGAAAACAAGAAAGTAAGAAAAGAAGAAAGGGAGCCCAAAAATCAAGGAGGAAGATTAGAAGAATTTTATAGCAATATTCAAGAGTTCTTTCTTCCTTCACCTTTCGTTCTTGTTTTATGACTTGATTTATTTTTAGTGTGCTATTTTCAATCATGATGATGGATTGCTAAATTTTTATTAGGGATTAACTCTTAAAACACTCCTTTGATGTTAATCTTTTAGGTTTAATTTTAGCTTTATGATGTTTATTATTCTTAATGCTCTAATTGTAATTGAGAAATTTAATTAAATGATTTATGTTATGTTTCAATGAGAATTGTTGCATAATAGATCGGTAAGCATCGGGTTAATTGATAATTATGGAGAGATCGTGATTGTTGATTAATTGCTTGAAAGATTGCTTAAGGAATTGATTGAAGCGATTTGGGTTTGGGGTTATTAGTTGAGAAACTATAATTTTGCTCATGCTTCTTCAAGTCGATAGTTATGTTATTGCTTGAGAGAGAATAACTAACACCATTGGATATCTAGAGTCTTAGTTGTATTGAACCCATTAGAAAGACTAATAGGGGATTTGGATAGTGTTAATTCCTAGCCTATTAAGACTTGATTAATTTCTTTAAATAATTTCAATTCTTGTTTCCACCATTGAATTCTTATTTAATTTATACATATCACATTTATCTTATTAATCTTAAACAAATCGAAGCTAAGTCAATTGGTGGATAAAACATAATCCTCATAGGAACAATATTTTTTTATACTACTTAAGCGATCCATGCTCTTGCCGAACTAACACCTAAACCTTAAATTACTCTACTATTCTATCCTAAAAAAATAAATTTACTCAAATAAACATATAAATATAGCATAACATAAACCACATTTGTTAGTTTTGCATATACTCAATGCAACTCTATCTTAGATCGGACGAGATGATGATAATGTTATATCTTTCTTATACATAACCGATTTCTTAACCAAATATTTATACAAACCAGTTTGTTTAACGCTTTCTAGTTCTTCTTGATTAGTTAGGTGGTAACTCTTTACCCACTCTACTCTACTGGGCCCTATCAATAGAATGGCAACCTCGTTGGAGAGATCCCATGCTAGGGTCAAGCTTTGAATGTAGGTGTAAAATTATCTCTCGGTTATATGATTATTTTTTGGAGCCTACATGTTTTGAGTGAATGATTTACCATTTAATTACTTTTATTATTTACAAGTGTTATGAAAATGTGTCTATATATATGTGTGTTATTTATGTTATTTTTTCATTCAACTTTAGTTATTTAATTCTTAAGCTTCTATTTTATGTTTTGAAACTAAATACGGATTCATGGCCCACACATGACACTACATCCGCATATTTAAATGACATAAATTTTTCCTTAGGATATAGGAAGTTAGTAATGATGCTTGGATGGGCCTTGCCTTGGCTAAATACACATAAAACCTCAAGCCTTCTTATTAGCTACCATTGATGATAGGTAATCGATGAGTTTAATAATTACTAATGTCATCGTAGATAGTCTTAGTGATTCTACTAAAGATTCACTAGGTGAAAATATATTTGTTTGAGACTTAATAGAGTCTACCTCCTCATGTAATGATTAGAAATAGATCCTATTATCATCTTTCCTTAATTAAATACACTAAAAAAGTTGGACATGTTTGAAACCTTGACTAAGATAACTTGGTCATGATGTTTTTGGATGGATGATAAAAGAGTTGAAATTCAGTTTAAGCAAGCATCAACTAAAGCATCGAAAGATTAGTGATGTGAATAATTAGATCTTTAAACCTAATACAAGCAATCTTGTGGGTAAAGAAATAAAAAATAAAGAACCTTTTTTTCACCCATCACGGATGACTACTCAATATCTAGTCACGAGTGTCTTTATTTAAGTTAGAATATTATTTATTTTATTGTGTTTTGTTATCTTTATATTTAAGTAGAGAAGTATAAGTTATAATGTCAAAATTGCATCCCCTGCCCCCTCAAATATAGACAACTCAAGCCAAAGTAAAAAGGACAATAAAGAAAGAGCTTAACTCAAGAAAAGACACTAAGGCGAGTTAAGTGCTTTAAAAAGTGAGATGTCTAGACTAGTTATTTAGTTAAGAAAAATATATAAGTTTGCACACCTATTGAAGTGCCTTTAACTTAAAGAATGGGTCAATCATCTATCATCCCTAAGGTGTTCACTCGCTATACCAAGTTCTACTACTCGAAATGGCATCTTCGAAGCCACCTTTCTTTATGCCTAACCAAAAAGTTGTAAGCATTACAATCCCTATCAATGCTACTATGCTTGAGGGCATACCTATTGAAGCACCTCTGTATCAAGGAATGGGTCATTCTTCTTAGTCATTCAATGACCAACAAGGGCCATTCAAGCCAAATAATCAGCAAAACTTGAGTCACTAGAAATATAGAGATTTATTGCCTCTTTTGTCTATTTTATTAAATGATCTCTTCAAGCATCTTATAAGTATCATTCAAGTAACTATTATGAAAAATACTCCATAAAAACCTTAATTCCCTCAGTGGTATAATCTCTATGAGTTCTTCGAGTATCATGGTGGCATGATTGGTCATAAAATCAAAGACCTGTCTAAACTTTAGGAAGCTCGTTTGCTCATTGATTGACTAAGGTTTAATTCTATTTAAAGGTACTCTAGATACTCCAAATGCGAAATAATATTCATCTTTCCAACATACTATTATTAGTGGAGTGAATTTTCTACCACCAAATGACATAGGGGACCCCGGTCGAGGAGAGAAATAAGATATGTTACCACCTCTAGAGTTAGCCTTGAAAAACTCTATGTCCGACTTGTTTGATATGATGAGTGTTGTCAACATCAATAAGAAATATGTTGAGTCTTTAGTTCTAACCCATACCAAGTATTTTTGTAAGTTGGACAAAGAGAGTGGACATGGTATAAAAGATTATCATGAATTTTGTGAAAAGGTGCAAGCTATACTAGATTCAAGTAACTTCCATTACAAAAGAAAAGAGCGAGAGATCCGAAATGAGCATGGCAAGTAATGGGCGTTAAAAGAAAAGAAGTTGACTCTTATAGATACCAAGTACATGGAAGTGAGTTCACTAGAGTAATAACTTTAAAAATTGCAAATTGCCAAATTCCACCTTTTAACCGTAGCCCAAAAGTTATGAAAGTGGCTACAAAACACTTGACAAAGTATGGACCATCACCATTTAGTTTAAGAACTGAATCATCTAATGAGGTAGACTTTATGGAATAAAAATAGGCGAATCATCAATTTGGATTGGATTTCAAGTCGACAGAGGAAGACTATCTAAGAATTAAGTGTTCAAAAAAGAGAAGAAGATGGTTTGCAAGGAAGGTCGGGATTCTAATGATGAGATAATTGATATTCCTCCCATCTAAATCACTTTCTAAAGCCTACATTTGTGATTCATACTAATAAGTAAGACTCAATTTAGGATTAGACTCGTAGAACACAATAGTAAATAGTTCGGGGAAAGTAGGAAACGAAAATTGAAACTTATATCATGAAACAAGATCGAAAACCTTGAAGTACTAGTCATCTTTTGGCTTTACTACCAAAGCATTTAAGGATGCCTTTGTTGTCGGCTAGCTCATCCAAAAGTGCAAGAAAATGAGGGAATATGGGTAATTGGCTATGAAAAAACATCTTTTGTTTCTAAAGTTGAGTAGTTTCCTTATCATGATTATCTCTACTTTTCTATCATTATTGATCTTAAATGCATTGCACATAATCTTTATCATGCTTTCGGATGAGGTTAATTTATAAGATCATGCAATTTTTTTTCCCTTAAACTACTATCTTTACCTTTTTTTTCAAATTTTTTTCTCATTTCCACCTTATCTTTAGGCCATTCAATGTAATCATATCTTAAAAACAAAAACACAAAATGATTGCACTAAAAAAAGGTTAACCCAACTTTGATTATAAGGTACATAAGAATGAATGTGAGGAGAATACCTAAAGCTCGTTAGAAAAGCATGAATGTATCTTGATTTTGAGAAAGAAATCTTATCTTCTATCAATTTTTGGATTTCATTTACAAAGGTGTTATGGTTTTCATAGATTGGGACATTTCATTGAAAAAGAAATTCCTATTATCTTGGGAAGATTGATTATCGATTTGAAATCTAGAGATGTTTATTTGAAAGTATCATTGTCATTTTTTCATCCAAATCAAAATGAATAAAATGACAAACTCATTTAAAATCTTTCAATAATGATCAACTATCAAAACATGTTGTATAGATGCTAGGAGGCGACTCTCTCTTTGAAACCAAAAATATTCCTCTCATATTCCTAATAAATCCTTCCAAGACAATCTTGCCTAATATAAACATTTTTATCCAAGATAAAAAATAAATTATTTGATTTCTTAAAAATTTAGGTCATTATACAACCTTATCCATTTTTTTCTCCATAATTCAATCATAGTTTACTAATAAAACAAGAACATATAAGCCTAAAAGAGATCAGATTTGAGATGAAAAGGGCCATTTTTGGTATAATTTTCCGAAACAAAAATTTACTCTTTGTTATCTCACTTTGATACTTAAGGATTTTTTTTAAAAAAATTATAGCCTAGACTAGGATCACCCCTCACACTAGGGATAATTTTGAAGTTTATAAATAATCAAGGACATTTTTCTAGAAAAATGAGATGAGAAATGATGATAATTGTTCAAAACAAAACTTGTAGAGAAAACCTTTAAAACAACATTGAAAGAGAAATGGGAATTGAAGAAAAAAAAAGAAATAAAAAACAAAACCGAAAGAACTAAGAAAAAAATAAAAGTGTTATCTAAAGTGATCCCTCTCAAGATTTGAAGTTAGAAAGGGTTAGAAATCCAAAAAAAAAAATGACAAGAGTGAACATGAAAGGAAAGCTCGAGATTAGAAAATGAAATCAATCATAAAAGTGACAAAGTCAAGGTGGCATGCCTAAAGTGATCTCGATGAACAACTAAGTGATCCAAAGTCTTTAGAGCCTCAAACATCTTTTAAGCCCTTCATATCCTTTCGTTCATAAGCTGAAGTCTTAGCCTTCATTATGTGCCCGTGAAAACCCTTTCTAATCAAAGATGACTTTTCGTATTGATAAGTTCTAGCTTCAAATAAAAGGAAGAAAAATGTGTTTTGAATAAAAATTGACTTATATGTGTATCACAAACTATCATTTGTGAATTAAATCATGAGTTTTACATCAAGTAACCAAGGGTAAAAAAAAAAAAAATCAAATCTTTCTAGACAAGCCTTCCTATCCGAGCCCAACTTCCTTCAAAAGTTTTTTAGTCCAAGAAATCAATTTGAACATATCACTCTCTGCAAGCCAACTTCTAAGAAACCACCTTTTAAAAGAGATTGTTTCTTTTCAAAACTTTGATGTGATTCAAATATATTTTAATCACTTTTGCTAAAAAGGATCACCTCGAGAATTGCATCATAGCATTTGCATAACGAGTTTTGGCTTTTTACCAAGGGAATCAAATATTTTCATGAATGAAACTACTTTCTTATGAACATCTCAATAATTTCTCTTGAATAATTCATCTTATTTTGATGGAAAATTTTCTAATAGTCGGTTTAATCAATGAAAGTCAAAACAAATGAAAGTGATTCTTTGAAAGTTTGAAAATTTTGAAATACAAGTTTACATAATCAAGTTCAAAAATCAAAAGAAGAATGATGACACAAGTAACAACAATGAAATAAGCGGGGTAAATGATAGATCATCAAAAATAATTAAAAGTGTGTTATGGCTAGAATGGTCATAAAATTGTGTCGACACTCGAAGACCAAGCATTTTAACTCCCCTCATATCTAGAGCAATAAGGAGATAGTCCGATTTATGGCCTAATATTAGCATAATCATTTGAATTTGCTTCTTCTATTCTTGATTAGGCCAACATAATATGATTCATGATTTTTCAACTCTCAAAAAACCTTTGTTTTCACAAGTATGATTAGTCCTTAAAAAAAACTTTTTTAGTCTCATACACGATCTTGTAATTGATATTATTCATGAAATGTGATAATGCATCAAATTGGCATATCATAGCATGATAAAGATCTTACTTGGACTTAGGCAATAAGAAGTCTTCCTCTATAAAATATGTTATAACCTTCATCATGATGAATTATGGTTAGTTGAGAAAAAAGGCCATCTCAGCTATTTTGGGACTATATTTTTTATATTTGTCGATAAAAGTTCAAATATTTAGAGATAATACCAAAGAACAATGATCTTCCATTCAGTTAGAGGAATGAACACCATTCAAATGGAATAGACAATGGTCTAAGTAGCCATTGAAATGAATACAAAAGTAAAAGGACATAATCAAAAGTGTGAGTAGACAAGCTCAATAAAAGTAGCTAGCCTAAAACTTTGAACCTATTAAAGCTAGAAGGCAAACAAAGAAGAGAAAAAGAGGAAAAACCTATGTCTTAGTAGTGATGACCTATGCTTCTCTAAAAACTCTTAAGTTTTCTAATTGTGTTTTGCTTGTTTTCTTTGTGACTCAATATGGTATGTCATATCATTCGAAGTCAAGGTGGTCCGTCATGTCTTAAAAAATCAAAGTGGTCTATCGCATCTTACAAAATCAAAGTGATGTATCCCATTTTGTAAAATCGAGTGGTTGATCACATCTTACAAAATTAAAAAGGTCTATTACGTCTTAAAAAATCAAAAGGGTTTGTCACATCCTACAAAATCAGAATGGTTTATCACATCTTACAAAATCGAGTGGTATATCATGTTTTAAAAATTCAAGGTAGTCTATCACATCCCGTAAACTAAAAAATTTCTATCATGTCATGCAAAATAAGAATGGACTATCACAAGCATATAAATTTAGAGTGGTCTCGTCACATTATCATAACTTAAATCTTGGTTCATATTTATTTTTATTATTTTTATCCATTTAACTTTTTTTCATTTTATCTTAAGGTTTATCCCATGATTCGTCTTTGTATAGTTTTAATTTTTTTGATTAATACCCTTCATTATTTTTGAGCTTGATTGAAACCTTCTATCGTTAAAAATTTATTGATTGAGATCCTTCATTATAATACCATTAATTGTTCATCCAATATGATAAGTTAAAAATAACGATAGCCAATCGGATAATAACATATGGCAACATGGGCCCTATCATTTTAGTATAAATCTAAGCCAAAATGGAGAAGGAACTACAAATATTAAAGTTTGTTTTGCCGGTATCAATATGGAGATTCTTTTTCTAATGTTTTTCTTTAGGTGTGATTTTTCCCTTGGTCTTCTTTGAAGATTTCCTTTTGAGTTGCTTCGGCCTTAAATCCTTAGGTAGAACTTGATTAGAATCTTTGGCAATAGACTTCTACTTCCTAGCCTTAGTGGGTTTAGTTCTTGAGTCGTTGCTCTTAGCTAACTTAGTTAGGGATATGGAATGGATGGGTACAACTGGAAGACCTAGCTGTGGATCCATCCGAGTTTAATTAAGACCCGAATTTGTTTTTTTATGGAGAGAAGAAACTTCCGGGATAAAAGGAGGAAAATCTGAATTAGATGCGGTTATGCTTGCTTCGGTATCACATGGTTTTTAAAGTATGTCCCCATCTTTATAACCATTGGATTAACATTATGCATTAGGAGGTTGCTTGAGAAAATCAAAGTCTAGCACTCAACTATAATTAATATCTATGTTAGCCAAAATTCCAATTATAATCCATAGGCTTTATTGCAAAATAAGGAGTTTACCACTATAAAATGCAAAACTTTCTGTTTGAAGCAACAAATAAAATAGAATTAAAAAATTGAGCTAATTTAGGCTATAATCAATTCCCTTATCATCAAAACTAAAAGGTAAGAAACTTAACCAACAAGCCATTTGATAAGGATATTTTGCATCATAGAAATTTTTCTTTGCTCGTGTGTTTTGCATTGAAAATCTAATAACAAAAGAAATACCCTACTCATTTTTAAACCAAATTTCAACATATGCAAAATAGATCCATTCTCATAATGAACTTTACAAGTTCACTAATAGATAGAAAAGATCGAATAGAACCTTTGGTGTTTTGATTTGTAATGAAATAATTAGGCCTATATTGCTATGTGTCATTATTTGATTAGCTACTATTAGTTTTAACTTACCATATAGGATGAATAGTGAATGACATTATAATAGAGAGTCTCAATTAATAAATTTTTAAGAGTAGAGGGTTTCAATCAAGTTGAAAAATACTAGAGAGTCTTAACAAAAAAAAAAAGACTAAAACTTACAAGGACCAATTATAGGGTAAACCCTAAGATAAAATAAAAAAAAGAGTTAAATTGATAAAACATTATATAATTAAACAATGAAAATAAATATGAACCAAGATTTAACTTAAGACCACTTGACAAACCACTCGATTTTACAAGTGGTGACGGACCATTTTGATTTTATTTGACATGATAGACCATTCTGATTTTATAAGATGTGACAAAGTAATCTAATTTTACAATACATAATAGACCACTCTGCTTTTGCAAGATGTGACGGACTATTCGATTTACTTGGATGTGACAAACTATTATGGTTTTACAAGATGTGATAGACCATTTTAATTTTGCAAGACATGATAGATCATGATAAATGAAGAATGAAGAGGGGACATAGTTAGAACAAGCCAACCAATGAGAACTCGATGCTATGAAAGGGAAATTACCCAATTATATAATCTACTAAAAAGGGCATTACAATGATTACCAAATGGAGGGGGCACTTCCCTCCAAGGTCAAGCTCAAGGTGAAATGTCATATGCTTTTCCTCTACCAAACATATAGCCTAGGCCATCAATTATCACACCAACTAATTTATAGGGGAAACCAATTTCCTATTGAGACATTTTCTCCTACTATATAGTTTTTTTATGTAATGGACCCAAAAGTACCATAGATATAAGATGTGCCTATTATAGACCTCACTAGCAAGGAAACTACCAAAGATAAGTCGAGATTTGCTTAGTGCCGGATGTGGTAATTTTCAAGAAGATTTAGAATTTTAAAATTCACCAAATACATGAGCACCCAATATCCAATTACTCACTCATCAATGCATTATAGCAAGATGGTTAAGGTTATGCATGATGAAAAGTTTTTAATACATATCTTCTACAAAAGTCTTTGTAAATCTACTTTGGGTTAGAACATGCGACTAAATGGTGCCAATATAACAAAATGGAAGGATCTAGTCAATGCTTTCATAGAGTAGCATAAATTTAACATGGAGGCTACTCTAAACTAGCCCAGTTGATAAGATATGAAAAAGGCCAAAAAGAAATCGTCAAGGAATACACCTAAAGGTGGCATAAGGTGGCAGCTTAGATTTATCAATCCCTACTTGAGCAAGAATTGATAACCATATTTTCTAATACTTTTAAAACATCATATTTTGAGTATTTGATTAGTAACTCCTTTTTTAATTTTACTAACAATATTATTATAGCTGGGAGTGTAGAACAAACAATCAAAGTTGGAAAGATTTCTTATGGTTTTGAGAAGGAGAGGAATGGTGTACTAAAAGGATAAATGGTGAGATACACTAGGTTGAGATTGAATCCTATCAATCCAAGAATCAAAGACGTAATTAAGGAAATCATGTTAGTTTCAATAACAACCAAAACCTTTTATTTACCCAACATAACCCTTACCACCAATACAGATCAAAAGTACAAAAAGGGTTATGAGTAATTACTACTTTTATCTTTCTTATTAGGTGAAATGTTTGACCACTTGGTAAGCATTAGGCAAATCACCCAAATTCCATCCTAATCCAATGAACCCTCTTTATCCTTTATGGTACAAACAAGATGAGAGATGTGAATGTCACTCATGTGTTGTTGAACATAACATCGATGATTGTCCCGTTTTTAAGAAAAAGCTATTTAGATTTGTCAAGCAATATTATATCATTCTTGACAATGGTTGGCAATCTCCTAATATGAACAAAAGCCTACTCCCAAACCATATAGTTGCTAACACGAGAGGATGAAGATATGGAGTGAGTTTGCATGCTCATAATTTACAACTATAGCCTTCTAATTTTATCAAATTTTGAACGTTATTCCAAAAAAAAAAGATTTTAGTTATGCATATATTGAGTCACATCTTTGAATAAAGGAGTAGCTCTTACTAATATCCTATAATTTCATATTGTCTGATCTAAAATCAAGAAATGTTTATTTAAAAGTATTATTTGGTATGACATCTTCCTCCATCAATATATATATATATATATTGGCAAGTTCATTCAAAAAAATTCAAAAGGTTGATCAAATTTCAAAGCATGACATAGTGATGCTAAAGGTAATCCTTAATTTCATGGAAGCCAAAGATACATTTTCTTTTCTAAAAGACCTTTATGAGTAGAAAATAAGAGGGCAATTCCTCTTTTTGTTAAAACTAAAATGAAATCCTTTTGCCACTTTCTCAAATAAACTCTTGAAGAAAAGTTTTGATTAGAAAACCTTATGAAGCTTAAAGTTGAAAGACTAAATGATTAGGATCCTAAATAATGATGAACAATACATTTTAAGGCATGATCCCAAATTATATTCATCATTTTTTCTTCTTTAGTTTACCTAAGAGTTTTTAAAATTCATCATTTTAAAAAGAGATTAGTGTTTATCATCGTAGGAAAATTATCCTTTGAGATTAAAAAAGGCTATCTTTCATATATCTCACATAATGTTTATGTCTTATCATCCCACTTTGAGCTTAGATGATTTCTTTCATGATAACCTAAACTAGGACCCTCACACTAGAACAAGAATATGAAGTCAATAAATGATCGATAAAACTCTAAAAGAAATTCTTTCAAAGGAACCCCATCAATGACTCTAAAAACAAAAGGGAATGTAAAAAGAAAATTGAAAAAAAAAAAGCATCCCTTATGTAAATTACAATTCAAGATAGGAGTCAAAATTCGGACAAACGAGACAATGAGAGTTAAGACTAGAAAAAAAAGTCATAATTAAAATGATAAATTCACCATAGTAAGTTTAGAAAAAGAAATTCTCTTGAATGTCAAGATGACATAACCTAACCAACAACTAAAGTGACAAAATCAAAGCGAGCATTGCCTAAAGATATTTCTATGAAAAACAAAGTGAACCTATGTCATAAGACCTTTAAACACCTTTTAAGTCTCTATATATCTATGTTTTCATAAGCCTAAGCCATAAGCATACATTACATGTTTTTACAAACCTTTTATGAGCTAAGATAGTTTCTTTATGCTATTGAATTATAATCTTAAAAGAAAAAGTAACTAATTGTTGTACTATTTTTTGTTATTTATGACATTGAATCATAAGTATTCATCAACTAATTTGGGTCAAGAAAAAAAGCAGAATCAAAATATTCTTTGGCAAGATTATCCTTTAGAACTAGTTTTTTTCAAAATACTTTCTACTCAAAACCTTTTTGTTCACCAAAATGGACTTATCAATTGATAATTTACCTTGAATAACATCAAAAACTAGTTTTATACAAACCTTGCATGATCGAAACAAGTTTGCCGATTTAACCCAAAAACTCTTTAAAAGAAATTACATCATAACATTTAAATGTCATATTTTGATTCTTAATCAATCAACATGAACATCTTCATGAATAAAAGTACTCTAATTAGAACATCTCTATATTTCTTTCAAATGATCTAAATTTTATTCAAGTGAATCATATAAGTTCATAGCTTAATTCATAAAAGCCAAATGTTTATTCAATGATTTTTCCCAAAGGCTTAATGTATCAAAAAATCACAAATTATACACTTTTTAATGATTTTAGCTCATTCTTTACAAATTATATAAAAAGGTCACCAACTAAGCATCTAATAACAATACTATCACTTATCCGATTTTTTAACCAAAATTTCAATCAATACTAACAAGGCGAGTTCACATTAACATGACACATGGACCTTAGCAAGCCCAACAGGATCCATATCAATAAGTGGCATCGAAAATCAATTATGTAGATCTTATGTGATTAGTTAAAGTCCACATGTCATGTTTTTATGGATCCTACATGACTTGTTAAAGTTCACGTGTCATGCTTCATCACTTTCTATAGTGTTGACCGAATTTTGATCGAAAAATCAAATTGGTGCTAGTACTCGTTATCAAATGCTTAATTGATGACTTTTTATACAATTTTTAAAAATTAAGCTCAAATCATTAAAACGTGTATGGTTCATAATTTTCTAGGACATTAAGCCTTTCTTAAAAGATGAAGAAAGTTTCAAGAATAATTTGGAAATTATGATCCAAGCATCAAAAGATAAAATCTAAAGACAAGTAATGATTGTGCCAAAGGAAATGATAAATGTATAATCTTAATCAATATTTGGGAGCGTGTCATTGTCTAATTTGAATGATAATCAGTAAAATTGAGAACACATCGAGGCAAGGCCAAGGACTAAAAAATCTAATCGAGTTTAATAATTGAGGAAATAGTGATATCATTAAGCTAGTTAGAGGAGTGAGGGCCTATACAATAAGTAATTGAGCAAGTAATCAAAGTAGCCAAAGCTATCAAGCTAGAGGGAAAATAGCCATCCTAAAAAGATGGGACTTAACAAGAGTTTGAGAAGCAATCGAAGGAGTTAGGAACAATCTAAAGTAGGGTTAAACCATAATAAATAGATGGTTGTCACCTTTAAAGGTTTAGAAAAGTTTAATCTACCTCATTTGGTTGTGAAAAAAGTAAAAAAACCAAGTTGAAAATAAATAAGGATCAAGGATCTAGGGGCAAGGAAATTTCGATAGTACTATAAGATATGATTCATTACAAAAGTCCGAAGGCCAAGAAGGAGGCACCAAAAGAGGAGTTGGGGTAACCTTTGTTTCTTATAGATAAGAAACTAGCTATTGCAATCATCCTTATTGATATATTTCAAGAATATCATTGTAAATGTATAGAAGAGATAGTCATTCAAGCTAAGAAATTTGAAAGAAACAAGATCATAAGGGAAATTATGTTTTCTTGAATCATCAAAGATAAGGTTACCTCATAATAGACCATCATTTAAAATATGATTGCCACATAATAAATCATTATTTAAGATAAGGGGCATTATAATAGTCTATCATCTCAAGCAAAGTTTCCTCACAATAGACCATTATCTCTAGTGAGGATTGTCTTACAATAGACCATCATCTTAGGCATGGTCGCCTCATAATAAACTATCATTTCATGTAAGATCACCTCACAATAGATCATTATCTTTAGTAGGGTCACCTTATAACGGACCATCATCTCGGACGTGGTCATCCCACAACGGACCATCATTTCGGACAGTGGTCACCTCACAATTGATCATCATTTTAAGCGGGGTTGCCATATAATAAATCATTATTTAAGATAAGGTTATATCATAATAGACCATCATCTCAAATAGAGCCACCTCATAATAGACTAGTATCTCAAGCGAGATTGCCTCACAATAGACCATTATCTTAAGCAGGTTTGCCTCACAATAGACCATATCTTAGGTAAGTTTGCTTCATAATAGACTCATCTCAAGTAGGGTCACCTCATAATAGACCATGATCTTATGTAGGGTCCCCTCAAAACGAACATCATCTCATATAAGATTGCCTCATAATGGACCATTATCTCAAACTCGATTGCCTCATAATAAACCATCATTTCAAATAAGCTTATCTCATAATAGACCATCATCTCAAACAAGGTCACCTAATAATAGAACATCATCTCAGGCGGGGTTGCCTCATAATAGATTATCATCTCGAGCGGGGTCGACTCACGATAGACTATCATCTCGGGTGAGATCGCCTCATAATAGACCAACATTTCAAGCAGAGTCATCATACAATAGACCATCAATTCGGGTAGGGTCATCTCATAATAGACCATCATTGCAGCCATGGTCATCTCATAATAGACCATCATTTTAGGTAGGGTCAAGCAATAATAAACCATCATTTCGAGCAAGATCGCCTCACGATTGACCATAGCATTTTACTTTCTAGGGCGAGGTTGTCCTTGATAACAAAGCCATCACATTTTACTTTTTAGGATAGATTTCACTTGAAAACAAGGTCATTGTATTTTACTTTTTAGAATAGGTCACCTTTAACAACAAGGCTATCACATTTTAATTTTTAGGATAGGTCATCCGAGAAAATAAGGCCATCACATTTTACTATTTAGGATAGGTTATTCTTGACAATAAGGCTATCATATTTAACTTTTTAGGATAGGTCGTTATTGATAACAAGACCATCACATTTTATTTTGTCATTTAGGACAATTAAAGCTTTTTTTTTTTTTTGCCACTTGTTTTAATCTTCTTTATAAGCTCACTTAGCAAACTCAATGAAAAGTTTGCACATCAGCTTGGCATTTGCACCATAAGCATTATAAAGAATATTCAACCAATATAGCTCAAATCTTGGTTCATATTTATTTTCATTGTTTTTTTAGTATTTTTTTATTCATTTAAATTTTATTTATTTTATTTTATATTATTTATTTTACTATTATGGTTTTTATTGCATTTTTCTCTTTCTACCTTATTTTCTTGCTTACTTTTGTTTAATTTCAAGATTAAGAATTCATTTTATAGCTTGCCTCTTCGATTTGGTTTAAACATAAAAAAAAATACAACGTAATTAGATTACTAATTATATTGTATGATGGGTAAGGGTGAATAATAATATACAAATTGAAATAATTAGGGATCCAATCTAAACAATTAAAAGTTTAAGAATTCAAATTGAGAGTCATAGGGATATAATTACAAAATTAAAGGAACCAATGAATAAAATGCTATGCCTAAGGGCTACAATTGAGACGAGTTTCAAATGCATAAGGACTAAAATAGAAGAATGGTATGGACGATATGAAAAATTTGGAACCATCCTTAATGACCTATCATCCATGCCCTTGATCCAATTACCATTAACATGGTATTGTTCATCTTTTTCTTTGGCTTTAACTATACACACACAACCAAGGATGAGTAGGCTGCCATAAGTTTTAGACTCTTATCCTATGCTACCCGCTCATTGTACTCGTGTTCCCAATCGGGAATTACAATATACCTTTCCTTTTGTGACACTCGCACTCATACTTGCAAAACACAAAAAATATGAGCCAAAAGATAACAAGAGAGGAGTTAGGTGAATCTAGTAGTAACGAAAGGGACATGATTAAAAGGAATGAGATCAAAAAGTGGAGAGGAGAAGGAATTTTGCTATAAGTGGGGTTGAATTTCAATTCTAAAAATAGGAAGAAAAGGAATTAGGGTTTCGGTAGTCTTTTTAGGAAAAAGGATTTTTGAACTCGGATTGTTTCTAGATTCATATAAAGAGTTTTAGGATATAGTAAAAACATATTTGGGTTTTGGAAAGATTAATTTTTAAAGAGAGATAAGGAAATCTTGAGACCGAAACCTCTAATCTTCGTGACTATATCTTATCTCAAATGATTCCTCTCTTTTCTTAAGCAATTCAGCTTACTAGAAAGATTTTTGGGTATAAAAGAAGGTTACCTAGGTTTAGAAAAGGAGGCAAACTTTGAAGTCTAGTGAAAAAATCTCTTTGTTGAAGCCTTCGACTACTATAGTTGTTTGTTCTAATCCTAAGCAATCCCCCATCCCTCTTACATGCTTTAACTCATCAAGTAAACTCCTTTCACTCCTTTTATTTCGATCAATTTAGTTTTTCCTTAAAACTCCATAAACATTTATGATAGTTTCTAGGTTAGCAATCCTTCTAATGTATGATTCCCTTTCCCCAATAGATTTTGTTGTTGTGAAATAAACATGAGGATAAGCTAGACCATCTAAGTAAGAACTTTAAAACCTTGATGAAAACATTATAAACTAGACATAGTCTAGCCAATAGCCAACCCTAGTTATACACTAGATCATTCTCATGGATGAACCTCTACGAACATGCGTTTGACCTTTTTGTTTTCTTAAAACATAAGTTTAAGAAATTTAATGTTAATGCCATGTCATAATTTCAAGAATTTCAATGTCAATTCATCATGAATTCATCCCATAATGCTATGTAAATTTAGACACCAAGCAATTATCCATCAATTCGATAAAAATTCACACAAGCTATGAAAATTTAGGCACCAAGCAATTATCCATGAATTCGACAAGAATTCACACAAGCTACAAGAATTTAAGCATTAAGTAATTGTCCATCAATTTCATAAAAATTCACTCAAGCTATGAGAATTTAAGGACTAAGCATTTATCCATCAATTCAGCAAGAATTAACACAAGTTATGAAAAATTAAGCACTAAGCATTTATCCATCAATTTGGTAAGAATTCACATATGCTCTCCTAGCAACATACCTCATCTTTTTTTTTTTTTTTTTAAGAAATATGGATGGTACCCTAATAGTTATATTCATAGAAAATGATGAAAAACACAAAAATGGATAAACTAGCCTAGCCTAATAGCTTGGGAAGACAAGAAAGCCTAACCCTTGAAACCTACTAGGAAGTATCCTTTCTAAATACACGAGCAAATTGTTTAAAAAGAAAGGGCTCTTCCATTAAAAGATACATGAGAAAGTTAATGTTGTTGAAAGTTATGTAGGCCTAATTTGTCATCCGATATGGCAATTCGCAAGAAGTAGGTAAGTCGGCGGGGTTAGAGACTACCCTATGAGAAGGATGTTGAGAAGCCCAATCTGTTAGTCAATCCGTAATCATGTTGCCTTCTCTATATGTATGATGAAGGATAATGTTTGAATAATAAATTTCCTACACTCATTTATTATATAAAATAAATTCCAAGGATAAGACTCGATAAAGGAAAGGCAACCTACCACCAAAATTGAGTCTACCTCTACTATATCCACTGGAAGAGCTAGATTACTACGGATTTTCAAACCATCTAAGCAAAGACAATGCTTTCCCTTTAGATTTAGTCTCATGTCCGGAGTAATAAAAGAAAGCCATAATCATTGTACACTTATCATCCCTTAGAATTCCTCTCCCACAGCATGTGTTATTCTTGAAAAAGCCATCCGTATTAAGCTTGTATTTTCCCTCCGAAGGATATTTCCATCTAATGCATCCTCTACTCATTACTTGGTTGATGAACCATCGGTACCTAAGAAAAAAGACATAGTTTATCATGGAAGCATAAACTAGAGCATAGATGAAATAACGAAGATAGCTCATACATTTATTTACCGACCTTGATTCTAAAAGCTTACTCATTCATGTTTTCCTACTCAAAAACTAATTTATTTCTTGCAAGTCATAGTTCCCAAAGAATATAGTTAAAGGTTATCATTCCTATAAATTATTTTTAATTATAAGGCTTACCTTTGATCGGCCATCTCCTTGCCAACTATCTCACATCATTAAATCTCGTTACTATATCCGAGTAATTTTCCAAAAAAGTTCCATAATGCATTAGCCATATCCCCATGCAGAAATAAGTGATCCATTATTTCTTCCTTTGGTAGCCTATATTAATGATAGTTTGAAGCCAATATAATACCACAGTGTCTTGATGTTTTGCTTTATAGCTATTGTGTTATGGAAGACTATCCAAACAATTATACCAATCTTCCTAGGGATCCAAGGGGTCCAAAGGCTTTACCACCATTCAAATTTTCTATCCTTGACTCGTCTTTCTTCATGGTAAGCTTTGGAGGTAAACTCCCCGAATTAGTTCCAGTATATATCTTCTTATCTAGTTCATTGTCTTGGAAATATATAGCATCTAATTTAGTCCATATCAACCGAGGAAGGGACATATAGATGGATTTTTTTTTGTTTTGCCTAAGTTACCATGATGCTCCAATCTCTCGAAGGCTAGGGGAAATCTATAATTGACTATTGGTCTTGCTATAAACCGATGTCACCAGCTCTCATTCTCCATATGGAATGATCTAGCATATAACAAATATGGGGAAATAATATTTTCCAAACCAATAAGCTTTTCCGAGTTGTTGAGTTGCATGGACTTGTATGGCTCCCCTTATTTAGCCTCATAAAGTAGCTCCATATAAATGAACTAGTTAATAATGACCAAGCTAACTTATGTTTCATTGAATTCAAAACTTCCTAAAGGTTTTTTATCCCCAATCCGCCTTCTTATATCATTAATGATATAGGCTTCGACTAGTCTAGTGATGTCCGTTATCTTTTTCATTCTAACATACCTCATCATGCTTATGAAAATTAAAGGAAAATCATTCAAAGCAAGGCATTAATCAATTGTCCATCGGTTCAATAAGAATTCACCCAAAACACAACAATTCAAAAGGGTTGTTCTCAATCCCTAATCGGTGGAACCGATACATACTAGGTCATGTGATTTAGGTAAGAGTTCACTTACTTGAAAAAGTTAGAGACGAAGGAAAACAATTAAAGATCCCTTAAGAACTTCATTTTTCTCCTTGTCCTAGCTCTCGCCAATTACCCAAAGCTTCTTCCCTCTCAAATGGATTTCTCTCAAGCTCTCTCTCTCTGTCTCTCCCTCCATATGTTTTATCTTTACAACAAAAAAAGTGGCAAAACCTTGGCCAAAGCGAACTTCCATTTGTTTATAATGTTAAGCCATGCATAAACAAATGGCCAAAAATCCTAAGAGGTGACACCACTCTAGCCAAATCATCCATGCAAGCTTAGATTAATGACACTTAACTTTCCACTAATCTTAAGGCAAATTAACTCCCTCTCACTTGTTTAATCGGCTCAATCAAACCCTTTGATTAAGCATGAATCACTTTAGGATTTCCATGGGATCACATACAAGCAATACACATAATATTAAAGGCAAAAAAATATAGCATTCGGCAAAAAATCATACAAAAAGACATGAAAATTATCAAATAAAATCACAAGTCACGACTTGATTGTTTTCATCAATATAAACCGACATGTCATGATGTAGCTATTTTCAACGAACACAAATATAGGCATAAAATATCATGCCAATCACACACACACACACACACACACACACACACACACACACACACACACACATACACACACTCTAGTGGTCTCAATTGTTACAAGGTCATCTTTTGATATACCGATTATGTTGAGACTTAAACTAGCTATGATGTTGAATTGGTGAGACTCTCAAAGACGGGGTCCAATGATTGATTCAATATGTTGCCACAAACAATAATAAAAAATTAATTTATCTTAGATAATAAACTTGAAATTTTAACTTGAGAAATAATTTGGGAAAATAGAAATTTATAGGAGATAAATTTTTAGGATTAAATCGGACATGATACCTTTTCTTGGAAATGGTGCTTTTGAGTGATCGATGTCTTTCTACGAGCATAACCAATTCCTTACCCTGAATCTTTAGACCAATGCCTTTTTTAGGTTTTCTAGTTTCTTTAATACTAGGTGGCTACTCCCAAATGTGATTTAACTCACATCCCTAGTAAATAAATAAATTAAACAATTTTTAATACAATATATTTGGAAGTCTCCTAAATGTCGAGCGACGAACATATGTCTTACAAAATCGAGTGATTTGTCACGTCCATTAAAATTAGAGTGGTCTTTCATGTCTTGTAAAATTAGAATGGCCTCGCCATTCTAAGTTAGAGAGGTCTATCATGTCTTGCCAAATCAATGAGGTTTGTCATGTCATTCTAAGTCCAGGTAGTGTATCACATCTTTGAAAATTAGAATAATTTGTCACGTCTTATAAAATTAAAATAGTCTATCACGTCTTGTAAAATTAGAGTGGTCTATCTTATCTAATAAAATTTGAATGGTCTATCACATCTTATAAAAAGAAAGCATTCTATCATATTTTATTTTTTAAAAAAAAAAACTTGATCCGTCACATCCTTTTAAACTAATATGGTCTATCTCATCCTTCTAAGTTATAGTTGTCATCATGTCTTGTAACAAAGAAATATGGTTTGTCACATCTTTCTAAATCAATATGGTCTACCACGTCCTTCTAAGTTAAAGTGGTTTGTCACATCTTTTTAAAAACAATTGGCCTGTCATGTCTTGCAAAATTAGAGTGATATGTCATGTCTTGCAAATTCAAAGTGGTCTATCATGTTTTACCAAATCGAGTGGTCTATCATATCTTATAAAATCACTAGGATCCGTCACATCTTGCAAAATCGTAGTAGTCTATCCCATCTTATAAAATCGAATGGTCTATCACATCTTTCTAATCCATGTGAACTATCACCATCATAGTCTTACATGTCTATTGCTTTTATTTCAACTTTTCTTAGTCAAATGGTCAACTATCATTTGAATTTGATGATTATTTTTATTGTTTGCTCGTTATTTGTGCTACTTGTTTCCTTTTTATTCTTTTGTTTCTTTACAATGATTTCTATACATGGTTTAAGTATAATCTTTCAATAACGTCATAACGAATGCATTGTAAAGAGAGGGAAATAGTTAGCATTCATTTTTTCACCCTTATTATTTTATTCTTAGTCTTTGACAAAAGGGGTAAAAAACAAATACCAAATATAAAGCCGAAGAGAAAAGCAATCAATTAAAATAAGTTGCTCAAATTAATTTTGGAGATATAATTAAAAGAAATAGGAAGTTTGAGAACCAAAAGAAGCTCAATTAAGGGTATAATTAAAAAGCCCAAAATCCCAAAATTATACATAAATTCATAAATTAGGAGGAATCAAGAACCAAAATTAACTTTTACCTAAAAAGACATAATTTCAACCAATAAAAACCTCGCTCTCTCTCTTTCTCTCCCCTCTCCCCCTCCACATCCACTATTCATTTTCTTCCCAACCATTTAGCAACCACCATCTCCTTTATCTAGTTGAATTTTTTAGCCTCCTTTATCACCCAATATCACTTCTTTCCACCTCCTTAACACCATCACTCCTTCACCATCCAAACCACCATCATCCATTATAGCCATTATTCATCATCTCCCTTAAAACATGATAGCCAATATTCATCCTCTAATGTAGTTGAAACTTAGCTCTCCCATACAAGTCTCCTTTTTCATTTTTTCTCTTGGCTCAACCGCCATACTTCCACTATCATTTGACCGAACCATCACCTCCAACAAAGTCTACCACCATAAAGTTTCTAGTCAAAAGCTTCACCACCACTAAGCTTATCCACATCCTTCATCTTCTTCTTCCCTCTCGGTTATAACAATGCCAAAATATCTCCTACTTATTTCTTATTTACGAGTTGCAACTCCTCTTATATACAAGCAAGATGAACCAACTCCTCCTTCATATAAGCCAAACCTCCTCCTCTATCTTCTTCCTCCCTCTCAACCTCCTCTATCTTCAACCTCTTTTATCTTCTTCCTCCCTCTCAAATATAACATCATCAACATAGCCCTTATCCATTTTTAAGAGTTAGAGCCCATCTACCTCTACACGTGCATATTAACCGACCTTTCTCTTTTTAGCCAAAACTATCCTCTCTATTGAAGTTGAAACCTTTCTCTCCATTTCAGATCGAAACTACTATCCTTTCCTCCATTTTTGAGGTTGAAACTTACACATGTTCTTTTAATAGACTAAGTATGTATTTTTTTAAAAATCTTCTATGTCCTAGAAAGCCTCTTTCATTGTCAAATTTCTATCTATGATCAAGTGAGACCCATACCAATTTATAGTCTAAAAAGGGATATTATTATTCTTAATCACCCATCAATTATTGTTTCTTAAAAACTCAAAATATTTTTCACTGATCACCAAATGGGAGAAGCTATCCATCTTATAGAAATTGTGAATTCTCCATATTTAGCTTTTGTAAATGTAGCCCATAAGCTACTTCCTTATATATGTGACTAAGCTAACTTTGTTCGAAGGCCCTTCATCTCCCGTTTCAAGCTATAGATACCCAAGGCCCCCTCTCTCAATGGTCGGTAAACAATCTCCTAAGAAATCCATTGATGTCGTGACTCCTCGGCTGAGCTCAATAAAAATCCATCCATAAGTTTCCCCATTCTTCTCTAAATTGATTGTAGGAAGGGACAACAACCAAAGCATGAATTGGAATGCTATTCAAAACTAACTAAATGAGTGTGATCTTTGCACCTAAAAAAAGTAACTTAGACTTCTATCCACTAATTAGTTTGGATAGTTTAAGCTCAAAATCCAAAAAATGGACCTTCCTAATTCTTCCTATAGCTATTGGATTGTCTAAATACTTTATAGAAAACTACAAGTGTGAATAACTAGTCCATGCTTGAATTTGGTCCAAGTCGAGAGTGAGAGAGCCAAGAAAGAGCATAAAACCCACTCTTTGTAATATTCATAAGTTGACTAGACATTGCCTCATAATTGGAATTTAAACCCCAAAATTCAATAGGGATCTTTCTCTCCATTTGCAAAAAAGAACACGTCATCCGCATAGAACAAATGTGAGTCAGGATTATTCATTCCTCTTACTTAAAAAGGCTTAATGAGACCACTCTAGTTAGCTCTCTACAAGTTATGAGATAAAACTTGCCGAACCAAAACAAATATCGGAGGTGAAAAAGGGTCCCCTTGATGCACTCTTCTACTAGACTTGAAGAAGCCAAAACCACATCCTTATTTTGTAACTATAGACCATATGTTGCTTATACAACGATGCAACAAAGCATACCACATCTCATTGAAAACAAATTCCCTCATAAGTGTGTAAGAAAAAAGGTCATTCTACTCAATCATATGCTTTTGACATATCAATTTTAAAGATGAAATTACCACTCTAACCTTTCTATTCAACTCACTTACAATCTTTTGAGCCAAAGAAATCACTATAAGAAATTCGCTAAATAACAATGGATTTTAATAACAAACTTCAAACCGATGCTAAATAATGATTAAATAATACTACATTAGCTTGCATTACATTTGGCGATTGAATAGAAGTAGATTTATGACTAATTATTAGCAATGGATAAATTTTTGTCACTAAATATGATGCTAAAAACTACCGGAGACTTTTGTCAATGGATGGTGGGTGTCGATTCCAATAAAATAAATTAGTCTACTCTCAAAAATGGATTTTGTAAACAGTGGTGAATAGAGTCGTACTCCACGAGGATTGATTAATTATCTTATCTATAAAAAAATAAAAAAATAAATAAAAAAAATGGAATGGGAGTTTTTTTTTTTTTTTGACAAGCTAAAACAAGGTTGCTATAATGGAAATCAAAACAAAGAAGTAATGAAATAAAATCGGAGAGAACAAATTTCCAGTCAAGAGAGATATATTGGTTGTGGTTCAATTCATTTGATCATTGATGGACATATAAATCTTCTCTTGAAAACGAATTGATTTTGATTATTAATAAGCTCTAATAACCAACCCCTCTTTAACAATAGATGATTGAAATAAGCTCTTCAATCACAACTCTTATTAATCAATCAATCCTAAACAAGCTCTTAAGATTTAAATTGATAATAGCAGGAGGAGATAGAAGGGTGATCCATTTTCAATCAACAACACGCTAGCGTGGTTGTTTAAACTGGAACAATTATTTCCTTTACTATGACTTAACAATTCAATTCATTAATCATATTAAATTGCCACATATATTAAAATAATTAAACATATATGAATTTAACACTTCAATTGGCATCAAGTATTCAATCTCAATTAATCAAAACGTCTTCTAATCAATCAAGAAAAATACTTATCTTATGAACACAGTAAAATAATTTATATTCTTATAAAAGATAACTAAATTACAAATATCTCACAATGAATCTTGAACCAAAAACCTTTATATCCTCTTGACTGGAAGGAGAATTTAGCTGCTCATTCTTTTGAGAAAGATGCCACAATTGAAGATGAGCACGCTGTCCAGAATTGCTCCACCCGTTAAATCCCTTCCCAAAGGTTCTCTCCCCCTTTTATAAGGAATCCTCCAAAGACTTCATCACTCAATAAGATGTGTACTCCTTCTGGATAAACACAAAAATTACCTAAATAAGATAGAGGCCGAATTAGGACATAAGAACAAAATCCTATTTTTTCTTAACTTCCATACGCGAGAATTATGCTCAACTTCCAGAATTATGATTTCATCAATGGGCGTAGGCACGCTTTAGAGCAATTGTGTCCTATTAGAACTCTAACAGTTTCACCTTTTCTAACTTGTAGCAAACAACTATCAAAACATCCAATTTCATCTTAAATCAATTTAGCTCGATATTTATCTGCTTTATAAATGTTACATAATTAATTCTCAATAATTAAACATCAATCATTCATAATCATTTGGAGAATAGGTACACTAAATAAAGAGTTTATGCATTATATCAAATTCCCCCACACTAAGTCTTTGCTTGTCCTTAAGCAACATAAATAAACCATCTCATCCACTCTATCTCTGCCATTTGCTTCTTTAAACTTTCTTGAGATATCATGCATTATAAGTTTGAATCAAACCAAGTATCAAAAATATAAGCTTTTCATAGCATAAAATGTATGCACTACTTAAATTTCCCATCAACTCAACAATTTTCAAAAAAGCCTCAACACAGTAATAATTAAATATCCTCACCTTGTTGTCACTCAAATCACACATAAGTATTTAGGGTATTATGAAATCCTCATATCACAACATAATAAGATATCTCCATATGCTTGCTAATGTATCAAATCTCCACCATTGGACATGAACCAATGCAAAAATCAAAAGGTCTTTGAATAGGGTGAAATAGGGCTTAGGTAATGGTATGATTGAAGGAGAATTTAGGCTAAAGGTATCAAAGGGAACAAAAAACTTAATCACATAAAGCTAAATTACCATATTACGGCTTCAAATGACAGGGATTGAAACTTTTAACTACAGGAATAATGGACTCTCCACTTTTTTTCTTTTTTTTGGAACAATGCACTTCCAATATACTTTATGATCTAAAGGATTTTTCTTATCTGAGAACACAAGTTCATTCTTCTTTCAACAATGGAGTCCAAACCTTCCTTCAGCATTTTTTTCTTCGTGTCTTAAGTTTTTTTTTTCCCAAATATCAGAGTTTTACAATTCCATGTGCTTCAATTCAAACAGTGTAGTTCCCTCAAAAGTAAGACTAGCTTTACGTGATCAACTGAACATTCCTTTAATATGGTAAAAGGAGGAGGCTTAAAAAATGCATGGTGTTTAATCAAAGAAGAGGCATAAAGTAAGGCTCAAACTTGGCTAACTAGTGGATCAAAATTTTTCTTTGGGTTGGCTTTTTCAAAGTTTAAAAAGGTTAATCCTAAGTGCCATTATCATATTAATACAAGAATTCAATATATGTAGTCTCAAAATGCATAACCAAGCAAGCTCTAGATTTATCAAACCAATTTGGACATCCCTCAAAAGAAACCATTAGAACAAGGTGTAGTGACTTGTTCATATGGGCTCAAAATCTCACGAGATTATATAACTTGATATTTAAATCTTGTATGCTTAGCAACCAAATCTATTGTCAAAAAGATGAGAAACTTAAATTGGTGAATAGAGTTCAGCTACTGTTACTCATATCATTTTCAAGCTAGCTAATTCGGGCTTACAATATATGATAGCTCAATAACAGTTCAAAAAGAAGCATACGATAGATAATCAAGTTTATCACAAGTCACAAGTCCTACCCTACTTCCAAATCCTATAGCTCCTATAAGTTCAACTCAACCCAAAGAATTAGTATGGTTCAGTTTACAAAGTTTTCCAAAACTACCTCCCCCGCACTTATCACCTACATTGCCCTCAATGTATGGAAATTGAAATGATGCTAAAAACAAAAACAAAAAGTGACAAAATAATCAGGGAATAGAAGGGTTGAGTGAGCTTCCCTAAACTGAGCCTTCAATAGTTGCGAAAAGTTTACATTGGGGTAGATAAGGAAGGCTAAACCCAATATGAGCAAAGTAAGCCATGAAATTATTCTTCATATAGTCCTGTTGCGCTTTCAATTATGCTAGTGAAATTGAGGTATTGGAAGGAGTAGCCTCCTCATCGAATTCTGTAGCAGTTGGTCTACTATGCTTAGAACAAATTATTTGAGGGGCAAGGTCTGGTCCAGGTGGAGCGATACAATAGTGCTTTTCTTTCTCTTTATAGATAACTCTCATCTTGTGTAAACAATCAAAGTCCAAGGGTTCCATCTCATAAGCAATGTGCATGTTAGTCTTATTCATGTCCAAAACACCCAATTTGATAACAATAAAAGTGATAATTGAACCTAAGCATAAATGTCCTCTTTTTTTCTTAGCCATAAAAAGGAATTGCCTACCCAACCAAGCTGTAAGATTGATCTTGATACTATGTTCCATGCAAAACAAGAAGAAGAATTCAGTCTTGCTTAGTCTAAAGGAGTCATCATTGATACCAGAAAAGGACATGGATAAAAAGCAATGAATGTACCATAAATCTGGCGGACGCAGATAAGTAGAACGAGAGGTGCTTGTATGATAAGGTTTGTCATCTGAAAAGAGTAATGGCCAAGATATGGTCAGGTCAAAATTATCTGGGAAGTTGCATGGTGCTCCCTCATATTCAACAGAATGTGCAAATTCAGAGGAAATAAACCCACAAGTCAAATTGAACTCAGTAAAAAAAAAGTATAATTAACACCAAGCATCCTAAAATTAATAACCCTAGGAGTGTCTGTAGTTATATCTTTAGGATAATTGAACTCATAGGTGGCATAAAATTCTCTAGTTAGCTCATAGTATGTGGGATAATGAATAGAAAAATAAGTGTCCCATCCTAAATTCACAACCAAAACCCAATAATGAGCCAAGGGCAGAGTATCAATCACATGATTATCAATATGCTTGTAAGGAACAGTCTTACAGGTCAAAAGAATAGCATACCTTTCTTTGTGCTTTTTCTTTGTGAATTTGGCATTACCACCCATTTGATTTTCTGAAGGGAGAAGCACAGACTTACCTTTGCCCATCTTATTTCTTAATATGGATGGTTCCATTCGTACTTCCACCTTTTTTTCCTGGCCACACTTTTGTAACAAACCATCAAGTTTGTGTGTGGCTGCTAACAGGTGTGGTGGAGAGAGATCCTTACTGGTTGGGTCGTGGAGCAGCAGTGATGACGACGGCGTGGACAACTAGGGTATGGGTTAGAGAGGATAAAAAAAGAAAGGATAAAAAAAAAGCAAAGTAATCGTTCCTCTATTTTTGTTTTACCATGAGCACTGCAAATTACTCCAGGTTCACTAAAAATTTTACCCAGAGATTCCAGATGTCAGAAAGACATCAGAACAGAGATGGAAGAGGCCTATTATATTTCGAAGGTAAGGCATAGGCACGCTGAAGACAATTTGTGTGCCCCTTGGTTTTTAATGGCAATTCTTTACTGGTAAACCCTAGATGCATTCTTCAAATGAAATAGCTACTGCTGCTAAAATATTCCTTCAAACTAAAAATGAATAAAACAAAGAGAAAATAAAAATAAAAATTTTTTTTCACTTTTCATTGTTGTTGTTGGGTTGCCTCCCAATCAGTGCCCTTCTTTAACGTCTTTGGCTAGGCGTAATCATCAATCACTCTTCATATTTTGGAAGTTCGAGAATTATTTCTTCCATGTTGCAAACCCGAAATCCTTCATTATAAGGTTTGAGATGATGTCCATTAACCTCGAAGATTTTATTAGTTGAAATATTCTAGATTTCTACTACACCATGACATAAAACATTAGTAACAACAAATGGACTGACCCAACGAGACCTTAGTTTTCCTAGAAACGAGTTTAAGTCTAGAATGAAATAGGAGAACTTTTTTACCAATGAAAAATGTTTTTTTGAAAATCATTTTATCATGTAAAATCTTTGTTTTCTCTTTGTAAATTCTAAAATTCTCATAAGCATCATTTCGATTTCTTCTAGTTCCTACAACTCGTAATTTTCTATGGTCTTTAGCTTCATCCATCTTCATATTGCACTCGCTTAACTACCCAATAAGCTTTGTGTTCCCATTCCACCGGAAGATGACAAGGCTTACCAAATATCAACCGATATGGAGACATACCTATAAGAGTTTTATATGTCGTGCGGTATGCCCATAAAGCATCATCAAGGAATACACTCCAATCTTTTCTATTTAGGTTGACGAGTCCTTTTAAGTATCGATTTAACCTCCCTATTTGAGACTTCGACTTGACCATTTGTCCGCGAGTGATAGGCGATTGAAATTTTATGATTAAACATATATGAATTTAACACTTCAATTGGCATCAAGTATTCAATCTCAATTAATCAAAACGTCTTCTAATCAATCAAGAAAAATACTTATCTTATGAACACATAAAATAATTGATATTCTTAGAAAAGATAATTAAATTACAAAGATCTAATAATGAATCTTAACCAAAAACCTCTATATCCTCTTGATTGGAAGGAGAATTTAACTCGCTCATTCTTTTGAGAAAGATGCCGAATTAAAGATGAGCACGCCGTCTAGAATTGCTCTACCCGCCGAACGCCATCCCAAAGCTTCTCTCCCCTTTTTATAAAGAATCCTCCAAAGACTTCAAACTCAATAGGATGTATACTCCTTTCGAATAAACACAAAAATCGTCTAAATAAGATAAAGGCCAAATTAGGAGATAAGAACAAAATCTTATTTTTTCTTAACTTTCATGTGCGAGAATTCCGCTCAACTTCCGAATTACAATTTCATCACTCGGGCGTAAGCATGCTTCGTAGCAATTATGTCCTATTGGAACTCTAACAACTTCGCCCTTTCGACTTGTGGCAAACGAGTTGTCAAAACATCCAATTTCATCTTAAATCAATTCAGACTTCGATATTTATCTCGCTTCATAAATGTTATATAACTAATTCTCAATAATTAAACACCAATCATTCATAATCATAGGAGAATAGGTACACTAAATAAAGAGTTTATGCATTATATCAATGGATTAGAGATAGATTAGCTATAAAAAATAGTGATGGGCTATTAATCCCATCGTTAAATTTTTGTTGGCTTTTAGCGATAGCCAATCCTTCACTCAAAGGTTGGTATTTAGTGACAAGAATATTCTCGTTGCTACATGTTGAATTTTTGGGCGACTTTTGAAATACAAAGGCTATGCTAAATGGCGGTATTTAGCAATAAACACTAATGTTTGCCACTAAATAATGATGGATCGGTGATGAGAACGTGCCCATCGCCGATCCGTCGCCCTTTAAATCTAAATAAGTAGCCTCTTCCCTCCCTCATTTTTTCTCTATTTCTATTCCTCCTCAAGCTTTCGGCCTCTCCCAACCCCTCGCATCCCCTACAAAACCCCCCTAATCCACTCCTTATCAATCTACAACAACTTCAAAATCATTTCTTCCAAACAAAAACCCAGCTTTTTCTTCCTTCATTTCGACCAATTTTATCGAATTAGGTCAATTTTTTTATTTTCTTAATTAATTATACTAATTTGTTGTAATTTTTAATTTAATTTTAATATAATTGCTTGATTTATATTTAGGCATATATTTTACTGTTATTTTTTTGATTTATTTGATAAATTGTTAATTTTTGTTATTTTCTTAGGTTAATTTGTTGAATTTTGTTAATTTTTAAGTTAATTGATTAATTAAATATAATTTAAAGTTAATTGTAATTAATTTATTTTATTGATTTTTAGTTAATTAATCAAGTTAATTATATTTAGTTGTTTGAATTAGAATAAATTAGTTAATTAAATGTAAAAATTTTGTTAATTAAGTTAATTTAATTTTTATTTTAAATTTACTTTGGTAAGAATTAGAATTAATTAAGTTAATTTGATTTATATTTAGTTAATTAATTAATTAAGTTAATTATGTTTAATTGGTTGGATTAGAAATTTTTTTAATTAATTGTAATTTTGTTAATTAAATGTAAAAATTTTGTTAATTAAGTTAATTTAATTGTTAATTTAAATTTAATTTTGTTAGAATTAGAATAAATTAATTTAATTTGATTTATGTTTAGTTAATTAATTAATTAGGTTAATTATATTTAATTGCATGGATTAGAATAAATTTTTAATTAATTATAATTTTGTAATTAAATGTAATATTTTTCTTAATTAAGTTAATTTAATTTTATTTTAAATTTAATTAGGCTAGAATTAGAATTAATTAACTTAATTTGATTTATGTTTTGTTAATTTATTAATTGAGTTTTGCACATATTGAGACATCTTACAATTTTAATTTTTTTATTGAGATCCTAAATTTTTTCTATCCAGTTTAAGAGTTCTAATCTTCTCGTTATAGCTATTTTATACCCTAATATGCTACATAAGCACACGTGGTAAGCTCTAGACAATAATAGCTTGCCACATGTCATGGTTGTTAGTGTAGATGCTCAAGATCCAACCATGTATGGATGGGCTTGAGTTAATGTATCATTGCATTATTTATTTTGATAATAATAAATAAGTCATTCCGTTAATTCTTTTATTTACATATTCAGTAGAATTAGATAGAAGTCCCGACGATATGTATTTGCAATAGTGATTAATCAAAAGATGTGAGATAAACACTAATGCACATAAATGATATCATTAAATGTCCTAAGTCGTAGCATTGTCAAGAATGGATATTGACAAATACAGATAGACTTGTAAGTGTTATGCTCATACTATATGATAGCAGTAGGAGCTCCCACACTTATCGGCATGGTGATGCTAAAGTAAGCACTTAGGTAATTTATGTTAAAAGACATGTCGTTGGACTTGACTCGTCATGAGAACCCATTTAGTTTTAGTCTATGGGAATCTCATAGAAGATGGGTACAAATGGTCCTTAGAATTGAAGTCATCATAATTATCTCATCGAAGGACTTATGCACTTGGACACTCATTTCGATGAACCCATTAATGGGTTGTACATGGTCGATTCGTTGGATGCACTAGGAATCTAGTAGAGGTAGGTGTATGACTAATATAGGACATGTCATTCCTTGTACACCAATAGAGCATAGTTAGTTTACTCTAGAGCTAAGACATTTGGGAATCGAAGAAAACCTATGTGATCCTAATCGAACAAGACTAATAACCAAGTTCGAGATCACACTCGTGATAAGATGACATGAGGACTCGAATCTATGGTAATCATGCTCGTGAAAGGTAATAATGGATTAATTAATCCTCCTAGAGAATTATGTAGTCATGATGCCTTGTTATAGGCCAATCTTGATTCATGTATCAAGAGATTAAAGAGGAGTCTTTTATTCTTGATACATTGTCAACATATCTAAAAGCCTATTAAGTCACACGCATAAGTTTAAGTATTCATATAACAAATGAGAAGCAAAGATATTGGAAAAAGTTTCCAATTATAAAAGTTTTCTATTTTGAAAAGAGTTTCCAAAATATAAAGTTTTCTATTTTAGAAATCGGTTTCCTAATTTAGAAGTTAGTTTCAAATTTGGAAATAAAGAACCTAAAAAGAAAGGAGTTTTCTAATTTAGGTTAAAGGGTATTTTGAAAAATTATTTTCTAATGTGGAGCCCACCAAAATAATTTAAGAATATTTATTTGGATAGTCCAAATAAATTAATTGAGCTAAAATAGTTTTGGCCCATTAGATTTAATTAAAAAGCTTAAAGATAATTTTGGTGGAAGGATAAACATCAACCTTATTGGATAAAGTTGAACGTTTTAAAGATAAACATCAATCTTATTGGATAAGGTTGAATGTTTTAAAGATAATAATCAAATAGTCCACATATAAAATAACTCCTCATCCTTGGAGGATAAGGAAACAACAACCTAGAGTCCTTTATGGACTCACAACCGCCACTCTCCTTATCCTCTAAGGAAAAGGAAACTCTCCTATAAATATATATGAGAGAGAGAAAATTCGGCAAACACAAGAAAGAAAAAAGAGAGAAAATTCGACCAAACCTAAAATCACCTAGGGCATATGGTCAATAGAGAAAATAAAAGAGAAAATAGTTTTCTCCTAAACCCTAGCAAGAAATACTCTTTCCTTCTCTTTTAAGGTTGTCGCAAAAGTTTTTCGAGATTAATTTCTAGAGGAAATACAAAACCAAAAAAAGGTGGAGCTAGCACCCCATGAATTTTGAGTGCTTCTTTGTGGATACTTGGACTACGTAGATCATCAATAGAAACCGGACACTTGGACGAATTTTTTAGAAAAGGGTTTAGATCCGCACTACAAGAGGTAATCCTTTACTTATAGCTTATAATCCATGTATGTATGGTTAGTAGATTCAACGGCTTGATCTTGGGGCCTTAGATGGAGAAAATTTTTTATTTATTTCATACCTCTATAGAATGCATGATCCTTCAATTATGGTGGGTCCAAATTGTGTGATTTAATTAGTGATATGGCAAGCTATCATTGGCTAGAGTACACACATGATAAGTTGTAATTGTATAGGGTTTGAAACAATAATGACATAAGAGTATAACTCTTAAATTAGACAAAAAAAAATTAGGATCTCAATTAAAAAATTCAAATTGTATGGGATCTTAATATAAATTAAATTCTTTTCTAAAAATTATACTTTACATCTATGATTTTAATATTTATTTCAAAAAACATATTGTATTATAATTTCATTTTTGGTGTCAAATTTTTAGGGAAAAATGGTCCAAATTATTACAAATTTGTCATCATTTTTTTTTTAATGGTCACAATACCATTTGGAAGCATTTTAATCTATAAAAACAAATATATATATATATATTTCAAAACAACTAAATTCAAAACAATATTGAAAATCTAATGCAAAAACTCAAAAATTCAATTCAAACACCCAAATTCAATGATTAAACACTCAAATTCTACTTTCAAACATCCAAATTCATGATCAAACACTACAAGAAAAACATTTATTAGCGACAAAATTTTAGTGACGGTCACAAAACCATTGTTAATTACTAAAATTTGCAACGGTTTTACTAATTTTAATGGCGGTGTAGAAAACGGTTACAAATTTTTTAATTTGCGACCATTTTTTAGTAACGGTCTAAACATCCATTGCTAATTTGAAAAGTTAACCATTTTAGCGATGGCTTACACTAAAAATAAACAATTGCAAATTTAGCAATGGTCTAACCCGTCGATAAACCGTTGCTAAAGAAATAAAAGCATTTAAAAAACAACCCTCTCGTGATTTGAATGTTTTTCAAGAATTTGGGTTTATCGACTCGTCGGAGCCTCTTGCTAAACCGTTGCTAAAAATACTTAAATATTTTAGCAATGATTTTCTACAAAAAAAAAAAATATTACAAATAAAATTAAATCATTAGCAATGGTTAAGGATCGTCGCTAACCCATTATAAATTTGTCTAGGTCGAAAAAGAAGGAAAATACTCAATTAGCAACGTTTTTATAACCTAAAACCGTTGCAAAAATATTCGATTTAGCGACGACCACCGATCGTCGCTAAACCATTGCTAATGGGTTTAGTGAGGGCCGAGACCATTGCTAAACCGTTACTAACGTAATTAAAATTATGTTTTGCAACGTTTTTTTCAAAAATAACCGTTGCAAATGGAGAATTAGCGACGGTCAAGACTCGTTGCTAAACCGTCGCTAAAATAAATCCGTTGGTGGGAAACAGGAAAATTTAATTTCAAATTTATTATTAACGATGGTTTAGCGACGATCCGTCACCATCGCTAAAAACTTTACTTTTTAAAAGTTCCGATCGAACCAAAATCCGGAATTCTCTCCCTCTTGCAAACGATCCTCTCTTCTTCTCCTCCGACAACAACTAGATCTACCAATTTTTTGCTCCAAACTTCTCCTCTCTTTCCTCAAATCATTTGTATCCTAAAAATATCCCTCTTTCTTCCCTATTTTCCTCCTCTTTTCCATCTTTCTCTCTAGTGTTCAACCTCTCATTTTTCGACAAGCAAACTCCGACGAGGTCTCACCGACGATAGCCGCCCCTCTCATCCTTCTCTTGGTGACAGGTCCACCTAAATCTAATCCCTCCTTTCAATTTTTAATTTTTTCAGTTATTTATTTAAGTAAAATAATTTTTTTATATATTTTAGTTTAATTACTTATTATTATTAGTTTAATTATTGAATTGATTGTTAATTTTATTGTTATTTTTATTTTTAGTTCTTGATTGAACTAATTTGATTGTTAATTATGAATTTACTTAGTTTAATTTATTGTTAATTTTTTTAGTTAGAAAATATAATTTTTATATTTTATTTTATGGTGGTAGTTCATTCGTCGTTCCGGACCAATGACGATGCAACCTAACCTCCGGACAACTCCATCCAACCTCCGACCGATCCTGGACATTAATTTATTTTAGCTTTTACATTTTTTTGTATTAACTCGCAACTTATGTATTGTTTTTTTATTTAATAATAATTTAATTATTTAGCAACGTTTTAATACATTTTGAATAATAAAAAATTACGTTTACGATATTTTATGAGATTTTAGTTATTTTAAAATTATTACTTTTACCTTATTTTATTTCGGCTGAAAAAAATAATTTTTCAATTAGCGATGGTCTAAGCAACGATCCAAATCGTCACTAAAGACAAAAAAAATTAGCAACGGTCTCAAGTCCGTCGCTATTTAGCAACGGCCTTACCAACAGTTTAATAGACCATCACTAATTTTGCAAGTATTTACACCGACATTTAACGATGGACTAGCAACATTTTTTTACCATCACAAAAGTTTACCAACGAGCTTTTTAGCAACGGTCAAATGACCATCGTTAATGCGTCACAAATTCGTTTTTGCAACGGTTTTTTTAATTTACCGACGGTTTTGCCCGTCGCTAATTTGCCTTTTTGTTGTAGTGAAAACACCAAAAACTCGATTCAAAAAACTCAATATTTCTTGATCATCTACCACCTCACCCGCTTCATCGATTCTAAAGAGGATGATACCTCTTCCATGGTGTTCAAAAGAACCTTATCGCAAGCTGAAGGAATCCTCCCTTTTTTCCGGGCTTCCCATTGTGCATTGGCTTAGAGAATATCACGTAAAGTTGTTCATACATTGGGCAACCACTCGCTTATAATCTCGGCATTTGGACGTTCATTTATACATGCGGCCCATGCTTCATCATTGGCATTAATCATCCCAGTAGAGTCATCCAAACTAAATTCACTTTGTTTAAGATGTGAGCTTGCAATAGCATATTACCTCCTAAAGACTCCATTTTTGCTTTTTCAACTTCTCCATGTCCTATCTCAAACTTGTTTCCTGTTGGAATTCAAGTACACGTATGCTTTCATGTTTTGTTTCTAAAAGAATTGTTAACTTTATTCCCTCTTTAAACCTAATCAACCATCATGTCCATGAAGACCTTCATGACACCATTTCTCCACCTAGACTAGGGTTGTTGTTCTAGCTGTTGAAGTACTCGGTCTCTTTGACCTCGTAACTCGACTCACCATTTAAAATTCCATAAAAAGATTTAACTTAAGAGTATTGTATGTCTTTAGCTAATTAGTTAGGAAAAATTATGCAAAACACATAATCCTAAGAATAAATCTTCAATTCTAAAACACGATGCTTCCTTCGAGTATTGATTGGGAGAATGCTTTTACTAAGTGTCTTTTCATTCTAGCCATATTTTCATGAATAAAAACCCACTAAACACCATAATTTCTCTACAAAATGAATTCTCTAAAACTCCATGACATTGAAATAAACAAAACCTTTTTTTTATCCACTTGTAAAGAAACAAAAACATAAAAAAAAATAAAAATAAATGATTTTACCTTTATATTGCTGCAAATTAAGGACATTTCAGCATTTAAAACCATCAACAATAATGGTAATATTAGAATCAATAACATCCGGATTAAAAAAAATTTAAGTAGATTGAAACAAGTCCAATTCAATCAATCTAAAAAATGAAAACAAAAAACTTACATGAAATTTTGAGAGCTTAAATAAGGTGAATGAAGCATGTTAGAGAATAAGATAAATTATATCTTGGGTCCTCACCTAATAGCTTAAGCTTTTAGATAAGATGGTCTTTTAAAATTGTATTAGAGCCTTGCTAGCTTAACGGACTAGAGTTCAAATCCTACCACTCCCACTTTCTCTTTTAATTAGTTAAGCATAAGGTAGTATGGGCTTGTGCAAGTTTCAAGCCCAAAGGGCTTTCACTTGACGGGGTGTGTTGAAAAGTAATGTAAATCATATCTCGAGGTCTTACCTATCAGCTTAAGCTTTTGGGTGTATTGGTCCTTTGACAAGGCATACTCTTATTATTATCTACATCATCAACAATAACACCATTATCATCATCACAATGAGTGACCAAACTTTGGTTAAAATCTAACAAAAATTCATCTTCACTATCATTAATGAATAAAAACCTAGACACATCTTGATTAAACACCTAATCTTTAATGGGTTTTGCTCGAAACAATAAATTAAAGCATAAACAATCAAATTCTCCTAAAAATCAACATTAAAATTTGACTTTTTTTAGAGTTCCAAATTTTACTTAAAAAAATTTAAAATCCCTAAATTTTTTAATGTGTTTTGCTAAAAACAACAAATTAAAGGATAAACAAGTTATTTTGAATTAAAAAAAAATTAAAGTTAGGATTTTTTTTTAGATTTTCGATTAGAGATAAACAAAAACCTTTAGAAAAAAACTAAAATCTTTATGGGTTTTGCTCAAGATTAGGTGAATTTAATATTAATGCTAATATTTTTATGGATGAAATACATTTATTTATGTTTCAAAAAATTAAAAAATAGGTTATGCTTTACATATCTCATTTCAACTTCCACTATAAGAAAACTGGACAATAGTGACAAAATTTTCTATTACTAAATAATAAAAATCCATCGTTATTTACTATTAGCGATGGATTTGCGATAATATCAACTTAATAGCTAAAACAATGGTTGCTATTTCTATAGTGACATAAATTATTTTTTGTCACTAATCAATGATGTCTATCCATTGCAAATGTGTAGAATTTCCATCACTAAATCAAAGCAAAAAATCATCTTCCAACTCTAGTATCCGTCACAAACTCGTCGTTATTTCCTTTATTTTTGTCGCTAACTTATGACGGAAGTGCTATTGCTATATCTTAGTCACTAAAATTCCTTGCAAATGAGTCGTTATTAATTAATTTTTGTCGCTAAATTGATAAAAAAAAATTTATAAATTAATATCCATTTAATATTAATGGTAGTAGCAACCAACTAAAAAAACACCTTACTAAAACATGATATATTATTTAATGAAATTAAAATAATATAAATTAAAATCAAATAAATATATAAATTCTTTAAGGTGTACAAAACATCAAAAACCTTAAAAAAAAAAAATCTAGTCCTCATCATCATCATCTCATGCATCACCTTTAGACTCGCTAGGCATTGAGAGGAACGATTACCTCTTAGATTAAGAGGGTCCGCAAGAGGGACGTGAATCCGTTGTAATTCCCATAACAATCGTATTACTATCTCCATCCGAGTCTATAAAGTTTTGAATTTAATCTATAAAGTGTTGAATTTATTTAGATGGTAACCTCCATCCCTTTGATCCTATCGATGTATTAGGCAATAGCCTCCCGAATATTACTACTAGGATACTATGAAGTGGCAGAGGAGAAGCCGGCACCGTAATGGGAGTGATACTAAGACATCCGTGATCCGAGTCCATATACTATCTCGCTTCTTTTCCCTTACTTTAGCATTGAAATATATCTTGGCCATATCGATATTTGGAGATGGCGAATCACCCTCGTGCTACTCCTTAGCAAGTACTTCTTGCAATGATCGCACGCGCTCCTTCATAATTGAAAATTGTAATATTAAATCATAAATATATTTTTAGATTATATTGATAGATGTATATTTATAAAAATAAAAAATTTACCATTATTGTCTAGGACCTCTTGTTGATGAATGAGCCATCTTTCTATTTGTGAGTGCTCGGGAACACTTCTAAGGATTTGGGCTACGAGTCATTTCATTATACTAAAACAAAAAAAAGCCAAAATAATATGAGATGCAATAGATGTAAAAATTAATTTATAACACAATATATAATAGGATTTTCCAAACATTCAGCATGCTCAATTAAAGAGATAGACTCCCTTGTGTGCTCGTATGGGCTAGCACAATCACCACCCATCTCCGACATGTAATTTCAAGACGCCCGTTGTGATCGGGTCCGAAACTTAAGTGTGGCCCAATCTCGATGCCATGCATCTCACACTTGCTATGTAATAAACATGAGTTTGTCATTCTTTTGTTTCGGATTGTTCAATATGTTGTCGTATTGTTTTCGCACTAGACTCTCTTATGCATCCTAAATTAAAACATCGACAACCGCATTTCATAAAAAGTATTTCTATATGAAGAAAAAATAATATTAGTATATTTTATGTTAAATTAATACTTTAAATGGAATATAAATAATTAATTAATATGTTATCCTAAACTTATGAAAGTACAAATCTTTCATCTCCATAGAGACAGACTTCTATTTAGAGTTACCGGGGTTCAATCGCTCATTGAAAATTACAATAATTTTTATAAAACCCTTATTCTATGGAACCAAGCTTTCCAACGAAACAAATAGATAATAAATAAGTGAATTAATGATTTAAATATGATATATGAAAATATAAAAATAATTACCACATATAAAACATATTACTTATCAATTATTAACGACTTGAATGGTCCGACCAGAATTAGATTCAATAGAGCTTTCTAGAGCTAAGGAAAATGTCATAGGGACCTCCACAATCAAGGGTACTACCAAGTAGGGGGCATTATTGGTGATTGCACTACCCGAAGGGACACTACCGGTGGGAATGTAGACATGTCAAAGCCATTATTAAGTCCACAACCTTAGACATCGACACTAGCAATGCCACGGCCATATACAATACTACTATCGGTGGCATGGTCACAAACACTTCTAGTATCAATGCCCCGACCTAGACACTATCACTACCGTGGTCACGACCATTGCCACGGCAACCACTAGACATAACTCTAGAATAACGCCTAACACAGTTTAACAAATACAACAAATGAATAATAATTTGATTGAAAATATATTATAAATTATTTTCAAAAAAAAAAAATGGCATGGTCTCTCCCGTAAATGGGATCTTTCCTTATTACTAGAGATGTCATTTACATAAAATTTAATACATTTAAAATGCACAACAAACATCAACCAACAATCAATTTGCGAATACCAAGACCGGTACTTACCTTAGATACTCCATTAAAATTAAATCTCAAACTTGTCCTCCCAGCCCCATCGCAAAGCATTAAATTAACATTATTTTTCTTTTTTTGTTTAGAGGTCTTTGACCCTTCAACTTCGATATATTACGATGTATCTCGACACACTTCAACAATCATCAATAAAATAATTAAATTAACCCTAATTCAAACATGCTTAAATATTAAATACATATAATTAACAAATTGTAACATAAATAAAATTAGAAATAAATACATTAATCAAAATTAACCTAATTAATTTAAACCTAAATCAAATTAACTCAATTAAATATAATTCAAACCTAATTACATTTACACCTAAATCAAATAATCATAATTTAATCTAATTCAAATCAAATTAAATTTAAAATAACAAATAATTAATAATTTCCAATATAAATGAAATTTTAAATTTACTAATTAATAAAAATTAATTAATTTAACTCTAATTCAAATTAAACTAATCAATTTAATTCTAATTTAAATTAACCTAAGTAAATTAACCCTAATTTAAACATAATTAACATAATTAATTTAAACCTAATTAAAAAATTAATGTAAATACTAATTAATTAACAATTAGCCTAACCAATTCAACTCTAATTAAAATTAAGCTAGTTAATTTAACTCCAATTCCAATTAACCTAAGAAACTAACCCTAATTCAAACCTAATTAATTTAACCCTAATTAACAAATTAGCCAAACTAATTTAAATACTAATTAATTAACAAACTAACCTAACCAACTTAACTCTAATTCACATTAACGTAATTAATTTAACTCTAATTCAAGTTAACCTAAGTAAATTAAGCTTAATTAAAACCTAATTAACATAATTAATTTAACTCTAGTTAACAAATTAATATAATTAATTTAAATACCAATTAATTAACAAATTAACCTTACATACTTAACTCTAATTCAAGTTAAAATAATTAATTTAACTCTAATTCAAAGTAACCTAAGTAAATTAACCATAATTCAAGCCTAATTAATTTAACCCTAATTAAAAAATTAACCCATTAATTTAAATACTAATTGATTTACAAATTAGCCTAACCAATTTAACTCTAATTCAAAGTAACCTAAGTAAATTAACCATAATTAAAACCTAATTAACCTAATTAATTTAACTTTAATTAAAAATTTACCCATTTGATTTAAATATTAATTAATTAACAAATTAGCCTAATCAATTTAACTCTAATTCAAATTAACGTAATTAATTTAACTCTAATTCAAATTAACCAAAGTAAATTAATACTAATTCAAACCTAATTAACCTAATTAATTTAACCCTAACTAACAAATTAACTTAAATTTAAATATTAATTAATAAATAAATTAACCTAACCAATTACAAAAAAAAAAAAAAAAAAAAAAAACTAGATAGTCTACTATTTATTTACTGTAGAACAACACCCAAAGTCACTGTGAACTATAACTCATGCGTACTATGCAGCCTCTTTAACTATTGTCTATCATTCGATCATCCTATGTTTTCTGTTGTTGTTTGCTCTCTTACATCTGGTCCATTGATTTGGTGTCATATTTATTTTTGTTGGAGCGACTGGAATTAAGTTTTTGTTTCCTGATTTGAGTCTTGCAAGTTATGTATTTGATGTCCTTTATTTTTTCCATGTTTTCAATTTTGCCATTTTTTGATTTGTATTGTTACCTTTGTGTCCTTCAAATGCTCTTCTTTTCTCTCTCCTTTTCCAGGTCTTTTGTTGTAATTTACTTTCTTGGTTTCAGCTTTAATGGCCAACATTAATGGTGCTATACCATTTGTTTTTGTTCAAAGTTTGGTTTGTGCTATTACTTTTGTCTCCTTCCAGTACTCTTTCTTTTCTTTCTATGTGTTCTAATTAATCAAGCTTCGGTTGTATTTCTTTCATATAAGTAGCATGCATTCATCTGAATAGATATTAATTAATTCTTGGAAATTCTACAATAAACTTTTTGTCAAAATAAGGTGGGTAAGATCAGGAATATGAATCTAACCATACAAAGTATAATTGTTTCTTTTGATGGAAAAAAATTACAATTATTTTCATCTATATTTTTTATTTATCCATTTTGCACTTTTGTTTGACTTAAGTTTTCTCCTATAGAAAAAATATTCTGGCGTGTGGGCAGCCATTGAATATGCAGTGTTGCATTTGAAGGTCAAACATTGTTGTTTTTCTAATTCATCAACGCTACATCATTTGATCTTTTTTTTTCTTTTTTTTTATGTTGGATCTTTGTCCCATCTTTTTACCTGGTAGAATAAGGACGACCAGTGAGGCATACCCACTACAATGTTTCAACAGCTGCCTAATTCATGTTACCAAATCCTTTTATTTTCTACTGTATATTACACAAACCTTCCAAGATATTGTGATATTACAAACATTTACTGCTTTTAAAGAACTTATTACCCATATTTATTAGTGCACTATGAAAATTTTACTTTATTCCTTACGAATAAAACATAAAGCATGGGACTAGGAGAGTTACCCTCTTCTATACTATTTCCTTTTTCTCATTATGCTTCATTTTGGAGTTCAGGTGAAGAATACCGTAGTCATTGGTCATAGCTACTGTGGTGGTATAAAGGGCCTCATGTCTATCCTAGACGACGGGTCCACTTCTAGGTAAGCATTAATATAATTAGTTCTTTGTTTAATTCCTTTCAAGTTGAATAATTAAATATACAACCAAAGCAAAGTAACATGTTGAGTACTATAATTTAAGCATTTTCAATATGATACTATTTCATTAAAGTTTATTTTTTAATGATTGGAAAATTTAACAAAGAAGCCATAAGAAAATTAAAGGAAAAAAACTTAAAAAAACTGAAATTTATTTACTGTTGTTTTAGATTTAGATTCACTATTAATTGTGATGCTTTATTTTTTGCCCCTAGCTTTTCATTAATTTCTCTTTTACTATTTGGAGGATTTGAGAAACTCTATTTTTACCCTTAATTGATTCTCCTTTTAATTTTCTTTTTATACCTTTTTTCATCGTTTCCTTTTCTTTTTTCTTTTTTTTTTTCAGATTGAGCATTTAATGCTCGTGACTTCTTTCCAAATTAGTACTTTTTTTTTCTAGAAACAAATTAATTATTCCCTTTCGTTTGAAAACTAATTTCTTTATTTTTATTATTTTTTTATTTTTTATTTTAAGAAATAGATAAAAACTAAGTAAAAACATGAAAAAAGACATTTTATAAAATAAAAAAATAAATTATTCATGTTCAATATCAATTTAAAAAATTAAATAATTCATTTTTGAAACCAAAAGAATTCATCCATTCATTCATTCCTCAAAGCTTGATGAACTAATTTATAATTTAATTTGCAATTCTAGAATCTCTTTCATCATAAATTCGGAATTTATGGAAACCAATTTTGTAATAGTTTTTATTTTAATTTACTGAAATTAATATATTTCATACAACGTAGATGCTTTTTTTTTTAAAAAAAAAGATTTATACTATATATTTTGAATATACTAAGTATGATATGTGTGTGTGTGTGTGTGTGTGTGTGTGTACATATATACACACATATACACATATACATACATATATAGAACTACTAAAAATTAATTATGTATGTACATACATAACACAAATTATTTGTTATTTATTCCTTTTTATGTTTTAAAATCAATATTTTTTAAAATAAAATAATTGAAATAATGTTTTTGAAAGAACCTTTCAATTATTGAAATACAACCTTTTATACTAATATTATTGATTATTTTGTTAACAAATTTATGTAAATCAAACGATTTTGCTTATCAAATAGATTTGATTTATATTAATTATGTGAAATAAGATTTTTACCCGTACTATATCATATGAAGCTTGACTCTACGTGTATAACGGCTATCCAACCACACTGTAGTGCGGGTATCTAACTAGTTTAACTCTAAATAAAATTAACATAATTAATTTAAATTCAATTAAAAGTAACCTAAGTAAATTAACCATAATTCAAACATAATTAACCTAATTAATTAAAATACTAATTAATTAGTAAATTAACCTAACCAATTAACAATTAAATATAAATAAAATTAAAATTCAATCAATTAATTAGAATTAACTTAATGAAAATAAGAGAGAGAGAGAGAGATAGAGAGAGAGAACATACTTTCATGCGGATAAGGAAGAGACGAAGAAGAAAGAGAAAATTCAAGGCTTTTAGGGAGAAAAGAGTTTCAAGTGGGTGGGGCTCTCGAAGAGTGGAGGAACGAGGTTTTGTGGTGGCTTTGGGTGGGCATGGTAGCAATGACTAGAGGAGGAAAGGAGAGGAAGAAGATAAAAGGGGAAAAAGAAAAGAAAACTATGATTTAGGGATTTAGTATTAGCGATGGATGCGATTTGATTGCTAATCAGCGATGGACATAAGTTTCACTATTGATTTGAAAAAATTTGAATCAACAAATTCAGCTCATTTTTTAATATTAGCAATGGACGTTCCGTCGCCAAGTTGCAAGGAAAATATGCAATTACCGACGAATGTTTTGTCACTAACCTTAAATCTAGAAAATAGTGATGAGATAAAGATTTTGTCACCGATTTCCCTTACAACTCCCACACTAAACCATCTCTAAAATATCCATGAATATTTTACCACCAAATATATTGACGGATATAGGTCCCTCACTGAAAATTCATCAATAATCTATGATTGTTCTATATCCGACGTCCACACATCGACAACGATCATAGTTCGTTCATTAATCCTTTGCTATTTAGTGAGTGACTACAATCCATCACCGATTTTTGTCACTATTTCCTAGTTTTCTTATAGTGTTTGAATCATCATTGATTCATCTTCAATTCAACTATAAACAACAAAAGAAACGTTTAATCAATAAGAACACACAAGAAAATTATTTGATTTCTATCATAACTCAAAATATTCCAATTCCTTTCTACTTTTACTTTATTTTGTTTTATTTTATTTTATTTGACTTTATTTTGGGCTTTACTAAAAATAATAATAATAATAATAAAATAATAAAATACAAAAAACGATATATATATATATATATATATATATATATATATATATATATATATATATGTACAAAAACAATTTCACGAATCACAACCAAGGACACAATCACATCAAAAGAACGTGTAATTGAAGTATTTAGGGGTACAATTCAATCAATTGAGAAATTTAAAACTTGAATTACACTTGATAAGAACCCAATTGATAAAAATCATACTTTATAAAGACTAAAATTACATGGAAAAGAACATGATTGTGGACAATCAAAATTCTTAGGGGTCAAATTGGAACTTTGGAGCAAATGATAGGACTAAAATCTAACGGACGACTTGTCGTCCATTGCAAAATCTCTCTAGGGATTGTTCCTCAATCTTTCCTATGAGACAAATCTTCCCCCGATCTTTTTTTTTTTTAAATTACATTCATTATGATTCTTACCTGGACTTAAAACTAGGTATAAGTCATGCCTCAACGAATTGATTTGGTTGATCAAAGGCCTAACTTTGGCATTAGCAACTAGAATCTAGATTTGACTAGATTGATTTTTTAGAGAGAATTAAGCAATTTCTAGCCTATACAAGGCTTGAATTGGCTAGGAAAAAGGATAGCAAGAAAAGTGTGGAAAATTCTAGGTTGAGAGAGAGTGAAAATCAATAAAAAGGAGGAGGGAATTAATGGATTTTCAAGGGACAATTGCTACATTCTCTAGGTTTTTTAGGCATCCACTTAGTGTTCTTCATGTTTTTGGCTTGTTGTTCATCCTTTTATGGGTTCGTTTTCGATATTTCTTTCCATTGGTAGACCTCAATTCTTCAATTCTAAACCTTATCCAAGCATTCAAAACCAATCAAAATCCCATAATCCTCTCAAAGCCATCCCGAGGTTCAATTTCTATCCATCTCATCTTCGGAAAAATGATCCTCAACATTAGTAATTCGATCGGTGTTTTTCATTTTTTTTTCAATTTTTTATTCTATTACCTCGTTATTCTAAATCTCTCGTTAGTTATTTGTTTAAGCTTTCAATTATGATTCTTAGTGAGATAAGGGTATTAGCATGGTATGTTAGTTAAGTTTTTTTTTTTTTTTTGGAATGAAGTATTAATTCTTGGAAAAATAAAAAGAAGAGGGACAAAAAGTACGGAACATGAAGAACATGAGAAAGAGAGAGAGAGAGAGAGAGAGAGAGAGAGAGAGAGAGAGAGACTAGAAGTTTGTTTTGATCTAAAAAAGAAGAGAAGCATATTTGAGCTTTGTTTGGTGATTTAGTCCAGCCCTTATAGAAAAGAATGGGTTAGGCAACCTTTGGAGCAAAAGGCTAGGCTAGTTTCAGCTCAACCCAACCCAAACCTAGCCTTTAAAAAAAAAACCGGGCATACAATGGTTTCAGTCCAACTTCTACCCATAAAAAAAAGTATAAAAATAATAAAAAAGGAAAAATAACAAGAATAAATACATAAAAAAAAAAAAAGAATTAGTATAGTTAGAAGAGAGAAGAAAAAAGAAAAGGAAAAGAAAAAGAGTATAATTAGAAAGTTTAATGGGTTTAGCCTAGTGGGCCTAGCCTAATAGGCTAGAGGCCCAATAGATTTTTGGCTCTAATCTTTTTAGTTTTAAATGATTCAAGCATGCTTATTTTTGTTCATCAATGCATTTTATTTCTACTATTAATTTTGATTTAATTTTCCTTAGATGTCTTTTTTTTTATTTAATTAACTTTAAATTTTAGAATTTTATTTTAATAATTAAGTTAGATAATTACTTGATAAAAGAATCATCGAGTCTCCTAATTTTTGGGGATCGATGATAATTTTTTTATCAATAAATAAAAAATAAATGAAAAAAATGAAAAAAAATAAAATGGTAAAAATCTTTAACGAAGTCTCCTATCCGATAAGGATTATCTTTGCCAAAAATATATATATATAATAAAAATATATCATCAATACTTAATAATTAGGATATTCTTTGATACACCGACTATTTTGAGGCTTAAAGTATATTTGATGTTTAAACCAACATGTCACTCGATGAAGGAGACCAATGATAGTTTCAATACAATACCATGCCTAAAGCTAAAAAACTTAATTCAAATTGAAAATTAGAGTTTAAATAAAAAATAACTTAGCATAAATAAAATACTTTAGGAGATGAAATTTGGACTAAACTAGACATGGTATCTTTTTTAGGAAAGGGCATTTTTGGATAATCGATATCTTCCTAAAGCGTAACCAATTCTAAACCAAAAAAATTATACACTAAGTACTATTTATAGATTCCTAGTTCTTTAATACTAGATGGCGACTCTAAACTAAATAATAACTCACATCTCCAAAATAACCATAAATGCAATGCAAATCTCTTAAAACCTAGATTTTTTTAGAAGTCCAGTCCAATATTGTGTAGTGACGGAATGACGACTCGGGATTTAAAGCTAGGCCAAAGGTTTAGTATATTAAGTTTATCTCCCGTATTTTATTTTTGTCAATTATTTTTCAAGTAATTTATTTTTTTCATTTAATTTTGATTTATTTATTTATTGTATATATTTTAATTTTTATAATTTATTTTCTCATTGCATATTTATTTTTTGAAATAGGTTGAATACTTTCTTTGAACTATTGAACACACCACAAAGAAAACTTGTAAAAGCTCTAGACTCGAGCTAAAAACCAACCGTAATTTAGATATAGAGATCTAGAGACAAGTATTACGAAAGTCTACCGATACCTTTCCAAACTCTTGTCCGGATCGTAACTCATCCTATGGATAGGAAATGGTGGAATAAGCTTCCTCTACCTCTTCGTACATAAGATTAGATCCCGAATTATCCCACTAGTAATTTAGGTAGTTCAAAAACTTGAAAAAAAATTAAGGCTAGATAGACTTTACCCGATCATAAAGAAGATAGATCATGTCTATTAGGGTCAACTTTTTAAGACATAAATCATTTTCAATTAATGTCTATGCTAACCCTCAACTTTTGCAGATCTGTATAAATCATGAGAAGAAAATCAAAAATGAAGCTAGGGATTTTAAAGTTAGATCCGAGTAGGCCTAAAATGATGAAGGAGATTATCTCGCCCTCAAACTTTATGTCAAGGCTAAAAGTCTAACATTTAGGTTTTCATGCTATTGTTATCAAAGTTACAATCTTTTCCAAGCTTGTGAATATTCATATCATAACTAGGATTAGAGGCGGATATATCTCCCAAATTGCCCAAGTGTATATGCGGTAATATGACCCTCGGTGAGTACTATATTTATTTAACTTTTCCTTAACAAGAACTTTATCATGATTTAATGTGCAAAAAAACAAAGAAAGTAATCTAACTCGATTCAAATCATGCATTTACATCTCATATTCATTGTATACATTTTTGTAGTTTAGTTTTTTCGGGAACTAAATATAGGCCCCTCCGATCAATCTCCTTCATGCATTCATAACACCAAACTCAAGACTCATCAAATGAAGAACAAAGGGCACAAATAGAATAAATTCATCAACAAGATATTGACTCCCTAAAAGAGGAAGTGGCTTGTATAACAAACTTGTCGGAAAAGGCATTAAGTGGGAGAAGTAGCTCGAATCAATGGCAAGCACAACTTGAAATGCCATATATTGTTCCATCGCCCGATCTACTTGTGCCATCCACCATAACACCATCCAATTAAGTTGTTTTCCATCTTACTAGGGCATTTGCCTATCGATGGACCCACGAGTCCCATAAATACCACCTATACCATTGTAGATCTAAGTAAAGAAGTGACTTAGGGATATAAGGCGAGTTGAAGGCTTAAGTATAGACAAACTAATGGCTTTTGAGGAACGTTTGAGAGCAATAGAGGGGAGAATTATGATTTAGTTACATTCTTAAAAATATATATGTACTTGATGTAGTAATCATAAGGAAGCTCAAAGTGATTAATTTCCCTAAATATACTAGAACCTAGTGTCCCATGACCTATTTGAGGGTTTACTACAAGCAAGATGGTAGAAATTATTCATGATGAAAAGCCACTCATCCATTTCCTTCATTAGAGTCTAGGTGGATTAACTCTAAGTTGGTAATGAGGTTAAAGGGATAAAAGATTAGAAAGTTGAAAGATCTAGCCGATGTTTCCCACAAATAGTATAAATTTAACTTAGAGGTAGCATTAAATAGATTAGATCTCCAAGAAATGGAGAAAGTGGTCTAAGAAGATAGTTAAGGAATACTAGTAAACATGAAATGAGGTGGCTACTCGATTCATCCATCATTGCCAAAATTCAAGTAGATCTCAATCTTTTTGAACACTTTTAAAGCACCATTCTTTGAATATCTAATTAAAAATCCTTTAACCAATTTTACTAACATAGTGTTCATTACGTAAAGAGTCGAATTGGCTATTAAAGCTAGAAGAATTTTTAAGGGTGGAAAAATGGATGAGTATTAGAGAGGGAAGTTCACCAAATGGTCACCTATAGACCCAAAAGCCATTGAAACAACCCAAAGCAATACACCCATCGAGCCAATGCCAAGTACAATTGTTATCTTATCCCCAAACTCCTTACCAAACACAATCCATAGCCGCTACTTTTCCCACCACTCAAATAAGACCTCCCATGCTAAATCAAACTTACCGACCAAATCCATCACCTTCATATAATCCAACCATGCTTGCTTACCAAAACAACTCATTTCCTCAATCAATCAAACCACCTCGTGGTCGTTCAAACTACAATCAAACACCAAGGAACCAATTCTCATATAACAATAACTATAAGTAAGAGGATAATAACCATTTCCACCACTTCTTATCTCTTTAAATAAAATATTCCACACTTTAGGGTAGATAGTCCCTATTTTGAGAGAAGCTATATAGCCTTCTTTTTCTTTATGGTATAAGGAAAACAAGCAATATGAGTACCATAGTTGTGTCGCTAGACACTCTATCGAGGAATGCTTGGCTTTCAAAAGGAAGGTAAAGATGCTTATCAAATATAACTGGATCAATTTTGATAATTCGATAACACCAAACATTAATACTAATCCACTACCAAACCATGCTACTAGAAGGAACAATTTAAGCATCATAACCTTTGAAAAGAAGGAGGTCAAGAGAGAAGGAAAGAATATGATAGTATCAATAGATAATATATATTCGATACTTGCACAAGTTAGGTATCTTAGAAGGTCAATGAGTAATAAGAATGTAAATAGCTAAAATCGATACTATAGATATCATCAAATTGAATGGCATAATATCGATAGTTGTAAGGATTTTCATGAGGAAGTAGAAACCATGTTTGTTATAGGAACTTTGAGATTTGAGAAGGTCCAACAAGGCCCGATGATGGGAATAGTCTTACTTTTAAAAAGTGATTATTCGAGTGGTATATAGGTACTAATCTATAAACAATGGGCCTCTAAGAATAATTCTATTAAGACCAAACAATCATTTAGCCTCGCCCTATAATGTGGTAAGTCATGCCTATCTAGTAATGAACACATTATTTAATACTAGTATTGTTTATCTCATCCGAAGCAAAAGATTCTTTACCTCTAAGGAATTAAGGAAAGAAAAAGGTAAGGATGTGATTGACCTTACCCGATTATAAGAGATGAATAAGCCAATTGATGACAAGAAAGCCATTGAATTCCTTAGAGTGATGAAAAATAGAGACTATAACATGGTGCACCAACTAAAGAAGACACCCACTTAGGTCTCTTTGCTATCATTAATCATGAGTTCAGAATCATACCGAAAAGTGTTGCAAAAGGTTTTAAATGAGGCATACATCCCTCAAGTTCGTTAGTTCAAATGTCATGGAACACTTGATAGGAAGAATTGAAGTTACCGACTACTTTTCATTCTTTAAGGATAAGTTGGGTCCCGAAAGCATTAGCCATAATAAGCCACCGCACATCACTATTAAATGTAAGGAGTATGCGATTGCTATGGTGCTAATTAACAACGGATCTACTTTGAACATCCTACCTAAGCTACTCTTAGATCAATTACTCGTGGATGCATCTCATATGTGTCCCGGTAGTATGATGGTTAAAGCCTATGATAGGCCTCTAAGGTAAGTGATAAGTGACATTGATATCAATTTTGACATTGAACCCACCCAGTTTAAAGTCACCATGCACGTCATCGATATATAACCATCATACAAGTATACTTCTAGAGAGACCATGGATCCACTCGGTTAGAGCTATGACATTATCACCGCACCAAAGGTTCAAGTATGTGATTAATGGTAAATTAGTCACGATGATGGTAGAAAAGACACTACCCTTGTTTAAAAATGTTTCGTACCCTATATCAAGGCTAAGGGGAGCTGGAATGGTAATCTATATGCTTTTAAGATTATGAATATAGAACTATTTTCTAAGAATGCTTTTCTAAGAAAGCTAGAACTGTCTAGTGCTACAAAGATGGCAGTAAAATACTTGATGAAGTATAGGTTTTCACTAAACCATGATCTCAATTATAGAATATTGGAAGCGATGAGTGCTTTAAAGGGAACTAACTCGGATCATCATTTTGGGTCTGCAGTTCAAGCCCACTAGAAAGGATTATTTAAGAGTTGTTAAGTTGAAGAATGAGAAACAATTGGCTAGAATCGAGGGTCGAAAGGACAATAAAGGAAGGATATCTATTCCTCATATTTGAGCTACCTTCTCCTAGCGTGCTTGTGTCATCAATCAAAATCAAGAGATAGTGAACCCGGAGGAAAAAATGGTTAACCTATCCATCAATCACATTAATGGAGAGCTAGATATAGAGAAAGTCATTTGTCCCGAATTAGTGGTTTTTCCTCAAACCGTGATGTCGTTGTAACTAATCGTGAACATCCTAAAGAAGATGTTGTCTATCGACTTGCTAATCAAGGAAAGAAAATCGAGCGAGGGAGTCAAAAGTTAGAAGGAGGAAGAGATTCTACCTACCTATGCTATTGAGTAATTTACTATTTTTATATATCTTAATTGCACGATTATCTAGATCAAGATACTTAAAAAGACTTGTGTTAAGTATGTATTTATAATATTAATATGAGATCATGAATTTTCTTGAACCTTGTGCTAATTGTTTTCCATTCCTTTTAATTTTCACACTTTTTTCTACTTTCAAAGATATAGAAAATGAATATCTTCTAAAATTCTAAAATAATTGCATTCTTTATTCTATATCTTTGTTTCTTGGAGCCCACAAAAACACATTACATATTCTATCATCTCATGATCTCTATTAATACTATTTATAAATGGCATGCAAGTTAGTTAAGATATCATAACGGTGTTCTACTTAATAGATATTAGGCTCAATGTACCTTAAAAAAATTAGAAAGAAAAAAAGAAGAAAAAAAATCAAACCCAATGAACCTAGAAAGAACTTGGTTTTTATATGCCTTTCAAAATTAATCCGACCGCTTTGCACATGATGAAAATTACTTTTGATTAGGCTAAGCAACCAAGATTTCAACTTAGAGATAATTGCTCAACATTATATTCGCCTAAAATAATAGACAAATAAGATGGCAAACCCGATAAAAAGGAATGGATATATCTTGCTAGCACTCAAGACTCACCAAAACCTAAAAAAACAAACACAAAATCAAAACAAAATTGAGCCAATATCTTTTTCACTTATCCATGTCCTAAATTGCTTTTTTCATACCTCCTGTGATAATGACATAGCAAGTGTTTAAATTTATAGGTTCTACTTAATATTATTCTAATAAAAAGAGCTTAAGAAAATAAAGATTATCGGGATAGGTACCGTAGTCGAGAAAATGAGAAAAAGCCTTCTTTAAAACTTTATCATACTCAATTTAAGTTTATCCTTTGAAAACCAATTTTGATCTTTCTATTTCTTTCATGAAACCCGAACTAGGATCACCCATCACACTCGAGGGAAAAATGTATTATTCAAAATAGGATTTATAAGGCATTCCACCAAACAACTTGTTTTTTATACAAAAAATAAATAAATAAAAAAGAAGGGAGAGGAAGTCACTAATAAGAAAAATTTAGAATGAGAAAGGAATCAGGTCCCGGTCTTAAAAAAAAATCATAATATATATAAAGAAGAAAAAAGACCAAAATTACTATATGATTCATACCACATTTTTTTTTTAAAAAAAAAAAAAAAAAAAAAAAAAAAAGAGTGACTCACCTCACAAATAGCAATCCCCAAATGAAAAAAGAAATAAAAGGAGTTATATGGACAAAATTACCATTAGGCATGCCTCTAATCAAATCTAAGTCAAAAAAAAAAAAAAAGTGGTCCTAACTCAACGAACCCCGAAACACTATTTGAGTTTATTTTACCCATTCTTTAAGAAATCACGCCCTAGCCTATATTACTTACCAATAAAAATCCTTTCTAACTTGGGATAAATTACTAATTAAATTCTTGAGCACCTATAAATGAATTTTATTGAAAACGGATAATCAATATTGAAACATAAGCTATTCAAAATCATATTTGGTGCCCAATAAAAATACTTAGGGGCAAGCAATATTTTTTATTATCAAACCAATAATTTGGTCACTCGTCTAACCGCCACAAAAAGGCATAAATACAAAAAACCACACTTGCCATATTGTAACTTTTACTTGAAGAGTCCATGAGAGTTGAAAGGTTTTGTCCGAACTTTGAATTCAAAATCTCCGAACAAAATCTATCTAGCTTTCCCAATGAAGGAAGAAATTCATGAAATACAAATTTATTGAACGCTTCAATAAGCATATGATACCTCAAGTTACAAAGAAGGTCACCAAAGCAAAAGAATAAATCCAAGCACAACATTATCAAGTGTATGTAGTCGGTCGATAGCCGATCATACTAGAGAATAGCCACCGTAATTAATAAAACAAAAACAAAATGACTAGTTTACCTAAATAAACAGCTAAAATGATAAAGAAGCCCAAGTTCATAAAAAAAGATAAAACACATTCAAGGGGCAAAGGTCATGTGCTTGGACGATAGATAACCTACCAACTTTGAAAACTTGAATAGCTAACAAAGAAGAATCAAAAGGGGGATTTGAGTGAGGTGACCTATGTTTCTTATAAGTACCTCGACTAATCATCGTGGTAAGTTTCGTTTTAAGTCCCCTACAACCTTAAGGAAAGAGGAAATTTTATGATAAGTCCTAATAATAAAATATCAAGGACATGAGAAAATAATATTTTTCTTAAATCCATCTTATGTATGGTCACCTCATAATAGATTACGATCTAAGCGCGGAACCTAAAGTCATTGAAAAACATCTTTTTCATTTGACTTTACATCATAAGTATTATCAAGAGGAGGTAATTGTCATAACCCAAAAATTTTTATTTTTTATTATATTTTTTTTTGTTCGTTTTATTTAATTTGACTTTATTTTGGGGTTTACTTACAAAAAAACTAAAAAAATGATAAAAATACAACATATATATATATATATTCATGAATCACATATAGGGGCACAATTGCAGTAAAAAAAAAAAGTATAATTGAAGTATTTAAGGCTACAATGAATGAGAAATTCAAAACCCGAATTACACTTTATAGGAACCCAATTGATAAAAATCATACCTTACAAAGACTAAAATTACATTGAAAAGGGCACGATTATAGAAAATAAAATTCATAGAGACCAAATTGGAATTTTAAAGCGAATGACAGGACTAAAATCAAGTGGACGACCCGTCATCGCCTCTAACCTGAATATCTCCTCGGATTGTTCCTCAATCTTTCCTAGGAAATAAATCCTTCCCCGATCTCTTTTTTTTTTTTAATTACATTCATTGTGATTCTTAGTTAGACTTGATACCAGCCAAGAATCATACCTCAATGAATTTATTTGGTCGATCAACGACCTAACTTTAACTTTACAACTGGAATCCAGATTTGACGAGATTGATTTTTGGAGAGAATTGAGCAATTTTCAGCCTATAAAAGGCTTGTATTGGCTAAGATAAAGGACATTAAGAATGGTGTGGAAAATTCTAAGTTGAGAGAGAGTGAAAATCAATAAAAAGGAGGGGAAAATCAAAAGATTTTTTAGGGATAGTTCGCTGCATTTTTTTGGTTTTCCAGGCGACCACTTGGTGTTCTTCATTTTTCTAGGTTGGTGTTCATCCTTTTTTAGGTTCATTTTCAACATTTCTTTCCACTATTGAACCTCAATTCTTCGATTTTGAACCTTATCTAAGCGAGTCAAAACCAATCAAAAGTCCCTTAATCCTCTTGAAACCATCCCAATGTCAATTCTATCCATCTCATCTTTAGAACGACGATCCTCAACATCGGCCATTCGATCAATGTTCTTTATTGTTTTTCTAGTTTTTTATTCTATTATTCGTTGTTCTAAATCTTTGTTAGTTATTTGTTTAGCTTTCAATAGTGGTTTTTAGTGAGATAAGGTTATAAGCATGGTATGTTAGTTAAGTTTTTTTTTTTAATGAAGTTTTGATTCCTAGAGAAAGAAGAAGAATAGAAAGAGAAAGGGAAGAACATGAAGAACTAGAGATATATATAGAGAGAGGGGGGCTAGAAGTTTGTTTTGATCTAAAAAAGAAGAGAACCATATTCGGGCTCGTTTGTGGATTTAGTCCAACCTTAATAAAAAAGAATGGGTTAGGTTATCCGAAGAGAAACCAAACTTAGCCCTAGCCTAGCATTAAAAAAAAAAATAGGCAAAAGTCTGGTTTCAATCAAGCTTGTGCCCCTCCGATATATATATATAATAAAAAATGGAAAAATAATAAGAAGAAATACATAAAAACTAGAATTAGTCTAGTTAGAAAAAGGGAAGGAAAAAAGAAAATGAGGACAATTAGAAAGGTTAATGGGTCTAGTCTAATGGACTCGGCCAAATGGGTTAGAGGCCCAACATATTTTTAGCTCTAATCTTTTATTTTTAGATGATTCAAGTATACTTATTTTTGTTCATCGATGCATTTTATTTCCAATATTAATTTATATTTAATTTTCCTTATATGCCTTTTTTTTAATTTATTTAATAACTTTAAATTTTTAGAATTTTATTTTAATAATTAGGTTAGATAATTACTTAATAAAAGAATTGTTGAGTCTCCTAATTTTTTAGAGACTAATGATAATTTTTTTATCAATAAATAAGATAACAAAAAATTGTAAAAATCCTTAATGAAGTCTCGCTATCTAATAGGGATTGTCATTATCAAAAAATATATAATAAAAATATATCATCAATATTTAATAATCAGAATATTTTCTAACACACTAGTTGTTTTAAGGTTTAAAGTGGATCCGATATTTGAACCGCTATGTCGTCCGACGAAAGGGATCGATGATTGTTTAAATATGATGCCATATCTAAAACTAAAAAACTTAATTCAACTTGAAAATTGGAGTTTAAATCAAAAATGACTTGGCACAAATAAAATACTTTAGAATATGAATTTAGGACTAAACTAGACGTGGTATCTTTCTTAGAAAATACCATTTTTTTATCGATATCTTCCCAAAATGTAACTAATTCTTTTCCGAGAATCTTTACGCCGGTGCTCTTTTTAGGTTCTTAGTTTTTTAATACTATGTGGCAATTTCAAACTAAATAATAACTCGCATCACCAAAATAACTACAAATGCAATGCAAATATCTAAAAATTTAGACTTTTTCGAGAGTCTCATTCAACGTCATGTAGTGATAATTAGTTCGATATCCGCAAAACATTACGGGCGGACAACTCGTTACATAGTAGGGTTAATAATTCGTATAGTGCGATGTAAGTAGAAAGTTTTATTTTTGGTGATTAATATAAATCGAATCTATATATAGTTAATGTCTAACGAAACAAATGACACACACACACACACACACACACACACACACACATATATATATATATATATATATATATATATATATATATATATATAACTGATTCGGATTATATAGAATAAATAGAAAAAAAACCACCTAAATTGTAGAAATATATTGAAGTCAATAGAGTAAAATAAAAACTACAAAAAATTGGTTCTAATAAATTTTGAATAAATATATATAAAAAAAAAAAAGCAAATAAAACTTATGAATTTTTTGAACTCATTATTTAAAAAAAAATTAAGTCAAACCATCTAAAATATACTTTTACCTCTCTCTCTCTCTCTCTCTCTCTCTCTCTCTCTCTCTCTCTCTCTCTCTTTGTGTGTGTGTGTATATATATAACACTCATTTAAAAATATAAAAATAATTTATTGTATAAATTATAATACTATATTTTAAAAAAATAAAACATTGAAGTTCTAAAATTTTATTTCAAAATTCATATATTAAAAAAGAAAATTTATTAACAAATAAAATTAAATCAAAAAATTAAAAAAATTAATTGAATGAGAAATTTAATAAGAAATAAATAATTGAAGAAAAAATTTTTAAACAATAAGAATAAAATAATCGGATATGTATGTTAACATCAATGTCAAATATATAATTAGTATTGCTTCGGGGACATTAAAGGGATCAATAATATATATGTTTTCTTTCTTGGTGAAGGAATCAATTATATATAACCACTTTGTACATCATTTGTCGAAGATTCTGTTATGCCATGATAATATATATATTCTTTTAAGGGTTTCTTTTCGCCTCTTGATGATTCAATCCTAAAACACATCAAGATTTAAAATAATTAGCCAACTTTTTTTTTTTTTTGTTCTATTATGAGATTGGTGGCCAAACTTTTAAAAATATAAAATAAATTATAGAAAGAAAAAAAAGAGCGATGGTCGTGCCTAGTTGGTACATATATTAATTTTTTTAAAAATGAGTCAAATTAATTTTTTAACTGATTATTATTCTTTAAAAAATTAATTAAAATTACCCAAAATGCATTTTTAGCCTCTCTTCCTCATAAGAATTTATATATGCAATTACACTACTCTCATTTAAAAATCATACAAAAATCAATCATATAAATTATAATAATATATTTTAAAAAAATAAAACAATCAAGTTCTAAAATTTTATTTCAAAATCCATATATAAAAAATCAAATTTATTAACAAATAAAATTATATAAAATTAAAAAATTAATTCGATGAGAATTTTAATAAGAAACAAACAATTGAAGAAATAAATTTTAAAAAATAAAAATAATACAATCATATATATACATGTTTAAACTAAAATTTTTAAAAATAATATATATATTCTATTACCATAAAACTGTACACAAAACTAAAAAAAATAACAATCTTTTTTTATATTTTCATACCTAATTTCATTATAAAAAATATAAAAATAAATTATTAGAAGGGAAAAAAAAAAAAAAAGGCAAACGCTGGTTGGGACTACTTATGCGAGCTCGCTTGAGCCCGCTTCTTAAGGCCGACCATATAAAACAAAAATGCTTCTCGAGGCCAACCTTACAAAAAAACTACGAGTAAAATGAACCAAGCCGACACTTAAAAAAAAAACACTATAGTAAATGAATAAGAAAAATCCTAGTTCTTTTATTCTTTTTAGAATAATTATAATATCCGAAACACACTTCTAGCTTTCTCTTTCTCATCGGAATTTATACATGTAACAACGTCATTTTCATTGAAAATCATAAAAATAATCAATCATTAAATTATGATAATATATTTTAAAAAATAAAAAATATATAGTTCTAAAATTTTAGTTTAAAAGCCATGTATAAGAAAATAAAATTTATTAACAAATAAAATAATATAAAATTTAAAAATTAATTCGATGAGAATTTTAATAAGAAACAAAAAAATTGAAGAAATAAATTTTAAATAATAAAAATACTATAATCGATATATATATATATATATATATATATATATATATATATATATATATATATATATATATGTTCAAACTAAAATTTTAAAAAATATCATATATATTCTATTATTGTCAAATCGTACGTAAAATGAAAAAAATAACGATCTTTTTTTATATTTTCACACCTAATTTCATGATAAAAAATATTAAAAAAATTTTATATATATATATATCTGTGTGTGTGTGTGTGTGTGTGTGTGTGTGTGTGTGTGTGTTCAAACTAAAATTTTAAAAAATATCATATATATTCTATTACTTGTCAAACTATACGTAAAATGAAAAAAATAACGATGTTTTTTTATATTTCACACCTAATTTCATGATAAAACATATTAAAAAAACTATTTATATAGAAGGAGAACAACTATCATCCGATATTTAAATAAATTATTTATTAATAATTATTATATTATTATATCAATATATTTAAAATAATATTTAACTAATATAATGTAATATTATTTTAATTATATGGTATAATTATCAAATATATTATATTACTAAAATACTTATCAATTTTTATTTATATTCAAATTCGTAAGATAATATATCAATATATTATTTATATCATAATATAAAATAATAAAAAAGTATTATGTTGTATAATAAATACAATATTCAAAATCAAAATACAAATAACTATTTTAAAATAATTATTTAATATTTTTTGTAAAATATAATGATAATATATTATAATTATTAACTATAAATAATTTTATTATTTAAATAAAATATATTTATAATAAATAAGGACCTAAATAATATATTTGACCATATAATAATAGTACTACAAATATAGAAAGTGAAAAAAAAAATGAGGCCGGACATTAAAAAAAAGAACAAAACAAAACAAAAAAGCATTGCATAAATGCAATATTCACAATCAAAGTAGAAACAACTATTTTATAATATATTTTGATATTTGTTTGTAAAATATAATGATAATGTGTTATAATTATTAACTATAAATAATTTTATTATTTAAATAAAATATATTTCTAATAAATAAGGACCTAAATAATATATTTGATTATATAATAATAGTCCTACAAATATAGAAACTGAAAAAGAAGGAGGCCGGACATTTAAAAAACAAAACAAAACAAATAAACACTACTATTTTTTTTTGTAAAATATAATGATAATATATTATAATTATTAACTATAATAATAGTCCTAAAAATCCTTTAATAGTTGGAAAAGAGGATAAATTAGTCAACAAATTATATTACCTCCAAGGCAATGAAGGTTACAGAGTCTACTCATTGGAGAATGGAGAATGATGCATGAGTAAAGAAGTTAATGCATATCATTGGATCTAGAAGAATGGACAACATTAAAAAATATATATATATAAGGGAGGGAATTGCTACGAGTAAATGAAAATGGCCAAGAGGACAAAAAAAATTAATTTTCAAATCAAAGGGACTAATTAATTTATTCCCCAAAGAATTATTTTTTTGTTTTTTTTTTCTATTTCTTAAAAATAAAATAAAAATAGTAAAATGATGAAAGAAAAAATAAAAATAGTCAAATAGTGAAAAGGATAAAAAAAAATTGCTTTTCAAACCAAAAGGACTAATTAATTTATCTCCCAAAGAATGAGGGACCAAGATGCAAAAAAAAATGCATGAATAGGGACTTTGAGTGTGTAACTATAGTAAATGAATAGTTGTACCCTCACTTCTTCTTAAAAGAAATAAAAATAGTAAAATGGTGAAAGAAAAAATAAAAATAGTGAAATAGTGAAAAGGAACCAAAAAATTACTTTTCAAACCAAATGGACTAATTAATTTATCTCCCAAAGAATGAGGGACCAAGATGCAAAAAAAAACATACCTAAATAGAGACTTTGAGTGTGTAGCTACAATAAATGAATAGTTACACCCTTACTTCTTTTAGTTTTTTTTAATTTCAACATATTTGGTTGTAAATGTCAATATTTTATTAGTTGAATATGAGAGAGAAAATGCAATTTTAGAGTGTGATGAGTTTTGTTTTAGTTGGCTAGTTGGCATGAATTCTATATATATAAGATTTCAAATTAAATAATAACTTGTATCTCCAAAATAACCACAAATGCGATGCAAATATTTAAAAACTTAGATTTTTTCAAAAGTCTCATTTGATGTCCTGTAGCAATAATTTCAACAGATTTGATTGTAAATTTCAGTGTTTTATTAGTTGAATAGGACAAAGAAAATGCAATTTTAAAATGCGCTGAGTTTTGTTTTTGTTGGCATGAAGTCTATATATATATTGTTATTATTTCATGATTCATTGGACTTAAAATTCACCGTAAAAAAGAAAAAAAGATATAAAGTGTAATTTTTGAAAATAGGAATGCACGTAACTACATTATGTTTTTCCGTAATTTATAATTTTTTTTTTTAAATCCATTTTCAGGCATGCATTGGTCAGATGTTTCCCCTTTAGCAATGCCGGCATGTGTTGGAATATGTCTGGCTTGACGGTGTGCTGGGTCTAACTATGTTGGCAGAAAACTAAATAACATTAAACTAAAAAAATCATAGAAAGAAATGATAGACATAAAACATTTGCCTAATAATTTTTGCTCAACAATTTGGCATGTTGTAGGATTTGTCTAGCAGCGTTTGTATACTGACTTTAATACGATGGTGTTGACCATGACAAGACACCATTGAATTATCATGGCATGGCATGTCTGTTGAGTTCCCTTTTTTCTTTTTTTCTTTTTTTTTTTGTAGGGGGGGGGGGGGGGGGGGGGGGGGGGGGGGGGGCGGCACAGTATTTGATTTGTTAACGTAATATCAACAGTTTGCGTTCCGATTAGGAGTTCTGACTTTGTAGCTTGGATGTAATTAAAGTTTGTATCTTCTACCTCTTTTTTTAATACTTTTTCTATTTCAAACAAGTTGTCTCTTTCGATTTTTTTATACGTTTAAAAAAATTATTAAGTTTTATGTTTTATTAGTATTTTTAATTCATATTTTGTTTTAAAATTATTTTTTTTGATTAAAATTGTTAGTTATCAAATTTAATCACATATTACATAGAACTAATATTAATTTGCAAAGAAAATCCATCCAAAATTAAGAAAATAATTGAAGAAAAAATCACTAATTCAATTAACAAAGTTTAAAAAAAATTATAAAAAATCACATACTAATTAAAATATTATACTTTCAAAATTTCAACATATAGTAAAATCCTAGCAAGAATGAATTTTTTTTATGTAACAAAGAATTTTTCTTTGAAATGCTTATATTAAAAGTATTTGTATGTATAAATAAGGAAACATAAAGAATATTGATTTTTTGTTATAAAATTATAAGAAATAGAAGAAAGAATTGATTTTTTTTTGTTAGTTAGTGAAATTTTAGAAGCAAAAAAAACATTCTTTAAAATTCTGACTAGACATGTATTTTTGAATATATATATGCTGTTTCGAGGAAAAAAAACATAATTTTAGTACCTTTTCATAGACTTTTCTTTTCATCCTCTTTTTTCTTCACCTATTTGTAGATGCTGGGAAAACAAAAAGGACAAAACTAGTGGATAAAACAATTATTAGTGTGGACATAACTGTATAAAAAGGGATAAAATAATTAGAGCTCAGTAGAGCCAGCCCTGGTGCGAATTCTAAAATCAGTAATGATATCCAGAACAGTATTTTAGGTTTTTATTTAAAAAATATATATATATTATGAAGACGTTGAAATAGAAATGGGATACATACACGGTAAAAAGTAGTCTTTTTTTCATTCTTAAATCCTATTTTATCCTTCTCACGATTGGAATTCAAAACCTCTCAATAAAATCTCAAATGTGAACTGTTATATATCATGGTGAATGCCCATGACAAACTCGTTATCCCTACAATTTATTTTCTATAAAATGAGGCGTAAGAAATATTCTTATAACGTGGTTCATACTTTCATGTTTTATTTTAAATCTATAAGTGATAATTTAAATACTTATAGCCCAATGAATTTTAGTAGTGGGCTAAATACATCCATGATGGATGGAAGTGCAAAATTAGATTAAAAAAAGAATCCCTAGTCTAACTATATAAATAGTAAGTAAAGCATGTATTTTTCATCAACACACAAAACCCTAAAGTATTGACATAGACTAGAAGGCTCTCTCTCAATGGTGGCTCTAATTTTCTTTCAACAATATCTTGAGCACTTAATCAATCATGGCAGGAGGTATATATCTTATTAATTTTCGATGCACTTATATGCTTAGGCATATTTAATTATCTTACATGTGGTATCGAGCCTCCTTCTTACTATATTGATTAGTGTTAATAGAAATTCATTAATTATATTTATTGAGGATATACTATGATTTTTATGGAAAAATCAAACATTCTGGTATGATTATTTAATTAAAATCTTTAAATCAAAAGGTATATATATATATATATAGCTCACGGATGTAGTTGCACAACAGCACAAAGGAAAAAGTTTTGTAAAAAACAAAAAATAAATAAATAATCATGTCCTTGCGTACTTTCACAATACACGTGCTCCCAATTTAATTTCATGCAAAATTTTCTTTCTCTCACCCTTTCTGGTGTGAATTTATGCCTAGTATATATATATATATATATTGTACTTCCATTTGATTTCAAAAGGATTTTCTTTCCCTCACTCTTTTGGCGTATATATAAACATTTGATTTCAAATGGCTTTTCTTTCTCTCACCCTTCCGGCGTTTAGAAAATATTATCTTTGTATTGGGATATGTGGATTTGGATTTAGCCTTACGTGTGGATAAACCACCCATCCTCATGGATTCAAGTGATGCATAGGAAAAGACTATTTATGAGCGATGGGAGCGATCTAATCGCTTAAGTTTAATGCTCATAAAATCTCGCATAAATAAGAGTATTAAGGGTTCAATCCTTAAATGCTCTAAGGCAAAAGATTTCTTGAAGGCCATAGAGGAACAATTTGTTCATTCTAATAAGGCATTAGCTAGCACCTTAATGAAAGAGCTTTCGACAAGTCATTTGATCGTTCTAAAGGTGTGCGCAAGCACATTATGGAAATGAGGGACACTACTCGCTCAATTAAAGTCTTTAGAGGTAGAGATTTTCGAGTCATTCTTGGTGCATTTCATTTTGAACTCTCTCCCCGTAGAATATGGTCCGTTTAAGATTTCTTACAACACATATAAGGAAAAATGATCAATTAATGAATTATTGACTATGTGTGTTCAAGAAGAAGGGAGATTAAAACTTGAGAAACCCGAAAGGCTCATTTGGTTTCTCAAGCTAAGGGAAATTCCAAAAAAGATAAAAATGTTCTAAAAGTGAAAAAACATGAAAATGTGCCTATAAAGAAAAATGGCAATAATAGTAAATGTTTCTTCTGCAAGAAATGGGGACATGTTAAGAAAGATTGCCCAAAGTATCAAAAGTGGCTCTTGAAGAAAAGTAAAATCATCTCTTTAATGTATCATGAATGTTTTTTTATTGAGACTCTTCATAATACATGGTGGATTGATTCGTGTAACCCTCGTAAAATCCGTGTGTACGTATCGAGATATTTATATTCGTACGTATATATATAGTATATCGGTTACGTACATGAAAATATATAACCGAGTCAATATATGTACTTGGAATATGTGGTAAGTATGTATTTGTTGAGAGTAACGAGTGTACGTCAATATTTACAAAAAAAAACATTGGGTAAATTAGTTAGAAAATTTATTTTATATGGAATAAGTATAAATTAGAAAAAAAAAAAAAAGGTGCTAATTGCTAAAATTTTGGGAGGAATTCTGAAAATGTAGTTAATTTAATTACCCTCATTTAATCATATTTTGGCCCCTACTTTCTACAAATTTCCATTGACCATCACCTCTTCCTCCTTGAAATTTAAACCCATCATTTCATTAATTTCAGCCACATTTACCTTGCATTTCACCACAAGCTCTTGACACTTGTAATGAGCATTAAATGGATGAGATTAGATGAGATATTTAAGTAAAAAAAATGGGATAAGGATGCATTTTTTTGTGCATCCCGTAGCTTCCTTAAAGCCAAGAAAGAAAGAGTGAAAGAGAGGGGAGAAAGAGAGAAAAAAAAAGGGAAGGAAGAGAAGGGGAAAAGAAAGGAAAAAGAAAGGAAAACTAAAAGGAAGCCAAAGAGATTTTAGGAAAGTTAATCCAATATAAGTAGGTTTCATTTTCTTTTGCTTTGTTTATGCTTTCCATGTTTATTTTATGAGTTGTTTAATTCATATAAAATGTTATTATGGTATTTTGTGATGATTTTAAACACTTGATGTTTGATGATGGATGGTTAAGCATGTGTGATGAGAAATGTGCTTTAAGAGAAGATTTTTGGATTTTAGGGGTGGAAACACCCGAACTTGGTATGATTTATTTCGGGATCTTAGAGTGCTTTTTAGGAAAAATGCAAAGAATAAAAGTTGTTTATCTATGTGTCTACTATATCTCTTTAAACTTTCATGACTTTTAGATATATATATATGGAGTTATGACTGAATTGGTATGGATCATTTGAATGGACCACCTACTGGAAAAATATTTCATTCTGAACGTTGTGTGATTTATTTTGGGCTCATAGAGTGGTTTTTGGGCAGAAATCAAAGAAGGAAAGTTGTTCATCTATGCGTCTACTAAATCTATCTAAAATTTCATGATTTTTAGATCTGTATGTAAGGATTTATGACTGATTTGGTACGGATCGTTGAATGGACCAGCTACTAGAAAAGATTACTTAGTTCCGAAATTTGTATGATTTGTTTAAGGATTTTAAAATGATTTTTGGAGGACACTTAAAGAATAAAAGTTGTTTATATATATGTCTAATATCTCTCCTTAAAATTTCGTAAGTTTTAGATATATATTTAAGGAGTTATGGCTGATTTGATATAGGTTATTTAGGTATACCACTGCTGGAAAATTTTTAACCTAAAATAAATGGGCTTGGATTAATGGTAATGGACTTGGACTTGAGTTAAAATGAGATGGGCTTAGAATTACAAATAAAGTGGAATTAGATTAAAACAAATGGACTTGGGCTTGGATTCAAATAAATGGGCTTGGATTAATGTTAATGAGCTTGGACTTGAGTTAAAATGAGATGGGCTTGGAGTTAAAAATAAAGTGGACTTAGATTAAAACAAATGAACTTGGGCTTGGATTAATGTTAATGGGCTTGGACTTGAGTTAAAATGAGATGGGCTTGGAGTTAAAAAAATAAAGTGGACTTAGATTAAAACAAATGGACTTGGGCTTGGATTAATATTAATAGGCATGGACTTAAATAAAATAAACTCGCCAATGGACTTGGACTAAAATCAAAAGGCTTGGTTTTAAAGTAGATAGGCTTAGACTAACGAAAATGGGCTTAGGCTAAAATAAGTGGACTTAGATAGAAATAAAAAGGATTTTAAAAATTTTAAAGAAAATTTATTCTTTGAGAGAGGAAATTAAAAAAAAAAAAGAATTAGACCTTCTTTAATTATTAATGAAACTAATAAACAATATTAATGAGCGGAGGTTGTGTTCCCGCTATAAGTACCATGGTTGGTATGTGAGCGCCGAGTGAATCCCGAGTGATGGTTGGACCGTGAGTATGGCTTAAGAAAGAAGGGCTGGTACCCAAGTTTGGTTGAATGTGATTAAACATGTCATCACGTGCATCATGTGCATTGGGGTGGAAATAAATTGAGAAAAATCATTGAGTCTTGAATTGACACGGTTTGGTAACCAAATTAAGTGGATTGGATAATAGCAAGAAATCCATAGTGTGAGCTCTATTTACTAACACCGTTAAGCGAGGGATAATTCCGCTAACCGTGTGCTACAACGAGGGATAATTTTGTTACGAGCGAGTAGGTGATATTGAGATCACCGAGAGAAAGTAATAGAACGAGTAGGTGATAACACGATGACCGAGAGATTGGGCGCACGGACTTGCATATACCTAGGATACCCGGATTAAAATGGATGAAATATGGAAAACACAATAGCATTGCATATAACGTGCATCACCCTACTCACCGAGCTTTGGCTCATTCCGTTATTGTATTTGTGTGTTGTTTAGGCAAGGGTAAAGTTAAGTCGATCGAGGATGCTATCGGTTCTCGCTAAAAGAGGCTCATGTGTCACTCATAAAAAAAGGAATATCTTTTGTGTCATTAAAAAGGGGTACGGGCCTAAGACGTAAATTTTTAGCCATTTTGAATATGCTATAAATTATAGAACTATCTATAATAATGTTGTATATTATATCATACGTTTCTCATGGTTTAGTTTCGTTGTGTATGATGGAGGAAGTAGGAGACTTAGTCCCAATAGTGTGTCGCGCCGGTCACGATTGTTAGGTAATAGGTAAGGGAGCCGGGGCATCATATTCTGGTTCTATAATCCATATTATGAATACCATGCGAGGCTTTCTAGACCTAAGGAAGTCGAAAGGAAATGAAGAAGGCATCTATTCAAGAAATCGGATGCACTCTAAAGTTGAAGTCTGTGGATACTTTTAGATTAATTTTAAAATCTAGATTTATTTTGGATTTGAAAAATGTTTTTTATGTTCCATCATTTTCTAAAAATTTGATTTCAATTTCCATACTACGTAGTATTGGCTATGGATTTTTGTTTAATGAAAAACATTTTTAGTATTTTAAAAAATAAAATTTCTATTGGTGGTGGAACATTAATTGATGGTTTATATAAAATTGATCTAGAGCCAACTTTTGAGCTCAATTATTTATCAATGCATGTTAATACAGGTATTAAAACAAGCATAATTGATGAGAATTCCTCCATATTATGGCACAGGAGATTAGGTCACATCTCCATTGAAAGAATTAAAAGATTAATGAATTATGAAGTTTTAAACGCTCTTGATTTTACTGATTTTGGTACTTGTGTGGATTGCATAAAGGGAAAGCAAACTAACAAGACCACTAAAGGTGCCATAAGGAGCTCATAAATTTTAAAAATCATACACACCGACATATGTAGACCATTTAATACTCTTTGCCTAAATAGACATAGATATTTTATCTCATTCACTTATGATCATTCTAGATTTATATATTTTTATCTTTTAAATGATAAGGTCGAAGCACTTGATGCTTTTAAGACCTTTAATTATGAGGTAGAGAAATAAAAAGAAAAGACCATTAAGATTGTGAGGTCTAATATAGGTGGAGAGTATTATGATAGGTACACTAAAAAAGGATAAATGCCGAGTCCATTTGCAAAGTTCCTTGAAGGAGAGGGCATTATTGCATAATATACAATGCCTAGCACACCACAACAAAATGGTGTAGGCTGAGAGAAGGAACCGTACTCTCATGGATATGGTGAGAAGCATGCTTAGTAATTCTAATTTACCATTATCCTTATGGAGTGAAGCATTAAGTACTACCGTGTATGTTCTAAATAGGGTTCCATCTAAGGTCGTCTCTAAGACACCTTTTGAATTATGGAATGGATGAAAAACTAGTTTAGATCATACACATGTATGGGGTTGTCTCGTTGAATTAAGGATTTATAATCCTCAATTAAAGAAATTAGACCCTAGAACAATTAGTGGATATTTTATTGGTTATGCGATAAACTCTAAAGGATATAGGTTTTATTATCCTTCTCACAATACAAGAATAGTAGAGGCAAGAAATGCTAAATTTCTTAAAGATTTAACCTTAGTTGGAGTGATTTTTCTCGAAGAATAGAATTTAAGGAAACAAAAGATTCAACTTGTGTTGCATAAGGATAAAAGGTAATTGGTTATTATTCAAGAAAGTCAATTAGATAATGTTGAACAACAACCAATTCCCGAGCAACAAGTTCAAAAGCAACTAGTTCTTCATGAAACAAACCCACATGAAGATGTTAAATTAAGAAGATCTTCAAGAGTCGGGAGACCAAGCAATTTCTAATGACTATGTTGTATACCTTTAAGATTCGACTTTAATGTTGGACTTAAGAATGATCCAAACTCGTTTTCACAAGCCATGGATGGAGAAAACTCCAATTTATAGTATAATTCCATGAAGGAAGAAATGGAGTCTATGCATAAAAATCAAGTTTGGGACCTCGTCAAATTATCAAATGGATTTGTAGTCGTTGGTTGCAAATGGGTTTGTAAAACCAAAAGAGATTCTTCTAATAATATCGAACGATATAAAGCTAGACTTGTGGCTAAGGGTTATACCCAAAAGGAAGGCATAGACTATCATGAAACTTTTTCTCCTATCTCTAAAAAGGATTCATTCAGAATAATATCGGCATTAATAGCTCATTTTGATTTAGAGCTATATCAAATGGATGTGAAAACAATATTTTTAAATAGAAATTTGGATGAAGAGGTATACATGAACCAGCTCGAAGGTTTTTGTGCTGATACAAATAGCCACTTGGTTTGTAAGCTAAAAAAATCTATATATGGGCTAAAGCAAGCCTCCCAACAAGTGGTATATTAAGTTTCACAATGTTATTACCTCATATGATTTTATCAAGAACATTATTGATCAATGCATATACCTTTAAGTTAGTGGGAGCAAATATATTTTTCTTGTCCTATATGTAGATGATATTTTGCTTACATGTAGTGACTTGGGTTTGCTTCATGAGACTAAGCAATTTCTTTCTCAAAATTTTGATATGAAAGATTTAGGTGAAGCCTCTTATGCCATAGGCATAGAGATTCACAGAGATAGATCTCAAAGAATATTAGAACTATCTCAAAAAAGCCTACATTGAAAAAGTCTTGAAAAGATTCGGGATGTCAAATTGTGCATCTTCATTGACATCTATTGTCAAAGAGGATAAATTCAATCTAAATCAATGTCCATAAAATGATTGGAAAAGGAGCGGATGAGTAACATTCCTTATGCATCTGCAGGTAGGCAATTTGATGTATACACGAGTTGTATAAGACTCGACTTGGCTTTGCAGTAGGAATGCTAGGTAGGTTCCAAAGCAATCCCGGAATGGATCATTGAAAGTTGTTAAGAAAGTCATAAGATATCTACAAAGAACCAAGAATTATAGAGTCGACTTACATACATACTAATTACCTTGAGGTGGTTGGTTATTCGATTCGATTTTACTGGTTGTGTAGGCACAAGAAAGTCTACTTCGGGGTATATTTTTCTTCTTACTAGAGGAGCTGTGTCTTAGAGAAGCACTAAGCAAACTATTGTTGCTTCATCTACTATGAAAGCAGAGTTCATTGCATGCTATGAAACAATGACACGAGCTATTTTGTTAAGAGACTTCATTTCGGTCTACAAATTATCGATTCCATATCAAGACTAATAAAAATCTATTGTGACAATTTAACTCGATTTTCTTCTTAAGAATAATAAAAGTGGAAGCTGAAATAAATATATCGACATAAAGTATCTCATCGTGAGAGAGAAAGTGAAGGAATATGAAGTGCTTATTGAGCATATTAGCACCGAGCTAATGATTGCGGATCCTATAACTAAAGCACTACCGACAAAACAAGTATAGAGATCATGTGGATCGTATGGGTCTAGCTAACCCATTTATTATTTGACTTCATTTTCTTTTATTAATTTTCTAGACATTTTTTAGGTTGTTCTTAGAGATTGATGTGATTTTTTTGCACATAAAGTATTAGTTTGATATATAAAGTTGGACTCGAATGACTTATTAGAAGTTCATTCATAAAGTTTATTTGCTCATTAAGTGCTTATTTTAAGGATGTCATGTATTGTAATACATGAAGGGAAGTGCTTAGTTATAAAGCATAACCGCTATGATTCATATATTGCATTCTTCATCTAAGTATTAGTGTTTTCACTAACTAATCATTCTGGACTCTATAAAGAAATTATCATTTTTAGGTAGTGTCATATGGGCCAAGTGGGAGGATGTAAGAAATATTTCTATAATGTGACCCATGTGTCATGTTTTATTTTAAATCTATAAGTGACAATTTAAAGATTTAGAGCCCAATGGACTTTAGTGGTGGGCTAGGCACATCCATGATGAATGGAGGTACAAAATTAGGTTAAAGAAAGAGTCCCTAGTCTAGCCATATAAATAGTAAGTAAAGCTTGTGTTTTCCATCAACACACAAAACCCTAAAGTATTGGCATAGACTAAAAGGCTCTCTCTCTTTGGTGGCTCCAGTTTTCTTCTAGCAATATCTTGAGCACTTAATCAATCATGACATGAGGTATGTGTCTTATTAATTTTGTTGCGCTTATATGCTTAGGCATATTTAATTATCTTACATTTAAATTCTTATGTGCTAAGTTTAAAATATCCAATTGTTTTGCATGGTTGTTTTTTAAAAAAAAATTGAAACAAAATTTTCTATATTGTTATGGAAATGTATGCGTGATCATGAAGGGGTTGTAGTCCAAAGATTTTTGTTGGATTTAATTAGACTTTTTTTCTTTTCTATTTTAATTTTACTCAATTTCATAGTTATTTTTTATTTTATAATTAATAAAATATAATTATAAAATTAAGGAAAGACAAAATTGATATGATTTACTTTTACTCGATTTTATTTATTTAGTTTTCTTATTTTTATACTTTTGTTCATTAAAAAAAATTATTTATCTATTTATTATTTTTTAATATAAAAAAACATATTTTAAGAATATTTTAAATAGTCAAATAACATCATCATTGACAGAATGACTAAAAATATTAACAGAATTATAGTAAACAATATGAATTAAAAATTTTAAAAAATAAAAGACCTTATTAAAACAAAATCAAGAGCACGAAGACCTCCAAACTCATTAACCATATTTAATGAACATCATCAAACTCATAGATTGAAGAAAATAACTCTCAAATCTATGAATTGATCCAATCTTACTCAAGTAATCAAATTTAATTAGAATCAAGTATAGAGTGATTGAGGACAAATACGAAATGTGATCCTATTCAATTGATCAAATCATCTATGTTAGAATCAAACATGAAGTGATCTGAACTCGAAAACAATTTGAATGATACCATTGAATTGCTATATCTATTAGCTTAAGATACAACAAGATATAATAAGAAAATAATTTAATTTCAGTGCGTAAAAGCCGATATAGGATGTGATCGTCCTCAAGAACAAATAATACATCTTTTTGCATGTCCAATCATGTGACCCTAAAGAAAAAAGTTACGAAAGCGCACGAGGGTGGCCATTGGGCTATGTTGCATCTGTAGGGTGGCCATTGGGCTATGTTGCATCTGTATCTAACAAGGGTCTTAAAATGGATGTAAACGCTCCCCTTATCTTGCCTTATCGAGGATCCCTCCGAAATAAATTTGTTTGTCCCTTAGCCTTGGGTCCCTTTTTCGGAGTGGAAACGACACCCCTTCTGCAACATTGCTTTCATATATTTTTGGACAGTGATTTGATGACACGACCAACTGTGGTTTTCCCATCAAACCAAACGTAACAATTAAGTGACATGCAAGCAAATCTATTCCAAGGTCACTGAGCTTTTTCTTCTTTTTGTGCTCTGTAGGACTTTGGATTTGAAGCCTCATCTTTTTCATAAGTATAATTATAATTATGACTGAAAGTGATTAAAAATTTGTAGACTTCGTCAGAATGAACTTAGATAAAAGTTCCTAAACAAACAAAATACAGTGCGCTTGAACTGATTTGTGGATCTTTTATTTAACGTTTTTGTTAACAATAAGAAAAATAGACGGGCGATGGTATCGTAAACCATTATTGTTTTAGTGCTAAGGTATTACTATTGGCGACTTTTGAAAATGACTGTTAAAATTGACAACTACTTTACAAATGATTGTCAATTAAGACGATAAAAATGAGCACAAGATTGGCATATATATATATATATATATATATATATATATATATAGTAGTCATCGGATAAGTACTAAAGTTGGTGGAAATGAACAAATAATTAAGCCAAATGCTAATTAGTGACATAGTTTGGTAGTTTGTCATTGTCGAACAAAAGAAACGGACGTAAAACGAATATTATTGATTGAGTTCTAACGACGTTTAATTTGTCCATGATATATAATTGGATTATCACTATAGATGAGTTCCAATAATACATATATACTATGTTACAATGTTGTAAAGAGATTGATAGTAAACATTAATATATTGTAACAATAAGTAGTGTAATACTCTTCTCTCTGCGTGTGTATATATATATAAGCATCTAGGGTTAGGTTCATAATCTTCTTGAAGCTTTTTTGTTGTTTTTTTTCTTAATATCAGTACTTTTGTGCAGATAGTGAATCTATTTAACCTCTTTTGAGGGTTTTTGGTATGAGGTTAAAAGAAAAACTGAAGTGAGTTGTTATCCGAGAAATTATTATAAGAATAATTTTTAAGGGTTTAAAAGTTGGTTATAAATAATATTTGGCGAATGGATAAATCTTAGCAAAAAAAATAAAAATTAAAAAATCAATAAAGATTAGTGTGAGAAAATTAAAAATTAATTAGATATAAAGAAATAATATTGTTTAGAGGGTAATAGTTACCTTCAAAAGCCCCAATTAGAAGGTAATTAAGCTCCATTTGTTTGGCGAGAAAACAATTTCCATAGGAAATAAATTCCTAAGGAAGCTATTTTTTAGAAAATTATTTTTCAAAAAAAAATTTTCTATCGGTTGGCAATTATATGAAAAAACTACTGAAAAATATATTTCGGTGTTTTTTTGATACATCAACAAATATCAACAAGTATATGATTGTTACATCAATAAGTTTTAAGAAAACTTCAAAAAAGTATATTATAATTTCACAATATAAGATACATTTAGAAAATTTTAATAAATTTTCATAAATGTTGACTCTAAAATTTTAATTTAAAAAAATAAAATGTATTTTTTAACCATCAAACCAATTCATCAAAATTACTTGGGATAAAATCAAGTTAATATTCATATTTAGTAAAAAAAAAACATATTCTAAGTAATCCTAGCATTGTCATTTTGGTAATTCAATTAAGAATTCTTTTTCTTTTCTTTTTTTTTAAGAAATTGAACTAATAATTTAGTTTAAAAAATATTTTATAAATTATTAGTTATTATTTGTAGATAATTATTCATTTAGTTTCAAAAGATTAATGTTGGAATAATTTGTAACTAATTATTCACTACAATTACTAACAAAATTTTACAACTAATTAAAATCATAAATTATTGATTTAATTGAAAATGAATAATGTTGAGAAAATAATGTATTTATTAATGAATTAATTAATTTTAAAATTATTACAAAAAAATTATAGTCTTATAATAATCATTTTCATTCATTTAAGTATAATGTAAGTTGTGTTTAAGATAATAGTAAAAAATAATTAAAAATTCATTTGATATATTTTAAATAAAAAGAAGATAGATAAAAAAAATTGTTAAAATATATCGAAAGAGAGGTAAGTAATGCAAGAGCGAGACAGACTCATGGGGACGAAAATGTTTTCCTCTTTTTAAATTTGGAAAATATTTTTTCAAAAATATTCTATCATTTTCCGTTGACTGGAAATCATTTTCCGTTGACTTTTTTTCTAAAAGCGAAACAAACACTAAAAAATGAAGAAAACAAATTCTTGAGACTTATTTTTTCCCAAACAAATACAGCCTTAGTACCCTTCCTTAATAAATAGACAAAAAAATAAGTAAATAAATAAATAACAACAATACTGATAAACTTTACCATTGTAAAAGTTGATCTCTTCTAACCTCCAACCAAACACCCCCTTATTCATGATCCCTTCTTCCATGGCGGTGCACACCGGCGGTAATGGGGGGCGAGGAGAGGTATTGCAACGGCGAACTAGGGCTTCTCTCTGTAAAGGAAAATTTTTCTTCTCAATGATAATGGAGATCGCGTAGCTAAATCTGATGCAATTCTTAACCTCGATAGTATCGTTCAGGATTGTCTAAATAGAAAATGCTGATTAGTGGTGAAGGGTGGATCAATGATCTCTGTGAGAAGGGTGGGAGGAAAGTCAATCCAATTCTGTTACTACCCATGCTTCTGGTACACATTGCTGAATTTACTCCAGTTTTGGGCTTGCTCTCCCTCCTTTAAATGAGCCTGTAATGAATAAGGTTGTTAATAGCCCATAATCATAAAAACCAATCAAATTTTGAATTTTTAATTTTGAACCGTTAATAGAACGAGGAAAACTACATTCTAAGTATACTAATTTTGAATTTTTTTTTTTCAATGGAGTACTTCTAATTTTTAATTTTTTTTCATTTGTGTTTATCAAATTTTTTAAAAAATACCAATCAAATTTTTTCATCAAGTTTTACTGTCTAATGATGACTTATCGGTTAATTCAGACGACTAAATAACTATGTTGCATTTTCTTTTCCTCCCAAATTATTATTATTATTTAACCATTTAAAAAAAAAAAAAAAGCTTGTAGCTTGCACGCACAAGTGCCAATTTATATATATCATCAATTTTTTTTTAAAGTTAAATAATAATAATAATTTGAGAGGGAAAAAAGACAACATAAGCATTTAATCTTACGCATTAACCGTCACATCATCATTGTGTGAAAAATTTGACGAAGAATCTTGATTGACGTTTTCGAAAAAATTGATAGACTTAACCAAAAAAAAAAAAAATTGATGTATTCGATTTAAAAAAAAATTCAAAGTTAGTATATTAATAATGTAATTATCCCTAATAGAATGCATGTTCATACTAAAAATTGATTTATTACACATTTTGCTTCTATTCTATTGGGATTTGGCAATTTCATGCACTTTGTATCAAATTACATATTTAACCCTAAATTTATGGTTTTTAGAAAAAATTGATCTAATTTTCCTAATTTTTATTATATATAACGATGAACTGGGTTGATCGTTACTTAAAATGTCAAAACGACGTCGTTTTGACGTTCTACTTGTTAATATTTTCTTAAAAAAGACATTTTAAAAATATCTTGAACTTTTTTAAAAACTTTTTTCTTATAAAATATTATAAATATTTTATAAAAAATATTTTTTATAATTTATAATTTATAAAATTAGAATGGTCAATCTTTAGTTATACTCATTTTAATTTATAAAATATTATAATTTATATAATAAAAATTTTAATACTCATTGGATATTATAAACATTTTATAAAAAATATTGAAAAAAAACGTTATTAACAATACACAATTTCAAGATGTTAAAAAAAAATTATAAATTAAAATGAGCATAATTGAAGGTTGACCCCCTAATTTTACAAATTATATAAAAAAAATCACTTTTTAATATTTATACTATTTTATAAAAAAAAATTAAAAAAATTTTAAAATTAGGCGGTTAAAAATATTTATAAAGTATTTTTTATACAATGTATAAAATGTTTATATTATTTTTTAAGACAAAAAGTTTTTAAAAAAGTTCAAATTAGAAATATTAAAAATATTTTGTAATTTTTTTAAAACAAAAAACATAATTAATTATAGAGTGTTAAAATGATGTTGTTTTAACATTCTAAATAACAGGTCAATTCAGCTTACTATTATATATAATGATAATTAGAAAAAATTAGATTAATTTTATCCAAAACTAATAATTTGCGGTCTAAAAATCGTTAATTTGATACTAAAAAGGTGAAATTATCAAATGGCAACAGAATGTTGACAAAATTTGCAACCGTTAAAAATCGTTAGCAAGTCAACAACAATCTAACCGACATCTCTCCTGTCCCTGCTAATGGTCACCTGTCTGCTAAGATCCCTAAACAGGCTGTTGATAATGGTGCTAGATATTGGGGCTATTGCTTAGTGGATCAGTTTATGGGTAAAAGCCCAAAACTAAATGCGATTTCAGCAGTGGGGATTTGCTTATAGGGGCGTGATGGTTGCATTGAAGTAATCTTTGAAAGAGGTATGTTCTTATTCCGTTTTCCTAATGAAAATTCACTGTTATGGATATTGGAAAAAGGCTTATGGCATGTTAATAATGCTCTACTATCGTTGAGGAAATGGGAGCCTGATTTGCAGAACTGGATTTTGACAATAGGGTTGTACCTATTTGGATTCATTTGTGGGGTGTTCCACTTGGATTGCTTAATGAGGAGGGGATAAGCTATATTACTAGCGTTGTTGGGATGCCTTTGTACATGGAAAGAGCAATGCAACTATTCAAGCACTTATCTTATGTAGAAGTTTTTGTGTGGAAGTGGATTTGCCCAGGAATTTGCCTAAAACTGTTAAAGTGGTTGTTGAAGGGGTTTTGCTCCCTTTTGATGTTCAGTATACATGGCAGCCAGCCTGTTGTGATATCTGCTACAAATTAGGGCATGAGCATAGCAACTGTTCAAATGTACAACCTCAAACAGATGTGTTCCCTGATGATGTCCCTCCTATAAAGAAAATCAAGAAAAAATGGATTCCTAAGCCAGCTTCATCTAATGATGTTTCTGATTCAAAGCAAAATGTTGAGGAAGATGGTTCTTCTCTTGCTTACAATCCGTTTGATGTCCTCAGTATCCCAGATCTACTTTGTTGTGGGGAGAAAAGGGTACATGATTTGGATAAAGAGGTTTCTGCGATTGATCAAACTGTCCGGGAGAGAGAGGAGAGTGTTGCTGAAGTTTTGAAGGATGTTGGTCACCAATTCTTCATCTCAGGATTCTATTGTTAAAAGGAAGGAGGATAGTCCTAAATCTACTAGAGGAGTCCGGCAAGCTTCTAGTAGTGTTATCGGTATTGTGGAACAATTAAATCCAAAGCAGAGGAATGGAGGAACAGAAAAGAAAAATAATGGCAACAACAGTCCCTCTACTAGCAAGGGGGTTGGAGTGCAGAATCCCAAGCCTCCAAATGGTTAATGTCCTTGCATGGAATATAAGAGGGTTCAATCAAGCCCTCAAACAAAGTGAGGTAAGGAGACTTTGCTCACTTCGTCAAAGTCATGTGTTATACTTTGTTGAAACTATAGTTAAGCAAGATAGTGTGAGGCTATTGCTGATTGTTTTCTGGGATGGAATCACTGTCATAACTATGTTTTCTCTGATCATAGACGAATTTGGATTCTATGGAGAAGTTCTTTTGGAGTGTGCAAGTTCTGCAAGCCCACTCTCAGTTTATCATAAACTTCATATTGTTCAAGCCGCCTTAGTTAATACAAGCCAACATGTAGCTAATGAGAAATTTTTATCCTCTCTTCTTGCTACTAACACCAATGTTGAGGAATCTTTTTCTAAATAAAAATCAAGAGCCCCTAGGGTTCATGAAGATGATCTAAACACAAGGTACTTTCACATTTTAATTAGAGATAGAAGATCAAATAACAATATTTCTTCGCTTGTATCTGCAGATGGGAATCAATTAACTTCTTTGAAAGACATCCAAATGGAGATCATTAATTTCTACTCTAATTTATTTGTCAATAAAGATGATGCTGTTAATGGTGGATCTATTGACTATTTAGCTAGCCTCCTTATATAAGCACAAGCTTTCAACTGATCAACAACTGGTTTTGATTTTTCCTATCACTTGATCAGAAGAAGTCAAAACTGTTGTTTTCTCTCTTAATGGTGAAAAAGCCCCTAAGCCTGATGGTTATAAAGTTGAGTTCTTTAATAAAGCTTGGAGTGTTGTTAGTGATGAAGTTACGTAAGCAATTTTGAATTTTTTTTTTAAATCATGGCTAGATGATTACAACCGTTACTTTGGTGCCTAAAATACTCCATGCCTCAAAAGTTTCAGATTTTAGACTTATTTCCTGCTGCTTAACTATCTACAAATGTATTTCAAAGGTCTTAGCCAATAAGTTGAGGTGTTGCTTACCATCTCTGATTAGCTTAAATCAAACTGCTTTTGTGCATGGTTGACGAATAGTGGACTATGTTATTTGATTTATTTATTTATTTTAACTCACACATCTAATGCTCTTAGGATTTAAACCTATGAACTCTTATTACAAGAGATAATCACCACTGGGCTACAAGCTCTTTGGTTGGACTAAGTTGGAGATAGTTAAGGGCTATCATAGAGCTAAAGTTCCTCCTAGTTGCACTTTTAAATTTCATCTTATGAAGGCTTTTGACTCAGTACGTTGCGGTTACTTATTCGATGTCTTGACAACCATGCTGCTTTCCCTTAATTTTGTTGATTGGATTAGAGTTTGGGTAACTTCCTCAACATTTTCTATCAATATGAATGGAGGGTTGTCTGGCTATTTTTCATAAAAAATAATTGAAGACAGGAAGATCCCCTGTCTCCCTATTTGTTTGCGATCGTATTAATGCAGGTTTTGTCCTTTCTTTTGAATTATGCCCCTGAAAATGGTGCTCTCTCTTATCATCCCAAGAGCCAAATAGTTGCTCTCACACATCTTTGCTTCGCTGATAATCTGACGATTTTCACTGCTTCTTCCAAGCTCACTGTCACATATATTCTCATCATCTCATTCTTCTCCTCTTGAAAAACCAAAAAAAAAAAAAAAAAAAAAAAAAAAAAAAGGGGGGAAATCAGAAATAAAAGGGCCTGGCTTGATAGCCCAGGCTGCGCACCAAGCCTAAATGCACTCAGCATGGGTCTGCCAACCCAAGTCCAAACCCGTGTAAAAAAAAAAAAACAATCAAAGGAGAAAAACCTAAAACCAACCTAGGTGCACACTATAAATATACTATCTAACACATAAACTAAAAAGTAGGACTCTAAATAGATCAGATTTTATCCTGAATTTAACTTGACTCCGATGTAATTAAATGAATCTTGTAAATAAATTTTTTTAATTGAATTCAATTATTAATCGAATACGTTTATTAAATAAATCAAATTTAGATATATTTTAATCTAAAATGATAATAATTCGACTCAACAACCAACAAGGTTTGGCGAGAATATGAAAACATTTGGATAATTTCATAGTCCAATTTTGGGGTTCCTTGAAAAATTAAAAAAAAATACAAAATAATAAAATACGGAAAAGGAAAAAAATATAAAAAATACCGAATCTCCCTAAAATCATTTGAAGATCCGTCGAAATCCTCCACTAATCTTTTTTGAATCTGAATCTTCTTATTTTTAGCTAATCAAATCCCAAAATTAAAGTTTGACGAGTTAGAATTTGAATTTGAATGGGCTGATTTTAGGAAAGATTTTAGGAGGTTTCGATCTATAAAAAGTTTTCGGATTCTCGCTTTATGGGGGACACAAAAAATGCAACCAAAGAGCCAAAAAAAAACACATACGCGAAAAAAAATATATTGAAAACTGGAATAAAGGTTGCCAAACACGCCTTAACCCAATATCCAAACCCATTGACCCGTTTACCCAGCTGAAGATTGTGCCCCAAAATTGATTGATTTCCGATCATTTTTAAGCCCAACAACCACACCCATGTGTGTATAATCGGTAGATCGATCGATTCATACCGGTTAGAGAGACAACCAATCATGGAGGTGAAAGAAATCGAAGCTTAAACCACCACGATCCGACCCACAAAAGATCTAGTCCTATCTCCCAATTTCGAGCGAATCTCCAAGTTCCACTTTAACGGACTTGGTCGGCTAGCCCCCATGAACATTTCCTACTTAATATCACGGCCAAATGTCACTCGAAAATGGTCTAAGTGAACGCAAACTCGTTTCGGACCCGTTTTGATAAACCCAAAAATATTAGCCGATCTAAAAGGAATTGGAGGTCCTAACCACCACGAAATCCTTCTCTTGACCTCACCGGTTGACCGGTATGCTTGGAATCCCGAAAAGGGGTCGGAATCATCACCGGTGAGAAAGGGAGATCCAACCGAATCTTTAGAGGCTCGATCTCCCTCCTCCGACGTCGTCTCCGATCGATACCATAACCGTTGGATTCGCAACGATCTAATCTACAAGGTAGGGTGGTCCATGCGCACGAACGATCATCGAAAGATGAAAGGTCACTTAGCGGTGACTCTTAGCATTCCATGGGCATTTTTGTAATTTTTTAGTATAGGTGAATTTTTGGACTATTTAGTTTTTTTTTTTTTTTGTGGATTTTGTAATATTTTTTAGCCTTATGTATGTTAAGAAAATCTAGAGATACTTAGATGTGAAATTTATTTTAATGTGTGATTTTTTTATATGATGAAAATTTGGATCAACGAGTCTCCTATTTATTAGGGACGGACGATGATTTCAATATATTTAATTTTTTTAAAATTTATTTTAGTTGATTTTAGTTAATTAAAATTTTAATTTTTTTAATTTCATAATTAGTTTAGATAATTAAGGGATAGGTAATCATCGAATCTCCTAATGTTTAGGAACCGATGACGATTCTCTATCGACAACAAATAAAAATAATAAAAAAATTTCAACGTAGTCTCTCGCTCGATAGGGACTAACATCACCAAAAAATATATATCTAAAATTTTCGATGAAGTCTCCTATTTGATAGGGATTGACATCACCAAAAATCATCATTTAATCGGGACATCCTTCGATATATCGGTTGTATCAAGGCTTAAAGTGGATCCGATGTTTGAACCAACGTGTCGCCCGATGAAGGGGACCGACGATCGTTTCAATACGATATCACACTCAAAACTAAAATATTCAATTTGCCCTTAAAAAAATATGAGTTTAAAAATCAGAAAATAATTTGACATAAATAAAACATTTTAGGAGATGAATTTAGAACTAAACCATACATGGTATCTTTTTCGAAAAAGGCACTTTTGGATTATTAACTATCTTTCTAGAGGTGTAACCAACTCCTTATCATAGAATCTCCGAACCAGGTGTTTCTTTGAGATTCCTAGTTCTTTAATACTAGATGGCGACTCCAAAGTCTATAAATTGGAATTTTTTTTTTTTTTTTGAGTCTCGTCGACATCGGGTAACGATAGGCGGGGTATTTATCAACACCACAGCTTTTTCAAGTCTGCCAAAGCTGCAATTTGGGCATTTAGCTCGTATGCGCTCAGACCATTGCCCATTATTACTCACTGAAGCTAGGAGTAATAAAATGTCAGGCCATTTTTCATTCAAAAAATCGTGGACATCCCATGAAGATTTCCTCCCATTTGTTGAGTCCCACTGGCAATCTGCCTATAGCAACTCTACTTTCCTCAACCTCCAGCTAAAGCTTAAAGCTCTGCGAAAGGAATTAAAGGCTTGAAATTGGAATGTGTTTGGGGATATACATCATCAGTTAGACCGTGTAAGGGATGAAGTTATTCATGCAAAAAGTATGTTACTGATGCAGTGGACTCAAAAGAATTTTTCAAAAACTATTACTGCCAAGGATACTTTGACAATTCTTATAAATCGAGAGGAACAATTGTTCGAGGAGAAATCAAGAGTTAAGTGGCTGAAACTAGGTAACCGTAACTCAGCCTTCTTTCATGCTTGTATTAGAAACAAATCTTTTAAATCAAAATTCTCACTTACACTTGAGATATCTGAGGAAGGTTGCTATTATATTGGGACGCCAGCTTGTTCAATCCTTCTAAACAAGGCGTTTTAGGATTGTGTTGTTTTATCGAGCTTGGTCTACATCCTAATGGAAGGGAATTGCTCACTAAGAATATGCGTCCACAAGATCATAGAGTCTCTACATATATATCCAACCAAAGAAATCAATTATTAGTGCATAGTTTTTTTATGTCTAGCTAATTTTTTGTTATCAAAATTGTCTTATCTAATATCATCCAATTTTATGATCATATATGATAATGGGATATATTTACCTGTAGTCATTTAGATAATGGTTTGGCCACATATTTTCCCGCATCGAGAGAATCATTTTTTCTTAATTTTTCGTTGAGGTCCAGTCATTTTGTCCCATATATACAAACATAAGAGATTTTGACAAGTCACTAGAAGTTCTTAAATTCTTCCAGGAACTCTCAAACAATTTGATTTGTTTATACAAATCCATGCAAGGTCCCTAAAAGTAATATAAAAAAATTATGAATTTTTGCAAGTATAAATTAACTAGGCACCAAATTGACTCCAAAAGATTTATTCAAATTGTGTGTGAACTTAAAAATGTGATCTATAAGTTCAAGTTATATATAAATATATAGTACTCACATAGACATATTTGTATGTTTTAGGAAGAATGCCACAACCAGAAGATGCATAGTTGGCCCCATATTGAATGCTCTCTGATTTGTTCAAACTCAAATATGGTGGAAGAAATGGTAATCCGAAAGTTTGAGCTGCAGTTGATGTTAAACATTTAAAAGATAAATAATAGATGATAAGAAATTATAATCCCTTTTTAATTAATTTCTAGTCTAAAGAAAATTAATGAATCATGCATGTCCATGCAATTAAACTTGTATTTAGACTTAAAATACTTGGTATTTCTTGATCTCTTCTTCCTAACTAAACTTGTGGGTAAGGTTTCTTGTCAGTTCTATAATTTTAACCTTTAACGCTATATGATGTTAGATGCAGCATGAGAATAATTATCTAGAATGAAATGAAATAAAAGAAAATAAAGGCATGAGGCCCGACTTGTAGGATTCATTATTTTGATGACGATGATCAAATTAATGGGATTACGATGATAATGAAAAACTGACTTTGTTATTGTGTTCTGAGAAATGTGGCTTCGGATGATGCTTATTTATAATAGTTTCCATTTTAAATATTTTTGAAACTGCCAACCAACAGCAACTCATGGCTGTGTCAAAACTAGCTGTGAACTATCTGGGAGGTTTCCCAATGCCTTCCATTTAGCTAAAAGCCCTAATTCATGTTTATAATACTAAAGCAACATTAACATCCAACACACATGGTGTGTGTGTGTGTATATATATATATCACCGGAGTATCTCAATTTCAAAAATTCAAACTAATATCTCGTTATTATGTTAAACATACAAAATAGACACAACTACTCATTGAGTTTTCTGCGTACATAAGAATTTAAATCTAAGACTACTTATTTAAGTGACTAAAGCTTCTTTTGTTCAACTCAATCCTTTTGCGTATTGTTTTGTATTATATTGATACTCAAGAAATATGACCAAATTTATACTTTAATGAGAAGCCGGGATCCTTCAATGCTTCTTATTTCTTTCCCTATAATAAGAGGAATGCATCATCAAGATCAGTTAGGAAGGACAGACCTAACCGGCTTATTTATGGATACTGATAATTTAATTTGAAAATTCATATGGCCAGCTTGATGCAAACATTAATACAGTGCCCACACACAGAAAATTTTTTAAGATTAGAGCTCTTATTATTGGGATTTGATCAGCATCATTGTAATGAAAAATCTACTTTCTTCTTGGGATCCATGGCACCAGGCTCTATGTTTTGTTTATCCAAATGTAAAAATTGAAGATAGTGATATATGAAAATTAACTTCTAATGGAAATTTTTCTGTTAAAAGTCACCTTCTTATTCCCATGTATAATTTTGCTTATCATTCTAAATAGGTTTTCTTTCAAACATAGAGATCGAAGAAATTTTTCTCAATATAAAAAATTTTACTTGAATATATCTTTATCATTAAAACCATAAAAGAAATAATAAGGATAATTTTCAATTTGTCCTTATGAGATTTATATGTTTTCTTAATTTTATTTGTTTCAATTATACCGTGTATTTTTATTTTTGCTTCACTCTTTACAAATTTCAATTTCATCTTCAAAATTTATGAAATACTTTAATATAATCCAAAAAGTAAGAATGAGAAAATTGAAACTGAACAAATCATTAGAGAAGATATATTTTTTCAATTAAACAAATAGGATAAAAAAATCTCATCAATACTATATAACCGTCTTTTGACAATACAAAAATAAATTAAGTTAAAAAAGCTTATGATAAAAAAATATTTTTTAATAAAAAGTATCAACTAGTACTATCCTTATCTCTCATATATTTTCTCACTAGTATATTATATCAATTTTTTTTTATTCAATTTTTTTATTAGAAAACTTGAACAATGATCCTTGAAAAAAAAAATTGAAATTCCATGTAAATGGAATGATAGCTTGAGTATAAAACAATTTTAAGATCATCTAGAGTGCGATTATTTGAACATATCGAAAGTGCTATATGATGACAATATCAAATAAATAAGAAAACATGAGAGAAATAAGAATGGTGGAGATTTTAACAAAAAAATAAATAAATAGAGTTAATTATTTTGAATCTTGATTTTTATTTAATACGGTATTGACAAAGAAATACTACTAAGTCAAAATTGAAGTTGGTAGGATTTGAGTATTTCTTGAAAAAATAGCCCTCTCAAGTTTTATCACATTTATTTTAATAAAAAAAAATATTTTTTTTATTTTTTTTAATTTTAATTAGTTTATGTTTTATTTTTCATATGATATTGAGATACTTTATAACATTCAGAGATAAAATTAAAATTTATACACTTGTTAAAAATGAGAGGCGGGGAAAAATTAGAACAAAAGTGAAAAATATAAGAGCTAATTGTAACAAAAATAATAAATGTGAGAACTGATTAAAATAAATAAAAGATTTTAGATCAAAATTAAGAAAATACATTGATCTCATAGAGATAAATTAAAGTTTATCTAAATAATAATAGTAACAAGAAGTGTACTCTCTAAACAGGCAGAATTTTTAAAAAAAAAAAAAAATGCCGTTTTTCTTTGAATGCGGTCAAAGCGAAAATAAATAAATGTTTACCTTTTTTTTATCTGATAGGTTCAGATGTTAAGAGAAATATAAAGAGTATTAGTTCAAACTTTAGACAATCCATAAAAACTATGGATGCAAATGACAATAGAAGGAATGGGAATAGCCCATTAAAATAATGCCTTTAATTGTGAGTAAATTATAAATTAGTACTCCTAGTTTTGAGAAAGTATTAATTAGTTTTCTTTATTTTAAAGATTAATTATCTAGTCATTTGACTAATGTTGACCCCTCTTAATTTAATATTATTTTATTTCAAAAAAAGTTTTCCTTTTTTCATTAATCTTTCTATAATATCTTATTTTTTCAAAATAAAAAACAAACAAATTAAAAAAGAGCATAAAATGGATTAAAAAATTAAATAATTAGATTTTGAAATTTTTGGTTTTTAACTAAAGACACTAATGTATGATCACTAGTAGAACAAACATTGTTGAACAATTTTCTGTAATTAATTGTGTTCATGTTATTTGCATCATTGCAAAATAAATAAACTATCTTTTTTTTTTCTTAAGGGAGTAGGCGCAAAAGCCAAGTTCTTCAATATCACTACATCAAAATATATTCAAATATGTGTAGCAGAACAAAAATTCAATGTTTTCAATTTCTATAAATTCTCTCTCACTTACCAATGCTCGACAGGATCGATTTTGTCCTGGAGTTGCAAATGTCTTTGGATGGAATTAGGAGAGAAAGGCAAAGGAAATGGTTGATGATCAGCTGTGACAAAAGATAGTGGCTGAGATACAAGAGCTGAGGAAGAATATACACTAGCGTAAGGTGGTATCATATTTTGTTCTTGTTCTTGTTGATGATGTTGTTGTATCCTTTGTTGTTCCATTCTTTGTTGCTTTGGAACATTAAGCTTCTCTCCTTCCAGATCTCTATATTTGCTGAGATACAATTTAAGTGGAGCAACATAGTCTTCAAACCCTAGGGTTGTGATAGCCCAAATAATATCATCACCATTAATAGTCTTTCTCTTCTCTCTTTGACATTTATCAGATGCTTCTCCGGTGACAAAACTGATGAACTCGGACACGCATTCTTGAACTGTTTCTTTCGCATCTTTCGATATTTTCCCATTGCCTGGAATCACTTTTTTCATAATTCTGCCAACATTTGCTATAGGAAGGAAGTGATCTTGCTCTTTACTGTTGCTGTGATTGTTGCTGCTGCTGCAACTCTTTAAACAATATTGACTTTCTGGGCTTTCTCCACTGTGGCCATCTGTTCCATTTTTATGGTTTTCATCTTCCATTTCTCTCTTCCATGCACGCACACACAGTCCCCTCAAAGTGTAAGAGATTGGTTTGAAGTTTGATAATGTTAAGGGTGTTTTATGGACTGAAATAAATGGAAAGAAGAACAACAAAATAGGCATGTGAAGAGGAGAAAATAAAAGACTTGGCTGATTTTTTAACAGATAAGCTACTTTTGTGGAGAAGGTAGTTAACTGTCATGACCTAATCTAAGTTGTGTTCAAAATATAGATCACTCTTGGCTTCATATATATATATATGCCTCCTTAATTAGAATTTCATGAGTGACTAAAACTTAGATTTAGTTGGTGGGAAAAGATAAGAAGATAATTTTACATAGTTTCTTCTGAACCTTTTCCACTGAATTTTGGAAATTTGACAAGTGATGTATGTTACAAAGTTATTGCATGTATCTCATCTTAGAATCTTGGGTTCATTTAATGCTCTTATCATATATTTCTAGAAAAGTTCGGGTTCAAACCAACAGAGAAGATGAGAATCAAATGCCTATTTGAGACTGATAAAGATAACTTTTCCGAGGATAGCCCACGGGGTGATTATCATCATGACACACCATCAATTTATAATGATTAGTGAAACAACTGCATTTATGTTGAAAAAGAAAGGATAATAATAATAGAATTGAAGAGAAAAATGATTGAGAAATGATTTCATTGTAAAATAAAGTGAATACAAGTGATATGAATTCTAAACAATTCTCTCAATCTTTACAAAATATATCACTTAACTAACCTATTTATAGGTTTTAGGATTGAAAAAAAAAAAAAAAAAAAACTAGAAAAAGTCATGAAAGGTTGCACCAACCTTTAAATTCTTATGTCGTCATACATGATAATGGTGAATTAAATCTCATTAAACAATATGATTAGTAGTGGGAATATGAATGGTCATTGACATTCATTATCTCTACAAAACCTATGACTCAACTAATGAACAATCAATCCTATTTATAGGTTTTAGGATTGGAAGAGAATTGAAAAGGGCTAGAAAAAGTCATGAAAGATTGCACCAACCTTTCAATTCTTGTGTCATCACACATAATAATGATGAATTGAATATTATTAAACAATATGATTAGTAGTAGAAATAAGAATAGTCATGGACATTCATTATTTCACAACATTCCCTCTTAAATGTCCATCGTAAAATAAACATATCTTGTTAAAACCTTACTAATATATGTTTCCAATCTTCTTTAAGGGTCCATTTTAGTTCATTGTGGATGAGCAATAGAGACATATGCTACACAATTAAAAACTCTTAGATGAGAAAAATTTAGTTCATGATCGAAACCAATTTAAGAGGGGAGAATTTCTAATAACTTATAGATCCGATGAAAATAAGTGTTACTACATGTAAGATTACATGTCTCTAAACATAAGCGGGGAGTTTTGTTTTCATAAGTAATGATTTAGCTATCATTTAGAGTCTTTCAATAAATGATTCTCATAAACCTTTATGAGTATGAACATGAACAACAAGTTGTTCAACTTTTATTCTTATAACCAATCAATAATCATTTAGTGCTTGAGAGATAAATTCACCGGTATTATCAAGGTGAATTGTTTAATGGCATAATCTTAAAAATTATGCTCGCAATCAAATTATTTAAGCTAGCAACGTTAAAAATGCTAGATTTCGAGTAGATAATAAACATACATATAATCATCTTATGGATGCATCTATTAACATCATAAAATATCTAAAGAATTCATGTGATGGATGAATTGATCCACATTTATCATCTTGAATATGTTCTAAAAACACTAAAGATTCAATCTTAATTTTACTTGGCGATGACTTAATAATCGGTTTGCCTTGAGAACATAAAAAACATGAAAAGTTCATTATAATGAATAATTTTCTTGCTCTTCAATGGATGTCCATATGAATTTTCAATAATTTTTCACTTCATGAAAGACTTAGGATAGCCTAACCAATCATGCCATATAATAAAAATATTTAAATTAGTAAACTTCTAGTTTACTATAGCATTTGTTTCAATTATTTGAATATTTATAATAAAGACCGAGAAGAGAAAAACAAATAATTTCTTTAATACATCTTTTATACCCTATGTAATAATTAAAATATGTAAGTATTCAATATTTTCTACATTTGTTGTCTTAATATGATATCCATTTAGATGAATATCTTTGAAACTCGGTAAATTTCTACGAGACTTTAAAGAGAATAGTGCATTATTTATAACAAAATTTTTCCTTTTAAGTAATAATATATTTGCTCTTCTAGAGCTTTTAAATTTTATCTCTTCAAGTAATAATATATTCGTTATTCTAAAGCCTTCAAAATTTATCTCTTCGAGTAATAATGTAGTTGCTATTTTGAAACTTTCTATTAGATTGATACTATCATATATAATATTACACAAAATAAATAATTAAATAAACACAAAACAAAGAAATAAAATAATTTCGTAACTATCACTATGTAATGGAAATTATAAAAAAATATAAAACATGTTATTTATAAATAGAAAATCTAACAAGTTAATAATTTTAATTACCATCATTTTGATATATAAAATTAGCATGTATATTTTACTCTCTTTTTTTAGCAAGGTTTGATAAGACTCAATGAGGTGCTTTAGCATATAATAAGTACATGACTAATTTCTCTTCATACCACATTTATAACATTCATTTTCATAATGCTGACTTGATCTTTTTTTTTCTTATATATATATATATATATATATATATATATATATATATATATATATATATATATCCACCTTTGGTGGTGTATTATTATAATTATCATGATTATAAAGATAATTATTCCAACATGACAATAGTTATGTCCACATCTTCGTCCATGCCCAAAATTATTTTAAGTTGTCACATTCACTTCAAAAAATGGAATAGATCCAATTGGGTGAGATTCATGATATTTCAGCAATAACTCGTTATTTTGCTCGACCACAAGCAAGCATAAAATCAATTCAAACTATTTTTAAAAAAAAAAATCTCGATATTGCTACTACTAGAGCATATTCGAGACATGAAAAGTAGAGAATGTTTTCTCAACATTAAGCATCCATGAGCAATAATTCTTGCTTAAAATGCCAAGAGCCACAAAATCAAGTTTTATGAGGTTTGATATGATAAAAGTTCTATAATGAAAAGTATAATAATAATATTAGAAAATAAGAACAAGCATAATAATAAAATTTAAATTTTTCAAACAACATATATTAGATCATTATATTCTATATATTAAATCATTCAAATTTTTCAAACGAATACTCTATATTTAATTAGATTTAAAGTCAATAATAAATTAGATACATATCTCTTAATGATCTAGATAATTTAGATCATTTGATAGAACACTTGTATATAAAAAAAATCCAATAATTGAGCTTTTGATAGATAATACCTCATAACCTATTATCTCGGTTGGTTAGAGTTTCATGCGATAATATGTTATAAAAAAATTATAACAATAATAGAATTGGAGACAAAAATTATGAAAAAATGATTTCTCTATAAAATAAAATGAATATAAATGATAAAAAAATTCAAACAATTCTTTCAATCTCTATAAAACATATCACTCAACTAATAAACAATCAATCATATTAATAGGTTTTAGGATTAGGAAGAGAATTGAAAAGGGTTGGAAAAAGTTCATAAAAGGGTGAGCATATAATTCTTATGTCATCATACATGATAATGGTGAATTGAACCCTATTAAACAATATGATTAGTAGTGGAAATAAACATGGTCATAAACATTCATTATTTCATAACAATTTAGATATTAACATATTTGAATTGTTATAAATTGATGAAGTATGATTATCAATTGTCATAACCCCATTGCTCCTTAGGCATTCCGTGAACAAAAAAAAAACGTCATATTATATAATTTACGGGCTGAATTTAGCTATCTATTCTTATATCTTGAGCTTGTTTTTTATATACCTTTTTAAGAATTTTTCACTCTTACGGACTCTTATAGATTCATATTTGTTTTTCCTTATGCCCTTTTATCATTTTTTTAGATGAAAATGCCCTACAACCACTAAAAGAAAATTAAATTTTAAATTCCTAAAAAAAATTAACTTTAAGAAATTTTAAAAAAATATGAAAAAACATAGAAAACTCTCAAAACATGAAAAATAAAAAATAAAAAACCTATAATAAATTTTCAATTCAGCTATGAAATTTTTGCCTACGAATTCATTTTCATCCAAAAATACGAATATTTCTTGAGGAAATACATATTTTGTCCCCAAATCACTAACCCTAATTTTTTCACCTCACGCCCGACTTTTTGCACCCACCTCTTGTGAAAAAAAATTATTTTAGGACGAAATTATACGTCTTAAAATTTAAACTTATTTAAGGAAGAAGTCAAATCGTTGCACATGGTTAAATATTAGTTAGGGAAAAAAAACAATTCGTCCCATATGATTAAATATAAATTAGGGACGAAATTAAGTCATCCTAAATGATTAAGCATGAATTAATTAATTTTTTTATTTTAATTTTTGGGCTGGATCAGCTCGACCATAGTCCCTTATTTGGGTGGTCCTTAAGGTCGAAAACACCCAAAATCAATTCCCCCAAATTTTTTTGGATTAAACTCCCTCCTTCTCTTTTGTTTCATCTTCTCTCTCGATTTCATTCTCTTTGTTCCTCTCCCTTCTCTCTTCTTCTTCCCTCTCTCTCTCTCTCTCTCTCTCTCTCTCTCTCTCTCTCTCTCTCTCTCTCTCATCTCCATGGACGAACTCGTTCGTCCCTCTATTTCTTCTTCTTCCCTCATTCTTCCTTCCCTCTCTCTCGTCTTTTTTCCCTTGATCTCACTCTCCTCTCTTATTCTCCTTCCCGAAATTTGTTTCGATTGAAACCACGGGAACGGCATTATAATTTATAGTTCTCCTTCTCCCTATCTATAAATTTTATTCCTCTTATAATTTAACGACTAAACCGATAAAACCCTAGAGTTTATTTGCTTTCAAAAGCATGCCTACAATTTCTTTAACAAAATTCCAATTAGAATTTAGAATCTTCAATCATGGGAAAGTCAAGGTACACTAATGCAAAAAAAAAAGAAAAAGAAAAAAGTCTTCCCATTTGTCATAAGTTCCTTTTTGTTTCTTTGATTTGTCAATTAAGTTATGATTAATTAATATTTTCTCTTCTTTCGATTTTTTTATTTATTTTATGGTTACGGACAAGATGTTACTTAGGGTGTTCACTATTCGGTGAAAACCGAATAACCGAACCGAACCGTATTGAAATATCAATTTCGATGCGGTTTGTTTTTAGAAACTAAAAAAAAAATCGAACCGAAATATAGCCGATTTTCGATTTCGGTTTCGATTTTTTTTTTAATTTGGTTAAAACCGAATAACCAAAATTATTAAATTTTTTAAAAAAAATTCATCGATGAACGACGTCGTACATTCTAATCCTCACGACCTCACCTCACCTTCATGCAAACCTAAGCTAATTGGAGTTAAATCAATTAGCCCATAACCAATTCTTGTTGCATTGATTACATGAGCCAACCGGCTCAACGCCAAATGACCATAACCAATTCTTGTTTATAATTGCCCAAGGAGGTACATAATTTCTTTCTTAATTCAATTTATAGTTTAAAAAAAAAAGATGTGAGATAGTGTTTTTTTTTTCTATGTGAAAGAAAACTAGTTAATTTATGGACCACGATAATAATTAGTATGTCTCTTTTTAGTAAACACATATAGGAACATAGCCTAAAATCGCAATGCAAATACTAAATTTATTTTTTCGAAAGTGCATGATCCTTTCAAAAATCAAAAGTATAGATAATTATAGGTGAAAACCGAATTACCGAATAAAAAAATCGATATATTTCAAAACCGAACCGAAAAACCGAATAATAATTCGGTTCGGTTTCGGTTATTTTTTAGACAATTCGGTTAACCAAAAATCGATCAAAAAAGTTCAAAACCGAACCGAATTACGGACCGAACACCCTTAGATGTTGCATCTAAAGTAGACCGTAAACTCAAGAATAAGGTTCAGTTCTATAGCAGTGAGTTTTCCTTTGAATATTCTTAATTTGATTCACCTTATGATATTTTCTATAGGGGTTTAGTTGTGTCAAAAAAGGAATTTGTGTAGCATAGATATAAATTTCACCTTAGCACATAGATGTTCATAGAATCTGTGAAGTTTTTAAATATACCGTCAATTTGGGTTGGTTCCCTACCATGATGGTGTGGGATTTTTCACAGGATATGGTGTGTGTTTGGATTAGCAGTAGGGTGACTATTTGTGGTTGTTGTAGGATGCTGTTTATGCAAGTTGCTGCTGGTTGTGACTGTGCAAAAAGGGGAGGGGGTAGCTTGTTGACCTAGGGAAGAGAGAGAAGCTGAAGTTGCAACAATATGGTAGCTGCGCAGTTTGGGTGTGCAGATATGGTTGAGGCTGGCAATAAGGGTATGACAGTTTGGGGGAGGCTTGCAATAGTTATGGGGGGGCGGTAGTATGCTGATGGAGATATGGATTGTATTTTGATTTTCTAGCCACTATCTGTCGAGCTGGAACAAGGAATTTTGCCAATTCAGTTAGTAATTGGAATTACATAACTTTTTTATTAATTAGAAACCTTTTTCAGAAGCCTTATAAATGTATGCTTTGCTCTACTTAATAACTTTTTTTATAAAAAAAAAAAAAAATCGAAAGTTTATGCTTTGCACTCTCACTAGCAATATTTAGTGGTCAACCATCCACCTATGTTTTGTTATCAAAACAGAGGCCTTTGAAAACCATTAAACAAGGGCCTTTGAAAACGATTGCAAGAATATCTGATGATGTCTATTTTTGTCATGGAGTCTCTATTCTTGCCCTTGACAAAGACACACTCTGGGAATTTTAGCCTAACAAAATACGTAATGGTTCGAAAGTTGTTGACAAGTGAATATGGTTATTCCTTCAATTTCTCTAGTAGGATTCCACTAACTTTAGTTATACTAAATGTTCGCAAGTGAGGGAGATCTTGTAACTGATGGAGATTTGTATGTTCTAAGTTCTTTACTTGCACATTTTGAATTATAGGCTTTTTAAAAAAAAAGTGTAATTTGAACGTCTTTATTTGTTTATCATTAATTTATTCATTTCTATGGAGTTTAACATTAGGATTTTATGTGGATATTTTCCAATACAGACCGTATTCGAGAACACTCTAATGCAGCATCATGTTACTCTTCCTCCTGATGCTTTGGGGAAGATCACCGATATTGCACCTCCTGGTCAATATTCATTGAAGGTTCATCTCTTTCTCTTTTTGGCCACATTAAAATGATTATTACACAATAATGCATCTGCTTTCCACTTTTTTATTGAATGGCATGTATCTGCATGTACATATAACATTGATATCGAGTTACATGAGTTTTTATGTATGCTGAACTTGGGAAACACCAAAAATGATCTGAACTTGGATACAAATACAATCAATATTATTCTCCAGTCTCTTTGGTTTATAGTTACCATTTGGTTGAGATTTTGTATTTATATGAATTCTCTATAACTTCAGAACTACGCATTGACATTGCTTATGGAGAAATGTACATTTGACTTCTGTTTTTGTAGGACACTGTGCTAAAGATTGAGTTCCAGGGTGTCAAAAAGCAATTTACCATACAGCTTTATAACCTGTAAACAAACTTTCAATGGATCAAAATGGTTGTATTCAGAGCTAGAAAAATTTTAATTTGCTATTTGCTTCTTGTATATGCAGACTTGGACAGTACATACTCCAAGATCTGTCGCAACAAAGCTTGCTGTCGATACCCCTCTACTTACTGGGCATGTACTTGCCTAAGGCATTGTTTTTCTCATCTATTGTTCTCTATTTTAGTAATATGACTTTTCAATGACTTTGTTTTGTTTTAGCGTGTACTTGATGCCCTTTTCCCCTCTCTTTCTAAGGTGAAACTTGTCAATTCCTTGTGGAGTTTACTCTGTTGGTTATGATGATGGGGTTGTTTGGTTGATTCATTAACTATGTTCTTTTTTTTCTTTTTTTTTGTGCAGTACTTTAACTCTGATTCTATTGTGTATGTGGACTGTAGAGAAAGAGGAAATGAAATGTCAGAGGTATATGGTTCTCTGAGTTTTAGTAATCAATCCTATTTTATGGCTTTTGAGATTTTTAATCTAGGGTAATCGATTGCACGGGTGCTCATGGATTTTTCGTAATTGGCCATGATTTTAATCATAGGATTATACTGCAAGCTGGTGAGAGAAGAGTTTTTAGGAGTACAATATCTAGTTACTTGAATAGCTTAGTTCCGTTTTGAACTTTTTCTTAGAGGTTATGTTAATAGCCTATGTTACATATTTATTAGACAATGTTATGGAATTTCATTTCGCGTAATAGTATATTTAGTTTGTATCAATGATTTTGTTTATTTATTTGATTTATTACGGATACAAATAATATTAGAGATGAAATGTAAGACTGATAATATTTTTGGTGACAAAATAAAAGCAATCATGGAAAAAATCTATTGTTCAAAAAATAAAGGCACTTATGAATGAAATATATCATCATAAAATACAAACAATCAGGAATGTAATTTACCATTCCAAAATAAAAGCAATCAGGGACAAAATTTGTCACTAAAAAAATTCAAGCAATCAATGACGAAATTTATCATCCCAAATTAAAAGCAATCATGGCTGAAATTTGTGGCCTAAAAATATTACAAGAAATTAGGGACGAAATTTTTTGTCTAAAAAATTAAGTCATTGTGGATGAAATGTTTCGTAACCATTTTATAGTTACATTTCATGATGAATTTTTATCGTTAATAAAAATGTTTTCTCCCCACTCAAATCTTCTACAAATGCGGACAAAATGGACTAACTCCGGACAAAAATAGATATATTTTAAGATGAAAATAATTATCCGCAAATGATCGACATTCATGGACAAAAGTCAAATTCGTCCATAATGATTATCCTTTAGGGACAACTTTTACTTTGTGCCTAAAAATACAATTAGCTACGTGGCTTTTGAGACGATTTAGCTCGGCGTTCCAAAATGTTTTCGTTGACGAATTTCAATTGTTTGGGGACGAATATTTTCATAACTAAATTTGAAATTTGTTTTAGTGAAAGGAAAAGAAGAAAGTATTGAAAAACCAATAATAATAATAATAATAATAATAATAATAACTTGTTAAAAATGTAAAAATCTGTCCATAAAATCTCATTAATAGAAATATGTATATGTCCATGAAATGAGTATTGGATTTGGGTTTTCAATTATTCCATTAGTTATCAATGTTTTTTCATCTTTTTTTTTTTTTCAATTTTCTTGATATGTTTCAAAAAAAATGTTTTTTCTTGTTAAGGTTTGGAAAATTAAATCTATTTTTGTATGTTTTTGAAAATTGATTTTCTTGTGCCTGTCCAAGGGACATTTTTTTTCCCTAAAAGTAGTAAAAGGGTATATGAGAGAGAATATCCATATATAAGGGTGGATGAGAATGAAAAACTCTTAAAAAAAAGTATATAAAAAAATTCTATCAATATATATAGATGCATACAATAATCCTTTTGCAAGCCAAAAAGGATCAACTAGGAAGAATTTTATATTAAGCAACTGCTTTCTAATTACGGCTGTCATAGCTCGAAAATTTCCTGGCCAGTTACTAAAATCTTTTTTTCTCTTTTTTTTCCGAACGATCTCAACAAACATAATAGATTCTGAGAAAAGGAAGCATTATTTATTAGAAATTATGAAAAAGGATTTTGACAATCGATTCGGAATTGGCTTTTGATAAAAATTAAGAACGTTGCATGATGATAAGAACAGTCTTGCTGAAAGGTCGACCTAGGAATAGGATTATGGTTAGTAGCTTTAGGTCGAACTAGAAAATACATATTGTTCAGTTTTTGACAAACATATTTCTGGACATGGGCACATGGAAAAGAATAAAGTCTGGGAAAAATCAATTACTATAATGTAGTTATAACTGCAAAAGCATTGTTAAGACACTGAGGAAATAAAAATTGAATCTCCAGCTATTAAAAAAGGATTATCGTGTTCTTTTTCACCAATCACACAGAAGCCCTGTAGTTGTGCACAATCAACTTTTCTTTCATCGAAATGCAATAGAAACAAATTCATTACACATTTCAATATGATATTCCAAAAATTTGATGTTCGTTGGAACTTCTAACAATTGGACTTTACACTTCAAAGAAACAAAGAATGTTTCGTCTTTTAACAATGATATTACACCGAAAACTGTGACACAAATCTTGGGATGAAGAAATCATAAAACTAAAAGATCGAAAAACGTCAGATAATGACGATCCTAATTATCATGGTACACCAGCTAGCATGGAGATACAATTACACGAATTGTAATTAGCAACCAGAGCAAAAAGAATACCTAATCTCACTTGCAATAGAACACCAAGAATGGAAGTGCCAACGACAGGGGGCTGGAATCAAGCTTAAGCAATAGCATACGTGATTGTCTCTGACTCTTTGGGTCGCCACATGGATTTTTGGACACACAACAATCCTTCCTTGTCCTTAGAGTAGGTCATACGAACCTCCCACTGCATAGACCTTGCCATGTTCTCTAGCTCGTTAATGGTCTCCACATTGTCCCGAACAATGAGCTTCCCTTCCGGCCTAAGAACTCTATCAACTTCCGCAAATACAGCCACCAAACTGCACCTGTAAGACCCACACACCATTGCAAGGTTGGACGACGCAAAATAGAGAAACAGTTAGGTCTATCAAGTGGAGCTTTCAGCAGTAAGAAATGAGTGTTAGATTATTATTATATACCTCTTTTTAACCTTGGAGAATAGATGGTCCGCATGGAGAAGATCATAAGATCTAGGATAAGTGCTAAATGATTCACACCAGTCATGATAAATTCCAAACAGCCCACGTTCATAAATTATAGGTAGAGTATCTGGTGAATCTACTGTGATTACATTCATGACCCACACATTCAACTCCTTCAGAGCTGCAGCTAAACTGCCAACACAACAAGAAGATCAGACCAAATTAAAGAGCCAATATTTACATTATAGTATATGACTTTACAGAAGCACCAAACCCTGCTCAAAGGAGAAGGTGGAGGATTATTCTCCATGCCAGCAAAACATATTTATACATTATAAAGAAGCATGGTACGAAAGATAAAATCAAGTTGACAAGTGTGGTATTTTGCCAGAAAAATAAAAAGGAGCATTAACCATATAACACTTTCTACAAGAAACAACAAAAAAGGTGCTTACCCTCCATAAACAGATCTCATGTCCATGGCATTTCTCACAGATGACCAGTTTATTCCAATTCCATTTAGATATGAATTGGAGACCACCCGCTTCCAGTGCTCATAATCTGCAGTGAAATCTTCTGGTGCTGGTTTACCATAAACTCCAACTTGGGAACTCAACATCCAATAAGGTGCTTTATCCAACCTTGCTGGCCATTGCTCTGGCCACTGAGACCCACGCTCCTGTGAATCCACAGGAACCTTATGCATACACGCTTGCAGTGGCACATTCCTAAGCACAGGAATAAAATCAAGTTATAAAAGTTATGCACCTTGTGATGCATGCTTGCTATTCCTAAGCACGAAAATTTGTTCTAAGAAAAATTACCACCTTACTTAACATTTAGTGCATGTTCCACTTTCCAATTCACAAGCAACTTAAAGAACATAGAGATTTCACAAGATACATCTGCATGGTGCAATTGTTAAAAGGCACATATACACGGAATTTTTAGCACTAGAACATAGATTATTACCAGGCTGCATTAGGATCATCGGATGCTTCACAGAGTGGAGGCTCTTGTTTTGATCTTTGCTCATAGCACTCATTGGAAGTAGGCTTCCTGTATGTGGCCACACCCACTCCATTAATGGTGTCTTTGTTAATAGACACAAGATCCCAGCACATAGCTTTTGTTAGTTCAGTCATGGCTGCAAACAATACCCATGAAAAGCACAAGTTAGAATAATCAACTCTCTCAAAATTAGTGCATATTTGGTGAAGTAATCACCCACCTTGCCAAATTTCAACATCTTCAGCTAGTTTCTGATAAACAGGAGTAGCAGACCACACAAAGAAACCACCAGGTCGCAACATACGATTCAGCTCCAGAAGAAGTTTACCGCCTGCATATGTCAATTGCTTGATTAAGATAAAAAGAAAATTAAATTATATGTTCCTCCTTTTATTTTGTTAAACAAAACTAAGAAACCCCATTTTAAAATCAGTATCCAACAGAAGGGATGGGCACATGATGCAAATCAAAGAACGCAACCAAAAAAATAAAATAAAAGTTTGGATGAGCTTAAAAGCTATACAAGGAAATGCAAATTAAGTGCCTACCTTCAATATGCCAAGGTACCCTACAGCGCGCACAATGAACAGCGTCGAAAACTCTGCCTGGGTAGGGAAGCCTCTTGGTTCCCATAACTGCAGATATAGCTGGGATTCCTCTTTCAAGAGCAAATTGTACTTGAGCTTCATGCTCATCTTTAGGGGCAAATGACATTGCTAGGACGTCTCTGTCAAAAAGATATCCTCCAAAGCTAGCAACTCCACATCCAACATCCAATATCACACGGGTTCGTTTTCCCCATGCAATGTCAGGCACAGACTGCACCATATATGTCTCAACATTCAGACTTATCTTACAGGAGAATGACACAAAATTCAAATAAGAGCTACTAAAAGCTTATGCATCCCGTTGTCAAAATGCAAACAGTAAATATGTGAGGGATTGAGAAATAAGCTTTTCAACATGGAAATGCAATTTTTCTGAATTTGAAAAAGTAGGATGCAGTATTATTAAAGATTTTTTCAGATTTATGGACACAAGAGAATTGGAACAGTGGATCCTTGTACACATAATCATTCTATCACACATGCCAATAAAAGAAACACTTGACTTTAATTAAGTTCAGTATTTTCGCCCTTTATGAGTCTGTACTGGCCAACGCAGTTTATCAGCAGTTTCCAAGTCAGCTCCAGCCTCACAGCAGCTCTAACTATCTTTCTTCCAACCTAAAATAACCCCTGCACCTTCCTTTCAATTATTTTACCAATCTTTCCAGGTTTCCAAAATACATCCTAAAGGCTCCAATACCATGCTGATTTAGTGATGACTGATGAATTTGGATATACCATGCATCCAATTTTTAACCCAAGATGCTGCTCCATCAAGTGCGGGGGTAACCCAGATCTAGTTAAACTAGAACTCTATCACTTGGACTAACCACCAAAAGGGGGATTCAAAATTATTCGTGAGGCAAAGATCTCAAAATGTCTTACCACTCAACCAGCATCTTTGATGTTACACTTAAACTTTCAGAAAACTAAAGGCAATGATATCTGTAATGATAATACAAAGCCAGGTATGTGCAATTATATCAATAACTCCATAATATTTGCAACCCAGAGGGAGGAGAGTAGCAAGTAGCAACCGTACATTTCTAAAACACACAGAAAAGGGCATTAAAAAAATAGCATATAACTAGGTTCACCTCATTTATGAAGTCGATGTAATGTAGAGCACCATGCTTAAACTGGGTTCCACCACCAGGGAAAGTGAGGAATTCACCAGTAATTTTCACCCAGTTTTGATGCCCCTTAACTTCTGCAAGCTTGGTGTGGGGAACATTATGGTACCATATCTGCAGCAACACAGTGTATTTATCCAAAATTGCAAGAAAAATGGCAGACTATCAATGAACTTGCATAAATCTATTGTCCATACCTTTTCCCTGCTTGTAGGCCACTCAACTGGGCGTTTATATCCGTCAGGAAGAGGAACAAGACAGGATGGAGGTTCTTCAGGACAGTGCCTCTCTCGATGTTCATAGTGCTTTGTAGATCTAAGACTCCTAATTGCTTGCCAATTGTCAAGACATGGGATGAAATCAGGGCCGGCAGTGGCATTGCACAGTTTCCAATTGTATCCCTGTTGTTGGTCAGAAGACTTCTGAGTTTCCTTCTCATTCTTTGATTCTGCCGCCTGAGTTGACCACGACCCACTCTGAGTGGTGGTCTCATTCAAAAGCTCTGACTGAGCCCCTGAAGGAAGTAACTCACCTTGACTCCGGTTGCTGACCTGCCCATCAGGACTTTTATCTGACTCCTTATTATCTTTCTGATCCACCTTCTCATCTATCTGATCATTACCTGTTTCCCCATCCTTACCTTCACCAGTGTTCTCATCCAGTTTTGTTTCAGTCTCATCAGTATCAGGTTTCTTCTCTGTTGAATTTTCCTGGGAATCTCCTTGTCCAGCTGCATTACTGTCACCATCATCTGGCTTTGTCCCACCATCTTCTGTGTTTGTTTCTCCATTGTTGGTTTTAGCGTCCCCATCTTCTGCATTATTGCCTCCATTTTGTGTCTCAGTATTCGACCCATCACCAGACTTGATCTCTTCATTAGATTTTCCCTCAGGTTTCTCTTCTGGCTTCTCCTCAGGCTTCTCTTCTGGCTTCTCCTCCGGCTTCTCTTCAGGAATCTCCTCAGGCTTCTCTACAGGCTTCTCTTCCAGCTTCTCTTCAGGTGTAGTGTTGCCTCCTTTTGTCGCATCCTCAGGCAAATCACCCTGGCTATCCTCAAATTGCTTCGGATTGATTTCATTGCTCTCAGGCACTTGTTGCTTCACCCCGTTCTTGTTTTCCTGAGCAGGAACATCTACATTCTGTCCAGGAACCACAGAAGACGATGTCAACATCCACACCCCAACCAAGCAGAGACCCACAAACACCACGATTGTCACTGCCGAGCAGTAACTCGAATTTTGTCTTCTATTGTCTACCCTGCTATATTTTCCTAACGCCATGTTCTACTATAGCCAATCAGTTATCAAAATTTTTAACACCTGCAGATCAAAGTTGAAACTTAGAGAAATCTCATTGCGACACAGCCTACAAAGCATGCATTTTGAACATCGGTCAAAAACTGCAAATCACATTTCATCAATATTTTACACACATTAAGTTGCATAGCTCCCAAAACAGACAAGCAACACATTCAGACTAATCAAGTCCAACCTTAAAACAGGCAAGTCACATATGAAGATTCTAAAGTCGTAAACATAATTGAAAAAAGATAAAATCTTTTCTTTCTTAAGAAATTAAATTGGCATCGAACTCAAGTAGCAAAAAACAAATATTAATGCTTACATCAAGAGTGGATCGAATCAACTATTCTTTTAGAAAACAATGACAAACTTTCTTCAAAAAAAAAACACTACTAACATACCAAATGACCGAATGCTTGCTTTCCAAAGGAATTTTAACTTAACAAAAGAAAGTCTTAAAATCCCGTTACAAATATCCACAAAACACAACTTTACAAGCAAAACCAATAAAGTTAAAACACGAAAACAATAAAACAATGCAGATCTATATAATTACGCCATTACAACGACAGCCTTTTTGCTAAAAACAAATATTTAGCACATTAACTCCATAAGGGATTACATCAAAATCACATAAGATCCTTTACACCTTAATCGTGTCTCACATGTTTTGCGAAAAAGAAAAGAAACCCAGATAAACACTTTAGAAGACATTCACAAATGTATAAACAACACAAAGATCCATGATGTATGAGCTGGATATTATAAATGAGTGAAAAAATCACATTCTAACATACCTTGTATTGATAAAATGAAGAGAAGCAGATCTGGAGTGCTAAAGATGGAAGCTTTTATAGCCTTATGTGTTTAGTAGAACGAGAGAGAGATTGATCCAAAGCTACTTCATGAAAAGAAAAGGAAAGGCAAGGATAAAGAAATATGAGAAGAAGAAGAATACAAGGAGCTGTGTTAAATAAGAAAAATCGGAGTTTACTTTTGTTTTGTTAGTACAAAACTCCTATAATCTACGCGCGAGAGGGAGAGGAAAAGGGACGGTCGAACAAGGCTCAGAGAGGGAAGGCCACAAGAATTGCCGTGAAATCAGCAGCTCTTGAGAGAGGGCTTCCTTGATAAAATATACTCCTACTTATATTAGAGTGGAAAAGAGGACCAAAGTTTTATTTTGCATGGTTTCTGGTGAAATGCTCATTTTGGTGCTTAAACTTGTGTGGATTGTTCAATTTCATCTTTCATTACTATCTCTATTGTTATCTCAGTTATTCCCTCATTTGCAAATCATCATCCACAAATAGGTGTTAGGTTATCCGAAACTCTCAATAGGATATATTAAATTTTCAATATCCATACATATATGAAAGGATCTATGCCATTTATATTAGAATTAAAGCTAAAGGTACATTTGTAATGAAATCATGAGACATGTAGTTGCTACCAATATCATGCCTCAAATCTAAGCTATTTAACAAGATAGGAGAGGTGATTTATTGGTAGGTCAATTACATTTTAGCTATGATATTCGACTATAACCAATAGAATTGACAATTGTAATTACTAAAAATAATATTATTTTTTATTTTTTATCATAATTATCATTTTTCGTTAGTATAATTCACAGTTTATTACATTTTTATTATTAATACTAAAATATTTTTATATCAATTGCTTTTCATTTTAACCATCGAGTCGATTTCGAGTCTTGAATCATTATATTTAAGAGATTTGAAAAAATAATTATATTGATGTTTGGATGATTGTGACACCCTAAATCTCAAAAAGTTTTCAATTTTAATAATAAATTTTAAATGTATTCTTAAATTTAAGACTTAATCTCATAGAAAAATATATACTTTACCACCTAGACAGTACTTACCTATTTTCTTTATCTATTTCAGTCACAACAGTACATCTCTCCTCTTGAAACTCTCGGTTATATTATATATGCTGCTAAAAGGGTTAGTATTCTGAGGTAAATATTTTCAATGAGTTGCAAAGTCCATGAGTTTGAAAATTTTATTCCAATTTGGGGCTAATATATCAAATTGAAGCAACATTGGGACCTAATATACATGTTTTCTAAACTGCGTTCCAGTCCCTTGTCATTTTTAACTACGGATGGCCTAACAAATCATTTAATTGTGGGAATTGGCGTACGGGATGTCCACCGCCGAAGAAGGAAACAATTATATCAAGTCTCGACCACATGGAGCCTTTGGCAAATTGCCTAGATTGACCTCTCTGCTTTTTTAATAAAATTACAATCATGGTTTGAAGCTTCAAGTTCAAGTTAGGGCAGCTTCATTATTGAAAGATTTGTTTGGTTTTTCATGATGTAGGATTGAAATTGCTCATGGATTGTTAGTTTAGAACTTACTCAATGTTATTGTTGCATGGTTTTCAACACTTTCTAGATCTTAATTATTTTGGCTGATATTTTAATTTCTACCCATCAAAGATATAATCATTTTTTTTTATTAGATCTTAAACATACCTTAAATTGGATTAATATTCAGATCTTGGAATCATACCACTTTGCCTCCTTAGTCAAGCCTCCAAAGGTGGACAACCGGAGATGTGATTCTAAAGAAAGCTTCACAAATTTATTGCATGCATAAAGAGAGAGGTTAGGTAATAGGGAGAAAATTCGTGTTCGTAAAGTATCTTTGCCAAGTAAAAGCTGTTTTACAGCTTGGCTATTTAAATGGAGGCAGTATTTCACTAGCTACTATTCATTTTTTGTTGCAGCCCAAAATACAATGGAAACAAACTTGACCTTTTTTATTCCAAATTAAAGAAGGCTCTTCTTAAATTGGCATACATTCGCAGTTGCATGAAACCCTAGAAATCAATTTCCGAGGAAAAGTAAAAAAAAAAAAAAACAGTACAGCTCTTACCGATAAATCTTGAAAAGAAGTATAAGAAGTACAGAACATAACTTTCTACAGTACTTATCTGCATCAACTATTATGCCTGCTGGAATGTCCTCTATGCTTATTACAATTACTCATTGTCTCGCCAGCTTTTTTCGTTTTGGAATAAAATTGATGGCGATTTTTTGCTTTTCCACCTTACAAGATAATGCCTTGCTACCTATTGAAAGAGCCGTGGAACTTTACCAAAGAAAAGAGCGGTGACGATAGCACTCATTAGTTTCTACGTCCGGCAAAACCGTTGATGAAAATAGGAGGCAGCATGCCGTTGATGAAATACTGAGGCAAGTTCCAAATAATTTGATCGTATGCCACACAATATGAATAATTTTTCATTCGTAAATCCCATTTTATCAATTTTGTTTTAGAATTTGAATTTATATTTTTAAGTGAAAATCTCAAATCTTAACTGTTAAGTTGTATCTTTAAAAGATTATAAATGATACTGTATAAATCACTGCCTTATAAAAAACAATGGGTGAATTGATGAATATTAAATATGTGTTACAGAATATGTTACGATTATGTTTTTTCTTAAATAAATGGATAATAACAATATATACTTTAAATATTATCCTCAAAATTTTTCACTTTAATTTCAGCCAACTTCTAGAGGTGAATCCAAAAATGCCAGTTGAAAGAAATTGAATAATATAAGAGATACTAAACATTGCTAACTAATAATATGACAGCTTGTGTTTGATACTAAGATCTTAAATTAAATTTATTTATAATAATATCTGATTAAACGAACTAATTAATATTCACCCTACCATAACTTTAAAAACTTTACATATATATATATAGTTATAGTTAAAAAAAAAAATTATACATAACAAATGTCATATTAGTTTGTTAAGTACGTAAATATCGGTGAACCTATTAGCATTTCTTACATTAGTTGCCAAAATTATACTAAAAAAGTAGCGAACATTTAAGCAGCACTGTCAGTAGCTGGTTTGCCCGAGAGGTTAAGGGGGAAGACTTAAGATCTTCTGTACATAAGTACGCATGGGTTCGAACCCCATAGTCAGCAGCACAAAACATCAGGCCCCTAATATGGTTTTTTCATATGGTCCATTTCAATTAAATAATTTTTTTTAATATTGGTTTTAAAAATTGAAATTGTAAAGTTAAGTAGAAATAACACACTCCATCACTAGACCAATTCTTTATAATCACTAATATAACAGTATACTAAAGATTAAATTATTTTTTGTAAAAGGGGATGTACAACCCGTTTTCAAAACATATTTTATTAACATCTAGTTAAGCTTCCCAATGTAAAATTCTACATTTCCAAGGATATAGATAATCTGGCTCGTTATTGACAAAATAGTATTCAAAACTACCTAATTGCGTGTTGAAATTATGGAATTTCTATTTGTTAAAAACTAAAATGAAACCTCTGGACAAATAAAATAAAATAAATGTAACCAAATCGAGGTTCTTTACAACTAGATTTGACTTTAGAATCAATCTACCCACTAACTTCCCCATCGCTTTTCAAAGCTAAATAATAAAGAATCCATTGAAAAAAACAAATGGGTCTTCAGGATTTGGTGACAATGAAATGAATGTCGGTGTCACCGTCTACAACTAAAAGCACGATTTTCCTCTCTTTGATATTTTTCCCTTGAGAAGACAAAACCGCAAGATGGGCCATGTGCCTGAAGACAAAACCTCGCTCAACAAAAGAAAGCGATCTCAAAAGAAAAATGATTTACACGGTACGACCTATTACGATCTGAATTCATACATCAAAATAAAATACCATAATGTATGAAATATAATAACGAGTGAATGTTTATACTAAAAGTCTAACGATGTGTGAACCACATACTAATTATGGATATTAATAAGTTGTGGATTGACTTAATTATTAAATTTAAGATATATAATTCAAGATGAGAAGAATGATTCTTTTTATTACGTATACTTATAAAATAAGTTTTTTTAAAAAAAATTAGGTGAGAGGTTTTTTGACACAATTAGTAGTAAAAAGATAATGAATTAATTCGAAAATGCTTTTTTGTACGATGTAATAGAAGAGAAGAAATTACATATGATATGAAACACACGACGAGGGTTATAGAACTTGTTTGAAGTTTTTTGTAGTTGCGTTGTCTTTTTTTTTTTTTTTCATATCCTTTTTTAATAGAATTTTTGCCTTTACAGAGATGACAATGGGGGCTGCTAACATGACAGATAAGATAGGAATGTCTTTTTTGTTAAACAAGTGAAAAAGTTGACGAGTACTAATGTTTGGCTATGATTGTGTTTGATTTTACGAAGATTTTAATGTGATTATGATTATTGATAACCTAATTGCAGTCATTATTTAAAAAAAAAAAAGTTATTTAATGTTTTGTGCATGGATGGTAGTAGAAGAATTTATTTTTTTCCAAAACCTTGCTTAGGGAGTTGGCCATCTTCTAGAGGAGCTCATGTCTTTTGGAGACTCTAGACCCATTTAAGGGACTAATCATTCTTTGTAAACTATAGGCTTTGCTAGTACATGATGGATATCAAAGTTAAGAGCTTATTAGTATTTGCTGTTGAAACAAACTAGATGGTAAATTTTTAAATTAGTCTCTCTTGTTTTCAGAAACAAATTAATTAGTCCTTTTCATTTTAAAAACTACTATTTAGTTTTTATGTTTTCAAATCTATTTGTAATTTTTTTTTTTTTGCTATTTTTAATGCATTTTTTATTTTTTATTTTGTTTTAAGAAATAGAAAAAGAAAAAATATAAAAAGGATTGATGAGAAAAAATATTTTGCGAAATAAAAATAATATTAAATTAAAAACATCAAAATTAATTAAATAATTAAATAATAGTTTTTGAAACATAAAAGACTAATTAACTCGTTTCTAGACTAGAGGGACTAATTTATAATTTACTCAAAATAGGTGGTCTGTAGATGAATTGATTATGTATGGTTATTCCTCATATAACACATCCCCGCAGTGTGTATCGTAATCTGTAATGGCCGACAAAAACCGGTCCTGGTTGGCTGGGTCCTACCATCATTGAACAAAGAAAAACAATAGATATCAGGTCCCACTCAATCGTAATCATTTTGCATGTCTGGTCCCACCAGATCACAACCGTTCACGTGAGAGCTAGAGCGTGCTGAATTTGGTTCATTGAATGGTACAGAAAAAGAACCCAAGACGTGCTGGTGCTGACTACCTTGCCTTCTAGCTGTAGCCGTGTTCAACGAAGAGATCAAGATCCCTATTACTTCTTCACACGATGTCTTAGGATCGATCACGCATTGTCGTGGCCCAAGTAAGAGCCATGATGTTTTTGGTTTTGGTTAAATTATATTGGACGCATCCAGCTTTCCCATGGGTAGATTCGTAAGGATAAAAAATTGAGAAAAATTTCCATCATGCTCTTGATAAGAGTTCACGATTTGCTTGGTTTTATTAGAGACATGACGGTTTCATCTTTTGGTTCCAAATTGATTTCGTTCATTCATTTAAGAAATGTTAGACGAAGGTGCAATTCAGTATTCATTTAACTCCATGAATGTCATATTTAATTTCAATTAATAGGTAGTATTTATTTAACTCGATAAATGATATATTTAATTTCAATTAATGCATAAATTAAATTAACAATAACTTATTATTTATAAATATACAAAAAAAAATTAGATGAAATTATGCTTTTAAAAAAAAAAGAAAAACCAAAGAAACATATAATATATTAAATATGACCGATTATGTTATTTCATCTCTATTGTTATTGTTATTGTTATTATGTACGAGTTATGACTATTATAAATTTCTTTAATTATAATTTTGAAATTATAAAATATGAAATAGAAAAGGTAGATGGACCTAAAAAAAATACATGATGAAATTGATGTTTGAAACATATGAAAAATAATGGACACAAAAGTAGCATATTTATTTAACTTGTGGTTTAGAGCATCTCCAATGGTGCTATTTACTTTTAACTAGTATTTTTAATGTAAATAGAGAATATCATTAATTATATAGATAGAAGATCAATATCATCTCTAATGCTACTCTCTATTTAACTCTTTATTTTGACAAAATCTATAAAACCCATAAAGACTATTAGTGAAAAGATTGAGTGGCATTGAAAATAGTAATTTTCATTAATAAAATATAAGATAAAGAGTCATTTGGACTCTCTAGTATTGGAGAGCCAAAGACACTCTTTATCCTAATTTTAAAGATAAAGATTGTGATAAAGAGAGCATTGGAGATGAAATTTGGATCAAACCTCTTTATTATAAAGACAAATCTTAATATAAAGAGAGCATTGGAGATGCTCTTAGGATGGGATAGCTATACATTTGAAATGGATCTCTAGCTAGAAACGAGACTTGTTAGAAGAAAAGGCAAAGCCCATTGATCCTACCACATTCATGCTTTTAGTCCAAAAGGGTTCCGACCCATATTAGTTTTACATCTCGACCTCGGAGAGGCTTGCGTGCAATGTGTTGACGGAAAATCCTTCTTTCTAGTCTTGAAGTTGGGGAAACCAAGCTCAATTTGAGGAAGAAGTCTAATCCTACGGTTCGAACTTTTAATGTCCAATTAATCATCAAAATATTTTACTAACAAAAAATATCATCAACATAAAACATATCGGTCCTCGTTTGATCATATAAACCTTTGTCATTTGCTTTTGGTTTTTGAATGTTAAAAAAATAAAAGTAAATATAGATATCACACAAAAACCATGTGACAACAATTTCTAAACTCCTAATATTTTATCAAAATCCGAACTACAAAAAATAATCATATCAATTGGTTGATCAGTTGGTTGGATGATTCTTCATGCATATGCCATGACGGACTTAAAACTAAGGTACGTAAATTTAATCTCGACTTGCCATGATACCTCACACTTTTAAGTTAAAAATGAAAAATAAAAAAAGAAAGATGCTAGTGCAATCCAACAATCCTTTCATATTATCAAAACAAAAACAAACAAAAAATAAAAATAAAAATCATTGCTTCAAGAAATAAACCTCCAAAAAGCAAGTCGAAAACCAAATACGCTAAAGGGCCAACATAATCTTCTGCTAATTGTTATCTCAAAGCACTTTCGAACACTAGTGGTATCTTGTACATAGGATAGGATAACCATAGTATTTTTGAACTTCGTTACAAAGTGTATTTATCTTAATGTAAATATACTGTAAGTACATATCTTTGTTAATTAAATAAATTAACTTTTCTCCCAATCTATCTATACACCACATTGAAAAAAAAAAAAAGGCTAGAACAATAATGCTAAACCTTATAATGGATTCTTACTAAACATTTTCAACTTTGTTTGAAGATTTGAAGGACAACTATCTCTCGTGCAGAGTATATATGCTAATTAAAGCATATCGGCAAAGATGAGGAAAGGAGAATATTATTGTGGATTGAGGGGAAGACCTCTTTTCCTCCCTTTTATCACTTTCATTCTTGCATCCATGAACCTTTGGACCGAAGAAAACAATCTATTCTATTTTCACATGACCAAAGAGTTTGTAACTCGGTGGTAATTTACTAGGAGTCTTGAGTGTGTAAGTAAAAAAAATAATAATTTATTTTCACATTTAAAGAACTTGCACTACAAAAAAAGAGCCAATAATCGATCGCTAATCGCTCTAAATCCATCACTAACTCGTCATTAGCGATGGACCAACGACGAACGACTTGTCCGTCGCTATTTTGCTTGTAACTAATTTTTAGCGAGGGAAAAATCCATTTCGTCGCTAATCCATCACCGTTTTCATTGTAGAACCGTTGTGGTCTCCGTCACTAATCCGATGCTATTCCATCGCTATATTTTCAAAAAAAATAAATATTTTTTTTCATTTTATTTTGTTTTTTTAATTATTAATATTGCATTTAATAATTAATAATTCATATTGGATGTAATAGTTAATAATTAAAAGTAATAACGTATAGATTGAAAATGAATTAATTTTAACAATAACATTCGAGTAATACGTTCGGTAAAATAAAACAAAGTTACTAAATGTTTGTTCTATCACTCATCCTACTCATTTAATCTCATATCCTCCTTCTAGTACTATGTGGAGGGCTCGGTGGGAGGATCGGGTGGAGGCCGAACGGGAGGTCGTGTGGAAGGAACGATAGATTGTCGACTAGTTGACATATCTATAGGCAACCAATAAATTAAAAATTTCTTAAGAAATAATTAACAAAATTTAACTAAAGTACGTGCAAAATTATATAATTTAAAAATTAACTTAAAACAAACAACTAATAAAATTCACCTAATACTTAACACAATTAATCAATTAACTAATTAATAAATTTAAAATAACAATTAAAGATTAAATAATTAAATTTTAATCTAAAAATTAAAAATAAATCAACCTTAACTAAATTACTTAAAAAATTACATTAATAAAATTAAACCTAAAAAATTAACGTAATTAAAAATTATTAGGTTAAAATTAACATAAAAATTAACATAATTAAAAAATAACACTTAAAAAAATTAATCTAACAATTAAGAAAATTAAATAAAAAATTTACGCTAATAATTAACAAATAAATTAACACAATTAAAAATTAACAAAATTCAAACAATTAATCAACTAACAAATAACAAAATTAACCTAAAAGTTTATAAAATTCATTTAATTAAAAAAAAAAGAGTTAAAGAGAGAAAGTTTTACCAAAGAGATCGAGGAGAGAGAGTAGAGATTTTGTCGGATTTTCGGGGAGAAAGATGCACCTCACCGAGTTGAATGGTTTATAGAGTCACTTGGTGACAAGGGGTGGCGTAAGTGGTGGTTTTCCGGCCGACGATGGATTTTTGGGTGGAGGAGAGAGGAGACCAAATGGGAAAGAATAAGAGAAACTGGGTATTTATAGGCTCAAAGATTAGCGATGGAATCGCTTCCGTTGCTAATTAGCGACGGAATCACAAATCCGTAGCTAATTTGAATCGTTTGGGTGGAAAAATTTCCACCCAAAATTTCAAAATAGTGACGGATTTCACAAGCCGTTGCTAATTTGTGATTTTAGTGAGAAAATTCCCACCGAAATCGTAAAAAATAGCGACATATTTTCAAATTCGTCGCTATTTTTGGTTTCAAATTAGCGATGGAATCGCAAATCCGTCGCTAATTTGAATCGTTTGGGTGAAAAAATTTCCATCCAAAATTTCAAAATAGCAATGGATTTAATTTGCGATTTTGGTGGGAAAATTCCCATCGAAATTGCAAAAAATAGCAATAGATTTTCAAATCCGTTGCTAATTTGAACCCCAAAAAGCAACCCATTATCTTTTATTTAGCAACGAAATAAATCCGTCGCTATTTACCGATTGATGACGACGGATCTTATTTTGTAGCTAAATTAGTGATGAAAATTTGTCGCTAAACATGATGCTTTTTTTTACCGTGTAATTTTACGGAATTAAGTTTCCCTCACTATTCGGTTGCTAATCTGTCGTAAAAATCGTATTTTTCTCGTCTTTCGCTAATCCGTCATTAATTTTTCTTTAATTACGGACGGAATAGTATCCGTCGCTAAAATATGTCACTAATTGTCAATTTGCTTGTAGTGTTGACACCGAATCCAAGTTCCGTATATATTTGATGAAGTAATATGTAAATATTAAGGACATTTTTATCTTTTTATTTTTCTCAAAGGAGAGATTGGAACTCAAAATATCAAAGGAATGGGGACATGGTGCCGGTTGAGTTACGAGCTCATTGCTAAAGAATTATGCTTAAGTTTTTTTTCTTTGATTTCTTGTAGATGTCATAAATAATTATGCACTGTCTTTGTATCCAAAGTACCCTATTCATCCGGAACAAAATTCTTATCCGGACACAACAAGTGAAACAAAACAAGAGCTTGAAACTTTTGGTCTTCAAGTAAATAATTTCTCCACTTCCTTCCCTCTACAAATAAATGAAAGCAATGGGGATATTTGGACATCTTCCGATACGAAGGTAATCGAAGTCCCCTTCATACAGACTATAATTTTAAGCATATACAAATATGTTTCTCTTGTCCGCTCGATCCATAAATTTTTTATATGGTTCTCCTTTACACGATTGGTAACTTTGCCAAGGGTAGGTGGGTTGCGGACAACGAGTGGCCTTTGTTCTCCGGTAAAAAAACGAGATGTTGGTTGTCGGGAATGTGGGCTTATAGACGAACAAACCGAACAGATTTTTCTTATGAGGGATATCGGTGGCGACGAGAAAATTGTAACTTGAAAAAGTTGGAGTGGACTACCTTCTGAAAAGGTAGGCTTGTCCGGCTATTTTAATCGGATACGTACAAATTCTCCATCGGTTCCCTCCAATATGGAGCAATTAAAATCAATCAAGGAATCATCTTGAAAAGGCCCACACTATTTTTAGTTTTTATTTTTTTATTTTTAATTAGCGAAGAATTAGGGATGGCAGGATTCGAATGAGTGATACTTTTATAATTAAAACTTTGATACCATTTTTATTAACTCTTTAATAGCGTCTTTGGAAAAATCCAAAACCATGCGGTTTGTATGGACCAAATATTTCGTGGCCCGATCGGACCAAGGCACGGCTTAACCGCAAAGGTCTAGGTCTAGTAACTAGCTATTATCCAGAATCATATTTTGTATAGTCTTTCAAAAAAAAATTGCATATATTATGGAAAATTATAGAACCATTTCGAAATTTTATGGTTGGTCCGGAGAAGACCATAGAATAAGGCTTTTCTTTGGATTTTTTCCTTTGGAATTGTGAGTAGAATTTCCTTCACCGAATACTCGAATCTCCGAAGTTTTCTCAAATTGAAATGTTGAAGGATATAGCTATTCCCTTCAATAGTCAGCTACTTAGAAATAACTCGTTAATGTTCAATTCTCTCAATGTGTCCGTTTTACCTTTTAGAATGCAGGATAAAACAATTGCCTTCATAGGAGATTCAATAGGCGGACATCAATTCCAATCTTTGATGTGTATAGCCACCTGGAGGAGAAGGCGAGTTATAGAGTTGAAAATGTTGGTAAAGAGTACGGACTAATCAAACACCTTAGATGGACTTGGCCAAATGACTTTGCTTATAGGTTTACAAACACAAACACCACCATTCTATATTACTCGGTCATCAAGCCTTGCAGATTTAGAGCCCCTAAATAAGGCAAATTCAAACACCAATATTGCAATGCATTTAGACCGTCCGCCGACTTTTATGAGACAATTCCTCCATGAGCTTGATGTACTAGTTATCAATACGAGAAACTATTGGAATAAAGGAAAGTTCAAGAAAAATCGTAGGCAAATTTATGTAAATGGAAAGCCTAATGAAGATGGAAAACTAGCAAGAATACCGATGCCAAGAACTTTACAATTCACGGTATTGTTAAGTGGCTTGATTCACAAATTTCCTTGCACCCTCGACTTAAAGTTTTCTTTAGGACTATTGCTCCGAGTAATTTCAATAGTGGAGAATGGAATACCTGGAGGAAGCTGCGATAATATTATTCCATTGACCGGAGGGAGTGAAGTTTTACAAGATGGATCAAGTGATGAAGATGTTGAAAGTGTTATCCATGGTACAAGAGTGAAAATTTTGGACATAACTGCTCTCTCCAAATTGAGAGATGAAGGTCACACATCACATTATAATACGAAGGCAAGCAAGGGTATAAATGACTCGCTTGCATTGGTGTTTGCCTAGAATTTCGGATACATTGAACAAACTTCTTGTTGCACAAATCTAGCTTCCTTCTAATGCACGGATATAGCTTATTTGTAACGCACTCTTAAAAGGGTGCAAGGTAACATAATCATTTATACGGATTCTATAGTCTAGGAGTTCAACAATCAACTATGATTTTTGTTTTTATTGTATGTATAAAGCATACGATGCTTGTTTTTATTGTATGTATAAAGTGTGTAATGATGCAGCTTCACAATTGAAAGTTAAAAAAATATTAGCAAAATGGGGTAGCCATAACTGAAACTTTTTTTAGAAGTGATAATCGAAACATTAACTAAGGGAGTGCTACTAGAGTACTAGTAAGGCTTTCTAAACATTAACAAAAACAACTACAAAAATAGAGGTCGTGACTATTCATTCACATTTCATTCTCTTACAAATTAATCACTATTTAATCTTTTTTTTTAATTTTAGATGGTGATATTTTTGTACTTTTTTAGACATTCATATGCAAATTTTACATTACATTTTATTTTAATCTCTAATGTTTTCAAAATATATTTTTTGTGTTAGGAAAAAAATATATTTTGAAATTAAATCTTTCTTCTAAGTTTGATATATTGTAAGTTTTCCACACGTAAACCTAGGCTTGTTCATTCCTTCAATCTTGAAGCTAACCCCTTGTATTGGGGAGAATTATATGACCATGTGATCCAATCCAACTTAACCTCACCAAGATATTAAGTAGTTACCTGGAGAGAATTACGCATCGACGTGACATGAGAGTAATATATTTTTTCCTTCTATAATGTTGAAAGAATGAGATTATGATATATCTTTTACCTTACACTTTTACTCTCTTTGTTTTTAGCTGTATATTTTTAACACATAGTTGCGTGACACCCACCCACCGAATTCCTAGATTGACCCAATTATATATATATAACAACTTGATTTATAAATATACATGTGTATTTATTTTTATTTTTACTTTTGACTCGTTTGAATTTTAAAACCGGATTCTTACCATTTAACCGGATTAACTTCTTACTCATTTTAATAACAAATTCAATTCAGCTCGAATTGTGGAGTTTTGAATCCGCCCATTAAATCGATCCGGTTTTGACAACCATGTGGGAAAGTAAAAAAGCACGAGTTGGATCAAGAAAGAGCTCTCGATCATAGTAGTAGTGGAGAGAGAATGTAGAGAGAGATGCTCTCCTCCTCGAGTGAGATTCCCTCCAGCCCGACTATCGTTCATCTTCTTCTTCCCATCATCCCGCCCCTTTCGTCAACCGAAACCCGCCCCGCCCCCGTTTTCCCTCCGTGCTTCCGCCATCCGCCGCCTCCTTCCCTCTTTCTCTCTCCTCGTTTTTCTTGTCCCCTTCCTCCCTTCTCTCGCCCACGACTCCATGGCCAAGAAAAGAGAAAATCCGCCACCAAAATCCCCCTCATCCGGGCGACCTAGTCCGCCATCTCCAGTCCCGGCTTTGGCGCCCCGCCTAGTGTTTCTCCTATTCCTCCCGTCATGGACACTGTTCACGATAGAAACCAAGTTCACACGGAGGCCAGTTGGAGCTCAATCCCGAGTTCACCCCGCTTCTCCGGACTTCCTCGTCGTTGAGGACCGGCTCTAGTGAGGGGTAAATCGCGCTCGATTCCGCCAAGCATGGAGGAAGATTTCGATCCGGTCTAACACTCGGTTTCTCGCCCAACGGATTTCAAATCGTTCTTCCCGTCCAAGAAACTTTCAAAGCCGACAGCCGACTTGTTGATGCAACCTCGGTTTCTCTGCGGCCTCCTCCCTTCCCCGTTATTGGAGCCCCCAAGCTCGAGCTCGACTCGTGTCTAGGACTCTAGCTCCCCCTCAATTTTTCAAACTTTAAATCTCCCGTTCGGGGGGCAGCTGTCCGGCCACATGGTTCCCGCCCAATTGCCCACCGCGAGACCTTCCTCTGCCCCCCGGCATCACGTCCGGGCTCTTCCTTTTCCTCTGCCTCGGACACCTCCGGTCGCCTAGGACGGCCTCTTCTGTCGCTTCTACTAAACCGAGTACCTCCGAACCCCCTTCGCAAAATGGAGGGCTCTATTCGCTAGTAATCGTAGCACCGCCGCATGCCCTAAGCTTACCCATTTTAGCACTATTACCGCATCACAAGCATACAACCTTCTTGATGATGATCCTCAATGTGATATTTTGAAACAATGCTTAATTGGCTATGTTGTTGGTAAATCCTCGAGCTATCGGGCATTGAAGGGTATTATCGAAAACACTTGAAAATGTGAGGCCTCTTTGTCGATCCATGATTCCGGTCGGTTAGTATACCATTTTACTTTTGAGGAGGCCAAGTCGTCGGTGCTAAACGGGGGCCCTTATTTGATCTATGGTCGTACTGCTACTCTTCAAGCCTATGTTTGCCTTCTTTGATTTCTCTAGTGTCGAAATGTCTTATGTGCTTGTCCGGGTTAAGCTCCCCAATCTTCCGCTTCAATGCTCGGTCTTTATGTTGTCTCTCAAAGATCGCTAGCCTCTTTGGGCGACCCGTTCAATATGGTCGTCTTACGACCTCCATGGAACGGATATCATATGCTCGGATCTTGGTTGAGTTGAATATAATGATGGATTTGTCGCGAATTCTTCACATTGGGCTTCCGAACGGTTCAACTCGAGCCATGCGATCATATATGAGACCCTCCTTACTCACTCGTAAGATTTGTCGCATTCCGGGGCACTCGACTAATACTTGCGCCAAGCGCACACCCGCGACATAGGCGCAACTCGTCGCGGTTGCGCCAATGTAAGTCCGCCTCCTCATCGGGGACCTACCGTTGCTACCGATCCAAATGCTAGTCGACCTTCCCACCGGTGCCTATCGATGTGGTTGCGCCGTGTACAAGTCCGCCTTTGCACCGGGTGCCTATTGATGCTTGTAATGCCTTCGGCTAAGCCGAGCGCAAACCCGCCTTTGCTTGCGTCGAGTGCAAGTCCGCCTTTGGTTGCGCCAAACGCAAATCCGCCGTTGGCTACGCCTAGTGCCCCTCCGCCTCCTCCTCGGGCTCCCGCCCGAATCGATCCTATGTGCTCGGGCAGGTACTGCTAGTTTAGGGGAATGGGTGTTAGTTACCAGCGAGGCTAAGGGTAAGGCCTCACAAAATGCCCGGCGTCGCCAACCCTCTTCCGGCCTGTTTCGACAGCCGCAACTCACTCTTCTTCGGTCGGAGGCTTTGGCACCTCCGACTTCTCCTATGGCCCATACCAACGGGGTAGGCCTTTCGTTTCGTCGACATTGTTGGTCCAGGCCCCATGGTTGGCTCCTCCCGACCATCCTCTTCCGTGATACGACATGGGAACAATCTACTCACCGTAATAGAGGGGGAACGACTAGCCACGAGGGAAGCTTGGCTAGGCATGCCGATCCGATCGAATCAAATGGAGATATGGTTGTGATGGTCATAAGAGCCGAGCAATTTTCCAATGAGGTTCCGCTTGGGGTTCGAGCCGTTTCAACCAGACGGTAAAAGTAGTGGCACTCGTCGAAGGGGAGGGGGCCTCCACCCTTTTACCCGCCCTATGATTATATTCACTTGGAATGTTAGGGGCCTTAATAGTCCCCTAAAACAACATGAGGTTGTCGGCCTCGTGAGAAAGGATCGGTTGGATGTTTGTGCTCTTTTGGAGACGAAGCTCGGTCTTCACAAAATTTCGCAGTTCGCATCGTCCGCATCCGAAGAGTTGAGGCTGCACTTCTAATGCCTCTGCTTGCCATGAATGGCCGCATTGTCTTATTCCGGAATCCGATTACGGTTCGGTTGAAAGTTTTGGAGGCCTCAACTCAAGGCCTTCATGTTTGGCTCAAAGAGCCTCGTTCTTTAGACGGTCTTTCATATGACTTTTGTCTATGGCTTTAACACCATTATTCGGCGATGGGAGCCTTGGGCGGATCTTCGTCGTTGGGAAATACAAGGGCCTTGGCTTGTCTAGGGTGATTTTAACTCTGTTCTCTCCCTCGATGATAAGCACGATGGGGACGAAGTCACTTCTTACGAGACTTCGAACTTTCGCTCCTGTTGTTTCGACTCGGGCCTCGGTGATATTAACTATGAGGGTAGTCACTTCACCTGGACTAACGGCCATGTCCGGTCGAAGATCGACCGTGTTCGGCTAATCCACACCTGGCCTACCCTTCAACGAACCCATATCGGTTCGGTTTCGTCCGTCGGGAGCCTTTTCGATTATGCTCGAGCCTTGCTCAAGCTCGATCGGTCGCCTTCCTCTGGCCGTAAATGTTTTAAGTTCTTCAATATGTGGGCGCCGCATGACGGCTTCCTCTCGACAGTTGTGCGATTTTAGCATTGTTCGGGGAGGGCGACCCTATGTATCCGTTCAGTCGAAAGCTCAAAGCTATGAAGTAGGCTGCTCAAACTTCTAAACTCGGTTCATTTCGGCCACATATCCGAGCGGGTCTCTCGTGCTGCTTGTCGAGCTTGATAACCTCCAACGGTCTCTTCATGCTGATCGGGATAATTCCTCCTTCCTCGAGCGTGAGAATCTTTCGCGACAAGCCCCGGCTCGTTTAAAATTAGCGGAGAAGATGTTTTTTGGTCAAAAGCTCAAATGTAAATGTCTTGAGGAGAGTGACAAGGGTAGTCGGTTTTTCATACTCTTATGCGACACCGTCGCAAGAGAAATTTCATTGCCTTAGTTCGAGGTCCCACGGGAAAGCCACTTCTTCTCCGTCGGCCGTAGGGGCCGTCTTTGTTGATTACTTTCGGAGTTTATGCGGGTCGCAAGGGACACAATCCCCCTTGATAGCTCGATTGTTGATATGGGTCCTCGGCTTAGCCTTCGACCACCTCAATATTACGGCTCCCATCACTGTCGACTCGATCAAGGATGCTTTGTTTAGTATCGATAATGATAAAACCCACGGGCTTGATGGGTTTACATCGTCGTTCTTCAAGTGTGCGTGGGGAATTGTTGGGTCTAATTTCGCGCTGCGGTCATAGACTTCTTCACCTCGGGTCGGCTCTTAAAACAGATTAATCACTCGATTATTGCTTTAGTTCCCAAATCGGCTCACTCTTCTACTCCCTCGGATTTTTGATCGATTTCTTGCTGCAATGTTATTTACAAGGTGATTTCTAAGATTCTCTCATCCCGCTTAGCTCTAGTTACGCTCGACATTGTTAGCCGCTACAAAATGCCTTCTTGGGGGCGTTAGATGACCGACAACATCCATCTCGCTCCAAGAACTTCTCCGTCGGTATGGGCGCGAGCGCGCTTCCCCCGATACCTCGCTTAAGGTTGATTTTCGGAAAGCTTTTGACTCGTTCGGTGGCCCTTCTTGCGTCGCCTATCGGAACTTATGGGCTTCCCTCCTCTTTTCCTCAATTGGGTGATGACTTGCGTAGAATCCCCCTCCTACTCCATTGCCATCAATGGCAACCTCTTTGGGTTTTTTCGTGGTCAAGCGGGTGTGCGTCAAGGTGACCCCCTCTCTTCATACTTATTTATTATGTGCATGGAGTATTTTTCTCGTATGCTTCAACGAAGCTTCAACTTCGTCGCTTTCCACTTCCATCCTAAGTGTGAGCCTCTTCGTATTACTCACCTAGCCTTTACCGACGATGTTATGCTTCTAAGTCACAACGACATGGCCTCGGTCCCGTGTTTGGCTCGGGTGCTCCAAGATTTCAGCTCCACCTCTAGCCTTTTTATTAACCTGACCAAATCCTCTATTTATTTTAGAGGGGTTCGTGATAGCCACGAGCTTGCTCGCTTCAAGCTATCGATTTTGCCGAGGGTACCTTTCCTTTCCATTACCTCGGGGTTCCCCGAGCCCGCATAGGCTTCGGCTAGCCAATTCTCTCCGTCGCTCCACGAGCTTAGAGAGCACCATTCGATCATAGTCGAGGAAGCATCTCTCTTATGCTCGGTAGTCTTGAGCTCCTAAAATCGATCCCGGCGGGATAATTCGGTTCCGGCTCGAGCATCTTCCCGATTCCAGCTTTGGTTATGTCACGTGAATTAGTATTTGCCGAATTTCTTATGGATCGGCGATGTTAACGAAGTCACTTAGCCCTCGTAGCTTGGCGCCCGCTTCGCCGCCCGAGGACGAAGGGGCCTCGGCCTAAGAGACTTTCGCATTCTCGGCTCCTCGCTTTCTCGCTAGCGGCTTTGGAACATCCATCGTAAATCGGACTCGTTTGGATTTAGTGGATTCACCATTTTTACTTACGGGATACGAGTGTTTGGGAAACAGAGACTCATCACACGGATTCATCGATGTGGAAAGCCATCCTCTCATTAAGAGACTTTCTCGCTCCTCCGATTTGGGGACACTTCTCTAGTTCTTGGTCACCTCGAGGCCCGGGGCCTCGGCAATTTCACCCGTCTAGCTCATGATCATCTTCGCCTCCGGACGACGCCCGTCGAGCTGGGCTTGGAGCGTCCGGGAACCCCGAGCCTTGCCACGCCACTCATTCATCCTTTGGGTGGCGGTGCGCGATAAGCCGAAGACTATTGACGGCTCACCATTTATTCTCTCCGACCCCGTCGTTCCTTATGTCGGACGGAGCTTGAATCTCACGCCCACTTATTCTTTGATTGCTCTTGGACCTCCGCTCTTTTGGATAAGATCCGTTTCGGCTTGGTATTCCGTGGACTATATCTACCCTTCCCGGCGCCACGAGAGGCCTCTCTCGTAGGCGAAGAAATATGGTCGCTCGGATGCGGAGGGTCTCTTTAGGGATCACGGTCTACCTTATCCGGGAAGAACGCAACGGGCGTTCTTTTGATGCAACCTCGCCGCCTACTACTCGTCGATAAGATATTTCGGAGGTTTCGATTTTGTTTTTCATAATCCTTCACTTTCATGATCCGATTACTACTGCTCCGGCCTAATGCCTTCGCGATTTCTTATTGCTAGCTCTCTTCGGGTTTACCAAGACTTGCACAAATTACGACCCGTTTTGTTTCTCTGCGGTCGAGCTTAGCTCCTCGCTAGCTCGCCTTGGGCTTTCACTCGGCTCGTTTTTGATTCGTTGTTGAGCCTTTGTATATGGTTCCGGTGCACTAGGCTCGTTAGTTTCTTGGTTCGTCTTGGAAACTCGCTCAATATCCATTTCCTAGGCCAACCTTTTGATTCTAGTTTCTTAGCTTTGGTTCGTAGGGAGCATGTTCCCTTTTTCTTATACAACATGTACATGCTACTTTGCCGGTTCCGCCTAGTTTCTTGATTTATATACTAACATTTAAATAAATAAAAAAAAGCACGGAGTTGAGAAGCAGTACGTTATGACGTCTAAGTCTTCCCGTCTGGCGAGTCCTGTCCGTTTTTCTTTATTCTTGACGATCGAAGCCAATAGCAACACTTTATATTTATTTATTTATTAAATATTATGACGTCTAAGTCTTCCCGTCGGCGGTTATTGACGATCGAAACTCCGCATTCGACTCGATATTATAGCAATACTTTATATTTATTTATCTTTGAAATATTTTTTTCATTACAAATTGATAGAATGACAACGTCATTAATTACCCACTCGTACTCGACACACAAACAAAACCATAATCCCAAAATTAAGATTAACGGCAATTATATGCTTACACTAGCTTTTATGAATCATATTTTTTAAATGAAAAAAAAATATAACTTGAAAGTTGCCAAATTGTAGCCCATGATATGACTTTTAAAGGATTATTTATTTACATACTAATGGATGATTAGTTATTGATTACTACTGTCAAAAGGAAAGAGGATCCATAGTTAATTAATTTGACAATCGTTTTACATGACATCTTGACACTATCAATGAACGAATTGCTTATAGGCTCAAAATTAAGTTTTCTAGTTCAACTTATTTTCTCGTGATAGCTTAATTGGATAAGGTTGGCGAAGTGGCCAAGAGGAACAATCCCATTTATCTTCAAAAGATATACACACCTTTTGTAATTTGAACTTTAACAATCTCGAGTGCAAAACCTTCGTTGGATCACTTGCCCAAACTTTACTTCGTGGATCATCATCCATTAAATAATATTTATTTAATTTGTACTCTTTTTGTTTTAAAAAATGATTAGTGCCTATATTATCTTTCATTTTGGTATGTTCTAAAATTATTGTCCATTATATATATATATATATATAAATCAAACTGTTAGTTATTTGGTTTCTTATTATACCCCTAATTGCTACTTCCTCGAGTCTTTTAACCCAACTACTCTCTTTTTTATTTAAGTGTCGTTTGGTTATAAGGAATGAAAAGTTTGAAATGAGAATATAGGAATCGAAATGACACTTGTATTTTCATACTCGTGTTTTGAAAATTAATGAGGAATCGGAATGCAATTTAGATTTTTTAATATCTAATTTTTTTATACAAATAAAAATAATGATTAAAAAAATAATTTTATCAAACTATAATAATTGTAAAAATAATAACGGTGATGGTAGTGGTGGTGGTGGTAATGGTTATGACGGTGATGATGGTTGCAATTGTGGTGCTAGTGCTAGTGCTGATTGTGGTGGTGGTGGTTATTATTATTATTGTGATGGCGGTACTAGTTGTGATAATGGTGATTGCGATGATAGTAATGGTGATAAAAATAGTTAATAGACAATAAATAAGTAAAATATATTATTATTTTGAAAAAAAATTTCATTCTCATTCTTTATTTTTATTCTCATATCTTATGTGAGAATGAAGTTATGTGTAAATTTTTATTTCTATTCTCACTCCTCATTCCCATTTTCACTTTATTCCTTCTAGCCAAACAGCTATAATGTGGGAATAAAACTTTCATTCTAATTCCCACCACTCTATTCATGATTATCAAATAATACCTTATAATATTAGATACTCTAAAATTTATTCAAATAAAAAAACAAAATAAAAGATAAAATGAGTAATTTTGAACTTTGACAATGTTATTTTTAATGAACAAGAAAAAAAATACATTTTTAACATTAAATTTTGAGATTTTACAAAAATACAATTAATTATGTTGTATAAATCCGAATATTATTTACTACCTACAGTATGTAAAAGTAATAATAATAATAAAAATTGATTCATGCATTAAGATTTTAAAACCATCTCAATTTGTTACCGGTAAATAGACCCCTTGCTGCTAGGCTAATTCTATCAATTTGTTAGATATTTTACTATAAAATAAAACAAATATAACATCAGAAAGTAACTTCAAAACAAAAAACATGATATACTATTAATTATCTATATTTTTTTAACTTCAAAACAAAAATACCATCAGAAAGTATTTAGACCTATAACTATTTATTCGTTAAAAACTGACAAAAGAAACATAAAGATCTTGTAAAATTGTGGCCTTACTTTCAAATGAGTAAATTTCACTTAATTCTCACGACATTTTAAAAGATTTATTTTATATTGATAAAAATATATTTTATGAAACAAAAATAAAAATATATGTATCGTAAACAAAAAAAAAAACATTTTAAGATTCAAAGACTATATAATATTTAATCCTTCTGTCTCGTCCACATCATAACCGTTACGTACAGATCCTCAAATCAGAAATTAAAATAAACAATCCTATTCAAATGATAGACCGATTTGGTATTACATATTATAATTTTTCGAGGTTGGTCAAATAGTTGAAAATGTTTGCTTTCATTTATTATTTATTGGGTTTAATTTTTAAAGAGAGTAAAATTAGAAAATTTTATTCAATTCTTCTAAATATATTAAACTTAATTTTAGTTAACTGATCAGAAAATTTTATAATATTAAATGAGTAACTAATGACATATACGAGTAATTACTCTATAAAATTACTTGAAGAAAAGAGATATAATATACATAAAATTACATTCAGATTCATAAAAAATATAAAAAAAATTTTACTTTCATTTAATTTTTTTTAATATATTTATCGCTTTCCTCTAAGTAAATTTATAAAATAATTATTATATATATCTTTAATTATAAAATTTCTCAACCCAGCAGTACTTTTGTCATGGAATAAAAAAAAGAAAAGAAAAATACTGCAGCTGACTAACTCTTTCTGTCTTCCTATTCATGTCCTTTTCTCTTATTATCTATCATTCATGATCCTTCCTCTCCCTTTCACCTATTGAAAAGAAGAAAAGACGATCTACAAAATGACATAAAAGTCCCTAATTTTAAACACAATTGTTGAGACAGAATTAGGCCAAAACCAAAATCTCTCTTTACTTCTTCCCCTTCTTTTTGTCTGGCTGTGGGCCTCTCCTTCTCTTCTTTTTCTATGCATTTGTTTACAAGTTGCTGTGGATCTCTTCTATTGAGGTTCAGTTGAGCAGATCTGTGAATTGCAAAAGTTTTGCCATTTAATAATAGGAACAATGAATACAATTGAAGAAAACAAGAAGAGAAGCGAAGAGAGGTGGAAGCTTTGATATATTACTGTGTGTGTCATTATATTATCAGGTTCTTGTTTTTTCCTTTTATTTGTTTTCTGTTCTTCAATGTTTTGCTGAAATGCAAAATTTACCTTCGAAATTTCTTGGTTTTTCTTTTGTTGACGATTAGAATTCTGGGTTGTTCGTTTTTTAGTGGATAGACATTTGTGGTATGTGTAATTATAATGCCTGTTTAATGGAATGGTGGACCTTGATTTATGACTTTTTTTAGAATTAATGTGGTAATCAAAGTGTAATTATTTGGACTCAAATGTTTCTTTTTTAATGCTGTTAGGTTCATCTTGATTGATTTTATTTATTTATTTATTGCTTCTTGCAAAATGTAGCGTGTTTTTGAACTTCTAGGAATTGTAGGTCACAGTTAGATCCTGGAAATTTTGTAACTCGACAGTTTCTTTATTAAATTTTTTGATATTGCACTCTCTGTTTTTTTTTTTTTTAATTTCCATGGAAATTTTTCTGGTTGATAGTAAATGAACTTGTTTTTAGTTTTTCAGTGTGTGATATATGAAAATTTATAGTCAAATTTTAGAGTAGGTAATTAATATTTAGCAAAGATATGGAATATAATTGTTCAACTTGTTTTTGATTAATGAGAGCTGCGTGGAAGGTCATATAGCTAAAAATTGTGTGTGATGACATAGCTGTTGAGGTGGCCGTATCTCAAAACATAGAACATAGAAGCACGAATGGTCGTATCTAAATGATCCCTTTTTTTCTTTTTCCCCTATTGTTCTTGCCTTGCAGCTGAAGCCTCCTGAAGGGCAAATATACCACGTGCGGGCATCTTATGGTGGTTTTTTCCTGATCATCTTTGCTGTTACTGATTTTAACCTAGCTCGTGGAATGCTTAGAATATATTGAAATCTGTGGGATTGCCCTTTGTTGTGTAATAGAGATGAAAGGAGCAAATATTTATAGAATGAAAGGGAGACATCTTTCTGTTACTCTGCTTGTCCTCACTTTTACAACCATATTTCTCTGGGCATGGGAAAAGAATCCTTTTGTTACTACCATGCAGTCAGCGCAAGAGCAGTTTAATATTCATACTTCAGGTTTGCTTCCCATTTAACTGTTCACATGGATATATAAATGTACTTGTTTGTGTATATGTGTGGGTGAGGATGTGTAAAGGGAGAGCATAAATTCCTGATGATATAACTTTGCAACATAATTGCTCGATGAAGATGGAGTATTAGAGAGCTTCTAGATGGGGGTAGACTTGTGCTTTGTCCTTTTTGCTAAAAATCTTGAAGGGTAAATGGATGGTAGCTTTGATGTTTACTTTGACCTTATTTTTCTAGCTGTGTTTGGCCCTGTCTGGTATTCAACATTTTTCTGAAGTGTCTATATAACTGAAGTTACCAGATAACAAATGCAACAGAGTAAAGATTTTGATAAAAAGTTTTTGCTTCAACATCTGAGAGAAGTTCCTGGCTGACTCTGCCTTGTAAGGTTCATTTCTGCATTTTCTTACTTGCAGGAAAATTGCCAAAATCCTTAATAAAATTTACGAGCACACTTATTAGTACATTCTGTATGATTTAAATTCACATAGATTGCATTTCTACTTTTATATGGAAACGACTCAAGTTAACGATGGCATATCATACCTATGGACAAGGTTCATTGCCATAAAACTCCTGAAAGTGCCCTTTTGCGTTATCTTTTCTTGAATATTTATAGGCTGGCTGAAGTAGGATATTAGCCTAGATATACTTATGTAGGATCAGGATGTATTTAGGTAAATAAGGTAGAAATATAGCTATGAACAATTTCAGTGTCAGGTGAACGCTTACGATTTCTGTTCACCCTATGACTTCTTGAAGCGTAGAAGTGCCTCTAGAATGTTTATTGCTTTCAAAGTGCAATGTTTCTTGGAATCATCCGTGTTTCAGAAATCCTTAACAAGAGGGAAGCTCAGGTTCTCTATTTGCTACTTCTAATGCTGAGTGCCTTTTCTTTGACATTGAGATCCATCTGTGGATTATGTTCACTTGAGGGGTCTAGCCAAGTTCCTTTGCAAATGTCCATGATTCATCTTCCATTAAACCCAGTTTCCTTAACTCTTCCTTTGGTTAATTACATCTGGAAAGCCAAGTTACCATCTCAGGTTAAATCTTTTAATTGGATTTTGGTAGTTAACTAGAGTGAAACATGACTTATTGTGAGTCAGGAGGTCTCATAAGGCCCCATCACCTAGTATTTCCATTATGTAGTGCAGTGGTGGGAGCTATATCTACAGTTTTCAATGGTTTGGGATATGTAGTAGATTGTACCTAGTATGCTGGATGAAGTATCATTGGTTTATTTAGGAGAGGGAAGGATGGTAAGTCCATGTGGTGGAGGTTTGTGTTGTGGTTACTGTTGTTTGGAGCAGAGCACCAGATATTTTGAAGGACCATTCTATTGAGGCAATTGTAATGGGACTGCATTTTTCTGGTTACTTATGGGGTAGTGTTTAAAGGGCTAGTCTCCTTAGCTAATATTCAGTGGATTGCAAGCTCTATTGTCTCAATTTTTTTCTTTCTTGCTGTATCCTAGGTGGATGTGTTATTGCCACCCTTTTATTCATTCATTTTCTCTTTATATATCTTCCCCCCCCCCCCCCCCCCCCCAAAAAAAAAAAAAAAAAAGGTCTTTGGACTGGATAGCTCCAAGTAGAAATAAATAAGTGACTGGAATAGTATTAGGACTATTCTATTTATACTTGCCTGTAGTGTTGGTATTGGAATAGATAGGTGATCAGACCATAAGCTTTGTTTTGGGGCATAAAAGGAATTGTTTGTAAACCAGGTTTGGTTTGTTTACCTGGTTTGTTTATATTGTGTATTTTGCTGGTTGAGTTAATATTCATTTTTTATAGTTATGAGTGTTAATTGATTTCTTCTGTACACCATATAAATCATGATGTTGCGTAATTTTATTTCATGGTTATTGGCTGACTTACTCCTTTTTCTCTTGTTTTGGCTTAGATTTTGTTATTTATACCCCCAAAAGCTCATCTTCTGATTATTTGACCCCAAACGAGCATGTTGAGGAAACAGATTCTGAGTCTACAAGATCAGAAGAATCACAAGTACCAGAAAAAGAATTTGATGCCTCAAATTTTACCAACTCATTTGTTCCTCATATGGAAGATAGTGGTTCAGATAGGACACTGTCTTCTAAGATAAAAGGTACCAACCTTTTCATTTACAACCATAAATCATTATTTATAATAACTCTAGGAACTTTAGGTTTTCCATTCTATAACCAGAGTGTACTCAATATCCTTGTGATCAGGGTGTCTTGTAATGATCACTTGCCAGTTACAACTGTGGTTTGCATTTGTACTTTGCTGGTTTATACTCAATTTACGAGCTATAATCAACCTACTACAACAATTGTTTTTGAACATGGGAACAATAATCCGTGACAGTGGAATCTTTTCTTTTAGCTGATAGGAGAACATAATATTACAAAGAAACAAATGATGATACCAAGATAGAGCGACCTATAGGAACGCAAACGCATGTATCTAGGGTTTGGCTTATTGGTATGACTGCTTGTTGCCATAATCATTAATTAACCAATGCCGAAGTTTGGATTCACGGTATGCTAAAGATAAAAGGATATTGGGATCCAAGCAGCACGCTGAGTTTAATGCCTTTCATGTCACTCTTTTTGCTTTTTGTTGTTTTTGTATTCCAGCATGACAATTATATGTTCTCCTCTTTAGTATTGCGCCAGGCCAGGCTATCCTGTTATGTGTTGTATATAGCTTTTTAAGATAAGTTTTTGCTGTTAGATGTGATGGTAGGAAATTGAAATAAAAGTGGGAAAGAATGGAAAAAAGGATCAACCACGCCGATCTTCCTTGTGAATTGGCTATATTTTTGTCCTACAGCTGACACCATGGCTTACTACTTTATTTCGTAGGGTAATTTAGTATGAGTGAAACTACTAGACTTTCCGTTGAAGTGCAAGGTGTTCCGTTGAAGTGTAAGGAAGGTCCTTATAATGCAGCAATAATTATGGAAATCAAAAGCATTGGAGGACAGAATAGACTTGAAAACTGATAACTTTTCAGTTGGGTAATCGTAATTACTTGTGGGATCTGAATGTGTGGCCTTTATAATTTAGATACCTTGTGCTGCTATCGATAGCAGAAAAATCAATTTGCAGCAAAAACTTGAAATTTTAAAGAAATTCCTGTTGAATAGGAAACCACACATTGAAGTTTAAAGTCTCCTGTCTGTTTTTTATGAAGTCTATAACTTTGTTGTGAATCTTTGGTAGTTATGACTTATGCATGCTCCAAAGTCTGAATTTTGAGAGTGCTGTCATCATTGCAGACTGCAATTATTCCAAAGGCAGATGGGTTGCAGAAAGCCAGCGGCCTTTGTATTCTGGGTTTGAATGTAAACAGTGGTTATCTGAAATGTGGGCATGTAGACTAACCCAGCGGACAGATTTTTCATTTGAGGGGTACCGTTGGCAACCAGAAAACTGCAAAATGCCGGAGTTTGAGAAATCTGCATTCTTGAGAAGGCGAGTTTTATTTTTTTTCTGGTTTTGATTCTGAAAGGATAACATATGTTCTGTTGTTCTCCAACCCATCAAACTAAGACATCTTGTGTTCAGTTCCCTGATTATTATTGCATTCCAGGATGCAGGACAAAACAATTGCATTTATAGGAGATTCATTGGGCAGGCAACAATTCCAATCTTTGATGTGCATGGCCACTGGCGGAGAATGGAGGGCTGATGTTGAAGATGTGGGAAGAGAATATGGTCTTGTTAAACATCGTGGAGCCATTCGTCCTGATGGCTGGGCTTATCGGTTTTCAAACACCAATACCACCATTTTGTATTACTGGTCAGCAAGCCTTGCTGACTTAGAGCCTTTGAATAGCACTGACAAAGCCACTGATGTTGCTATGCATCTGGATCGTGCACCAGCCTTCATGAGACGATTCCTTCATCGGTTTGATGTGTTAGTTCTTAACACAGGACATCATTGGAACAGAGGGAAGATCACAGCAAACCGTTGGGTGATGTATGTAAATGGGAAGCCCCTTAGAGATAAACAACTCATGGCAATTGGGAATGCCAAGAATTTTACAGTGCATAGTGTTGCCAGGTGGCTTGATTCACAGCTCCCTTCTCATCCTCGACTTAAGGCATTCTTCAGGACCATCTCACCAAGGCATTTCCGCAATGGGGACTGGAATACTGGTGGTAATTGTGACAATACTACTCCCTTGACTGGAGGGAGCGAAATCTCACAGGATGAATCAAGTGATCCAGTTATTGCAGCAGCTGTTAAAGGTACAAACATCACGCTGTTGGATATTACTGCTCTCTCTGAGCTAAGAGATGAGGGTCACATCTCAAGGTACAGTGTTAAGGCAACAACAGGTGTAAATGATTGCCTGCATTGGTGCCTGCCTGGCATTCCAGACACGTGGAATGAACTTCTTGCAGCACAGGTATAGAGTTAGCCCCCGCAATTAACATAAAGATGGACAAATGCAGAGACCAACAATGGAAACATTTTATGATCAAATATAATTTTTTGATACACAGGTTTTTTTTTATGACTATCTTATTGATTAGAAGAGAACAGGTGAAGCATCTAGCTAGTTCCATCCCATTTCTCATATTCATATAGGATTGGATCTCTTATAGTCTAAATCCACATAATAGCAGTTGCCAGATAAAGCTGGCAAAGCTTGAAGAATAGTTTTGGACCCCAAGTTCCGGAGTTCAACATTTCTGAGAGAGGTATTATTTAATTCCCGTTTGTCTCAATTGAAGAAAAGATTTACTCAGCCTCCCAATTTGGTAAATGGTAAATTGTATTTCTTCATCCTTTCATCATTTCATAGCAGTTGATGTTGCAGGTATAATTAGGTCAAATATGTTTGAACTATTGTATTCTGTTCAGCAATTTTTTTATATCTGAAGTTTTTGGTGTTCTCGTTTTGTCTCACATGCTTCTTAAGTTTTGTATTTTCTGTCAATCACTTGCACCCATTTTGCCCTTTTGGTGAGTCTAAGCCATAGTTTAACATCGTTGTTGAGATTAGGGGTTATACTGGTTAACCATAGTTATGATTTTTAGATATAATCATAAACATAATCAAAACAAAAATAAATACTCAACCATAATCATAACAATCAGTTATGAATTTTGGATAATTATATACAACCATAGCAATCGATTATGAATTATCCATTTGGTTTAACATTAATCATTCATGTTTTTAAAGAAACATAATGAATGAATGAATTTAACAAATTCGTATAATCATTATATTAACACAATCATTAATAATAATAGTTTTTGCATATAAAAATATCTTAATAGGTTTAGAAACAGTAAAATCATCTAAACTTCTCGAAGCTAACTATTATTAAATGGTTATTTTTTTCAAGAATAATTTTAATTTTGAAAAATATTTAATAATTCAATTTATTTATTTATTTACTAGATGGATTGATTACAAATCATTAATTATTCAATAACAAAAGTCAAATCTATAAACAATAAATCATTTAAACTTTCTCAAAGCTATTTATTACTAATTTTTTTAAATTAATTTTAATCCTTAATAAACAATAAAAATGCTTAAAAAGACATTGTTTTAAGTGTTTCGATTAATTATCAATATTTCGACCCTCGAGTTTACTAGATAAGGATAAAATTTATTAAAAATTAATAATTTTAGATGTAGATTACCTAAATTAATAATATAATTTTTATTTTATCACAATTCTAATTGTTTAGGATAAATTATTTAAACTATATATATGTGTGGATACGCATGCATGCCTCGGAGTGTTGCTTTTATTATGTTTTCTGAGAAGCTAGGGATGATGCGTGGTTGAAAGTATTTTTGGTTTGAAATGACAAACGCCATAATTGAATAATCAAAATGCTGATACAAATATGTTTTTTTTATAATAAGGCAAACCCTTTTTCTTACACGTGGTATACTTTATATAATAAAGTGCTAATATCAATTCCACTAATTTAATTGTTTCATTTGTTGAGGCCGTAGGCCCATTAAATTCCACTCAGTTGTTGAGGCCTTAGGCCGAAAAACAGCTTCAATTGCAATGCCAATCTTTAATCATTTGGAATCGATTACATTTACATTGACACAATTATTTTATTCGTTTTGTATATTTTATAAGCTCTTTCTCTTATGTATACAAACTTTTTTTTTTTTTTTTTTTAAGAAAACTGAACAAATACAGATATAATTAACAAACTTTCAAGAAAAAAACTTTCAACTACTTATAAATTTTAAAGAGATTCGATGGAACATGTTTGTGTAAGTGGATACAATTTTGTAGTCATTACAAGACAAAATTCTTCATAAATATCTCTTCAATATAGACAGCTTGAATCATATCAAAACTAACTTGAAAAGGCATGTTGTGTTATAGAGGAGTAATTTAATCATGATTTTTTTTATTTTTTTTTACGAAAAGATAAACTCATCAGTCTTACTTGTATCAATGTTAGATATATTAATTTAAAATATGTTTATCGTTGAATTAAAAATAAAAATAAAAATCATCACCCATTGTTTTATAAAATTGGTACTTCCACCGTGGTTCTCAACGATTTTATCGTTGAGAATATTATATGTCTGAGTCTTTTTTAGTATTGGATTTTAAAAATTCATAAAAACACTAATGAAATAAGGGTTGAGTCTTAATTATTCTAAATTTTTTTAGTAATTATGTGATTAGAAAAGATTATTTTTGTTGTATAGTCCAAAAACTTATAAGTTTTATGATCAATAAAAAAAGAAAAACCCTTATAGAATAAATTTTTTTTTTTTATAATGATATTTGCTGTTAGCTTGTTTAAGTATTAAAACTTTAGTAAGAAAAACGTTAGTGCCCATTGTGGGAACGGAAAGGCATATAGGAACATCAACGAAATTCGAATTCAATGTACTATGACAAAATTGACCAAGTATTCCGGCTACTGACTAAAAAGTAGTGTAGAAAGTTGCGGGAACAGAAGAATGGCATGTAGAATAGTCAACCGCTGCTGTATGGGATGATAAATGAAAATCTTTTATTTGACAAAAAAAAAAAAAAAAAACACAATAACTATTATTATTAATTTTAAAATAAATAGATTGATCTGACTTTATATAATATTCAAAATATCTTATATTTTTTTATTTTTTAATTCAATCTTATTTATTTTTGAAAATATTTAAAATATTCAATATATTTTTTCGATCAATTTTTGAGTCATATGAAATTTTTTATTGAAATGTTTCTGATTGAAAAAAATCTAAATGCTTAAAAAATAGAACATGCAGGTCTTATAACTTTAAATATTTTTATAAAGGGTATTTTATTTAAAAAAAATTATGGTTGAAAAATTTAATCGAAATGATAAATTAAATATTTTAAAAAAATTTAAAAACATATGAGATGTAATTAAAAATTTAAAAATTAATGAAAGATTTTGAGTATTACATAAGAATAGATATGCATATTTACTTTTTTTTTTTTAATTTTTTTTTAAGCAATGAGAAATCTGTAACTTCTTTTGAACTCTTATGATTAATCTTTTATTGTTTGAGACTGATTATGCCAAGTCGCATCAGTTTTTTTGATCTATAAGAGCTTATCTTACTTATTTTAGGAAAAAATTTTACGCCTAATGTTATATATATATGTATCTTGGAGTCAGATTTTGTGTAAATGGAAACTAAATCCACTCTTTTTTTTATTTTTTATTTTTACTTCTTCTTTCTTCTTCTTTTTTATTTTTTATTTTTTGCTTAACAGCAATGTGTATTATGCATTGAACTTATCGGCTGTATTTATTTAGATTAAATCGGAAAGACATTAAATATTAAGTTTGCTACCAAAGTCATCTGGAAAAGACATAATATATGATACATCGAACTCAAAACGCTCTAGGCCCCACGTTTTTCGCAACGCCCCAACCCTTTTTGACAATCGTTTGCATTTCTGGACGAATCATTCCCTTTTTTCACTGACGTCTAATCCTGCTTGCTTTATTCTCTGCCATGATTGAGGATTGTGATACTCCAGGATGTTTGATGAAGAAATTAAAAGGCATTTTTGGTAAAAAAAAACTACTAGATAGAATTTTTAATACCATAAAAACTAATCAATTAATTTTAATAAAGTATAGGAATGAAGATATAATTAACAATCTCGGCCAATGAATTATAGCTAAAGTATGGCTTCTGGGCTACACAGTACAGGTATTGATCCTCAAATTTATGTTCTAAACCAATTCTCTTTTAGTTTATCATCATTTGAAGATAGGTGAACATCACAATAAAAACGATTGGAATGTCTCCTAAGGAGAAAAGTTGCATTCTTTTATTATCCACGGACTTTGCAATAATTACTTAGAAAATTTGTTGTTGACTATAGTAGAACGTTTTGCATCTTGAAGGAAAAAGAGGAAGGCTTGGTCCTTTATAGAAAACTTCTTGCAATAACCTAATCTTTTGGGTCCTGCCGAATTTCAAACAGTAATGCATGTATTGTCCAATTATGATATATATATATATTGTAAAGTATCTCTAATCGGTTTTCGCATTAATCGATATTAAGCGACGAGAACACATTTAACCTTTAGTGGATCACTGAATGTTTTCTTAAACCAAATAAACTCAAGTTTGATATCATTAAAAAATAATTATTGCTAGTTATTTGTAAGTAGTGGGACCAAATCTCTTATAGTTTATCATCACTTGCATTCCTAGTATGTTTATAAAAAATTTCTCTTATAACTTTTTTTTTTCAAGGCTAAACTAGCCAAACCTTTTCTAAACTTAAAGTTATTTGGGAATTAATTTATGTATTCTCAATTTCAATTTTGATTTTCTTATGATTTGATATTATATGAAATCAAGTCCTTTTATTACTTTTACATAATTTCTCCATATTTTACATATAAAAACTAATGAATTGACTTAAATACCCTCAATATCACAACCGAATTGATTATTAATTTTTTTTATAGAATAATTTTATTTCTTATTTGGATCAAGATGGTTTTTCATTTTTATTTAAGAATAAAGGTTGTTCCTTTTAAAAAGATGATGTTTTATATTGAAATATTGAATCAATAATAGTTTATATGTTTTGAACATAAACACACCCATTTATAATATTAATACAAAAAAAAAAAAAAAAAATACAAAACAAATGACCTAAACAAACTTTTATATGTGGCATTGTCGACTTGGCCATATAAACAAGAATCGCATATCCAAATTGCATAAAAATAGATATTTAAAATTATTTGATTGTGAATCTTGTCAACTAGGCAAAATGACAAAATCCACTTTGAGTGAAAAAAGGTGAAAGAGCTACCGATTTGTTAGGCCTCATACATTATAATACCTAAAAACTTTGCATGATAATATATTATGTGTATATGTGTACAAATGTGCTTTATTTATGCATGCAATTTAATATTTTTTTAATATGTTTAGAGGATGTGATGATTAGGTATGGAGTTTTAGAATTTAATATATATTTTTAGGTATTATAAATTGTATTTTTATATATAGGAACTAGTCTTACAATCTTAGCCTAATGTCACGGACTTAGCCTTTCCTAAGCTCACGTTCGGCACTTGGTTCTATTCTTTTCTAAGACAAACCAAGTCGGCCTTCCTCACACAAACTTGTTAAGTAAGAAAGACACACATAATAGATATAAGAACTCTTTTAATTGCTCTCTAAAGCTTACAACTCTAAGATACACTCTCTTAGATTTCTACATGTCTAGGTGTTTTGGCCAAACGAAAGCCTCACCTATTTATAGCTTTCCACCTCCTCGATGGATGGCTAGGATCTATTTGATCTAATGGTTTAATTGATTCTCTAGAAATATCCTATCTAGATATTTATAAGGAACTATCTAGATATTCTCTAGGACATAGATATTTTTTAGGAATTATCTAGATATGCACATGTTAAAATAGTGAGAGACTCTCTAGAATTCTTTAGAACATGTATAGATTTCTCTTGATCATCCTAGAGGCTTCTCCACTTCTCCATACTCTTCAGAAGCTTTTAGCCTTATCTAACGTTCTCTAGAGCCTCTAGAAAAATCCCTCTTTTAAGCGGGACGTAACACTCTCCCCCACCTAATTTAGCGATGTCTTCGGCGTGCCTTCATTACATTCTTTGAACCTTCCGTGCGAATTGCTAGAAAGCTTCGAGTGGGTTCCCAACTAGCCTCGCTTTCGGATAATCCCTTCCATTTCACATAGTACTCCTTCCTTTGTAGCACTCCACGATGTCCGATTATGCGGTCAAGTAGGACATCAACTTCTTTGTCATACGTGTCAACCACCACTCGTAGGTTCCACTATGAGAGACTCCTCGGCTTGGATCCTCCTTGTCCACATGGTATGGCTTTAGCATATTGACATGAAACATTGGATGGATCTTTGGCTTTGGTGGCAACTTTAGGCGATAGGACACTCGCTCCCACTTTGTGTACTACCTCAAATGGTCCTTCATATCATCGTATGAGGCCTTTGTGCACCTTTTTAAATGTTTTATATTCGTTGTGGCGATAACTTCACCATCACTTGGACACTTGTGTGGAAGGTGACATTTTTCTCGTTTTTTATCGACCCACTTCATCTTCTTGGCGACCTTGTTCAAATACATTCGTGTCGAGTCCGTCTGCTATTGCCATTTTTTGGCCAACGAATATGTATTCGAGTCGCTTCTTTAGCACTTGTCACCAAGCACCATCGTATGTGGAGTGAGAGGCTGCCGGCCCGCTACGATCTCAAATGGACTCTTGCTAGTAGACTCACTCTTTTGTAAGTTGTAAGAGAATCGAGCAACATCTAGCAACTTAGCCCAATCTCATTGGTTGGCACTCATAAAGTGCCTCAAGTATGTCTCCAATAAGGCATTAATCCTCTCGATCCGTCCATCCTTCTAAGGGTGAAAACTTATAGAGTAATGCGACCTCGAGCCTAGTAACTAGAATAACTCGTTCATAGCTTCTTAGTGAATCGAGGATCTTGATCACCGATTATATGTCGCGAGCATGTCATAATACTTCATTACATGTTTGAAGAGTAGCTTAGTAGTGTTCTCGGTCATCACATCCACTAAGGTTGGTATGAAAGTGGCATATTTAGAGAAATTATCCACAACTATAATAATGCTCCCATAGTTCTTTGATTTTGGTAAAACCACTATGTAATCCATAGTGATTGTCTCCCATGGTCTCTCCATAATAGGCAAAGGCTACAATAGACCTCAAGACACTTGATTTTCAACTTTATCTTGTTAGCACACTAGGCATGTTCTCCCATAAGACTCCACATCATCACGTAACCGTGACTAAAAGTATGCTCCCTTCGATAAGGCTCTACAGTGCGTTGTTATCTTAGATGTCCAGCCCATATCGAGTCATGGCATTCCTTCATTAAATCTCGTTGGAGGTTTTTCCACTTAGGCATATAAATTCTCCTCTCTTTCGTGTAAAGAATGCCATCATCTTCCTAAAATGTTCGAGTCTTGCCTTCCCTTGCAAGGCCCAAAAACTCTTGGTGATGGGTTCATGCTTCATTCTTTCCTTAATTCTAGTCACAATCTCCCCATCCATCTTTTTTATATGATGTAACTTAGCTTTTCTATTAAGTGCATCAACCAATACGTTGTTCTTACCTAGTTTGTACTAGAAAACATAGTCAAATGTGACAAAAAGTCTTACCATCGAGTTTGCTTCGACGTCAACTTTTTTGAGTTTGAAAGTAACTTGTGGCTACGTTGTCCGCCTTCACCACAAATCGAGACCTTAGTAAGTGGTGCCTCTAAGTACACAAGCAATGCACCATTACGGTTATCTCCTTCTCTTGCACCTGAATATCGACATTCGATGTCATTTAGCTTCCTACACATAAGCTATAGGATATTATTCCTACATCAACATACCACCTATAGAAAAATCGAAGCATCGGTATGTACCTCTTATGGCTCGGTTGGGTTAGCCAAGCTTAACACTAGCTCCTTGGTGACGACTTACTTGAGCTCCTTGAAAGCTTTGTGGCACCGTTTACTCCACCCCCATCTCTTGTTTTTCTTCAACAAGTTAGTGAGAGGGGTCGCCTTCTTTGAGTAGTCACGGATGAAACAATGATAGTAATTGACTAATCTAAGGAAAGAGCGAAGCTCAAGTATCTTGTTTAGCTTTTTCTATTTTGAGATAGCTTTAATTTTGGCTCCATCCATCATCAACCTTCCTCCCTTAATCTTGTGCCTCGGGAAGAGTACTTCCTCTTTTTGTGAAGGAGCACTTCTCCCTTTTGATATACAACTCATTCTCCCTTAGTACCTTAAATACGATACGTAGGTGGTCTAGATACTCTTCAAATGTAGAGCTATAAACCATGATATCATCAAGATATACTACTACGATCTAATCCAAGTAAGGCTAAAAGACTTCATTCATTAAAGTATAGAAAGTAGCCGGGGCGTTAGTTAAGTCAAATGGCATAATAAGGAATTTATAGGAACCATACCTTGTCACGCATGTCATCTTTGGCACATCTTTAGTGGCAATTCAAACTTGATAATATCATAATCTCAAATCAAGCTTGGTGTAGAGCCGAGCTTTTCTCACCGATCAAGCAAATTAGCTATCAACGGAATTGGATACTTGTTTTTCACTCGTGACTTTGTTCAATGTCCGATAGTCCACGCATATTCTCAACAATCCATCATGTTTCTTTTGGAATAACACGAGCGAGCCATAAGGTGACTTGGAGGGTTATATTTTTTCAGCCTCCAACATAGCCTTTGACTCGCTTCCTCAATTCCTCTAACTCGAGTGAGGCAATCCGATAAGGTGCCATGGCTAGTGGCTTGGCACCCGACACCAATTTGATTTAATGATCGATTTCTCTTTTAGTCGGTAATTTCTTGAGTAACTTGGGTGGCATCACATCATCAAATTTAGCAATCTCTTTGGGTATCTCTCGCACTCTCATCATCCACCAATCCATCTTCTCTTAAAGTTGCCAAGTAGGTGGCTTTCCCTTTCTTGAAGCCCTTCTTTACTTGCATAGCCAAAAGATGCTTTAAGTCTAATATAACATGCAGCTTAGTTGGCACCATGCATGGCATTTCTTCTTTCATGATTACTATTTTCTCCAAGTGAGGTATACGTATAACTTTTTCTTATTTGAAGAACTCCACGCCTAGCACAACCTTGAAGTTTTCACGTTATGACAACCGTGAAATCCAGACCTCCCCTACCATGCACCTATGTTAAGCCTTACCCTATGCGTTATGCCATAAGTAGGTTTAGGGGAAACATTCATCGTCTTCATGCTACTTGATGACTTGGTCACCACCAAACTAAGTGTTTCAACTTTATTCTCGATTATGAAAAATGTCTTGCACCCGTGTCCGGTATGGAAAGTGTAGCCTTGCCATTCATGTCCATAGCTACATACATAAGCCAATCCTTCGGTAGCACCTTAGGCGAGGGCTTAACATTCAAGGTATTGAGAAGGCCGTAACGATCCTATATGCTTCTCATGCTCGGGAGCACACTCCTTCTCCTCAATCAAGGCATTAAGGGCTTATTGCTTTGGGTACTCTCTCCATTGATGTGGCCCATTGTAAAAATAGCAACCTTTGGGCTTGAATTCTCTCTTATCATGTTCTTTAACAAAGCCTTTAGACTTGTTCACTTTGTCTTGTCCATCTTTATCCCCTTTTTTTCGTAGGCTCCCCCACCTTTTTTCTTGAAGTCTTTTTTAGGCTTAGAGGGTTCAACTTTTTTTTTTATATTCAATTAGGGATTTAGCTATGGCCATAGCGTTGGCAAAGGTTTTAAGCCGTCGACCTCGCACCTCTTGTTGTGCCCATAATTGAAGTCCCTTAATAAAATCATATATATGATCATATTTGGGTTTTCCACATACTCGAAGTTTAAGAGAAACATATTCTCAAACATACTCATGAATAGTTCTTGTAAGCTTCAATGTTGGTAGCTTATCCCGTGCTTCTCAATCTGCTTCCTTGGGGTAGAATTGAGAATACATAGCTTCTTTGAATTCATCCTAACTAGGTAACTCTAGATTTTTCTCTTTGAGCTCTTGGTGCTTCATACGTCATTATAAAGCAACGTCCTTCGAAAGGTAGAGAGTAGTGGTCTTGACGTGACTTCTATCCTCGGTCAAGCCCATTACCTCGAAATATTGTTTCACTTTCCAAAAGAAGTTGTGGACTTCCTTGGCATTTCGCTTATCGGTATAGTGCCTTGGTCTTGGTACTTCAACTTTCGAGTGTGTCCCTTAAGACCATACCATTAAAGATGGCTTCTCGATAATGTATCCAATCTTTTCTAAGTTATTTAAGAGTTTGCTCATACCTGGTCATATACTCTTGATGTTACTTGAACATTTTCATCATTCATTCCACGAAGGTATCCTTTTCGATAGCGTTCTCTTTGGCACACCTCTTAACGGTTTCCACTTGAGCTTGGAGATCGAAGAGTACCTCACGTAGGCCTGCCATGACTAGTGTCTCTCCCTTATCATCTTCCTCTATCTCCTCGAGTCTCTCCTTGAAATCGATAAAGTGTTCATCCGTCCTCATAAGTCGCTTCTATAAGGAAACCAACATATCACGAGACTTCCCTTTTCCCTTCTTAGGTTGAGGAGGTAGAGTCTCCTTCCTAGCATCCCCAACAACATCCTCAACATCGAGTTAGACATGTTTACTCTTTGAACACTTAGCTAGTCACAAGCTTACTCTCACTCAATAAAACTTGACTCTAATACCACTTGTCATTGATTTGGCCTTTCCCAAACTCACGTGCGATACTTGGCTTTCTTCTTCTCTAAGATAAACCAAGTCGACCTTACAAAAAGACATATACAAGAGATATAAAAACTCTTTGTATTGCTCTCTAAAGCTTATAACTCTAAGATATACTCTCTTAGATTTCTACGTCTACGTGACTTGGCCAAATGAAGGCCTCGTCTATTTATAGCTTTTCACCTCCTCAATGGATAGCTAGGATCTATTTAATCTAATGACTATAATTGATTTTCTAGAAATAACATATTTAGATATTTACAAGAGACTATCTAGCTATTCTCTAGGACATACTTCGATATTTTCTAAGAACTATCTAGATATGCACATATTAGAATAGTGAAAGACTCTCTAGAATTCTCTAGAACATGTTTAGATTTCTCTTGATCATCGTAGAGGCTTCTTCATTGCACTTTACTCTTCTAAAAGCTTCTAGACTTATCTAGCGTTCTCTAGAGCCTCTAGAAAAATCTCTTTTAAGCGAGGCATAACACTAAGCTATTAAGAATTAAAGAATTAAAATAGTAATAGTAGTAGTAGTAGTAGTAGTAATAATAATAAATAAATAAATAAATAAATAAAATAATAATGAAATAATCATAAGTTTTAATAGCTTTTTAAATGGAATGCTAGTAGCTATGAAAGAAGAGAAAAAGTTTTGAAACATATGTTAAAATTAAAGAGGAGATATGAATGCCCTTGATAGAAAGAAAGTGGCCATAAAAGAAGAAGGTTAATGGTCATGAAAGAAAAGAAAGTAGCCATAAAAGAAAAAAGTTAGTGGTCTTTTATTATTTTTAATTCATGCACTTACAATTCCTAAATGTTTCAACTTCTCATGCCCGTATATAGGGTGTCATTCTCCTCATTTAAGAAAGCTATTTCATAAGCTTATACTTTATGTGAGAGAGAGAGAGAGAGAGAGAGAGAGAGAGAAGTGACGTCAAAGGTATTTGAACGAAAATTTAAGCCTTAGTGATTAAATGTTCAAGGTCTGAAAAATATTTAATTTAATTATTTATTTTTATATAATGTTAGATAGAATTGAGTTGAAAATTTCATGATTTAGGATTGATTATCTAAAAATTACATTTTAGTATTAAAATCTTAATTTTTTTAGAGAATATTTGATGACTAAGTGTATTTAAATAAGAATTAAAAAGGTTAAGTTAAAAATTAATAACATTAGATTATATGAATATAATTAAAAGAGAATTGAATAAATTAAAGTAGAGTTGATGATTTAATTAGGAATTTTAATTTAAAATAAATTAAAAGAAAATAATAGGAATTAATAAAAAATTAAATGATTAGAGATAAAATAATAATATTCAATTTCTTATGTTATTTGTTGTGTATGTTCAAGGTATTGAATCAAGTCGAGGTACCGATTTTTAGAGCAAGGTTTCAATAAACAATGGTCTTATGCGAATCAAGTAAATATAACTCATCTACACCATGTATGTAAATGCTATGTATTTTTATATAATTGATGTGATGTGATGTGATGATCTTGAAGTGTATTCATATGCATTCATATGTTTTACATATTGATTGAAAGAAAATGTTTAAGTAAACGAATGAGATCATTTTTTTTAATGTATATTGAGGTTTAAGTATTGAGGTTGGCTATCTAGGCATAAATTTTGAGGTTTAAAGATTGAAATTTGACTCGTTAAATATTGAGGTTAATATTTTTATGCATATTTTTTATTGAGGCTAGACTTTACTAATCGGTATTAGTATCTTCTAATGGGCCTAAATGAGAAAAAAAATTTTAAAGACATTCTTATATAAAATTTTTTAATATAAAATCATGCATGTTACACTTATTGGGATATTTGTATCTTAGATCTATTACGTGGTGTAGGTAATGATGCAAATATTGAGGATGTTGATGTTGGTCCCGGTGACCGAGTGGTTTATGTGCTTGTCTTTGTGTATTCCTAACGATTAGGTTGTGCTTTAAATGAATATTTATTTTTAAAATAATAAATGTAATGATGTTAAACTTAAGAATGTTGAAAATTTTTACTTAGAATTTGAGTAATGAAATTATGGTGAGAGATTAAAAATGTTATGTTAATGAGAAAATCTTATGGTTATATATTATTAATGATATATTTTAAATTTATATATTTAAAGATAAATAATATTAAATTAGGAACTTAATTTTAAAAAAATTAAAAGGATATAAGTTTTAGTAGCGACTTGTTCGGTTGTAACCATTCGGGTGAGGTGTCTTGATTGATGGGCATTACATACATATTGATATATATGGGCTCATGTCTACCCAAGTAAGAGGAGGAGATGATTATTTTATAACCTTTACTAATGATAAATCGGGTTTTGGTTATGTATATTTGATGAGACATAAATCTAAAGTGTTTAAAAAGTTCAAAGAATTTAGATTTGAAGTCAAGAAACAAAGTGACAAAAGTATTAAGGAACTTCAATTAGATCAAGGTGGTGAATACTTATTTCATTTTAAAAGACAATAAGTACTGAATTTTTAGATCATTTAAAATAGAATGAGATTCTATCTCAATGGACTCCACCTAGAACACCATAAATGAATAGTAGATCCAAAAGGAGGAATAGGATGCTATTCCATATGGTTCGGTCCATGATGAGTCAAACTAATATTCTTATTTCATTTTAGGGATTTATACTTTTTACTGTGACATTTACTTTGAATAGGATTCCAATAAAGTATAGTAAACGGACTCTATATGAGATATAGAAATAAAAGAAAGCAAACTTATCTTTCTTTAAGATTTAGAGTCGTGAAGCGTATGTTAAACATTTGGATAGAGACAAGCTAGAGCATAAATCAACGAAGTGTAAATTTATGGAATACCCTAAGGAAGCAAATGGATATTACTTTTACCAATCATAAGAATAAAAGATGTTCATGGGTAGGCATGTTATATTCCTTGAGAAGAAATTTATAGATGTTAGAACTTATGGGAGGAAAGTTGAATTTGATGACAATTGAGAAGACTCACAAATTGACACTCCACTAGAGAAAACCCAAGTAGATGGGTTACAAAAGCATTGTAATTGTCCCATAAATCGATACATAAGAATTTCTTAGGTTTAAGAGTATTCATCAAGAGCCGAAAGATATGACCTTCTTGTCTCTACACATAGAGATGTGTCTACTATATGTGACGATGAACCTAGTACCTATGAAGAAATAATATTAGACATTGACTCCAAAAATGACATGAAACCATGAAATTCAAAATGAAATCCATGTACATTAACCAAGTCCGGAATTTAGTTGATCCACCCGAAGGTGTCTAACCTATTGGGTGTAAGTGGATCTTTAAGAGAAAGACTTATATGAATGAAAGTGTACATGCGTACAAAACCGGACTAATGGTAAAAGAGTATCATCGAAATAAGGTGTTGATTGTGATGAAGGTTTTTTACCAGTAGTAATGGTTAAATCCATTCAGATTATGCATATAATTGCTATATATCATGATTATGAGATATGACAAATAGTTATCAAAATACTTTTTGTAATGAAAAATTGAATGAGAATGTGTACATGACCCGGTTTGATTGTTTTGTCACCAAAGGACATGCAAGTATGATTTATAAATTATAAAGTTCATTTATGGACTTAAGCAAGTATCTAGGATTTGGAATCAATATTTTGATACAATGATCAAAGAGTTTGACTTTTCACAAAATGAAGATGAATCTTGTATATACAAAAAGGTTAATGGGAGCCCAATTATCTTTGTTATGCTATATGTAGATGAAATACTACTTATTAGTAATAACACTATCATGTTACAATCTGTAAAAAATTAGTTATCCAAAAAATTTTCTATGATAGACATGGGAGAGGCATCTTACATTCTAGGAATCAAGATCTATAGAAATCGATCACACGGAATATTAGGGACCTCTCAAAACACATACATTGACAAAATATTAAAAAGGTTTAGTATGGAAGAATCCAAGAGATGACGTATTCCAATGTCACATGACAGAAAACTCTCTAAGTCCGAGTGTCCTAACACACAAAACAAAAAGAAAAAGATGAATCGTGTTTTCTACATGTTAGCCATATGACCTATTACGTATGTCATGTTGTGTATGCAATTTAATGTCTCATATGCTTTGAGCATATATAGTAAATATCAAGATGATTCGAGTGAAAAATATTGAATTATTGTAAAGAACATTCTTAAGCACTTAAGAAGAACTAGGAATGTTTTCTTAATCTATGAAAGAGATGAACTAGTGGTGAAAAGGTACACATATGTTAGTTTTCAAACCAACCATGACGACTTTAAGTCACAGATCGGGATTCATTTTCTAAATAAATAGTGGTGCTTGTTAGTTGAAAAAGTTCTAAGTAAGAAATAATAGTTGACTCAATAACCAAGATTGAATATTTTATAATCGCAGAAGCAACTAAAGATACGATCCGGATTCATAAATTCATGTTTGGAATACAAGTTATTCTTAACATTATTGATCCAATGATATTATATTGTAACAATAACGGACCCATAGCACAAGCTAAGGAATTAAGGTCTCATCAATATTTCAAGCATGTATTGTGATGCTACCACGTGATTAGAAAGATTATCAGTCATGGTGATATAAGGCTAGAAAAGGTTCACATTGACGACAACATAGCCGACCCCTTGATTAAGCCTCTATCATAGTTGAAACACGAGACCCTTACTTGATCATCGAGAATAAGGGACATTGCTGGTTGACTATAGTAGAAGTAGAAGATTATTAGTGTAGAGGTTCAAGATTCAACCTTGTTTGGATGATTTGACTTATTATAATATTGCATTCTTTATTTCATTAATAAAATAATTTTTTCTATTAATTTTTATCATTTATATTTAGATAAAATTAGATAAAAGTCCATATAATATGCATTGTATTAATGATTGATTAAAAGATATGGGACACATTAATGTACTTAAATGATATCATTAAATGTTCAACATTGTAGTATTTTCAAGAATGAACATTAACTATATATGATAAGACTTGTGAGTGCTATACTTATGCTATAAATAGTAGTAGGAGATCTCATACCTATTGGTATGGTGATGCCAAAGCAATCACTTAGGTCATTAATGTTAAAGAATATATCATTGTACTTGACTCACTATGAGAACCCATTTGCTTTAGTCTATGAAAATATTATACGAGATAGTTACAATGGGTCCTTTGACTTAAAGTCATAATGGTTATCTCATTAGAGAATTTATGTCCTTTGACACTCATTTCGATAGGCTCAATCAAGAGCTATACATAGGTGATTCATTCGGTGTACTAGGAATTTAATTAAGATAGCTGAATGACTAAGATAAGACATATCATTTCTTGTATGCTAAATAGGTTATCACATTACACTTTGATAAATATTTACTTAAGAAATATGTTGCCACGATAGAAGTATACCAATAGAGCATAGTTGATTTACTATAGAATTAAGAGATTTGAGAATAAAAAAAACTTGTGTGATTATAATCAAACGGACTATAAACCAAGTTTGAGATCATACCGTGATAAATTGACGTGGGGACTGAATTATATGATAATCATGCTCATGAAAGATAATTACATATTAATTAATCCTCCTAGAGAATTAGATAGTCATGATGGCTTACTAGGGGTCAATCTTAGTTTATGATCAAGAGATAAAAAAAGATGTCTATTATTCTTGATACAATGTTAACATATTTAGGAGCCTATTGAGTCACACATATACGTTTAAGCATTAACATAATAAAAGAGAAGCAAAGATTTTGAAAAAAGGTTTCCAATTTTGAAAGTTTCTTATTTTGAAAAAGGTTTTCGAAAATAAAAAGTTTCCTGTTTTGGAAAATTTTTTTCGTTTTGAAAAAAGTTTCCTAAAATGAAAATTTTCTTATTTTAGAATCATTTTTTTTTGATTTGGAAGTCAATTCCTTCCAAATTTGGAAGTAAGTTACCTAAAAGAGAAATTAGTTTCCTATTTAGGTTTAATGATAATTTGAGAAATTATTTCCTAATGTGGGTTTCCTAAAAATATCCGACACAATTTTTTTAGATAGTCCAAATTAATTAGTAATTAATTAGACCAATAGGCTTAATTTAAAAGCTTACAAGATATTTTTATGGGACAATAAACTTGAGCTCTATTGGATAAGGCTTAGAGTTTACAAGGATAAGATCAAACGAGCCTACCTATATTGTAAATCATTGTCGTACGAGGACAAAGATGCCGCCCTAGATATAAATAATTAGGAGAGAGGTGGCAAAGAGGGTAAGAGAACAATACACACACACATGACAAAAGAGAAAGAAAAAGAAAAAGAGAGAAAATGTTTCTCTCCCAAAAGCTAGAGTTTTCCAATCCCTCCCGAAAATGCTTATGTTGTCACAAAAAACCTTAACCGATTTCTTTAGAAACTAAATTAACTATACAAAAGGATTAGAGCTAGCACTTTGTGATTTTTGTGGCTTTCTTTACGGGCGTTTAAGCTCGTATGGAATATCAACAGTGGCCGAACACTTGGATTACTCCTTTTCTACAAAGATTAAATCTGCGCTACAAGAGGTAATCCTTTATTCACATTTTTAATTCATGTATGTATGATTTTTTGATTCAACGGCTTGATCTTGGAGGCCTTAGATGGAGAAAAATATTTTGTTTTATTCTGCACCTCCATAAGATACGTGATCCTTCAATGCTTTATTTCTACACTTGTCATAATAAAAAGAAGTTATGCCGCTGTTCCATGTGTTTTCGTTGTATATCCTTCTTAAATTAAAGGGTATAAGGTCTATAACCTTATTTCTCACAAGGTCTTCGTATTTAGGGATGTTATTTTCCACAAAACCATTTTTGCTTTTTTTCTTTCTATTTCTTCTTCATTTTCTTCTCCATACGACTTGTCTTCACTATTCTCTAATTCCTCTACATCTAATTTATTTGATTTCACTATCATTCAACCTTCGATTCAGTTTTTCCCCTCGTTCTTTAATTTAGATTACCGATATTCCTATGAAGACTTTTCATATGAACTCCATTCCCGAGTCTCCTCCATTAGTTTCTTTTAAGTCCTTTTCTTTTGGTTCTCCTTCTTTAGCTTCTCTTGCATCCTCTAGTTTTAATCTTTTTTTCTTAGAAAACTTCCTCTCATACACTCATTTCTTCTCTTCCTTTAAGGAAATCTAATAAAATTACTAAGATTCTTGTATACTTAGAAATTTATAATCATTTTCTTCCTTCCAAACATATTTTTTCTCACAATAATCTCATTCTCTCTACTCCATATCCCATTCATCATTATTTATCTCCTTCTTAAATTTTTCCTTCACATACTACTTTTACTACTTCTTTAGCTAACATTTTTTAACCCCAAACCTATTCCCAAGTCGTGAAATTCAAGCATTGGAAAAAAGCTATGCAATCCGAGTTGGTAGCTCTTGCAGAAAACAATACTTAGTCTGTTGTTTCTTTGCTCGTATGTCATCACACAGTAGGATGCAAATGGATTTACATGGTTAAACTCCGAGCTGATGGCAACATTGAGAGATATAAGGCTAGATTGGTTGAAAAAGGTTATAGTCGATTAAAGGATTTGATTACCGGGAAACATTTAGTCTTGTTACTAAACACACTACTCGTTCGATTACTTCTAGCCTTCAATATCATTAAAGGTTGGTATTTTTCTTGATTAGACATTAATAATGTTTTTCTACATGATGATCTAGATGAAATAGTATTTATGGATCTTCTTCCTGGTTATAAGTTTAAGGGGGAGTATTGGATCATTCACAAGAATTGGTTTGCAAATTACACAAGTCTACGTATGGTTTAAAATAGGCTTATAGGCATTGGAATGCAAAATTCACTACTCGCTTTGGTTGAATTTGGTTTTCAAGTTTTCAACAATCCAAGGTAGATTACTCTTTATTTACAATGAGTACTAATTCCTAGATTTTTTTTTTAGTGGTGTATGTGGATGACATTGTGATTGCAGGAAGCTCTCATTCTAACATTGCTCGCTCTAAAGCAATTCCTTAGCATGAAATTCAAGCTAAAAGACCTTGGTTCTCTTAAATATTTTGGGAATTGAAGTAGCTAGATCGGTAAAAGGAATTGCTTTTTGTTAGAGAAAGTATGTTTTAGACTTGTTAAATGAGTATAGTTTCACCGATTCTAAAGTTGTGTCTACTCCTATGCATCCTAAACAAAAGCTATGACATGTTTCAAAGAATCTTCTTAGTACTCCTACTAAATTTTATTCTGATTTTTTATTATTATTCTAAACACAACATGAGAATGTTGATGTCATTTTTTATTTTTTAATGTATTCATTACACATCGTTAATTATCCAACAACAAAAGTGAGATCTAGAAATAGCAAAATCATCTAAACTTCCTCGAAACTAACTATCATTAATTTTTTTTTCAAAATTAATTTTAATTCTAAAAAAATATTTAATAATTCAATTATATTTATTTTTACTAGATGAATTGGTTACACATCATTAATTATCCAATAAAAAAAAGTCAAATTTATAAACATTGAAATACAAGCGAGTATATGTATTTTTTTTTTAAAAAAAAAACTAAAGGCTAACTATTATTAATTTTTTAAAAAAATTAATTTTATTTTTTAATAAATAATGAAATGCTTAAAAGACTTCATTTCAATTAATGGTTAATATTTTCACCTTCGGACATGATAGATAAGGATAAAATTTATTCAAAAATTTATAGTTTGAGATCTTAATTGCCTAAATTAATAATTTAAGTTTTATTTTATCACAACTCTAATTGTTTGGAATAAATTATTTAGACTTTTATATATGTGTGTATGCATGCAAGTATATATATACACATCGGTTGAAAGTATTTTTGCTTTGAAATGACAAACAAATTATCAAAATGCTGATAGAAATATGTTTTTTTTTTTAGATAAGGCAAATGCACCCCCCCCCCCCTTGACACATGGTATACGTCATATAATAAAGTGCTACTATCAATTCCACCAAGTAATTTAACTGTTTCATTTGTTTTTTTGGAATTTAGGTTTATTAATTGGGCGACTTATGAGTCACAATTCGAAACACATGTGAAGAAAAAGCAGCTTCAATTGCAATGTCAATCTTTAATCATTTGGAATCGATTACATTCATATTGACACAACTATTTTATTGGTTTTGTATATCTATAAGCTCTTTCTCATATGTATACTCTTTTGTTTCAAGAAAACTGAACAAATACCGGAGTAAATTATAAATTAATCTCTCTAGTTTTCGTAAACAAATTAATTAGTTTTATAAAATTGGTACTTCTCAACTATTTTGAGAAAGTTATGGGCCGGGACTTTTTTAGTATTGGATTTTAAAAAGTTCATAAAAACACTAATGAAATAAGATTTGAGTTTTAATAATTTTAAATTGTTTTTAGTAATTATGTGATTAGAAAAAACTATTTTCATTGTATAGTATAAAAACCTACAGACTTATGACAAATAAAAATAAAAAATAAAAAAAACCTCATAGAATATATATATATATTTAATGATATTTGCTGTTAGCTTGTTTAAGTATTAAAACTCTAGTAATAAAAACGTTAGCGCCCATTGTGGGAACATCAACGAGATTCGAATTCAATGTACTATGACAAAATTGACCAAATATTCCGGCTACTGACTAAAAAGTAGTGTAGAAAGTTGCGGGAACAGAAGAATGGCATGTAGAACAGTCAACCGATCCTAATTATGTACGATCAACCAAATATTTCCACTACGGCACTACTGAACAAAAAGCAGCGTCTAAACTTTTCGCCAAGGAAAACTTCCGGTGCTGTATGGATGATAAATGAAAATCTTTTATTTGACAAAAAAACACAATAACTATTATTATTAATTTTAAAATAAATAGATTGATCTGACTTTATATAATATTCAAAATATATTTTATTTTTTTATTTTTTTATTTTTTTAATTCAATCTTATTAATTTCAAAATAAATATATTGATGTGACTTTATATAATATTTGAAATATCTTATATTTTTTATTTTTTTAATTCAATCTTATTTATTTTTAAAAATATTTGAAATATTCAATATATTTTTTCGATCATATGAATTTTTTTGATCGAAATTTTTTCGATTGAAAAAAAATGTAAATAGTTAAAAAATAGAGCAAGCAGGTCTTATAACTTTAAATATTTTTTTCTTTTTGTATTTTTATAAAAGGCATTTTAGTTAAAAAAATTATGGTCGAAAAATTTAATCGCAAGGATAAATTAAATATTTTAAAAAAATTTAAAAACATATGAGATGTAATTAAAAATTTAAAAATAAATGAAATATTTTGAATATCACATAAGAATAGATATGCATGTTTTCTTCTTCTTCTTCTTGTTTTTTTTTTTTAAGGAAAAAGATATATGTAACTTCTTTTGAACTCTCACAATTAATCTTTTATGGTTTGATATTGATTATGCCAAGTCGCATCAGTTTTTTAATCTATAAGAGCTTATCTTATTTATTGTTGGAAAAAATTTGACGACTAATGATACACAATAATGTTTTTTTTTTTTTTACTATATATACATATGTTTATATATATTGAGATATCTTGGAGTCAGGTTTTACACCAATAAAAACTAAATTTATTTTCTTTTTTTCTTCTCTTCTTCTTTTATATATATATATATATATATATATATATATATATATATATATATATCGTGGAGTCGGGTTTTATATCAATCAAAACTAAATCCATTTTCTTACTCTTCTTCTTGTTTTTTTTTTTTTTTTTTTGCCAAACAGCAATGTGTATTATGCATTGAACTTATCGGCTGTATTTATTTAGATTAAATCGGAAAGACATTAAATATTAAGGTTGCTACCAAAGTCATCTGGAAAAGACATAATATATGATACATCGAACTCAAAACACTCTAGGCCACACGTTTTTTGCAACGCCCCCACCCGTTTTGACAATCGTTCGCATTTCTGGATGAATAATCCCCTTTTTCACCAACGACTAATCTTGCTGGCTTTATTCTTTGCCATAATTGAGGATTGTGATACTCCAGGATGTTTGATAAAGAAATTAAAAGGCATTTTTGGAAAAAAAAAACTACTAAATTGAATTTTTAATACCATAAAAACTAATCAATTAATTTTAATAAAGTATAGGAATGAAGATATAATTAACAATCTCGGCCAATGAATTATAGCTAAGTATGGCTTATGGGCTACACAGTAAGGTATTGATACTCAAATTATAAAAAAAACAAAAGTAAAACATAATTTCACTATTCATTTTCACTATTTAAAACATTATTGACACACTCACAAATCACTATTCACATACTCACAAATCACTATTCCTTTCACTATTTATGTCAATTTTTGAACACTTCCTCAATTTTTTAATACCTTTTTTTTTCAATTTCAAACTTTAATTGTATTGTGATTTGGTCCCATTTTATTTTAATTATTTTTATTATTTAAAATTTACTAATTTAATTTGTCATTTTTTTAATATAGTCATATGTTATTAATATTATTATCATATTATAATATTATTATTTTTCTACACTAAGCATTTACTATTTATTTATTTATTTTTGAATTAAATAATTAAAACAATATTTTGGCTTAACCACTCAATGATTCAAATTAATATATTTTTTTATTTTAATATTATTCATTCTTTGTAAATAAATAAATAAAAATTAAATTTATATTTTTTTCAAAAACCGATATTCTCATCAACATTAAATAAAAAAATTATTTGTTCAATTCTATGTAAGCTTTTAATAATTGTTATTTATGTTTTTTTGATGCAATCTTATGAAATATTAAAGTTTTTTTTAAATTTATTTAATTTTTTTAGTTAATAATCCATAAATTAACAAGAATAAATCCTTTTTCTAAAGGAAAAATTATGAAAAACAAAAATAAAAAATATTTAAATAAAAAAAGTTTGATTAAAAAATCATAATAATATTATTTTCTACACTAAGAATTTACTATTTATTTATTTATTTTTGAATTAAATAATTAAAATAATGTTTTGGCTTAACCACTCAATGATTCAAATTAATATATATTTTTTATTTTAATATTATTCATTCTTTGTAAATAAATATATAAAAATTAAATTCATAGTTTTTCAAAAATCGATATTCTCATCAACATTAAATAAAGAAAAAATTATTTATTTAATTCTATGTAAGCTTTTAATAATTGTTATTTATGTTTTTTGATGTAATCTTATGAAATACTAAAGCTTTTTTTTAAAAAAATTATTTAATTTTCTTTTTAGTTAATAATTCATGGATTAACAAGGATAAATCCTTTTTCTAAAGGAAAAATTATGAAAAACACAAATAAGAAATAATTAAATACAAAATTTTTGATTAAAAAATTATAATAATATTATTTTCACCTTTGAGTTCATATATTTTTATAAATTCACACCATAGAACGGACTAGCAAATTGAAATAATTTATCTAAACGATTTTATCAATTTTATCCAACCCGTAGAGTAGTGTGGGCAAAAAAACTAGTTTATGTTCTAAACCAAAACTCTTTTAGTTTATCATCATTTGTATTTGAGTATATTTATTGAAAATTCTCTTATAACTTTTTTAAACTTAAAGTTATTTGAGAATTAATTTATGCATTCTCAATTTCGGTTTTGATTTTCTTATGATTTGATATTACTTGAAATCAAGTCCTTCTATTAATTTTCCATAATTTCGTCCATATTTTAAATATAAAACTAATGAATTGACTTAAATACCCTAAACATCACAACTTAATTGATTATTAATTTTTTATAGAATTAATTTTAATTTTTGAAAATAGAATAAATAACTTTAAAATATAATAATTTTTATTCTTCTTCAAAAGAATTTGGTTTTGAATTAAAAGAAAGGTTTACCCCGTAATTAATTCTCGTATTGTTTCAATTTTTATTTTTATTTTGATCCTTTATTATTTTTCAGTTTGATTGAAATTGTCTACTCTTATAAATTTGTTGATTAAGAGCCTCCATTATAACACCATTAAATATTCATTCTACATGGCAAGTTGAAACTAATGGTAGCCAATAAGACAATGACACATGGCAATATGGACCCCGATCGTTTCAAGTATAAATCAAAATCAAAATACAATAAAAAATTAAACAATTTTGTAAATTAAAAAAATTAGTTAAATATTTTAAAAAAGGGGGAAATACCTTATTAGCCCAATCTATTTAATCCTAAACTAAATGAAAAAATGAACGGACGGTCAAAATTATCATCGAAATTAAACTTACAACATTACAACATAATCATTACCAAAATCATAGCTCTAACTCTAGTAGCAACTAAAACCCCAATTTGCAAGTAGCCTCCAATCACATCTCTAGTCCATGAAACTCTTGCGGCTCCATATCCGTCGCTTCACTTTCTTGAAACCATGCAATTATAGTCTTTCTTATTTATCCTCTTTCTCCTCCTTCTCTCTTGTATTTCTACATTTGGTTTCGGATCTATGGGCACCATTTCTATTGCATTTGGCCATTCCTTCTTCTCGCACCATCGATGTTGAAATCATATTCCTATTACATTGAAAACGATTATAGCTTTCAATACCGAAAGCGAAGTACCAAACAAGGAAGTAGATATAGCTAGATCTATAATAATACCAACAAAAGATGATAACCATAAGCCTAAAAACATAAAAATCTTAATCTACCTAGACAATATAACAAACCCATAATCACTTAAGCCTTGTCACCCCTAATCCTTCCAGCCACTTGAATATCCTTAAGCATGATTGTAATTGTCATGACCTCGAGAGTGGGCCATGATCGACATAAGGATCGAGGAAACCGTGAAGCCCACCTCGACCTAAGCATGCCTTGAATGCTAAACTAAAATCCTCAATTATCATTTCATTCCACATTATCATGACCTAATAAACATTTCTTCATCCTTAATACAATTCATAATTCCATGTCATTCTCATTGCAATAGCCAAGATCAATATTCTTAATCAAATTCTAAGGATACAACAAATCAAAACATACATAGGTTTAGCGAATTACAATTAAGGTAAGTCGCACGACCAAAGTGTCGACTTCATGAAAGGTAGCCAAAAGGAAGCAAAAGGCAACCCTTCGGTATCCTGCAAAACTAAAATAATGAGGGGTGAGAAATCAACGACTTAGTGAGTAGACATTATATAATATACTAAGGGAGGGAAACGAACGAAGGTCAATAATTTCAAATTCATCTCAATTTGCTATGCTAGTTTCCCAAAACACTTGCATATCCAAATGCATCTCATATCATAAATCAAATGGTTCAAAACCATTTTATATGAAATCTTCAAAACATTTATTCATACATATATCGTACTCATACAAAAAAAAAAAGGTTTTATACACCTGTGGGGTAATAATGTATCATTGGGTACGAACATCCAAATGTCACACCCCTCGTGACTAGGTTTTTATATTTTAGCCGACACACGATCTAACACTATACCTTTCTTACTAGATGAAGCCTCATATCATTGAGCTCAAAGGCTACCCCTCGGTAGCTAGGTTTCCTAGGGTCTTAAAAATATTTTTCAAATCAATATTTCAAATACCATGTATGCATTTTTAGAAATTACACGGATAATCAAAAATAACATTTATAACACATTTGTTCAAGTCCAAAAACACATATCAAAACCCTTTTTGGTTCATATCAAATCATTTGATATGAAAACATTTCAACATTCATGATATCCATTCCCATCTAAGTTCTAATGGAATGCTTCTAAATCATTCTCAAATTGACGATGCATGATAGATATAATTCAAAGAATGTAAAACACAACACACTATATAATATTCACTCATAGTACAATTTGAAGAATCGAACGGAAATCAAGATACGTGGGATGGAGTCACCCATTTTGAAGAATCTAGCATCACAAAATGATGGATTATCCATCAATATTACATAACAAGAAATAATCCAAATAATGAATTATTCTAAAATTATAAATATAAGATTATCAAATAAAAATGAAATTGATTGGAAAGACTCGCACCAAAAACCTAACTAAATTATATAATCCTTCAATTGGTTCTAAATAATCACTTGATCACATTCCTTTACCAATCTTCAATCCATTCCTTAAACAATTAACGCTCAATCAATTACCCCTCAATTCAATTAAATGATCAACTCTATTCCGATTCACTTAATACTCATTTTATTTACCTCTAATTGCATTTATATTGCTTAATTCCTCATTTTCTCTACTTTCTTTCTAATTAAAACCTAAATTTTAGATTTATCACTATTCATCATCTTCAACCTCTCAATTTCTCCAATTCACTCAATTCCACTTCAAATTAACTTTTTATTTCACTTATCTAAGATAATTAAACATCATTCAAGTCATTATAATTACTTAGAATCACTTTTTCCCATATGGGTCTTGAAACCCTAACTTATTCTAATCAATTCCTTAAGCAAATCACAATCCAATGCAATTGCATCTCAATATCATCATTAACTATACATAAAATTCATAATTCAAAGGTCAATGGATAAAAAATATTACCTTTTACTCTATGCCCTTCTACTTCCAAGTCTTTCCTAGTTCTCTAAGCTTTTTAAGCTCTTAGCTATCCGAACTCCACTTAAACCAACTAATTTACGGCTTTCTTAAGCTAATTTAACAAGAAATTAGCTCAAAAATTAAAGAAGGAAGTTGGGAGAAAATGGGAGAGAAATGGGATGAGAGAGGGAGAGGAGAAAAGAAGAAAAATATTGAAAAAGGGTAGTTACTCGCTCATTTTATACCACCCCCTTTTTTTTCTATTTGGGTTATTACATTCTCTCCCTTAAGAAAATTCACCCTCGAATTTTTAATCTACCCGAACCTTAGTAGATGAATAAATGAGGATACTTCCTTTTCATTTCCTTCTCGGCCTCCTAAGTGAGTTCTTTGATCGAATGATCCTTTCAAGGATATTGTAACACCTTCGACCTAAGACCTAATAGGTCGAGAATATTATCATTGTTAACCTATATTTGATGTGCAATAAATATGAGCAAACAAGACATTATGATCTTTCTATAACTTATTTAGGTGAACTTACACTCGCGAAAGTCCTTTAATAATGATTAGGTCCTATATTTTAATAAAAAAGGTTGTTATAAATTTTTCATGTTTAATTGATTTGTTCACAATCTTTAGACTATATTGCTAGATTCGTGGCTATTTATTAATTTAATTCCTTTCTTCATTAACTATTACAATTCATTTAGATATAATTTCTTATCATCAATATTATTATATTGCCTCGTTTTCTTTCCTAAGTATTATTCTTTTTATTTAACTAGTGTTTAAGAAATTTTCTTAAATAATTAAAGATGTTAGTATGCGGTAGAAAATTTAAATAACTATACTACTACCATTATACTATCATTTTACTATTAGTGGTTCATTTACATACATTAACTATTTACATACAAAATTGATTTTGTGCCAATTACTATAAAATTAGCTTATTTACTACTATGCCATTTCTTATTCCTATCCTATCCTTTCATTTGCTGGTTCGTGACTCGTAATTATTACATAAAAGAACATTGACATGGCTAAAAAGTAGACTAAAATACCTAGTACAATAACCACTACTAAGTGAATAAGATCCATGTGCCAACCACATCCAACATATATGCAACGAGTGGACCCCTTGGTAGTCAACTCAAAGGTCATGAACACCATCTTTACTTATGATAGCTACACTATAAACATATATATAAGTGATAACTCGGTAAGTTATGCATGTAGTGTATGTACATATCTATGCACGTATAAACACCGATATATGCATAATAAATCATTTTTCTCATGTGAAAAAATATTTCATAAATAGTATGAAAATTCTTTTTCTATCTTTGGACATGTCCTATTTAGGTACTTCGGGATTTCTATAACATATGTCTAGTGTACCGTGCCCATCTACGGATGCGCCCTACGGAGCCTCTAAAACCGCACATCCGCACTTGCCCGAGCCGAACCATTACCATTACCATATGGAAAACCCATGAAGTCTTTTTCTCGTAAAAAACATCCTCAAGTTATGAAAAGCCATATCCTTTAAAATACTTTTGATCGCTATTGAAAAACCATGATATAAAATACATTTTTATGACTTAAAAAGTTCTTTATGAAATTTGAGCATGCATAATCATTTCATTGATAATGCGTAGGTGATATGAACATGTGGTATGCATGCCATGAGTAACCATGCAATTATGTCATGATACTATATATATATATATATATATATATATATATATATATATATATATATATATATATATATATATATATATATATAAAATAATTACATCAATAAATATTTACCTTGGGCAAGTAACATTGACCATCATACCTTGCCAATATCATCATACCATTCAAACTATGAAACTTTACAATCATCCACATTTTCATATAAACAATATTCAGCATTGAAACGCAAGCAAACATCATTCTAAAAATACAATTAAGCATGTGAATACACAAAATAACTAAACTTTACAATTTTCTTCACATTAAGCCAAACTTTGCTCTAACATTATCTAATTAGTTTTCTCTTAATTCTTATCTTCATTACATATCAATGTTTTCCCAATTATGTCATCTTCATGAGTCGACTTAGTTAGGCATTGTTTCGATAAGGTATACATGTAAGTTTTTATTTGGGCCTTAATATGCCTAACTATCAATTTGACTAACATAAGTAATTTTTAGGTTTTAATGGAATTATTTATTTTAAGTCATTTAATTACATTGTTTTAAGCATGAATTACCCAATTTAACCTTTTGAAGCCAATTGTAACCTAAAGCTTAAAACTTCCTCATTTAGGTCGAATGCTTTCCAAGTTCAAACCAATTATTTTCTTCTCATTTCACCCCATAATTTTAATTTTCCATAGCCTACACACACAAAAACCATAGAAGCAATTTAATTGACATTTAAGATATAAATTCATACTCAAACTCGAATTGGGCCTTAATGGATTGAAATTAGGCCTTAACAAATTCAAGCAATTTTCTTCAACTTTTTCCAAATTTTATATTTCCATACATCAAGACATGCTATTCAAGTGCAAATATGATAATATCAATTTAATAAAAAGCTCTAGAAGAGAAACTATATTATTATCATCTAAAGAGATGAATATTGAAGGCTCTAAAAGAGCGATTATATTATTATCTAAAGAGATAAATTTTTAAAGCTCTAGAAGAGTGGATATATTATTACTTGACGAGATGCTCTCAAAAGGCTCTAGAAGAGTCAATATATTATTACTTGAAGTGACATATTTTAAAGGCTTCGAAGAGCAAATATAATATTATCTAAAAGGATAAATTTATTATAAATGATGTATTATTCTCTTCAAAGTCTCATATAAATTTGTTGAGTGTCAAAGATATTCATCTAAATTGATATCATATCAAGATAGTAAATGTGAATACTTATATATTATAATCATTATACCGGATAGAAAATATGTATTGAAAAATTTACTCGCTTTCTCTTCTAGTTTTTATTACAAATATTGGATTGATTGAAACATATGCTATAGTAAACCGAAGTTTACTAATTCAAACTTTTATTCCGTGAAATGACAAGGTGTGTTATTCTGGATCCTTTATGATGCAAAAAAATTATTGAAAATTCATATGGACATCTATTAAAGAGCTATAAGATTCTTTAATTTAATGAATTTTTACGTTTTACATGTTGTTAGGGCAAATTAATGATTAAGCCATCACTAAGTAAAATTGAGATTGAATCTCCAATAGTTTTAGAATGTATTCAAGGTGATATATGTGGATCAATTTATTCATCGTGTAGACCATTTAAATATTTTATGGTTTTAATAAATGCATCGACAAAATGATCGCATATATGCTTATTATCTACTTGAAACTTAATGTTTTTGAGATTACTAGTAAATAATTTGATTTTCAGCATAATTTTCAGATTATGCCATTAAAATAAGTCACCTTGATAATACCGATAAATTTATTTCTCAAGCATTTGATTATTATTGATTGGCTATTAGAATAAAGGTTGAACATCTTGTTGCTTATGTTCATACTCATAAAGGATTTAGCAAAATTATTTATCAAAAGGCTCTAATTGATAGCTAAACCATTATTTAAAAATAAAACTCCTCGTTTATATCTAAGGACATGCAATCTTACATGTAGCAACACTTATTTGCGTCGGACTTATAAGTTATTAGAAATTCTCTCCTCTTCAATTGATTTATGTTCGTGAGTCAAATATTTTTTATTTAAGATTTTTTTTGCATTGTAGTGTATATCCTTAGTGCTCATTCATAAGGGCACTTAAAAGAGATTGGAAATATATGTTAGATTTGAATCCTCTTCGATAATTCAATCTCTTGATTCATGAACAAGAGAAAATTTTTACAGACTCGATTTATCAACTCGTCATTTTGATAAAATAGTTTTTCAACATTAAGGGGAGAGAATAAGCAAAATAAGTAGTTAGAAATGTTGAAAAAAAAAGATTACATGGAGTAATCTATCTTTATATCATATTGAATATCGTACAAAACAATGTGAACTAGAAGTTAAAAAGATAATTCATTTACAAGGTACTACAAACCCACTACTAGATGCATTTTTAGATCCAAAATGAGTAACTAAAATGCATGTCCCCGCCGAGAATGCTTCTATTAGAATTAATGTCCCGAAACACGATCTATTAATGTTATAGCTAATGAATCTAAAGCACGCCCGAAGCGTGGAAGACCGATCGATTCTAAAGATAAAAATCTCCAAAAGAAAAGGGCAAGATGAAAATATTTACAAAAAGGTCCAAGATATTTTTGATAATATACTTCCGGAAGAAGTCTAAATATTTGAGAAAAATCAAAAGATTTTGATAATTATGTCAATGTTGGGAGAAAATAGGATCGAAACGAAACATCTATTGATAAGATTTTTGCATATAATGTTGCAATTGATATTTTGAATGAAAATAAGGATCCCGAGCCAAAATTTATTGAAGAATATCGACATAAAGATGATTGGCCTAAATGAAAACAACAATCCAAGTGCGAATTATGTTCTCCTATAAAAGAGTAGTTTTTGAACCCATAGCTTAAACACTTGAAGATTTTAAGCTAGTGGGATATAAATTTGTATTTATGTGAATACGAAATAAGAAAGATGAGATTGTAAGATACAAAGCAAAGCTTTTAATACAAGAGTTTTTGTAAAGAATTAACATTAACTACGAGGAGACATATTCTCTCATAATGGATGCAATTATATTTCATTATCTCATTAGCCTAGAAAAATATATGAAAAACATTCATATGCATGCATTTAATGAATGTGATTACAATTTATTTTTTCATTTGAAATGAATCGGTATGAAAGTCCTAGAAGGACTTAACATACCGAAGCATGTAATATATATTCTTGAGATAAGAATTCAATTAAATTATAGAGATCTTTATTAGGATTATTTTAGTATTTGTTTTAGTATTTTAGTTTTTAGAAATTTACTTTATAATTTTTATATTTACTATTTATTACTAATTCATGTGCATGTGATATAATCACTTCAATGATTATTTATTGAAAAAAAGTTATAAAAAATAACTTTATTTATTCATATATTTTTATTTGAAAAGGGGTTTGTTATATAAATTGATAACTTAGATATTATTAGAACTCCCGAAGAGATTTCAAGTGTCATAAGTTATCTAAAAAGAGAATTTGATGTGAATACCTTAGGAAAACAAAATGTTATCTCAACCTGCAGTTCGAGCACTCGGAGAATGAGATTTTTATTCATCGATCAATTTATATAGAAAAAAGTTCTACAATGATTCTATATAAAGATCATTCGTTGACTAACCCAATGGTAATTCATTCACTTGATATCCAAAAAGACTCTTTTCGACCTCGAGAAGATAACGAAGAGCTACTTGATCCTAAAGTACCATATCTTAGTGCCATCGATGCATTGAGATATCTTGCTAATAATACTCGACTTGATGTAGTCTTTTCTATAAATTTATTAGCAAGTCATAGTTTTGTTTCAATACGGGGACATTAAAATAAAGTTAAATATATATTACGTTATTTTCGAGGAATAATTGATATGAGCTTATATTACTCCAATAAATCAAAGACAAGTTAATTAGTTATGTAGATATAAGTTATTTATCCGATACACATAAAGCTCGATCATAACTAGTTATATATTTGCATATGAAAATACAACTATGTCTTGACATTCTATGAAGCAAACTATAACTACCACATCTTCAAATCATACGAAATATCAATTCACGAGGCAAGTCGAGAATGTATTTGGCTAAGATGAACGATCCATCATGTTCGAGAGGCATGCGGTTTATTTATCGGTAAAAGAAGACCAACAATATCATATGAGAGTAATGCTCGCTTGTATAATTCTTTTGAAGGAAGAATACATCAAAGTGACAATCCAATAGATTTATTTGCTAAAGCATTACCTATGATAACTTTTGAGAAGATGATTCATAAGATTGAAGTACATCATTTTAGAGATCTCAAATGACATTTTTAACGAGGAGGAGGCTAACATTGAGATTAATGTGTATAAGGAATATTGTACTTTTTTTCCTTCACTAAGATTTTTTCCCACTAGGTTTTTTCCTAGTAAGGTTTTAACGAGGCATATTCCTTATACAATGGACATTCAAGGGCGGTGTTATGAAACAATGAATGTCCGTCATCATGTTCATCTACTTTTCATATCCTCGGTACTCATGATTCTTAATATGATTCAATTCATCATTCACTATGAGAAATTGAAAGGGTGATGCAATTGATTATTCATAGTCCCTAGTCCCTTCTAATTCTCTCTTCAATTTTGTAGCCTATAAATAGGCTTGATTGTTCATTAGTTGGTGTACAAGTTTTCTAGAGAGAATAAGAGAAACTTTGAAATTCTTATCACTTATATTCACATTATAGTGATTTCATTTTCTTGTCATCCTTTCTTTCAATTCTCCTATAATTTCTATTTATTTTATAACAATGACATTGAACATTCATATACATAGCTTATTTATTCTTAATTATCTTGGGAAAAGGAGTCAATGGGGAGACTAAACTTTTACACTCTTCACCGAAGTCAAAGCAACGAAAGAACACATTGAACAGCTTCAAGGATCATTTGTTTTGCCACCGCATACATGCATTATTTGAACTTATATCGATCGCCACATATTTGGTATGCAATTTTTTTTTATTTGAGTATTTTAATTTTTAATTTTTTAATTAATTTTTTTTGTTAAATTCTATGAAATATATGTTGATGTGACCACTAAATTGATAAGTCAATATTTTGATATATCCATCACATATACATGAACATTTCACTTTATTTTTAATAAAATGTCTATAATTTTTTCTTCTATTTGAGTGTAGATACTTTTATTTTTTATATTTGAGTGTCTATACTTTTAAAAATTTAAGATGAGTGCTATTAGTTTTTAAATCTAACAAATATTCATTTTACAGTCTAATGAAATTAACTCAAATTAAAAATTGAAATAAAAAATAGATAAAAATTTATTCAAATTAAAAGAACATAATAATAAAAGCATTAAAAAAAATTGATTTTGACAATAACTTACTAGGTAAGAAAATACAAAATAACAAATAACAAAAAAGATTAAAAAAATAAAGGATTTTGATGAAGCTTGGTAATGAAATGCATGTGTGCGTTAAGAGGGAGGGAGATATTATTTCAATTAAAAAAACCTAATAACAAAACATATTAAAAAAAAAGCTTGTGTTTTCCATAACTAACTAGATTAGAAAATAAAAATAAAATAGCAATAAAAGAACTAAAAAAATGTTGAATATATATAAAATTATATATAAAAAAATTAGGTTTTATTGTATGATAAATTTGCTATTTTTTTTTCCTTTTAAAATTAGAGGTGGAAATTTTTTTGTTTTGTGAGAAGGTTGAGGAAATTGAGTAATTTGACTTTTCTTTTTTATTTCAACAAGTTGTTCTTTTATTCAAAGATACTATTTAATTCATGTAAAAATAAAATATTTCGATAAATAGTATTCAAAATCTAAAATAAATTAAAAGACAGACATTTGCAAATCGTAAGCGTTCATCTTCACCATAACTTTCAAGCTCCCTCAATATCTCCATCTCCTATGCTAGCGACTATTTGGTTTGATAGTGGATTCATGCTCACATTGGGAGTTTGTAGAATGATATTCATATATCTCTTTTTTTTTTTTTTGTACCATCAAAGATAAGGAAAGAGGGCACATATGAGTTAGTAGGGATCATGGTGATCTACCTAGTGCCGACCCAACACTCAAATATTTCACCCAATAAGAAAGGTAAGGGTAGTAGTTGTTTAGACTCCTTTTGGTTTTCTTGGTTATTTAGGTGGTAAGGGTTATGTGGTATTTATGGATTGTTAAAAACGATATGGTTTTGTATTAGAGATGTGGGAAAAGAAGAAAGAACCTTCCCTTATTTCTTAGAGGTTTGTCCCCGAGCTTCCGAAAAATTGACATGGAGATTAAGGTTTGTCTTAGAGACATCATAAGTAAATCCTCTTCAATGGGAGTGTCTTTCGAATCCTTGGCTTTTCTTAGGATAATTTCATGCTTTAATTCTTTTGTCATATTCTCAAGATCATTGAATGGACATGAACAACTACGACTCAAGTATTCATAATATGGAGATCCTAAAGTATCGATGAAGATGTCGGCCTATTTTGATCGAGTCAAGGGTGGATGTGCTTGAAAGGCTAGTTCTTGCCATCTCTTTGAATACCTTTATACAAATTCATCACTCATTTTCTCATACCACAAACGTTAGCCCCGTTCATAAAAGCTTTCTTTTTACCCCCTAATTAGTTATTTTAGAATGGTCTCCTCTTAGAATTGATCATTTGAGGTTTCGGGTGCACGTATTCTCTCCCGTTGTTAACTCTTTTAATTATCAAGAAATTGAATTAACCTATATACCTTAACCCCCTTTCTTTTCTTGATCTCGTTATTGTCTTGGGGTAGGTTTATAGAGATTTGAGTCCGAGCCAAATAATTTAAACAAGAAGCAAGGTGAAGCATGTATGAAGGGAGAATTCTTAGCAATGGATAGTGCCACATAGCTTGATGAAGCAACTAGAGGAGATCCTTTGGGATGAGCTATCATCATGAAAGGAGTATATAGATATAGAAAACTTGATAGAGGAACTGGTATTATAGGAAGAAATAACAAATCTTTCTCCACTACAGACTTTACCTTCTAGTAGTTTGGACTAGAGAGTTTTCTCAAGCAAACTAGTTAAACGTGACACTTTATTTCTTAAAGTGACCACTTCTTGTTGGATGCTTTGTTTCTCTTGGATTTCATTTTGGTTGTCCATATTGGCTAAGTTGTTGGTGCTTAGGCGGGTTCGGATTTCATTAATCGTAGCCTATGTTTCCTTAAACTTGTTTATACTCACAAAGCAATATATACAATAAGTATAAATGTAAGCAAAAATGCATGCATTTAGCAATGTGAATTGGGTGGGATACAATGCTTTGGTATTATAGACTTTAGATCATGAAAGAGTTTGTACTAAGAATAGGCCGGATTAGATTCATTACTCGTTGAGGGTACAACCTCATATATACTTGTGCGATTCAAAAGACATACCTCATATCAGATTTGTCTTTGATAAGATTTTTTCTATTTTTTATTTTTGCTATTTGACTTAAAATTTGAGGGTAGATAGTCTTCCTTCTCGAACTAGGCTCATTCTGATTCGGCCTTAAAATCCTCGATAGCATTCTCTATCATGATTTGTTTAGATGACAACCTATAAAAAATAAGAGTTAGAATAGAGCAATCTTAATAAAATGGTTTATATTTTAACGAGTCAACCCTAATGGATATGATGTAGCTTGTATAGGGTTTAGGTATAATTTATCTAATCTTGAAGTCTTTCAAGTTTCTAGATTGTTCAAATTATTACTGGGGTGATTCAACCTCTAACCTTATGTATCGAAGGTATAGAAAGGATATTCTATAATTGTTTATGCATAAAGTGAGTTTCGACTCGAACAAGAGTCCAAACAAACATCGGTAAACTTTTATCATACTTGGCTCCAAATCTCTCTATCTAATCCCTATAGGATTTTAACTCGAGTTTAGAGCTTTTGCAACTTTTCTTCATAGTATGTGCAATAGGTTAAAACATATCCATATAGTTTACAAAATAAGTATGTACATGAATGCAAGAAAAATAAATTTTAAAAATTAAAAAAAAGATAAAATATACAAGAATTAAATAAATAATTTTGAAACTAAAAGACTTGGAACGAGTAAGTGGAAAAAAATAATACAGGAGATAAGTTTAAACGAGCTAAACCTATAGCCTAACTCTAAATCCCCGGATGAGTTGTCAATCTGTCGTTATCCGACATTCACGGGACTCTCAAAAATGTTTTATTTAAGATTTTTTTATTGTTTAATTTTTTTTTATTTAGGGATGTGAGTTATTTATTAATTTTGGAATCACCACCTAGTATCTAAAGGAACTAGAAACTTAAAATAGATACCGATGTATAGATTCTATGATAAGAAATTGGTTATGCTTTTAGGAAGATATCAATCATGTAAAAAAGTCCTTTGCTAAGAAAGGTACCATACTTAGTCCTAAAATTTATCTCTAAATTTTTTCTATTTTTTACAAAATTAATCCTAGCCAAAATTCTAAGTTTTATTTCCTATGTGAAATTAATTTTTTTATTTTTATTTTTATCATCATATTGAATCGATCCGTAACGTCCGTCGATCGAGACGCCTTACTTGAAGTGGTCATGACCGAGCGGATCAATGCTAAAACCTATACCTTTTAGTTTTCTTAAAATTAAGTTTCCAATTTAATCTTATTTATCTTTAAATATGTCAATTTAAAATATATCATTAATAATATATAACCATAAGATTTTTTCATTAACATAACGAAGCGTTATTCTAAATTTTCATCATTTATAAAAATATCTCTCATCATAATTAAAATTTATAAGTAATCTTGTCCCAATATTCATACTTAAATTCTAAGACAAAATTCATAACAATCATAGGTTTAACATCCTTACATTTAAAAAAAAAAAACAATAAATATTAATTTAAAGTATAACCTATTCTTTATGAACTCACAAAGGCAAGCACATGAGTCGCTAATCACTATGAATAGCATCAACATCCTTAGCATATGCATCATTACCTACACCATAGAACGGACATGAGATATGAATATCCTAATAAGTGTAACATGTCTAATTTTACATTCAAACTTTTTATACATGAATATCTTCAAAATTCTTTTCCTTATTTGGGCCTAGTAAAAGATACTAACACCGAGTTAGCGAGGTCTAGCCTCAATAAAAATAGTTATATAAACATTAATCTCAATATTTAACAATCAAATATCAACTTTAAACCTCAACATTTATGTCTCAATAGGCAACTTCAACCTTTAAACCTCAACATACATTAAAAAATGACTTTATTCGTTTACTTAAAATATTTTATTTTAATCAACATGTAAAACATATGTATGCATATGAATGCACCTCAAGACCATCACATCACATAAATCACATAAAAACACATAGCATTTATTCCCATGGTATAGGTGAGTTACACTCATCCGATTCACTTAAAACCAATGTTTATCATAACCTTTATCTAAAAATTGATATCTCGATTTGATTAAATACCTTGGAAATACGCACCATATAACATAAGAAATTAAATTTTATTATTTTATCTTTAACCATTTAATTTTATTAATTCCTATTCTTTTTTTCTATAATTTTATTTAAATTAAAAATCCTAATTAAATCATCAACTCTATTATAATTTATTCAATTCTCCTTTAATTATATTCTTATAATCTAAAGTTATTAAATTTTAAATTAATTATTTTAATTCTTATTTAAATGCACTTAATCATCAAATATTCTCTAAAAGTTTCAGATTTTAATACTAAAATATAATTTTTACATAATCAATCCTAAATCATCAAATTTCCTTCTCAATTCTACCTAAAATCATATAAAAACAAATAATTAAATTTAATATTTTTCTTGCCTTGAATATTTAATCACTAAGACTTGAATCGTCTTTTAAATATTTTTGACTTCACTTCTTACTCAATTATATTGTCTCTCTATTTTTTTTTTTTTTTTTAAGTATAAGCTTATGAGGTGGCTTTCCTAAATGAGGAGAATGACACCTTATATATAGGCGTAGGGAGCTGAAATATTTGGTGATTTTAAGTGCATGAATTAAAAAAAATAAAGGACCACTAACCTTCTTCTTTTATAGCCATTAAGTGGCTTTCTTTCATGGCCACTTTCTTTTCTTTCATAGCCATTGATGTCTCCTCTTTAATTTAATATATATTTCAAAAATTTTGCTCTCCTATTATAACCACTAACATTCCATTTAAAAAAAAAACCATTAAAACTTATTATTATTTTTTAATAATAATAATTATTTTTATTATTATTATTATCACTATTTTAATTCTTTAATTCTTAATAGCTTATGTTAAGATCGTAAGACTTATTCTTATCCATATAAATATATTCTATAATACCTAAAAATATATATTAGATCTTAAAATTTCATGCCTAATCATCACATCCTCTAAACACATCAAAATATTAAATTGAATACACAAATAAAGCACATTTGTATATATATAAACATAATATATTATTATGTAAAGTTTTTGGGTATTATAACCCTCCCTCTTTATAAAAATTTGGCTTCGAAATTTACATGCCATACAATTCAGGATATTTCGCTTTTATATCTTCTTTTTGTTCGCGCGAGGCTTTTTCAATCAATCATTTCATAAGTTCCTGGGATGAGAATAAATTATATATTTTCTTTGAATGAATAATAATTTACCCTGAAGCAGCCTTTTGTTCTAATTAATCTAAATATATTAAAAGTATATAGTTTATTAAATTCTTCTAAATGTATCTAGGGGTGTATAATTTTTTTTAAATCATTTAAAAAAATTATTATCTGCTATGATGCAAGATAATTCGAAAATATCTCATGATATTGGAAAAATAAAAATAAAAATAAAAATACATACTCATAGTTTATTGTGTGAAAATATGTGCTCTAGACATTCAATTACAGAGAGCATAAAATGAAAACATTATTTACTTATTTGGAAAATCTTTCTAGTCTGGGGCTATCAAATCTTTGTCGTGTGAACACCAGAAGACCTTCAAAATTTGTCAAACCATTCAGGTCCACCCGCACACCTCCCATGCAATTTCTCACTTTTATTTTTTCCTCCTTGGTAACTACTTCTTCCACGCTATTTCCATCTCCAGCCGTCCAAAGATGGACTTCATTTCAATGTCCCTACCTTTAGAACTTTTTAGTCACGGCAATTCTTCCTTATATATATAAAGTAAACTCTAGTGCAAACATAACCAACAGAAAGAAACTTTGACACTTATTGGCTTTGATAGCCAACCCCTCCTCCCTCTTTGATTCTTTTGTTCCTTATAGCTAGGTATCTTGCCATTGCCATTTTTTGAGCTCAAGTGAGCGATCGATGGATAAGGTGATGCCTGTGGGGGCTCGAGCATCAAGCCAACTTGAAGTAGTGGTGCCTAGAAAAGGAAGCAAGAAAGAGAAAAGGATTCCACCAATTAGAGGGCAAATCAAGCGGCATATTTTTGCTTGTTTCATGAAAAAAATGAAACTTTGGACACAAAAAAGCCTTATGTGTCTTTTCGGCAGTACCAATGATCCTTTCTAGTTACAAATTCTCATGCTCCTTTTGTGTGTGTCTCTCCCTCAATATGTTGAATTAGCAATACTATTATGTTTGCTGGTATTAATGTTTTTTAGTTTTCTTGTACCGTTAACAATGCTAGCCGGTTTCATTTCTACCTTTGGCAGTGTGAATTACTCTTTTTTCTGCAGCGTTGAATTTTTTTTTCTTTTTTAAGGGTTAAGATATGTTTAAGCCGGTTAATTTTTTTTTTTTTAATAGAAGAAACTTACTACCACTTAGATCAAAGACTTATTAATTAATTTTATTCTTATTTAACTTGAACATATATCATTTAAAATTTATAATATTGTTTGACGTATAAAATTAAAGTTTATGTTGTTCAAGGAATGATTTTATTTTATTTACTACGTGCTATCACATCATTGCAAATTAATTTTTTTGGAACTTACAGACTTTAATTGTAATTAGAAAAATAGAATAACAGGATTAAAATGAATGAGACGAAGTTTAGAATATCAGCTTTATTCGATACTTTTAAATTTAAATGAAATATAACATTTTTATTTTTTGAGCCTATACCTCCAGTAAATTAAACTGAGGTTGAGCTACATGTTTAAACGTGTGGGGGCATATCCTAAATTACGAGGAGATATTTAATGTCAAACAGACATTAAATAAAGATCAGGCACGCATTGATTGACTTTGTTCAGTAGAGACAGCTTTGTTTGTCTCACCAGCGTGCACGAGTTAGACTTCAAGCTCAAGACCCATGGCCCATAGCTTGATTATTTTGTTATGGGACATTTGATTTGCTCGAACAATTCTTGATAATGATTGATGATTTTTCTTGGATCAATAAAGAAGCATTTATCTTTCTGTATGCATAAGAAAACGAAGGAAAAAAATACGAAAGAAAAAAAATTTCTTATTAACATATATATTCAAAATATGTTCTGAGTTAGATTTTAATTTAAGTAGGTTTTAAAAATTAGTTTATTAGGAAGGGGAAAAAAAAAAACCGCAAACAGACACTTTAATTAGAAAATTTCTTCTAAGCTTTCAAACATGATCGGATGGGGTGCGTTATGTTCACATTCCATTGCATTTGGTCTTGTCTTTCTTCGAACTACTATTTTTTTCCCCCTTCGTAATTTACATTAATCCCCTAAGATCGATATCATGAAATTGTAATATCTATAGGAGTAAATTATAAGTTAGTTCCTTTAGTTTGAAAAGTAAATAAATTAATTATCTTGTCGCTAAAATTAATTATTTAATTTTTATATTTTATTGTAACTTAATTTTTTTTGTTATTTTAATTTTTTATTTAAAAAATAAAAAAAGAAAAGATTAAGTAAAAAATGTGGCAATATCGATGAAAAGAGATGATATTTTTTAAAATAAAATAATATTAAATTAAACATAGACAATACTAGTTAGAAGACTAACGATTAATTTTTTTTTTTTTTAAATTCATTCATTTCTAAAAAATTAAAGGACTAATTTATAATTTATTTTATTTATAGAGAAGTTTGAAAATATTATAGATTTTTTTTCTTATATGCAAAATGTCCTTATCCCTAAAGTAGGTGATTTTAGCAGTAAAAGCACTTTTGGTATAAAAGGGAATTTATTTAATATTTTGTAAACAAGGAGAAAGCTTTTATATTTTCTATCGATTCAAACTTCTAGATAAAGTGATTGACCTCGATTTGTTTTCTTAATTTGTTAAAAATAAATAATTTTGAGAAAGTCTCCTCTTGATTATCTTATGTTAAAGATGCGTTGAGTACTGACAGATTAGCGAAACATCCTAGCACCTGCACGCGCCTCAACTTCTAGAATTTGCTCTTGTTGAAATACTTCCATAAAAATAAATCTTTAGCGTAAGTTTTCCATCTTAATAATAAAAAAATAATTAAAAACCATATTAATATGGTTTTATTTTAGCAAACAGTAACTCGTGCTCCCACTTTTTAATTTTGTTTTTTTGTTTGACAAAGATAAATTTTTCTTTGATAAGGAAAAAAAAGCTTCTTACATCATCATGAAGCCAATTTAAAGTAGTATTCTCTATTAATAGCGAATAAAAAGAACTTTAATGTCCTTTACGGAGGCTCAAATAACATACAAAAAGAAATTTTATAAAAAAATAATAATAAAATTCAACATCCGGAGAAAAATAAGTTTCTCACCGTTAGAAAACTATACTGAAACATGTAGTTGTACTGCAGCAATCCACCAATAAGTATGTTGCCTTCAAAATTTTCAATTGTTATTCTTTTTCAGTCCCAAGATCGATCACCAATATCTTTAAAAAAATTTCCCTTACATAATGGGCATAATGTTATAGTTTACGATTCCACAATTGAAGAGCTCAAAATTGAATTGAATTGATCTATGTTATATTTAATGAAACAATTTTCAATACAAGAAAAGTTGCAAAAGAATTATTGAAATAAAAATGAGAAACGTAAGAAGAAATAAGAGAGAAGTCACTACCGGAAAAATTTTAAATCACGACAATTTTTTTTTGCGATGGTCTAAAACATTGTAGCAAAAAAGCATTTTTTGCGATAGTTTTATGAGAACCGTCGCAAACCAAGGTTTGAATATGAAGATTAGTGACGATTCAGCAAACCGTCACTATATCAATAAAAAATGATTGAATTTAGCGACGATTTAGTTGAATGGTCACTAAACCAAGGGTTCATTTGGAAATAACGACGAGTTTTTCCAAAATAAAAAGGAACTTTAGCGATGATTTAACCGTCGCTAAAATCCTTTTACCGAGGGTATTTAGCGACAACTCATCTAAACCATCGCTAAATCCCCTATATTGGAAAAAAAATCGATTGAAGGAATTTGCAACATTTTTTTTTTTTTGGGAAAAAAACCATCCCAAATTGTTGGAATTTAGCGATGGTTTAATAAAACCATTGCTAATTTTGGACCATTGGGGGGAATGGTTATATTTTGAAGTTTTTAGCTTTGAGCGATGTGATAAAAACTGTTGTTAAAACTTAAACTCCTAAAAACATGCTATTGCCCCTTTTTTTCCTCCATACTTTCTTTCTCTTCTATGATAATGATCAATGGAATTGCTTATTCATTTTTAATTTCAAGGATTCCTAAGATTTGATATTTAATACTAATAAATTTTTAACAACCTATGGCATAATATAAACTCTTTCATTTCTATTCATAATTGAAACACAAAATTAAAATGAATATAATCATTTATAATTAATCCATAAACATTCAAAATACAAAAGTGTCTCATCTACAATTCAAAATGGTTGAATCTAGGCATTATCCAAAAGTGGCTAAACTTAATAATAGTTTAGCCTTCAAACTTTAAACCTAGACTTGTAATACGAGACTTGGCAAACTTTGTAGCTCTCGACCACTATCCTTAATGCATCTAATCGATCTTCAAGCATTGCTTTGCTCGGTTGCACTTTAAGACAAAACGAGTGAGTTAAGCTCAATAAACATAACCATGTATGAAATGCAATTAAAGCTCGTCAATTTTCATGCTTGAAATTCTTTCTTGTCCTTTGGATGCACCTAGCTGAATACATATAGTTTCAACCCTCTTTTTTCCATATAGGCTATAGGCATGTTCGATTCCATGAACCTCATAAGAGTTGATAATTTTATTTACCCCTCTTGAACATGTCTAACCATTTCATATCCTCATAAAAACCTTGTCCTTATAAAAATCATGTACATGTCTTATCTTAAATACTTGCAATCATGATTTAAAATATTTCATGGTGTGAATGCAATTAAAATATAATAACAACCATAAACATGAACATGAATCCTATGGCATTAAGTCATTCCTAGATGCATTCCACATGATATGATAAGGCTGAATATCATCAAGTCTACCATCCATATTATTCAACTAAAGACACCATATTTAGCAAAACTATATATTAGTCAATGGCTATCACATGTCATGGCATAACAATTTTAACGAAAATCACATGTCATGGCTTCACAAATTTCGTCAATGAAAATCACATGTCATGACTTGGCACTTTCATTAATGAAAATTAACCTAAGGAAATTCACTCTTACCCAAATACGGCCACACCAATACACATCATACACAATTATTTTCAAGCCATTTCACATCCATTCATCTATAAACATACATATTCATTACAATTTAACACAACATGAAGCATTAGGCAAACAATTCAAAATTTTCTCTCTTGGTCGAATATTTCATCCATTCAACCCATAGATATTTCATCAATCATTCAATCCATACAATTCATCTTATCACGTTCAAGCTTAATCTTTCTTGAAATTCATTTAACTTAGTCTTTAGGTCAATTAGGGTTAATGGCCGAATCTACTTCCTAATCAAACCATCCTATTTCTTCATTCCGTTGCATCTAAATTTAAATAACCAAAGCTAAAGTCACCAAATTCTATTTTTAAACCATCTAATTCCATAATCTCTCAAATTAGGGACTTGGCCAAATTGCTCTCTTACCAAAAAACCAAGTAATTTCTTCTCGTTAAACCTCAAAACATCATCATTTAACCTCAATTAATGTAACCCTCGTAAAAACCCTTATCCGTAACGCGACGTGATTAGAATAATTCTATATATATGTATATTAAGAGTAAGTATAATTCTCATTTCATCATGAGAAATTAATGCTTGAAATATGTGATTTATGTTAAATTAAAGCTATTGTGCTTAAGATTAATGGTTTAATTATTAAAAAATCAAACATGCAAAATCAGTGTTTTAAGGACTATATTCTGCCCAAGTTTTGTGTGAATTATTTGAGGACTTTAGGGTAATTTTTGGGTCAACCTTAAAGAATAAAAGTTGTTCATCTATGTGTTTAATAGGCCTGTATAATAGTTTATAATATTTGGACCTATATATTAAGAGTTATACCAATTATAGTGATGGTTGTTTCGAAATGCATTCTGTTGGAATTTTGGGAGAAGAATCTACCCGAATCTTGTGAGATTTATTTGATGCTGTTAGATTGATTTTTGAGAAAAATGTAAAGAATAAAAATTGTTTTTCTATGTGTTTAATATCGCTCTATAAAATTTCATAAATTTTGGATACATATAGAAAGAGTTATGCACATTTTAGTATAGATGGGTTATGAGGTAATACTGCTGAAATTTTGGAGAAAAAGAAATTCCGAATTTTAAAAATGGAAATTTCTGAATTTTTTATGAAAGAAATTTTGTCTAATTACATTAACCCAGCTTATTAATGTTTTTATTTATCCTAAGTTTTCTTTAGCCACCTAAGCACTTGAATTAAATGCTTAGAAGCCAAATCATCACCTTTGACTTCCAAAACATGCCGAGCTTTGCCTTCTAAGCTTCCTTCACTTTACATTTGGCCTAGTTAAATTCTAACACTTATGATATAAATAAATGAGAGGATAAAAGGTGGGTATATAAGGGAAAGAGAGGGTTAAATGGCTGCCATTTTTAGGCCAAAAACCGTAGCCATCCAGAATTAAAAGGAGAAGCCAAATTGAAGAGAGAAAAACAGCAAAAAGAGAGAAAGAAAGAAAAGAGAAAGAAAAGGGAAAAAGGAAAGAAAAAGAGCTAAAGAAATTCTAATAAAACCTAAAAGAAGTAAGTAGGTTTCATTTCTTGGCTGATTAATGTCTTAAATTATTTTTTTAAAGTTATTTTGTTAGTGTTTATTTCATGGGTTGTAATAATCTTCAATGGTTATATGCTTGATGCTTGGGATAAATCTATGTATGGATGCCTTGTTGTGATGATTTATGATGTTATGATTTTTTGAAAAATGTCCAAGTATGTGGTGATGGGTTGGATTGAACTTGGACTAAATTTAAGTGAACTAAAACATGTTTAAAGTTGGCTTGGAATGAACTAATAAATTAATGTTGATAATGAGTAAATTCTGTCCGAATTTTGGGGTGTATTTTCAAGGGTTTTTAGATCAATTTCTAGGTGAAACTTAAAGCATAAAAGTTGTTCCTATATGTTTCAAATAACTGCCTTTAAAATTTCTTGGTCATTGGATTCGTGTACAAAGATTTATACCCGATTTAGTACGGATAGCTCTAGACAAACTACTACTAGGCAGATTGCTCCCTAAGTTTCAAAATTTGTAATTAATTGTGTACTTGGTATTTAGACCTAATTTTTGGATATGTTATAAATAAATATGTCTAGTATCTAAAATAAAATGGGTAAGATTTAATTATATTCTGAAATTGAAAAATTATTTATTCGATTAGGAGTTGCTTGGTAATAAACCCTAAAACCAAAGAATTAGACTTGGACAAAATTAATGGGTTTGGAATAAACTAAATGGGCTTGGACTAAATAAAATGGAATTGAATAAGGTAAATGGACTTAGGATAAAGTTAATGGGCTTGGATTAAAGTAAATGGACTTGGACCTTCTTTTAAATATTAATGAAACTAATGAACAATATTAATGAGCGGAGGTTGTGTTCCCGCTATGAGTATCATGATTGGTATGTGAGCAACGGGTAAATACCGAGTGTGGATTGGACCGTGAGTATGGCATGAGAATGAAGGGTTGGTACCCAAATTTGGTTGAATGTGATTAAATATGTCATCACGTGCATCATGTGCATGGTGGGTGGTTTAAGACAAGTCAATTGATTGAGAAATGGTTTATACATTTAGGTTTGATAACCTAACTGGAATAAATGGGTATTAGTAGTCCAAGTACTCTAGGCCGTGTGCCTGCACTATTAGATGATGGATTTCCGCTAATAGTAGTTACAACGAGGGATAATTCCGTTGTAGCAGAAGATGATCCGAGGATCATCCGGATGAAATCAAGTTGTGTGCTTGCACCTTGTTAGACGATGGATTCCCGCTAACGGTAGTTACAACGAGGGATAATTCCGTTGTAGCAGAAGGTGATCTGCGGATCACCCGGATGAAAAATAGAGTAGATCGGCTAATACCCAAGGTACCCGAGATTAAAATTGATGAGTATGGTGGGAAGTCAAAACAACATTGCATATCACGTGCATCACCCCGCTTACCGAGCTTCGGCTACCCCGTTGTTATTTTTTTTTATGTCTTGACGGAAAAAGGACAAGTTGATACGGATGCGGCTAGCTCCTCCTAATCGGCTCATGTTAGGCACCATATATTAGTTTTTATTTTATCCGTAAATTTGGGGTATGGAGTTCGTGAGAAATTGAATATCGCCCGTAATGTTTTATTAATGTATTTAATTATGCTATGTAAATTTTATCTTAAGAAGTTACATACGTAATGTGTTGTTAAAGTCCTAAGAATATCATAAGAAATCTACTTAGAGTTTAGGGTATGTCGGCGTAACGCGCTTCGTCCGATACTCTACTTAGGTAGTAGAAATATGACTAGGGCGGGGCGTTACACTTAATTACCATTTAATTTCATAATATGTAAGCATACACATTTCACTTTAATTCATATGTTGATCAAATCTATCAAGCCTAACTAGCCTTTCTATTCCATTAATTTCCTCTTTAATTTCAAGTCAAAATATGGTTTACACATTTTATCAAACACCTAGGATACATTAATTTCCTACAAAATAATTTTCTCTATTTCTTTTTAATCTTGACCAAATGGTGCATCCCAATGAGCCATTCCATAAGTTTCTCTTTCTCCCATTCATCCAATCATGATTATCAATTCACTAATCACACCAAAGCACATTCAATGATTCAAATCACAAACTAACACATAATTTATACATAAACCCCTAAGTTTGCAATTCAAAACAAAACAATAATTAATCATCTAAATCATTAAACCACTTATAGTGTAGGTGAGATTACACTTATCTTCGGTTTGATTAAGGATAAAATCAACTTAAAACCTCCCAAAATCACACCCTTTTTCCTTGCTTAAAATTTCGACCAAAACAACCCCTCTCCCTCTTAAATAGTTTGCTCCTCCTTTTGGTCAAGTTTGCTTCCCTTGACCAATTTCAGCTTCTTCTCTTGGTAAATTTTGGTTCTCACTAGCTTTCTATCTTGTGATTTGGTCTCTTTTGGTTTTTTCTCTTAAAGATGGTGGTGGAGGAAAATACAAGCTCAAATAAAATCTCACCCTCTAATTTTATTCTTATGGCCAAAATTTTTAGTCCAAAATGCTTAATAAGTTATATGTCCTAAAGTGGTTATTTTACACTCGGACATATTAATTTAGGTGGAACACCTAACTAGGATATTATTTTTCTAGGTTAATGTATTTAGGTCACTAATTAAATTTTAATTCTAAGTTATACATGTATGAAAATTATTTAATTAAAATATATTTACTAGTCTTTCTTTTGTCATTTAATTCATTATTCACACATAACACTTAATAAAAATTTAATTTGAAAAAAAAAAACATGTATCATCAATAGCACAAGCAAGGCATGAATGTAATTAACAGAGTAAATATTCATACAAAGCATAGAATTTAATTTTAGGCATTGCATTCTCTCCTTTATAAAAATTCCATCCTTGTAATTGAACTAACTTAAATAACTCGAATACTTCAATCTCATTTCATCTTCTCTCTCCCATGTAGCCTCTTTCATGTTATGGTTCCTCCATAAGATTTTAACCAAAGGAATCTGGTTGTTCCTTAATTACTTAACCTCTTGATCCAGCGTTTGGATTTGTCTCTCTTCATAACTCAAATCTGATTTAGCTCCAACAGGTCAACCCTTATAGCATGGCTTGAGTCCTCAACATACTTTTTTAACATGGATACATGGAAAGCATTATGCACTACAAAAAGGGATGGAGACAAATTTTGTCTATATGCTCTAACTCCAACTCTCTCTAATATCTCAAATGGTCTAATGTGTATTGAACTCAATTTAATTTTTTTCCCATATCTCATCACTTCCTTCATCGATTGCCACTTTTAAGAACACATTGTCTCCTACTTCCAATTCTAGGTTTTTTCTCCTCCTATCCATATAACTCTTTTGTCTATTTTGAGTCGCCTTCATTTTCATCCGAACAACCTCGGTGATTTGTTGAACCATCTCGTGTCCCACTAGTTTTCTCTCACCAATATCATCCCAATATATCGATGACCTACATTTCATTACATACAATACCTTATAACGTGACATTCCAATGCTAGATAGGTAACTATTATTATAGGTAAACTTCACTAAAGATAGATACCACTCCCATTTTGTAGACTAATCTCACAAGCATGTCCACTATAATTTAATTCACCCCCTCGACTTATCCATCAATCTACGAATGAAATATGGTACTAAAGTTCAAGTTGGTTCCATAACTTGGTGCAAACTCCAAAATTTAAAGGTGAATTATGGATCTCGATCCGGTATAGTTAACACCGAAATACCATTCAATCCTAAAACCTCTTTCATACATAGTTTGACATATTGTTGCATCATGTATATGGATTTTACCATAAAAAAGTGAGGTAATTTTATCAATCAATCCATGATCACCCAAATGCCATCACCCTTCTCTTGGATCTCGATAAGCCAAAGATGAAATCCATAGTTATGTGCTCCTATTTTCATTTGGGGATGTTTAAGGGCCTTAATAGTGTGGATGGCATTTGATGCTCAATCTTGACTTATTGGTATGTTAAGCACTTAAACTTGACAATATCTTGCTTCATTCTTTTCTACTAATAGACTTTCTTCAAGTCTCTATATATCTTAGTACCTCTTGAATGAATTGAGTAAGGAATAACATGTGCCTCTCTTAAAACATTTTTTTTTACATTTTGTCCACTATTGATAGCACCAAACACCATCACTATCCATAGTCGAATTAGTTTTCTTTCCTTTGGGTACATCCTTTTGAATTTTAACTAATGCTTCATCAAATAACTATCTCTCCTTAATCTTCTATCTTAAATTTGGTTATACCAACATTGCATACAAAAAACCATTGCCATCCCCTCTCAACATAACCTCGCCATTGCAATCTCTCTATGTCCTTGAAAATTTTGACTCGTATTGCGGCCCATGTCTTTTGGTTTAGAGCATTTGCCATAACATTTATTTTACTTAGGTGGTAATGAAAGGCAATGTCATAATCTTTCAACACTTTTAGCGATCTTTTTTACCTCAAGTTTAACTTTTTTTTTTATGTGAAGATATATTTGAGGCTTTTTATGGTTAGTGTAGATCTCATATCTAACCCTATACAAGTAGTGCCTCTATATCTTCAATGCAAAGACCATGAGTGCCAACTCCAAATCATGTATAGGGTAGTTCTTTTTATAGTATTTCAATTATCGAAATACATAAGCAATGAATTCCCATACTCGCATCAAGACTCGTTTTGAGTTTAATTTTTGATGGTTTAGTATAGACTATGAAATCTTCATTATCCAATAAAAGATCTAGAATTGGAGCTGCCGTCAATCTTAGCTCCTAAAAACTCCTTTCACATTTTTCATCCCATATAAACCTAGCATTTTTCTTTGATAGCTTTATAGGTGAAGTGGCTATTCTTGAAAATCCCTCCATAAACTTTCGATAATAACTTAGCATACCAAGAAAACTTCTTACCTCAAACACATTCTTTGATTTCTTCTATTGTTGCACTACCTCAATCTTATTAGGATCCACTATAAACCTATTCTTGGAAATAGCATAACTAAGGAAGGACACTTGCTCAAGCCAAAATACATACTTTTTAAATTTAGCATACAATTTGTGCTTTTATAAAATTTCTAATGTCCTTCGTAAATGCTCCACATGCTCCTCTCAAATCTTGGAATAAATTAGTACATCATTGATAAATATGATCATAAAATTATCTAAGTACTCATTAATGACTCGGTTTATTAAGTCTATAAATACGAATGATGCACTTGTCAATCCAAACGGCATCACTAAGAACACATAGTACTCATATCGAGTTCTAAAAGCCATCTTCCGTACATCCTTCTTTTGAATCCATAATTGATGGTATCCAAATTATAAGTCAATCCTTGAAAATATTGAGCTCCATCTCAATTGATGAAACAAGTCATCGATGCGAGGGAGTGGATACTTTCTTTTAATGGTCACTTGATTCAACCCTCGATAGTCAATGCATTACTGCATTTTTCTATCCTTTTTCTTCATAAATAGCATGGGTGCTCACCATGGTGAGCAATTAGGTCCAATGTAGCCTTTGTCCATCAAGTTTTGCAACTAAATTTTCAACTCCTTTAACTCTACGATTGCTATTGTATATGGTACTTTAGAGATTGGTGTCATTCCCGGTTTGATTCAATTTGAAACTCAACCTCTCTAATTGGTAGCATACTTGATAAGCTTTTAGAAAACACATTCAAAAAGTCCCTCATTATCTCAACATTTTCTATTCTTGCCTTTCCTTCCTTCTCGGTATCCACCCCATTAATCAAGTAACTTAAGCACCCATTCATAACCATTCTACAAGCTATCATTATCAAAATAACACACATAGATTGTAACTTATTTTTTACTTGAAGCTCAAATGGTTGCTCTCCTGGTTGTTGAAACACAACCTTATTTATAAGACAATGAATTTATACACCATTCTTAGATAAGCAATCCATGCCCAATATTACATCAAAATCCCAAATCCTTAAGATTACTAAATCCACTTTCAAAACCTTATCACCAATCACAATTCACATCTACTAACTAAATCTCTAGGCTTCAATGTCTCTTTCGATCGAAGAGCCACTTCATACCAAATATTTAGTGTTTTTGGTATCACACCTAATTTTATTAACAATGACCATGGTATGAATGAATGTGGTACACCCAAATCAACTAAAATATATATGATCAAGTTATTAATTAAAACATTACCACATATCATAGATGTATGCTCCTTCTCAACTTCTTCTTATGTCATGGTGTATACATTTCCAAGCACTCTTAGTGCAACATTCTTCTTAGGAAAATTAGTTTCCAAGTGCCCAACTTCCTTATAGAAGAAGTAGGTGTTGATGCTAACCAAGCGATTCTCGATATATGATCGACCATACTTGAGGTAATTCGACATGCCTCGTAGCTCTACCCACTATCGCCTCTCAAGAACCTTAGCCTTTTTTGGCATCATTTGGCCAAGTCCTCTTAAACCTATTCCTTTTTGTAGCTTGCTCACTAAACTTATTTGTCATAAATAACCTTTTTGCTCACCGTACTCGAGCTGTCTTTTTTATCCTCTATTTTATTATCTTAGCTACCATATAACCGTAGCCATTTATAGACATATGCACTAGATCGCATACTTCGGACTTAGGCCTTTTAGAAAGTAGCTCCTCATTTGGCAGCATGTCCTTAAATAAAGATTACAAACCGACTGACCATGCTCAAATCCATGAACATATTCAACCATTATCATATCCCTCTATTCAAATGTTAGAAACTCTTAAATCTTCTTCTACTTCACACTATCGGAGAAGAATTTCTCATTGAACACCTATTTTAATTATGCCCGTGTAAGGTTAGGCACATCCAAAGGGATTTTAGCAGAATCCCACTAAGTTTGTGCATCCTCAATCGGCATGAATATGGCATAAGATATCCTATAGGCATCCCCCATTTCCATATGCTCAAAAATCATCTCAATGGAGTTCATCCACTCCTCAATAACCATAGGGTCAAGCTTGCCTACAAACTCCTTTGGGTTGAACTTTCGGAATCATTCAACCACATCAACCCTCTCGTGGTGATCGTGCTATTATTAGTGGTTACTCGTATGGCCATTATGACGTTCATCCGCACATTGAGCTATTGTTATTACTGCATCATCTCTTGTTGTTGTCATAATAACCTAAATATTTGTTTAGTTAAAATCCCATGATTTGTAAACCTATCATTTTCTTCTTGCTTCGTAGCTTTCATACTTATTTCTACGCCATGATAGTTTCTCTTACCTCTTAGCTTTTCCATACTTGTTTTTATTCCCATAAATTCATATGAATGGCATTATTCACAAGCAACATAAAAAATATTCATTCAACTCAAAAAACATTAATCATATACATATGCATCTAAGCCTCAATCACATTTGCCAAACATTAGCTAAAAATTTCACATTCAACATTTTAAATACTTATTTATTGATGATGTAGAGCTCAAGTTTACATTTACTATTTAATCCTAATAGTCTAATTTGCTCTAATACTATTATGTAACGTTTGTGGTCCAGCCGGACTCGATAGTGCTACTGTAGTATCTCACACTTAAGAGTGTAAGACAATAAAATATGTCTTCTACCCCATACCTCTGTGACAATGGACAAAAAAATTGTTTATTTAGTTTAAATTTTAAGACTTCCTAAGATTCGATATTTAATGCTAATAAATGTTTCGTAACCTATGACATAATATAAAATCTTTTATTTCAATTCATTATTGAAATATAAACTTAAAATGAATATAATCATCCTTAATTCATTCATAAACATCCAAAATACAAAAGTGTCTCATAGATAATCCAAAATAGTTAAATCTAGGTGTTATCCAAAAATGGTTAAAGCCGAACAATGGTTTAACCTTCAAACTTTAAACTTAGACTTGTAGTACAAGATTTGGCAAACTTTGTAGCTTACGGCCAATATCCTCAATCATCTAATTGATTCTCAAAAGTTGTTTTGCTCACTTATACCACAAGAGAAAATAATGAGCTAAGCTTAGTAAATGTAACTCGCATGAAATGCAATTAAAACCATCATTTTTCATGCTTGAAATTCTTTTTTTCTTTTGAGTGTACCTTGCTAAATACATATAGTTTCAATCCTTTTTTTTTTTTTTTTTTGCCATAAAGGCTCTAGGCCTATTTGATTTAATAGACTCACAAGGATTGATCATTTTTCTTGCCCTTTTTGAACATGCCTAGCTATGTCATGTTGTCATAAAAATCATGTATTTATAAAAATCATGTATATATCATGTCTTGAATGCTTAAAATCATGATATAAAATATTTCATAGTGTGAATATAATTAAAATGCAATTTGAAACATAAGCATAAACATGAATCATATGGTATTAAATCATTCCTAGATACTTTCCACTTGACATGACAAGGCCAAATACCATGACGCGTACCATCCATATTGTTTAACCAAATACATGACATTTAGCAAAACTATATAGTAGTCAATGACTATCACAAGTCATGGCATAACAATTTTTGTCAATAAAAATCGCATGTCATGGCCTCACAATTTTTGTTAAAGAAAATCATATGTCATGACTTCAATTTTTTCATCAACGAAAATCACATGTCATGGCTTTGCATTTTTTTCAATGAAAATCTCGTGCCATGGCTTGGTACTTTTCGTCAACGAAAATCTCATGCCATGACTTGGCACTTTCATAAACAAAAATCACATGTCCTGATTTGGCATTTTCATCAACAAAAACATATAACATCAACTGAATCAATTATTATTCAAACAATTCAAAACCCCAACAACAAGTCATAAAAAGGCATGAACCTATTAGAAAATCTCATACGAACATTAAACTTAGGAAATTCACTCTTGGCCAAATACGACCACACTAATACACATCATATACATAATCATTTTCCAACCATTTCAGATCCATTCATACATAAAAATATATATTCATTACAATTGAACACAACATAAAGTATTAGGAAAACAATTTAAAAATTTCTCTCTTAGACGGATATTTCATCCATTCAACCAAGAGAGATTTCATTAATCTTTCAATATATACAATTCATCTTATCATGTTCAAGTTAAATCTTTCATGAAATTCATTTAACTTATTTTTTAGGTCAATTAGGGTTAATGGCTAAATCTATTTCCTAATCAAACCATCCTATTTCTTTATTTCATTGCATCTAACTTAATTAACCAAGGCTAGTGTCACTAAATTCTATTACTTAACCATCCAATTCCATAATCTCTCAAATTAGGGACTTGGTCGAATCCTCTCTTACCAAAAAACGAAGTGATTTCTTCTCATTAAACCTTAAAATATCACTATTTAATTCCATAATATTCACATGTTGGCCGAATCTATCAAGCCTAACCAGACATTTCCATTCCATCAATATGCTCTTTAATTTTAAGTCAAAACATGGTTTATACATTTTATCAAACACTTAGGATGCATCAATTTCCTACAAAATAATTTCCCTCAATTCTTCCTAATTTTGGTCGAATGGTTCATCCCAATGAACCCATTCTATAAGCTTCTCCTTCTTCCATTCAATCACCCAATCATGGTTATCAATTCACTAATCACACCAAAGCACATTCAATTATTCAAATCATAAAATAACATATGATTTAAACGTAAACTCCTAAATTCCCAATTCATAACAAAATAATAATTATCCATACAAATCATTAAACCACTAATAATGTAGGTGATATTACACTTAGCTTAGGTTTGATTGAAGATAAAATCACCTTAAAACCCTCCAAAATCACACCTTTCTTCCTTGTCTAAAATTTCAACGAAATAACCCCCTCTCACTCTTGAATACTTTGCTCCTCCTTTTGGCCAAGCTTGCTTTCCTCGATCAATTTCAGCTTCTCCCTTTGGTAAATTTCGATTCTCTCTAGCTCTCTTGTGATTTGGTCTCTTTTGTTAACCTTAAATGAAATCTATCCCTTTTATTTTCTTCTCTTGGCTGAATTTTTTGGTCTAAAATGCTCTTAATGAGTTATATGTCATAAGTGGTTATTTTACACTTATACATTTGAATTTAGGTGAAACACCGAATTAGGATATTGTTTTTCTAGATTAATACATATTTAGGTCACTAATTACATTTTAATTTTAAGTACATGTATGAAAATTATTTAATAAAAGTATATTTACTAGGCTTTCATTTATCATTTAATTCACTATTCACATATAACGATAATAAATATTTAATTTACAAATAAAACATGTATCATCAATAACACAAGCATGGCATGAACATAATTAACAAAGCAAATATTCGCACAAAGCATAGAATTTAATTTCAGCCATTACATGTTAAGAAGAGGAAGTGGAAGGTGATAGTAGTTTGGGTGAAAATGTAGCTGCTATAAATGATGTGGCTGATGGTGGAGATATAGGTGATGATGATAACGAATAAAATACTACCGATGATGATAATAAATAGAATGTTAATGATGATGACAATGAACAGAATGTAGGAGATGTTGGTGCTGATGATTATGAGTAAAATGGCAATAGTGATGATAATGATGATGGCTACTTATCAATTGAGGAACCATAGAGTGATAACATTTTTAGCGATGGTAATTTTAAAAGTTCTATGATGAAGAATTAATTGAGGCTAGAAAGCAAAGTAGGAGCATGAGGAGGAAGTGTGGTTTTGGACTTCATCTTAGTGATGAATGTGTGGTTCCTACCTTATTAGTTAGAAAAACTAATGAATTAGTAGGGCTTGGTATATCTTAACGTACTAAAGGAGGCTACACAAGTAAATACAACAATAGTGAGGATGAGAAAATTACCCCGCTTAGAAGTGACGAAGATGATGTATTTGCCTATAAGAGAAGAAAAATGAAAGAAAAAAGGATTGTTTATGATTCCACATGCAACCACAAGGACTTAGTGTTCAAGGCTAGAATGAAATTCAAAGATGAAAAATAATTTAAATAAGTAGTGCAATTCTATGGTATTGAAAATGGAAGAGATTTGACTTGGGTAAGGAGTTCAAAAGGAGTTATGGAAGCTAAATATGTACAAAGATGTGGATAAAAAGTGTATGCAAGTAAAAGCAATTGGAGAACACCTTTAAAGTGAGGTGTGTTGATGTTGACCAAAATATGGAACATCATTGACAAATAGGCTAGCTTATTGTTTATGGCTAGTCAAAATATATATCCACAAGTTTTAGAATAATCATAAATGGCCTACAAAGGAACTACAAGATGCGATTAATGAGAGATATCATTAAGTGTCAATATCCGAGATGTGTTACAAGGTTACAAATTTAGCTATAGAGATATTGAAAGGATCCCTTAATAAGCATTATATAAGATTAAGATTGTTTCTTGAATTGAAAAGGACATATAGGCTAGGAACATTATGTTTTGAACCTATAGGTGTGGTAATTTTAGTTTAGAAGATTTTATATTAGATTTTCAGCATCAAGGAATATTTTTTAGGTAATTATAGGAGAGTATTTGGTCTTGATAATGCTTTTTTGATAACATTTTTGGAGGTTATTTAATAATTACGAGTAAGGAAAGATGCTAATGAGAAAATGATTCCCATAGCATGGGCTATTGTGGATAGTGAGAATGGAGAATTATAGATGATTTATGGATTTGCTCATAAAGGATCTTAGCATCATTGATAAAAAGTATTGGACAATAATAAGTGACCAACAAAAGGTAACTCGCAAGAATTATATCTCGCTTAATTCACTAATTTCATATTTCAAAGTTTAAAATTATTTATTTTTTATCATCCAAATGATTTTTTTACTTATGATTATAGGGATTACAAAATGTTATCAATGAATACATGCCAAACTTTTAACATAAAAGCGTGCATAACACATTTATGTAAATTGAGAAAAAAAAAGCATATTGGTAAGTCTGTACAAAAAGTTATTCTAGAGGATAGTGAATGCTACTAATTTGGTAGATTACAATGCTAGATTGGAAGAGTTGAATATGGTGGATAAGGTAGCCTTTGATGACTTCATGAAGATTGGACCACAAAAGTTATCACGATCCTAGAAGTGGGTCATGATAGGTATGAGAATCGAGGAGACCATAAGGCCCACCTCAACCTAAGTAAGCCTTGGATACTAAACTAAAATCCTCAAATATCATTATGACATCATGCATCATTTAATTCACTATATTACAACTTAACAATTTATATTCCATAACTTCAACACAATTTGATAATTTAATACCATTCTCATTTCAATATCCAAAATCAATGTTCATAATTAATCTCTAATACAACACCCACAACTATAACTATAGAGCTTCTAAATATATAATAAACCAACATAGGTTTTAAGAAGTTTTTTTAAAAAGTCGTAGGTCAATGCGGCGACACCAAGCAAGCGACCAAAAGGAAGCAATGAGTAATCCCTCTATACCTTGTAAGACTAAACCAATAAGGGGTGTGCAATCAATAACATAGTGAGTAGACATTGTATAAGAAAAATGAACTAAGGATGATACTTTATTCATCTCAAAATGCAATGCTTATTTCTTCAAAATGTATGCATATATAAAACACAAAAATACATCACAAATCAAATGGTTCAAAATTATTTCGTATCAAATCACCAAAACATTTATCATACATATATCATATTCATATGAAATCTCATATATAGGTTTTTGTACACTTGTAGGGTAATCATTAGGTATGAACACCCAAAAGTCATGCCCTCGTGACTAGGTTTTCATATGTTGGTCAACATACGAATTAGCACTCTACCTCTCCTACTACTTGGAGCCTTGTATCATTGAGATTAAATGCTACCCCCTAGTAACTAGGCTCTCTAGGGTCTTGAAACCATTTTTGAAAGCCAAACATACTTATATATTTATCAAATCGGTATTTCAAGTACCACACATGCATTTTTACAAATTATACATATGATCAAAATAACTATTATAACACATCTATATTCTAATCCGAAAACATATACCAATTCCAATAACACATTTATTCAAACACATCTTTAAATCCTTTTTTCAATTCACATCATATCAATTTGATAATAAATCATTTCAAAATTTATGAGGTTCATTCCTATCTAAGTTCTAGTGAAATGCTTCCAAATCATTTTTAAATCAATGATGCGAGACAAACATAATTAAGGAATTTAAACATAGTACACTATATAATATCTACTCATAGTAAAAATGATAGATTGAATGAATTGGAATAGATCAAGATGGTTAAGATGGAATCGTTTGCTCTAAAGAATCTAGCATCATAAAATGATGGAACATCCATCGAGTACCATACATCAAAGAATAACTCAAACTAATGAATTATTCTTGAAACAATAACAAAAAATTATCTAATAAAAATGAAATTGATTAGAAAGACTCAAACCGAAAACCAATTAAATTCTACAATCTCTCTAATAATTCTAATCCATTGCTTAACTAAATCTCATTACCATCCATTCTTAATTAAATCATGAATTTTCGATTCAAACATTTAATCAATCAAACCATAATTAGGTAATCAATTCTATCCTAATTCATCTAATACTCATTCCATTTATCTCTAATTATACTTTTACAACTCAATTCCTCATTTTTCTTAAATTTTTGGATTTGACACTATTCATCATCTTCAACCTTTCGAGTTTCTCAAATTTGCTCTAATTCACTTCAAATTAACTTCATTCATCACTTACCCAAGACAATTAAAAATCATTCAAGTCATTATAATCACTTAGGATTATCTTTTTCCCAAATGGCTCTCAAAGCCCTAACTTTATTCGAATCAATTCCTTAAGCATTCAATAAACCCAAAGCAATTGCATTTCAATATGATCATCAACCACATATAAATATCTTAATTCAAAGATTAATTGATCATAATTCTTACCTTCACACTTTGTTCTTCAAATCCCAAATTAATCTATGCTCTCCGGGCTTTTCAAGCTCCAAGCTAGCTAAACTCCACTTAAATCTTCTAGTTTATGATTTTCCTAAGCTAATTTAACAATGAATTAGCTTAGGAATTAAAGTGAGAATTTGGGAGGAAATTTTGAAAGAGAATACGTAAGAGAAAAAGAGGAGAATAAAAGAAAATTCTAGAAGGGAGGGGCGAGTTACTACTCCTTTTATACCGAGCCTCCCTCTTTTTTTTTAAGGTCATTACATTCTTCCCCCTAAGAAAATTTAACCTCGAATTTTGATTCTAGTCGAACCTTAGTAGATGAACAAATGATGATAATTCCTTCATTTCCTCCTAGGCCTCCCAAATGGCTTCTTTGGTCGAATGGTTCCTCCAAATGACCTTAATGGACACAATCTCTTTATTCCATAATTTCTTAATCCGACAATCTACTACATCCACTGTTTGCTCCTCATATGACAAATCAAGACTTAATTCTACCATTTATGGTTCTAAGACATGGGATCGATCGGGTACATATTTTCTTAGCATGGAAATATAGAACATTAGATGTACACTTGAGAATTATGATGGCGAGTGCTAACTCATAAACCACGACTTTAATTTGACCTATAATCTCAAACGATCCAATGTATCTTGAGCTTAGCTTCTCTTTCTTGCCACAAATCATATTACTCCTTTCATTGGAGAAACTCTAAGAAATAAAAAATCACTAATTTGGAATTCTACATATCTCTTATTAGGATCTCGCATAACTCTTTTGTCTACTATATATAGTCCTAAGGTGTTCTTGAATCAACTTTACCTTCTTGGTAGTAAGCTCAATCAATTATGGCCTTAAGGATTCTTTTTCTTTGGCTTCCACCCCACATATTGGTGATCTACATTTTCGACCATACAATGCTTCATATGGTGCTATATCACTACAAAAGTGAAAGTTTTTATTGTATGATAACTTAATCAATGACAAGTGATGAACCCAACTAGCTCCTATATCCATCACTCATGCCTTAAACATATGCTCTAATGTCCGAATTGTCCTTTATGACTAACCATCCGTTTGAGGATAAAATGTCATACTGAAGTGCAATCTCGTACCAAGTGCCTCTTATAATTTCTTTCAAAATTGAGATGTAAACCGAGTACTTGGATCTAAAATGATGGAGACTAGAATACCATACAAAGACACTATCCGATCACTATATAGCTAGGCATATTGAGCATACCCATAGGTAGTCTTTACATGTAGGAAGTGACTCGAACTTAGTTAATCTATCTACAATCACCCAAATTGAATCATACCCTTCTTGGGTTACTCGTTACAAAGTCCATTCTCACGATTTTCCATTTCCACTCCGATAGTGGCAACTCTTGTAACAATCCTGTTAGCCTCTAGTGCTCATACTTTACCTGCTAACGAGTCGAGTGTCATGAAACAAACTATATAATATCTTTCTTCATTTTAGTTTATCGATAATTCTCACCAAGATGCTTATACATCTTAATATAGTTAAGATGCATAAAATAGGTTGTATTATAAGCTCGTATTAAAATTTATTCTCTTAGCTCGGATTCTTTAGCACACACAACCTTCAATAAAATCATAAAGTGCCTCTACTATCAACTCTAAAACTTGGACTCTTTCTTTCTTATATCTCGGTGTAAATCTTTTGTTTCTCCTTATCATTCCTTTGAGCCTCTCGAATTTGATCTCGCTAATATTGGTTTAACCTCCACATGGGCTAATAAAGCACACGATTTATTTATTCCAAACACCACCGTAGAATCTTATAATCTATTTACTTCTAATTCTAATGGCATCGGCTAACTTCCTACTCAAGGCATCGACTACCACATTAGCCTTACGTAAATGGTACAAGATAGTATAATTATAGTCCTTTAATAACTCCATCCATCTCCTCTCGCCTCAAATTTAAATCCTTCTAATCAAATATGTTTTTTAAACTCTTATGATCTGTATAGATTGCATTAGATTCTTCATACAAATAATGTCTCTAAATCCTCAAGGTAAAAACCACCACTAGCAATTCTAAGTCATATATAGGGTAATTTTTTTAATGTTTCTTTAATTAAGTCAAAGTAGAAGCTATTATCCTACCATGTTACATCAATACACATCATAACCCCACTCTTTTCTTTAGGCATCATAAAATACCAAAAATCCACCACTACTTGAATGTAAGGTAAGGATTAGTGCCATGATCAAATACATCTTCAACTTTTGAAAGATTTCTTCACGGTTATCCGATCGCTAGAACCTCATATTCTTCTATGTAACTTAGTCGGTGGTGTTGCAATCCTTAAGAAGTCTTACATAAACCATCAATAATACCCAACCAGACCCAAAAAGCTTTAAATCTCCATTACCAAAGTAGGTCTCAACCAATGGCTTACTACTTCTAGTTTTTTTAAATCAACAACAATCCCTTCTTCGAACATAATATATCCTAGGAACGCCATATTACGTAATCAAAATTCACACTTTAAAAACTTAGCATACAATCTTTAATCTCTTAATGTCTATAGCACTCACCTTAGATGATTCTCATGCTCCCTCCTATTCTTCGAATACACTAGAATATCATCAATAAACATAATTACAAACTTATAAAAAAAAACATTAGAACACTCTATTCATCAAATCCATAAAAGCTTTCGGAGTATTGGTAAGGCCAAACACCATCACTAGAAAGCCATAGTGACTATACTTGTATCCTAAAAGTAGTTTCACAAATGTTTTTCCTTTTAATCCTTAACCGATAGTATCCGAACATCAAGTCAATCTTGAAAAAGTACCTTGCACTTTACAATTGATAAAACAAATCATCTATTTTTCGTAACGTATACCTATTCTTCATCGTCACTTTATTTAACCGATGGTAATCAATACATAACCTCAAACTTTCATCCTTTTTATGAAAAAATAGAACTAGAGACCCTATAGAGAAATGCTCATTCGGATGAACCCCTTATATAATAAGTCTTGAAGATGAACCCCCAACTCCTTCAATTTAGTCGGTACCATTAGATAGAGAGGTATAAAGATAGGTTCGATGCCTAAAAAAAATTCAATACCAAAATCTATTTCTCTATTAGGAAGTAAACCGGGTAATTCTTCTAGAAATACATCGAGAAACTCTCTAATGACTAGGATTAGTAAAAAATAGTCACATTATCATCAATCTCCTTCTTATGAGCTAAATAAGCTACACATCTCTTTCTTTTCATCTTACTTGCCTTAATGATATATCACAATTTCTAAATATTAAATCAACTATCATGCGTTCTCTTATTGGTGTTGACACCATTAAAGACTATTCTAATGTACATTGTCTTACATCAAACCTCTTAGCAAAATATAAGGATATGAATGAATAGGTCATCCCCGAGTCAAACAAGTACTCTTACATCGTATAAAAAGACTTAAAAGATACTTGATACAATGATATTGGATGCCCGAGCATCCTGTCGGGTGATGGCAAAAACCCAAGCCCGACCACTATTAGTACTTGTCTAACCTTGACCTCTTGAGCTTCCATAACCTCTACTAACTTGTCTTGGATCTTGTTGTGCTCTACCACTAAACCCCGGATCAACTAGCCACCAAGTCTAACACCATACTAACTTAAGTGATGGGTTGGCCATGGGATGAGGTTGTATCCCTCTTGAAGTAGTGGTATGTGCCATCTTGTATCTAGGGTAGTCTCATATCGGATGACCCTATTTATGGTTTTAAAAAAACATGTCCTTATCCCCTTAAAGCATATACCCGGATGGCTCTTGCCACACAATTAATAAACCGAGTATCCTCTTTTAGAATCTTGATAGATTCGGTGAGATGATCTTTGACTCATGCTCATTCATGATCCATCGTGACTACTTTATCCCGAATATCTCCCTCGAGGGCTAGAATAGCTCCGCATACTCATATCCCGACTAGACCCACCACTATGACCTTTATACCCATCGGATGATGAGGCATCACTATTGGCCTTCTTTTTTTCCCTTTAGTTATCCTACTCTCTATTCTCTTCCTCTCGAGCTTACGGGAAAAATCAATGGCTTCGGAATAACTTTAAAACCTTGTAGAAACACTCGCTATAAAAAAAATAGATCTATTAGCCCATTGATAAACCTTTTCACCTATTTTGTTTTAGTTCGTGTTACTTTTAGGCATATTGACTTAGCTTGGCCAACTTACTCTCATACTCTATCACCATAATATCAAAAGTTTGCACTAGCCTTTCAAATTCCTTGGCCCTTTCTTCTTTGATACTTTCGAGTCATTGCTCCTCTTGGAAAGCTTCCTTAAACTATCTATAAGACCAATCATGTTTCTTGTCTTGTTTGCACCATTTACTAGCACTTTCTTCAAGCTTGAATGCTGCTAGTTCAACCTTTCTCTCCTCAAAACATCGAATTACTACTAACCTCTTTTTTATCTCATCAATGAAATGCATCATGTCCCCATCATCTCTATCACTCGAATAAGTTGGTGGCTTCAACTTCATGAACTCTGCCATACAAGAGTCAAACCCCAATAATCCTATTAGGGTGCCGGCTATAGAAGTACTCGCTTCACCTAATTCTTAATTGGAAAACATTAATCCTACCATAGTCTAAAAGATTTGCTAAATACCCTCATCTATCACCTCTAAAGTGTGTTACATAACATAAAACCCAACCATGATGTCGACTGGTGTCATGATATCGTGGTCTTCTTCGTACTCGATGCTAGATCTATCTTGAGACCATGAAGATCTAGATGATGCCTCAACCTCGACACCTCCTCTATGATCACCTGACTTAGTCCTCACTATGGTAACCTATATAAAACATAATCCAAATTTAGCACGAGTTCTAAAGAAATAATTCAAAATGCAATATACTTAATGCCTAATCCATATAAATCTTATAACCCCTTTCATTATGCTTGCTTATGCTTAAAGTAAGATAATGATCTTGGGTTTACAAGAAGGAAATAGCAAATCAACATAAGTAAACCCAAGCCAAGGCACATGTAAATCTAAGAGCATGAAGAACAAAATGAAATAAACATGAAAAAATCAATTTGAAAGAGGCACATAGGTAAAAGGGGGTACATACAGCTTGAAGAGCAAATTTACACATCCATACTTGTTTTAGTTCAAGAAACACAAGCAAAAGGGGGTTCACATGATTTAAAGAACAAATTGCCATGTTTGTGCTTGTTTTAGCATAAAAAGTCACATAAGCGAAGGGATAGACATGGCTTATGTAAAAAAATGGCATGTCGGTGTGTGTTCTAACCATAAAGAGAGAGACATGAGTAAAAAGATCAACACGATTGCTTTGAAAAATTAACACGCCCATGCATATGTTTAAAAAAATGAAAGACAAAAGCGGAAAGATTAAATATAATTTGCTTTAAAAAATCAACTCGCTTGTGTATATGTTTAACAAGCCGAGAAACATAGATAGAAAGATTAAACATGGTTTGCACAAAAAATTAGACATGCCCATATCTAGCCAATAAAATTGCAATTCAAGGAAGAAAAGAAAGTCATATGGGTAGAAGCAATTGACACAACTTGAAGGCAAAAGTGACACGACCATGTGTCAATTTAAGCAACCATGTGAGGGAATTTCACATGATAAAATCCTACTTCTTATACGTAATGCAAGACTACAAACATAAAGACTAATGTGCACACTAATAGAATGATCCATGTGATTCAAGGCAAAAATATAGATTAGAATAGAACTCGTGCTTTGTAGTTATCCAAGACTCTAAACCTATGCTTTGATATCAACATTTGTCACAACCCTAAGAGTGAGCCAAGATTGGCACAAGAATTGAAGGGATCATGAGGCCCACCTTGACCCAAACAAGCCTTAGATAATAAAATAAAATCATCAAATATCATTATGACATCATGCATCATTCCATTCACTATATTACAACTTAACAATTTATATTCCATAACTTTATACACAGTTTGATAATTCAATACTATTCTTGTTTCAATATTCAAAATCATTGTTCATGATTAATCTTTAACACAACATACATAGCTATAACTACAGAGCTTTTAAAAATACAACAAATTAACATAGGTTCTAAAAAAATTTTACAAGGAAATAAGTGGCACAATCGATGTGTCGACTTCAAGCAACCAACCAAAAGGAAGCAATGAGCAATCCCTTAATACCTTGCAAGACTGAAATAATGAGGGATCGGCAATCAACAACTCGGTGAATAGACAGGTATATAACATACTAAAGGAAGGAACTAGACTAAGGACAATACTTTTAAATTCATCTCAAAATGCAATATTTATTTCTTCAAAACATATGCATATTGTAAAACACATCACAAATCAAATGATTCAAAACCATTTTGTATCAAATCACCAAAATATTTATCATACATATATCGTATTCATATGAAACTTATGAAACTTTATATATAGGTTTTTATACACCCGTAGGGTAATAACGTATCATTGAGTACGAACACTCAAAGGTCACACTACTCGTGACTAGGTTTTCATATATTGATCGACACACGGACTAGCACTCTACCTCTTCGATAGCTGAAGCCTCGCATCATTAAGCTTAAAGCTACTCCCCAATAACTAAGTTCCCAGGGTCTTAAAAACATTTTCGAAGATCAAATATACTTATATATTTTTCAAATTGATATTTCAAATACCATGCATGAATTTTTATAAATTATACATTTGATCAAAATAATAATTATAACACATCTATATTCAAATCCAAAAACATATATCAACTCCAATAACATATTTGTTTAAACATATTTTTAAATGCTTTTTTCAATTCATATCAAATCATTTTGATATGAAATCATTTCAAAATTTATAAGGTCCGTTTTCATTTAAGTTCTAGTAGAATGCTTCTAAATCATTTTTATATCAATGATTCATGATAAACATAATCAAAGAATTTAAAACATAGTATGCTATATAATATTCACTCACAATACAAATGATGAATCCAACAAATATGAATAGATCAAGATGATTGAAATGGAGTCGCCCACTTCGAAGAACCTATCATAAAATGATGGAACATCCATCAATACCATACATCAAAGAATAGCTAAAAATAATGAGTTATTCTTAGAACAAGAATACAAGATTATCTAATAAATATGAAATTAATTGGGAAAACTCATACCAAAAACCTAACTAAATTCTATAATCTCTCTAATAACTCTAATCCGTTGCTTGAACTAAATTCTATCATTATCAATTCTTAATTAAATCATGAATTTCCAATTCAAACGTTTAATCAATCAATCCTTAATTACATAATTGATTATATCCTAATTCATCCAACACTCATTCCATTTATCTCTAGTTATACGTTTATAACTTAATTTCTCATTTCTCTTGAATTTTCAAATTTGTCACTATTCATCATCTTTAAGTCGTTAATTTCTCAAATTCACTCTAATCCACTTCAAATTTACTTTATTCATCATTTACCCAAGATAATTAAACATCATTCAAGTCATTATAATCACTTAGGATCATATTTTCTCAAAATGGGTCTCAAAACCCTAACCTTATTCTAATCAATTCCTTAAGTATTCAACAAACTCAAAGCAATTGCATTTCAATATCATTATCAACCACACAAAAACATATCAATTCAAAGATTAATTGATTATAAATATTACCTTCACACTTTGCTCTTCAAATCCCAAATCAATCCCGGCCTTTCAAGCTTCCCAAGCTAGTTAAACTCTACTTAAATTTTCTAATTTATGGTTTTTCTAAGCTAATTTAACAATGAATTAGCTTAGGAATTGAAATGAAAATTTGGAAGGAAATTTTAGAAGAGAATACATGAGAAAGAGAGAAGAGAAGAAAAGAAAATTTTAGAAGGGAGGGACAGTTGCTACTCCTTTTATATTAGCCCCTCTTTTTTTCTTTTTTTTAGGTTATTATAAAAGTTTTACAAGGCTTTCTTTAGGACCAATCAAAAGTGTGATACATCTATAGATAATATGTCGAAGCATTTAATGGGACTATATGCAAGGCCGAACAAATCAATTGATCGATATGCTAGAATATATTAGGACTTATATGATAGAGAGGGTATACATTAAGAGTAAGATGTGTGAATCAATCAATGATGAAATCGCTCAAGAATAAGAAGAAAACTGGAACAAATTACACTAAAACTGTGTACATCTAGGGTAGTATCAGCGAGTTGGTGATAGGTTTTAAGTAAGATTTATTGAGGATATATATGTAATGAATTTGAAGAAGTATGTATACAACTATATGAAATGGTATGTTAGTGATATTCCATGCAAACATGCAATAACAAGCATTGCTTTCATGAGGGTTGACCTTGTAGATCATTTTGATTGTTATTTCAAGAAGCGAGAGACATATGGGAACATATTTTAATGATCTTGAGCCTTTGAGTGGCTTCAAAATATGACATAGGAGTGAAGGTCGTAATGTACAAACCCACTCCTTATAAGAAAATGCTAGGAAGGTCAATTTATTTAGAAAAGGTATCTTGCTAGTTTTGTTATTTTTTTCACATTTTTTTTACTTTTAATAATTAAATAATTATGATACATGATTTTTAAAATAAAAGGCCGAAGCAAAAAAGTAGAAAAGCTCGAGGTGAAGAAAAGAGAAATTCAAACAAAACATCCAAGTTAGGAGTTCAAATGCAATATCAAAATTGTTATGCTTATGGCCATAATGACAAAACATACAAAATGAAAGGCTAAAAGAATGCAAACCCTACTAAAAAGCATGTAAGTGAACAAGCTTAATATGCTAGCATTATACTATTAGTTTATCTAACTTATTATACAAGTGGTATGCTTAAAGTAAAAGAGGAAGTCTTTAAAGAGTTCAATGAATAGTCTTGCTTCTAAATAAGCAAAATTACTAATAAGTATAGTTTAATTTAATATTGATAATTTTATTTTCAATTTAATTCTCTAGAATATGCATTTAAAAATCATTACTATTTTAGGCTAAAAGAAGAAGATCTCTAAAGCAAACTACTACAATTTCATCCACTTTCAATTCTAGACAAACATCAACATGTAGATTTGTTGTCCCTTGCGGACCTTTTTGAAATTTCGGATCCGAACTTCCCTTATTTTCAAGATTTATAGTCTCCTTTAGAGTTAACAAAGCATAAGTGAAAAGACAAGATGTAACTATAAAGGTTAAAGAATATCGAGAGAAAAGAATAGTCAAAAGAGTTGGAGTAACCATAAAGAAAAAAATTAGTAACATGTATTCAAAGGCAAGTGTTGTCCGTCTTTCTTTGCAATGATTTATTTAATAAGAATACAATTTTAGTTTACCTCATCTTACTATTGATGTTCCAACTAATCGTTAAAGGTATAGGTGAAACAATTTCTAGAGGCAATAGATTCCTCCACCAATTATTATGCTAATTACAAGGCAAAATGTGAACAATACAGTTTCAAAGGCAAAGAAGTACAAGTTGAATCATAAAGGCTCCTCAACCACATAGGAATATTTTGAACTACTCAATTAAATGACTTTTTTTGGCCAACTTCGTTCTATTTCACTTGTCCGTTGTATGGTTCATTTTTTATAATATTATGAGTATGGAATATGACATATGCATTTTGTGATAAATAATGTATAGTGAGTTGTGTAGTATTTTCTTTATAAATTTAGAACTATTGTTGTGTTTTATTGTGTTGGGATTGATATGTTGTGTGGTCAATTTATTGTTGGATTTTTACCTTGAAAATTTTATGCCTTTCCTATTTATGGGTTTTATAATTGTAGCATTTTTAAAAAAAATTGCCAATATATCCGCCATCAATGGCACATGGTACTAGAAGAAAGAGACAAGTCGATCGAAGACTGGAAAATGCCTAAAACAAGTCTTAAGAGCTACTGTAGAGATTGAAATTGAATGGTATTGAAACATTCATTTCTAGCTTTTCCTAAAGAGAAAATCCTAAAAAAAAATCCATCTAATTTGAATTCAAAAGATGCTACTCTGTCTATGTTGCCAAAAACAAGCTTACAGTTTCAACATATAATTGAATTGAATATATTCCAATAATGCTTTGTTATAAGTTTTCAATTAAATCAAAAGGTGTTTTATTAATAAATAAGGTTAATGAATAATAAACAATAACAACCCTTTCGAAATGATATCTGTTTGTAGACATATGTCCGACAAAGCCTTTCATATTTCTTTCATTCTATAGCATTTATAGACTTTAATATCACTTTACAATAGTATAATTTAATACATTACATAATTTAGAGAGGCAATGCAAAGATCCCTTTCTAATCATATAAAGGCAACAAATATTTCAATAACATAAAACCTATCAATGTTGCCAAAAAAAAAAACCACTTGGTAACAACTTTGAATTTCCCTCCCAACTCTTTCATGTCAATCCTCAATCTTTTCATTTGAATTTTTATTTTAATAATTTCATATCTCATTTTATTGAGTTCTTTAATCAAATAAATTTTAGTTTGCTTTCTCTTTAATGCTTCAATTCCTATCAAAATTAAATTTTTTCTTTCAATTATCTCAACTAACTTCATTCTTTCTTTCAACTTTTCAATCTCAATTATAATTGACTTCCCGACTCTACATACAATGCGGTCATCTTTAATTCATTTCCAAAACCCAAAATTATCAACTTGAAATTTATAATATTTCTTAAAAATAAAATATCAAATATGTGATATATGCATTCTTGTAACAAAAGAGAAATTTTAGTAATTTCAATAATTAAGAACAATAAATACCTTCCAATAGAGGTACCAAATGAACTTTTTCCCTAAGTTACTTGCAATTCATGAAATATATAGGTTTATCTCCATCTTGTGCTTGCATAAAGGCATTTTGAATGTTGGAGAACATATTTTCAAAGCTTTATCTATCGTTGAAGCTACTACTTGTATTTGGTTTGGAAATTTTATGATGAAAAGGCAAATTTAAAGAAGAGAAGAAGATTAGGGTTCTTGTTCATTGTGCAAAAAAGAGAAAAAGATTAAAGTTCTTGTTCGTCGAGTAAATAAGAGAAAAAGATTGGGGATTTGGGCTTGTCCGTTGGTCGAGCGAGAAAACGTAAGAGAAGAAGATTAGGGATTTGATTTTTTTTATGAATTGAATTGAATTAGGTTAGTTATTTAGAAATTGATTTTGAATAAGTGGGTGATATGTTGTCCTTTCAATATGAAATTCTAATTGTTATTGACGTGCCATCCTACATGGATCTGTTATCCATAATGTCATTCTAAGTGTCATGCCATGCCGGATGAACTCGAAGTCTTGAACAGAAAATGGCTTTCATGCTAAAATAGTTGTCGAAGCATAGTTCATATATTTTTCATCCACTTTTGAAAGAATGTGCTAGAAAGATTCAAAAGTGTAAATTTTGTGTTTTTATGGTAAAATAATCCAAAAATATTTAAATTGCCAGTTACTTTTCAACTTTTTACATACATTAAACAATTAAAGCATACATATATAAACAAAGAGTCTTTATCATATATAATTACTAAACAACTTGTTAAAACCTATTCACGAGTAAAGTATGCTCCAGTTTATAGAAACCATGATACATCCACTTTATAATTGAAAGAAAAAAATGCAAAATCCAAAAAAAAATTTGTCAAAAAATTATTCGATTCAAAACCGAGCCACATATAGTGACTAATATGTTTCTTCCTCTTCCCAACACAATAATTAATAGCCACTCATTCTCCTAGACAAAACAAGAACAAAAAAAAAGCTATTTAATTTTCTTTTTCAAAAAATAATTAGTTGCCCTACAATTGCACCACCCAAACATTCAATCAATTTTTCTAAGTGTTAGACTATGGACTATAGACAAAGAAGACATAAAAATCTATATTCCATAATTCAAAAAATGAATTACTCCAATACAAAATATTTTATCTTCCCCGTGTAAAAATCCATTCACCCACCAAATAATACATCGAAAACCATTCAAATCAATAATTAAAAGCAATAATTATTCTACTCGCTAACAAATAACTTATAACCACAACAAAACTCTCCAAAAACTTTAGTATTTCGCTATATACAAGTTTTAAAAAAGAGGAAAGACCATACAATAAAAACACATCTCTATCACCTTGAATCAAATATAAAAACAAGTCTTACAAATCAAAACCCTTTCTATCATAAAAAATACAAAAAAAAAATTATTATTATTTTCCTTGCAGCTACCCACCTAAAACGAGACACCTAACAAATTTTTCCTTCCTATTACAAACTCTCTCTCTCTCTCTCTCTCTCTCTCTCTCATATATATATATATATATATATATATATATATATATATATATATCCTACACTATAATTACAATCACATAAATTCTTTTTCTTCTAATTACAACAACAGCAAAAATAATCTTTGTCTTCTATAACATCTCATAAACATTCCATGTCCTTAACACCATACCACCATGTATATATCCACGCTTCAATCGACGAACGAAATCATCGATCAAAGAATATAGAAGAAACATCCTTAAGGATTCAAAATAGAGCTATTGTTGCACAATTACTCCAACTTGATACCATAAATGAACATGGTGTTATTATTTCTATCATGCCAATAAAACAATCAATTGCTTATACTTATGTGTTAAAAATAAAATAACTAGACAATAAATCCCATTTATAAACCTATTTCTTGTTTTTTTTATTGCTTCCCACAAAATCTTTGATTGCATACTTATTTTTAATTTTCCTAATGCAATTATTTAATAAATAGCTTTTTCATATATATATATATATATATATATATATATATTCTACACTACAATTACAATCACACAACTTCTCTTTTTCTAATTACAACAACACCAAAAATAATCTTCCTCTCTTATAACACCTAATATGCATTCCATGTCCTTAACACAATTCCACCATGTATTTGTCCATGCTACAATCAACAAGTGATGTCATCAAACAAAGAATATAGATGAAGCATCCTTAAGGATTCAAAATAGAGCGATTGTTGCACAATTACTCTAACTTGATGCCATAGGTGAACATGTTTTCCACCTTATTAATTTATTATTTCTATCATGTCAATATAAAAAAATCAATTTCTTATATATGTGTGTTAAAAATAAAATAACTAGATAATAACTCCCATTTATATGCTATTTCTAATTTTTTATTGCTTCCCATAAAATCTTTGATTGCATATTTATTTTTAATTTTCCTAATGCAATCATTTAATAGCTTTTTCTCATTAACATTATATATTTGATTTAAAATTTTATCTCTTAAGCAATGTATAGCTCTTTTAATTTTTCTATATAATTCATCAACTCCAAGCCTCCATTATTCACTAAAAAGTTCAAATTATTTATGTTTTTTAGTTTTTATCCACCTATTAACAATAACTTCAAATTATCAAATAAAATTATATTTGTCGCTATTCGATATTTAAGGGACTTTCAAAAATTTTATTAGAGTAAAGGAAAAAGAATTAAGAAAAAGGTTTTGAAACTACCACCTAGTATTAAAGGTAATTAAAAATATAAAAAGTCACTAGATGCACAGATTTTGGTTAAAAAATTGGTTATGTTTTTAGGAATATAATAATCAACCAAAGGTACTATAAAGCTCATGGCCCAACCAAGAGGTCGAGAGTGCTATCGCACCGACTCACGCCCGGAATGCAAGGTAATGTATTATGTCATCTACCTTAGATCTCAATCACAATGCACTATAGAATCCTCATTCTATTTAAAGTTCAAGGCTTCCTAAATTTAACATTTAAAGCTAAGAATTTTTCCATAACCTAAAGATTTCATATTCATCCTTGAATTAACCATATTAAAACTAACAAGTTTCATCAAGTCTAAAACCATTTTACAAACATCAATCAATCCACACACACACACACTATAGATCTCGACCAACATCCATAATACATCAACCACATCTTCAAGCATCGATTTGTTCACCTACATCACAAGACAAACAAAATGAGCTAAAGCTCAATAAGCGCAACCATGCATGAATGTAAGTAAAACCATTCTTTTTATGCTTAAAATACATTTTTTATCTTTCGAGCGCATCTTGTTGAATGTATATACATTTAACCCTCTTTTAAAACCATCATCATGAAATCCATAAAAGCATTAGGCATATTTGATTCAACAAATCTCATAAAGGATTGATCATTTTTCTTGGTTCCTCTTGAACATGTCTAGCCATGATCGAATTCTCATTAAAAATATGAACATGTCTTTTCTTGAATGCTTGAAATCGTGACATAAAATATTTCATGGCATGAATACAATTAGAATAAAATATTGAGCATTTACATAAACGTAAACCATATAACATCAAGCTATTTATGAACGCAATCCACATGACATGACAAGGCTAAAAATTTAACCATGAACAAAAACCAAATGACATCAAGCCATTTATGAACATAATCTAAATGCATCATGTCCGAATCCCTTACATGGAAACACAAGTATAAAGCCTTTCATTAAACATGTACATAGGTCGATTGGCATTAATGTCAACTCAATCATTCAAATTATCCCATATACATCTAGACATATGATCAAGTAAGATCATGTAGTTACCTAACCCAAAATTATCTATTAACCCTAAGTATTCCATCATCTAATAAACACCTAATTGCATAATCAAATGACACCAAGCAATCACATAACTGAATTCACCAATTAACACCTTAAGTGTTCAATTTATCCAATAAACACCAAAAGAAATCCTTATCCAAATTCATCAAGTAACATATCATCCAATATCACACAACTATTCAACCAATTGAGCAAAAACCATAGGATTCCAAATGGATCTTAACCGAATCCATTAGGCAATAACACAAACATTCGATCAATATTTAAGTCAAATTTGTCATGCAATATCACAATCGCTCAATCAACAAGCCAAATCAAAACCAACAAGCATACACCCAACCAAATTCATCAAGACATACCTTATCCTCATTCAATTATCATAACCACAACAATCGTTCAATCCATAAAAAAATTATGGGTTCTCAAGTGAGCCCTAGCTAAATTCATCAAGCAACAACACAATCGTTTTATCATGAAATGGATACATAATCTGAAAAATAATTATATCCATAAACTCAATTTCAAGCATATCAATAATCTTAACATCAAGCAAATTTCTATAAACACAAGTGATCAACCATCAATAATACTCATGCCCAATTATACAATCATCAATTAGTTACAAGATCATAACCTCATAAATGGTTAAACATCCATTTATTATGCAATCCAAACCCTAAAACATTTAGGTCATGTATCATCAAGCAAAGTCATCATCTCAATTGTTCAATGGATAATTAATCACTTACCTATCATCAATACGAGTGTATAATTATTAATTTAATACATACTCATCATCATCATAATATACAATTAACCATTGAACACAAAATCACAACATCACAAACATATATTCACAAATCATCACAACTATCAATTAAACATATAGAAACCCTTGGTCTTGTGACAAGTTGAAGTTGTACTTATCTTAAGGTTTAATTAAAGTAGAATTCACCTTGAAAATCCTTAAGATTCCTCATTTGTCCTTTCTCTAACTCTCGATCAAATCTATCCAAATTTTTCCTTTTTTTGACCAACCTTCTCTTGGCCAAACTCTCATCTCTCTCTCTCTTGGCCAAGTTTGTCTCCTTTTGGTAAATTTTGTTCTTTCTTATTTTCTCTCTAGTTGATCTATGTTTCTCTCAAGTTTTAAACCTCTCAAATGGATAAAAGCAACAAATGAAAACCAAACAACTCTTTCTCCTAATTTTGTACTCTCTTGGTCAAAATTTTAAGGGGCAAGGATGCTAGTGGGACACATATCCTAAATTGGGTGAATAACACTTAGATATTTTTAATAAAGTAGACATATAATGTAGACACCTTATTATAAGATTATATTTTAGACTAACACATGTTTAGGACATTAATTAGGTTTTAAATCCTAGGTTACACATGTATGAAATATTTAATTAAACTATATTTTCTTGGTCTCTCACTTTGTCAATTGATTCACTTAAGCCTTAAATCTTTTAATTACCATATTTGGATCCCCTAGTCACCTATGCACATAACTCTTAGCAATATGAGTTTTCAACCCAAACAATCATCAATATAACACATAACATAACATGCACATTCTTAATAAAAATAAACAAATATAAATGTACAGCAATAATTTCAAGTATTACATCCTATCCTCCTTATAAAAATTTCAACCTCGAAAATTAACTTACTTGACTCTTCCACGTTATGAGTCCTCTTTGACTCGGTTCTTACATCATTATATACATTTTTTTTAGTACTTTTGGTGCAAGCTTCTTCTTAGGAAAATCATTTTCCAAGTGCTCAACTTCTTTACAATAATTACAAGTATTGGTGCCAATAGAACAATTCTCGATATGTAATTGGCTACATCCGATGCAATCTTACTTGCCTTGTACTTCGTCCTCTACGGTCCCTCGACAACTTTAACTTTCTTAGCATTGTTTGGTCATATCCTTTTAAATTGATTTCCTTTCATAACCCGCTCATCGAGTTTTTTACAATGTATAACCTCTTAGCTCGTTGTAGTTGTGCCACCTCCTTATGGTCTTTCCTTATCTCTAATTCTATAGTAACTATGTCACCATACTTATCAACTAACACTCTCTCTAAACTACACACCTTAAGTTTCAAATCGCTCGGAAAGTGGCCTCTCTTCTATACAACATCCTTTGAAATGAATGTTGTAAACCAACGAACCATCCTTAAACTTTCAAATATATTCAGCCACCGACATGTCTCCTAACTCTAGCTTTATAAACTCCTAAATCTTTTTTAACTTCACACTATCAAATAATAATTTCCTAGTGAAAATGTCTTTGTATTATGCCTATGTAAGTTAGGTACATCCAAAGAAATCTTCATCGACGCACACCATGTTCGTGCATCACCAACTAGCGTAAAAATGACATAGGATACCTTGTCCGCATCCTCCATTGCGATATGGTTAAAGATCATCTTCAAGGACTCTATCCATTTCTCGGTAACCATAGGTTAGATTTGCTCATAAATTCTTTTAGGTTGAACTTTCTTAATCGTTCAACCATGTTAACCCTCTATGGTGGCCTTAATATTGTCGGCTATTGTTGTATAGCCATCAAAACTCTCATTTGTTCATTATGATTCTACTATTACTATTGCATTATTTTTTATTGTTGTCATAACAACCCAAACACATACTCTGTTGAGATTTCATTATCCGTAAACCTATCATTTTCCTCTCAACTGGCAGACTCTTAAACATGTTCCCGCACCATAATGATTCCTCATTGTTGTCTTGTTCTTATTCCTATGCATTCATATGGATGCCACAATTCACTCACACATATCCATATAATCCAACAAACATCAATCATGTTCATAGAATTCATCAAGTAAACAAAGCATACAACCATCAAACATACTTGTCAATCAATAATTAAAAGTTCATACTTGACAAATTTAAACACTTACATGTTGATGATATTGTTAGAGCTTGGGTTTGCATGTGCTATTAGGCCTACTAAGTCAAATTGCTCTAATACCAAACCTCTAATGCCCGTAGACCAATCGGGAGGCCAAGAGTGCTACTACATTGTCTTACACTTGAGAGTGTAAGGTAATGCAATTTTTCCTCTAACATCAATCTTTATCACAATGTACAACGAAATCCTCATTCAGTTTAAAGTTCAAAGTTTCCTAAATTTAGCATTTAAGGCTAACAATTTTTGCACAACCTAAACATTTCATATTCATCCTCGAATTAAACATATTAAAATCAATAAGTTTCATCAAGCCTATTTCACAAACATATATATATATATATATATATATATATAAACTTCTCAACATTTCCATATGAAACATAAACCTTTCATAATTCTTTAATCTCACAAATATATAAGCTAACATACCACATTAATCCAAAAATTCATCATTTACAATCCAAAATGATCAAATCTAGGCAACACCAAAAGTGGCCAAAATCTAGACATATTTTAACCTTCAAATTTTAAACCTAGACATGTAGTACATAATTTAGAAAACTTTATACCTCTCGACCAACATCCTCAACACATCAACCATATCTTCAAACATCGTTTTGTTCACCTACACCATAAGACGGACAAAATGAGTTAAAGCCGAACAAATGCAACCATGCATGAATGTAAGTACAATCATTTTTTTCATGCGTGAAAAACATTTTTTGTCTTTCGAGCACACCTTGTTGAATGTATATAAATTCAACCCTTTTTTAAAACCGTCATCATAAAATCCATAAAAGCACTAGACATATTTGATTCAACGAACCTCATAAAAGGTCGATCATTCCCCTTTGTCCTTCTTAAACACGTCTAGTCATGATCAATATCCTTATTAAAAACATGAACATGTCCTTTCTTAAATGTTTGAAATTATAACATAAAAATATTTCATAGAGTGAATATAATTAGAATGCAATGCTAAGAATTTACATGAACGTAAACCATATGCATTAAGCCATTCATGAACAATCCATATGACATGACAAAATTTCAAGCCTTAAAATAACCATGAACACAACCCAAATGACATCAAGCCATTCATGAACATAATCGAAGGGCATCAAGTCCGAATCCCTCACATGGCACCACAAGTATACAACTTTCCATTAAACACCTACCTAGGCCAAACGACATCAATGTCACCTCAATCATTCAAATCGTGCCATATACATCCAAACACATGATCAAGTAACATCATATAGTTGCCTAACCTAAATTCATCCATTAACCTTAATTATTCTATCATTTAATAAACACCTAATTAAAATAATCAAATGACACCAAGCAATCATATAATTGAATGCACCAATTAACATCTCAAGTGTTCAATTTAACCAATAAACACCTAAAGAAATCCTTATCCAAATTTATCAAGCAACATATCATCTAATATCACACAACCATTCAACCAATTGAGCAAAAATCATAGGATCCTAAATGGATCTTAGCTAAATCCATTAAGTAATAACACAATCACCGAATTAACCTTTAAGTCGAATTCATCATGCAATAACACAATCACTCAATCGGAAGCCAAGTCAAACCCATAAAGCATACACCCAACCAAATTCATCAAGACATACCTTACCCTCATTCAATCTCCACGAACATAACAATCATTCCATTCATAAACAAATCGGTGGGTTCTCAAGTGAGCCCTAGCTAAATTCATCAAGCAACAACATAATCATTCCATCATCAAATGAATCCATAACCTCAATGATAATTATGTATATAATCTCAACATCAAGCATATCCATAATCTTAACATCAAGCAAATTTCCATAAACATAAGTGATAAATCATCAAGCGATCAACCATTAATTAAACTCATACCCAATTATACAATCATGAATTAGTTACACGATCACAACTTCATAAATGGTCAAACATATATTTATTATATAATTCAAACCCTAAAACCTTTAGGTGATTTATCATCAAGCAAAGTCATCACCTCAATTGTTCAATTGATAATTAATCACTTACCCATCATCAATTTAATACATACCCATCATCATCGGAATGTATAATTAACCATTGAACATTTATCATTTACCAATTGAACACAAAATCACAACATAACAAACACATCTTCACAAATCATCGCAATTCATCAATTAAACACATAGAAACCCAAATTTTTTTTTGGTAGAGTTGAAGTTATAGTTACCTTAAGTTTAATAGAAGTAGAATTCACCATGAAAATTCTCAAGATTCCTCCTTTTTCCTTGTTCTAGCTCTTGATCAAATCTGTCTAAATTTGCCTTCTTTTCGACCAACCTTCTCTCGGCCAAACTCTTCTCTCTCCTTTTAGCAAATTTCAATTCTCTCTTATTGATCTAGGTTTCGCTCAAGTTTTAAACCTCTCAAATGGATGAAAGCAACAAATGAAAACCAAACAACTCTATCCCCCTCTTTTGTTCTCTCTTAACCGAAATTTTAAGGGTGCAAAAATACTAACGGACCACATGTCCTAAATTAAGTAAATAACACTTAGATATTTTTAATTAGGTGGACATATTGTGTGGACATCCTATCGGGAGATTATTTTCTAAAATAACACAAGTTTAGGATACTAATTAAGTTATAAATCCTAGGTTACACATTTATGAAATATGTAATTAAACTATATTTTCTAGGTTCCTCACTTTATCAATTAATTCTATTAGGTCTTAAATCTTTTCATTACCATATTTAGGTTCCTTAATCACCTATACACACAACACTTAACAATATAAATTTTCAATCCAAACAATCATCAATATAACACATAACATAGCATACATATTCTTAAAAAATATATATAAACACACATAAATGCATAGGAATAATTACTAATATTACAGACCACCCTTTCAAAGGAAAGATACCAAATTTAGTTTAATCTTAAAAATATCTTCTAAAAATTATGTTTTACAAAAAAATATTTAGTATCGAATAATTGATTGAGAGTCACAACAATTTAGTATCAAATCCAATTAAAGTCCTAGAACGATTGGCATATTGATGAACGACTTATTTCATTTATCCGCTTTTTTTTTAATTTTAGTGTACATTTCTTTATTTTTTTCTAATCGTGCCCTTAATTGAAATTATTTAATCCACATTCTCTTGATTTCTTTTAATTCTATCCCAATTCATTCTTAATTAATGCTCTTGATTTTTATCTTCTTCCAATTATACTCCTAATTACATGTTATTTGGTCCTTACTTCTCACATCTTTTTCAATTAGACCTCCAATCGTCTTTTCAATTTATTCTCTTTTTCTTTTTCTTTTCTTCTCTCGTTTTTCTTTTTTTGTTTATTTAATTAAAATTAGGGGATAACCCTAAGAAATTAAGGTACTAAAAATTTATAAAAATACGAAAAGATCATGGAAAAATAAGAAAAACTATGCAATATGTAATTTTTTTTTTAATTTTTAGAATTTTGTATAAAGTAAAAATTTATGAGGGTCAAAATGATTATGACAATACTAATTACCAGTTTTCTCTTTAAACCTATTCTTTCTTCCTATTTAATAGGTTTTTTTACATCTACATTTTCTAGTACAAAATAATCCATGCATTATTTGTTAAATCATAGTGATATTCAAACACCAACATACAAAATAATCAGCTACTTATTATTACTTGCATTATAAAATCATTTGTTAAAATTTTCACAACGCTTAACAAACAAACACATATATATAACCAAGCTTTTATAACAAAATTTATACAATTTTCCCTACAAATTCATACAACCATTTATTTTTCATTCAAAACATGCTATTTCACTAAGCGTCTTGTTCTATCTCGAAACAGGAACTTATCTTTACAACTAGCTCATCAATAATGCGATATGACCAGACAGACCCTTGGTCGATTCCAATATTTCTTCATTGCATACGCGAAGTCTATCCATCTTCCAGCGCTATTGTTGTCCAGCACACAGACCATTCTATCAACCACTTATTCCAAAGTAATATACTAATAATATGACCAGTTTATTATAAAATATATATATATATATATATATATTCTCTTTCATAAAAAAAATGTTTTTTATTATCTCTGCACACTTAAATACTAATATGTAATTTTTTTTTTTTTTTACAATTACAACTATCATATTATATGCAACATTACAATCGGCACAGCTGAAGCAAGAACATTACTGCACAACAATGAATGCAAAAAATTAATTGGTATCAGCTGCAACGATCTGATAGAAAACCATAGATTCATCTCCTAAGACACAATCCCGCCAATTTTTTGGGACTGTGAATTTAATTATCTGTATTTGTTATTCGACATTTAAAACTTTTGTGGTATAATAAGAACTACCAAGCACTGTCTACTTACAAATCATATACATCCAGAGCGACAGAAGGTCTATTTGGGCCACAGCTGATCGATAAAATTGAATTGGGCCTCATCAAGTGGAATTTCAAAACCGGATATTAAAATTATCTAAATTTCAATTTCAAGCAGTGAGCTTCTTCGGCACAACTCGAAATTCAACTATAGCAGAAGCTTGTTTGGTTACCAAGAAAATTAAGTATTCCCAGAAATCAAAGTCTCTTTCTTTCTCGCTCGAATTCATCTCAGGTACATTGCTACTTCATTCCCTCTTAAATTAAAAAAAAAAAAAAAAAAAAAAAAAATTCTAACTTTGAGCTCTCTTTTCTGTTATCACAGAAGTACAGGATGGAGGGGTTTGAAGAATTTGAACCCATTTTTAATGAACCTAGAATTGAATGGGCAAATAATTCAAACCCGGGTCTGGGTTTGATGGGTCAATTCTTGATGCATATATTTGCTCCTGACAACAATCACCTGAAAATTCAAGTAACTGATTACCATTTCAATACTTTTGAGGCTGTTAAATCAGTTATGCAGCTTGATGACATGGTTAGCTCTGGATTATAATCATAGGTTTTTGAGTTTATGCAATTTGGTTGTTAAACTTTGTAATTTTTTTTGCTGTTTTAATGGGGTAATGCAGAGGGATTGCATTGGAATTGGAGGGTCTTGGACTGAGTTTGTTGAGTACATTGTTGCTTCTTTCAAAGCTGAAGATGTAAAGCTTGTTCTTGAGAAACTTTCGGATTCGGATGGTGATTGATGTTTTTGAACTTTGATGCATTTTGATTCTAATTTCCGAACAATGAATGAAGATATAGGGTGAAGTGAAGTGAATTTTATGTTCAGCATTTCTTACGTGTAAAGTTTTTTTCTTGTTATGGTTTGCTTAATCTCATTGGATGCCTGAAGGTAATTCTAGTCTGTCCTGATTAGATTCTAACTAAAGCAAATATGAATTTGACTCATATCCCCTTTGTTGATAATAATAATCATGATTATTATTATTTTATTATTATTATTTATTTTTTTAAGTCTGAGATTTGTGTTATCTGTGAAATTGAATTACTGAGGGATGATGACTCAAAATTCTTTTATATATCCAAATTTTGTGTTGAAACCTTTTATGGATAAACCTATATGGATTAAATTGTGCCAGTTCATGGTTTATTTGTTTCAGGTGCAGCATATGCAAAATTAGTGGCTCAGAAATCGAAAGGAATGCCACTAATTTCCATCTCCCTTACAAAACTTGAGGACAACGCTGCCAGGGATGCTATGGCAGATATGTCTTTTGGGCTATTCAAGGTGTTCAAATGCATGAAGAATTTGGTAGTACAAGGTTGCCTTCTCTTCTTCATGTATTGAAGTATAGCTTTGTCTTATCAGTTATCTAATATGAGGTTTTCTCTTCTTTCATTTGAAGCTTTTGATTGTTTTTGTTGGTATACTCAAGTTAATCTGTGTTTGAAAAAAGTTCTAATATAATCTTGCTAGCTGTACTCTTTTGGTGTTTGAAATCCAAGAGAAGCATTTTTGTTGAGATACATAGTAAGCATTGGCTAGCAGCTGATTTCCAAATGAAGAATTGACTTGGTTTTGCTGTATTCTGCAACTGCTTATAATGGTATTGGTCCTTTTTACAGCTGTTTGTGTTGAAATTTAGACTAAAGGACAGATAAAGTTTTGAAGGAAGACAATATTTGTGCGATGATAGTTTGAATTGCTTTTCAAGAAATAATCATTTGCAAAATTTTCCTATCCAAGGAAACTTGACATGTTGATATGCTATGCTGTTTGAACATGTGTTAGAATTGTGCAATACCCAAACATTATCTACTACAAATTGGGCTTTCTTTTGAATGTATTGCATGATTGCATACAAAGCAAAGGGATGGGTTCTGACAAATGAAAAGATTTATCCTGTCTGATCTTTCATATGTCCACTAACGTGTCCATATAATATGCTTGTATGTCTTCAGTACCTTGTCCTTTTTTCTGAATTAAGCCTTGCAAGTGTCTACCTGTGTTACCTTTTTCTTTTTCTTTTTTTTTTTAATCTAAATTTCTATTATATTCTCTTTACAAGTAACACATTGGACAGAAAGAGAAATGCATGTACTGCAAATAATTGTTAGTTTCTTTTTCATTGTGCGTGCAGAGCAAAATCACTCTTTGCAGTTGACGAAAGTTACATCAGCCAAAGAGGTAAGTTGCAGATTATGGATATACAATATTATGGTTTTACTGTTAAAATCTTTTCAACTTCATTTGTGTGAAAATATATTCCCATTTGTAGTGGGTTGCAACCTCCATTTTGTGTCATGCTTGCTGCACTAGGGGAGATGGTCTAGCATCTTCATACCTTTCTGCTTAAATTGTGTCAACTACATGCTACTTGTAGTTGTCATTTTGTAATATTCAGGAACATTAAAATTAGATGCTTGTGGATATCTTTTGTTTATGTAAAAATTTAGGCTCGTGGTGCAGCTACTAGTGAGTCATTGAGATCCTATAGACTCAATGTGGAATTCTCTGCATGTAAATTGTAAATTTGGTGTTGTTACAAAATTGTTCTTCTTCAATGTTACTTTTTATCCTTAGCATTGTTTTTGGTTAGATTTTGCTTCATTGCAAAAACCATATTGGTATAAAATTATATATCTTTCGTAGCACTCCATTTCAATATGCTTCCAAGTATGCTACAATAAACATTCTTGAAGCCCTTCTTTACATCTTGCGATCTCCCTTTCTCCTATAACTATCCATCATCCAGCCTGAGGAAAAGCAGTAACTTACAAAATTTGATAAGTTTTAACGCTATTCTTTTAATTTTGCTTCAACCACTACCCAATCTCTTCCTATCAAAAGTAAATAGTGCAATTGTAATTTGCAATCACAAGTTTGTTGGTGCTGCTCAACCATGCTGTGGAAGTGCAGTTTTTGTAGTAATGGATAAAACTGATGCTTATTAGTTATGATCATGCTTTCTATTTAAATTCTTATTAATAGGATGCTGCATCATGTTGAATTGAAGAATTTTCTCGAAAGGGAGTGCGTAAATGATATGAAGCAATTATGCTTATGATGGCTTAATGAATTGTGGTGCAATAATGTTGGCTACAATGGTTACCTCCCCATTTGCTTTGAGCTCAATTTATCTTTTCTTTTGTCAGGAGAGGAGTGAAAATATCCAGAGCCAACTAGGAAAGAGACAGAAGTTGGAAAAAATGAATTCTTCAGACAAACAAGATGTTTCTGGTCCTCTAGCCAATAATGGTGCGCAAAACTCCCCAGGTTCGCATCTTTTTTATTTTTTCTTACTAACAATATCTTCTAGGATGTGTGCACATCCTTGGAAATTTTCAGGTTATCTGTATACTAAGTACATCTATATTATTTTACTGAACATGATAATATCGCATCTTCTATGAATAAAACATTTCTTGACCAGAAAATAGATGTTGGATGCCATGTCAATTTGATTTTGATTATGTGCTGGCTAAAAGGGTTTAACCATCCTTAAACTTTAAGTCATTTGAGGTTGAGTTTTTAAACTTTTATATTGGTTTTGGAGGTCCTTAAACTTTTTTTTTTTTTTTTTAAGATTTAGCCCATCCTTTAGTTTTCTGTCATTTATCTTAAAAAAAAATAGCAATCTCATAAATAGTTTACGATAAAAATCATTCAGTGATATTTATGTGGGGCCCTTCAAAAAGTTTAGGATCATTTTGAGGTTATTTTCTTTTTTTATATATATATTTTTAAAGTTCAAAAAATAAACAAATATAGTTTTTTTTATTTTGAAAAATTCTGGAATTTTTTTACAAAATGAATTGAATTGTTTTCAATGTGCGTGCAAAATTTTAGCTCAAAATATCAAGAATTAAATTTTTTAGAGAAGAAGATGATAGTTGAAAATCATTGGATGGACTAAATCTCAAAAAATTAAAAGTTTAGGGATCCCCAAAACTAATAAAAAAGTTTTGGAACTCAACCTCAAATGACTTAAAGTTCAGGGTGGTTAGACTCTTTTAGTCTTTTGTGTTTAATAAGGCCTGCTTGCAACTGAAACCTGATGAAATTCGATAACCGTAAAAGGATTGATAGGAAAAATCACCACTGTAATGTGGTCAATATGCTCCTGGTAGATATCACATTATAATTGTATTGTGACAATAAACAGAATATACATTTTTCTTATGAAGTTGACAATAATTCTTTTGTGCAGATTATATTATTATCTCCTTGGACTTTTTAGAATCTTTACCTGTTAAACTATTGAGGCTGATTAAAACAATTTTTCTCTTTCTATTCTATCAATCTCTTTTATTTGGGTATTTTAATGGAAGTGTGTTTAACTTGCACTTTTGGAAGTTTCGAAACTAAGACTGCCTTCCCCTGCTTTACAACAGACAAACTAGCAGGCCGAGATACTTTCTCAAAAAAAGTTACCAATCGTGTCGTACCAGCATTTCGCAGGTACTTAGCATCGCCTGTTTAATTCACCATGTGGACCTGTGTTTTCAATATCTAACTTACAGTGTTTGAGCAGGGCAAAAGTAAGGGGTGCCTTACTCCAGGATAAAGAAGATGACAAAGATAACTAGAAGCCAATCTGACAGTTTCTTTCAATAGGTCATGCAATCAGAGATTTCAGATTATAAATTATGATTGACATGTAATATACCAAGCAAAGGAGTCAGTTCAAGGACGAGTAATATCTTAGGGTTACTGATTAGACAACAGATGTACATCAGATCTGTAACTCTCATTAGGAATTGTGATGTCTCCGTCAGATTTGTAACTTGGTTTTTGGTATTTTATCGACGTGTATGTATATTCTTTTAACCTCTTGTTCATACAAATGGTGTTTTGGGTTGATGTGACCTTACACATCATCAATATGGACCGTTTCAGTTTCCATGTTGCTACTCTTCGTACTTTTGGGTCGGAGACAAAACTGTTGAAATCAGGTGAAATATCAAAAAGCATCTAAAGAACAAGAAGGTAGCAATGACCAATATATGACCATATAGAAGGCCAACCTTCCTGAGTATAATCTACGAAGAGTGATTTTACAGGAAAGAGTGGCACATATCCGCAAGACTACAAAGTAAGTTGTAAGAGATAAATTGATGTCTGCTTGTGATGTTCTTGCATAAGAGCAAAAAACGTCCTTTGATTTCTATCTTCCTAGCGGTAAAGCCCTCGACTCTGTCAGAATTCTGTTCTAATACCTCAGAATAATTTCTCTTGCTTGTACGTGTCATTTCTTATTCTACAGCTAATTCCGTTGCGATTAACCATCGCATTCCATCCCCTGTTCAGAAGAAGCGTACTTTGCGTCTTGTCCCTTTGCTTTTCTCAGTGCAGAAGAAAGGCCAGCAACTTGGCAAGGCTTCCATATCGTCACACCTGCATAATCTCAGTAAGAAAAGTAAAATCCGTCAGTACTCTAATCTAACAATCTATACGAATTTCAGTAATCAAGAAAGAAAACAAGATGAGAGAATTCTCAATGCATGGAAATAGGGTAAATTTCCAGTTGCAGATCATTAACATGCTAAATTTAAGAGAACCCAATAAATACCTGCTTGTGCTGCTGTTGCTGCTGCTAGTACTTCTGCTGCTGCTAGTGCGTCTGCTTTTCTTACCCTCTCCTGTACACAAAATCCTTTTGATCCACCCCTCCTTGTCTGCACGGTTATCAGTTGGTTCCGTCGATGACCTTGGAGGAACCTTTGGGTCATTTCTTGAGTTGTCTGATCTGATCTTAAAACTGAGAGAAGTTGGAATGAACATCTTGATCAAGAAAGTTTCCTTTTCCATACTTCCACTTCTTGAAATATTACCCGGCTTATTAAAACTCTTCGTCTTCTTCGTCTTTTGTTTCTTGGTGATTTGAGCCTTAGTTTTGGAATCAGAACTTGTCCTTTGCATCGCCATCTCCTCTTGTGCCTCTTCAGAAATCTGCTGCTCCACAACAATATCCTTCAAAGATAGTTCATAACTAGACTCTGGCATGCTATGAACCATCTCCATGAGCTTCCTCCTACCTTCTGCCATCACTTGTAACCGTGACCTGAGCGAAGTACTACTGTAACGTTGGCTATGGGGGAGTAGAGGGGAGGATTCATTTCTAACATTTCTTGACATATCTGTTTCCCATAAGGGTAGTGAGTAATCAACAAAGCCTTCTTCAAACTGTGCTTGAAACCCTACTTCACTACCTCCTCTATCACTGCAATATTGGGTTTCACTTGCACCCCAGAAATCAAAATCTACATCGTCCTTGCCATTGCCGTGCATTTTGTACTCAGGATTCAGAGAAGAAAGCATTGTCTTGTGGTGAAGTGCTAAGAGAAGATCAAGTGACGTTCAGCTATGAGAAAATGAAGAGATATGAGCCCATGAGGGCAACATTTTTATGGAAGGACAAAACTCTTATTTTCAAGACACTATTTACAGAGAGGCAGAAAGTCTTGCCGTCTAATATGGGACAGGACGCGAATGGTCTAATCTTCCTTTTTTTCTCCACACGTCTTGTTCAAAAGTTTTCTCTAGAAAATTTACAAGGAGTAAACATCTTTCTTGACTTTTAGGGGCTGGTCATGGGAGAAGCCACTACTTTTTAATTTTTAGTTCATAACTTCTTAGTCTAATGATTCCATATGCAATTAGATTCGAATTCAAATAACTGCAATTTTTTTTTTTTGATAATTATTTAATGATATAAGACCTTCATGTTATTTAGTCTAAAAACATCATGAGCCTCTAAAAAATAAATAAATAAATTTTCATTAATATATATTCAATCATGAATTCTCAGATATGAGAATGATTTAAATTTGGCATGCGAAATCTAATTAAGTAAGATAGCTAACTGTTTAAAAAAAAAAAAATCAAAGTTGATGTTTTTGAGTAATAAGATAAAATTTCATTTTCCATGGCTTGGGAGCCCCGTTGGTTGTCTTGTTATCTTCTCTTAAAACTTGTGCGTGTACTAAGTGCAGAGGATGAAAGCATCATGGTCCTGAAATCAAGGTTTGAAAGAAATTGCATGGAAGAAATAATTTCCATGAGCCAACTAATTATACTTCTCGAAGATGTTGTCCAAAAAGCATTGTAAACGTTTTTTAGGAGATCATGTATTGACTTTATTTCTGTGGTTGTTAATAGTCGTAACTTTGAAAAAAATTAGCCTCATTGATGTGTTTGGTACAATAGTATGAATTAGTGGGTTGTGTGCATCACACTGCCAATTTGGTAAAATAAAATTATTTTCAAATTTTCAAATTTTTTATTTGATTAATTTTTTAAATAAATTTTTTGCTCAAAAAAATAAATCATTCTTCTTTATGTATTGATTTTAACTAAAATATTAACTAAGAATTAAAAAAAATATTAAAAAATATATTTTTCATAATATTATATTCTAAAAAATAAAGTTATAATTAATGGATAAACTTTTATAAACACTAACAAATGGAAAAAAAAAATTATTTGATGTTGATGAGAAGATTAATTTTTGAAATTATCTACACAAAGTCGTGCGTAGATAGAACAAAATCATTTCAAAATTTTATAACTTTTTCATTAATTTTTTATTTAATTATTACTTTTTTGTGTATTTTTCATAAAATTTCTGCTTAAAAAAACATGATTTATTCTCTTTATTTAAGGATTCTTAAATAAAAACTTGTAATAATTTAAACCTGAAATATTAATTAAGAATTCAAAAAAAATACTTTAAAAATATTTTTTTATAAGAATATATCCAAAAAATAAAGTTACAATGTATAGCCTTGCATAAAAATTAACTAATGAAAAAATAAAATTTTATTATTATTTAATGTTGATGAAAAGATTTTTTTTAAAAAAAGTATATGCATTTGATCTATATATATTTATTTATAAAATAATCAATAAAATTAGAATAAAAAAACAGTATTTGAATAATTAGTTAGTTTCCTTAAAAAATTATTTTAATTATTTTATTTCAAATAAATTGGTTATATAATGTTAAAAAAAATATTCATAGTAAATAATTTATATTATGTCGAAGATGTATTGCAAATTTTTAATAAAAACAATGATTCAATAGTTTTTTTTATACGTCTTGACCATACTTAATGAACTGATATAAATTATTTGAAATACACTTTTGACCTTTTAGAATAATATATATATATATATATATATATATATATATATAGAAGATGAGATTAGGGAAAGGAGTCGTTTGGCCACTCGATGAAAGGAAGAATAGCAGCTGCCAAAGCAAAGCAAAAGACCATCATAAGTCGTAGTTAGGATCGCAATGAAAAACAAATTTCCAAATATATATATATATATATATAAGATAAGATTAGGGAAAGGAGCCATTAGGCCACTTGATGAAAAGAAGAATAGCAGCTGCTAAGGCAAAGCAAAAGGCCATCATAAGGCCGTAGTTAGGATCGGAGTGAAAAGCAGCCTTCCAAATATATATATATATATATATATATATCATTTAAAATTCTAAGAATTCATGATATATATTATACCAATTTATTTTTTAAAAAATAAAAAACAATCATATTTTAAAATTTTATTCTAAAATTCAAACACAAAGTAAAATAAATTATATTTTTTAGTAAATAAAATTATATATAAAAATATTAATTGGATAAGAATTTTTATAAAAAATAATAAATTCAAAGAATGAAATTTAAATAATAAAATTAACATAAGCTAAAGTATATGTCAATTTTAAAACAAAAAAGATAATACACACACACACACTACATGGAAAAAAAAAAAGCTAAGGATTGAAAAACAATGTTACAACATGCGGGACAAAAATAGAAAAAAAAACGTTAAATTTGTATATTAATGCTCAAAAACACATAAAAAATTCACACACAAAAATTACTTAAATTGTCATTAAGTGAATGGTAATTTATGTACATAAACGGTAAGTCAATAGAAATTTTAGGCATATGAACGAGTTTGAAATCCTACACTACACTCGTGGACTCAATAAAACATATTTATTTTAGTTTGATAACATATACTATGTTGTCGATTAACTAAAATATATTAAATTAAATATAAAAGATAAAATTTCGTCTAAGTTTATAATTTTTAATCAAAATTTGTATATGTGTGTGTGTGTGTGTGTTTTGAATAAATTTTGAAGTAAAAAAAAATATGATTTGTTCTTTCTTATGCATTTATTCCTAAATAAAAACCCATAATAAACAAATTTTGATATAATTTTTTTAAAAAAAGTCTTAATATTTTTTTTGTAACATTGTATCGAAGAAATTAAGCAACAATTAATATAAAAACTTGTATGAAAATTAACAAATGAAGCTTTTTTTCCTGATGAGAAGATTTTTTTTAAAAAAAAAATGTACATTTGATTTATATATATTTATTTACAAAATAATAAATAATATTAGTATACAAAATTGTATTTGAATTATTAAGTAGTTATTCTAAAATATTATTTCAAATATTTTCTTTGAAAAAAATAATTTAAAAATATAAAAAAATAAAAGCAAATAGTTGGTATTGTGTGTAGATGTATAGTTGATTTACGATAAAATCAATGACTCTATTATTATTATTTTTTATGCATCATGACCGCACTCAATGGATGAGAATGTATAGCATAAATAAAAAAAATTATAAATTAAATTATATATATATATATATATATATATATATATATATATATATATATATATATATATATTAAAGTTAATAGAGTGCAATAAAAACTATAAAATTGATTTCTATAAAATTTGATTATATAAAGAATAAGAAAATAGAATACTCTATTTTAAAATTTTGATTATATAAGAATTAAGCGAATAAAAACTGGTATAAAAAATTATTCGAATTCACACATAGAGAAAATAAATTATATTTATTAATAATTAAAATTATATAAAAAATAAGAATAAAAATTAACTTCATGAGAATTTTTATAATAAATTAAAAATATCAATTTCAAACAATAATATTACATAATTTTCAGTTTTGTGGAAAAACAGTAAAAATTAATTTTTAAAAATTTTAACACCTAATTAAATAAAAAAAGAACATAAATTGATGGAAAAAAAAAGGTAACGGAAAAAACAAAAGAAAAAAAGTATGTAGTGCATTAGCTAGGGATTAAAATTTTTATTTTAAAATTTTTGGGACCAAAAAAACATAATTTTAAAATTAAAAAAAAGAGAGTGAATAGTGCATTGTGAGAGTAACATCCAATTAAATAAAAAAAAACATAAATTAAAAAAAAAAAAGCAAAGGAAAAAAAAAACTAAAGAAAAAAAAGGCATATAGTGCATAAGTTATGGATTAAAATTTTTATTTTAAAATTTAAGGAACCAAAATAAAATAATTTAAAAATTATAAAATAAAAAACTAAGAGTGAATAATAGATTGTGAGGGGGTGAATAATGTTGCCACTGTTCAAAACCCCATGTGTTTTAGTGTATTAATAATTTGATTAAAATTCAAGATTGAAATATATATATATATATATATATATAGACACACACATCGATTTTAATCTTGACCAGTGAAAGTGATATTAATTATACAAGTGTTAAATAATAAAGGTTAAATTAATAAATTTCAGAGAAAAGGAACGGTACTCTATGTGCATTATACATCCAGTCCAGTCATACATCAATAATTTCTGGAGGGATATATTGATTGAAGAAAGAAACAATGAATGCCGAGAACTGCTGTCTTTCTAATTATTTAGTTACTTTGTTTTTTTTTTTTTTTTTTTTGAGAAATACTTAATTTATTAACTATAGTCTTTATTTTTAAAGCATATCATATAAATTGAATGGAATTGTCTAACGTAATGCATTTTATTTAATTGTAAGAAGTTGGAGGGTATCTCAGCAGAATAAGCGGTCAGATTTAGACTCCTTCAACTTCCATATTCAAGTGACCTTTTTCTGAGGACTACCACTTTTACGTTCAAAAAATTTCTGTCTCAGAAGAATTCTGTCAAAGGAAAGAACAATGTTCTTTGAGACCACATGTCAAGGATTCTAGATTAGGTAAAACAAAATTACTTTTATTGTTGCGAAACTCAATTAATATTCTAATGCTCAAGCCAATATGCCATAAGACAAAAGGAAAGGGTCACTGTACTTTGAAGCCTAAGTATCTATAGAAGGGTAATTACGCAGAAGTAACCAAGCCCAACAATATAAGCAAGCTGGTCAATGAAAATTAATGGGCTTCCAATCATAAGTTCCGTGAAGGATACTCAAGAGAAAATTTAATATGTAATAATTAATACGGAAGACAGAGGAGTTTAGCAATCCATTTATTGTCAATTTGATAACGATAATCATATCGAAATTAATAATGATTTTTATTTCCATGGATGCTCCATAGATTAATGCACTGCAAGTACAGGTGGTCGTGCGGTGGCATTAATGGCCAGCTTCATTCCTCCTTGACATTTGTCAGCTTGCCAACTGCATATGAAATAATTTGCTCCAAAATTAAGTGGGATTTTATCATCTCCCGAATTATACTCCACTGACTTGTCTGATGTTGTGCAAGTATCATGTCCTTCTTGGTCCACCACGACTACGTTGCTCGCTTGATCATCATACTGGAATTCTGCAAAAATAAATAAGAAACATATATATATTGCATGAATAAATTGATTTTTTATGTAAACATGGAATATGAATGGTTTGTTTAAGATTAATCATGAAGAACATATATATAAATATACCTAGTATGTCTCCAGCATAAAATTTCTTCCCTCGAGTCCAAGATTCTGGGTTAGCCTCCAGCGTCCAGCCCAAGTCATCTCCAACAACGTAGGTGATTGGTTGACTTGCTTCAGTAATATAGAATTGTTGAAATATTAGACTCAACAGTACTGCTATTGTGGGGATAATTGAATTCATTTTGTATTATAATTAGCTTAGGGAAAAAAAAAAAAAAAAAAAAGGGCAATCTCTAAGAAAAGATGGAGGAGAAAAAAAAAAAAGAAAGAAAGGAAAAGAGTATATTGTATAAAATAACTTTCTAGGGTTCAGATATTTATATATACATAGACATATCGCATGATATATGAAAAAAAATTAAATTAGTTATAGAATCAAAAATATTCATTCTAAGACGATATTATACCAAAGATATCGACCATTTCCAAAAAAATAATATTAATTACCTCGGATTTACAATTCTTGTTTTCTTTCCTTGCAATGCAATGTTTTGTCTTATCGTTTTTTCCAACTGTCTAATTTACCTACAAATTAGGCACTTTTCTTCCTGCTTAAAAAGTATATATTAGAGATATCAGTACATATACTTTTAATTAAAATAACACTTATACATTTGCTGTTTTGAAGGATCCAAATTTTCATTTTAAAATCTTTTTGTGCTTTGATTGGTAAATAACACCCCAAATCAAGCTATGCTCTCTTAAACTTACCTTTAATGTAGGCTTTTGATTTTCTAATGAATCATCTTACAAAAGGAAATAGAGATTAAATAAATCCTAACATTTTTATTTCTTTCTTTTTCCATGTCAACTTGGCTATTTTGAATTAATAATTCTCGTATATAATTTTAACAAGTATTTGGAAAACAGGAAAAAAAAATTAAACCTAAAAATCGGATAAGCATACTTAAGATGATGATGATGATGCTCACCAAATTTCTCACAATTTTGAACCTCACTAAAGCTATAGGAAAAAAAAGAAAAGAAAAGGAAAAGAGTATATTGTATAAAATAGTTTTCTAGGGTTCGAATATTTATATATAGATACACATGTAGCATGATATATGAAAACAAAATTAAATTAGTTATAGCATAAAAAATACGGATAATTACTAGAAAAACCTTATAAAAAAATCTTCTATCTAAAAAATTCATAAATTTATTTTTAACTCTCAAACCCAAAATAATATTTTTCTTACCAAAACAACCAATAGTTAACACTAGTGTTAACTATTGGTTGTTTTGGTAAGAAGAATATTATTTTGGGCTTATGAGATTTAAAAATATTATTTTGTGCTTGGGAGATTTAAAAATAAAATAGTGAATTTTTAAATTGAAGATTTTTTTGAAGGTATTTTGATAATTATCCCTAGTTTAAATGAAGCCATTATCTTTCAAGCTATGAATTTCCATCATGGATGATCATGTTTTATTTAATTAATGCACTAAAATATGTTATACATTCATCTTGTAATTTAATTTAATTTTTTCATAAAAAATTTTGAGTTTTGATTAATTACAAATTAGTATTACCGATGATGCTTTTTTTCTTCCTATTAATATATTAGGATTTAAGAAATCATTAATGTTTATAATCATACATATTTTATTTTTCCTATTTGTATGATAACATTTTGATTAAATTACAAGAGAATAACAAGAGTCTTATTTCATTAATATCAATTATTTAAATTCTTACTAAAAGACTCAATAGTTAACTTCTAACTTAACACTAGTTAACTATTGGGTGTTTTGGTAAAAAAAATATTATTTTGGATTTGAGAGATTTAAAAATAAATTGATGGGTTTATTGGATATAAGATTTTTTTAGAGGGTTTTTTTGGTAATTATCCCTAAAAAATATTCATTCTCAAACGATATTATACCAAATATATCGAGCTTTTCCAAAAAATAATATTAATCACCTCGGCTTTACAATTCTTGTTTTCTTTACTTGCAATGCAATGTTTTGTCTTATCGTTTTTTCTAACTGTCTAATTTACCTACAAATTAGGCATTTTTCTTCCAGCTTAAAAAATATATGTTAGAGATATCAGTACATATACATTTAATTAAAATAACACTTATACATTTGTTGTTTTGAAGGATCAAAATTTTCATATTAAAATCCTTTTGTGATTTTATTGGTAAATAAAGCCCCAAATCAAGCTAATCTCTATTAAACTTACCTTCAATGTAGGCTTTTGATTTTGTAATGAATCATCTTACAAAAGGAAATAGAGATTAAATAAATCCTAACATTTTTATTTCTTTCTTTTTCTATGTCAACTTGGCTATTTTGAATTAATAATTCTCATATATAATTTTAACAAGAATTAGGAAAACAGGAAAAAAAATTAAACCTACAAATCGGATAAGTATACTTAAGATGATGATAATAATGCTCACCAAATTTCTCACAATTTTGAACCTCACTAGAGCTAAAGAAAAAAAAAAAAAGGAAAAGAGTATATATATTGTATAAAATAGTTTTCTAGGGTTCGAGTATTTATATATAGATACACATGTAGCATGATATATGAAAACAAAATTAAATTAGTTATAGCATAAAAAATATTCATTCTCAGACGATATTATACCAAATATATCGACCTTTTCCAAAAAATAATATTAATTACCACGGATTTACCATTCTTGTTTTCTTTCCTTGCAATGCAATGGTTTCTCTTATCATTTTTTCTAACTGTCTAATTTACCTACAAATTAGGCACTTTTCGTCCAGCTTAAAAAGTACATAATAGAGATATCAGTACATATACGTTTAATTAAAATAACACTTATACATTTGTTGTTTTGAAGGATCAAAATTTTCATTTTAAAATCCTTTTGTGCTTTTATTGGTAAATAACACCCCAAATCAAGCTATGCTCTATTAAACTCACCTTTAATGTACGCTTTTGATTTTCTAATGAATCATCTTACAAAAGGAAATAGAGATTAAATAGATCCTAACATTTTTATTTCTTTCTTTTTCCATGTCAACTTGGCTATTTTGAATTAGTAGTTCTTGTATATAATTTTAACAAGAATTTGGAAAACGAAAAAAAAAAAAAAACCTACAAATCGGATAAGTATGCTTAAGATGATGATGATAATGCTCACCGAATTTCTCACAATTTTGAACCTAACTAAAGCTAGAGGAAAAACAAAAAGAAAAGAGTATATTGTATAAAATAGTTTTCTAGGGTTCAGATATTTATATATAGATGCACATGTAGCAAGACATATGAAAACAAAATTAAATTAGTTATACACAAAAGATATTCATTCTCAAACGATATTATACCAAATATATCAACTTTTTCTAGAGATAATAGATCATGAGGTATGTATCTATCAAAAGACTTAATTATTTTGAATTTTTTTCTATACAAGTGCTCTATCAAAAGATCTAAATTATTTAGATCATTAAGAAGTATGTATTTAATTTATCATGCAATTTAAATCTAATGATACATAGAATATACATCTTTAAAACTTAAAGGATTTAATATATAGAATCCAATAATCTAATATATATTGTTTAAAATGTTTAAATTTTATGTTTTATTTATTTATTTAAATTTCATCATTGTATTTTATTTTTATTGCTTAATATTATTATTAGACTTTGCATTATAGAATTTTTATGATATCAAACCTCACAAAACTTTATTTTGTGACCTTTGACATTTTGAGCAAGAATTATTGATCATGAGTGTTTTATGCTGAGTAAATATTCTCTACTTTTCATATCTCGAATATGCTTCGCAATAGCATATCGAGAAAATGAGTTTAAAAAATATTCTGAATCGATTTCATATTTGCTTGTGGCTAAATAAAATGACAAGCTATTGATGAAAAAGAATAAATCTCGTCCAATTGGATCCATTCCATTCCATGAAATGAACGTGATAATTTATAATAATTTTAGATATGGACAAATATGTGATTATAGTCATGGACGTAGTCGGAATAATTATCATTATAATCGTGATGATCATAATATTACATCTCACCATCGAAATGGATAACTATGAAAAAAAGAGAGAGAAAGGAATAAAAATAGATAAAGTTAGTACTCTAAAAATGAATGTTATAGATATTGTATGAATGGATATTGATCGTGTACTTACCATACACCAAAGCATCTCATTAAGCCTTGTCAAATCTCATTGAAAAAAAGAGAGTAAAATATAGAGGCCAATTTTATATATCAAAATAGAGGTAATTGAAATCAATAACTTGTTAGCTTTTATATTTATAAATAAGATATTTTATATTTTCTTATAATTTTTATTGCATAGAGATAATGATAAATTTATTATACTATTTATTTATTTATGGTAATGAAAATTTATTTATTTATTTAATTATTTATTTTGTGTTAATATTACATCCGATAATATCAATTTAACAAAAAGCTTCGAAGAACGATTATATCATGATTTGAAGAGATCAATTTTTGAAACTTTAGAAGAGTGAATATATTATTACTTGAAGAAATAACTTTTAAATGTTCTAGAAGAGTCGATATATTATTACTTAAAATGACATAATTTAAACGCTCTAGAAGAGCAAATATGTTATTATCCGAAAGGATAAATGTTATTATAAATGATGTACTATTATCTTCAAAGTCTCATAGAAATTTATTGAGTTTCAAAGATATTCATCTAAACCGATATCATATCAAGATAGCAAATGTGAATACTTATATATTATAACTATTATACCGGATAGAAAATATAAATTGAAAAATTTATCCGCGTTCTCCTTTAGTCTTTATTACAAATATTAGAATGATTGAAACAAATGCGATAGTAAATTAGAAGTTTACTAATTCAAATACTTTTATTATGTGGCATGAGCAAGTTGTGTTACCCTAGGTCTTTCATGATGCAAAAAAATTATAAAAAATTCATATGGACATTTATTGAAGAGCTAGAAGATTATTCAATTTAATGAATTTTCATGTTCTCGCTTGTTGTCAAGGTAAATTGTTGATTAAGTCATCACCAAGCAAAGCCGAGATTGAAGCTCCAGTATTTTTAGAATGTATTCAAAGTGATAAATGTGGATCAATTCATCCACCATATGGACCATTGAAATATTTTATGATTTTAAGAAATGCATCTACAAGATAGTCACATGTATGCTTATTATCTACTCGAACTTGACATTTTTTAGATTGCTAGCAAATAATTTGATTTCGAGCATAATTTTCAGATTATGTCATTAAAACAAGTCACGGTGATAATAATGGTGAATTTATTAATCAAGCATTAAATTATTATTGATTGACTATTAGAATAAAGATTGAATAGCTTGTTTCTTATGTTTATACTCGAAAGATTTAGCATAATTATTTATCAAAAGGTTTCAATCGATAGCTAAGCTATTATTTATAAAAACAAAACTCCCTTTTTATGTTTGGGGACATATAATATTACATGTAGTAACACTTATTTGCATCGGACCTATAAGTTATCAAAAAATCCCCCCTTTAATTGATTTATGGTTATTAGCCAATATATTTCTTAGTTAAGAATTTTTTAGCATTGCAAGTATATATCCGCAATGCTCCTCCATAATGAAGTAAAATGAGCACTTAAAGGAGATTGAAAATATATGTTGGATTTGAATTCTTTTCGATAATTAAATATCCTGGACCATGAATAAGAGATATTTTTACAGTCTCGATTTATCGACTCGTCATGTTAATGAAACAGCTTTTTCAATATTAAGGGGAGAGAATAAACAAAATAAGCAAGTTTAAAATTTTTGAAAAAGAGATTACATAGAGTATCGTATCTTATATCATCTTGATCTTCGTACAAAACAATGTGAACTAGAAGTTCAAAAGATAATTCATTTACAAGGTATTACAAACCAACCGCCATATGCATTCTCGCATTCTAAATGAGTAACTAAAATGCATGTCTCCACCGAGAATGCTCCTATTAGAATTGATGCTCTAGAAGGAAAATCTATTGATGTTATAACTAATGGATATAAAGTATGGCTGAAACGTGGAAGACCAATCAGTTCAAAAAGCAAAAATCCTCATAAGAAAAAGGAAAATAATTAAATTAAAGGATGAAAATATTCATAAAATAGTCCAAGATATTTCGATAATAACTTCTTGAAGAAGTTCAAATGTTTGAGAAAAATCAAGAGACTTTGATAAATTATGTCAATATAAGGAGAAAATATGACCGAAAAGAAACATATATTGATAAGATTTTTTCATATAATGTTTCAATTGATATCTTGAATGAAAATAAGGATCTTGAGTCTAAATTTATTGATGAATTTTGACATAAAGATAATTGGTCTAAATGAAAAGAGCAATACAAGCGGAATTATGTTCTCTTACAAAAGAGTAGTTTTTTGAACCCATAGCTAAAACACCTAAAGATGTTAAGCTAGTGGGATACAAATATATATATTTATATGAAAATAAAATAAGAAAGATGAGATTGTAAGATACAAAGCAAAACGTTTAACACAAGAGTTTTCACAAAGAATTGATATTAACTATGAGGAGACATATTCTCTTATAATAAATGCAATTATATTTTGTTATCTCATTGGCCTAGCAAAATATATGAAAAAAATTCATATAAATGCATTTAATAAATGTGATCACAGCTTTATTTGTTCATTTGAAATGATAGCTATATGAAAGTCCTAGGAGGACTTAAGATGCATGAAGCATGTAATATATATTCTCACGAAATGAATTCAATTAAATTATAGAGATCACTATCATAATTATTTTAGTATTAGTTTTATTATTTTAGTTTTTAGAAATTTAATTTATGCTATACTTTTTATATTTATTTTTGTATTTTATTTTTCAACATTTACTCTTTATTACTAACTCCGTGCGTATCCGGTATAATTATTTCAATAAATATTTATTAAAAGAAGATTATAAAAATAACCATATTTATTTATGTATTTTTATAAATAAATTCAAAAAGTGGTTTATGATACTTGTTATATATGATGATGATTTAAATATTATTGGAACTCCCGAAGAGATTCCAAATGCTATAAGTTAGCTAAAATGAGAATTTGATATGAATACCTTGGGTAATAAAATTTTATCTCGATCTGCAGTTTGAGCACATAGAGAATGATATTTTTATTCATTAGTCAATTTATATAGAAAAAGTTCTATAATTATTCTATATAAAGATTATCCATTGACTAGCCTAATGGTAGTTTATTCACTTGATATCCAAAAAGACCTTTTTTGACATCGAGAAAATAACAAAAAACTACTTGGTCCCGAAGTACCAGTATCTCACTACCACGAGTGCATTAATATATCTTGCTAATAATACTAGACTCGATATAGTCTTTTCTATAAATTTATTAGCAAGTCATAGTTCTACTCCAATATGGAGATTGGAATGGAATTAAACATTTCTTACTTTATCTTTGAGAAAAATTTGATATGATATTTCACAACAAGATAAATGCAATTTAGCGACGAGCGAGACCCGTCGCTAAATAAAAAAAAACCATTGCTAAAATGTTTTAGCGAGTAATTAGAGATGGTCAAGTAACCATCGCTAAAAACCTAATCGGTATTTTTTAACGACGGTTTGATCAGTTGCAAAATTAGCAACGGTCCCAAACGTTGCTATTCCGTCGCTAAATGTTTATGAAATTAGCGACGGTCTTGTAAACCCTTGGTATGACCGTTGCTAAATAGAGACAGATTAGCGATGGTCTAGATCGTTGCTAAAGTATTGGCGACGATCTAAACCGTTGCTAATATATTGTTTTTAGCGACGGTCTAGACCGTTTCTAAAATCGTCGCTAATTTCAAAAATATATATATTTTTTACAGCTATAATAAAATGAGGTAAAAGTAACAATTTTAAAATAACAAAAATCTCGTAAAATATCGTAAACGTAAATTTTTATTATTCGAAATGTATTAAAATGACGCTAAACAATTAAATTATTGTTGAATAACAAAACATAGTACATCGACTTGTAGTTAATACAAGAAAAACAGAAAAGCTAAAATAACTTAATGTCCAGGATCGGTCGGAGGTCGGGTCAAGTGGTCCGGAGGTCGGGTTACATTGTCGTCGGTCTCAAGAACGGCAAATGAACTACCACCACGTTCAAAATGCCGCATGAACATCCGTCGCATCCGTGACATCATTGTATACCGCCGTTGACTATAGGTTCTCAACTTATTTTTCGTATCTAACAACGATACAACTTGGCCATGTAGGCCGTTGATAGTACCCTCTAAGTTGTTGATGTGCGTCATGTTTGCGGATGTTTGCTCTTGTAATTCCTTCAACCGTGCCTCGTCGCCTACATTGAATCCGAAAATAGTAGAAGATGAGGCCGCATTGATAGATGAATAGTAGTGAGATGCATGTGACCCGAGTTCGCACATCCTCTTCCTCCTACTATTTCCTCCACCAACGACCCTTTGTGTCATTAATGTCGGGTGCGGTAGCTTCAATCCCTCATGACCGTCGCCTAACAACCTCTTCCTCATTAATTAATCTTTATACGGTCTCCTATATAATTATGAAACATATCATATCAAATACGTATGTCAAATAACGTTATTAACTAACGAGATATTAAATAATGTTTCAAAGTTATCACTTACTTCGATAACCCTCGACCATTGATCGACGAAGACTAACCGTAGCGTCCTTAACCTAATTCCTTATAAAAACTTCGTATAACTTAGCCAATTTAGTTCTAGAAAACTCAATTAATCACAAAATATCACTTAGGACCGTTAAAACCTCATATTAGAAAGATTAGGAATTTGTTTTTTGGGCAAGCAGGTTACACGGCCTCCAACACGATCGTGTACTTGCCCATGTAACTTAAAACTCATTTTCCCTTGAAAATAGAAGGTTACACGACCTTCCACACGGGCGTGTACCTTCCCGTGTACGTTTCTCGCCCAAACAAGGGTTTTTTAGCCATAACACTTTAAAACCTAATCAACAACATTCTTTCCACTTATAAACCTTAGATCTTCAATCAAAACCACTTTTTCTTTGTTTATAAACATGTCACAAAACACCTTCGGGAGTTCATATTTACATAGTTACATATATAATTCAAAAATCTCCTAGGATGCATATGCTCGGTATAATGAGAGAGAGGAGAGGGAGATCGCCAGCCGACTCGTCACTTATGATGTGAATTGAACAACAAAAGATGACTTTAACTTCCACTTCTTGCTTCTTAGTACTTAAAAAGATAATTGCATTTTTAATGAGATGCTACTCAACGAGAGAACAATAATCCATTAAAATCATAACATGCAATCACGTCATCTAGTATCATCACATATAAACAATACAAGTAGTTCATATGACTCTAAGATTACATGTTTTTCTTTTTCTTATCGATTATAACTTGAATATATCAAGTTTCGTCCCGAGTCCTTGTAACTTGTAAACTTGTACACATGTATTGTCGGCCAGCTTTTATAACTTGTAGTTGACCCGTCGGGTCCTTGTAAACTTGTATTTGTGAAACTTGGACAAGCCAATCATAACCTTAACCTCTTAGTCTTGCATATATCATGAATGTTTCACATATAGCATATACAACATCCATAGCTTACACCATGGTACATATCCATTATAACATCAATAAACATAACATTTGTGTCAACTAGTAAACGACACATCATTCACATCATAGTATCAATATCAATAAACATAATATTGTTATAACATCAATAAACACAACGTTTGCATCAACTAGCAAATGACACATCATTCACATCATAGTATCAATATCAATAAATATAATATTAGCACTCAATAGCAATAACACATCATGACACAACTATTATTATTCAACTCACAAAAATGACGTCTTCGTCGTTTATCAATGCATCGCGTCTTGGACCTCAAGCTCCTCAGCATCTATAAACACATACACATAAACTTTTATAAGTCATTTTATCATGATCAAACTTCTAAATATGCTCAAGGTATAAAATATGACTTTAAGGTTAACTTATTTCTTTATGGGTACTTGACCCCTTTTCACTCTTTCTACCATAAGTCCCAAAATACATATTCAAATGATACAATTCTAGTTTCACATGAAACTAGACGCATAGGGCTCTAACATATCCAAAACTCAAGTCTAGGTACAAAATACACAACTCACGGTGATTTTCTAAAAATCAGAGTTGCTACCATTTCTTTATGGGTACTTGACCCCTTCAAAGTCCACACTCTTTGTACTATAAATCCTAACATACTGGGTAAAATGACAAAATTCTAGTTTCACATGAAACTAGGCTCAAAGGGATCTAACATATCCAAAAATCCACCAAATATTCCATATACATGATTTATTCTAGATTTTTAAACTCTAACTAGCTTCCAAGCATTCTTGTTACCGAGCAGCCTCCAAACAAACAACAATAAATCTAGATTGGGAAATGAACAAGACCTAATTATTTTTTTAAAAAGAACTAGACATATCAATATAAAACATATCCAAAAATCAGATCGAAATACTCAACAACCAAAGAATACCATATTTTTAAAGTTTGCACACTAATCTGTCAGCATCAGATCACCTAGAACAACATGTATTCAAACCATCATAACCCGAAATATTCATCACTAAATACCAAACCCTTTCACAGAGAGCTAGATAAGACATAGAAAAACAATGTTTATTCTTATAACATGTTCCAGATCTGACCCTAAAGTCTCGAAATCAAGAGTACAAGAGCTGGAGATGAACTTACCTAGATTTCCAACTTGATCATCCGAATTTGACAAAGAAATGGGTTTTTCCTCTCTTTCTCTCTCTCAAAATGGGAAACCAGATGGGATAAGAAGAGATAATGATCAGGTAAGTAATCTTGATAAGGTTGTGAAGATATTTTAGCAAAGTTCATTTTGGTCCCTCAAGTTTTGGATTGTTTTTATTCTAGTCCCCCAACTTAGATTACATTCAATTGAGCCCCTAATTCTTCCTATTATTCAAAATATTTATTATCCAATACCCCACTAACATGTCATATGCAGGTATAATTATATGCGTGTAATTTCTAAGTATGCGTGTATGCATGAACAATGTATATTTTTGGGACGAGGTTATTACACTAATCGATCATTAACCTTTCTCTAATGAGTCCTCAAGAAAACCTCGTGAGGATCGAGTTCACGAGCCAACACATTACGCTGAAAATATATATAAATAAATATAAATGTATTAAATATAGTCAAATGTTTCATTATTTATTTTGGTATTATTTTTAAAAAAATTATAAATAAATAAATTAATATATATTTTTTACCATGTGTATGGCGTGCTCTCTATGGCCGATTGATCCCCCCGTATGTCTAGAAGGACCAGCTTCGACTCCACCGGCCTCGCTCTTACGGTTCCGTGTCGCCATCTCGCATCGAGCAATGACCTCGGGTTTTGTCCATTCCGTAGTCCATGCATCCCATATTTCCTATGAGATATATGTTGGCTTCGGTTTTTTCCTTAGACGACAAAGGAAGTCGAATATCGCTTCCGCGCAAGACTTTCCTATGCTTTCTTAACTATGCTCTCGTTCAAATCATCATCCCACTTAAATGATTTCTCGCCAAAAAAAATAATAATAAACACTACTAAATTTATTTTCATATTATTTTATGAAATTTAATTAAATATTAAATAATATAATTAATCAAAAGCAAATTTAGAAATTAGAACCTTAAATTCTTCTCGGCAAAAATCTTTTATCTCCGGACTCATTTTTTTCCACATCCATCCCGAAATATGAACATACTCTTGGAATGTCTTAACGATCGAGCGAGAGCAAACATCAAAGGGATACAATCTACAAAAAAATAAACATTAATTAAATTCATAAATAATTGAGTACATAATTACAAGTAATAAAAAAATATTTAATTAAATTAAGCATAAACCGTACTCATTGTGCCCAACGACAATGACCCGTACTCAATGGTCAACCGCAAATGTTATTGGTTTCGAAGTCGATTAACGCGGGACATCGTGGGGTGGAACGGAACAGTTTTCCCGATGTGATGACGAAAGCACCGACGATGACGACGAAAAAGATGAAAGAGGTTGACATGGAGGTTCATAATACGGAAATGGCCGAGGCCGAGACATGACAGGCATAGAACGGGATGTAGAGGGGCTACCAAAAGAGTGGTACGAAGGCATGTCCGGTGGGGGATCCATCCGACCGTGAGCAAAATAAGAAGGGTGTCTATGACATCCACGATCGTTGTCGATCGATTAGTATCCGAATCACGACCCCTACCTCGAGTCATTATGACCAACATATTAATTATTAAATTCAATAGTTTTTAAATAAAATATGAATTATATAATGCATATATACTTACATATAACATTCAAATTAATATGAACTAATTGATTTATACTTAAACAATAATAAATCAAAAACATTTATTTAATTAAATCTTACCTTTAAAAATTATATGTTAACTATATAGGTAAACATACCAATAAACCTAATTTTTTCCTTTTTTGTGATAGAACAGGGACGGTACCTCGGAGATTTATTAAAATAGTTTGAAAAACTATACTTGGGGGATAAAACCAGCCTATTCCAACATCCCGAGAGGACAAGGTTGCCTAAACCCTTTAATTCGACCCGTAATTACATAAAATCCAAGTGCATAATTTATGAATTGAATAAAAAATACAATATAACATAATCCAATGAGATATACCATATTATCTCTAATCACTTGAGTTATTATCATTGTCACATTCTTCATCTAAGTCTTCTTCAACATCGATTTCTAACTCCGATTCATCCCGAATATCTATTTCACCATCGTCCAATTCTAATAATACTCCAAGTAGGATCAATCAATGACTAACCTTCATCATCATCAACGTGCATGACATTGTGTTGACCTTCTATTTCATTTTCTTGAAAGGGTTCGATATTGGTTTGATCGACGATAACGGATATTTTTGGCACATCAATCGTCGATCTTGGTTTAACCTTACATACCGCCAACCAATTTCATCGTATGCGTTTACATGTAGGATATGTTACATAATACACTCGATGCGCTTGTGATCCTAATATGAAGGGATCGGATCTATTTGAATACCTACGACTATGAACCTCAACTAGTCCATAATGATCATGAACTCATGTACCGGTACTCGGTGTTGTATCATACCAATCACATTTGAACAAAACTATTTTCTTTATTGGTAAGGCTGGATACTTAAGTTTGAGTATGTCAATCAACCTACCGTAGTAGTCATTTTCCATCACACCGTAGCTAACTCCTTTAACATACACTCCACTACACATTGATGCTCTCTTCGAACCACCAACATTGGTATGAAACTTATATCCGTTTATAATATACCCCACATATGACTTCGCAGTTCACAATGGTCCTTTGGCCAAATCTTTAATATAATGATCCGTTACAGTTTTAGGTTGTGCTCGACTTGTCCGCATATAAGGACCGAGTTACTTATAAGGTAATGTTATAATAAAATTTGATAAAATAAATTTATGAATATTTAATAACAATCTTGACAACGGGAATACTCACATATCGATGGAACCATGATGCAAATTGGTTTTGAAGTTGCAAATCAACCTCGTTTTTCGGTATGTTGGGATCACTTTCATAAAGTTGATCGATAAAATATCCGATGATAAAAATATTGTTATTATATGTTTTAAAATTGAATGGTAGTTAAAGAATAAATGTATAGTAATAATATTTGATAGTTATAAAACGTACTCCGTATAAGGTGTGACTTCATCACAGCTCAATAGAATGTAGGTGTGCTCGCATTCTTTTCTTGATCCGTCGGGACATGTGATCATGCTCGACCAAGAGGTCTACCTTTAGGAATGAATATTGCTAATATGCCTTCAATAATTTCATTCGATTCTCAATCACGAGTTAAAGTTTCTAGGCACTTTCCGATGCCTAGTGTGTACATGAGACTTAAAGTAATATGAACGGAACATTGAAGCTTCCTCAACTAAATATGCATTGCATATTGACCCTTCGACTTTGGCTTTGCTCTTAACATTATTTTTTAATTTGCGAAGGTACCTACAATAATATTGTGAGTTCATTAGACTTAATCAATATTTGACAGAGTTATAAACTTACGTATGTCCACTAAAATCATTAATTTGTACCTGTCAAATGGATACATCCATCGATATTGTACATGTCCGACTATTTTTGCTTCATATGCCAAGTGTATGGGAAGATGCTCCATTGAGTCGAAAAAACTAGGTGGGAAAATACGCTCTAATTCGCACAAGATTATTGGTATATTTTCCTCAAGATGGATTATATCTTCAACCTTAATCACAGTAGATGTTATTTCCTTAAAGAATAAGCTAAGCTCAGTGAGTGATTGCCATACATTTGTTGGTAACATATCACGAAATGCAATAGGTATTAGCCTTTGCATAAATACATAATAATCATGACTTTTCATACCATGTAATCCGAGGTTATTCATATCCACACACCTTGCCAAGTTAGAGACGTATCCGTCTAGAAACTTTAGTTGTTTAATCCATTCAAGTAATTGTATTTTTTATTGTTTGTCTAGAGTATAACCGGGTTTTGGGTATTTTTTAGAGTTTTCATCTATTTCTAGTTCGAGTCGTCGACAATATAGCTTTAAGTCTTCTCTTGAATTTGCATTGTCTTTTATTTTTTTAGGACATTCATAATTGTATTAAATACATTTTCGAAGATATTTTTCTCAATGTGCATGACATCCAAATTATGACGTATTAGATTAAAACTCCAATAAGGTAGGTCCCAAAATATACTACGTTTTTTCCAACCACAATATTTAGATATATTATTATTATACTCATCGGATCCCTCTTCCGTTACTTTCAACAACCCCCAATTGTTTAATTCTTGTAAAATTTCAATTCCAAAAATTATCGATGCGAGCAATGTTTATAACAATTGAATTTCGCTTGAACGCAGATCCTATTTCACTCGAATGGATGACGTAATGAGAGAAACTTTTGATGGCAATAAAACCATGAAGTTTTCCTCCCGTTTTGAAGGGTGAAAGCATCGAATTTTCCATGTAATATGGGCATGCTCGTCTTACCCACAGTACTCCAACCTAATAACATTGAATATGCGGGAAAGTCACTAATTGTCCACATGACAGCAGCTCTCATTTGAAAATTATCTTTACGGGACACATCATAAGTAAGAGCACCTACTTTCCATAATTTTATCAACTCTTTAATTAAGGATTGTAAGTATACGTCTAAATTGATTTTAGGATTTTTAGGACCATGGACAATAATAGTTAAGAACATATATTCTTCTTTCATACATTTCCATGGTGGCAAATTGTATGGCGTTATAATGACGAAGCCATGAAGAATATTGTTGTCCGGACTTACCAAACGGTTGAAACCCATCAATGCAAACACCTAATCTAACATTCCTAATTTCGATGCAAAAGAAGGATGTGTTTGGTCAAAATGTTACCATGCGAAGGAGTTTGAACAATGACGCATGACGTTGGGCTCACACACATATTGCGCATGCCATGTCATGTCATTAGCGGTGGCATTTAATGCATACATCCTTTGTAATCGTGGGGTTATCGAAAAATAATATATATTTTTTTATAGGGGATAAATGTTTATCTAATCGAACCCCGTCTAGGATTTCGATATCGAGGATGATCACATATTTTACAAGTGATCCTCTCGGTTGTTCCGACCCCAATAAATCATGCAACCATTAATGCAACAAGTGGATCTTTTCAATGGGTAAACCCATCATTTCTATCATTTTTTTGTACTATAAAAGTCTTCGGCATACGAGTTATCGAGAGGCATCAACTCTTTCATAAGTTGACATAAATCGTCGTAACACCTCTCCGAAAAATTATGCTCAAAATTGAGATGTAACAAACAAGACATTGCGGATAACTCGTGAATGGTTTTCTCGACCTGCACCATATTTCTCTATTTGATGCATCTAATAAATCATAAAATACTTATGCGAAGGGTTTGGGTCTTCGTCCGTATTAGACGGATTAAGAGATGGACCAGCTGCATCCATCACCATTATGTGGTATCGATTAACTTGACGATCATCACATATTTGTTCTTGTTCAACATTATTAAACGAATTGGCATTAATTGCTAAATCATTCTCTCCATGACGTCTCCACACATAATAGCCGGACACAAATCCATATCTAAGCAAATGATACTTAACGGTATCGTGGTTTTCATAACTATGATTTTGATATTTTTTTTGTTTACATGGACATCGTATCTTATTTTCATCTATTCACCGTGGATGACTAATTGCAAAATCAATAAATTCATTAACCCCTTCTACAAAACGCTCATTTAATAATCCACCAGCTTAATCTAAAGTCAATCCAAGAGCGATCCGAATTCATTTTAAACAAAATAGTAATAAAGTAATTGTATTAATTGTTTATGTAATTACTTAAAATACTTTTATTACTAAATCTCAAATATTTTTTTGTTACACACAAGTTATTTTCTAAATAAACAAGCTAAGTTTATAAAACAATTTTAAATACAACGTAATTATTTATTTAATTACTAACAATTACAAATATTTCTAATAACTTTATTTTTTATCTATTTAAAATTTATTTCAAAAAATTTTTAAATACAACTTAATTATTTATTTAATTAATAACAATTGTAAATATTTCTAATTACCTTATTTTTTATCTATTAATATTTATTTCAGAAAAATCTTTAAATACAACTTAATTATTTATTTAATTACTAACAATTACAAATATTTCTAATCACTTTATTTTTTATCTATTTAATATTTATTTTAGAAAAAGTTTTAAATAAAACTTAATTATTTATTTAATTACTAACAATTACAAATATTTCTAATAACTTTATTTTTTATCTATTTAATATTTATTTCAGAAAATTTTTTAAATACAACTTAATTATTTATTAACAATTACAAATATTTCTAATCACTTTATTTTTTATCTATTTAATATTTATTTCGTAAAAAAATTTGAAATACAACTTGATTATTTATTTAATTAATAAAGATGACAAATATTTCTAATAACTTTATTTTTTATCTATTTAATATTTATTTCAGAAAAAATTTTAAATACAACTTAATTATTTATTTATTTACTAACAATTACAAATATTTCTAATAACTTTATTTTTTGTCTATTTAATATTTACTTTAGAAAACGTTTTAAATACAACTTAATTATTTATTTAATTACTAACAATGACAAATATTTCCAATCACTTTATTTTTTATCTATTTAATATTTATTTCAAAAAAATTTTAAATACAACTTAATTATTTATTTAATTACTAACAATTACAAATATTTCTAATCACTTTATGTTTTTTCTATTTAATATTTATTTCATCAAAGTTTTTAAAAAACAACTTAATTATTTATTTAATTACTAACAATTACAAATATTTCTAATCACTTTATTTTTTATCTATTTAATATTTATTTCATAATTTTTTTAAAAAATTAATTATTTATTTAATTACTAACAATTAAAAATATTTCTAATCACTTTATTTTTTATCTATTCAAAATAATTTCCAAAAAATGCTATATTTTTTTCTTAATTAATATTGTAATTACTTATCTATTTAAGTAAATGAAAAACTAAATATATAATCTTAATATTTAATCAACAAATTAAATAACAATATATTATAATTTAATTAATATTTAATTTATTGATTTATTTTGTACTAACCTAACGCTGTAACTTAAGGAACTAGGAATAAATAAACTTACTAATGTTTTCAATAAATTGTGAATTACTTAAGTAAATTAACAATTAGTAGCTACACTAATAACAATAACAATAACAACATAAAATAAAATATAAAAATTATATTTTCTAACTAAAAAAATTAACAATAAATTAAAGTAAGTAAATTAACAATTAACAATCAAATTAATTCAATCAACAACTAAAATAAAAATAACACAAAATTAAAAAATTAACAATAATATTCAATTAATCAATAATTAACAACAATATTAACATAAAAATTAACAATTAATATTAAATTAACAATTAAACATTTCAATTAACTATCACAACTTACACTAAATTAACGCACCAAATAAATTTTAATTCAATAATCAAGTTAAAAAAACACATGCAATGAACAATCAATTCAATAATTAAACTAGCAATAATAAGTAATTAAAAAAAATTAAATTATTTGACTTAAATAAATAACTGAAAAAATTAATAATTAAAAGAATGGATTAGATTTAGGTTGACTCGTCACCAAGAGAAGGATGAGAGGGGCGAGCTATCGCCGATCAAAAAACCTTGCCGGAGAATGGTCGTCGAAAAATGACGGCTTCAACGACAAAGAGAAAGATTGAAAGGAGGAGGAAAAGAGGGAAGAAATATAGAGTTTTAAGGAAAGAAAAGCTTTGAGGAAAGAGAGTAGAGGTTTGGAGAAAAAACAGCCATAGATCGTCGCTATCGAAGGAGAAGAAAGAAAAAATGCCCGATTCCGTTCGATCGGTATTTATAACAAGGTAACGTTTTTAGCGACGGTCTCTAATCCGTCGCTAAACATAAATTCGAAATTAAATTTGATCGTTTCCCACCAATGGTTTACTTTTAGCGACGCATTAGCGATGGTCTCGGACCGTCGCTAATTTAACGTTTGCAATGGTTATTTTTGCAACCGTTAAAAAAATAAAAAATCAAATTACCAGCGGTTTAAGACCGTCGCTAAGCCGATGTTTTTTTTGCAATGGCTTAATATATAAAACCATTGCTAATGAGATCATCGCTAAATCGATGTTTTTTTTTGCAACGGTTTAATATATAAAACCATTGCTAATCTTTGTTCAATGTGATTTTGTAACGTTACGACCGTCGCTAAAACGAATATTTTTACAACGGTTTACCAACACCAAACCGTTGCTAAACTTCGGTTTGTTTTAGACCTCACCCATTTGGTAACGAATTAGCGATGGTCGTGGACTCGTTGCTAAATTGTATTTTATTTAGCAACGGTTTTTTTATAAAAAAATATTAAATAACATTTGGCAATGGTTTAGCAACGGTTTGGACTGTTGCTAAGGTTTAGGAACGATTTAGCGACGGTATAAACCGTTGTTAAATTTGCAATGGTTTCTTATAAATTGAAACTCGTCACTAAAATGGTTGGCTTTTAACATTAGCAACGGATTTTGTAGATCGTCGCTAAAAAACGATCGCAAAGTTTAATATTTGTAATCATTTTTTAGATCGTTGCTAAAGTCGATAAAATCGTTGCTAATATTTATCTTTAGCAATGGTTTTTTGAGCGTCGCTAAAACATATCTTTCTTGTAGTGTTTATTTTACTCAAATAAATTAAAGTCGAGTTTAATTGGTTATGCGGATATAGGTTATCTATCCGATCTATACAAAACTCGATCATAAGTGGGTTATGTATTTACACTTGGTGATATAGCTATATCATAACATTCTATGAAGCAAACTATAACGGATAAATATTTAAACCATGCAAAAATATCAATTTATTAGGCAAGTCGAGAATGTGTTTGGCTAAGATCAACGATCCATCATATCCGAGAGATATGTAATTTATCTACCAAGCAAAATAAGCTTCAACAATATCATATGAAGATAACGCCGTTTACATGATCCATTAAAAGAAGAATTCGATCAAGTGACAATTCAATAGATTTGTTCACTAAGGCATTGCCTATCACAACTTTTGAAAAGATGATTCACAAGATTGAAATACATTATCTTAAAGATCTCAAATGATGTTTTCAACAGGGGGAGGCTAAATGCCAACATTGAGATTAATATATATAAGGAATATTGCACTATTTTTCTTTCATTAGGATTTTTTTCACTAGGTTTTTTCCTAGTAAGGTTTTAACGAGACATGTTCCTTGTATGATAGACATTCAAGGGAGATGTTATGAAATAATGAATGTCTATAACCATTTCATATTTTCATTATCCATTATTCTTAACGTGATTCAATTCACCATTAAATATGAGAAATTAAAATGGTGATGCAATTTATCCATCTTTCAATAGTTTATAGTCCCTTCCAATTCTCTCCTTAATCTTGAAGCCTATAAATAGACTTGATTGTTCATTAGTTGATATACAAGCATTTTGTAGAGATTAAGAGAATTGTTTAGAGTTGTTATCTTTTCTATTCTTATTATGTCATATTGAAATCATTTCTTCATTATTTTTCTCTCCAATTCTATCATTGTTACCATTTCTTTTATAACAATCCTAACATTTTTATTTCTTTCTTTTTCCATGTCAATTTGGCTATTTTGAATTAATACTTCTCGTATATAATTTTAGCAAGAATTTGGAAAACGAAAAAAAAATTAAACCTACAAATCGTATAAGTATGCTTAAGATGATGATGATGGTGATAATAATAAGTAATAATAATACTCACCAAATTTCTCACAATTTTGAACCTCACTAAAGCTATAGGAAAAAAATAATTCAAATTATGTTTTTTTTTATAATGTATAAAAATATATCTCAATCCAAAATCTTATTCTCTAATATATTCCATCAAATGAAAGTTTTTTACCGTTTGGTTAGCAAGATTTTGATATTATGTTAAAAAATTATTTCAACTCAAAAATTTAAATTGTTAGGTGGGATCCAATAATAATTATATATTATCAATAATAATTATATATTATACTCTCTGATATAATGTATTGAATTTTCATTCAAATATAGGAACCATTACATCAGATTTTATAATGGCCATGATATTGGCAGAAACTTCATTGTTCCTTCTAGGAGTATGGGTAAAGAGACACTTTAAAAACCTACCTGCCAATACTGAAACGTCTTCCACTAGGAGAGGGATAGGTGTTTGTATCAACCTTTGCTTTAATTTCGTTAATGAGAACTAAACCATGTGTCTCTATTATCACCGTTTGGTAAACCGTACACAGACCAAAATCGATACCATAAATAATAGCCTGAGCCTCTCCCATTGACACAGATTGCTATGGTGAGATATTCTTATGAGTACTAAGCATAATATGACCTTGGTATATCGAACTTGACTTTCGAAGAAAAGTTAATTATCTAGCCTGACTCGATGGTTTCAAGCTACCTACAACAACATATATAATATATTGTTGGTAAGGGCTGAAGATCGGTCTGACCCGGTGAAATCTGAATAAGATAATTCGGATTTCACTGGTTTTGATTGAGTTTGATTAGGTTTGGGCAATTTTTTTTGATAAATGAAGGGTTTTCATTGTCAAAAAAGAAAAGGAGTGAAAGCTTACTTCACCACAATTTTAAATGGTGATGTGATTGTAAAAAAGATCACAATGCGATTGTAGGTCCTGATGCACCATGCTAGTAAAATAAAAATCGTGGCAACTCGTCGCTACACGACGTTTGCGAGACTCTCAAAATTTTAAGATTTATTTACTTGAAAATTTGCTTATTTGGGGATATGAGCTATTTGTTAATTTCGGAGTTGTCATTTAGTATTAAAGGTAACTAGGAACTTAAAATAGATATCGATCTAGAGATTCCTCGTTAAGGAGTTGGTTATACCTTTGAAAAAATATCAATAATCCAAAAGCATTATTTTCTAAGAAATATACCACGTCTAGTTTAGTCCTAAAATTTATCTCCTTAAAATTTTGATTTTTACCAAAATATGCTAGCTCCAATATCTCTTTCTTCCAACAGACTTGATATGAATCCTAAGATTCTAAACTTCTCTACAATTTTGTTTCGTTTCAATTCCTTCTCTCAATTTGTTTTTCTCTTATCAATTGTTCTCCCACTTGTTATTTCTCTCTGTTTTCCCATACTTCCTTCTTGTTTCACACCTTTTTTTTCCGACCCTAATTCTAACCTATTTATACATGAAAGGCCTCATTGTTACTTTTGGAATCAATTCCTATTAACCCCAAATTCTCCCACAACAAACAATTCTCTCCAAGCTTGTTGTTAGTTTTGGCTTTTGATGAATAGAGTCAAAACTTGTGCTAATATGTGAGTTGTTTTGTATGTGTTTTATATGCAAGTATTGTAGGTGGTGTATACGTGATTTTTGGTCGGTACAAGTGCCGGCTAAGAGTGAGTTTTGTCCTCTCGATTTATTGTCTTCTTTGAAGATGATGCGTAGTATCGAAGGGTGGCGAGGGTTGGAGCCGGCATGTGAGATTGCTATTGAGGAGACTTGGACGACGGGTCATTCGGATGATCCTAAATTGGTCATGTGGTTTGTGTTCTATAATGATTTGGGTCATTGTAGGTTTAATTTTTTTAATTGCACCGGGTAGATGCCATGTACTTTTAGTTCTTTTAATTGGGTCTCTTAGTCTTATAATTTCAGTCATAGGATTTCTAATTGCTTAGATTGTATCCCCAATTGCCTCAATTTCAATCCCGATTGATTCAATCATACCCCTAATGTGATTCTTTTTTTGGTATTTTGTATTTTATATCTTTTTTTTGTATTTTTTTTATTCTATTTCCTCTTCATCTTTTTTTTTTTTTGTAAACTCCATAATAAAATGAAATTAAAATAAAATAAATAAAAATAAACAAAAGAAACCAATAAAAGGATAAAAAAATAAAATGGATAAAAATGAAGGAAAATTAGGCTATGACACAATCAATATGTTGAATGCATTAGCAGATTAATAGTTGTTAATAAATTTATTTTAATTCACATATTTTTAATAGTTTTACTAATTAAACATATTAGTAACATCTTTAATAATTTAATATCACACAATATTAATTGAATTTATTACAAAATAAAGTTAATAATGCTTTTAATAGTTTAATATCACACAAATAATAAAAAAAATATAAAGAATACATTAAAAAAATTAAAAATAACAGTAATTAATAGTAAATAATGACATTATATAAGCAACGTATAATATTATTATTTATGTAAAATGCTAAAATGCCATCGTGCTTCTTATAATGACGCATAATGGTAATGGACATATGCCCAAATCCATCAAATAAGAGCAGTTATAGTATTTAATAACCATTATTTGGAACTATGTACCTCACTATAAAAGCTTATAAACAGGATTTCTCCTGCAAACAGCTAGCTTCTAAAATTCCATTCACGGAAGAATTCAGAAAGATTTGTGTTTGCATCTACAACAAAATTTCTTTTTGAAGATTTCTTTTGTAAGATAAAATTATTAATGATTGTGTTGATTTTTATTTCTATGGATATTCAATATGCATGTTTAGTGCACATGAAGTACTGGTTAGGTTCCAACTGCATATGAAGAAATTTGCTCAAAAATTAAGCGTGATTCTATCATCTCCTGAAGAATACTCCGCTGAGCTCTCTGATGTTAATTGTGCAAGTATCATGTCCTTCTTTATCTACCACAACTACGGTGTACTGTTTATCATCACACTTGAATTCTGAACAAACACAAAAAAAGAAATAAGATTTATTGGCGTATGAACATATATCTATATAGTAATAGTCGCATGAAGAATTCATCCTGTGTGCTAATTAGGTAAAAAAGAAAAAAGAAAAAGGCAACCTATATCAAAAGAAAAAGAAAAAGAAAAAGAAAAAATTAAGTATACTGTATAAATTAAATCTCTATGGTTCATATATTTATATATACACACACTTATAGCAAGATGTCTGGGAAAGATTAATATAGTCATAAACTCATAATTAATATCAATTATTTTCATTCTCAGACAAATAAAACATATATATATATATATATATATATATATATATATTCCTAATAATATAACCACAGAGATTTCAGCTCTTGTTTTCTGGTTCTCCTTTCAAATCTTTCTCTTAATTACCATCTTGCTCTTAAAACTTAATTTATTAACTAAAAACCCTGTAATTTCCTTCCAGGCAAAAAAGTTAGCACGAATTTTCCTGTTCAGTGTGTGAGGAAACCTTTAGACATCTCAAAGGAAAATATCGAGAGAGATGAGATATCAGCAGTTCCGAAAAAAACAAGAAAAAACTAACTGTAATTTTGGTGCCCTAATTTTTTTTTATTTTTGATGTTCAACCGATAGTTTTTTTTTTTTTTTTTTTTTCCTATTTTACTATCTAAATTTAATTATTTTTTTTCTTTTTAGTGCCTAAAGTCACTAACATCAATTTTTATTGACCTGTCTGACAACATCTGTCATGTCATTTGGTATATTTTAACAATCACGTGCCAATACATGTTGGACTATAGAAAAAAAAAACATAAATATCTTAAATTAGTTAATTAAGTAATTGAGAGAAAAAAAGATTAAAAACATTACAAAATCGTGTTTGAGAAATGGAGAAAAAAACGAAATTTTAATTCAAAAAAATTATTAAATTATAAAACTTCCGCAATTTGTAATTGACAACGGACGTTAACAACTTTTTTTTCCCCCTTCACAGTAGCTGAGACAATGAAGAAAGCATAGTACTGGCATACTTGAAAAGAGACGGTAACCATCCTCAGATCCCGTTAATTCTCGAACAATTTCAACGGCTGCTTTCTTCTCCTATAAATATTATCATTCCACTAAATTAATTTTCAAAAAAAAAAAAAAAAAAAAAAAAAAGGTAAGAAAAAAGCACCGAGAAACTTACAGGTTGGGAAGGAGAGGTTAGAAAGCCCACTCGTTCGTCAAACTCCGTGGCCATAGCTGCTCTGCTGTTGTCTTTGGCAGTTCTGCTGTTTGGTTGAGGAGGGATCAGGGAGGCTATAGAATCAGCTATAAGAGACTCGGTCGAGTGATTCTCAAATTAAATATATGATTTCAATTAAGCTTTAATTTGAAAATTAAGCAATGTAATCCTTGATTGTATACTAAATAATTTGAAGAAGAATAAATTGGAGAAAAATATAAGGTAACAAATCTTTATCATTTTTCCTTTGTTTAAATTTTTTTAGTTGGAAGATTATTTAATTAACAATGCACTCGATTTAACCGAATTATTTATGCAGGGATTGATTTGACCAAATTTCTATCATAGAGGGATCTGTGGTCATGTTTCGCGAGCCAAAAACCTGAGCTGTTCCACTGCTTATTTTTCATGCCCATAACCTGTTTCATAATATTTCCATGTCGAAATCTTATTTGATACCAGTTTGAATCATTACTTTCATTCATTTATAGATGGCAAATCTATCAACAAAGCTGCGCAAATCTCTTCTTTCTTACAGTCAATTTCTTCTTCAGTTTCGTACACTCTCTACCTCACAAACACCACTTGAAGAAACCCTCAAAGCAGCCATTGAATCCAAATCTTACACACAAATCCCTAACCTTTTCAACTCCTTTAAACAATCTAACAAGAACCGAAGTTCTTTTTCTTTCCTCTCTGCATTCCCTTTAAATCTTAGGACCCAATTAATTGATGAAATCATCCAATCTTGGATCCCCATTAGACCCTGGTTTCGTTACTCTATAGTTTATAGCTCTCCTCTCTCATAAACCCTACAAAGTTTGACTTCTCAATTGCTTAATTAAACTAATTCATTTTTTATGTTTTATTTTTTTTTTCAATTCCCTAATTAAACTAGTTTAGAGCATTTATGATTTTTTTCCCCCTTTAGTCCAACATGTTAGTCAAAACTCTATTTGACAGTTAAAAAATGGAATGTGACAGATGTTGCCAGACAGGTTAGCAGAAATGGTATCAGGCGACTTCAGGCAAATAATAATAATAATAATAATAATAATAATAAATAAATAATAATAATAATAATAATAAGATAAAAAATTAAGCACCAAAAAATGTTTTTTCTTTCTAAAAACAGAAAGCTCTAAAAGTATGAGGTACATTACGACAGAGGTATCTTTTTCTTTTAGGGCTGCAGTGTTATATTTAATAAATTTCAATGGCAATTGAAGTGAAAGAAATCAGTTAGCAAAAGAACGATATTCTTTGAAACAGCATGGCAAGTGAATGAAAAATTGCTCTGTTTGTTGCAAAGAAATCTATTATAGGAATCAATACCCTCAGGATTCAAGAAGCCCCTCAAATCTCAATGCATCACTAGAGTTGCCACTAGACATCATACCAGCACAGCCAGGTCATTGTAGTCAGGCATGAAGGATCAATAGAAGCAACTGGACGCAGAGCCAACAATATTAGAAATCTGGTCAATGCAATGTTAAAGAGACGGGCTTTCAAACATAATGTCAGTAGAATAACAGCTCAAGCCAAAAGCTGCATTAAGAAGAGAAAAGGTACCAGATTAACTCCAAATACATCTTCCATATCTTGACAACACGAAGATGCAACTTAACTCCAAATTCATCTTCTATTGTTGCCAAAACAAAGATGCATTAATCTTCACCAGATCCTCATTCTGAATGATTGCTGTTGCTGTTAGAAAAATTATAAAGAGCTTCCTGCGGGCTTTGGACTACAGACTACTCATTTGGTCATTGTGCACTTAATTTGTATTCCACTATTATCATATCATGACTCTGAAGAGGATACCAAAATGTTTCCGGGTAATTAAATAATTTCAGACTAAAGCCTATCAGGAAAAGAAAAAAAATGTTAATGGCTGTTCTAGAAACTAGGTTGATAAATACTTGATACCTGTATAGATCTTCAGACTAGAGCAATCTGCTGATCTCACTTTGCAGCAAACAACAGGAAGCAAATTTCTGAAATTCTGAAACAAATATTAGAAATAGATGACCCTAACTTGCGCCAAAGATTTTATAGCATGGTCTGGCAAACTGGCTTACCACTTCTGCTTGGCATTTTGAGCAGGCTTGTATCATTAGCATTGCTGTCCAACACCTTAGCATAATCAAGATACATCATCCTCTTCCCCTACAAAATAAGCGTCACTGATGCAGGGTTGATATCCAGCTTCCTTCATGTGATCAACCAGTTTAGCAATCATTTCATATAACTCTTCTATCTGACTGTGGATCTTGTCTCTAGCCACAAACTCATGTCTTACATTTCTCACTTCAATCCAACTACAAGCAGCTTCTTTCCTCAAATTTCTCTCCCTCATGGTCCTCCTCACAGCACGAGCATCATTCCATCTGTTAGCAGCAGCATAAATGTTTGATAACATAATATATCTTGCAGCATTCTTAGGTTCCAACTCAAACAGAGCTTCTGCAGCCCTGCTAGCAAGATCCAAGTTTCCATGGACCCGACAAGCACTTAAAAGTGCACCCCACATCCCAACGTGATTTGATCCCTTAGGCGCTCTCACAATCAACTCCATTGCTTCATTCAATCTATTTTTCCTCCCTAGTAAATCAATAAAGGTTGAAAAGTGCTCTGGTTTTGGTTTAACACCATAGTCCAATTCCATAGAGCCTAGAATTTGAAGTCCTTCTGAAACTAAACCAGTGTGGCTACAAGCAGATAACACCCCAAGAAATGTGACATGATTAGGCATTGTTTTTGTTTCTAACATCTTTCTAAAAACATTAAGTGATTTCTCTGCATGCCCATTTTGCGCAAGCCCTGTTATCAATGAGTTCCAAGACACAACATCCTTTTCTGGCATCCTTTCAAACAATGTCTCAGATGATTTCATATCTCCACACTTGCAGTACATGTTAATTAAAGCGTTAAATATGAAAAGATTAAGCATATCACCTCTACTGCTACTTCTAATGATGCGTCCGTGGACCTGTTTGCCTCTTTCAGGAATTGCTAGATCAGCACAAGCTCTTAAAACAGTAACAAATGTAAAAGCATTAGGGCAGACTCCCTCTTCCTGCATTTGCACAAAAAGATCCAAAGCTTTATAGCCATGCCCATTTTGTGCAAAACCAGCTATCAGACTAGTCCAAGAAACAGTATTCTTAACAGGCATTTCTCTAAAAATCCGAAAAGCATCATCCAATCTAGACGCTCGAACATACACTGAAACCATTGAAGTCCATGACAAAACATCCCTTTCTTGCATTCTACTAAATATACAATAAGAAATATCAGAATAACCACATTTCCCATAAGCATCGATCAAAGCGTTGCAAACTATCTTATTAAACTCTACCCCAATAACAAGCGCCGCTCCATGTACTTGATGAAGCAATTTTACCGCACCTAAGCAAGCACAAGAACTAACCACACTAACAAATGTAAACTCATCAAAACATACTAAGTTAAAATCTTTTTGCATTCTTCTAAAGACATTTATCCCTTCTTTATAAAACCCATTTCGAGATAACCCCGAAATCAATGAATTGTAGCTAACAAAATTTGGTTCAGGCATTTTATCGAACAAGTGCCGGGCGTTATCAATATTGCCCATTTGTAGACAACCACTGATTATTGTGTTCCATGAGTGGTTGTTCTTGATGGGTACATCTTCAAAAGCATTTTGGGCACTTTCAAAGGCATTGCATTTGAAGTAAATGTTGATGAGGTTGTTGGTGATAAAGCGGTTGAAAGTGAGAGCTGTTTTGATGAGATGGGAGTGAAGGGTCATGGCTAGTTTGAGGTTTCTTGTAGTGGTGCATTTTGAAATGAGGGAGGTGATTTGTTGATCAACGGTTGTCATGATGTCAATTGGAAGTTTGAACTTTGAGTTGATAGCTTCATGGATTGAGAAAGATTTAGTTAGGTCGATGCAAAGGGAGAAAGTTGGGTTGAAAAAACTGGAAACAGGGTAGAGATGTTGAGTTGAGTTGGGGGTTGTGGTGAGCAGAAAGCTCTGTTTGACTCGTTGGAAAAAGGTAATCAATTATAGATAATGTTTATGTTTCATTTGAATAGACTTCAAGTATTTATATTTTGCTTGATAACTGAAGTATATTATTAAAAAGATTTCTTTTCTTTTAATTTTTATTTATATTTTGCTTTATAACTGAAGTTTATTATTAAAAAGATTTCTTTTCTTTTAATTTTTTAATATATATATTTCAATAAAAAGAAATATAAGTTTTTGGCTTTGCTTCGTAATTAAAGTTTATTGTATAAGTGTTTAACAAAAAAAAAAAAATCGTTAAGAATATACAAAATTAGAAATAATATTTCAAATATCACTTAGTGAAAAAAAAGAATATTCGTTGTATGAATTTTTTTTTTAAGATAAAAATTTTGTTAGATATTATATGAAATTTAAAAGAATTTGCTTCTTTTTTTATTATTAAATTAAAACATTTAGATTGAGTTCTTTATTGATGAAAAGTCCTTCATCTAATTGATCGCACATAAAATGAGAGTGATAGATAATGATTTTTATAAACAATATTAAAAAAATAGTATGTCAAAATATTCAAAAATATTTAATAAAAAGACACTGAAAGAGGAATTGGAAATTAAAAATAAAAAATAAAAACTCAAACTATAATATACCAATAAAAATTGGATAGAAATATTAAAATTATATATTTGGAGCTTTGGGCCAGCCAGGACTCAGGTTCAAATTAAGATGCTTTGGGTTGAAGGTTTCCTGTTTGGTCCAAAATCAGTGATTGGTTGACCTTTATAATCTGCTTGAAAACCGAGGAGTGGAGCCAAAATTTGAAACCCAACAGAAATTCAAAGATCTCTGCCATAAAAAAACACAGCAGAAATTCAGCAACATTCCTTAATAGAAACCAATAACCCATGAATCGATTTCATCTATACTGATAATGGATGGCAAGACATGGGTTGGTCAAACAAATCATTGCTAGTTCTGGTGGTGGTGGTGGCATCTTTTTCTATGACTCATCGCCATTTGCAAAACTCTTGGATTTATGCGTCAAGTCAAGCTCAGCTACGGATGCTCGTGGCGTACATGGACGTATTATCCAAACCCCATTTTGCAAAGAAGTTTTTTTACAGAATAGGCTCATTGACGTTTATGGAAAGTGTGGTTATTTGGATTATTCACGCAAAGTGTTTGATAGAATTTCTGAGAGAAATGTTTTTAGTTATAATTCGATTATTAGTACTTTAATGAGGTGGGGTTTTGTTGATGAGGGTGCACGGATTTTTTCGTTAATGCCTGAGAAGGATCAGTGCTCATGGAATTCCATGGTTGCTGGGTTCGCACAACATGATCGGTTTGAAGAAGCTTTGGATTGTTTTGTTAGGATGCACAGGGATGATTTTGTGCTTAATGATTATTCTTTTGGTAGTGGTCTTAGTGCATGCGCGAGGTTAAAGGACTTGAAATTGGGTGCTCAAATTCATGGTTTGATATCGAAATCGAAGTACTCATTGGATGTTTTTATGGGGTCTGGTCTTGTTGATTTTTATTCGAAATGTGGGTTGGTGGATTGTGTTCAAAGGGTTTTTGATGGGATGGAGGAGAAGACTGTTGTTTCTTGGAACTGCTTGATCACGTGTTATGAACAAAATGGTCCTGCAAATGAAGCTCTAAAAGCTTTTGGAAGGATGATAGAGAGTGGGTTCAAACCAGATGAGGTTACACTGGCTAGTGTAGTTAGTGCTTGTGCAACGTTGGCAGCATTCAAAGAGGGTGTGCAAATTCATGCTCATGTGGTGAAATCTGATAAATTTAGGAATGATCTTATCTTGGGTAATGCATTGGTTGATATGTATGCAAAATGCGGTAGAGTTAATGAAGCGAGATTTGTTTTTGATAGGATGCCTGTTAGGAATGCAGTGTCTGAAACCACGATGGTCAGTGGGTATGCAAAGGCAGCGAGTGTGAAAGCTGCCAGATCAATGTTTGCGACAATGAAGGTGAAGGATATAGTTTCTTGGAACGCACTTATTGCTGGATACACACAGAATGGGGAGAATGAAGAGGCATTGGGACTCTTTCGAATGCTAAAGAGGGATTCTATTTGTCCGACCCACTACACCTTTGGGAACCTACTGAATGCCTGTGCAAATCTTGCTGATCTGGAGCTTGGCAGGCAGGCACATAGTCATGTTGTGAAGCATGGATTTAGGTTCCAGTTTGGTGAAGAGCCTGATATTTTTGTTGGAAATTCTCTCATAGACATGTATATGAAATGTGGATCTGTTGAAGAGGGACTTCGGGTTTTTGAAAACATGGTGGAAAAGGATTATGTCTCGTGGAACGCCATGATAGTAGGGTACGCACAAAGTGGCTATGGAATGGAGGCCCTTGGGCTATTTCAGAAAATGCTGGAGTCTGGAGAGAAACCAGACCATGTTACAATGATTGGTACTCTATGTGCTTGTAGCCACGCAGGGCTTGTTGAAGAGGGACGACGTTACTTTTTCTCAATGACAAAGGAACATGGTTTGCTACCAGTGAAGGACCATTACACATGTATGGTTGATTTACTAGGCCGAGCTGGTTGCCTTGACGAAGCAAAGAAATTGATAGAGTCAATGCCTATGCAGCCTGATGCTGTTGTCTGGAGCTCTTTGCTTAGTGCTTGTAAAGTTCATCGCAACATTACTCTAGGGAAGTATGTGGCAGAGAAGATTTTTGAAATTGACCCTACAAGCTCTGGACCTTATGTTCTTCTTGCAAATATGTATTCTGAGCTTGGCAGATGGGGTGATGCTGTAAGTGTAAGAAAACTGATGAGGCATCACGGAGTAGTTAAACAACCGGGCTGTAGTTGGATTGACACACAGAGCAATTTGCATGTTTTCATGGTGAAAGACAAAAGGCATCCTCGGAAGAAGGAAATCTATTCAATATTGAACCTTCTTACAAAGCTGATGAGACAAGCTGGATATGTCCCTGAGGCCGGTGATCATGAGGCATATGAGGAACCAAGCGAATTAGAATCAAGCTCTTGTTTTCATATGGAAATGCAAGCAGAGACAGCTGTCATGTAATTTTTTCAGAAATGTGTTCAAACACTCGTTATGTTACCAAAACATGATCAATTTTATGATTCAACAGAAAGAATAAAATTTCATATGGTGTTGTCCTTGAAAATGGTATCGTCAATACAAGTCCACAAACTTCTACCAGGGTGGTCTGTTTTTTATGCTATACAAACGGTCTATATGGCTTCCATCTTTCAAAAGACAAGTCCTCTGGATTGGAATTAGTGCCAGCTTTCTAAGAAAAACTAACCCTCAGCACAAGGAGAACTGACTTGCGCAGCACAAACAAAACCATTTAATGACAGGTAAAATCTACTAACTTGTTCTTATATTTTGATAGACAAGCAAACACATTCTAACTTGTTTTGATCTCTTTCAAGATTCTTTTGGTTTGTTGCTTTTGTTTTTGATTCACAATTCTTGCGAATGGGCATATTTTCAATTCTTTTCCAAGTCATGGTTTCTATATTACTATTGAAAGGGAATAATATAGAATAGAGTAATTTATGATGTAAATATAGGAAGTTTTTGTACGTTAGCTAAGTTAGGAAAATCTGTCTTTTTGTAGTTAGTACTTCCTAAATAGGCTAGTCTCTTTGCTATATGTATAGGTTGTAACTCCTTGTATTATTCATAGCAATACAACTATTATTTTCTTCCATAATATTCCGTATGATATCGAGCTAACCTAGTCCCCGTAAGAGAAAAAAAAAAAACCCTAGTCGTTTAACCTATAAACAGACCTCCTCATCCAACCTAGTCGTAAATCGGCAACCACAACTCCAAGCATGTTTGAAATCAAATCGACTCCGCAACCACTAATCCTTCTTCATCTACTTTAGCCAATTGGTAGAAAACTCCAGCCTTAGTTTCCTCCGAATCTTATTCAATCCAAATAACTACTATTTGACTAAATAGAGATAATTTCTTGCACCGGTCTCAATCTTTGTTCATGTATATTCGAGGTAGAGGGAAAATTGGCTACATTACTTATCGCAAATAAGCCTCACTTAAAGTGTCGGGAGAGAGTCTTTAGCTTATAGAATATTTTTCTTGTATATATGATTTTGTGATACTCGTTTTATATATAGAGTGAGTTACAGGAGATAAGTATAAAAGATATGTACAAGAGATAAGAGCACTATCTAACTTATCTATCTAGTTGAATATATACAAGAGACTTTGTAGAGGTTGGAGATATAGCTGCAATAGTTTTTAGAGAATGGGATGATGATACGATAGTAGGAGCAATAGGAGTTCACAAGACAAGTAGTAGTAGGAGTCCTCATGGCAATAGCGAAGTATTCATGGTGATACTAGAATTCTTTGGAGAAGAGAAATGAACCATAGTAGAAGTGTGTCTTAACACCCCCACAAACCGAATGTGGTCTTTCTCCCATAGGGAGTTTGTCGTGTAAAAAAAGAACCGTGATGTTGATAATGGTTAGGTAAGAACTTCAGACAATCCGATTTTGACTAGAGATGAAAAAGACTTGAAGACTCCTCTCGAAACCATGTCTCTAACAAAATGAAAATCAATTTTGATGTGTTTTGTTCGTGTATGGAATAATGTATTTACTACCGGATATGTAGCCCTAATATTATCGCACTAGATGATTGATTTTGAATGCAAAACCTCCCTAAGTTCGCCAAAGAGGGAAGTGACCTAAGTCATTTCGGTAGCTAGATCAAGCAACTACTTTGTACTCTACTTTTGTGGAGCTTCTAGCAACAGCTTTCTGTTTAGACAATTTTGAAGATATTAAATTCGGATCAATGTAACCGACGATAACCACCTGTAGACTTTCTATCATCTAAAGAACCTACCCAGTTAAAGTCCGAAAAACTAGTGAGGGTACAACACACGTTTATGAAGGTGCAAGACACATGTTTTGTGAAGGTGCAAAATAAGAGATGCGAGTGTTCTTGAGATATTGGAGAATTCTTTTGGTAGCAATCCAATGGTTAGTGGTAGGGGCATGCATGAACTAACACACATTATTGATAGTATATGCAATTTCGGTCCAGTCGTGGTAATATATTGAAAGGCCCTAACCATTTGTCAATCTAGTGTAACCTCTTCAAAAGTTGGAGTAGAATCTTTTATCAACTTGGAAGTGGTAGACATTGGAGTAGAGAATAGTTTGGAATTTGTCATGCCATGCTTGGCTAATAAATCAAGAATATATTTTTGTTGGGATAAGAGGATACCATTCTTAATGTGTATTACCTTAATGCTTAAGAAATAACTTACGGAGTTGAGATCTCTTATGGCAAATCTAAAGTTCATAATCCGAATAATGCACTATAAAAATGATGGATCATTTCCTATAATGATGATGTCATCTACATAAATAAGCAAAAAAACCTTGTATCTAGTAAAGTTCTAAATGAAGAGTGAGCTAATTTATCTTAGAACCAATAAAACCAAAATCAACCAAAAAATCAATGAGGCATGAAAACCGTGCTCTAAGAGACTATTTTAGTTCGTAGAGTGATTTATGCAATTGGCATACATGGTTAGGATAAATAGCATCCACAAAACCGATCAGTTGAGTCATATAGATTGATTCACGTAAAGTACCATTGAGAAAAACGTTATGGACATCCAATTGCCTAACCGGATGATACAAGAAGAGACAAAACACAACAAATTGTTTTGGGTTTAACCACTAGGCTAAAAGTTTTTTCATAATCCACTCCCTTTGTTGATTATACCCTTTGCAACCGATCTTGCCTCGTGCCTTTCAATGCTTCCATTTGTTTTTTTTTTTTTTTTTGGGTCTCGAGGACCTATTTATTGGTAATTATGTTCATAGGAGAAGGAGGGACTAAGGGCCAAGTACTCGTATGGAGTAGATTTAAAATTTCAACTACTATGGTTGTTCGTCATGATAAGTGTGTGCGTGCTTCGGAGAAGCGAAGAAGCCTCGTGGACCACAGGTCGAGCAATGGCAATAGAGGCATTCGGCTTATAGGTTTTGGTCATGTAATGGAGTACCATGGGTTGGGTTCTAGAGGATGCAGCTGTAAAGGGGTGGGCCTTTGAATGGTCTAAAGCATAAGGGCTAAAATCTAGGACTAGATTTAATCCACTGAGCGAGGTTGATGAAGGAGATTCGAGTGTGTGGTCGTTAAGTGAGGGAGATAAAGAGTGTGTGATATTTGTATTTGGATACGTGGGTTAGTCTTGGTGATGGGCTTTGAGCTAGGTTATGGTTCAAGTGGTCGTGTTGATACGGTGGGCACAGGTCGAGAGTCGAATAGGCTTTGGGTGTAGGTTTATATAAGGATTGGATATGCGATGGGCCGGTAGATTGGGTATGCGTTGGGCTATGAGGCATGGCTATTTGGAGTGAGTATGTTTTGTTGGGTTATGGGGCACGATTTGTGGTAAGATAATAGGCGACTGTTGTGAGGTGAATGGGCTTGGTTATTCTTTTGTTATGTCCGTTTGTAATGATGGACTTAGGTTACTCATTTTGGTCGGCTTATATATAGGTGCAATATCTTGGTATGGCAAATGGGTAATGTTTTGGTTTGGGGACATAGGAACCAAATGAGGCACAAAGTGGTGCTGATCCGTATAAGAAACGAGTGAGAGTGAACTCGGAAGACATGCCCGAGGGAGGAAGAAGATGTGGCTTGGACAATAATACTAATGGAATGTTTTGCTTCGACGAAATGAAAAAATGGTTTAAATAAAACGGACATGACGAGTAATATAAGTGCGATTTGTTTTTCCGTTATGACATCGATAGCTTAAATGAACGAGACTATATCTAAGAAAAACATACGGAGTCGAGCAAAAATCCATTTTGTGTTTATTATAAGTGGTGTAGAAAGGAAAAGCAGAGACAACCAAAAATTTTCAAAGAGGAATAGTCTAGAGTTTTGTGAAATACGATTTGAAAAGGAGATTTATTCATGGTGACACTCGATGGCGTACGATTAATGAGAAAGACAATTGTTTCAAAAGCATAATGCCAATATTTTTTTAGAAACACTTATTTCACCTAGTAAAGTGAGGTCGATTTCCACAATACGAAGGTGTTGTCTTTCTACTATCCCATTTTATTCATGTGTATGTGGCTATATGATACAATGGATAATGCCAATGGATTGAAAAAATTTATTTAAAGTGTGAAATTCACCACTTCAATCAATTTGGACTTATTTTATCCGACAATTAAATTAGCATTCAACCATTTTTTGAAACTTAATGAAAGTGTCAAACATATCGATTTTTTTGTAAGGAAAAATACCATATATAGTTTGAATAATGATCAATAAATATTATATAATATTTGACCTTCAATAGATACGATAGATGAAAGACTTCATACATCACTAAAAATTAAATTTAAAATCTCAAAACTTGTGTTTTTGAAAGAAAATAGAGGTAGATGCTTTGCTTTCTCTAATGGATAAGATAAACGAAGTTAAATAATTTAGAAGAGGTAGATAAAGAATGTCTTTTCAAAACAGAATTTAGTGATCTCGTGGTGGGAATAGCCTAACTGCGAGTGCTAAACATTTGTAGAGATAATGGCAAAGTGGACTTGTGAATGGGATTAGACGAATGATGAAGTTAAATTTTATAGATCGACTTCACTCGGCTCGAAAGAATTTTTGTCCCGTGTTCCTAATCCTTTAGATAAAAAATAAAAGAGTGAAACTCTCAAAACACATTAATATCACGTGTTAATTTTTCAATAAAAAGTAATTGTTTAGTTATTTAGGGAATATGCAAAACATTAAGAAGATGTAAAGTTTTGGTTGGTGTTTTAATATGATAAGTACCAATATATCGAATTGGAAGAAACTCACAATTGCCAACTTGGAGATGATCGGGGTATTTGATACGGTTCATAGTACCGAAGCTTGATAAATTAAGAGTCACATGGTGAGAGGCATTATTGTTAGGACACTAGGAAGGTGTAGAATGGGTGGAGGATGACACAACAATGATATTTCGTCGAAGGCCGAACGAGAGCAAACCGTCGTTGAGGGTAGTGGACGATGGTGTGGTTCCAAGAAGAGCAAATTTGGCACTTGTTGCGCTAATCATATTGATGCTAAGGTTCTTTACTTTCATATGGTGAATAGTTTCCATACCTAGTATTAAATCTTCCACGCCCTCGCTTACCTCTGCCATGGTTATAGGCACTAAGACGGTTAGAAGAGGTGTCGGTTGCTTTGTAAATGATATTGGTAATAGGTGGAGTGGGTAATAAACCTAAACTTGTAGTTACGGAGTGATCGGAGAAAGTATCATGCTTTAAGACCTCATGGTTAACAAGAAAGTCGTGAAAATCAATGAATGTGACAGATTCATCTCTAGTGGCAAGCGAGGCGATGATATCTTTAAATTTTTTAGAAAGTCTCTTGAAGACATAGTGGTTGAAGTCAATAAAGAAAGAGAGGTCGGTTAGTTACGGATAGTTCATCACCGTAGCTTTTAGCACGATGTAAAAATTGAGATACAAATTCAATACACTCTTGGTGGAGTTTTTGCAATGTAAGATGTAATGACATGATTTGAGTGCTAGAAGGAGGTGCAAGAGCTTGCTTAAGCACATATCGGACTACGAAGAAATGGTAGAATCAATAGTCATGCGAAGAATGTCGAGAGAGAGAGAGAGAGAGAGAGAGAGAGAGGAGATGATGGTGCTCATAAGAAGCCGATCTTGTTGGATCCAAGCAAGATGAGAGGGATTCACTTGTGAAATATTTATTTTGACAGTAGTAAAATGGCTAGGAGGCATGGATGTGATCCACCAATGAGGCCATAGAGACCTTGGCCAATGAGTAAAGGTTTTAGCTATACACACCATAAGAGAAAATTGGTATGTGTTAATTTTAGAGAGAGAAAGTGTCGAGAGTTGTTTAGCGGTGGTTAATGGAATAGGATGGATGGTTTGGTTTGTAATGGTAGTAGTGGGAGATGAGGTATTACTAGAAGCAACCGAACTTAGTGTTTGGAAGAAAAAAGAAAAAAAGGAAGAGAGGAGGGGAGAACGAGTAATGTCGTATAGGAAAAAGAGAAAAAAATAGCTTTAGAGAGGAGGGATAACAATAATGCCTTTATAGCTCGATAATAGCTTAAAGTGCTAGGAGAGTCTTTAGCTTGTAAAATATTTTTCTTGTATATATGATTTTGTGATACTCTATTTTATAGATAGAGTAAGTCATAGTAGATAAGTATAAAAAATGTTCATAGGATATAAGAACATTATCTAAATTATGTATTTATCTAACTCGTTGAATATATGCAAGAGACTTTGGAGAGGTTGGAGATATAGCTGTAGTAGTTCTCAAAGAAAGAGATGATGATACGATAGTAGCAGAATAACAACGACACCAGCGAGAGTCCTCATCACAATAGCAAGAGTATTCGTGGTGATACTAGAAATTTTTAGAGAAGAGGAATGAACCATAGTAGAAGTGTGTCTTAACAACCTCCAATTTAGGAGAGATAGAATCTTCCTATTTAGAAAGAAATCAATGATCGTATTGGTGAATTTTATCATAGAAAATCGGGAGGAAATATGGCCCTAATTTTCTACTTCAATTTTCTTGTAATATTGACTTCTTATTCTAGTGTATATGGCTCCTACAAAAGGAACTCGCTACTATATTTTTGGTGCGCTAGAAATAAAAAACAAGCTCATACCTTTCTCTTATGGATATAGGTCCTTAATATCGAATCATGTTAAACCTTGTGTTTTTCTTTCTATATTTCTATTTGATGGTATCAAAGTCCGGTTATCCTTTAGCAAAAGAATCAAGCCAACTCTAGCCAACCTTATTCGAATAGATGGCAAGCTCTACCTCATCTACAAAAGAATCAATTAGGATCTCTACTCGTTGTCAACCCACTAACCTCAATTTTATCAAATCATACTAATAACCCCTCAATCCAAATCACATATCTCAAACTAAATGGGTGTAATTTTAGAGAGTGGTATCATCGGCTTTACTAGTGATCAAGGACGAGAGGGAAGATGTGATATCTAACTAGGGCAAAGAAGGCACCATCATTAAAGTTAGTTAAGTATGGAGTTTAGAAGGTTAAAAATTCCACGAGTCGCATGGTTGATCAACTTAATGGACCAAAAAATTAGATGGCTATATTTATTCTACTAGACAAGAAAGGAAATATGGGATTTAGTGAGAGATATGTATTTGGATTTGGAGAATATATCATAAATTTTTGAGGTTTGTTTTAAAATTTAAAATATTTGCTAAGGTACATCATCTATTGTTGAATATTTTAATAACTTGTTAGAATTGTGGTAAAAAATTGATATGTTTCATAAGATATCTTAGAAATGTGCTTATGATAGGGTGCTTTATAGCAAAATGCTATAAAAGGATCAAATCTTTGATTTTTTTGCTAGGTTTAAATTAAGAATAGACGATGTTTAGGGATAGATACTTGGTATAAAACCATTACTCCCATTAAAGGAGGTCTTCGCTGAAGTTCGATGCAAAGTAATAAAGAGGAAGGTGATGTCATTGCCATTGTCGAATACAATAATAGAGGCAACAATGTAGGGATCATCTTTGGTGATAAACCAAAGAGAGGGAAATAGTTCAAAGGGGCTGGTTTGAGAAGGATAAATAGGTATGGTGTGAGCATTGTAAAAACCCATATCATACTAAGGATATATGCTAGGATCTCCATGGAAAACCTATATGCTGAAGCTATAAAATTAGAGGAAGAAGTCGTCTATTTAGTCGAAATAGCAATGGTTGTAAACCCTCAACTATTTATCATTGAATAATTAAAAATCTTCAAGAAATTGATGAAATCTACTATAGAAGAATCAAAATCTGCTTTTTTAATTCCACTCGGTTATTCGAGCTTAACAACTCATAAAGGTATAGTTTCTCTTCTATCATACAAGACAACATATGATTCTTAAATAATAGATACTAGGGCTTCGGCCATACGATTAGTTTAAATTCAAGGATAAACAATTACAAACCATATAGAGAGAATGTTGGAATTACGATGATAGATGGAACTTGAAAATAAAAGGGCTGAATTTAAAATCTATGCTTAATGTTTCGTAGTTAAATATAATTTACTTTTAGTAAGTAAAATTACTAAGGACTTAAGTTGCTCTATGACATTTTCTTCTCCTTTTTATAAATTTTAGGATTTGTCATCGGGGATGACGAATGGGAATGTTGAGGAGCGATATGGTCTCTATTATGTGTCGAGTGTTGGACTTTCCTCAAGCTTTAGGTCACCTAGTGTTTTGTCCTCATTTTCTAATTCACATGTTCGGTCATTGCACAACTGATTAGGTCATCCTAATTTTTATTATTTGAAACATTTATATCCCTATTTATTTTTCAACAAAGATCCTTCATGTTTTTAGTATGAACATTGCATCCTTACTAAACAAACACGTGTATCTTATCCCCCCATCCTTACAAACCTTTAAGTCCTTTCCATATAATTCATAGTGATGTATGAGGAACATCACGAATATAAAAGTTTACAAAGGAACAATGGTTTATTACTTTTCTTAATGATTATACTCGTATGTGTTGGGTCTATCTAATGAAGGAAAAATTAAAAGTATTAAGAATTTTTAAGCAATTTCATAAGCTTGTTACAAATGTCTTTCGAGTCATCCATTCTTATATTTCGAATAGACAATACTAAAGAATACTATTCTAATGAACTAAATGGATATCTCTATGAAAATGGGATTGTTCATCAAAGTTCATGTGTGTCTACCCCATAACAAAATGGAATTATTGAAAGAAAAAAATCATCACCTATTGGAAATGGCTAGATCCATCATGTTTGCACGTCGGGTTCCAAATCATTTTTGGAGGGAAGTAGTCCTTACGGTTACATTCTCGATCAATCGTGCTCCTTCAAAATTCTTAAATACCAAACTCCCTTTAGTAGTTTGCTATACTTTCCCCTATTTTATAGGTCCATAATACTCTTTAATCTTAAGTTTTTGGGTGTGTAGTATTTGTTTATAACTTTTAACCTAATCGAGGAAAACTGGATCCGAAAGCCTTAAAATGTGTTTTATTTGGTTATTCTCCTACTCATAAGGATTATAAATGTTATCATACACCTACCTAACGTGTCTTTATTTCTTATGATGTGACCTTCCTGGAAAATCAACCTTTCTACTCTCAAGTTTATCTCCGAAGGAGATTAATACTTAAGGAGATAAACATTGGGATCTCCCTTTTCAAAAAAAGTTTCTTCGATTACACACTTAGTGGTTTCTTTATCCAAGCCTAATGAAACCGATCAAGAGGGAGGGCTTGGTCTTAGTAAAGGGGAGAGTTAAACAATATTGATCTAAAATCAATTCAAGTCTATTATAGGAGACCATAAGCTCTAATGTAAACCCATGAATTTGAACCAATGTTAGATTCTAACAACAGTAATGACGAAGAGGATAGGTTAGGTTGTGAACAACCCCGTGATTTGGATCTTTCGATTACCTTAAGGAAAGGGGTAAGAACTCGTATTAGAGCTCTTGAATATCCTATCTCGGGTTATGTTGCATACTCTAAGCTTTCGGGAGATTTTAAGGCCTTCATTGCTTATATTAATGAAATAAAAGTTCTTAAAAATATTGATAAGGCTCTTTGGGATCGTAATTAGAAAGAAGCCAGTGTTGGAAGAAATGAAGGCATTAAGAGACAATCATACTTGGGAAATGGTGTAATTACCCAAAGGGAAGAAAATGGTTGGAAGTAAGTGGGTTGTTTTATGGTAAAATATAAACCGGATGGAAAAGTGGATAGGTTGAGGCAAGACTAGCGAGCACAAGGCTTCACTCGGACCTATAGGATTGATTATAAAGAATCTTTTGCACCGGTTACCAAACTTAACACTATCGGAATCCTATCATCTATTATTGCCAATCTAGATTAGATGTTGCATTAATTGGATGTGAAGAATGCATTACTTAATGGTACACTAGAAGAAGAGGTGTATATGAAGTATCCCTTAAGATTTGAGGAAGAAAGAGAAGTAAACAAGGTTTGTAAATTAAAAAAAAAATCATTGCATGGGTTAAAACAATCTCTTAGATCTTGGTTTACAAGATTTAGTACTGTGATGAAGAGTCTTAGGTACCACAAAGGACGAGTGGATCACACATTATTTGTGATGCGAAGCGAGTCGGGTAAATAAGTTATACTTATTGTATATATTGATGATATGGTGATCACAGGTGATGATAAGGTGGAAATTAGCAATCTCGATAGGAGACTTCGAGCAGAGTTCATGGTAAAAGTCTAAGAGAATTGAAATACTTTTTAGGGATGAAAGTCCCAACGAGTCACAAAGGAATCTTCATATCACATATGAAGTAAACACTAGATTTACTCAATGAGTTAGGAAAGCTTGGTTGTAAAGCATCTACTACATCTTTAGAAAGACACTAGAAGCATAAAGTATCGGATGATTATCCCTAGTGAAAAAGAAAGATATTAATATTTAGTAGGAAAACATATTTATTTATCACTCATAAGACTCGATATTACCTTTAATGTAAGTATAATAAGTCAATTTATGCATGCTCCCACTAAGGGGCATATAGAGGTAGCAAATCAGATTTGAGATACTTAAAGAAGAGTCCCAACAAAGGTCTATTGTTTAAGAAAAATGAAGTTATGGCTGTTGGTGGGTTTTCATATGCAGATTAGACGGGAGGTATTGATGATAGAAAGTCAATAATTAGATATTGTACAAAGGTATACCGAAATCTATTGATTTAGAGAAGCAAAAAGCAATATATTATGGCTCGAAGTAGTACGAAAGTCGAGTATAGAGCTATAGTTCAAGAAACGTATGAACTTATTTGGATTCGAAGTTAATGGCGAGACTTAAACACACTAGTAACATACCTTATGAAGTTGTTTAGTGATAGCAAATTATCTATCGGTGTTGTTCACAATCTAGTCCAACATGATTGAATGAAACATGTAAGGATTGACAAATTTTTTTATCAAAATCGAGATAAACAATGGAACTATTGTTCAGTTATATGTTCTTACCAATTCTCAAAAAGTTGATATTCTAACAAGAGCTCTTCCGAAATCAAGCTTTGATATTCGTTTTAGCAAGTTGGGAATGATCGATATTTATTCACCAACTTGAGGGGTGTAGGAAATATGTTTCCAATTTAGGAGGAATATAATCTTCTTATTTAGGAAGAAATCAATTACTTTATTGGAGATTAGAATCATAGAAAATCAAGAGCAAATATGGCTTTGATTTTCTATTCTAATTTTCTATAATTTTGGCTTCCTATTCTAGGGTATATGGCTCCCATAAAAGGAACCTGCAGTATGTTGTATTTTGAGTGTGACAGAAATAAAAAATAAGCTTATATCTTCCTCCTGTGGATGTAGGTGCTCATGATCGAATCACGTTAAACCTTATATTTGTTCTTTTTATATTTCTATTTTATTATTGAAGATAAGAAAAAAACTTGCCATTGATAATCGGATATACCCTATATGGGATACCGAAAACTTTATGGTAATGACATGGTTGGTAAACTCTATTGAGGAAGGCATTAGCTCTAACTACATGTGTTATCATATAGCTAAGGAACTTTAGGACAATGGTAATCTTATGTATTTGGATTTAGGAAATTAGCTGAAGTTTATGAATTGACATTAAAACTTGGAGATATCTGCTTAAGGTAAAGATAGTTTTACTAAATACTTCGATTCACCGAAATGCCTATGACAAGATTTAGATTTATTCAATACTTATGAGTGAAAATCTTTTGATGATTCTAACAATTATAAAAAGAAGGTTGAAGATGATTGAATTTTTTAAATTTCTTATTGGTTTGAATGTTGAATTTGATGAAGTTAGGGGAAGGATAATTGGTAGACAACCTTTTCCTTCTATTGGAGAAGTTTTTTTTTGAAGTTCGTCATGAAAAGAGTCGCAGACTTGTCATGCTTGGCAAGAAAACTTTAAGTAGCATTCTTGAGAATTCTAGTTTGGTTGTAGGTGAAGTTTATGCTAGCAATTATGAGAAGACTCGTGTATGGTGTGATCATTGTAATAAGATAAGACACACCTATGAAACATGCTAGAAACTTTATGGTAAACTATCCAATTGGAAAGGCAACCATGAGGGGAAGTTTAACCAACAAACTAGCTGAATGAATGTTCCCACTACATATGAAGTCGAAGTTATCCTTTTAGTCTTCGACAAATGGATCATATTCTCAAGATGGTAAAATCTAACACTCGTATTATCGAGTACTCCTAATGCTTCTCTTGTACAAACAGGTAGTGATTTAAATGCCTTCGTTTGTTATTCTCTTTCGCAATCTACTCCTTGGATAATAGATTCATAAGCATCTTACCATATGACTAGTTTTTCAATTTATTTCATACATATAATCCTTGTTTTGGACAAGAAAAAAATCATATAGTAGATGGATCTTATTCTTTTATAACTAGCAAAGGTTTGGTCAAATTATCAAAAAATTTATCTCTTAAATCTATTCTTCATGTACCTAAACTTGCATATAATCTTCTATTTATTAGCAAAATATCCAAAGATTCTAATTGACGTATTATATTTTTTTATTCCTATTATGTTTTCCCGGACCGGAATCCGAGGAGAAAAATTAGTAGTGGTAGGATGATAGATTATCTCTACTACTTTGAAGATGAAGATTCCTAGAATAAAATACCTTAAGGGTTCAGATCTGTTAGTTATGCCTTTATTAAGGATAAAATAATGCTTTGTCATTATAGATTATGATATCCTAGTTTTTCATATATTAAGAAATTTTTTCTTACTTTATTTCTTGGAATAGATAGTTCCAATTTTCATCGTGAATATTATATTTTTTTTAAAAGGTCACAAAAATACTTATTATTTAAAACCTTATTAGCCTTTTTAACGTTTTTACCTAATTCATAGTGATGTTTGGGGTCCTTCAAGAATTCAAACTTGTTTTGTAAAAAGATAATTTATGAATTTTATTCATGATCATACTTGATTATGTTGGGTATATTTAATAAATGATAAATCTAAAGTTTAGACCTTATTCAAAAGTTTTTATGCAATGGTTGAAACATAATTTCATACAAAAATTGAAATTTTGCATACCGATAATGACACTAAATATTTTAATAATACTCTTGGTAGCTTATTTAGAGAAAAGAGTATTCAACATCAAGCTACTTGTGTTGATACACCATAGCAAAATGACATTGCTGATAGAAAAAATAAACATTTATTAGAAGTTGCTTAGTACACTAATGATTTCTATGCATATTCTTAAATATCTCTATGATGAAGTTATTTTGACTAGATTATATTTAATTAATAGGAAGCCTACTCGTATTTTGAATTATATTACATCCTTAGAATGTTTCAAACATTGTTTTTTTGATACTCAAATTTTTTCACACTTACCTCTTAAAGTTTTTAATTACACGACTTGTGTTTTTATTCCTTAGAAGGATCGGTCAAAACTTAATCCTCAAGCTAAAAAATATGATTTTGTTTGTTATGCAACAAATAAGAAAGGATATAAATGTTTTCATCCATTAACTCATAAAATTATTGTTACTATGGATGTTGTGTTTCTTGAAAATTACCCCTATTTTTAAAATGATTTTCTTCATAGGGAGAAACTAGATAAAGAAAATAATTGGGATATTCAACATATTTTACCCAAACCCGTACCTTCTAATCTTATTATGCCAAGTATAGAAGAATCTTTGATAGGGGAGAAATACTACCAAATAATTCTAAGGAATATAAGCTCGAGGTTATTGTTTATACAAGGAAGAAAAGTCATAAAGAGGGTAGAGAATCATCTATACCTAAAGCACCACCAAGCCAATCTAATGCTTCGAATTCAAGTTCAAGTAATGTTGATTTTCCTCGGCTTTCATCTCCTTCTATTGATTCTCCTTCCATTCCTAATAATTTTATTGAAACAGAATATAATGATCCGAATATGCCTCTAGCCATTAGGAAAGGAACTCATTTTTGTACTAATCATCCCATTGCAAAGTATTTGTCATATGATAGGTTCTCTTACAAACATAAGATATTTATATAAAAAATTTCTAACTTGTTTATTCGAGAAACATTCGGGACGCACTTAATGATTCAAAGTGAAAATTAATAGTTATTGAGGAGATTGATGCACTAAAAAAGAATGAGACTTGGGAGATTATGGAATTACTAAAAGATTAGAAAACAATGGGGTATAAATGGGTGTTTACCATAAAATACAAGGTGGATGGAAGTGTAAAAAGATATAAAGCAAGACTTATTGGTAAGGAGTTTACTCAAACTCGTGGTATTGATTACTAAGAAACTTTTACTCCAATAGTAAAAATTAACTCCATTTGTGTGTTATTGTCTCTTGTAAGCAATTTTAACTAGCCTTTACAACAACAAGATGTAAAGAATGCTTTTTTGAATGGTGACTTAGAAGAAAAAGTATTCATGTACCCTCCACTAAGTTTTGAAAGTACTATTGGACAAAATAAAGTGTGCAAAATTAAAAAGTCTTTATATGGTCTTAAACAATCTTTATAGAGTTTGGTTTGAATGTTTTGGAATGTAGTAAAAGACTATGGATATTGCCAAATCAAGTTGATCATACTATGTTTTATAAACATTTTGATAAGAGCATATTGCAATTTTAATTGTACATGTGGATGATATGATTTTGATAGATGATGATTTTGATGAATTATCAATGCTAAAGAAGAGATTAGTTGAAGAATTTGAAATCAAAACCTAGGAATGTTAAAACACTTTCTAGGTATCGAGTTTGCAAGATTAATAGAAGATATATTTGTAAATCAAAGAAAATATATTCTTGATTTACTTAATGAAACTAGCCTTACGGGATATAAAGCAATCGAGGCTCTAATTAAAGCTAATTTGAAGCTAAATCTAGCTATTGTTGAAAATGTGATTGAAAGGAAAAAAATTTAAGTGTCTAGTTGGTAAGTTTATTTACTTATCACACTCATCATTTGCTTTAAGCATGATAAGTCAATTTATGCATGTTTCGAAAAAGAACACTTTGATGTTGCATACGGAATACTATGGTATCGTAAAGGGACACATTAAAAAGGGTTGATGTTTAGAAAAAGTGATAATGTTTAAATAGAAATTTACATTGATGCTGATTGGGTAGGAAGCATTGCTGATCGGCGATCAACATCGGGTTATTGCACTTTAATTGGTGAAAATTTAGTCATTTGATAGAGTAAAGTGTTGTAACATGGAGTAGTACTAAAGCCGAATTTAGATCTTTTGAACATAACATTAATGAGAGATATATATATATATACACACAACTATTACTACCACCACTTATTTCCTCATTCTCTTTACCTCCAGACACCATGGTTAGTTACTTTAGGCAACCACAACACCTTGAGTTTGTGGAAAAGAATTATCAACTATTGTAATAGCAAGTTGCTTGCCTAGAATAATTTTTGAATGTCCTTTAATTGACGTCTCTATTGCTACAAATCCGGAATCAAATTTGTCCTCTATTGTTGCAAGTTTAGAATCAAATTTTCCTTCAATATTATCCAACCTTTCCTCTCGTATATCTCTTTCTTGTTTTAACTTCTAATAGAAAGGTTTCAATTTTCGTATTAACTTCATTAACGAGTCATCATTATTGAAAAACGCAAAAAGAAAAACTTCTAAGAACTTAAGGCTCGATACCAACCGATGCAAGATAGCATAAGGGTTGTTCTAGATATGATTTTTAGAGACTATTTAGGGTTGTATTGAAGTAACTAGGTTTCTACTTGGACTATGAGGAAATATATGGGTAGAATTTTAGGAATCATACCTAGAGGATAGAAAAACCTAAGGTTCACACCTAGGGTGGTTCGTAGGAGTCACACCTAAGGGTGATTATGTCACATAATTAAAAGCAAATTGCTGAAAATTATTTGATATTATTGCATATTGGATATTGAAAGACTATATGCTGAATTTACAAAGTTGTGGAAGTACAAATCCAATTAAGAGAAGGATTCCTAAACCTGCAACATAACTATTCCTAATTAGAATAAAAGAACGTATAACTATTTCTATTTTACAATAGGAAAACTTAATAGCTTTACGATCGCCAAAATACTCAAACAAAAATGCCATAATTTCATATTTTCTAATAGATCTAAAATTACTAAAATACCCTTATCAATTATTCAAGTTTTGCTTCCTTTATCGTCCGCATCAAAATGTCATTTAGATTCTTTAATTTTCATTCTACCTTGCATTTCTAATAACCAAACAAGATCTAAAATTACTAAAATACCCTTATCAATTATTTAGGTTTTGCTTCCTTTGTTGTCTGCATCAAAATATCATTCCAATTCCTTAATTTTCATTCTAATTTTTATATGCTCATTTCAGTCCTTTTATTTTTAGTAACCAACCGACATCTAATATTAATACTATATATGTAATAAGACCAACATACAAGCTGAACGGCAATAAAATTGGTCTACTCAAGCATCTCTTGCTTCATATCTGTTTCATCTCTACCTTCTCTCTCCTCCCATCAAACTCTTCTCGAGCTTCTCCACCTTTCTGTCTATATTTTTATCACTATTCATGCCAATATTTCAGGCAGTGCTGGCACTCGCTTGCTTATAAGATTCCTCTGCCTATTGTAAAATAACCACCAGTCCATGAACAAAAGTACAAAACAACCAACTCCTTCATTCCCAAGCCTGGCAAACTAAATTTTTCTGCTTGTATTAAAAACTGGATACATAAATGGGGTCATTAAACATGAGACCAGTTTTAAATATAACTGCTACTAATTAGCTAGTAAGGTTTCTCGTTATTAGAGCTGTTTTATTACCTTTTATTTTTAGTGGTGACAAACATTCTTTATGCAAATTCATAATACTACTAGACCCTACGAGTTGTCTTCATTAAACTCTTCTCTTGGTGACCCTAACCTTCATACCATGCTTCATATGCATCATGACAGAAAGACCTGGTGAAATGGGATGACTTTCAACCACCTGAAGATGATAATTCAAGAGTATAGCTGTTGCAATTGTCTTCATTTGAATGAAGGTTATTTCTTTACCTAAACAGCTCCTGGGTCCTGTATTAAACGCAATGAACTTGTAAGATGGAACATGAATGATCCCTCCTCGCTCCGAAATCCATCTCTCTGGCTTGAATGTCAAGCAATCATTACCTCATATCTGTTCCATGCTTCCCATTGAGTATAATGAGAACATCACCCTGGTGTTTTCTTTCACCTGATGGCCACTAGGAAGGGTGTCAGCTTCAACAGATACTCTATAGTTAAAAGGTACAGCCGGGTACAGCCGAAGAGTCTCGCAGATGGCTCCATGGAGAAAACAAGATTACTTAGCTCTTCCAGACTGAAAAACATCCCATTAATTGTATGATCTCCTTTCGCTTTCATATTGGCTCTGATTTCTTATACAATTTTTTCTTCTACTGCAGGGTGTGTAGCAACCAGCCAGATAAACCAAGTTAGAGCTGCATTTACGGTGTCTTTCCCGGCTGCAATGAAGTTAAGTCCAATGTCTGGTAGATATTTGTTAGTGTTTTTGGAGGCATTCCTCTGTTCCACTGCTTCTCCTTCTTCTTGTATGCAAGCTCTGACCAAGTCATAGTGATCTTGATTCTCCTCGACTTGCACCGTTTGGGCTTTGCGTTTTGCGAATTTCTTCTTTCTTTGATGAGATACACTGCTCCAAAAAATTGTCTATGATGTCCATGGCAAGGCTTAGCTTCTTTTCTTCTCCTACGTTAAGCCATTTCTGCAATTTCCAAATGCTTTGAGGGACAATATGTCGGTAAAACACAGCCTCCTCTACATCATCAAATGCTGTTTTGTAAGCAATTTCTGGCAAATCAACAGAGAGGCTCTATGGATCAAAGCCTAAAACCAGCTGGCAGATATTATCAAAGGTGAAACGCTGGAATACATCTTGCATGTCCAATTCTATTTCTTGTCTCGACACATGCTCAAGTACTGGGATTAGACCTTTGACTATCTTTTCCCGCAAAGATCTCTCGAGAAAAACCTGGAACTTGTTGTCTTTAATCATGGACTGAATCATCTTACGAAACGACTTCCATGTTTCGAAATCTGAATTAAGAACTCCATCTCTAAAAGGCTCAAAAATCTTCTTGTACTGAGGGCCCTTTGGGTAGTTGACAAAGTTTTTGGTCGAAATGTGGCGAACATTAAGAGGATCACAAGTGAGCAAAATGTTCATGTTAGCAAACCATGGACCTTTAAACTCAAAGGTGCCTCCATTTTGTTTTAGAAGCTGGGTTGCATATTCATGGATATTTGGTGCCTTGAAAAGAAGTCCCGGTAGCATTCCCACCACAGGCCAGTTAGTAACTCGGGATATTCTGTTCCAACACCAATGGCAGAAAAGGAGTACGCAAACAAGTGCCATGAGTATGTGAAAGTATTCAGGAATTGCCATCGGAGCTGTAAGTCTATGGTTTTTTTTAATGTTTTGTAGCACTACTTTGTTTGTAAGGTTTCCTTAACTTGTCTATGGTGCATGTGGCATTTATTTATACCGTTTGTTTTCCTCTCTTCTTGTGTTTTCTCCCTTTTTATCTTTAAAATTTACATACATAGTGGAGAGATCACGTTAAGTTGACCTATAGTGCCGGTCTTTAGCAGGTAAAGTAGTTAATTATATCTCATCTCATTAATGAACGAGTAATGCTATCTAGAATACAATTGACATTCCACAAATCGTAGCTAAGGAGTGAAGTTTCGAATTCATGTTCTGTACTTTTCATCCCAAGAATAATAAATAAAAAAAGCTATTTGATAATGACAAGAAATGCATCATATATGCCTGCAATGTCAAATGATATGATTATTCTAGCGTTAGCAATGCTTAAAGTGCTTTTCCGAAGGTTTTGCTTTCCTGATCTACCTTGTTATGCTACATATATTATATTATACAGAATGTTGCTTCTGCAAAATTTTGAGTAGCAAGGAAGATGTAAAGTGGTTTTGGCTAATGGTTTTGTACTATTTCTAACTTTAGGATTAGGATGTCTCTTTTTCTTGATTGCTTTCCTCAGGTTCCATGTGGCCTGTTTTGTTGCATTTTTTTTCCCAATAAAGCAATGACATTGTGAATTGAAAGAATGCTTTGGATCATTTAGGAATTGTTTGATACCATTTATGTTTTCTTTTTTATATTTATTTCTCTCTCTCTTTTTTTTTTTTTTTTGAGTTTTGAAAATTAAAAATAAAAATACTCCTAATTTTTTTTGTTTTTATTTAAAATTTTTAAAACGTAAAAAATCAATTATTGGTTGTCAAATTTTTAAAATCAAAAAAAGTAATTTTAAAAAATAATGATCATGTTTGTTGGATTTTTTTTTTTTTTCCTCAACCAAAAAGTTAAAAAAGAAACAATTTTTTTTTTTAACCATCAGGTTTGGATTCTAAAAAGATGGAAGTTATCTGAATTGACAATTAATTCATTGGCGGGCATGGCGCAGTACAGCACAACATTGCTCATAATTAATAATAAAAGCATGTGTTTGTTCACAAAACACACGAAATTCATCTGCTTACAAGCACGTCGTTGGCTACTTGACATAGATAGAAGGATATAAGAGTTGATTGTGAGGTGGTAGAGGGTATCCCCAGCTGATAAGCTAATAGCTATGCGTGGTTCTGGAAGTCAAAACACAACGAAGCAGCTGTATGTTTTTTCTGATGCTAATTAATAGTCAAATACCTATCATAAATCCACTTGTTTGCTTTAGCCCTTCTAATGCCCCCTAGCTGCTAGTCAGTGTCTATCTCCCACGTGATCTCGTTAGGGAAAGAAGTCAAGAACTGCATGAATATATGCCCATTGCCAATTCGTGACTACGAAAGCTTCATGCAGTCTACATTGATTTTGCTTTCACCTCGATTCCAGATAGGTTTATTTTGCTCACACTTTACTACTTGCTGACTTCTATTACCAGCTACCCTTAGCAGTTACATCTATATATATATATATATTAGACTTAGCTAGGTGTTACCATACTAGTATTCACGTGAACCGACGTGGGATTACGTCTATCCTTAGGTCTATTTTAAAAAATCAGACTGTTTGATTTCATCGGCTGACTAATGACACACAAAAGAAGAGCTTTTCAAAAATTAAAATGGAACCACTAATTTGATAATTCAAACACACATCATCTCAACAATCTACCTATAATCTTCAATGAAGGAGGTGTAGCAGATCGAGTTGATCGTGGGATAGTTTTCCCTCCTTGTCCAGCCAGGTTGAATGTACTTCATTAGACAAGTTGAGATGTCAAATTTTTTGGTGTGAGTAGTTAGCTAGAATTACATGATCATAGGAATTACAACTGTACAGATCCCTTGAATCAAGGGATAACCGTAAGTTTAGTAAACATTGTATATCCTCTCCTAAAATCTCTCATTGTATCTGCATATATTGGAAAGAAACCATACGGACAAAAGATGAAAAGAACTTGTGGTTTGAGATGGTACCAAAGCAAGATTTTGGGTTCCTGTAAACTGACCTAGAAAGAGAACTCAGATTCAAAATCCATGGAAGACCCACCAATGCTGACACAACCACCAAATACCTCTACCGAATCCATACTTTGACAATTTGACAACCAAGATAGTAGAAGTCATGATGCGGGCCCAAACCTCTTCACCTTTCACTGATTCGACGACAATACCAATAAGCATCAAGTTAGATGGCTCTAACTATGCATTGTGGTCCCAAGTGGTTGAGATCTCAAGCAAAGACAAGCTAGGATACATCAATGGGGATTTCCCATAGCCACCAAAAACAGATCCGTCTTTTCAAAAATGACAGACTGAGAATGCCATTGTGAAAGGATGGTTGATAAACTCATTGGAATCCCCCTTGGTTGGGAACATCATCCGATTCTCGACAACCAAACAGCTTTGGGATTCTATTTCTACAACATACTTTGATGGTCCCGACTCATCACAAGTATATGACCTTCGACGATGTGTAACTTGAATTCGGCAAGGGGTAGATCCATCGAGAAGTTCTACAATGATTTACAAGGATTGTGGCATGATGATTTTCGCCACCCTAATCCAATAGAATGTGCATAAGATATACAAAAATATAACTCTCTTTTATAGCAGGAAAGAGTTTATGGTTTTTTAGATGTATTAGATGACGAGACTTGACAATATTAGAAGTGATGTTCTTCGGTGAAAGCCCTTTTCCTACTCGTTGAGCAAGCCTATGCATATGTCCGAAAGGATAACACTCGCCAAGCCGTGATGGCATCTAGGTTAGAGAATACCTCTAGTGGTGTTGTTATGGCCACTAAAAGGGTTAAACAACCACAATTGATGAAGGTAGGGCCAACAACTAAATTTAAAGGCCAATCGATGGGGGAAAGTGTACTCACTATGGCAATACAAAGCATACCCAAGATACTTGCTTCAAATTACATGGGTATCCGGACTAGTGGCATGAGTTACAAGCTCGAAAGAAGCGAGGATACTACAAGAGTTACTCCAAGATGTCCTCCATTAGGGATGGGCCGAGCTGCTGTAGTCACTACTACTAAGCCTCAATTATCTCTCATTCCTCAAATAAATCATTCCATAGACAATGTTAGAGATAGCTATGGACAAGTTCTATGTACCTCTAGAGCTCCCAATGATGATAGCTAGATTATTGACTCTAGTGGCTACGGACCACATGACCTTTGACTCTAGTGACTTCTCCTAGATGATATCGCCATAAAGAGCCTACATTTCTAATGCTAATCGAGTTGCATAGCTAGTCACTAGGGCTGGAACTATTATCATGTCACCCTCTCTCGTCCTTATCTCATAGTCTCTTAGTTCCATCTTTATCAAACAAACTAATGTTTATGAGTCAAGCTATTGAAGAACTTAATTATATGGTATTAATGTATCTTACATTTTTTCTTATTCGGGATATTCTCGAGCAAAGAGATCATTGTTCATGGTACTAAGAGAGGGGGCTATATTACCCGGATGACTTCGATCTAGAAAGAACAAATTATATGCAACTTCACACTACTAGTAAAGAAAGAAAGATATGGCTTTGGCATCATTGATTGGGGCATCCATCATTTGGTTATTTGCAACATCTCTTTCCATATTTAAATGTGATACATGTATTATGGCTAAGAGCCATAGAGTTTCATATTCGACAAGCTTGAATAAAAGTATTGTTCCTTTCTCCTTAATACATTCCGATGTTTAGGACCCTCCCTAGTTACTACTTCCTCCGGTTACTCGTTGGTTTGTGATCTTCATTGATGACTATACATGCATGCATGATGTAGCTATACCAAATAAAGACTAAAGATGAAGTGTTTTTTATCTTTCAAACATTTCATACCATGATACAAACCTAATTTTTAGGAAAAATACAAGTTCTACGATTAGATAATGGTGGGGAGTTTATCAATCACTAGTTTCAAGCTTATTTCCAACAACAAGGTCTTTTTCATGAAACATTATACTCTCGGACCCCCTTACAAAATGGCATCATCAAGAGAAAAAACTAGTATATTTTGGAGACTGTACAAGCTAGCCTTACTTTTTGGGACACATGTACCTAGTCATTTTTGGAGTGATGCAATTGTGTTGCCATATACTCGCTCAATAGGATGTCATCCAAAGTCTTAAATTTCAAGACTCCCTAAGTAGGTCTTGTCTACCCATATTTCTCCATCCATAGTTCTTATGCACCCTCTTTGGATTTTTGGTCGTGTTGCATTTTCCATCTCTACAAAAACCAACATACTAAGCTGGATCCATGTGTAGTTCGATGCTTGTTTTTAGGGTATGGATTATATAAAAAGGGGTATAGATGCTTTAATCCTACAACCAACTACACCTATATTACCATGGATGTGACATTCCTTGAGTTTGAGCCATTCTTTCAAAACCCACTGCATAATTCAGCCCTTCGAGAGGAGCATATGGATGAAGAGCAAATTGGTCAAGTTGGTTGATAGCGCCAACGATTGAGTCAAGAGCTCTAGGTGTGGATTCAAAAAGTGCTCTAGGAGACGAGTTTAGAGGTGTTAAAGTGATAAGAATTGAAACTAAAAATAGGAAAAATAAACCTATTGGTGAACAATCTATAAATACAAAGCCAATTACACCCCATTTGCTACAATACTTAAAGTATTAGCTCATACCGAGAATATTCCCGAGGTGAGCTCCCCTAACACTCATTTAGATGCTAACACTTTGGCTACTACTATTGGATATGCTTTGCCTTTAAACAAAACCATGAAAAAACACTAACTAGATATTCACCTAATGTGGAAGAAAGGAGATCTAAGTATCCAATTGCAAGTTATGTGTCCATTCAAAAATTACCCAAACCTATCAAGACCTTTATATAGACTTTTTCTTTCTATCAAACCTCAATTGAGAAAGCTATACCCGACCTAAAATGGGCACAAGTGATACAAGAAGAGCTAGAGGCCTTGTAGAAAAAAAAACACTTGGAGGTTGGTTCCACTACTTAAAGGAAAAATATGGTGGGGGTGCAAGTGCGTATATTTTATAAAAATACAAAGTCGATGGATCAATCGATTAGAAAAAGGCAAAGCTTATAGCAAAGGGATTCACAAAGACATAAAAGTAGATTACTTGGAGACTTTTTTACCGGTGGCCAAACAAAATACTCGTTAAAGTTTTATTATCTCTTATAGCAAATTTAAATTGACCACTACACCAATCGGATATGAAGAATGCAATTCTCTATGGCAATCTTGAAGAAAAAGTTTACATGGACATCTAATCGGGATATACAATCTTTTCCAAAATTAAGTTTGTATGTAAATTGGAATGAGCTTTTTATGGATTGAAACAATCACATGGGGCATGTTTTGGACATTTTAGTCTTGCTATAAGAAAATATGGCTATCACCAAAGCAATTCGGACCATACACTCTTCTTAAACCATTGATAGAGAAAGGTGACTAGTCCTCTTATCTATGTCAATGACATGATTATCACAGGGGATGATGTAGAGAAAATTTCAAAGTTGTAAAAATAATTATCAATTGAATTTGAAATGAAGAACCCCGGTGGACTTAAGTATTTTTTGAAAATAAAAGTGGCAAGATCACGAAGATGGATATTCCTTTCTTAAAGAAAATATATGTTAGATATGTTGTCAAAGGTGGGATTATAGGAATGCAAGCCGAGTAGATACTCTAATTGTCCAAAATCATGGACTTGGGATGTACTAAGATCAAGTTCTAGTCGATAAAGAAAGATACCAAAGATTAATGGGTAAGTTTATTTATTTATCTCATACTCCCCCAAACATTACTTATGCCATAATCATGCTAAGCCAATTCATGCTTTGTCCTAGTGAAGACCATATGGGTGTAGTAATTTGGATTCTTCGCTTTCTAAAAGGTTCACCAAGGAAAGGGCTAATGCTCACTAAGAATGGTCATCCGAATATTAAAAGGTATACAAATGCAAATTGGGTAGGGAATGTCATGGATAGAAAATGCACTTCAAGCTACTTCACTTTTATGGGAAGAAATTTAGTTACATGGAGAAGTAAGAAATAAAAGGTGGTAGAATTATCCAGTGCTTGAAATTGAATTTAGAGGTATGGCTAAGGGAATTTATGAACTTTTATGGCTTCGAAGATTACTAACGAGTTTGGACTTTGTCCTATCTCTAAAATGAATCTATTCTCGTAACAATAAGGCATCTATTGACATATCTCATAATCCTATCCAACACGATTGTACAAAGTATGTGAAAGTATATACATACTTCATAAAATAGAATCTTAAGGAGAAAATCATTTGGTTTCCATTTATGAAATTGAAAGACCAACTAGCGAGATATCTTCACAAAGGTAGTTTCTAGTAAAAATTTCATGACTCACTTGACAAGTTGGGTGTTAGAGATATCTACACACCAACCGAAGGGGAGTGTTGGTATGTGTAGTTAACTAGAATTACATGATTATTGGAATTACAATTGTACGGATCCTTTGAATCAAGGGATAACTATAGTAAACAATGTATATCCTCTCGTAAAATCTCTCATTGTATCCGTATATATTGGAAAGAAACCATAAGATTAAAAGATGAACGGAACTTATGGTTTGACAAAATTTATATGAATTAAAAGTGAATCTAAAACAAAAATATTTTGAATTTTTTGCTTTCTATTGATTTCATATACCTTAGTTATGTTCGGAAAGTGCATTTAAATATTTGAAATTTCTTATTCATAAATCATAAGGCGGTATGTATACAATTGGTGAAACTCAAATTAGTCCTTAAATCTTTATTAGGTCTCTGGATTTTACTTTCTCAATTTAGTCGTTAAAGTTTAAAAATTCTCAATAATGCCCTATTGCCTAACATTTTTCTTAAAGTTTCAATGAAATTCTTAAACATTATTAAACCCGAAATGATGTAACAAAGAGAGAGTATATTCTAGTCCCTTAACCCTAAATGAAGCAAAACTTTAGTTTTTATATAAAAATTTAAGTTTTTTTTTTATAAGAGTTTTCCTATAATCTAAAAATATTCCATTATTTATTTTCTTTAAAAAAAATAATTATCTTTTCTTCATAGTGTACAAGAGAAGAGAAGAGGCTTTTTTTTCTTTACCAAAAGGAAGGACCTTTTATATTGTTTTTGCTATTTTTCTTTTTGGTTAAAATATTTTTATGAAATATAAACATTTTCTTAATTTTTTTGATCAATTTTTTTATTCAATGACACATCAAAATTTGGTATAATCAACAACATGAAATTATATGCTTTTGAGGGTGTTTAATAAAACGATTCCCTAGTGAAAAAAGGCTTATTGTACCGTACAAGCTTGAACTATATACCTTTTAATATTTATGGCATGTTCTTTCAAAAGTATATGAAAAATAGATGAACCATGCTTCGATAACAATTTTAGCATGAGAGTCATTTTTTTGTCTAATCCGATAAGGCAAGACAAGTCGGATGACAACTTGAATAAAAATCCACATAGGATGACATGTGGAATGAATTATAATTTAGTTATAACGAGACGACATGTCACCCACTCACTTATTAAAAATCAATTTCTGAAAATAACTAACCTAATTCAATTTTAATCTTAAAAAACCAAATCTCCAATTTCTTCTCTTCTCTTCTCTACTCAATCGATGAACAAGCAAGCCCAAATTCATAATCTTTTTGGTAGAGTATTCAACAACTCGAATGTAATTAATTATGCTCGGCAAGGTTTGGATTAGATCATGTAATGGTCGAAATATTCTTATTACATGAAATTAAAAGACCTCTATGATATGGTTACTGAATATGGTTATAAAACACCAAAGGTTATGGTATTTAAACAACCTAAGTTAAGTCTAAATAAGGGACGATTAATTATAGATAAGGGTAAGGTTTTTATGAAGATGCTAATTGTTATATATGAACGGGGGTCGTTGATGTGTATGTTGAGGTAGAAGAGAAAGTGGAAGGTGATGGTAGCTTGGGTGAAAATATAGCTGCTACAATTGATGTAGGTGATGATGAGAATAAACAAAATATAAGTGACGATCATGAACGGAATGTTACTCGTGATGATCATGAATAGAATGTTGATGATGATAATAATGAAAAGAATGTAGGAGATATAAGTGCTGATGATAACGAGGAGAATGGTAATAATGATGATGATAATGATGATTACTTATCAATTGAGGAACCATAGAGTGATAGTAGTTTTAGTGATTGTGTATCTAAAAGTTTTATGTATGAAAAACTAATCAAGGCTAGAAAGTAAAAAAGGAATATGAGGAGGAAGTGTGGTTTTGGTTTTCAATTCAATGATGAATGTATGGTTTCTACCCTATTAGTTAGAGAACTAATGAATCAACAAGGCCTAGTATACCTCAACTTACTAAAGGAGGCTACACAAGTGAATATGATAATAGTGAGGATGAGCAGATTACCCTTCCCGAAAGTGATGAAGATGATGTATTTACCTATAGGAGAAGAAAAAAGAGAAAAACAAGATTTTTATGATCCCATATGCAACCATAAGAACTTGGTGTTCAAGACTAGAATGAAATTCACAAATGAAAAATAATTTAAATGAGTCTGTGTAACTATATGGTATTGAAAATGGAAGAGATTTGACTTGGTTAAGGAGTTTAAAGAGAGTTATGGAACCTAAATATGCATAAGGTTGTGGATGGAGAGTGCATGCAAGTAAGAAGCGGTTAGAGGACACTTTTGAAGTGAAGTGTGTTGACAATGACCATAAATATGGATGATCATTGACAAATAGGTTAGCTTTTTATTTATGGCTAACCAAAACATATATCCATAAGTTTCGAAACAATCCTAGTTAGCTCGCTTAGGAACTGCAATATGCTATTAATGAGAGACATGCATTAACTCGTCAATATTCGGATGTGTTATAAAGCTAGAAATTTATCTTTAGAGATGTTAAAAAGGTCTTTTAATAAGCATTATGTAAGATTGAGATCGTATATTCTTGAGTTGAAGAGGGTAGATAGGATGGGAATATTCTGTTTTGAACTTATGGAGTGTGATAATTTAAAGTTTAGAAGATTCTATGTTTTATTTTTAGCATTAATAAATTATTTTTTTGGTAATTATAGGAGAGTGTTTGGTCTTGATAGTGTTTTTTTGAAAACACTTCTAGGAGGTTGTTTATTAACTGTAGTAGGGAGGGATGCCAATGAGCCAATGTTTCTCATAGCATGGGCTATTGTGGATAATGAGAATTGAGAGAACTAAAAATGGTTTATGGATTTTCTCATAAAGGATCTTGGCATTATTAATGAAAATTCTTCTACAATAATAAGTGACCAACAAGAGGCAAGTTTAAGCATTATCTTCTGTTTAACTCTCTTTATTTGTATTTATAAGTTTAAAATCATTTATCTTTTTTTTTTTTAATCATCTAAATGATTATTTACTTATGATTACAAGGACCACAGAATGTTGTCAATGAATACATGCTAAACTATGAGCATAAAAGTTATGCATAACATATTTATACAAATTAGAAAAAAAAAACATAATAGTGAGTTGTACAAGAAGTTGTTCTAGAAGGTAGTGAATGATACTAATTTGGTAAGTTACAATGCTAGATTAGAAGAGTTGAAAGTGGTGGATGAGGTAGCCTTTGATGACTTCATGAAGATTAGGCCACCAAAATTTTACAAGACTTTCTTTAAGACTAATCTAAACTGTGATGCATTTATAAATAATATGTCAATAGCATTTAATGAAACTATATGTAAGGCCAGAATAAAGCCATTGATCAATATGTTGGAAGATATTAGGACTTATGAGATGGAGAGGATGTATATTAATAGTAAGATGTTTAAGTCAATTAATGATTAAATCTACCCAAGAATAAGACAAAAGCTGGAAAAAATTAAGCCAAAAACATGTGAATCTAGGATAGTACCTGCAGATTGCTTGATAGATTCAAGTAAGATTTAGTAATGATACATATGTAATGAATTTAAAGGAACATACATGCAGCTCGTAGGAAATGGGATGTCGGTGGTATTCTAAGCAAGCACACAATATCAAGCATTACCTTTATGAGGAGTGATCTTGTAGATTATGTTGATCTTTGTTTCAAGAAACATAGACATGTGGAAACATATTCGAATGGTCTTGAATCTTTGAATGGCTTCAAAATATGGCATAAGAGTGAAGGTCATGATGTATAACCCCTTCCTTATAAGAAAAATGCTAGTAAGGTTAGTTTATTTGGCAAAGTTATCTTGATGCTTTTGTTGTTTTTTCCCATCTTTTTTTTATTTTACTTTTGACAAATAAATAATTATGATACCTAATTTTTAAAATAAAAGGCTGAAGAAAAAAGGGAGAAAAGCTCAAAGTGAAGATATGAGAAATCCAAACAAAACATCAAAGGTAGGAGTTCAAATGCAATGTCAAAATTGTTATGCATATGGCCATAACATGAGAACATGCAAAATTATAGGCTAAGATAATGCAAACCCTACTAAAATTCATGTAAGTGAACAAACTTCATATGCTAGCATCATATTGTTGGTTTGCCTAACTTATTATACATGTGAAATGTTTAGAGTAAAAGAGGAAGACTTGTAAAGAATTCAATAAATAATCTAGCTTCCAAACAAGCAAAATTACTAATAAGTATAGTTTAATATTGATAATTCTATTTTTTAATTTAATTTCTCACAATATGCAATTAAAAATCATTACTCTTGTAGGCTAAAAGAGGAAAACCTCCAAAGCAAATTGCTATAGTTTCATCAATTTCTAATTCTAGACAAACATCTACATCTAGATCTATTATCCCATTCGGACCTTTTAGGAATTCTAGATTTATAATCCCATCAAGACCTCTCTCTTCTTCGACATCTACAATCTCGACTAGTCCTAATAAATCACAAGTGTAAAGGCAAGATGCAACTATAAAGGTTAAAGAATATCAAGAGAAAGAGAATAGTGAAAAGAGTTGGAGTGTATATAAGTGACAAAGCTGGTAACATGTATTAAAAAACAAGTAGTATTTTTTTTCCTTTTCAACGAATTTGTATGATAAAACACAATTTCAATTTACCTTATCTCTTTATTGATGTTGTAGTTGATTGTTGGAGGTAGAGTTGAAATAACTTTTAGAGGCAAACAAATTCCTTCACCAATAGCCATGCCACTATGACAAAAAAGTCAAAGTTAAATGAAGGCTCCTCAACCACTTAGGAATATTTTGAACTACTCAATTAAATGACTTTTTAGCCTACCGAGTTGCATTTAACGGCCTATTATATGGTCCATTTTTTAGAATATTATGAACATGGAATATGATATGTGCATTTTGTGATAAAAAAATATATATATATTGGGGTGTGTATTGAAGGATCATTCATCTTATAAAGGTACGAAATAAAACAAAAATTTTTCTCTATCTAAAGTTTCAAGATCATGTAGTTGAATCAACTAATCATATATGTATGAATTAAAGCATAAATAAAGGATTACCTCTTGTAGCATAGAATTAAACCTTTATAGAAAAGAAGTCGTCAAAGTATCCGGCCTCTATCAATAATCCATGCAGTCCAAGCACCCACATAAGAAGCACTCAAAATTAGTAGAGTGCTAGCCCTACCTTTTCTAACTTATTTAGTATTCTTCCTTTAGAAATCTATTCGGGTATATTTTGTGACAACCTTAATTTAGAAGGGAGAGGTGGTGTATGCAAATGTAGGGAGAAAACTATTTTGCTCTTTGTTTTTTCTTTTCTTTGTGTAGCCTTAATTTCACTCTTGTTTTTGCCACACCTCTCTTTCTATTTATAAGGAGAGAGGCTTCCTTGTCCTCTAAGGACAAGGAAGGGGTAACAACTTGTCCCATGTGGACTCTAGGTTTTTGCATCCTAATCCTCCAAGGATTTGGAGTTATTATATATTTGGGCTTTTGATCTTATCCTCCGAAACATTCATCCTTATCCAATAAGGTTCATGTTTATTCTCCCATCAAAATATCTTACGAGCTTTTAAATTAAATCTATTAGCTCAAACTTCTTTGGCCCAATTAATTATAAATTAATTTGGACTATCCAAATAAATTAGGTTAGATATCTTAGAAGGCCCACATTAGGGAAAAATTTCCCAAATTACCCATAAATCTAAATTAGGAAACTAATTTTCTTTTTAGGTAATTACTTCCAAATTTAGAACTAACTTTCAAATTAAGAAACTGATTTCTAAAATAGAAATCTTTATATTTTAGGAAACTTCTATTTTTGAAAATTTTCCATTTTAGGAAGCTTTTCATTTTCGAAAACTTTTTCCAAAATAGGAATCTTTCATAATTGAAATTTTTTTCCATCTTTGCTTCTCTTTTATCATGCGAATGTTTAAACTTATGTGTGTGACTCGAGTAGGCTCCTAGATATGTTGGCAATGTATCAAGAATAAAAGACACTTTTTTTATCTCTTGATATATAAATCAAGATAGGCCTCTAGTAAGGCATCATGACTACCCAATTCTCTAGGAGGATTAATTAATTCATAATTATCTTTCACAAGTATGGTCATTATTCAATTTAGTCCTCATGTCAATTTATCACCGTGTGATCTCAAACTCGGGTTATTAGTCTATTTGATAATGATTACACAAGTTTTCTTCAATTTTCAAATATTTTAGCTTATAAAGTAAGATAACTATACTCTATTGGTGTACTCCTACTATGTCATAGATTTCTTGAGCGTGACATCTATCAAAGTGTAATGTGATAACTCTTTTAACATACAAGGAATGACATGTCCTATTTTAATCATCCACCTATCTCTATTAGATTCTTAGTGCACTCAATTAATTGCCCACATACAACCCTTTAATGGGTCTACCAAAATGAGGGTGAAAGTACTTAAATTCTTTAATGAGATAACCATGATGACTTTAAATCAAAGGACTAGTTGTACTCATCTCGTTGAGATTGTCATAGACTAAACCAAATGGGTTTTCATAATGAGTCAAGTTCGGTGATATGTTTTCTAGCACAAATCACCTAAGTGTTTGCTTTGGCATCATCATGCCAATAAATATGAGATCTCCTACTGCTATCTTATAGCATGAGCATAGCACTCACAAGTCTTAACCACACATAGTCAATGTCCATTCTTGGCAATGCTACGACTTGGGATGTTTAATGATATCATTTAAGTGCATTAATGTTTATCTCACATCTTTCGATTAGTCATTAATATAAATGCATATCATATAAACTTTTATCTAATTTTATTCAATAAATAAATGTAAATGATAAGAATTAATGAAAAGACTTCTTTATTATTGATAAAATAAATAATGCAAAGATATAATAACTCAAACATATCCAAACATGGTTGGATCTTAGGCACCTACACTAACATTTATGTACTATTTTCTTTTCTTTTTAAACATTAGAACTATAGCTGTGTTTTGTTATTATATTGGGATATTCTCTTTAATGTCACGTTCTATTGATAACCTTAACATTTTGGTTCTTTTAGGCTAAGCTCTATAGATCTATGATCTTGAATAGATTAGCTAATCTAAAATTTCATAATATTTTTTCCCTTGTCTTACAAAGAATGAAAAGAATTGATACGAGTAAGACCATAGCTACGGAGGTTGTCTTTTGTGAGCCTTTTAATGAAAGAAGTAAGACATAACTACGTAAAAAAATTTAATACATTATATAATTTAATGTAATACTTTAGATAGTATAATTTAATACCTTACATAAGACATTGCATAATTTAGAGATGTTGTGCTAACATGTTCTTCTACTCATATAAAGACAACAAATATCCTAATAACACAAAACCTATCAATATTGTAAAAAAATACCACTTCGTAACAACTTTGACTTTCCCTCCCAACTCCCGTATGCCAATCCTCAATCTTTGCATTTGAATTTTCATTTCAATAATTTCAGCATCTCATTTTATTGAGTTCTTCAATCAAATTAATTTTAGTTTGCTTTATCTTCTTTTGTTCAATTCCTATCAAACTTGAATTTTATCTTTCAAGTACCTTAACTAACTCATTTCTTTCCTTCAACTATTTAATCTCAATTACAATCGACTTCCCGCTATCTACACGTTGCGATCATCTTCAATCCACTTTAAAAACCCATAATTGTCAACCTCGAAAGTTGTAATATTTCATGAAAATAAAATATCAAGTATATAGTATGCGTAACAAGGGAGAAATTTTAGCAATTTCGAGTAACTAAGAACAATAAATGCCTTTCAATATGGGCAGCAAATGAACTTCTTCCCTAGGTTAGTTTCCGTTTGTGAAATATATAAGCTTATCTTCGTCTTGTGCTTGTGTAAAGGCATCATGAAAGTTGGGGAATATATTTTTAAAGCTTCATTCATGTTGAAAATACTACCTATATATGACATATTTGTAGGTTTTCCGAAAGTTATGCAAATATAAGAGTGGATAATGCAAGTTTGGCTTTTGATCCATCAACATATAACCGATCCATCAAAATGCAGTTGAAGAATAAAGAAGGCCCCAAAACCCAAAATTACCAAAACATACATAAATAAGAAAACTCACAAAAAATTAAATAAAAACATGTATTAATAAAGAGAGAGGGAACCTTATAGTTAAATATTCGTGGGTATTGCGATGAGTGGAGGATGAAGGTCGCTTTGTAAATTTTAGGTTTGATGAAATCAAATAGATTGGTAGGTTTGATGAAGAAAAATGATTTGGTTCATGACTAGTAGACTTATGTTAGGATTCTTAGGGTTTCGAGAGGTATGCAAATGCGGATGTGGGTTTTAGTTATTGTTCGTCATTCATAAAAAAAGAAAAAAAGATTAGAGTTCTTATTCATCGAGCAAAAAGAGAAGAAGATTGAGGTTCTTGTTCATCATATACAAAAACGAGAAGAAGATTGGAGTTCTTGTTCATCAAGCAAAGAAGAGAAGAAGATTATGGATTTGAGCTAGCTTGTTCGTCGATCGAGCGAGAAAGAGAAAAGAAGAAATTAGAGATTTGATTTTCTAAGATTTGAATTGAATTAGGTTAGTTAGTTTTATGAATTGATTTTTAATAAGTGAATAGGTGACATGTCGTCCATCATAACTGAATTATAATTCATTGCATGTGTCATCCTATATGAATTTTCATCCAATCTATCATCCGACTTGTCTTGTCACGTCAAATGAACTCAAAATCTTGTACGAAAAATGACTCCTATGCTAAAATTATTATCATAAATATAATTCATGTATTTTTCATATATTTTTTTAAAAATATGTAATAAATATTAAAAGGTGTATAGTTCGTACTTGTACGGTATAATAAGCCGTGAGAAAATAGAGAATGAGAGAATGGCATTGTAACAAATAATAGTGGAAGGATGAAACTTAGACAAATTCAAAACCGAGGGATCAAATATACCATTTAATTTATTAAAAAAAACTACCAAATACACACATCTTTAGAAAAAGCTAAAGCCAAAAAATTTCACATTTGTCGCCTCCCTTACGCGACATTTTATTCCGAAAGTGAAGTTTAAAAATTTGGGCACTCGTTGCTAATCTGTCTTCACGAATATATATATATATATATATTGGTTGCTTTAATTTAAGAAAGTTAGGTCGATGATCGATCGTTGATTGCTCGCGTCCGACATGTATTACATTTCGAACGCTCTCATTTCGGTTGGTTCGGTTTCAAAAAGTAGTTGCTAGCGTGATTTAATAATAGTTATTTCCTTCATCTTATTACTAATTTTCTATTTAATGTTTACTCAATTTAGTCTCTAAAGGTTACAACTTCGCAACAGAAGTCCTGTCGGAGTAATAATGTTTTTATTCAAATATATAGTTAAGTCCTCTTTCCCTTTTAATATTGGTGTTAGGATCCTTCAAAGATTTTTGTTTTTGATTTTTTTATTAAAAAAATACTATCAAATTGATACACTAATCAAGGCCATCTATTTGATTGATTGATTGACAAAGATTAATCAACTTAATAGAACCGGAGAGAGATTTACATATGCCAAAGCTAGAAGTTTAAGCATTTATTTTTTTTAATTTTTTTTTTTGTAAAATTGTTAATTTGATACATTAATCAAACATTCATCTCAAGGCTGAAAAGCTATGTTGTTTGGACTTAAGATTTTATATAAATTTGACATGAATGTGTGACTAACATGCATATATCCATGTTAGTTTGGGATTTTTTTCCAACAAAAGAGAGAGAGAGAGAAAGTTATCTTTCTTTTCATGTAATTAGGGTGTTCAAATATCTATATCCTTTTCTTTTCATGTAATTAATTAGAGTGTTCAAGTATTTGTATCCAAATGAACTATGAGACAAAATGAAAGATTGAAACAACATAGTGAGGAGAAGAGAAACAAAAACAAGGTATGCATTTTAAGTATTTTGGTGACATCTTGAGAAGTGTAAAGAGAGTTACATATTATCTTCTCGTTGCTTTGTTATATACGCGATGAAAATTAACTAATTCACTTTTGATTAATTAATAGCGATTGAATTTGATATTATCAACGCATTAGAAGAGGTTGTGAACATTAATACCATTGGAAAGAGAGATTAAGAAGTATGAAAGTTCTCCACAAAACGTGAATCCGATCGATCCAACTCGGACGGACCCTTTATACAACAAAACATGATTCTTACTTTCTTGCTTAACATTTTTGTGTTCTCGAAAAGATGGTTTGATCCTATCAAAAACCTTTGGCGGTAATCCTTATCTTTATTTGTGTTACTGCTCGTCGAATTTGGTCTTAAATGTGGAGTAGATTGATACTTTAATTTGTAACCAAGTCTTTCACGAGAAAATAAAAAGGTTCAATGCTCGTCTAGTAAGCCACTAAGACTTTTCCATTATGGTTCGATTTGAGTAATTAAATAAAATAAAAAGGAATGTAATTAATCGAAAGAAACAACATTCAATGAAATAATTGAAATATAAATATTATAAATCGAAAAATATAATACTTACATCAACGAGTCTTTGATGACGTCGAAGCCATTCGATCACAATTAAAATTGAAACTTCTAAATTACCGAAAAGAAAGATAAATAATATCGATCTAACTTGTAGGAATGTAAAACTATTATAAAGAAAGCTGGATAAAAATAATCTTTAGAGAAATCCTATTGTCATGTCCTCTCCTTATCTCTCTTCATCCTCTTTCTTTTAAACAGGTTTGTCGATCAATAACTATCCGGAGTTTCAAATTTAAGCACGAACGGTTATCGGGTTTTATCTTAATCTCTCGTTTATCAATATTGGTTGGTTTGTGAAACCAAATGCATTTTTTTACTTAAGATCTTGAAAAATGCATCATTTTGATTAAAATGTAGTGTTTTAGTGCGTAAATATACATTGATTCCAATCAACATGTGGCTTTTAAAATTTATGTATGCTAACACATGCCCTCCTTTTAGTCCTTTAGAGATGAACCGATGAGTTTTCTCTCTAACAAATAGATCATTAAATGCTTATAAGATGTGATGAGACCGTGTGAATTCCCATCCTTCCAAAGGCGGCTACTTTGTGTAGTAATTGATGTTTCAATTTGCCAAATCTAAACCGTTGAGTTCAAAAGTGAAATCATTGCGACTCTTGAATGTATTCTATATAAAATAAGGTTGACTTTACAATTTTACACATTTTCAAAATTCTCTTTATTTTTTGCAAAAATTTTCAAAAAAATCTTCCCGCTTTTTGTCAAACACCTTTTTTCACTTTGAAATTCCTTTTTATTCCATTAAAAATGGCCCAAAAAAGAAACCCAAAATCTTCCAACAAACTCATTCAAACTAAATTAGCTCTTTTAACCGATTGTCATAAATTATGAGAGTTCTTTATCTTCAAGAGTGATTAATTCTTTGAATTTGATCAAAGGGATTCAATAACCGAGTGGTCATTTATGCTAACTCATTTGCTAACCAATTTTTTTCCCTAGGGATATGTTTGATTTTGGTTACTTCAATCTAGTTTAACATATGCAATGTTCCAAAATGCTATTATTACATTTGGCATAACTTAGTATCCGATTGATTACTAATTGTGAATCTCCATATATCTCGATGGCTATCACTCGTCAACTTAAGACCAATTCGAGCCCAATAATCAAAGCTTCATAGTCGGCTCGATTATGAGTACATGTTCCTTTCGGTTTACAAACCCAATGTGTAGGGATCCCACTAGGCTATATAAGTACAATCCAAATTCCTCAACCATTTTTTGAACTAGAACCATCAAAAAATAACTTCCATAGGACTATCCCAAGGTAAGCAATTTCCTCCGGTAGATATATATCGATAATAGGGTGATCGACCAAAAAGTTTGCTAAGGTCCGCACTTGACAAATTTTTGAGGAACATATATTAGATCGAATTGGATTAAAGTAAGGCTCTATTTACTAGTTCGGCCCTTCAAAAGTGGACTAAAGTTCATATACTTAATGATATTAGTTTGCATTATAACTTCAACAAGTGTAGGCGAGCAAATAATGTCTTAATTTCATGGTTGCAAAATATAATGCCGAATAAAGTTTTCGATGCTTGAATACCCGTATTTCAAAACATTCAAAATTTTTCTTAAGTAAAAAATGGCTTGTTCAATGCCATTGCTATTTTCTTAGGCTAAAAAATAGTCGATCTCACTACAATATACGAACTTGAGAGGTTTTTTGGGTTTTGGGGAAACCAAAACAGGTGATTTTTTCAGATAGGCTTTAATTACATTGAAGGCTTGTTGATCTTCCTTGTTCCACACAAACGTTTTTAAATCCTTTAATTTCAACAATGGTGAGAAAACTCTTCCCTACTACATTAGGAAAAATCGATGGAAATAATTCAACTACCCAAGAAAACTTTGTAACTCGTTTCTTTGTTTTTGGTGGTTCGACTTCAAGGATGGCTTTAGCTTTGTTACCATTGATCTTGATTCCTCTATTGTGAATCGGGTATCCAAGGTAGTTTCTCACACTTACTTGCTTGGAAAGGTGCATTTTAATGGATTTAGCTTTAAGCCATGCTCCCTCATTTCGTTGGAAAGATTTTTTCAAATCAATGAGATGTGATGATTGGTATAATGATTTAACAATAATATCATCGATATAAACTTTGATATTTTTGCCAACCAAATCATGATAGATAGTATTGATTGCCCATTGATATGTGGCACCAGTATGTTTTTAATCCAAAAGGCATCACTACCCATTCAAAAGTTCCTAAAGAACTAGGACATCTAAACGCTGTTTTATGAACATCATTTTCGTACATGTAAATCTGGTTATAACCGGAAAATCCATCCACAAATGAAAAGATTTGATACCCACAAGTACTATCAATTAATATATCTATTATTGGCATTAGGTATTCATATTTTGAAGTACATCGATTAAGATCTCTAAATTCTATACATACTCTAAACTTTCTATTTTTCTCGTACAACCGGAATAATATTAGAGATCCATTCTACATATCCGAAAGTTCGATAAATCCTACTTGTAACAGCCTTCTTTAGCTCTTGCTACACCAAGTCGATCACTCTCTATACATTCTTCTTGGGGTCCGTTTCTATCGGAGCGACATGTCATTGGTAGACGATGTTCTACCAAATTTCGTCTAAACCAGGCATTTCATGATATTCCCAAATGAAACAGTCTATGTACTCATTTAATAGAGAAATTATTTATTCCTTGAACTCGTGGATCCAATAACTTATTTATAAAAATAAGTCTTGGCTCTTCTTGTGTTCCTAAATTAATTTCTTTTAGTAGATCTCAAGAACTTGGTCTTGGCATATTTGTTTTTCTTACTATAAACACATCCACTAGGTTTTTTCCATATTCTTTATTAATATCTTCTTCATAAATGCAATCTATTATACCGAGGTTGGTCGATTTTCCTTCCCGACTAGCCCTTCTTTCAGCCTTCGTACGTACTCAAACGTTGGATGGTAGCTTGAATTGCCTTCATACCATCTCGTTCTAATTTACGTCAAACTCATCATTCAAATGTGAGTCTCCTTTATGGCTTAGGGTACCATGCCATCACATTTTGCACTTTTTCATTATCTCTCGACTTTCGTTTCTACCCTTCTAAAGTGTTGTAAATTTTCATAAAAAACATTTTCGACTAGCACTTCTTCTATTCCGACTAATCCCGATGATTGTTTCCCTTCTTCTCATCCTTGTATTCCTTCAACTTCATCATGTTTTTGTGGTTCGAGTGAAAATATGAGAGAATCGATATCAAAGTTTGATATGATAGGTTCTTTTATGATGGGGATGGTTTCCTAGTGGAGACAAACATTCCCATAGGTGAAAAGAATCAGCTCTCTCCTAAAAATCTCTATCTCGATGACATTGGACTGAACTTGTACTTGGTCGATATCTACATAAACAATTTCAAAAAACTTAGAATTCTAAAATACAAGTTTTTTATGGAAGGATGAAGGTATGCAAAGGTTTAGATGAATCTAATCCCTTCCCAATAATGCATTGAAGGAAGGTTTAGTATTGATTATAAAGAACACAATAGTTCCTATTTTTTATCCAACTCCGCAGTTCAACGAGTAACATACCTCCCGCTTTTGTAAAATTTCTAACAAAACCATAAATTGATATATCAATATTGGTTAGATCTTCGTTGGATTTGCCTAGATATTTAAACATATTCAATGACATTATATTGATCTGCAAGCACCATTATCAACTAACATTTTCCCTACCTGGAAAGCCATTAATGAGGTTTTTAATGTACAATGGCTTTATATGTTTACTTTTAGAAAGCTTTGGTTTTTTAAAAGTAATTAGATGCTTACCGTAAGACTTTTTCGAAGGCTAGATTGGCTTTAATGTTATTTCAACCATTTCCATCTCCGTAATAGTATTGTTGAGGACATCTTCATGTCGATACTTCTCTTGTTCTATTTTTTCTAAGTATTCGGTTGGCAACGTCAAAACCGTATTGCACTCTATAGTTTTGATTGATCCCGTGGTGGGACTCTAGATATGGTGAGGGTTTTTGTCCATGATTACTTCGAAATCATCACCATTTTCAAAGTCCGTATCATAGCTGGATTTTCCCATTTCTTTTCCTTTTATAAAATTTTAGGTTTTGCTCGATGCAATCATCGATTCAGGTTGGCCTCTCTACAAATTTTAATTTTTATTCCAAGTACCCTCATCTTGAGAGATCCGGACCTTTTTACTTCGGCATCTTACAAAGCCACCTCTTTTTCTAAGTTTTGGACATGGTAGGAGGACCGTCCTATCTCTATTTGTCGAAGCATTACTAGATCTCAACCATCTAGAAGGATTGCCATATTTTGGCTACATAGAAGGAGAGATTCTAATTCTCTTACACATCCCAACTTCAAGGTGTTTTGGCTTGACGAATCTTGGTAATTTGTTCCACTATTCGAATGGCCTACTATCATTTGACTTGTCTTCGATCAATAGGCTTCGATATGGATGAATTCGGCCTTGACACTATCTTGAACGGAAGAATGTTGCTCGTAAACCCATGGGTTGTAAGTCCTTCTAGTGTCATCTTTAATTCTTTCCACTCGAGCTAAAGTCTCTCCGATGGATACTATAAGATCCTATATGATCTAGTGAGTGGCAATCATTTCCCTTAGTTTTTTATAAATTTATCATAGAATTTCTTATCGATAAAATCTTCATCATAGTTTAGGTTCTCCTTAACATGTGGCTCTTTTGAAGCCATCTTGTTGTAAGAGGATAATCCTTATCTATGTATTTCATGAATCGTCATTTTTTGGTGATTCGACCAGCCTTGGCCTTTTTTATAGGCCAAAGTACCTTTCTTGAAGCCAAACTTATGTTTGTTTGATCGTTTTCCGACTTTATCAACATATATTTCTAGAATAGCATAAGCCAAAACTAAGGCCAATTCTTCTTTATTTGTTAGTTCATACAAGTTGTAATCTTTATGAATATTTAAACAATCCATGAAATTGTGGGACTTATCTATGGTGTGGAAAGTGGTAATGTGCCACTTGCAATACTGCTCGAGCCCCAAATCTTCAAAGTGAGGAAATCCTAATGCTCCCTTATCAACCAGTCGGTTGAAAACTTGGTTAGCCACTTTGGTGGCTTCTATTACAACGAGTCGGTTCGCAAATCGGACATATCAAAAATATCCAAAGTTAGGACCTTAATAATATTAGGAAAAGGATGGCTATCTACTTTTGTAATTTCTTCTTTTTCAAGAAAAGTTAATTATTTTGACTCTATTAAGTCTTGAATTAAATTCCTAAATAAGATACAATTGTTAGTTGAATAGGATGTAGTACTATGCCATTTACGGTATTTCCCCTTTTTCATTTCTTTAGGAGTAGGCGAGTTGTGTTTCCCTTTGAGTTTAATCCTATTGTTGGCTAAAAACCAATCAAAAATTAAATCTACTTTGTCCGGATCGAAAGAATACCGGCAATCTTCTTTGGACTTGAAACTCGCAAAAGCTTACAAATTCTTTGTAGCTAACTATTTACATATTATTGGCTTCCCTTTCATATATTCTCGCAAAGTTAACATTAACTATGGTAGAATCTTGATAATACATTCCAACCATAGTATTTCTTTAAAGTGATTCTCTCGCAGGATTGCTTCTATCCTAGAAGCCCTTTCGTCAACTCATATAGGTCATGGAAGACCATACCTTTAAACTTCTTCCTAAGTTCAAAATCTAAGCCACCCCGAGCAAAACATAAGAACTCACTCTCAAGTAAATTGACTCGGCATCAAACTCTAGATTTGCTCGAATCTTGACAGGAATGTTTCGTTGATTCACTTTGAAACTATTTCAACTTGGTTAGTTCCGCCATTGAAACCCTAGGATCAATTCTTGAAAATAGTGCTTGAAAAGCATTCTACATGTCCCACCATGTAAGGATTGAATTTGGTAACAAATTAATGTACCACGTGAAAGCAAGCAGCGATCGGAGAACTAAAGAAAAGACGTAGCTTTAAGAAATCATCTCCCGATAATTCTCCACACTCGAAAGGTGAACTTGGCGACATGTTTTAAAGTAGAAAAATTATCTTCATAAGAGAATAATGTCAATTCAAAAGCCTTAAATCCTCTTGGGAAAGGATATTTTTTATCGATGTAATTAGGATATGGCTTCGTTTAAATGGGTCGATTAACCCTTTGCATATGAAGCCCATACATTCTCTCAAGCATATTGGCTAATGCTTTCGATTCAAATCCCTATAAGTATTTCTAAGGCTAGGTTATGGCATCGAACTATTTCCTACCATTGTGGCCATGTTTGGCACATTTTGTGGTGAGAAATTATTTGTAAGTCGTGGGGAAATATTTGGAATAGGGTCATAGTATTGTCGTTGAAGTAGGGTAACTATGAGTTTGGTTAACAAGGGGTATTTGAGATGGATAGCCATTATTTTGGCTAACATGGGGTACCCGAGGATAATTATTTTAGCTAATAAGGGGTAACTCGAAGATAATAGCTATTAGTTTGGCTAACATGAGGTACATGGGGCAAATAACCATTATTTTGGTCGACAGGAGGTACTTGAGGTGGATATAAAGGTGGTTGAGGAGGATAGCCATTGATTTGGCTATAATAAGTCTACCTATACATGCTTTGTGATAGATCTTAACCATTCCTACCTGTCGAATACTCGTTGGAGACAATAAGTGGGCATCCTAGAGGAATACCTATTATTCGATGGGCGATATTCCAAGCCTATCTTCGACTGTCTCTTTCCCATTTCCTTCCGTCGAACTACAAGACGTCTATCTTTCCTCATCGGCCGAGTGGCACTTGTAATTATGTTGAACCTTGGTTAGATGGCAATTTTTACTTCTTTGGCTACTTGTTTTGCCAATGGACCAATAGTTTCACTAAATATATGGTTCACATCCGCAATTACTTCGTCACCTGTGATAATGCGTACATTTCATTAATTTGGCAATATGGTTGTTAACAATATCGATGTTTATTTTCAATGATTCGACTATGGAAGCCCTCATTTTATTAATGTCTTCTAGTTGATTCGACACTAACTATATGTGTCGATTTATTTGAATACCTATGTCTATTGTTGAATCATAGATTTTATTAAGTAGTCCTTCGATTTGTTTCGATAGCATCTATCGAATGCTTGAGGTTGGTTATTCGCTATAACATTTTATCCCTTATTGGTAGAAGTATCACTCCCTTCGAGTTCACGGGTTCTCAACTTCTAACACTAAACTTGTTTCGGCCATTATTATGGTTTTTTCCTATCACATGTTTAAGTAATTCCTCTTGGTTATCCATAGTTTGACCACTTGTGTGGTTCCTTATTATTTTTTTTTCTTTAAGAGGTATACCTTCAAAAGCTCGGACCATTCCTTCGATAGAAACTAGTTGTGTTTCATCAATTTGGTCCTCTCTAGAGGTTGGACGTTTTGTCATGCTTCTAGTAATACCACATTTTGATATTGATTCTCCCACCGTGTTCACCAAAACTTATTGATGCTTGTTGAATTTGGTCTTAAATGAGTAGATCGATACTTTAATTTGTAATCAAGTCCTTCACAAGGAAATAAAGTGGTTCAATACTATCTAGTAAGCCACTAGGACTTTTTCGTGATGGTTCAATTTGAGTAATTAAATAAAATAAAAAGAAATGTCATTAATCGAGAGAAATAATATTCAATGAAATAATTGAAATACAAATATTATAAATCGAAAGATACAATACTTACTTCAATAGTCTTTGATGACGTTGAAGCTATTCGGTCACAATTAACATTGAAACTTATAAATTACCGAAAAGAAAAATAAATACTATCGATCTAACTTGTAGAAATGTAAAATTATTCTGAAGAAAGTTGGATAAAAATAATCTTTAGAGAAATCTTGTCGTGTTTTCCTCTCTTTCTCTCTCTTCATCCTTTTTCTTTTAAATAGTTTGCGGATCGATAACCGTCCGGAGTTTCAAATTTGAGCACGAATGGTTATCGGGTTTTATCTTAATCTTTGTTCGTCGTTATTGGTTGGTTTGTGAAACCAAATGCATCATTTTACTTAAGATCCCGAAAACGCATTATTTTGATTAAAATGAAGTGTTTTGGTGCGCAAATATACATTGATTCCAATCGACACGTGGCTTTTAAAATTTATGTATGCCAATAGTTTGCCTTGATGTTACAACATTCACACAAGCAACACCTTCTTAAAGTTCTTATCATGAGAAGTGAATTGTTTAATGTATATAGTTATTTAATATGTATATATAGTTATTTGGATATTTTCATTTCAATTTAAATTAAGTTCACCAGTGTCTTTAATTAGATCACCAACAAATCAATTTTAGCCTTAAGTTGATTTTAACGAGTCCAACTTTGAACACATCAACCGCTTATTTTTATTTTTGAACAAAAGAGAGAGAAAATTTTTCAAATATAATAATCAAATCTTTAACGTCATGAGTCAAAAACACATTTTGTTACTACTCTACTTACAATCTTCGGTAGTAAAACGTGAGATATTTAAAAACCTTTTTTTTCGAATTCCAAAGCTTTAATATCATTGTGCTTAAAAAGAAAAAAGAAACTAATAGAAACGGAAATAAGAACTTAACAAAACGAGAGAATGCTCATGATGATGGTTGTCCCCGAAAATTATATCCTTAATACAAGTCTGCTAGCATCTATCATGTTATGGTTTTTATTTATACAAAAGCTTGGCAAGGCCTCATCTTTCAAAATACCAAATCCTCCGGATTGGGACTACCGCCACACTTCCATTGTTTCGACCAACGAGCTTTTAAGCAAAACTTAGTATGTCTTCGGCAATGTCTTTGCATTTTATTTGAAAATATTTTTAAAAACATGTTTAGACTAGAAAAGTATTTATTTAATATGTTTTTAGTTTTTTTTCTATGATTTTAATATGCTAATGTAGAAAATATAAAAGAATATTAATATTCAAACATACTTTTACAAAAATAATCGCACCATGCTACCAAATGCACATTCAATATGCCATGAATTGCTTTTGTTTGTGCTTTCCAAGTCATTTCTCCTAGAGCGGAGGATTTAGACAAGTAAAAACTCACCTAGTTACTATATTTTGATAGACAAGCAAATATATGTGAACTTGTTTTGATCGATTTGATGTTTCTTTTAGATGCTCGTTGTCATTAACCAAACTTTAAGTTTTATTTTTTTTAGTATTTTATTTATTTATTTGCTATCATCTTATTTTCATTTTATATTTTAAGTTATATGATTAATTTTAGAATTTTACATTTTTTTTATTTCGTAAGGAAAAAAAAAGAAAAAAGGAAAAATCAAATCTTTTGTTTAACCGATCATTCATCTTTATTTTCATCATTTTAACTTGTCTTATCTTTTTTATCCCATTTTTTTCTTATTTATTTTATCCTTTTATTTAGTTTTATTTTGATTTTAGTTCAAAGGTGCAATTGAGTGAAACCGAAATGCAATTGGAAGCAATTAAGGATATAATTTAAACAATTCAAATTTGAAACTGAAATTGAAAGATATAAGTATCAAATTAAAAAATTTAAAACACTAAGGACTACAATGACACACTTAAATGATACAATTGAAAAAAATAAAACCTATAGGGACCTAAATTGATAAAAAACACAAACAACGTAACCAATTCAAAATCAATCTAAATAATCTATCATCCTAGTCCTTCCAGACCTTTCCGTGACACCTATGCTTTGTACTACACCATCCTCTCGACACTCGTTCATCTTCATCAATGAAGACAACGAGCCAAAGGGACAAAACCGGCCAAGCTCGCACACACAAAATACATACACAAAGCACAAGTTTTAGCTTTGCTCAAACAGAGTCGAAACTAAAGGAAAAAAAGAGCTAAAACCAAAATAAAAAAACGAGAGGGACAAATTCGGAGAAGACTAAAAAAATGTTTAGCTTATGACGATGCCGGCCATCACGAAAAGGGCCAAACAAGGAGTCGCCACCTAGCTAATCGGGGAGAACTAAGAAACCCTAAACATACTAGTCTATGTAGATATCTAGGATAAGGAATCGGTTACATGTGAGATAGATATGATATCACCGACAAGCATGTACTATCTAAGGTAGGCTACATTATTTGCCTATAAATATAAAAACCTAATTTTTATTGTGTTATGCTTCTATGCCTATTTAAATGAATTTATTTTGTAAAAATATGGGACGAGATTGTTCGGGTGTAAGACGGGATAGTTTAGGCGCTCATGCCGGTCTAAGGCCAATACTTCCTACCCAAAGGGGAAAAAGTGGAAAATTAGAATTTTGACTAATTATTAGTGAACATGACCTATTATCGACAAATAGATGAGTTTCTAAAGATAGCCTTTTATTGGTATGAACAGCGAGTCACCGACGACTTCACTCACATAAATATGAAGCCACCGATGACTTCAAGTCATGAATTTAAGAAGTTACTAACAACTTCGTTATAGAAGTGTGAAGCTATCGACAACCGCATGTCACTCAAGCGAGAAGTAAATGACTATTTTGAAAACCGATAGCGGCTTCATCACATAAGTGAGAAGCCACTCATAACTTTGTTTCAAACCAGCAAACATTAAATAAAAATTATTTCAAAACCCTCCGACGGCTTCGTCACACAAGTGGGAAGTTATCGATTGCTTCGTTCGATAAAATAAGAAACGAAAAGACGAAACTAAAAAATAGGAACTAAAAACAAGAAACTAGGAAACAAAAAATATAAGATGGGAAACAGATACAACTTTAATTCCACATTGCAACCAACACAATTAATCAATCAACCACAAAAATAAACATAAACTTCTCATTTAGACATGCACGTGTAAAGCAATAAAACGACGATAGTTTGTCATAAATGGCTAATTACAGGAAAATTTATTTTAACCACCTTTAATCTTGGAATGTTTAAACTAGATGTCATATTTTTATTCACATTTCATACAATCCAATGATTTTAACTTTTATTATATTTTAAAACTCGCAATGATTTTAGAATTTTCTACCCAAAAATCCTATAATTCCAATATCCGATTCGGAGTTAGTCTTATTTTCTTCGTTCTCGATGATAACCGAATATTTGAGTAGTCGAGAAAGAAGAGCGATTACATGTTAGTAACATGTGGTATGGGTCCTACTAGAGTGATTAAAAACTCCTCTAAAATTTATGCGGATGGTTAAGGACAAAACTACTCTAAAGTTTTTGAAACTCGAGGAGGTCTTTGTTGCTATATTTCTTATCAAAACGCACAAATAATTCCACAACAAGTTTTGTTTTTTGTGTTTTTTTTATTCTTGATGGGGTTGACTATTACTGGGTCAAAAGAAGAGGACAAGGGGCCGATTGTTGTTGTTAATCGGTTGTGAGAGGTTACGAGAGGCACTGGTATGTAAGGGCTATAGAGTGTGGTTTGGCTTGACTAAGGGTGCGCACGGGAGAGACTTGGGCGAGGGCTAAGGATGCGTGCGAGACCGGCCTAGAGTTAAGGCAATGGCATGAGGTCTAGCGTGTGGGGGCTGGGTGTGGAGGTGTGCCCAACATGTGAGGGCGGGAATGGGGCTATCCGTGGTGTGGGAAAGACTCGGAATAAGGGTCGAAGACACATGCGAGACCGGCTCTGGAGCCGAGGCACACTAAAGAGGGCCTAAAGGAGCTGGTTGTGGGTAGTGCTTGTGCATGTGAGACAAGGATTGGAGTAGCTAGCTACGGGCGGTGCTTATGCATGTGAGAGAGAGGCTAAAAGAGCTAGTTATGGGCGAGTGCTTTAGGAGGGGGAGAGTTGGTGCGTGGGTTACGGTGGTAAGAGGGAGAGAGAGGTGGTTGAATGTTGTGTTTTAAGTTGATGATGAATAGTAAAATCTACGAAAAACATGCATAGGAGTCGCTTATATATGTAGGGTTTTTTTATAAAAATCCAACTTGATCCTTGGTTCTCTACAATCCCTCAATTTCAATTCTATTTGGTTTTTGGTTTTAATTGAAACCTCCATTACAAATAATTGGGACTTTTTATTTTAATTGGTTCTAATTATGCCCCTCTTTATCTTAATTAGAGGACATAAGTTTTGATTTTTTCATTGGCCCTCAATTGTCCTTTTAATTATTTCTAACTTTTTTTATTTTTTTCAACTAACCCTTTTTTTTAAGAATTAATCTAAGCTAACTATTCTAATTACTCTTTTTTCTTTGTTTTTTCTCATCCCATTTTTTCAATTTTTTCTTTTCCTTTTCATTTTCATTTTTTTGGGTATTTTCCTAATAAAAATAAAAATGAAAGTATGAGTGATAAGGGCAAAAAAATGAATGATAACAATTACCCCTCTTTACAATACTTAAGATGCAAAGTCATTGAAAGAAAGTTTTTCCTTGACTTTTCATAATAAGCTTGTAAAGAAATCGAATTGAAATGAAAACATACAATGCAAACAATTGATAATCACAAAAAGGAAAAAGATAATCATCAAACCTAAATGACAACTAACCATTCGACGAAATTTGATCGACTACTAATTTTACAAGGTGTGACGGACCACTCTAACCTTGTAGGCCGTGATAGACCACTTCGATTTTGTAAGATATGACAAACCACTCTAGCCTTGAAGAATGTGATAGACCACTCTAGCCTTGCAAGATGTGACAAACCACTCTAACCTTCCGAGACGTGACGGACCACTTTGATTTTGCAAGATGTAACCGACAACTCGGCCTTGAGGGATGTGACGGACCACTTCGACTTGGAGGAACATAATAGACCACATTGACTCTATATATATGATGGACCATGTTAATTTGACAAGATGTGATAGATCACTCTAACTTTGTAAAATGTGACGGACCACTCTAACCTTATTAGATATGATAGATCACTCGACTTTACAAGTCATGATAGACCATTTAGACTTTATAAGATGTAATAGACCAATCTAACTTTGCAAAACGTGACGGACTAATTGTACCTTGTTGAATGTTACAAACCATTTCGACTTGGGGGACGTGACAAACAACGTCAACTCCATTATATTTAACGGATCGCTCCGATTTGGGTAGGAAGTGACGAGACCATTTTGACTCTATGAGATGTGATAGAACCAATCAATTTGAAAGGGCATGACGGACCACGTTGGCTTAAAAGGATATGACAAACCACATTTATTTAGGATGGCGTGATAGATTATTTTTTTTAAATGGTGTAACTACCCCTCGACTTAGACCGATGTGATGGAACACATCGATTTTGAATGGAAATAATACATTGTGTCACTTTGTTTGACAAGATATGACTGATCACTCGGGTCTAGCTTTACATAGGCAACTTTGGACAAAAAAGATGACGAGTAGTTGTTTTTAGGCTTATCGTTTAGGACGATCAATCTTTTATGGATAAGATAACTACGGAGAGCTATAAGGTTGTTATTTGATATGCATTCCTAGTTTGTAAATTGTGCTTTTCATTATTAGAAGCATAAGTCCTAACCATTCAAACCACACTTCCTTTTCTTGCTCGATAAAACCTTCCTCGTCCGTAATTGAAGTGCTAGGCTTAGTGTTCTTTTTTTTTGCTAGCCCGTCTATGCATTATATTATAGCTATTGATTACGGGTCACTTGATCATGTAAACACCATTTAATTAGTGTTTGAGGATGTGATGACTCTTTCTTTTTATACTTCAGATTTTGTCCATTGTACCCTCGGGTTTGCCTCTCATGTGGACTTCTTTTAGCTTATCAAAATTGCCTAAGGTGTCCCACGACTCGCTTTCCAAGAAAGCGAGTATTTGGAAGGTCCGGTCATGTTAAAAACCTTGGTAAACCACTTTATCATGTCATTCTTTAATATTTTGAATTGTTTGTCATGTTTCATAGATAATATGAATACATCATTATGCGAGAGGACCAAGAAAATAGGCTTTCGAGGATCGATCACGTTTGAGAATATGATTTTTTTTTCAAAAAGGAGTCAAAAAAATCATAAATTTGATCATGAGAGGCAATTGAAAAAAATAAGAAACAAGGAAAAATGCTAACATATAAATTAGACTAGCCAAAATTTGATGAATATTTATTACTTTAAACTTAAGAGAGTTATAACTTAAGTGTAATATTTCTTTACAACATCCGAATTCACTAGTTTGGGTAGTGAAGGATCATGCATCCTATGGAGGTGCAGTAATAAAAAAAAATTCCCCGCATCTAAGGCTCCAAGATCAAACCGTTGAATCTACTAACCGGACATACGTGAATAATAAGCTATAAATAAAGAATTATCTCTTGTAGTGCGGATCTAAATTCCTTTTTAGAAAATTTATCCACATGTCTAGCCTCTATTGAAAATCCATGTAATCTAAGTATCCATAAAGAAGCACTCAAAATCGGTGGGGTGCTTAGTTTCACCTTTTCCGATTTAATAGTTCCTCTATAAATCAATCCCGGGCAATTTTACAACGACCTTAAAGGAGAAGGAAAGAGTATTTCTTATTAGGGTTTCTATTTTCTTCTTATTTTTTTTCTCTTGGCCATGTGCCTTATTTAATTTTAGGGCTAGCCGAAACTTTTCTCCCCCTTTTCTTTGTTTTTTTTTTTTTTGGCCAAATGTTGCTTTTTTTTCACTTGGCCAAAATACTCTTTTGGGTTGATTGGTTGATCAATCATCTCCATGCTCGCTCCTCTCCTCCTATATATGGGGGAGAGTTTCCTTGTCCTTCAAGGATAAGGAGAGGGTCGGCCACAAGTCCTTTTTGGACTCTACATTGTTACTTCTTCATCCATCAAGGATGAGGAGTTATTTTTATATGTTGACTAATTAGTTATTATTTTTAAAACATTCAACCTTATCCAATAAGGTTAATGTTTATCCTCCTACTAAACTTAGCTTAAAACTTTTAATTAAATCTAATGGGCCAAAGCTCTTTTAGCCTAATTAATTTATTTAGACTATCCAAAAAAATATTCTTAGATTATTTTAGTAGGGTCCACATTAGAAAACAATTTCTCAAAATACCATTTAACTTAAATTAGGAAACTTATTTCTTTTTAAGTTCTTTATTTTCAAATTTGAAACTAACTTCCAAATTAGGAAACCAATTTCTAAAATAAGAGACTTTTCATTTTAGAAAACTTTCCATTTTGGAAACTCTTTCCAAAATAGGAAACTTTTATAATTAGAAACTTTTTCCAATATCTTTGCTTTTTATTTCTAATTTGAATACTTGAACTTATACGTGTGACTCAATAGGCTCCTACATATATTGGCAATGTATCAAAAATAAAAGACCCTTATTTTATCTCTTGATACATAAATCAAAATTGACCTCTTCCAAGGCATCATGATTACCCAATTATCTAGGAGGATTAGTTAATCCATTATTACCTTTCACGAGCATGGTTACCATACAATTCAATCCTCATGTCAACTTATCACGAGTGTGATCTCGAACTTGATTATTAGTCTTATTCAATTATGATCACACAAGTTTTCTTCGATTCCCAAATGTCTTAGCTCTTAGAGTAAACCAACTATGCTCTATTAGTGTACTCTTACTATGACAATAGATTTCTTGAGTAGATATTTATCGAAGTGCAATGTGATAACTCCTTCGAGCATACAAGGAATGCTTAGTCATACACCTACCTCTATTGGATTCCTAATGCACCCAATGAATCGCCCACGTGTAACCCATTAATAGGTCCATTGAAATGAGTGTCAAAGTACATAAGTCTTCCACTAAGATAACCGTGACGACTTCAAGTCTAAGGATCATTTGTACCCATCTCGTATGAGATTCTCATAGACTAAAACCAAATAGGTTGTCATGGCGAGTCAAGTCTAGTGATATATTCTCTAACATAAATCACCTAAGTGCTTGCTTTGGCATCATCATGCCAATAAGTGTGAGATTTCCTACTCGCTATCATATAGCATGAGCATAGCACTCATAAGTCTATCCACATATTGTTAATGTCTACTCTTGACAATGCTATGACTCGGGATATTTAATGATATCATTTATGTGCATTAGTGTTTATCTCACATCTTTCGATCAATCACTATTGCAAATGCATATCATAAGGACTTCTATCTAATTCTACTAAATTTATCAACATGTAAGCATAAGAATTAATAGAATGACTTCTTTATCATTATTAAAATAAATAATACAATAATACATTAATCGAGCCCATCTAAGCATGGTTGGATCTTGGGCACCAACACTAACAGGTAGTTCATCACCATCCATGTTTGTCGAATGAGAGCTCCACCCAAGAATGCTTTTTTTTACCACATAGAGAACTTTATAGTTTGGTGCCCAATTACTCCGATCTACCTTCGGTATCAATAGCACTTTCTTCAATACTAGTTCCCTTCTTGAAAACTTCTTTGTCACATCTTCTTATCATATGCTCGGTCATTCTTTTTCGATACGAATTGGGCATGATATATGACGACAAACCATCTCTCACTTATCGGATTCAACTATTCATATCAAATTTTTACCTATTCAAATTCTTCTAACTCGAGCTTCTTTTAAGACTCTTGAGAGGGTATTTCGACCTTTAAATGCATCATTGCTTAATTGAGAGATGAATTAACCGATGTAATTCAAATGGATCAAAAAGCTTCGACTTCTTTCTTGATTGATAATGAAGGCCTCGCTCTAAATGGCTTTGACTTTATCGAGATCAACCTCAATTCCCTTATTGCTTACTATGAAACTAAGCAATTTTCTTGACTTCACACCAAATGTGCATTTTGTAGGATTCAACCTCAACCGATATTTCCTCGGTCTCTCAAATAACATTCTCATGATTATCGTCCGGTCCTTCTCTTTCTTAGATTTGGCAATCATATCATCCATATACATTTCAATCTCTTTGAGCATCATGGCTCTTTGGTAAGTGGCCTCGGTATTTTTCAATCCAAAAGGCATAACCTTATAGCAAAAAATTCCCCAATGTGTGATAAAGGATGTCTTCTCCTTGCCATCTACTCGCCATATTCATCTTATTATACCCTAAAAACCCATCCATGAATGAATAAGTATCATTCTTTATAGCATTGTCAACCAAGACATTAATATGCGATAATGGAAAGTCATCTTTTTAGATCGGCTCTATTCAAATCTTGAAAATTCATACACATTTGAATCTTTCCATCTTTCTTACCCACTATGACTATGTTTAACACCTACTAAGGGTATTCAACCACTTCTAAAAATCCAACATCCCACTACTTCTTGATCTCTTCTTTTACTTTCAGCAATTTATCTAGCCTTACCCTTCTCAACTTTTGCTTTATTGGTTTACACCTCGGATTCATAGGTAATATATGCTTCATTATCTTAGTATCTAACCCCGGCATATTGGCATACAACCAAGCAAATACATCGAGTATTCTCTTAAAAGCGAAATTAGGCTTTTCTTTTCAGCATCTTCCATCAAGGTCCCAACTTTTAGCTCTCATCCGTTCACATTAATCCCCATATTTATCATTTCTAACTCTTCTTGATATGGCTTGATAAAGTGCACTAATAATTTTATCGGTTTTGTGAATTCTTTTATATCATCCTCTCCTCACTCTTCTTAATCCATTGCAATTAAAGTTTCATCAAATTTATGTCAATCATTTTTAGTGCAAGCATTTTCATTTTTAAAGAGGTGAGCATAATGTATGTCCTTAAAATAAAATATAAGTGCAAATAAAGGGAAAGGAAAAAGAGGGCAAGCAAGGCAATTTTAAAATAAAATTTTACATAATTTGATGTATTAGTATTATTTATGAACAAAATAAAGCTCCACATCAAAAATTTTCTTTCCAGGATTTAAGTCAAAATTCAACCGAACGGTCAAAGAAAAACATGATAAAAAGAAATTTACTCGACCTTGTAAACGATCGACACTTTCTCCTCGGACCAGTTGATCGGCTCCTCGTTTTTCGAACACTTTTAGACAATTTGCCCAATGTCAAAAGCTTCTTCCATATTGTTAATAGTGTTTTATAAAAAATTCACCACATTAGATCCAATTGATGATGATGTTAATAGTGTGCACTCGATCATTGTCCCCAGATCACTACTACCTCTAAGGTGTTGATTGCTATGTCATTAAAGCTATGACATAAGCTAAGATCCTCATCACCCATAAATGCCACATACGAAGGTCATGAAAATGTAGTATGAATATGAGAGATATCATATCTTCATGATCGGGATCTTGCCCCTCAATACGGGCTAATCCATCCTCCCTCTTCAGCTCGACCATCCTCCGATAGTCCTTCCTAGACGGCTTATACCCCAATCTAAAATGTTGATCGATCATCCCTCACTTCACATGCTTGCAATCATCGGACAAGCTATTAACCTAGCCTTTATCATGTATTTTACTATCATTTTCATAGCACTAGAAAACTTAGGGCTTCTTACTTATGAGCTTTTTAGGACCAACTCCGCATTAACAATCTCAAAAGCATATAGGTGTTCCTCACTAACCCTTCTACCTCAATATATGAGATTGTCATATTCTTAGCTATAGCCATAGCTTCTTCGACCTTCACGAGTGATTAGCTTCCTATAGGCTATATATTTTAGCCTTTAATGTAGTAAAGATGTGATTGCTCTCCCTATATGAATCCATCATCTTTCTAATAGCATACTATAGAAAGGATGGATGTCGATCACTTTTAAGGTGATTTGAAACTGGTGTGGCCTAATACCTAGATCAATTTCTATATCACCAATAACTCGATAAGGGGTGCCGTCATAAACTCGTACCATCATCTTACTCGACCTCATGTGTGAAAAATCGATTAGCAGATCGTCCAGGATATATTTTAGCAAGTACATTTAGTGTAAACCAATTATCAATCAGTACCTTTATAATTACATGATCCTTGCATTTGAAAGTGATGTATAAGGCCTTATTGTGTTTAGTTTTCTTAGGTCCCAATTCATTCTCGGTAAAGTATAAATAATTGGTGGCTTATACCCTTCTCACCAAGTGTTCCATTAAATCGGAGATGATATCTTATGGAATATATGTTTCGTTGAGCACCTTTTGAAACGCCTTTCGATGAGGCTTAAAGTTCAAAATCGATGATGAAGGAATATATATGCTAGAGTTCTATTCAACCGATCCCCTACACTATACTCACTATGCTTCATTAACTTCAAAAATTCCATACTTTTATCATCCTCAATCGACTTATTCATCTCAAAATTCATAAGGGACTACTCAACTCTCTTTTCTTTGATAATCTTTTCTACATTTAATGGGGCAAGTTCAACACCCTTTCCTTTCTATATTCCCAGCTCTTCTAGGATGTAGAACCTTCCTTTGCATGTAACTCTCTCAATATATACCATCCCATTAGTAGAGATCCTCATAATAGCATGTGACTTACTAGAGGGTTCACAGTTGTCAAGAATGGCTCGATAATTAGTCTTTACAAGGGTAGGCATTTTTAAAATTAGTTTCATAAGACCCACCTCAATCGGCTCATATCTAAAAGGTACGTAGTTTTTTCTATTATTATAGTAGATAACATATTTACTTTGACACTTTTTTTTTCATTTCCACCCTCAAAGTCCCTAGTATCGGCATAGTTTGGATGAGGTGATGGAATTCAATATAGTTGTCAATGTTGTTCTCCCTTGTCTTGTGAAACTTATAATACTATTTTGGATTAACAAGAGTTTATACCTTAAAAGACTTTATGTTAACACCTCTAGTATCTATCGGGTCAAACGATCTAGACATGGAAATCTTTAAGCTTGAACCCCCACTATCATATGTCATATCATCACATGACTCCATGTTTATTCTTTCAACTTCGGTATGATTTGGCAGTGGGTTCGAATTCATATTTAGAGAACTAGGGGTGTCTTCGAATGTGATCTACCATTGGTCTATTAATGACTTAACCCTCTTCTTAAAATCGACATAGTCTTCAATGTTATGCCTAACTATACTACTCGTGGTATTCCCAAGTCTCATTCGTCCTATACCATCATTAGTGTGGTGGTTATAATGGAGGTATCTCAACTAGAGCTACTCGATCGAGAGTCACTAAGTGTTTAAATAGATCTCTTAAGGAGATGGGGAGAGATGGTAAGATATTTCTATACTCTACCCATCCAAGTATCCTTTAATCATTATGGTTGAAGGGAGCTCATAGGTTATTGAACTATCTAAAGGCCTCGTGAATTTTTAGGAATAGCATGTATTTGAGGTTATGCAAGAATTGAAGATCGGGTCATCAAACCGATGATATTGGTGGGCTTGATAGATATTAGTGTTGTGAATTGAGAGATAAGACTAATCATATCACCTCGTGGCATAAACCGACTATTTGCCTTCCATAGGGTTTCCCAACGACCTCTTGGTCAAAAACTTGATGCTTCAACTTGGTGAATGCCTACTTATTTTCTTTTTTAAAATTATTCTTCTTGGAGCTTGACTCAATAGAATCCGACACTCTTTCTACTTTGATGGCCTCGCTCGATACACTCGATCTGCAGATACTATCTCAACAAAATTGTTAGATCCATTGCTAAATAGATAATCTTAATAGGAAAACTTGAAGGTATTTACAAAGAGTGTGACTAACTTCTTCTCTAGAATTAATGATCGAATTCTTGAAGCTTTTTTATCACCTCCGAGCATACTCTCTAACGGACTCTTTGTCACCCTTTTTCATTGCTTGTAAGCTAGACCTATTCGGAGTCATTTCTAATTTGAACTTGTATTGTCACATGAAAGCCTCAATCTACTCTCTCTACTTTTTTATCTTAGTCCGGTCTAAGTCGATAAACCGGGTAAGAGTGAACCCCTCTAGACTTTCGGAAAAGAAGTGGATTAGTAAAGTCTCATCATTTACTACTTTGACCATCTTGTTCAAGTATATACTAAAGTGAATCCTTGGGCACTAGCTCCCAGTATACTTAGGAAACTCCGGTAGTCCGAATTTCTTTAAAATCACCATATTTGGCATAAAATATTTATCCATTATCAAGAGATGGTCATACAAATCTACACCCTCAATGGCCCAAAGTAGCTCTTCGATGCTAATGAATTTTTCAACTTCAAATTTAGTAAACACCTTTTCTTTCCCATGATCATTAGTCGTTAGATTGAATATAACTTTTTATACTTATATTATTGATTAATTTATGGATAAATATATACAAATCAAATGTTTATAGTTTCAAAAAATAATTACTCATCAGCATTAAATATGAATAAATATATTTTTTTTATTTGTTAATTTTTATACAATTTTTACATTAGTTGTTGCTTTATTTTTTTGATATGCAATCTAATAAAAAATATATATATTAAGCCATTTTTAAAAAAAATTAGATTAAATTTTCTATTTAGATGCAAGTTTTTATTTAAAAATCAATACATAAAGGAAAAAAAAATCGTGTTATTTTTAAGAAGAAAAATTTTTTAAAAAAATAAATTAATTAAATACATAATTTTGATTAAAAAATTATAAAATTGAATGATTTTTTTTAAAACCTTTAACTCAATATATTTTAGTAAACTCACAAGGTATCATAGACTATCAAACTAAAATGATTTTATCAATTGATTTCACTCATTCTCGCTCAACTAATTGCATAGCGTAGATAATAAACTAGTGTCTTCTATATTACATGTGACAATCTTTTTCTTTCAAGTTGACATACTACTAAACAAATATTCTAAAACAACACAAAACCTAATGAAACTGGATGAAATGTGTCAAACCTATTGATAGGCTCGGATGACATGTATCAATCAAGACATCCCGTGCATACTACTCTAGAAACGGGATATGTGATCTACAATACTCGAGACTTGAGACCTTCCTATGCATGTATGCATGGTCATTATGTCTTAAGAAGTTGCTATGCATGTGTGTGAGTTTACTTTGTTAAAACATGTTTATGTTATACTTTAGTTTGCAAAAATTTTATGCTTTGTGTTTAGATTGATGTTATGCCTTGTGTTTGCATTGGTGTCATGCTTATGTTTAAATTAGTGCATGTTTTTTTTTACAAGCTTATGTTATTAAGTACTATAAGTGTGTGGGTGGCATAAGGATCGTAGTGTGGCAATTAAAAAATGAGGGCTTAATTGAACTAAGTGACTAAGTATACTCGACTAATATATTAAGTTATGCAAACTTAGAGAACTTAGGAATTGGATTTAATAAATTGGTCCATACATCTAATAACCTAAAAATAAATTTGAATGATATCCCATATATATATATATATATGTACCAACTTAGGAAAACAACATGATTAAGCGAGTTTAATCTAGAGATTTCTTATGGTTAAGTGATTATACAAGTGGCCAAAACTTAGCCTTTTGAAACTTCGACAAAAAGAATGCGGGATATGGAAAGAATATCCTTTCAAAAAATTCAATTAACGAGAGAGAAAACCAAATTCACTAATAAATCAAGTTTGGGCCAAGAGAAAAAGAGGAAGAGAGGAAAAGAAGAGGAGTGTTTGGTCAAAATAGAGGAAGGAATTGGGCGGCTTGGCCGAGAACTACGACAAGGAAGAAAGGTGAAATTTTAAAGAGTTTATAGGGTAATTTCAACACTAATTAAACTTAACATAAGTTTAATCTCATCTCAACTACATCACAAGACATAGAAGTTGTAGGATTGTTGTATTTATGTGCTTAATTAATGGTTGACTACTTGAGATAGTGTGATCATAAGTTTAATTGATAATTGATCAATTGTGATGTTATGTTTCTTTGATGATTGATCATGAGGTTACTTGATGATTAATAAGTGTAATAAACTCATGGCAAGGCATAGAAGTCATAGAAATATTGAATTCATGAAGTAACTTAACATTGCGTAATTGTGGGGATTGCTTGATAGCTTCGGCTAAATGACAATTTGAGGTTACTTGGAATTTATATCCATATGCGTATTGAAAATCATGATGGTTTTGGATTGTGTAATTACTTGATTTTGTGTTTGTGTGATTATTGAATGATTATACACTTGTATTGATACTTCGATATTTCAATTATGTCAATACTTAATGCTTCTTGGTTAAGTGTATATGAGTTTCTTGAAATTGGTTATTTATAATGTTGGTTGATGCATTTGATTAAGAGCTTGATTGAAGTTATTTGATTTGCATCCATATGTCAATTAAGGATTGAAAATTCATGAAGTTATATGATTAGGTATTCATGTGTTTATTTGGATTATTGAACTTTGGAAGGTGTCCTATACTTGGTTCGACCTATGTGGTTGTTTGATGTCACTAGGTTATATGTTCATATGATTATTGGTTCATTAAACTCTTATGGTATACTTGATGATTTTAGATTACATGATTGAATGTTTATGCATCCGATTGATGATGGGAATACTTGTGAAGTCATGGAAAGTTTTGATTTCGTATTGAATTCATGCTACATGGTTTATTCCTTGTGATTGGGTTTCGGCCTCATGACTTATTTAATTTTACTTGATTTATGTTTATGTAATGGCTTGAGGAATGTGCTATAATTGCATTCATGTCATGAAAATGGTTTGTCATGATTCCAAGTATTTAAAGAAAAGTCATTTCCATGTTTTCAAAAAAGGCTTGCAAAGAGAATGATCTAGCATATACTTTTTACAAAACATATTCAAGAGGACATACAAAGGGAATGTTCGGTGTATACTCTTTCTATGTTTTCGGCATGCTAAGGGAATGATCTAGTTTATACTCTTAGTATGTTCAAAAAGGGCAAAATGGCATACAAAGAGAATGATCAAATATATACTCTTTGTATGTACAAATGAGGTGTACTAAGGAAATGATCTAGTTTATACTCTTGATATATTCAAAGATGGTTCATAAAGGAAATGATCCGATGTATACTCTTTGTAATGATGACAAAAAGTGTATTTTAGCATCATGGAAATGAACTTACTTGCATTCATATATGGTTACACTTATTGAGCTTTAGTTTACGGCTTGTCTTATGATGTAGGTATTCAAGATGATGGGGATGTCATGTCAGAAGAGTTGAGTTTGTCGAAATGTGTAATATAAGTGTAGGTTTAAAGTTGAAGGCTAAATACTATATAGATTTTGTCATTTTATGTTTTTATGTTGACCATTTTGGTTTGTAATCTTTTGGATGATTTAGTTATGTTACTCGATATGTTAATGAATAAATTGTTTTGATGGTTAATGAAGTGGTTTTCATTTATAAGGTTGAATTGATCTCTAATTATGTTAAAATGAGGATTGGATTGGATTCTTTAAGAATTGGTATTCGATGTGAAATTATACAATAGGTTAATGTTTTACGAAACTAGAATTGGTTTGCATTGTGCTAATGTATCGATTTTTAAGATACTAAACCTTAAACTTTAAACCAAGGGTTTTTTTGTTATGCATTGTAATTTATACATGAGATAGAGGATATGAAGATTAATGTCTTGTATCCTATGGGTGAAAGACATTGTCGATAGCGCTCTTGGCTATCTTTAGGTCAAGGGTGTTACATGTGATCCCTTTAAAGGCTGAATGATGTCTCAGCACAACTCTAGTACTCATTCAACCTAGGGTACCCATCCCGAATGAGAAAAGATTTACTCTATCAACTATCATGATAAAAAAAAAATGCTTTTAATGAAAATATTCTTCTAAAACTGTCATTGTGCAATCGATACCAACCACGACAAGTTTATCAATGTCAGAAAATAAATCACATCAAGAGTATAGTTGGCTCAAGTTGGCTCCAAAAATTATCAACAGTGAAGAGCCGTTCTATTTCCTCCACGTTACAAGTTTATAGAAACCTAACTTATATAAGAATCGAGTTTCAAGTTCTAAATCCTGCATTTTTTTAATATATGTTATTCATTATCTCTTTCGCTTATACAGAGAGATATTAAAAGTCTAATCACTTCAATCCTCTCTCTTTTCACTAACTAAATCATTAGAAAGTCTCTCAACCTATGGGAAAGACCTTTTTTTCAGAAGGAAAATAAAAGAACACTAAAAAAGAACTAATCTCCATCCTCCATCCTCCGTCGTCAGCCAACAAAAACCGCGTATTCGCTGTGCGAATTTTCAGTAATCATCAGAACCAATGGCCAATATTTTAGTGACATAAATAGTCGTTACGAACTTCAATGTTTGATAGGGCCAACACCTCATCAGAACTTTATTCTGTCACCAAACCAACGCACAAGTTGAACCGCAAGAAAACTGGTGTTTTCAAGGATGTTTCTCTGTCTACTTTCGTACCTGTTTCATGTCTACCTCCGTCAATCTCTCACAAGCTTCTCCACCATAATTCTGTCTATATCGTTATCACTTATCAACCTTCATGCCAATACCTCATGCAGGTCTTGCTCTCTTGCTAACATTCCTCTAACTATTGTAATAACAAGAAGAAGTCCATGAACAAAACGAGTCCAATTGGTAAAAGGGTCTATTCCATAAGGAAATTAACAATGGCAATGGGCCAAACCGACAAACACTTCGAGTTCAATTCCCTTCATGGTTAGTCCAATGGGCACAAAGGGTCTAATACATTTGGAAAATTTATCAATCCAATAAAGAGCAGAAAGACTACGAGTCTATGACAGAGGAAAGAAAACAATTTCACACAAGCAACAGGTTCTGCTTAAGTTCGCAAGTTGCGACTTACTCCATTACATGCCTGGGATGTGAACTATTTAGTGGCAACAATTTTTTTTTTCTTTTTGGCTATTACAAGTTTACCATGCTCAAAGAAAGAAAAGAAGAGGAAATATTAACAGAACAAAACAGAGAAGGGCCATGATGATGATGATACAATTTGTTGCTCGATATATTATATATTAGGCTTATTCTTTATTATTTTGATATTAATTTCTTTGGCTGCTATCTTAAGTAAATTCCAAAAACATGTGAACTATCTTGTTAACACTCGTGAGGGAGAGAGAATTAGAAAGACAAAGAGATTCAGCAGAATCATCAAACAAGTGAACCCTTGAAACTTCTGATGCCAGGACAGCATCTAAACCTAAGAATAACATAAGAGATAAACCTGTAAACCAAGATGAAACACACCATGATCACCACATTTCTCCACTTACCATTCTCTCTATATCCTTCTTCTCTAAGCAAATCTTCTGCACTAACCATGCATTTCCCAAACATGTACTCCAAGCACTTCCCTGAATTTGAGAACTCATTTATCAAAAACCCTTCAAATGGATACTTAAACAGCGATATATAGTGCATGAAAATCCAATAATTTGGTATTCCATTCTTCGATATGAAGTACCCAGAGAACAAGAAGAATGATCCCATCACCCCTGAAATCACTGAATTTCCAACGATGAAGTTAGGCACTAGAGCACTGAAACATACCACAACCGAATTCGCTGTGTAGAGAATCAACCAAATTAACAACAAGAAATGCATGAATGCCATGAAATTTGGATTCAGCCCCACTAGCCAATATAGTGGAATTGAGAACAGTATGGCTAGGATGAGTAGAAATGGCAAGTAAACTAGTCCATTGGCAATGGCATATGATGAGACTCTATAGCTCCCACAAGATGTCTCCTTCATTAGAATCTCCCTTTCTTGCAAGAAGATTGGTAGAGCTTCTGTTGTGCAGGATAACAAGAAAGTCAATATAAAAGCAAATAGGCCTACCCTTTCTTCTGCTCCAATCAAATCATCTTTAAGGCTGTAGAAGATAGAACCCAAAACAAGCCCAGAAATCAGCATTTGAATCGTCCGACATGCAAAAAGCTCCTTGGTTCTGAAAATGTTCTTGGAGAACCTATGAGTGAGAATCAGGGTTTCTTGCAACCTAGAATTAGCAAAACCAAGAGGAAAATCAAACCCAACATTGATAATATTTTCCTCATCAACTACTTTAGATTGCTGAAACAGCTGTTGAAGAGTGAACTTGCCACTTCTACTCTCCCCATCTTCTTCCACTTTCTTCTGCTGTGGTTTTTTTGTTGATGATGTTAGGAATTGTGGTTGCATTTCTTGCTGCAACGCTTTTCGTTCTTGTTGAATGGTGTCAATGGACTCTATGGCAAATTCAACAACATTGACATGAAGAGGAAGCTGCATTCCCATTGTCCTCAAATTAACACCAAGCTGATCCACCGTGCCATGATGCAAGACTGATCCATTAGCCATCAGAAGTATTGAGTTGAACAACTTCACAATCCGAAATCCGGGTTGATGAATGCTTAGTATTATAGTTCGGCCTCTTGTTTCTGCCATGACCTTGAGCATATCAATAATTTGTAAAGCAGAAGTACTATCAAGACCAGAGGTAGGTTCATCAAGAATCAGCACTTCAGGATCATGAATGACATCAACTCCTATCGAAACTCGACGCCTTTCTCCACCGGATATCCCTCGAACCCTGTCGTCACCAACTCGAGTCATGGCTACGTGATCCAAGCCTAACTCATGCATCAAGGACTTAACCTTAGAGCTCATTTGATCACGAGGAAGCCTTAGACGTAGCTTGGCACTAAACATAAGTGTTTCTTCAACTGTAAGGAGAGGAAAAAGGGTGTCTTTTTGGGTGACATAGCCTGAAACCTTCTTGAACTGAGCTTTGTCAATAGGGTTCTGGTTGACAAAAATGGAACCACTTTGTAGGGAGAGCTTCCCAGCTAGGATTTCAAGTAAGGATGATTTTCCAGCTCCACTTGGACCAACAATGGCAAGGATTTCCCATGGCTTTGCTTTGCAATAAACATCTTTTAACACATGCCTGTCTCCAAGGCTTGCTCCTTCAAGATTTGTCACTTGTTGTTTCGGTTCTTGATTTATTTCTTGCTTTTTGGTGAAGATTTTAAAAGGGTGCTCTCTTTTTTTTGTGGAAATTTTGTAGGTGATCCCCATTGCTTCAATCTCACAACCTTGTTTCTCCATTGCTCTCTTTTGGTTTGGTTTCTCAAGACCCACCCACTTCATTGGCATTACTAGCTAATAAGTACGGCTGCTCTTGTTTTTTCGATGTCTTTGTGGCCGCTGTCCTCGACCAAAAAGCAAGAAATAATAGAACAATGGATGGCCCAAAGGAAATAGAGGGTGATGACAATTGCAATCTAGAAATTTACATGCTTCACGTGACATTGTTCTTGATATTTTCTTGTATTTATTTTGTTATTGAAGACTGGATAGTTCACGTGTTATGCTACGTGTAGTCTTATAGTTTCTCGTTGTAATGTTTTGGTGCTTTTTTAAGATTTAAAATTGTGTATTGTTAATTACATTTTATAAAAAAATAATTTAAAAATATTTAAGATTAAGAGATTAAAAATATTTATAAAATATTTTTTATATAATTTATAAAAATTTTATAATATTTTATAAGAAAAAATTCAAGATTTGAAGGGTTAAAAATATTTAAAATTTTTTTTAAAAAAAATAATTAATAATTGATCTGTTTAAATAACGTCTTTTTGACATTTTAAGTAACGATCAACTACACATAACAGAGATGAAGCAATTCAAATCACATTTGTTCAGTCTCCAATACTTTTAATTCAAATTACTTAATTTAATATCATAAATCTAAAATTATTAAACCGTAATAAAATATGACAAAAATTTGCTATTATATTGTAAAAATTATTATGTTAGCCTATGTATATATTTTAAATTTGGTAAAAAAAAAATTGCCCTATTCAATGCCTTCCATAAATTACGACAATGGAAAAGACCAAATTGAAATTTTTTTTTTTTTTTTTTTTTTTTTTTTTTGGAAATAAATTAATTGAACACTTTTTGAACCAGCAGCTCCATGACTGGGATTTTCGCTATCCAACAACGTACCAGAGGGCGGTTCGGTAGCGAGAGGCGGTGATCAACACCAGCCCATGGAAAGGAAAACTTTTTCAAGAAAAATTCAATTAAGTACGTCCTATATATTTTTAAAAGATACAATTTAATACTTTTCTGTCGGACTATTAATTTTATGTCAATTATTGATTGAAACTAATGGATCAATATTTCATTAATTTTATAAATGATCGACTTCATATATATATATATATATATATATATATATATATTACTTCTATGATACTATTCAACATTTTCCACAAAAATAATGAGGCTCTTATGCATGGATTCTCTATTTATGTACGGTAGTTGTGAAGCACGAAGTTTATTTTATGAAGAATGCTTTCATGACTATTCTATACAAATTAACAGTTGATGGTTAGGGATGGCAATGGGATGGGGTAGGAGCCGGGATAGCCATCCCATTTCCTATCCCGTTCCTAAAAATTTTGTCCCATCTCCGCTTCGTGCTTTGAACGGGATAAAATTTGTCATTGTATCCCCGTTCCAAATAGAGATGGGGATCCCCCGCGGGGCAAAAAGGAGGCAAACGAGATTAAAAAAATTATCAAATTTTTTTTTCATCTTGTCTTATACCATTATATTACTAAATTTCAAACTATAGCAAAAAAAAAAATTGATAATTCATATAGAAAATAAACCCTAAAAGTCACTAATCACATATTTTATATAGAGTATAATTATAATGTTATGGATGAAAATCATGAAATTGGGCAAACGAGGCAGAATGGATAAATATCATCCACTCTCCATTTCGTTCACTAGGCTATTAGAGAATAATAAAAATTATATTTTAGGCTTCACCTATCGACTTAAGCTTTTAGGTGAAATGGTCCTTTATCATAGTATCGAGCCTCGAGGGATTTTTTTGAGTTTTGCTTTTGCTATACACCCTTCATAAATTCTCTTGAGAATTTCTTTTCCAAAGATCCTTTAGAGGATCCGTTGAGCTTGTCTTCTTCCTTCATTCTTATTTTTTCTTCACCAATATGGACGATAACATATCCGTCAAATTCAATGGAAGAAATTATACTCTTTGGGAATTTCACTTTCGGATTTTTGTTGAAGGAAAGGGACTCTCTGCTATTCTCGATGGGTCTCAAACGAAGCGAGGTGATGCAGAGGCAAAAAGTAAATGGAGAACAAAGAATGCTCGAGTTGTTACTTGGATACCGAATTCGATTGAGCTCGATATTGCACTAAGTCTTTGATCTTTCAACACCGTTGCAGCAATTTGGAAACACCTTCGAGGATTTATTCTCAAGTGAATCAATCCAATCAATTCGAGCTTGAACATGAGTTACAAATATCGATCAAAAGGATAGGGATATCCGTAAGTTTTATGTGGAAATAGTGAAGCTATGGATCGAACAAGATATGATCTCTTCAAACACCATCTCGAGTGCAGCATATACAAAAGTTAACAAAGAAAGAGACCATGGAAGAGTGATGCAATTTCTTATGAAGCTTCAACCTAAATTTGAGAATACAAGGGCCACCCTTATCAATCGAGGTAATTTGACTATGGAATCCGTGTTTGGAGACTTTGTTCGTGAAGAAACTCGATTCACAAGCTCAACTAGACACAAAATCCAATTCAGTTGACTCAGCTTTTATCGCTTCACATAGCAAATTTCAATCCAAACCATAGAGGTAGAGAAAATATTCGGTGCGGATATTGTAATGAAAATGGTCATGTGCAATCTCATTGTCAAAAGCGTAATACATGTAACTATTGCAAAAATCCAGGACACATCATCATAGAGTATAGCATTTTGAAAAATAAACGAGTAAATCAACCTTTGTTCTTGTGGGTTGCAATCCGGAAAAGGAAAGCATAATGAGACCTTACTCACACCACAAGTGGTTTAAAAGATCATTCAAGAAATAATGCAAGCAACTCTTCCAGTGTGCTATCTCTTTCGCTTTTTCTATTGCTAGGTTATCAAGTAAAGGAATTAAATCTAACCCTTGGTACCTTGATCTGCTGCCTTTAACCATATCTTTGGACAAAAATATGCTTTTTCTCAACTCAAACTTTGTTCTTTGAATCACTCGAGTTACTACTACTAATGGAAGAAAATTACCTATTAAAGGAATTGGTATTGTTTACTTAACGAGACAAATCTAAAAATTCCTTATGCCTACCTAATACCTTTTATGTCCCCCGATTAACTCGTCAATTTGGTTTCGTTGGATAATTAACTAATAACAATTATCTAGTTAAATTTTCCTCCCTTGGTTGTGATGTATAGGATCTTCAAACGGACATGATGATCATGAAGGGGCATAAACATGGCCATTTGTTTCATCTTGATTTGGACCGAGAAAAAGATTCTCAATTATGCCTTACTTGTCTCACCATCTACACTTGTTTCCTCCATAAATAATACACAAAATTTATGGCATCGTCATCTTGGTCACCTTTATGCTAGTAGGTTAGAGTATATGTTCAAGTTTAATGTTCTTCCTAAAAAATTATGTGTTAAACCTGGATTTTTTAAAGATTGTCAAAGTTGTGCTATTGAAAAATTTGCCAAGTTACCCTTTACTTCTAGTATTTCAAAGGTTGATGTACCTTTTGATTTATGGGGCCCCTCACCTATTTTATCTTGACTTAGTTATAAATATTTTTGTTTATTCATTGATCAATTTGATCAATTTACTCAATTTACTTGGATATATTTCTTACAAGCTAAGTCCGAATTAGCAAACATAGCTAGAATTTTTATTACTATGATTGAGACACAATTAGGGAAAACAATCAAAATTTTTCGTTTTGATTCGGAGGAGAATTTTATGCTTCTCAACTTATTAATTTTTTTCATGAAAAAGGAATTTTAGCTCAACGAGTCTTGTCCAAACACACCGAACAAAATGGGATCGTTGAACGTAAAAATCATCATGTCTTAGAAATTGCTCGAACTCTTTTGCTTAACTCTTGTGTTCCTCCTCAATTTTGGGTAGAAGCGGTTCATACGAGTTGTTTATCTTATTAATCGTCAAACTACTCCGACACTTGGTAATCAATCTTCATATTTTTCTCTTTATCATAGATCACCGGATTATTTGTATCTTCGTGTTTTTGGTCGTGTCCGTTTTGTCTTGCTTCCTTCACATGAAAGAACAAAATTAATTGCCAAGGTTGCCAAATGTGTGTTTGTTGGTTACGGTGATAAACAAAAAGGTTATGTTTGCTATGATGCCCAAAATCAATGCATACGTGTTTCTCGTCATGTTACCTTTTTTGAAAATGTTTATTTTTATTTATCCACTCCGATTCAATGGGATCTAGTTCTTCAATTTTTTTTACATGATTTTTCTAATTCTCAAATCGAGAATGATGATGCAACGTCTATTATGCCACTTACCGATCCTAGTCTTGAAGGTCCCGTCTCCACCTCTCCCATTGAAAAACTAATACCAAATCCACCATCTTTGAAAAGATCTACCCATTCTAACTTTGGTAAGACACCTCAAAGCTATACTCTATTCTATTCCTTTTTTACTAATTTAAACTCTGTCAAGATTCCTTCTACTTATAACCGGGTAATAGAACAAGCATATTGGAGAAGAGTTATGGAAGAAGAACTTTAGGCATTGAAAGAGAATCATACTTAGGACTTAGTTCCACGACCACTCGATAGTTCTATAATCGGGAGTGAATGGGTTTATACTATTAAGGTTAAACTTGATGACACTTTATATCGATACAAAGCCCGCTTAGTAGCCCGAGGATATAAACAAGAGCACGAGTTGACTATGAAGAAACTTTTGCTCCCGTTGCCAAAATGACCACTATTTATATTCTTCTTGCTCTAGCATCATGCAAGCAATGGCCATTTATACCGGTTAGATGTGAAGAATGCTTTCCTCCATAGAGATTTATAGGAAATAGTTTATATGGTGTGCCCTCCCGGTTATCCTCTAACTAATCCTAATATGGTTTGTAAAGTTCGCAAATCACTTTATGGGTTTAAACAAGCCCCTCGAACTTGGTTTGAGAAATTTCGATCCATCATTTGTTCGGTTGGTTTTCAACAAAGATCTAATGATCACTCACTTTTCATTCGTAATTCTGATTTTGGCATTGTTATCTTAGTTTTTTATGTGGTTTATTTGGTCATCACGAGTAACGATCAATAAGGAATTACGAGTTAAAAAAGTTTCATAAAGATTCTTTTTATATGAAAGATCTTGGCACTTTTACATATTTTCTTAGGCTAGAAATAATATATTCCTCTCATGGTATTCTCCTTACTCAATGTAAGTATATTGAAGATTTACTCAAGTTGGCCAATCTTACCGACAATAAAATTTGTGCTACCCCAATGGAACAAAATTTGAAATTGAAGCAAGATGATGGTGCACCTATTGCGGATGTTACTTTGTACCAACGTTTAGTGGAAAGTCGTATTTATCTCACTATTACACGTCCCGATATCTCCTTTGTAGTCCAAGTTGTCGGTCAATTTATTTCCCACCTTAGGCGGCATCATCTCTCCGCTCTTCATCGCATTCTTCGTTATTTGAAAGGTACTTGTGATCGAGGACTCGTATTTTCCTTCGAACAAGTCTTTTCTTTCAAAGCATATGTTGATGCCGACTATGTTGGATGTGTTGATACTCGACGTTCTACTACGGGATGGTGTGTCTTTTTAGGTAACTCTCTTATCTCTTGAAAGTGTAAGAAGCAAAAGCAAGTGTCAAAATCCTCCACCGAGGCCGATTATCGTTCTATGTCCTCTCGTCGGCTTTGAGATTGTATGGATCCGACGACTTCTCTTGGAACTAGGTATTGCTTACTCTCACCCTGTCACTCTTTTTGGTGATAACACTAGCGCGATCGGCATTACCACAAATCCGAGTACACCATGAGCAAACTAAGCACATTGAGGTTGATTGCCATTATATTCGAGAATTGGTTCATGATAAAATTCTTAGCCTTGCCCATGTCTCTTCTCATGATCCAATTGTTGACCTATTTACCAAGCCCATGTCTTTTGCGCACCATGCATATCTTATGAGCAAATTGATGCTTGTTGACAACCATCATCAATTTGAGAGGGGATATCGACGAGGAGCAAATCACGTCGACAAATCAAAGACATGAGAATTAATATCCCGCCAAGCAAGCTAAAATCTCTCGTGTAAATCGGATTGTTTATCACGTTTCCATAATTCTCTAGGTTTACCATGTATTGATATTAGCTTTGTATATATATAGATCCGTAAAAGCTCGATCGGAAATAGATGGTATCGGAGCTTGGTTGACCATGTGGTCCTCGGTTCAAGTCTCACGATCTCCAATTTCTCAAGTATTAAGCACGAGGAAATGTGGACGCAGTGTAAGTTTTAAGCCCAAATGTTGAGGTTTTTACTTGAGGGGTGTATTAGAGACTAATATAAATTATATTCGAGTTTCACCTATCAACTTAAGTTTTTAAGTGAGATAATCTTTTAATATCGACCTCTTGTCCTACATCATTCCTCGATGAACCCAAAAAATTCTTATATTAACCAAGGTAAAATGAGATTGGACGGGACGGAACTCCATGGAAACGGGGCAAATTACCATCCTATTGATGGTAGGCGATATTGCGGTGGTTCAAAGAAAAAACAAAAACAATCATAAATTAATTGACAATTTTGGAAGCATACGCATGCAGTAAGCCAGCAATATAGGGGTGAAAACAGAAGCAAAGGGTCCCAAAACTCCCAAAATGGGGCCTCAAATTTGTGGCTGAAAATCACGTTGAACCAGTGCAGCTAGCTATCTATTAACCTATGAAATCTCTTCTATTATTAGGACAGAGCACCATTATATATCAACCATCTCTGGTTGTTGAAATGCCTGGTGAACTCATTATTGGCCATGGATTATTGGCTGGTTACAGCGGCGGACTCGGAGATTTAGCATAGGATACGAAAAAACAAAATAAATAGATAAATAAAATTCAATAAAAAGAAAATTTTAATCAATGCTAAACATCCATAGAAGAAATTATAATAATTGAGAAGTATTAAAACTTGAAAGCATTCTCATCAAATTCTTTTTTTTCCTCTTAAATTAATATCTTGAATTGTACTCGATATTTTATCGACTTACAGACCTCATCAATTTTTTAATCAATATCAAAATTTTCAACAATCACTTTTTTCAAAAATATATAAATAATTAATTTAATTTCTTGATTATGCTAGTTTTTGGCATAGTTCTAAAATAATTGACATTTCTATAATTTGAAATATTATCAAATTCAAAATACTTTCGATTTATATCTTAAGTGTAATCTATTGTGCTTTCTAAAATCCATGTGTAATATTTATTTGGTAGCTTCCAAGTAAAAAAAAAAAAAAAAAAAAAAAAAAAAAAACAACAACAACTTATGCAGGAGGCAAAATGATAGTAAATTAAAAATTAGTCCCTCTCGTTTTAAAAAACAAAATAATTGGTTTTTCTGATTTCAAAATTTTAATCGGTATTGATTATAGTTAATTTAATATTTTTTATTTTATAAAATATATCACGTTCTCATCAATCTTTTCATATTTTTTTTCTTTTCTATTTCTTAAAAAAATCAAAATAAATTAAAAAATAACAAAAATGACTAAATGATTGAGTTTTAAAATTAGAAGGACTAATTAATTTATTTTTTAAAACAAGAGGGACTGATTTACAATTTACTGGGCAAAAAAGGAGCATGACAGGAGAATGAATCATTTATGCGGTTGAGAACTTGGGAGGATGAAGAGATCAAAGATCTTCATGTAGTGTGGGGGCCAAATGGGATCTGTAGCTTTACTTTTGTCTATCACTCGTGTTATTGCTGCCAGCTCTCCTTGAAGAAAAAGAATAATCTTTCTGCGGTGTTGATGTTGTCCACATATTTGTAAATGTTTATACAAATGTAGCAGTAAGCACCCGTGAACTCCATCTTACCTGGCCATTTCTGTGGTCAATCAGGCACTCTGTGGACTCCATCTTATTGCCCCAACCTTTCAACCACCCACTCCTATCCATTCGCTTTAGTTGAAGGAAAATTGTAGCCATCCCGTGAGCCTTCCCTCCTCTCTACTGCCTCTCAATTATTCAACATTTGATATATATATACATACACACACACTTGGTTAATAAATGATAAGCATTGATTCAATTCTTCAACGTCCTATTGATCTATTATTGTATAGCCGAATCAAATTATAGTGTAATTTGTTACTTATAAGAACCAATTATGGTTTAAAATCACTGTTTGTGATGTCTACGTCTCTCTATTAAGTTCTTTGAAACATCATTTTGGATAAAAAAATTAGATTTTTTATCTGCAGTTATGTTGCGAGTTGGATAAAATATATAAAATTATTTTTAAAAAAACATCATTTTAATTTGATAATCTATATTATAATGTGAATTTGTAAAAATATATGAAATTAAAGGTAAAAAAAATTATTTATAATTATTCAATCAAAATTTTGTATTTAATTATTTCTTAATTGTACTTTTCATGATTTTTCTGTTAGAAAAAAAGATTTATTCTTGTTAATCCATAGATTATTAACTAAAAAAAATTAAATAAAAATTTTTAAAAAGCTTTAGTATTTTATAAGATTGTGTTGAAAAACTAAACTAACTATTAATAAAAAACTTACATAGAATTGAACAAAAAAAATTATTTTTTTATTTTTATATAAAGTTGATGAGAATATCGATTTTTGAAAAAATATGAATTTAATTTTTATATATTTATTTATAAAAAATAAATAATATTAAAATAAAAAACTTTATTAATTTGAATCATTGAGAGATTAAGCCAAAACATAATTTTAATTATTTAATTTAAAATAAATTAATTTTCAAATATTCAAAAATAAATAGTAAATGCTAAGTGTAATAGTAGTTGCATAGTTAATTTAGAAAAAAAAATGACGATTTAATTTTTTTGTACATCATAACTATACTAAATGGATTCGTAGTTTTCAGCATAAAATAAAAAAAATTAAAAAAAAAAAAGAAGAAGAAGAAGAAGAAGAAGAAGTTAACTTGCAAAGAATATATTGACTAAATTTAAAGTTAATACACTAAAATAAAATTATTACAAAATTGATTTCGATAAATTTTGATTATATAAAGAAGGAAAAAAATAAAACACTTGAATTCTTTTTCTTATTTTCCTCATAAAATAATTTTTTTATTTTTATGACATACATGGCTAATTCTTGAATACATGACTCACACGTAGAGCAACCATCTCTTTTTTGTTTTTCACATTTGACTTTCAATTATCAATTACTTAATTTGAGTTTTTTCTAAAAAAATCAAGAAAAAATTATTTGAAATTCACTTTTAATCTAAAAAATTATTTTACACAAATGATATATATTAATCATGCCACTATAATTTAAAAATTATATAAATTTATTTTTCAAAAGAAAAAATAATTATGTTTTAAAAATTTATTCCAAAATCCATACATATAGAAAAAAAAATCAAAATTGTCAATAAATAAAATTTTAAATTAATTTGATGAGAATTTTAAAAAAAAATTGACAAACTAAAATAGTAAATTTTAAATAATACAGGTAATTAATAAAAAATACTAAAACAAAATGAGACTAAATCACAATATAATTAAAGTTTGAAATTGAAAATATATATATATAGAAAAATTAAGGACCAAAGTATCAAAAAAAGTGATTTGTGAGTATGCGAATAATATTATGAATGGTAAAAACTCATTTTATTTTACTATTTTTTATAAACTCGTTAAAACTTTTCATTAATTGTTAATTATTTGAGAATAAATTTTTCAATTTAATTTGAAATTGAATATTTTTTAATTATTTTTATTTGAAATTATGTTATTTTATTAGATTTTTTTTTAACTTTAACCAATAAGTGCAACTTCTCAATTTCTAAAAGTATATAAAAATTTACAGATATTTTATTTAAAAGTTTTTTCTTAAATACTAAAAAACAATTAAAAAATATTTAAAAAAATCAAGAAAAACAAACATTCACATGTTTTGACATATTTTTAGATATTTGAAAATTTTAAAAATCAATCTCGTGCAACTTATGCATGCTTTTAGTGTCAAAATAGATGAAAATCTAAAAAAAAAAATCAATTTACAATAAAATAATTTTAAAAATATGAAATTAAAAATTATTAATATTAAAATATTAAAATTTCAGAAAAAAAAAAATTGTACCACGTGGCTTTTTAAATAAATCTAGCATGAAGTGGTATTGGGAGAAAAGGAAAAAAAAATACAAAAAGAAAGAAATGAACAGTAACCGAACCAAACAAAAGACAGAAAAAACAAAGTGAACAGTGAATGAACAGTCTAGTGCTGTTGAAAAATCTCATACCGTTTAGCTTATTAGTAATATATATTTTGTAAAAAAAATGTTTGGAAAATGACATTATATCAGTTTCCAAATAAGTCGACCTAGAAATGTCTTATTTACTTGCTAGCGAATGGGAAATCACAAACCCTTTTGGCCATTGGCAATACTGATAGCTAGTTACTTACATGAACCTTATAATGTCGGATTAATTGCCTTCCTTTTTTTGTTTAAGGTAATAAGAGTATAACTCAAATCCCAATTCTAAACTCTTTTTTCTTGTATTTATAAGATAAAATATCGGTAGAAAAAGTCAAAAACTCATCTCAATTCAAAAAGTTTAATTATTAATCGCAATTTAAAAAAAAAAAAATACATTAAGCCAGTTTTGTATTGGGCCAGCTGGTAAACTAAGGATCTGCAGCTAGTTATCAAAATCAAGTTTGCTTAATTAGTTTGACTTTTGAGCCTTCTAGTTTTGCTAATTAGCTCATTTGCTATCCATTTAATGTTTTTGTTGTTTCCTCCACCTAAAAGGATTCCTGAAAACTAGATAGATATAGCCAAATTACATATTTATAATGGGTTACGAATAAAATATGATCAAATCCTTTATTCTGAAAGATTATGGCACTGGTTTTTGTCAAGTATATAGCTAGAGTACTGTTGTTATTAGCTAATGACAGACGTGTTTTATTTTTTAGTGAAAAAAATACTCTCTATGAGGATTAATTACTCCCTTTGTCTTTATCTAGGTTTAGCTAGCTTAATTGCTTGTTTTTCTTCAAAAATAAGGATCAAGACAAGATGCAAGAAATATATGCATGTAAGACCAAATTGATTTGTTGTAAGATATATGACATGAAAATAATAATAAATATTATCATGGTTGGAATTACTTGGAATCTTGACTTCAAGTACCGGAAGAGTACTCCATGAAGAGCATCCATCGATCATGATGAACCAGGGATTCCAGTCAGGTCTATCCAAAAGGAGTTACATTTTATATTACAATATGGAAACGATTATCAACTGTTTTCGTTTTTATAAAACATTTCACAAGATAATAAATAATAGTACTGACATATAATAATATATTTATTACAGTTTCTATCTGTACTTTTGACTTGTATAAATGTGCATAAATATACATCAAACCCTAGCTGTTTTCATTGGGAGAAATCTATTTTTGCTATTCCAGCATGTGGGATCTGTTTTCCGTATTTATATCCGTGATTCTTTTTGTACGAGAGAACGATAGGTTTTTTTTTTTTTTCCATTTTGTATATTTTTTGAAAAAAAAATACCATTATTTGTTTAACATCCGATCATGAGATTAACATTGTGCCTCATCCCACACAAAATCAATATCGTTATGTGGAAGCTTAAAGACTCTACTCGGGATCAATCCTAGCTAGGTTTAGCATCAATCCAATTAATTAATGATAAAATTCGAATTCATTTATTGAGTGCAGAGAAATGAACTTTTTAAAAGTTGTTTGGTATTGTTTTTGTTTTCTATTTTGTTTTTAAAAATTTTAAAAATAAGATAAGGAAACTTATTTGTTTTTGGTTTTTTATTTTTTTAAAAACAATTGTTAATTAAAATTTTTAAGTTAAACAAAAAAAATGGTTTTCAAAAATTTTCAAAACTGGTATTTTATAATATCACCATGTACTTTGAAAGTTGTGTCAAGTTAAAAAAAAAAAAAAAAAAAAAAAAAAAAAAAAAAGAAGAAGAAGAAGAAGAAGAAGAATGTGGATCATGTGAAGCGTTTGAGTCAAAACTTGATTCGAAAAGTTAGGATTCAAGTGAGAACCTAGTCTGGAATGAAAAAATTTTATAATACATAAAGAATAATTAATAATATATACAGTAGTTATTTTTTAGATTTACTTTGAAGAGAGAAATAGATAAAAAAAAAAAGCATGAGACGAGAAAATAGAAAAAATTGAACGAACGTGAAAATCTTTTTATCATTTTTGATAGATATAAATGTAATTTCCTTTTTATATATATATCTATTTTTTTTGTCAAAAAAGATTTAAAAAATAATTATTTTACGTATCTAGTTAACTATTATGTATTATAAACTTTCTCATATGGAACGTTCGAGATTTGAACTTTTATCAAGTCTAAAGCACTTAAGGTTCTAGCCAAGACCTAGTCGAGGGTACTCGAGATTCTATCTGAGACGAGGCCCAAAACGATCGGAGTCATGGGGTTGAAATCAAGTTTAGGGTGCCTAGTGAGACCGATCCAGAACTGATTCTAGAGGATGATCCAAGTCTGGATTCGATAAGTCATGGGGTTGGACAGTGATGAGTTTCAGAGCGCCTAAAGGTCGAGCCTGGACTGGGTCCAGGCACCTGGAGGAACGATCCAATATAGGATCTAAGGTGCCCGGGTTGCAGTCTAGGACTAGCGCAGGGACATCCCGGGTGTGAGTCGGAATAGGTTGTTGTAGAGCCTGAGTTCAGGTCGAGACAAGAACTAGGACGTTGAGTTGTCTGGACGGGACAAGTTTAGGTTGAGACCAGGTGTGGGTTACCAAGAGATAAGGACAAGATCAAGTTCAAGGAGTTTAGGAATCAAATCTAGGTCACCATGCAATCAAATCCTAATCATTCAAGTATTCAATTGAAATTAAATGTTTTTTTTTTTAAGAAAACAAATATTAAGATTAAAAAAAAACTAACCAACCAAACAAATTTTTAATTTAAAAAAAATAAAAAAAAACTTAAAAACTGACATTAAAAAAAAAAAAAAAAAGAACGGCCCTTAGCTACTGTGCCAAGAGTTTGTTGGCATTATCTTTACCGATCCAGCAAACTGCCGATCGATATCCACGACACAGCAGATTTTTTCTTGAAGGATTAAAAAAAAAAGAACATATCAAAATGAATGTTTTCTATCCCATAATTTCAAATTTCAAGAATAAAATAAATAAATTAAACCACCACTCATCCGTAGCCAGTACAAGAAACAGAGGATGCTGTGAAACAGAGGATGCTGTCTTTTATCTGGTTGGAAATATTCTATTTGATTCATTTTTCGAGACTGAACTAATAAAACAAATGAAGTTCATGAGATCAACTATTGGATCGTGATATATATATATATATCATTTGATCTTTACGTTTACTTAGGTTAGGATGATAATTTGTGAAGTTAAAAAATTAGTCTTTATCAAATGTTCAGTAGCTTGTTTGGTAAACTTACATAATCTTGAGGATTGATTCCTGCTTACACCAAATAAAAAGAGAAGATTATGGAAGAGAGAAGGGTTGCATAGGTTAGGTTTTCAATCAAGTAAAATGGAAGTCAAACTTTCATCCTATCTACTCATTCATTTTGTCCTTACCTGAATCCAAATTGATGAGCTGTAACCACTAGAGAGGTGCAAGGAGTCAAGTCCTCATGATTTTGTTGCTCTTTTTTTTTTTGGGGTCCACCAATTTGTTCCCACTTCTGGATGGATGGATGGATGGATCTAGCAGAACCCCACTCATCCAAACGTATGAAATTTGGGAAAGCTTGGATTAATGATCACTGCGTCTCATACGTGGAAATTTCGAGAACGTGGGAAGCTAAGGTGCCATTGCCCCTCTCCTCTCTCTTAAAGAGAAGGTCGTTGGACGTCCCTGTTTTGTTAATTTGGCATAAGAGGTGGAAGCTTTACCTATGAACCTCTGTTTGGCCCTTTTGGACTCAGAAAGTAAGACCTATTCAATCTCATTTGCTTTCGAATGAATGATGCCTCTGTACTTTGCTTTTTTTTTTAAAAAAAAAAAAAAGAAAAAAGAAAAAGGATGGAAACTATTTTCTACAAATCATGACAATATTTATTTTCTTAATTGGGTTAAAGATCTACTGTTTCAAATTTTTTAATCGTATATCTCTATTAAATTTTTCAACTATCGTGTCCATCTATTTTATTTTGCGTCGACTTTTGATCCCTCCGATCATATTTTTTGACACCAAAGATAATTTTTCAATTAAGAATAATAAAATGTCGACACGTGGTATTAATTTTTTTCATCTCGGTTTCTAATATCAAAAAAGATTTAAATAAAATTAAAAAAGAAAAACCCCCAAATTGCTCCACTTAAAAACCCCTTATATCACAAATGTTTACTTCCCAATTCTAACCTAATTCTAATTTTCTTGCTCCTTCGCTTTCAAGTAACAATAGAAAGTCATAATACAACCCTCGATTCTTTGTTTCTTCGTTTTTTTGTTAGGCAACCTATAAGTTTTTCTTTTTCTTCGTTAATTTGTGAGGAAAGCTCTGCTATAACCCATTTTATCTTCCCTCTAATTCTTGATCCTATCTTCTTCTTGCTTACCATTTCTTTATGACATAAGTTTTTCAACAACACTAAGTTACTGGACTCGAGTGGAGATAAGGTACGATAATTTTTCAATGGGTTAATTGTTAAGTTTCTTTTTTGTTTTTAAAATGTTGTATGACATTTGTTAATGTTTTTTATTCGTCATTGTCCCTCCTCAATAGTCCTTCTAGATGAGTAAGCTAAAGGTTCATATAGGAGGGAAATTACGTAGAACTTTTGAAGATGTAGGTTTATCCGTGACATATGAAAAGGGTATTGTGGTTAATTTTAACATTAACGAGAATGATTTTTTTTTTTTTTGGTTTATTGGAGCGTGCTAAGAAACATAGTTATACGAATATTACAAGTGTGTATTATAAAGATATAAAATAGGGTAAAAATTTAACAAAATACATGAGGTTGATATATGATGACAAAAGTGTATGTCCTATGATTAACCTTTTAATGAAAATTGAATGTGTTGATGTGTATTATGAACATGGTAACAAAGAATATCCTTATTTTAATGTGGACAATCCAAAGGTTGTATGTGATAAGCTTGGTATTGATGTGAATGGTAGATTTGATTACGGTATAGTTTCTACTAGTGATAGCTCAAGTCATTATGGGGTTGAAAATGATTATGTTAGAGAAAATGAAATTGAAATTATTGAGAGAGTATTCGAGAGGAATAATGAGTTGATAGAATGAGAGACAACGAGAGGAGAAGAATTATGATAAGGAGGAACATAAGCAAACAAAAGAAGGGACATTAGAGAAGTAGAATTATTATAAGGAGGAACATGAGCAAACGAAGAAGAGACGAGTAGAGAAACGGAATTATGATAAGGAGGAACATGTACAAATAGAAGAAGGGATAGTAAAAAGGCATAAATTTACTAATGAATATGCGAGATGATATTGAAGCGGATCAATTAAGAGGTGAAAAAGATATTGATTTTGAATATGCTTGGTTGAGTGACAATAATGACGAAAAGGTGCAATAAACATATGTTAAAAGTGCTAAAAGTGGGAAGGACAAGGAAAAAGTTACTAGGAATGTAAATGGGAATACAAATTGTGAATGCAAATGGGAATACGGATGATAATGTAGATTTAGTTGGTGAGGATAATTATTTTAAGAGAGATTAGAAATGAAGAGGGAAAATAAGTATCATTCTAATGAAATAGTGATGTATTTATCAACTACTCATGATGATTCGGATGCGAGAACATGATAAGATGATGAAAACAAATACTATTATGTATGATGGTAAGAATGAAGTCCCTCACTTTCATATTGGTATGGTATTTTGAATAAAATAGTGCTTAGAAAAACTGTTATAAAGCATTCAATGAAGCACGGAAGAGTTATAACATTTGTAATGGATGATCATGTTAAGATTAGAGGCTGAATGCAAGGATGAGAAATGCAAGTATGTTCTTTGCACGGTAGGACATCAAGCTCGGTTATGAAGACTTATGAGCCATAACACATATGCGATGTCGGCTTCATGAGTAGATATGTTAATTACAAGATTTTGGTCGATGAGTTAATCAAAAGGCATGAAAGATTGTGTTTAAAGATGTCTTTAAGAGAAATTATTTCCCAAGCTCATGCAGATTTAGGATTAAAGATCTCACTAACTAAAGCAAGTTCTATAAGGAATAAAGTTATAAAGTTATTGTGTGGAGACACAGAGGTGAAATTTGCACAACTTGAATATTATGCTAAAGAAATCGGAAAAACTAACAAAGACAGATCTGTTATTGTGGAATCCGAGCTAGAGACCAATGAGCTCATAAGGATCTATATTTCCTTCAAAGAAATAAAAAAAAAAAAAGGTTTTATAGAAGGATACGGAAAGATTATTAATGTTGATGGCCAATTGAAAGGGAGTTACTAGTTGTAATGAGGAGAGATTCCAACAATCAAATGTATCCTATATATTGGGCGATGGTGAGATGAGAGAATTATGAATTATCGAAATGGTTTCTCTAATTTTTAATGGATGATCCGCACATCCATCTTTATAATGGTGATAGTTGGACAATCATTTCGGAGCAATAGAAGGTAATATTCAAACTTGTTACATTTTTCGGTTGTTTGATTTTAAAATGATTCTTATGTTACAATAATATTTATCGATAAGTTTTTTTATTAAGGGACTTATAAAAAAAAATACTAAGTTGATGCTCTATGCTGAACATAGATGATGTGCTTAGGCATATTTTTGCAAATTAGAGAAAGAAACATAAAGAAGAACAATTACACGCTCGGCTTTGAAAATGCTGCAAGGCAACAACCAAAGAAGTGTTTGATCAAGAATTAAAAGAGTTGGGAAAAATGAAGAAGGAAGCTTTAGAATATTTTAAGAAAGTTCTAGTTGAGAACCGGTGCAAGGCATTTTTTAGCACGCGTGTGAAGGATGACGTTATGGATAACAACATGTGTGAGACCTTTAATGGAATTATAGTGCAATCAAGGTACAAAATTATTATTTCATTGTTAGAGGATATTAGATTGCTTGTTATGAGACAAGTAATTAGTAAAAGAAATTTTACGGAAAAGATATTTAAGAGATAATTTGGTCCAAAAATATGGGAAAAAATTGAGTTAAACAAAGCATTGAGAGATAATTTTGAGGTTGAATAGAATGGTGAACGTGGCTATGAATTATTTATAAGGAAAAATATTGATGATAAGTATATTGTTAATGTTGAAAATTATAGTTGTACTTGTAAAAAATGGGATTTGATCGGTATCTCATGTGAACATACTATGCATGTTTTCTTGTTCACAAAAATTAACATAGAAGACCATTTTCATGAATGTTATAAGTTGGATATTTTTTTTAAATCATACTAATATCTTATAAAACTAATTAACGAGCCGATGTATAGAACAAAGACCAACAAACCCGCAATTCTTTCACCTAAGATTGACAAGTTACTAGGAAGGAAAAAAAAAAAGGATTCTAGAACCTTAGGAAGGAGAGCAAGGCTCTAAATTGTCTAGAAAAGGTAGAAGAATGATATGTAGGGTATGTCACAAAAGGGGACATAATAATCTAACATGTTCTAAAAACCAAAAAGGAAGGTTAGTTAATCTAACTTTATTCATTTTTCCAAACTACAATTATGTTATATATGCATTCAATAAGTCATGATTTTTTGTACTATTAGGTTTAAGCAATCGCACCTCCCGCAACAAATGAATAGGCACGACCTTGGGATGATACACATGCGGGAAGATTGCATGAAAATGTAAAATGAGATCCAAGGTTATTTTATAATTTTATAAAATAAACTATATTTAATTTGTTAACTTATTATTTCTTTATAATGCTAGACCAAACAAAAGGAAGGTCAAGGAAATAATATTGGTCAAGGTTACTTTTTCATGATTAACAAGACTCCGTGAAGCTTAGTGATTATTCAAAATAATACTCACTCAAGCTCTATTATTATTCATGATAAGAAAACGTTGAATCAAGAAAGGAACAAAATAAGTGAAGAGGTTAGTGGTTCAACATTTGTCAAGAGTAGAGGAAAGAAGATGAGAACTAGATTGAGATCCGAGTATGTTTAACAAATAGATTCCTAATTACCAACTTCGGTTCTAGTTAGTGGTTCGGAATCTATCGGAGGTAGAGGAAGGGGAGGAGAATTGGATTAGGATCTAAGTCTATTCATGAAATAGATTCCCAATCACCAACTTCGGTTTCAGCTAGTAGTTCAAGATCTACCGGATATAGAGGAAGGGAGAGGAGAATTGGATTGAGATCCGAGTTTGATCAAGAAACAGATTCTCAATCACCAATTTTAGCTCGAGGCAATGCTTCAAGATTTGTTAGAGGTAGGGGAAAGAGTTCTAAAAAAGATTGTTGGATATGGCCTTTATGTTGAGCAAGAAACTAAATTTTTTTTTATATGGATGTAAGTTTTGGTTTTTATTTTCTTTTTCTTTGTTGGAGGTGTACTAAGTTAAGGAATTTATTTTTAACATGAAAATAATGGTGAGAAAGTAATCTCTTTTCCTCAAAGGCCAAAGAAGAAATGATGGAATTTGTGATATAGATGAAGGCCATTGGTTGTTTTGATATTAGTCTTTATGGAAATGATGGAGTCGAAGATTTTGATTGACATGTGGTCTTCAAAATTTACGGAATACGAGTTGAAGATGTTTGATTTTTGTTGTTGTTTACATAGGATTTTGGAATGATTTATGCTATTTTTGCAGATATGTGTAACATTATAAATGTTATTTTCATGCTTTTTTTTTTTTATTTATGTTAAACATGAGGATGATGTTATGGAACAAAGTTATTGAATCTAGTGTTTTTAAGCTAGTGTTTCAAGTCCATAAGTTCCTCCATATATACCATAACTCCTCCATATTTATTGTAATCATACAAAAAGAGATTGCAATCGCATCAAAGTAGCTCAATACTCTTTAGCAAAAGTTAGGTATTAGCACTTGATGAAAAGCAAGTTTGACTTGATGAGGTCCTTGTGGAGATTGAAAATCGACTAACCTTGATGTTTTTGATCATCTTATTTTAGTTTAATAATTATATAAGTCTCTTTCTCCAAAAGAAATAACAAAAAAATCCAGAAAAGACATCAAAGTACAAAAATAAGAAAAAACAAGTAGCATGTTAGCATGTCCAATGTCAACTGTAATACTAATAATAAAACAAGAATGACAGTAAAAAAAACACATGAGATATACACTACCGACTACGACATAGGAGGGTTGACGGGAAGGAGGAACTAAGAAGCACACATTTGATCAAAATTAGGTTACAATTAGACCATATTGGGCAAGAAATTATATATGTAATAAGTTCACCATTTGATCAAAATCATATTGCAATTGTAACATGGTTGTAATTGTAACAACCAAAGCTAAGCTATACAAGGAATTACATTTGTAATAACTACCTCTAACATTATATCTTTACTATCCTACCTAATCACAAATCAACAACATCACAATAAACATTAGGCATAATAGAATTTCTAATTATTATCTAAAAACAACTTTATCATATGCATCTCTCGCATTCTTTCGAGTTTTTTTTTTGAAACATCCACCTCTTCTAACACATAGTTCTTTTCAACTCTAAGTGTTGTAATTTTTATAACTAGTTGTTCCTTCTCAAAATACCAATTCATCTTCAATTCTCGATTATCGACTTTCAATTCTATAATTTTACTACTAAAACTCGATTTTTTCTCATCAACTGTCTATTTTTAGCAAACGATTGTCTTTGTCTTTCTCTTTCTCTCATGCCTAAAATCACATTCTTTGCTTTACCCAATATAAATGGTTCACACCATTTATAGAAATCACATTCAACATCTTTCCTCTAATAATTTGCAGCACGAATTGGACAACATAAAAACTTCACAACTGGGTGAAGATAACTCCATGATGTCCATTTTATAACTCGTTCTCTACACTTGCAAAATAGAGGACCCCCTTCATAATCATTCTCTCGGTCTTTGGGGCGTTGCAGCACGGATTGGAATAATTCTTCCAATTCTTGACTCATTGGATGAACTTGGAGAATCCATTTTCTTGTGGCATTTCAAAACAAAAATATCAATTATAAGTCACATAAACAAATAACACAAAATTTAAAAGAATTAAAATAAAATAAATTATTAACATAATTACAACTAGAGGAACGAATCAAACCCGAAAAGAGAAGGACTCCATTCTAAGGGTCGGATAATGCGAGCAAAAGAGAAGTAAAATGATAGAGCTTTGATCGATTAGTCATAATTGAAGAAGAGATACTTTGATCGATCAGCCATAATTGAAGAGATTAATGTTTAGGTATGAGAGAAAGGGCTTGGCGAAAGATTTGAAGATTTTAGGTCCGTTTATATATATATCACGGACAATTCTTTGACTAATTTTGGGCATTAGAAAGTTAAGTTAGATTTAGAGATTTAAGGAAAATTTGATCCTAGAGAAGAGATATAAGGGTTTTTTAAATAAGGGCAATTTGAGGTTTTTCTTTTTTGGTTTCATTTAAATATTTACTAATATTACAAATTGAGATGGAAAAAAAAAATTAAACGTGTCGACATCCCGTTATTCTTAGGTTTTGTTTGTTTGAAGGAAAACAACTTTCAATAGGAAAAACGATTCTAGAGAAGCTATTTTTTATTTAAAAAAAATATATATTTTGACGTTTGGCAATTATGGAAAAACTGCTGAAAATATAGTCTAGCATTTATTTGATACGAAAAACTAAAATACAAAAATGAAGTCGTGGTTGTTATATCAATAAATTTTAAGGAAACTTCAACAAGGCATATTCATAATCTCACAATATAAAATGCATTTAGAAAAATTTAATAAATTCTTTTAAATACCGACTTTAAGATTTAAATTCAAAAAATAAAGAAATAAAGTACATATTTTTAATCATCAAACCAATTTATCAAAATTACTTGGGATAAAATCAAGTCAATATTTACATTTAGTAAAAAAAAATTCTAAGTAATTTTAGCATTGTTATTTGGGTAACTCAATTAAGAATTTTTTTTTTTTCAAAAATTGAACTGATAATTTAGTTTTAAAAATTATTAGTTATAATTTGTAGATAATTATTATTTAGTTCCAAAAGATTAATGTTGGAATAATTTGTAACTAATTATTGACTACAATTACCAACAAAATTTTACAATTGATTAAAATTAGTTACAAATTATTGATTTAGTTGTAAATCAATTGTGCTGAAAAAATAATATATTTATTAATGAATTAATTAGTTTCAAAATTTTCATAAATGATTACGGCTTTGTAATAATCATTTCAATCATTAAATATAGTTTAGGTGGTATTTGGGATAATGGTAAAAAAAATAGAGATAAATTATTAAAATATTTATTATAAAAATAATATTGATGTGTAAAAATGGTTTTTAAAAATATTTAATATATTTATAAATTGAAAAATCAAACGTTAGTAGAGATAGAAAAAAATAATTAAATAATTAATAACAATTGATAAGAAATAATTAAAAATTAATTTGATATATTTTAAATAAAAAGGAGATAGAGAAAAAAATTATTAAAATATATTGAGAGAGATGAGAGTAGCACGAGAGTAAGATAGCTCGTGAGAGATAGAGAAAATGTTTTCCTCTTTTTTAACTAGGAAAACACTTTTTCAAAAATAACTTATCAAATTCCATTAACTTTTTTCCTAAACACAAAACAAACATCAAAAAATGAAAAAAAAAAAATGGAGAAAACAAGTTTTTAGAACGTATTTTTTCGAAACAAACACGGGTTTGGTGCCAAAAAATGTGATCGAGAGAAACCATTAAGAAATTTGAAATAGTAGAGGGATATCCTAGACCTTTAATCCTTTCTTAATTCACCCTTTTTAATTAAAATAAAAATTTATCTATTTTTTTTTAATCTTCTATTCTTCTGTTAATTTAAAGGTAAGATGAACAATACTCTTGTTTTCTATGTTACAAAATTTATAATTAGTAAATCTGTTTTTTTCTTTTTTTGTCTTAAGAAATAAATTATGCTGTAACGTCCTTATTTTTTTTCTTTTCTTAATAGATGACCCTAAATACAAGTTTTTCAGCTTTTTAGAGTATGTATATTTCCATGAAAATAATATTCATTTTGAATGCATAAACTTATTTTTAATAATTTTTATTTTTTTCTAAAATATGAAAAATTCTGCATAAATAAACACAAATGACTTTTTGGAAGAACAAAAAATTCAGGCACATGATAATACTCCATATATATATATATATAAAGAATAAACTTTTTTTATAATTTTTATTTTCCAAAATATGGAAAATTCTTCATAAATAAACACAAATGACTTTTTAGGAGAAAAAAGAATTCAGGCCCATGAAAATACTCCAGAAAAAATATGCTCCATATCTGAGGCCCATAAAAAAAGAGTAAATTATAAATTAGTCTCTCTTGTTTTTTTGAAAAGAAATTGAATAGTCCTTTTAGTTTCAATTACTAATTACTTAGTCCCTTAAATTTATTTGTAATTTAGTTCCTTATATATATATATTTCTTAATAAATAGAAAAAGAAAAAGAATAAATAAAAAATATGGAAAGATTGGAGAGAAAAGAAAGCGTTTTTTTGAAATAAAATAATATTAAATTAATTATAATCAATACTGGTTAAGTGACAAATTAATTAGTTTTTAAAATAAAAAGAACTATTTAATTTAGTTTACAAAACAAAAGGGACTAATTTATAATTTACTCTAAAAACGAGGGGATAAAAAAGAAGCAAAAAACCGGAAGACATAAAAAATATTACAGGTTTTAGCGCCACAAGCTCACTCATCCACTTCAATGGTGCTTCAAACTTTCCGCCTTCCATCTTTTGCAGGTAACCCTTTTCTCTCCTTTCTCCAATTCATGCCTACATATTTATTATTTATTGGCTATTCATTGAAAGAAAGTATCTTTACAAGAAAAAAGAAAGTGGGCTGATTTTTATAAGTGGTGGGTTGTGAATCATTAGCTGAATTTGGAATGTTATAATGTTTAAATTCAACAAATTTGATTGTTTCTATACACACACACACACACACACACACACACACTTCCTTTGTATGTTTCTTTCAACTTGTTATATTAAATCCTGGGCCAGTTATAAATTTTCTTCTCATTGAATTGTGGAAGTTGAAATATATGAATTATTTAGGATAATAACAGGTTTTTTTTTGTTGGTTTGTTCAATTATTGAAATTTTTTATTATTAATGGCTGATCAATGTAAATGTTTTTGTAGAAAAGAATGGTGAGCTTGATCACTTAAATATCATGTTTTGTAATTCATTGTTAAGATTATTACTAGATAAAAATCTCGATAAGCTATTATTTCATCTCTTATAGGCTATAGCCTTGGTACTTTAGTTATTCATGGAAAGTTTTTGTGGCATTTGATGTTTTAATGCATGATATTTCTCAACAAGAAAAAAAAAAAACTTTTGTTGAGAGGGAACATTTTATTTTTAGTGTGTCATTATATATACAAGCGGAGGAGCTATAAAGCTCTTGGTTTTGGTGCTCAATCTGCAGGGTGCAGATATTTTCAGAGGCATTCAATTTTGCAAAGGCAGTTCTGCGCAAAGAGTATTGGAATTTCTCTTTCTTGCTCGTATAGTTTGGATAAGGATCCAAATCCACCTATTGAAAAGTTAATTGATGCACGAGTGATATATAGCGTAGCTCCTGCCATGGGTCATAACCAGGTATCTTCAGCTGACCTGTGCTTTTATATGATGGATGTTCTAATGTGTTATGGAGTCTTTACTCCTGTGAAGTTTTCATTCTGGGGCATGCTTGTCTTGTTTCTGTTCTGGGCATCAGATACATGAATTCTTTCTATGGATTGTGTTCTGATCATTTCAATCTTTAGAATCTTTTCTTATTCCATCACAAAATGAGAAAATCAAACCTGATTTAAGGGGCTTTTGTCCATACTTTTCCTTGGGTTCTGAAACTTAAGTAAACTTGGCTTGAGCGAGCTCGGTATATTTCCTTGACTCCAAATGTATTTATGCGCCTGTTGACTAAGTGCGGGATTTTTTAGAGGTTGATCTTTCGTTTATTGGCTACCTATTGAGGAGCATTTGGTTTTTTCTTAGTGTGCTGATTCCAATTACAAATTCAAATTTATCTTCAATTGTATAAGAGCATACCTAGTCAGGATAGGATTGGAAGTTCTTGAAATTAGTACAAATTTATGACATCAGAAGAAATGACAACTGCATTCCCTATTAAAAAGTTTGCATACTGTATAGGGACTAACGAATTGCAGCTGACAGGGTAACTTCTTGATTCACCATGTTCTTCTTTGCAATTCATGCATTGGTTCTCTTTCTAGGTGTTCCTTTTCTTCTTTTTACTTAGTTCATAGATCTTCCCCCATTTGTTTTCATTAACAGGAGGCACATCCAGAATCCCATCTTAGAGTTCCTGCTATTGTGAGTGCTCTTGAAAAGACAGAGCTCACTTCAAAGGTAGCAGTTGGATATTTTTGCTCGTACATGTTTTCCATGCATTTGAATATTATGCAGTGCTCTTTTTTATGATTTTCAATCTATGCTTACATTGTCTTCTTATCTTGTTACTTATATTTTTTTCCTAATAGAACTGTAAAAATTGCCATTATCAAAGTTTTTGTCTTTTATCCCCAAAAGTTAATAAATGGCCATATAGCTTTCCTCTGATAACTATGCTATGTTGAAAAAAAGAGTGTTCCAGCTTGCTGATATATATAGAAGAAAATTTCTCTAAAATCATTGGTATACTGTGAATAGAATTAAGGTTTCTTCAAAAATGACTTGTCTACAGAATTGAGGAAAGGAATCAGCCTATGAATATATTTATATTCTCCTTTATTCATTGTGCAAATGTCATTTTATCTTAATTATTTAAATTTCCTTGCATAGTAAGAATTTTTGGGAAGGTGCTATACCCACCTATAGTATATAAGCTTTTTCCTCACAGATTATATATTCTCTTTTCATGTGTCATGGATCATTTTGCTTCCATTTTTCCAGCATAAAAACTGCTGTTGATCTTACTACTTAACAATAGTAATTTTTAACGTCAGCAACACCCTGATGGAGGGACCAATTTATGGTGCAAAGGTAAAAAATTCTGGACTTCCAAGAACAACTTTGTTAGAGAGTAGAAAGAGCTTGGGGTAAAATTGGGTTATGAACTGATGAAAAACTGGCTTATATTTAAAGGATTAATCTGTTAGTTATTTGAGATGAAATCATGTAAATTTTGAAAAGTTCAATCTTTCTTTATGCTTGTTGACTGATACAATTGAGAATGAAAATATTTATTCTTCAGTTATTCTTAGTGATTAGCATCTTCTTTTTCCATCTTCAGTTTCGTGGTTCTGAGATTATTGAACTTCAAAATTTCAAGCCTGCTTCAGTGGATGACATTGCAAATGTTCATGCCAAAGCTTATGTTGCAGGCCTAGAGAAGGTAGTTTTACCTTGGCCGACTTCTCTCTCTGCTGCTTTTTTCCTCCTTTGTTCTTTGTCTTGGGAATTCTTAGGATCGTAAAAGCATGAAAACATTTTGTAAAGGTGAAAGAAACTGGCCCATAGATAACCCCTTCTGTTTTAGTGTTTATTTCTTTTCCATATAACTATAAGTGGTGGTGATCTCTCTCTCCATCTGTGTTTGTGTCTCTGTCTGTCTGTCTTGTAGGATAAACATGGCTACTGCTATGACTAATTCTATTGATTGTTCTTAGGCTATGGATCAAGCTTCAGAACAGGGCATTATCTATATCGATGGGTCTGGACCAACATATGCTACTGCCACTGTGAGTGCATTTGTTTAGGTGTTTCTGCTTTTCTGTTTTTGTACTTGTGAATACATGCAGATATTAGAGAGTAGATGCATTTTTTTGTTTCATTTCTTTTGTCTATATCACTGATGGCTTTCTGTTTCTTATGGTAGAAATAGGATATGTAGTGGTATAATATGTTAATTTTTTTCAAAAAATAATATCAATGACTGGATATGAGTTCAATCATTGGATTGTTTAACCACATCCCACAATTAAAATTATGGGGGAGAGTTTTGGTGGTTCAATATGTGTTCCTCATTCCATTCTCAATATGTGCTATTTATTCTCTTTCTTATCAAGATATTACAATGCAGACGTTCCAGGAGTCACTTATGGCAGCTGGAGCAGGATTAGCCTTGGTTGATTCAGTGGTGATGTCTCAACCTGGAATGTTAGTCTCTTTATGATAATTTTCTCTATTTTTTTTTTTTTTTTGGTGTGACAAAATACTCACTGAAATCCAGCTTAGTTGCCCCTAAATGGTAAACCAGTATTTATATGTTGATATTGAAATTTATTGGTTTTTGAAAAAAGAGTCTACTTGTAAATGATTTGGGATCATCAGATAGCAAAGCTCCTCTCTTGACTAACTGTTAGGCAACATCTTCTGTTGTATTTCAGGTTGCAGCATCTAAGAACAGCCAGAATTCACCCACAGGATTTGCTTTGATCAGACCTCCAGGGCATCATGCTATTCCAAAAGGGCCCATGGGCTTTTGTGTTTTTGGCAATGTGGCCATTGCAGCTCGTCATGCTCAACGTGTGCATGGATTGAAACGAGTCTTTATCATTGATTTTGATGTTCACCATGGGAATGGGACAAATGATGCATTTTATGATGATCCAGATGTATTCTTCCTGTCCACTCACCAAGTAAGCTATAATTTCTTTGCGCTTAATACATTTTTCTCTTGCTACTTGCATGCAATTTTTGTATCTTGCTAAATAATCTCAATGTCTTCTTCCTATCTTAAAAATTATAATGTCTCATTTGGAGCATGAATTATATTTAAACACAGATACAGAACGTCAGATGTTGTGAAGAAAAAAATCTAGCCAAGTGGATATCTTAAGCATATGTTTGATTCGAATAAGTGTTTGCTTCCTTGTTGAAGAACTGTAGATAATCAAGTGAGTGTGGAATTAAACTGTGTGCTAGTTTCTTCTACAAAAATTCAAATTGCCATATTGGTTATGTGTAGTAGCTTCAGTAGGAATTTTAAACAGCAATAATTGCACATGGTATTGCTCTAAGTGTTCAGCATGCCCCATTTTCAAGAGAAAAGGTGTCATAAAATTTTAGCTTACAAAGTATGTAACGCCAATCCGATTCAGTTGTCATTTAGGTTTGAATTCATCTTCCCCCAGAAAAAAACTGAGGTTTGACTTTCTTTTCCACTAGGAAAACTGATGTGATATCAAAGCTTCTTCTTTTTCTTTTGTTTTCCCTTTTCTCTTCTGACATTTATGTGTGTGTTTATCTTTTCACTTTCGGTAATTAGCTTTATCTTAGAGGTAGAAATTTGAGGACTTAAAAGTAATGAAAGTCATCTTGTCTTTACAGGAGGTCCTTTTTATACTGCTCTATTGACCAACTAATATTCTTTTACCCCCTATGTCCTGATCTTTTGTCAGTCTTTTCTTGTACTACTTGGGATCACACACTTCATGCATTTTTTCTGTGCTCTATAAATAAGGACAATTTGGTTAATTAACAACTATTGATTGTTAAACGTGAAAGAGAATATCAGGAGAAATATTTTGTTCAGTGACAAAATGGAAAGGCAAACATATAATTCTAGGTTAAGGGAGTAATATGCATATCAAAAGACATGCTAAAAAGCGAGAAATATGTGATGAAATGGCCTATATTATCCTTAGCCAATGCAGCATGATACGTGTACTTGCAGCATGTTGTTGCAATTTGCCTGCCAAATGCCAATATTCCAGTAGGATATCTGCTGCTGGATACGCACATATCTAAGTATAAATGTAGAATGTGCCACTAACCACTTAATGCTATTTTTCTCTTAATGAGCTCAGGATGGAAGCTATCCAGGTACTGGTAAAATTGACGAGTTAGGTCATGGAGATGGTGAAGGTACAACTTTAAATCTGCCTCTACCAGGAGGCTCAGGTGATATTGCCATGAGGACTGTATTTGATGAAGTAATTGTACCAAGTGCTCAAAGGTTCAAGCCAGATATTATTCTTGTTTCTGCTGGGTGAGTTGCCACCCTTTCCCATGGAATTCAATACATCCTCAAAAGAAAATAACTTTGCTACATGTTTCCCTCTTTTACTGAAAACTCAATGATGCCACGTCGTATGCGTCTAGGAATTGCATGGATATTTTACTCATTTGCTCCTTTCTGTGCTATCTAAGATAAAATCATCTTGGTGTTTTGCTGCAGTTTAAATGTTAAAGTGCATGCTTTTGTGCATTGTTTGCACCTGCATCAGTTCGTAGTGACTGTTTGGCCAAGTCTTTCAACAGTTTTATTGAATTCCAAATATCAAATTTGGTTGAACTAAATAGTTTGGACAAAGTTTTAATTTCTCATATTGAGGCTTGGAACTGTGTTATTCTAATATTAAAACGAATACACTGAACAAAGCATTCTTTGCAAATATTTTTCCAGGTATGACGGTCATGTTCTGGATCCACTGGCAAGTCTTCAATTTACAACAGGAACATACTACATGCTTGCCTCTGATATTAAACAACTGGCGAAAGATCTATGTGGTGGCCGTTGCGTGTTCTTCTTGGAGGGAGGATACAACCTTGATTCTCTTTCATATTCAGTGGCAGACTCCTTTCGTGCTTTCCTTGGGGAGAAGAGTTTGGCATCTGAGTTTGATAACCCTGCTATCCTATACGAAGAACCATCAACTAAGGTGAAGCAAGCGATTCAGAAAATTAAACACATACATTCCCTTTGAAGATGTCTAGGCATTACAATTGTGCCTAGAAGTAACTTTGCCAGCGGGCTAGTTGAGCATCTAAACCAGCAGCAGAGCTTTCATTAGTCAAATAGTGCAATCTCCAAGCTGGTTCTTTAGATGTTCTAGAAGGATAGCAATTTTCCTGTATAGTGTATAGGGCTTCTCTTCTCTATTGTTTGTATCAATTACAAGCATTAGCTAGCAAAGTTATACCCTGCAAAAACAGATTAGAGTTCATATTTGGATGAATAGTTTTTTCCATCCCATTTGTGCTTTTTCTGGACCGAATATAAATGGAATAATTTCTTGCCCTTGATTTACAATCATCCAATCAAACGAGACAAGCACTGCATTTCCTCTTTTCATCCCCTCCTCCCCTTTCCATCCCCCCTGAATATGGCTAACACAAAAAACAACATTAATCACTTTCACTAAGAAAGTATCATCTAGCAACGTATTGTTACTTTTGTTGTGAAGTGACTGGGACAGCACGCCATAGTACGAAGTTACCTACATGTTTTTGATCAACAACGTGACTGGCATTATAAAGCTCCAATATGTGGGGCTATCTCATTTTATTCATCGAAGTTGTGTAGCCGACCACGGTACGCTTATACTGTTGCCACTTTACGACCAACCCTTAATGAAGGAAACCTTTTTTTTTTTTTTTTTTTTGCCAATTGAAAAATCAGTTTAGGAATATGATCTGTGAAACTCATTCGAATCTCTTCCAGCTGAAAAAAATAAAAAATAAAAAAAGCATTCCCACTTTAAATGGTTTGTTTTTTAAATGACAAATCCATTTTAGGATTAATTTTGTAAATTCAGATTAAATTTCTTCCCAATTGAATATAAGAAAATTTCTTTTTTACTGTGGGGGTTAATTTCTTTTCTTTATTTGAAAGATCAATTAATGTAAGGGTTAATTTTCTTATACAAGATTAAATTTCTTTCCGCTCAAATTATTCACTTCCAACTTCATGTATTTATGAGGATATATATATATAACATAAAGGAGAAACTTATTTATCACGTCACACCAGCATTTCCCATGAGGTGGGGTAAAACAACTTTTAGTAAAGTTACCACTTTGGTTAATTGACGAGACACATTTTCCAAATCATTTTTGCGAAAAACCAAACGTGCAAGACTTAAAAAGGAAAAAGAAAAAAGGAGCAATCAATTTCGCATGTCAATGCTTAAACAGGAGATAATCCAAGAGACAGCTTAACATGAGAACCTAAAAATGCTAATTGAAGAGAAAAAACTATAATTATTTAAATAAATGATTTGGAATTCGATCATATATATATCTGTATAATTTTAAATGATTGTGTTCGGTTTATCCGTTCAATAAAATAACAAACAATTAAATAAATAATTTCTAATTTTATTTTTTATATATATAAAAATCTTTTTAAATGATTGTGTTCAATTTGTCTGGTCAATAAAATAACAAAAGATTAATTTGAATTTTTAAACTTAAGATATCATGAAGGAAAAAAAAAAAAAGCTTGACAGGATAAAGAAATGGTGAACAAATGTCAGAGAAAAGAGAAAGTTTCAAACACCTAACAAGAGGAGCTAAATTTCCACTACTTTCTATCCCTTTGAAAAAATCATGGTTGAGGGATAAGGTTGAAGTGCCATGATAATTAGGTTATGCAACACGTCTAATTAACTAGCAACTTCTTCTTGTACGTACTACTTAGAAGTGACATGCCAACTCCACCTTTAGTAAGTTGCTATCATGGGTTTGTGATAAAGATTTTAAAGCCATGAAATGATGCACAATTTGTTGAGTGGATATATAGTAATGTGATTGGAATATATTTTGCCTTTGTATTAAAATTGTCTCTTTCTTCATGTTTGGCCATAGATAATTAAACAAGCATTTTTATGAATTTTTTTTTTAATTCAATTATATATATGTCCTAGGCTAGGCTTAATAAATTTGTATTGATCATAGCTAGGTTTGTGAGAAGAAGTAATTCATCAATTTGCAAGGAATAATTTATCGTATAAAAAATTTCAATGGTTAATATTAGCTAATTTGATCGGGAGCTGAACTTGAATCTCATATTTTATTCCTTTTTTCATTCAATTCCATTGACTAAAATTAACTTCAATATGTCGACAAAGAATCCCATGCATGTCATTGTTGCTATAGAATAACGTTTTCTGAGGAGTATTATTGTGAACATATATATATATATATATATATATATATATATATATAGAGAGAGAGAGAGAGAGAGAGAGAGAGAGAGAGAGAGAGAGAGAGAGAGAGAGAGATATGAGTACGTAAATGAATATTTGTATTATAAGCTGCCTCTGAAGATTAGCTAAGGCTGATGTTCAATTTGTTAAGTTGCTTAAAACAACAACAAAGTAGCTAGCTAGCACACCCGGCCATCATGAAATACCACCCCAAGAATAAAAAGTTGGCACACCTGTCATATATATATTTTCTTTAGTTTAGTTTTATCAGAACAATATGATATACAATCTATAGCATGATGATGTGTATAAAAAGTTCTGTCAATCAACAAATTAGTTGAGGTGTCTTTCCGATTTTGTGATAATAAATAATTAAATAAATAATTTTTATATCTTGATTAAAGTGTAAATTGATGCAAAAATATATTTATCGTCAAATAAAAAAAATATTTTTTTAAATAAAAGTTTTATTCAATTATAGTTATTTCAATTGTTAGGCTCGTATTAAAACTTTATGAAATTTGAAGATTCATATTGAAAAATTCAAACTACAAGGATAAAAATGAAATAAAACCAAACTAATAATGACTCAAACTTCAAATTTAATGGAACTTAACTCAACGAATTATATGATATAATACAATAATAAAAATTAAAATTGGTATATATATGTTTTTTTAAGGTATTACACGCATGCACACACACAAGTATACTATTAATTTCCAGAACTCTGGTCAATCTAATTTGATTTCCAAAACTTTTTCTGGAACAGTAAGAATACAACACATCATCTAACAAAACCGTAACTTTTCATAAACACATCTACGGGAAGTAAAGCCATAAAATATATAACTCTCACAAACATACATAACCTAACTTTTCAAGATAAAAAGTATGGTCTTCATGAATTATTAGGTTTATATCCCAGTTCACAGATGTGGATTAACCGTTCCTCCCCAAATTTAAATTTTATATACCAACTACATGGCATCTAATGGTTTAAGGGCAAAATTTATCTTTATTTTATTATGATTTAGTAATTTCATGTTTTTAGTATTAAATTACGTATTTTGAATCTCAAATTATTGATTTTTAGATAATTTCTCTAATTGTTATTATTTATAACGAGTCAATTGAGTTAATCGTTATTTGGAATGTCAAAACGATGTCGTTTTGATATTCAATTGTTAATTATGTTTTCTTTTCCAAAAAAGCATTTAAAAATATTTTTAACACTCTTAATCTTGAAATTTTTTTTAACTTTTTTTCTTACAAAATATTATAAACATTTCATAAATTAAAATGAGCATAATTAAAAGTTGACCCCCTAATTTTATAAATTATAAATTATAAAAAGAAATTTATAATATTTTATAAAAAAAAAGTTTTAAAAAAGTTCAAAATTAGGGGGTTAATATATATATATATATATAATTTACAAAATATTTATAGGAATTTTTTTTAAAAAAAGTTCAAGATTAGGAAGGTTAAAAATATATTTAAAAAAAAACATAATTAACAACGGAATGTCAAAACGACGTCATTTTGACATTTCAAGTAATGGTCAATTAACCCGAGTTAACCATTACGTATAATGATAATTAGAGAAATTTGATCAATTTTATTAAAAAATCAATAGTTTAATATTCAAATTATGTAATTTTATACCGAAATCTTAAAATTATCAAAGCATAATAGAGTTAGGGTAAAATTTGTCATTAAATCACCGTCGAACTAAGAGTTCAATGAAACTTCTAAAGCTTTTGCCCATTCCATACTCATCTTTTATTATTATTATTATTATTATTATTATATATATATATATGCATGGTGTAATTGGATCTTGGATACTACATCCCTGGAATATGGTAATGTTATTCTTGTACGCAATTGGTCAATGAAGCAATATTGGTCTATTACCGAATTACAGCTTCTATTTTCTAGTATTCAATTCCTTTTTGGTGAAGAAAGCTACACAAGCAGTAACCTCATCATGATTATTGCGCAACAACATTAATCATCCTCATCTCTAGCTTTTGCGCGACAAAGATTTTATATCACACGAATCAAACCAACACTGCTTACCTCAACCAGATTATCATCTATTTATTGAAATACTTCTGTCACTACTGCCATCTTTTACAACGGCTATTGGTTTAAAAAAACAGATATCCAATCAAGAAAATTCTGGGTTTTGAATTAAAGAATGAATGTTTGTTTTATTTTTATAATGGTAAAGTAAAAATATATGGAAATTAGCTTTAATGTATTGAGATTAATTCAATTTCTGATTAGATTTGAAGTAAAAATCGTTGATGCATTAATTAAAAATTATTGTTTTATCGTTTTTGAAAAATTGATTTTTGAATGATGAAATGAAAAACAAACACTTTGATAGGAGTTGTATTTATGTGAAACCCCTTGAGTAATAATGAATTAGCAGAACAGCACATCGGCATCTGTCCTTAAAAAAAAGCAATAAAAATATCATGATGAAAAAGATAAACAGGAGAAGATGCTTTTCAAATCATTGGAATCCTATCGTCATCAAACGAAAACCGTACAGATGGGATCAAAATGGTCTATAGAATTTTTGTTTTATTACAACATAATTAAATCTATAAAACACCCCCTTATATAACTTGAGTTAATCGCTTGAGAAATAAACAGTAAATTAATAAATATCACTTAAATTAATTAAGGTTATCAAGTAGATCAACGTGCAATGCCTAATCCATTAATTTCGTCACTTAAATGGCTACCTTTGATAGTGAAAATGACCTAACAATGCCCAACTCACTATTGTCACCTTGGAATCGATTATCTAACGCAAAGCTAGGACTAAAAACAATCCATTTGCAGCCGCCTTTTCACCATTGACCCCTATCAACTCATTCATGAGTCATAGTGCAGCAACAATCAGTAATGTCTCTATCCTCACTCAATGCTACTATATATGTCAAGCCCTTGGGATATCCACATGCACCATCCCAGGCTCTAACTTGACCCAAAAAACCCACAGTTACAAAATATTTTGGCTTAATTGTGAGATATGGGAGATCATGGCTGCAGCAGTGGCAACCTTCCTCCTGGATTTATTTTCAGCCCAACTGATGAAGAACTTGTGCTCCACTTTCTTCATCGCAAGGCTTCCCTCTTACCTTGCCACCCTGACATCATTCCTGATCTTGCTCTTTATCCTCATGATCCTTGGCAACTTGAAGGTAATTAATTAATTTGTCTCTATTTTTCTTTTCTTTTCTATTTTTTTTTCCTTCAAGTTTTCCTCTTTCTTGTTTAATTCTGGCTCAAATGAAAGTTTATTTTCATTGTCTAACAAAGAGAAAAAGAAAGAGAAAGTTGCATATATAGAAAAGGTTGAAAGAAATATCTAATTACGTGTTGAATGAACAGGCAAGGCTTTGTCAAGTGGAAACCAGTGGTACTACTTTAGTCAAGTGATGGAGAACCAAGTAACAGAAAGTGGGTTTTGGAAGCCTTTAAATATTGAAGAACCAATATTTAGTAGCACTGGTAAGAAGGTTGGATTAAAGAAATACCTTGTGTATTGCCTTGGTTCTGATCAAGGTGTAGAGACAAATTGGATGATGCAGGAATATCATCTTTTCAGTTGTAAATCGAGTGGCACATCTTACAAGAGAAACAAAAAATCAGTAAGCAAAATCCTAAATTAATTTTAATTAAGATACAATCTGAATATTTACTAGTATAATCTCTAATAAATATATTTTTAATTGTTTGATATACATATATATACAGGATTGCCGTAAATGGATCCTGTGTCGAGTTTATCAGAAGGAGGGAAGTTGCATCCAAAATTTCGGCCATAGTACTGATGATGATGATGGAACAGAACTTTCATGTCTAGATGAGATGTTCTTATCAATGGATGATCTTGATGATATAAGTTTTCCACATTAGTTTCATTATTGTTTCATCTCTTGTGTAAACATGTACATCTTTAAATACGACGAGTCATATTCTACTCATATTAATTAGTTTTATACTAATTAGATATTAATGTTACGTCACTTCGGTAAAACAACAATTATATATGTAGAATTAACGATTCGTATGATATAACGTGAGTAGAAGTTTTATTTCGATGATCAATGTAAATCGAATCTATATATTGAGCGAAATCGTTTGATTTATATATATTTATTAATAAAATATTTAATAATCTTATCGTAAAAGTTTGTATTTAAATAATTGGGAGGCTCTTTCAAAACATTATCTAACTTATTTTATTTAAAAAATAAATTTTAAAATATGAAAAAATAAATAACAAATAATTGACATTATGTGTGAAGATATATAGTTAATTTCTAATAAAATTAATGATACGCGCACACACATAAAATAAATAAATAAATAACCACCTAAATTGGATGAAATATATTAAAGTCAATAGATTAAATAAAATAAAACTTGTGAATTCTTTTAACCGATTATTGATTTTTTTTTTAAAAAAAGAGTTAAACTATCTAAAACATACTTCACTCTCTCTCTCTCTCTCTCTCTCTCTCTCTCTCTCTCTTATATATATATATATATATATATATATATATATATATATATATTAAAAAATTAAAAACTCATTAAAAAGAAAAAGATAATTTATTGTATAAATTATAATAATATATTTTTTAAAAAATAAAACACTAACTTTCTAAAATTTCATATATTAAAAAACTAAATTTATTAACAAATAAAATTATATCAAAAAATTAATTTGATGAGAATTTTAATAAGAAACAAATAATTGAAGAAATAAATTTAAACAATAAAAGTAATATATATATATATATATATATATATATATTATTTTCCAATTGTACGCAAAACTAAAAAGATAACGATTTATTTTATATTCTTCACAATTTTTTTTTATTTGGCGAGACCTTTTTTCTTTCTTTTTCTTTTTCCTATATATAGATATATATATAGAGAGAGAGAGAGAGAGAGAGAGGAAAGAAAAGAAAAAGATGGAGGACATGTGCCTAGTTGGCTTGTGCAACCAGGTTGCACTTTAAAAAAAAAAAAATTCAACTTTCGGGTGGACTTGATTTTGTCGGAATCTTCGTCGAAAAATCGAGAGTCAAGTTTCGGACCTCTACAAATTGAATTTCGGCATCATTTTTTCCCAAACACCTCTAAATGATCGGAATAAAGTCAATAAATATATCTAAAACCTTAAAAATCATTTTTATGTATACTAAAAAAAAAAAAACAATAAAATCAATTCGATTTACCTCCTCTAATTGTTTAATGGCTTGAAACAATTATGGACAAACTCATCTCTCAAAGATTATATATATATATATATATATATATATATATATATATATATATATATATAATGGATTTTTATCGGTCAAAATGACCTAAATAAGCTTGACCGGCAATCTCTCTCTCTCCCCCTCCTTTCTCTCTACACCCGGGGATCAAAATTGATGAACAAATGAAAATATAAATCGAAATATTTATTTAAAAATATCATGGACCAAAATGTAAAAAGTTATATAATTTCACCTATTAAAATCTAAAAAAGCACAAAAAAAAAACCATCTATAGTAAACCGTGTCTAGAGCTACAATAAATGAACAGTGAAATGTTTATTTATTTTAGTTTTATAGAACATTAAGATTAATTTTTTCTCTTAAGAAACGCAATATATTAATTTCCAAATTAAAACATTCACAACAAGTTCATTCTAACACCCTCCGATTCGAGTAGAATCCAAGATATTAACGTGGGAGCAAAACCTATTTATGTATAGTACTACTTTTTTACACGTTGCCTGAGTGTCATGTCTTTGAGAGAAACTGAAAGATAAAAGTAAGAGAAGGGTTGGTGCCCTGCTACCACTATAACTATATTTAAGGTATTGCATGGCTTACTTTGCCCCACCACTTTCTGCTTTTATTTTTGCTGTCAGAATGGCTTTCCCTGATTTTTGCTTAGTCTAGCATTTTGTCATGATTTTTGTGTGACCGTGGCTGAATGTTTTAGGTTGGAAGTTGTAAAAGTTGCAATCAACCTTCATTTTCAGCTCTATGTGTGTGAGGGACACGCTATTCATGTTAGAGCTTGACACTACTAAAGGAAATGGAATGAGTGGGAAAGCAAAAAGAAGGTTGCTTACATGTATCAACACACCACTATCTTGGGTAAGTTTATAGTTTTGAATAAGGGGTCAATTAAAAAAAAAAGGTTAAAGTTGGTAGATGAAAAAAGATTAATTTGTATATGCTTAGCATTTCCACATCGTTACATACAAAAGCCCACATCACTCAAAAGCTTATTGAATTTGAAGCAATGTTACTTTACAGGAGCTCATCGCTCCACGGCCTTGTGCTGAAATTAAGATCTAGAGAGAGACGTGTTTTATGCTCAATTTATAAAGAATTACAATTAGAAATAGATATGAAAAAAATATTTTTTTTATTCATTTCTGATTTAAAAAACAAATTAGAAATAAATTTCAGTTCTTTCGCTATCATATATAAATTATTGTGGCCAATTACTTTGCATGGAGAAAATAGGTAAACTCATACTTAAATTGACCCTGGACCTACCAAGAAAATTCAGCGTGCCATGAGTTTCTCTCAATCCAGAGAGAACGTGTGTTTCAGCGCATGACCCTACACCTGTCAAGAAAAGCAAACTTTCCACTATAACATAAAGGTAAATTAGCCACGGGAAAAATTGTCGCTAAATTAAAAAGAACCATCGCCAAAACGAATTCACGATGTATTAGCGACGGTCACATGACCGTCGCTAATTGAGAAAATAATTTTTTTCAGCCAAAATAAAATGAGGTAAAAGTAACAATTTTAAAATAACCGAAATCTCATAAAATATCATAAACGTAAATTTTTATTATTCGAAATGTATTAAAACGTCGCTAAATAATTAAATAATTATTAAATAACAAAAAACGAGTATATAAGTTGCGGTTAATATAAGAAAACGTAAAAGATAAAATAAATTAATGTCCGGGATCGGTCGGAGGTTGAGTGAAGTCGTTTGGAAGGCTGGATTGCGTTGTCGTTGGTCTCGGGAACGGTGGATGAACTACCACCATGGTCAAAATGCCGCATGAACATCTGCTACATCCGTAACATCATCATATACTCGCTATCGACTAAAGTTCTCAACTCATTTTTTCGTATCCAACAACGATGCCACTCGGCTCTGTAAGCCGTTGACGATACCTTCTAAGTTATTGAAGTGTGTCGTATTTACGGATGTTTGCTCTTGTAATTCCTTCGAGTTGTGCCTCATCGGCTCCATTGAATCTCGAAGTAGCGAGAAGATGAGCCTACATTGACAATAGAATAATAGTGAGATGCATGTGACTCGAGTCCGTACATCCTCTTCCTCCTACTTATCTCCTCCGCCAACGACCCTCCGAAATATGTCATTAATGTCGGGTGTGGTCGATTCGATCCCTCCCGATCGTCGGCTAGCAACTTCTTCCTCATTAATTAATCTTTGTACGATCTCCTGTATAATTGTGAAATACATCATATTACATACGTATGTCAAATAACGTTATTAATCGACAAATATTAAATAATGTTTCAAAGTTATCACTTACTCGATAACCCTCGACCGTTGATCGACGAAGACTAACCGATCATCGACCTTTCTCCGATGAGTCCTTAAGAAAACCTCGTGAGGATTAGGTTCACGACCCAACATATTACGTCGAAAGCATATATAAATAAACTTAAACATATTAAATATAGTCAAATGTTTAATTAATTATTTTGGGTATTATTTTTTTAAAAATTATAAATAAATAAATATATATTTATTTATTTACCATGCGTATGGCGTGCTCTCTATGGCCGATTGATCCCCCGTACGTCTTGAAAGACCGGCTCCCACGCCACCAATCTCGCTCCTACGATTCCATGCTGCCATCTCGAATCGGGCAACGACCTCGGGTTTCATCCATTCCGTAGTCCATGCATCCCATATTTCCTGTGAGATAAATGCCGACTTCGATTTTTTCCTTAGACGACAAAGAAGGTCGAATATCACTTTCGTGCGAGACTTTCTCATGCTTTCTTAACTATGCTCTTGTTCAAATCATCATCCCACTTAAATGATTTTTGCAAAAAAATAATAATAAACATTACTAAATTTATTTACATATTATTTTGTGCTATTTAATTAAATATTAAATAATATAATCAAATAAAATTTAGAAATTAGTACCTTAAATTCTTCCGAGTAAAAGTCTTTTGTCTCTCGGACTCATTTTCTTCCACATTCATCCCGAAATATGAACATACTCCTAGAATGTCTTAACGATTGAGCGAGAGCAAACATCGGAGGGATACAACCTACAAAAAATAAATATTAATTAAATTAATAAATAACCGAGTACATAATAATGGTAATAAAAAAATATTTAATTAAATTAAGCATAAACCGTACTCATTGCGACCAACGACAATGACTCGTACTCGCTGGTCAATCACAGGTGTGATAGGTTTCGAAGTCGATTGACGCGGGACGTTGTGAGATGGAACGTGTTGAGGAATGGAACGGTTGTCCCGATGTGATGACGAAGGCACTAATGACGACGAAGGAAAAGATGAGGGAGGTCGACATGGAGGTTCATAATAAGGAAATGGCCGAGGTCGAGACATGTCGGGCATGGAACGGTATGTGGAGGGGCCACCGGAAGAGTGGTATGGAGGCATGTTCGGTGGGGGATCCATCCGACCATGAACGGAATGAGAATGGTGTCTACGTCCACGATCACCGTCGGACCGATCGGTATCTAAACCACGACCTCTACCTCGAGCCATTATGACCTATATATTAATTATTAAATTCAATAGTATTTAAATAAAATATTAATTATATAATGCATATATACTTACATATAACATTCAAATTAATATGAACAAATTAATTTATATTTAAACAACAATAAATCAAAAATATTTATTTAATTAAATCTTACCTTTAAAAAGTATAAGTTAGCTATGTAGGTAAACATAACAATAAACCTAATTTTTTTTATGACGAATAGGGACGGTACCACGGAGATTTATTAAAATATTATGAAAAATTACACTCTGGGGGACAAAACCGACCTATCCCAACAACCCGGGAGGACAAGGTTGCCTAAACCCTTAAATTCGTACTGCAATTACATAAAATCTAAGTGTATAATTTATGAATTGAATAAAAAATACAATATAATATAATTTACTGAGATATACTATATTATCTTTAATCGGTATCATGATCATCATTTTCGCACTCTTTATCTAAGTCTTCCTCAATATCGGTTTCTAACTCGATTTATTCCGAATATCTATTTCACCACCGTCCAATTCTAATAATGCTCCAAGTAGGATCAATCAATGACCGACCTTCATCATCATCAACATGGATGACATTGTGTTGGCCTTTTATTTTATTTTTTGGAAGGGTTCGATATTTGTTTGGTCAACGGTAACGGACATTTCGGCACATCTATCGTTGGTCTTAGTTTAACCTTACATACCGTCAACCAATCTTGTCGTATGTGTTTACATGTAGGATATATTACATAATACATATGATACGCTTGTGATGCTAGTATGAAGGGATCGGATCTATTTGAATACTTGCGACTATGAACCTCGACTAGTCCATAATGATCATGAACTCGTGTATCGATTCTAAGTGTCGTATCATACCAATCACATGTGAACAAAACGATTTTCTTTATTGGTAAGGCTGGATACTCAAGTTCGAGTATGTCAATCAACCTACCGTAGTAGTCATTTTCCACCACACCGTAGCTAACTTCTTTTACACACACTCCACTACACATTGATACTCTCTCCGAAACACCAACATCGGTATGAAACTTATATCCGTTTATAATGTACTCCACATATGACTTCACGAGTTCGTAATGGTCCTTTGGCCAAATCTTTAATATAATGATCTCGTTACGGTTTTAGATTGTGCTCGACTTGCTTGTATGTAAAGACCGGGTTAATTATAAGGTAATGTTATTATAAAATTTGATAAAATGAATTTATGAATATTTAATAACAATCTTAACTTTGCAATACTCACATATCGATGGAACCATTATGCAAACTGATTTTAAAGTAAAAAATCAACCTCGTTTTTCAATATGTCGAGGTCACTTTCATAAAGTTGATCGATAAAATATCCGACGATAAAAATATTATTATTATATGTTTTAAAATTGAATGATAGTTAATAAATAAATGTATAGTAATAATATTTGACAGTTATAAAACTTACTCTGTGTAAGGTGTGACCTCATCATAGTTCAATAGAATGTAGGTGTGCGCTGCATTCTTTTCTTGATCTGTTAGGACATATGATCATGCTCGACCGAGAGGTCTACCTTTAGGAATGAATATTGCTAACATGTCTTTAATATCATCATTCGGTTCTCGATCACACTCAAAGTTTCTAGGCACTTTTTAATGCCTAGTGTGTACATGAGGCTTGAAGTAATATGAACAGAATATTGAAGCTTCCTCAACTAAATATGCATTACATATTGACCCTTCGACTCTAGCTTTATTCTTAACATTATTTTTTAATTTGCGAAGGTACCTACAATAATATTATGAGTTCATTAGACTCAATCAACATTTGACGAGTTATAAAATTACGAATGTCCACTAAAATCATACATTTTTACCTTTCAAATGGATACATCCATCGATATTGTACGAGTCCGGCTATTTTTGCTTCATATGCCAAGTGTACGAGAAAATGCTCCATTGAGTCGAAAAAACTAGATGGGAAAATATGCCCTAATTTGTATAAGATTATTGGTATATTTTCCTCAAGATGGATCATATCTTCAACCTTAATCACGGTAGATGTTAATTCTTTAAAGAATAAGCTAAGCTTATTGAGTGATTGCCATACATTTATTGGTAACATGTCACGAAATGCAATAGGTATTAGCCTTTGCATAAATACATGACAATCATGATTTTTCATGCCATGTAATATGAGGTTATTCATATCCACACACCTTGTCAAGTTAGAGACGTATTCGTCTAGAAACTTTAGTTGTTTAATCCATTCTAGTAATTGTATTTTTTGTTGTTTATCCGAGTATAACAGGGTTTTATGTATTTTCTAGAGTTTTTATCTATTTCTAATTCGAGCCGTCGACAATATAGCTTTAAGTCTTCTCTAGAATTTGCATTGTCTTTTGTTTTTTCCGAGACATTCATAATTATATTAAACACATTATCGAAGATATTTTTCTCAATGTGCATGACATCCAAATTATGACGTATTAGATTAGAACTCCAATAAGGTAGGTCCCAAAATATAATATGTTTTTTCCAACCACAATATTTAGATTTATTATTAGTATACTCATCGGATCCCTTTTTCGTTACTTTCAACAACCCCTAATTGTTTAATTCTTGTAAAATTTCAATTTCGGACTTGATCAAGGGAGCAATGTATGTAACAACTGAATTTCACTTGAACGTAGTCCTATTTTGCCCGAACGGATGGCTTAGTGGGAGAAACTTTCGACGGCAATCAAACCATGAAGTTTTCCTCGTTGTTTCGAAGGGTAAAAGCATCGAATTTTCCATACAATACCGGCATGTCGTCTTACCCACGGTACTCCAACCCAATAACATTGAATATACAGGAAAGTCACTAATTGTCCACATGACAACGAGCTCTCATCCGAAAATTATCTTTACCGAACACATCATAAGTAAGAGCACCTACTTCCCATAATTCTATCAACTTTTTAATTAAGGGTTGTAAGTATACGTCTAAATTGATTTTAGGATTTTTAGGACCAAAAAAAATAACAATTAAGAACATATATTCTTCTTTCATACGTTTTCATGGTGGCAAATTATAAGGCGTTACAATGACGAGGCCATGAAGAATATTGTTGTCTAGACTTACCAAAAGGTTGAAACCCATCGGTGCAAACACCTAATCTAATATTCCTAATTTCGATGCAAAAGAAGGATGTGTTTGGTCAAAATATAGGGGTGAGCAAATGGTTCGGTTAACCGAAAACCGAATACAACCGAACCGAAATACCTAATTTGGTTCGGTTTTTCATTTCAATTTATTAAAAAAAAATCGAATCGAAATTTTATCACTTTTCGGTTTTGGGTTTAGTTTTTAAAAATTTAATTCGGTTTTCACCAAAAACCGAACACCTCACCTAGTTATATTAATTAAAATAAGCTTAAAATTAAAATTTAATTAAAATTGGGCTTTTGGGTTTTGTATAGACATCAACCCATAAAAGGCCATGAACCTTCAAAAACAAAGCCCACGAATCACAACCCACAAGCAAAAGAAGAGAAGTCGGACTTAATTTATAACCTATCCCCCACCCTCCAAAAGCCAAACTAAGCGATGTGGGATAGAGAAAAGCTCCAAGGGTGAGTTCCCTATCTCACATCGAAAAAAAACATGCATTTGAGACTTGGGAATGTCTATAAATAACCCATTTCACTAACTAAAACTAATATATTTGAAATCATCCCACATGGAAAAAGAACTCATGTATGAGTTCGAAAATTTCTATAGGTATTATAGGTAGTGGAATGGTGAACTTGAGTTCATTTTCCGACTTTGTTGTTGGATAAATGTAGTAGTGTTGATAATTTCGATTAAAATCGAAAAACCAAAAATAAAAATCGAAATAATTTGAAACCGAAATTTATCTACCGAAATGTTATTTGGTTCGTTTTGGTTGTAATTTTTTTGTGTTTGGTTAACCAAAAATCGAATTGAAATAGTTAAAAACCGAACCGAAAACTCGTTTGCTCACCCCTATCAAAATGTCACCATGCGAAGGAGTCTAAACAATGACGCATGACGTTGGGCTCACACACATGTTGCGTATGCCATGTCATGTCATTAGTGGTGGCATTTGATCCATACATCCTTTGTAACCGTAGGGTTATCAAAAAATAATATATTTTTTTTATAAGGGACAAATGTTTATTTAATCGACCCCCGCCTAGGATTTTGAAATCGAGGATAATCACATATTTTACAAGTGATTCTCTCGTTGTCTCGACCCCAATAAATCATGCAACCATTAATGCAACAATGGATCTTTTTAACGGGTAAACTCATCATTTTTATCATTTTTTTATACTATAAAAGTCTTTTGGCATGCAATTATCGGGAGGCATCAACTCTTTCATAAGTTGACATAAATCGTCGTAACACCTCTCCAAAAATGATGCTCGGACTTGAGATATAACAAACGAGACATTATAGATAACTGCGAATAGTTTTCCGACCTAGGCCATATTTCTCTATTCGATGCATTTAATAAATCATAAAAATCTTGTGCATAAGGGTTTAGGTCTTCATTTGTATTAGACGGATTAAAAGATGGACCAACTGCATCTATCACCATTATGTGGTATCGATTAACTTGACGATCATCACATATTTGTTCTTGTTCAACATTATTAAACGAATTGTCATTAATTGCTAAATCATTCTCTCCATGATGTCTCCACACATAATACCCGAACACAAATCTATATCTCAAGCAAATGATACTTAACGGTATTAGGGTTTTCATAACTATGATTTTGATATTTTTTTTATTTACATGGACATCGTATCTTATTTCCATCCATGCACTCGTGGATGACTAATCGCAAAATTAATAAATTCATTAACCCCTTCTACAAAACGCTCATTTAATAATCCACAAGTTAATCTAAAGTTAATCCAATAGTGATCCGAATTCATTTTAAATAAAATATTAATCAAGTAATTGTATTAATTGTTTTTGTAATTACTTAAAACACTTTTATTACTAAATCTCAAATTTTTTTTGTTACACATAAGTTATTTTTTAAATAAATAAGCTAAGTTTATATCAAATTTTTTAAACACAACTTAATTATTTATTTAATTACCAATAATTATAAATATTTCTAATAACTTTATTTTTTATCTATTTAATATACTTCCGGAAAAACTAATTTTTTTTTAATAATGTAATAAAACTATATTCAACAAGTATTTATTAATTTGTTTAATACAACTTATTTTTAAAATTAATTAATGTGCATTTAACATATCTGTCATAACTTAATTTTTTATCTATTGAAAATAATTTTGAAAAAATGCTATATTTTTTCTTCTTAATTAATATTGTAATTACTTATCTATTTAACTAAATGAACAACTAAATATATAAGCTTAATATTTAATTAACAATATAACAATATATTACAATTTAATTAATATTTAATTTATTGATTAATTTTGTACTTACCTAACGCTTTAACTTAATGAACTAGTACTAAATAAACTTAATAATGTTTTCAATAAATTTCTAATCACTTAAGTAAATTAACAATTAGCAGCTACACTAATAACAATAACAATAACAATTAAAATAACAACATAAAATAAAATATAATAATTAACAATAAATTAAACTAAGTAAATTCACAATTAAAAATCAAATTAATTCAATGAACAACTAAAAATAAAAATAACAATAAAATTAAAAATTAACAATAATATTCAATTAATCAAGAGTTAACAACAACATTAACATAACAATTAACAATTAATATTAAATTAAAAATTAAATATTTCAATTAACTATCACAATTTACACTAAAAGAACACAACAAATAAATTTTAATTAAATAATCAAGTAAAAAAAACATGTAATAAACAATTAATTCAATAATTAAACTAACAATAATAAGTAATTAAACAAAAAAATTAAAAAAAAATTATTTTACTTAAATAAATAACTAAAAAAATTAAAAATTGAAAGGAGGGATTAGATTTAGGTGGACCCGTGTAACCCCGTAAAAACCATTATCCGTAACGCGACGTGTATTAGAATAATTCTATATATATGTATATTAAGAGTAAGTATAATTATCATTTTATCATGAAAAATTAATGCTTGAAATATGTGATTTATTTTAAATTAAAGTTATTGTACTTAATATTAATGGTTTAATTATTAAAGAAATCAAATATGCAAAATCGGTGTTTTAAGGACTATATTCCGCCCGAGTTTTATGTGAATTATTTGAGGACTTTAGGGTAATTTTTGGGTCAACCTTAAAGAATGAAAGTTGTTCATCTATGTGTTGAATAGATCTGTATAAAGGTTTATAATATTTAGACCTATACATTAAGAGTTATACCAATTATAGTGAGGGTTATTTCGAAATGCATTCTGCTGGAATTTTGGGAGAAGAATCTGCACAAATCTTGTGAGATTTATTTGATGCTGTTAGATTGATTTTTGAAAAAAACTTAAAGCATAAAAGTTGTTTTTCTTTGTGTTTACTAGCTCTCTATAAAATTTCATAATTGTTTGATACATATAGAAAGAGTTATGCACATTTTAGTATAGATGGGTTACGAGGAAACACTGCTGGAATTTTGGAGAGAAAAGAAATTCCCCTACTTAGGTAGTAGAAATATGACTAGGGCGGGGCGTTACAGTATGGTATCAAAGCAATGGTTTAGGGAGTTGGGTAGAACCGTAAGTGCCACATGAGCCCGAGGACCGATTTGCTACCTGGATGGGTAATTTTAATTTCCGGTTCTCTTAAACTATGTATGTTTTTTTTATCGTGTAATGTGTATAAAATTTTGTTTGAAATTATTAATAACAACAAACCCTATCACTCGTAGATGCCGGCTTTGTATCGAATACTAAGCGTGCTTAGAACGCGATGGCAACGGGCGCCGCTAGTCGCGTTTAGGGTCGAGCTAAATAACCTCATTATGGTTCCGCAACAGGACCCGGTGGCACATATTATGTAATTTCATGACCTACTTCAGCGAATCGCATTCGCCGATGCCTCCTTTAACCAGTATTTTAGCTCGGACTTCCTTCGGATAACTTTACGTCGGACTCTTCCACCGGCAGACCAACGATTGTTAGACGAAGTTTGAAAAGACATGATAGACCAACACTCTTATCGGGCTCTAATTCGGACCTTTCTACCAACCCGAGCCGACAATCCCTCATTCGATCGATGTACGGATGGGGACTACCCTTACCCATTGCTCGTGAGATAGTCCATGCGGCAATGAAAAATCGCATTGACTCGGTGGTTACTAGAGGGTTCTTTCCCTCGACGTTTTCGATAAATAATTTAATAGGGATCTCACCACATGTCGTGGTGTCTTTTGTATGTTTTATAATATAAATAGGAGTGCTTTTGATTGTAAATATAGCACGAAAACCTAGTCAAGGTGTGTATGAGATGCTTACTATGTATAAAAATGTATAATTTCATACGAGCATGAATGATTAGCATTAAATGCTAAAATCCATACTAAACTAATGTGAACTTAATGTGTACATAAAGATAAACTATGCCGCCAAGAAAGAACCCCGTACGAGCCGGAGGTGAAGGGACCTCTAACGATAATAGCCCGAACCAACAAGAAATGTTGAATCAAATGATGGAAATAATGCAACAACGAAGCAACAAACTCTACAAGTAACAACAAGTTCATGCGAAACAAATGAGGCAGCTTTTAGCTACACAACAACGACTCTTCACCCCAAGACAGGAATGATGCAGTAGAAAGGTTTCGCAAGATGAACCCTCAAGAGTTTGTCGGGGAGTGAACCCAATGATAGCCGAGGAGTAGATCAAGTCTCCGAAGACAATATTCGAATATCTACAGGCTTGCCAACCGAGAGCGAGTGTCGTGTGCTATTTTCCTATTAACTAAGGATGCTCGCACATCGTGGGAAAGCGCACGACTAACCGTAGATGTGCCGACTTTAACTTGGGAAGGATTTCGGAGTTAAAGCAAGATGGGATGTCGATCCGTGAATATGTATGAAAGTTTGAACAAGGCTGTAGATTCGTCCCATTTATTACCGGGGATGAAAATCTAAAAAGAAACAGATTTCGACGAGATTAAACCCAATAGTGCGAAGTATGGTACGGATGTCATCCGCCAATACCTTCTCAAAAATGGTGGATAAGGCGATGATAGTCGACGAAGATCGAAGGAGATTTCAAAGGACTTATAGCAAAAGAGGCAAGAGTTTAGATTTGGAGCCTCTTCATCGGGACTAGTGAGACGAGTTCCGCCTAGGAATTTCAATCGAAATGGTGGTCTAAGAAACTCTCGAGCCACTGGACCAAGCACCATATGTTCCGAGACCACCGCCGAGCAGCCAACCGAGATCAATGACGGGCAGTCCGCCCCAATGTAGAAAGTGTGGAAGGTTCCATGCCGAGGAATGCAGATCGACAGCCGAGTATGCTATGTGTGTCAAAAGCCGGGGCACATGTCCTACAATTGCCCATAAGTACGTAAACTAGGACCGGGAAGAGTACCTACTCGGGTGTATACTATGACCCGGGAAGAGGTAGATCGGAGGAATATAACCGTAATTCACGGTAATGTCTCAATCCTTGGCTTAATTGCATATGTTTTGATGGATTCCGGTGCCACGCATTCTTTTATATCAAACACATTAGTGAAAAGCCTAGGAGTCAAACCGGAGACATTAGCCGTAAGATATCTCATAGCGGTTCCTTCGGTGACACCATGGAATCATTAAGTGTGGTTAAAAAGTGTCCGGTACATATTGAAGATAGGAGATTAGAAGCCGATCCGATAGTGCTGGACCTCCGGGATTTTGATTTGATCCTAGGGATGGATCGGCCGACAAAGCATGACGCCAACATGGATCGTCGACGAAAAAGGATAACTTTTGATCTACCCGAAAGTCAACGAGTTAGAGTTTAAAGCCGATTCAAAGCCTCGAAAAACACCAATCATTTCGACTATTAAAGCTCGAAAAATGCTAGGAAAAGGATGCATGGGGTATTTAGCGCATGTGGTAGATAACCGAGTGGAGCAAAAGTTGAAACCGAAAGATATAGAGATTATACGAGAATATATAGATGTGTTTCCGGAGAGTTTGACCACGCTACCACCGGAGAGGGAAATAGAGTTTGAGATTGAACTAGAGCCGAGTACGGCTTCGATTTCGAAAACCCCATATAGAATGACTCCCGCCGAGCTAAAAGAGTTGAAGGTGCGAGCTACAGGACTTACTCGGATAAGGACTTTATACGTCCTAGTTCCTCACCTTGGGAGCTCCAAGTACTTTTTGTGAAAAAGAAGGATGGAAGTCTAAGGCTATATATCGACTATCGGGAACTAAATCGGGTGACCATTAAAAATAAGTACCCATTGCCCCGGATCGATGATTTATTTGACCAATTATAAGGGGCGATGGTATTCTCTAAAATAGACTTACAATATGAATATCACCAATTGAGGGTGAGATCGAAAGACGTGAAGAAGATAGCATTCGTAATGAGATACGGTCACTACGAGTTTTTAGTGATGCCGTTTGGGTTGACGAACGCTCCAATCGCCTTCATGGACTTGATGAATCGAGTCTTCAAAGGGTTCTCGGATAAGTTTATCATCGTATTCATCGATGATATCCCGGTTTACTCTCGAAGTGAGAAAGAGCATAGGGAACATCTAAGGGTCACCTTGCATACGCTAAGGGAGCAACAATTGTATGCCAAATTCAAGAAATGCGAATTCGGCTAGAGCAAGTGGCTTTTTTAGGCCATGTGGTGACGAAGGAAGGCATCGCAAGTAGACTCAAAGAAAGTAGAGGCTATTCGAATTAGCCTACCTAGAAGAGCATAACGGAGGTACGAAGCTTCTTAGGGTTGACGAGTTATTATCGAAGATTTGTGGAAGGCTTCTCGAAGATAGCTAGGCCTCTTACTAACTTGATGAAAAAGAGCACCGTATTCCAAGTGGACGGATGCTCGTGAGGAGAGCTTCCAAGAGCTAAAATGACGGCTAGTCACGGCTCCAAGTACTAACCATTCCGTCCGAGGATAAAACTTTCGTAGTTTATACGAACGCCTCCAAACATGGATTAGGAGTGGTGTTGATGCAAAATGAGAGAGTAATAGCTTATACGTCACGACGAATTAAAGGAGTACGAGTGAAACTACCCGACACATGACCTAGAATTAGCGACGAGTAGTCTTTGCCCTAAAAATCGAAGACATTATTTGTACGGGGTAAAGTATGAGATATACACGGATCATAAGAGCTTACGATACATCTTTATACAAAAAGAGCTAAACATGAGACAAAGAAAATGGTTAGAGCTGGTAAAGGACTATGATCGTATAATCAACTACCACCCGGTAAAGCCAATGTTGTTGCCGATGCCTTGAGTAGGAAATCGATCGCTACGGTACGGGTGACCCGCACTCCGATAATGAAGGACTTACAAGCACTCGGAACTAGAAATAGTTCCTATAGGCCACAAGAGCATGCTATCAACACTATTAATCCAGCTCGATGCCGCAAGAAAGAATTCAAATTAAGCGAAGAAAAGGATGAAAAGATGAAGGAATTGAAGAAAGGTATAGAGGCCGGAGCAGAGTCCGATTTTGTGATGGATGATAAAGGAATGATTAGGTTCAAAGGAAGACTATGTGTTCCCGCAGATGGACGACATAAAAGATGAGATACCGAAGGAAGCACACACAACCCTATATTCAATACACTCGGTGAGTACGAAAATGTATCAAGATTTACGGCAGTATTATTGGTGGGCGGGAATGAAGAAAGATGTAGCCGACTTTGTGGCAAGGTGTCAAACTTGCCAACAAGTGAAGACGGAGCACCAAAGACCCTCGGAAACATTAAAGCCACTAGCAATTCTAGAATGGAAGTGGGAGCATGTAACTATGGACTTCTTCATGGGATTGCCAAGATCGGATAGAGGGTCAAATGCCATCCGGGTAGTCGTAGACAAGTTGACCAAATTAGCACACTTTCTTCCCGTCAAAACCACCTATGATTTAAACCAATATACCTAATTGTATTTGGACGAAATCGTGAGATTACATGGGATTCCAATCTCAATTGTGTCACATCGAGATCCTAGATTCACCTTCGCATTTTGGAAGAGTATGCATAAGGCCATGGGCACCAAGCTCAATTTCAGCACGGCTTATCATCCACAAACCGACGGACAATCCGAACGTGTAATCCGCATTGTTGAAGATATGCTATGAGTGTGCGTCCTAGATTGGTCCGAAAAGTGGGAGAAATACATTCGCTTAGTTGAATTTGCGTATAACAATAGCTACCAAGCTTCAATTGGGATGGCTCCCTATGAGGCTTTGTATGGACGACGATGTAGATCTCCGTTGCATTGAGATGAAATAGGAGAAAGAAGATTGCTAGGACCGAATTGGTACAACAGACAGTACGAAGTAGTAGACCGGATCCACCAACGGATGAAAGCGACCTCAAAGTAGTACGTAAAAGTTACGCGGACAAACGGAGAAAGGATCTAGAGTTCATGGTTGGTGATTATGTATTTTTAAGAGTCTCACCAATGAAAGGCGTACTACGATTTGGGAAAAAGAGAAAGTTAAACCAGCGGTACATAGGACCGTTTAAGATACCTGGAGCGAGTAGGAGATAAAGCGTATCGCATATTGCTACCACCATCCTTAACAGGAATACACAATGTATTTCATGTGTCTATGCTAAGGAAGTGCATTGGAGAGCCGAGTCAAATTTTGAATATAGAGCCACTGAATCTTACTCCGCATTTAACATATGAAGAGAGACCAGTCCGCATTCTCGATCGACGAGTCAAACAAGTTGAAAAATAAAGAGATAGGGCTAGTTAAGGTTTTGTGAGAAAACCATAACCTCGAAGAAATGACTTGGGAAAGTGAGCAAGAAATGAAAGATAAATACCTCGAGTTATTCAAGTGAATCAATTTCGAGGATGAAATTTCTTTTAAGGAGGGAAGAATTGTAACCCCCGTAAAAACCCTTATCCGTAACGCGACGTGTATTAGAATAATTCTATATATATGTATATGAAAAGTAAGTATAATTATCATTTCATCATGAGAAAATAATGCTTGAAATATGTGATTTATGTTAAATTAAAGTTATTGTACTTAATATTAATGGTTTAATTATTAAAGAAATCAAATATGCAAAATAAGTGTTTTAAGGACTATATTCTCGCCCGAGTTTTGTGTGAATTATTTGAGGCATTTAAGGTAATTTTTGGGTCAACCTTAAAGAATGAAAGTTGTTCATCTATGTGTTGAATAGATCTGCATAAAAGAGTATAATATTTAGACCTATACATTAAGAGTTATACAAATTATAGTGAGGGTTGTTTCGAAATGCATTCTGCTGGAATCTTGGGAGAAGAATCTGCCCGAATCTTGTGATATTTATTTGATCCTGTTAGATTGATTTTTGAGAAACCCTTAAAGAATAAAAGTTGTTTTTCTTTGTGTTTAATAGCTCTCTATAAAATGTCATAATTTGTTGATACATATAGAAAGAGTTATGCACATTTTAGTATAGATGGGTTAGGAGGAAACACTGCTGGAATTTTGGGGGAAAAGAAATTCTGAATTTTTAAAAATGGAAATTTTCGAATTTTTATGAAAGAAATTAGTTTTAGTTACTTGAATTGAGTTAATTAATTATTTTAATTAGTCTAAATTTTATATAGACACCTAAGTAAATGCAATAAATGAATTTAATGCCAACTCACCCATTATGGATTCCAATTCACCCATAACCTTTACACCTTATCCCATTAATTTCTAACACTTGTAGCTGAATAAAAGTAAGTATATATATATATATATATAGAAAGTGTTAAAATAGGAGAAAAACTTTAGTAACCCTTAGGTACCGTAAATTGAGAGAGAAAAGGCAAGAAAGAAAAGAGAGGAAGAAAAACGTGAGGAGAGAAAGGAAAGGAAAGAAAAAGAGGAAGGGAAAAAGGAAAGAAAAAGAGCTAAGAAAACTATAATCAAACCTAAAAGAGATAAGTAGGTTTCATTTTTTGGCTGATTAATGTCTTAAATTATTTTTTTTAAGTTATTTTTTTAGTGTTTATTTCATGGGTTGTAATAATTTTCAATGGTTATATGCTTGATGCTTGGGATAAATCTATGTATGGATGCCTTGTTGTGATGATTTATGATGTTATGATTTTTTGAAAAATTTTCAAGTATGTGGTGATGGGTTGGATTGAACTTGGAATAAATTTAAGTGAACTAAAACATGTTTAAAATTGGCTTGGAATGAACTAATAAATTAGTGTTGATAAGGAGTAAATTCTGTCCGAATTTTAGGGTGTATGTTCAAGGATTTTAGATCGATTTCTAGGTGAAACTTAAAGCATAAACGTTGTTCATCTATGTTTCAACTAACTTCCATTAAAATTTCTTGGTCATTGGATTCGTGTAAAAAGAGTTACACCCAATTTAGTATGGATAGCTCTAGATAAACTACTATTAGGCAGATTGTTCCCTAAGTTTCAAAAATTTGTAATTAATTGTGTACTTGGTATTTCGACCTAGTTTTTGGATATGTTATAAAAAAATATGTCTAGTATCTAACATAAAATGAGTAAGATTTAATTATGTTCTAAAATTAGAAAATTATTTACTCGATTAGGAGTTGCCCGATAATAAACCCTAAAACCAAAAAAATTAGATTTTGACAAAATTAATAGGTTTGGAATAAAATAAATGAGCTTGGACTAAATAAAATGGAATTAAATAGAGTCAATGGACCTAGGATAAAGTTAATGGGCTCGGATTAAAGTAAATGGACTTGGACCTTCTTTTAAATATTAATGAAACTAATGAACAATATTAATGAGCGGAGATTGTATTCTCGCCGTGGGTATCATGATTGGTATGTGAGCAATGGATAAATTTCGAGTGTGGGTTGGACCATGAGTATGGCATGAGAATGAAGGGTTGGTACTCGAATTTGGTTGAATGTGATTAAATATGTCATCACGTGCATCATGTGCATAGTGGGTGGTTTAAGACAAGTCAATTAATTAGGAAATGGTTTATACATCTAGGTTTGATAACCTAACTGGAATAAATGGGTATTAGTAGTCCAAGACTTCTAGGATGTGTGTCCGCACATTTAGACGATGAATTTTCGCTAATAGTAGTTACAATGAGGGATAATTTTGTTGTAGCAGAAGATGATCCGAGGATCATCCGGATGAAATCAAGCCGTGTGCTTGCACCGTTAGACGATGGATTCTCGCTAATAGTAGTTACAATGAGGGATAATTCCGTTATAGCAGAAGGTGATCTCGCGGACCATCCGGATGATAAATAGAGTAAATCGGCTAATACCTGTGGTACCCGAGATTAAAATTGATGAGTATGGTGGGAAGTCAAAACAACATTACATATCATGTGCATCACCTCGCTTACCGAGCTTCGGCTCACCTCGTTGTTATTTTTTTTATGTCTTGACGTAAAAGGACAAGTTGGTACGGATGCGACCGGCTCCTCCTAACCGACTCATGTGAGGCACCATATATTAGTTTTTATTTTGTTCGTAAATTTAGGGTATGGAGTTCGTGAGAAATTGAATATCGCCCGTAATGTTTTTATTAATGTATTTAATTATGTTATGTAAATTTTATCTTAAGGAGTTATATACGTAATGTACTCGTTAAAGTCCTAAGAATATCATAAGAAAACTACTTAGAGTTTAGGGTATGTCGGCGTAACGCACTTCGTCCAAGCACTCTACTTAGGTAGTAGAAATATGACTAAGGCGGGGGCGTTACAACTCGTCACCAAGAGAAGGATGAGAGGGGGCACCTACCGCCGATGAGACCTCATCGTAGTTTGGTCGTCAAAAAATGACATGTTGAACGATAGAGAGAAAGATTGAAAGGATGAGGAAAAGAGGGAAGAAAGAGGGAGATTTTTAGGATACAAAAGCTTTGAGGAAAGAGAGGAGAAGTTTGGAGTAAAAAAATGGTAGATCTAGTCATTGTCGGAGGAGAAGAAGAGAGGATTGTTTGCGAGAAGGAGAGAATTCCAGATTTTGGTTCGATCGGAACTTTTAAAAGGTAAAATTTTTAGCAACGGTCACATACCATCGCTAATAATAAATTTGAAATTAAATTTGATCGTTTCCCACCAACGGTTTAATTTTAGCAACGGTTTGTGATCGTCGCTAATTGTCCGTTTGCAACGATTATTTTTGGAAAACCGTTGCAAAACATAAATTTAATTATGTTAGAAACGGCTTAGCGATGGTCTAGGCCGTCGCTAAACCGAATATTTTTGCAACGAGTTTAAGGATATCAAACCGTTGCTAATGCGGGTATTTGCCTTATGTTTCGTAACGAGCCTAATTGCTAACGGAGTAGCGACGGTCCAGGACCGTTGCTAACTCGTTTAATTTTTTTTTCAACGATTTTTTTGTCGAAAATCATTGCTAAAATATTAAATTATCATTAGCAACGGTTTAACAACGAGTTTTGACCGTTGCTAAACCTAATTTGTTGAACAACACGTTTAAATCACGAGAGGGTTTTTTTTATGCATTTATCTCCCTAAGCAATGGTTTACCGACGGGTTGGACGAGTTGCTAAATTTGAAACGGTTTATTTTTCATGAAAACCATCACTAAAATGGTTAACCTTTCAATGTAGCAATAGATTTATAGACCGTTGCTAAAAAAAGATCGCAAATTAAAACATTTGTATCCGTTTTTTAGACCTCCGCTAAAATTAGTAAAACCGTTGCTAATTTTAGTAATTAGCAACGGTTTTTTGACCGTCACTAAAGTTTCATCGCTAATAAATGTTCTTCTTGTAGTGTTCGGATCTTCTCCTCGATAATCTACGCTTTCATGTTGATCGAGAATCTAATAATTTTTTAGAGCTAATACAACATTCACACCTAAACCCTCATTTTTGGACAAACTTAATTAGGGCTCGTGAGAAACGAAGGAAAAAGAATACACAAGCATAGATGCGTCTACCAATCAACTAATTGAATAAAGTATTGTTCAAAAGGCTTTCGGAGATGGCAATCTATCATTCCCCTACTTCTCCGTTGACCTTCATTTTCTTTTGACACTCGGAATCACGAGTGAAGTCAATTAGTTATTTGTAAAATTATTGGGCAAAAGCATTTATTTTCGTATGTTGTACTCCAAAATTGAATTACTATTAAAACTTAAAGGAGGGCATGATATTTTGGATCTAGGACATGAATTTTTTCCGATTAAATTTGATGATAAAGATGACTTTGAAATGACTATCGAAGATGGACCATGGATAATCCTTAATCACTATCTCACAATGAAAACATAGACTTCGGGTTTATTGCTTCCATGGAGACAATTAATTTGACTCTTCTTTGGATTTGAATTACGGACATCTATGTCCAGCACTATGATGACAATCTCTTTACGGCTTTAATTAGCTTTGTGTATTGGTATTCTTGTTAAGATTAATAAAAAAAAAAAAAACTCTTATGAATCGGGAAAGGTTCATAAGAATTTGTGTTGAGATTAAATTAGGATGCCTCCTAGTTGGTCAAATTAACTTCAAATTTAATGTACGAAGGGTTTCATATTATCTCTCATAACTTAAATTTTAAGTTATATATTTTTCTTTAATTTTATCTCTTTTAGGTTTTTTTTTTAGTTTTTATTATTATTATTATTTGACTTTGTATTATTATCCTCCTTTATTTATTATTTTGGTTATTTCTTATTTTTATTTCACTTTATTTTATTTTATTTTATTTTAGTATTTTTTATAGAAAAAAAAAGGAGAAAAGAAATCAAAAATGCAAAAATATATAAAAATATAAAAAGACAAAGCCGAGAGATATGTTTAATCGGGGGCATAATTGCATTAAATTACAGAGTTGAAATTGGAGGCTAATGAGGGTCAAATTGAACAAAAATCAAAATGAATTAAGAACATAATTGAAAGGAATCAAAGAACATGATTGAAAAAAAATTAAAATTTGAGGGACCGATTTGGCAAGTGGTTGAAATCAATATTTGAGATACCGAATGATTATTCAATGTCTTTTTCATTTTAAAACCAGAAATGGTTTTGATTCCCCCGGCTTTCCAATAGATTTAGATCCCAACCAACTCATATATCATTCTCTTTTACTTGGTTTGCAAGTCGTGCTATAACAAAAATAAGGGGTGAGAACGTTAGAAAAAAAATAACGGAATGAGGAGTAGAAAGTGTTAATCGAACAATTTGAAATAGAATAAGGAAATGAAGAATTGAGTTTGTTAGCGGGAAAGCTATTATGATAAACAACGAAAATAAGACAAGTAATAACGAGATAATAATCAAAAGATAAAGCTAAACAAATTATCAACACATAGGATTTATGTGGTTCGGCAAGTTGCCTACTCCACGAGTAAGAGGAAAGTTGTATTAACTTAATAGTAGGAGAATACAAGAACCCTAGAGACTCAATACAAAGTCTCTAACTTTTACTATATTTCCTAAACAAAGACATAAGTAAGTATAAATATCTCATACCTATAAAGGAAAAAATCTAGTGGGCTAAATATATTATTTGTTCATAAAATTCAAGCCACACACAACAAATCTACACCTTAGCTTGAATTTTACAAACCTTAAAGAATGTGAAATAATTCCTCAAAACACATTTTTAAGCTTATGTAAGTTAACTTGATGTAAGAAACAAGAGATGTAAAGAGAAAAAATATTGACTTCAACATTATAACTAACAAATTCCTTCTCTCAAGCAAAACCCCAACATGCACGGACAAATGCTCAAGGCACACGGGCACAAGACAAGTGCTTCACAAGGGCAAAAGTATGAAGCACGAGAGAGAGAAGAAAACTCATACGAACATGTCTCTCTCCTTCACACGGGCGAGCCTCTCTTTTCAATAACACACTTTGATTTTCTTAACACCACTCGGGTTTAAACAATGCCTAAACTTGTTTGTTGGAACGAGTCTAATTAACACATCGACTTGGATTGTCTTTAGTGTGAAGTTTCTTCACCGCAATCTTCTTGTCGAAATTGCTTCATGAATGAAATGATACCTATTCTCAATATACTTGGTTCTCTCGGTGATGTGCTTGATTTTTAGTTAAGTGTATAACACTCTAGTTGTCATAAAAGATAATCGAATTTTCTTCTTGTTGAAGACCAAGGTCCTCTACAAGATTTATCAACTAAAAGCCTCCTTCACGGCCTCAATCGTTGCCATATATTCTACTTCAATAGTTAATAAAGTAATTATCAACCGTAATATAGATCTCCAACTAATAGTAGAATCCAAAAGTGTAAAGATATATCCAAATCAAAGATCTCCTTTTATCGATATCACTTGCATAGTTAGAATCTATAAAGCCTACAATAAAAGTATCGAAGTATTCCCTCTTTCAAAGACTAAACCCAAGCTCGTGGTACCTTTGAGATGCCTAAGAATCCATTTCTCTGCTTGCCAATATACCTTTTTGGGCGAGCCATATATCCGCTCACAACACCGATCGCCTAGGCAATGTTTGAACGAGTGCATATCATGTATGCCGCTTACTACACTAGAATTTGAAACTCATGACATTTTTTTCTCTTCTTCTTCATTTTGAGGTGATTGAGAAGCCAAAGGTCTAAAGTGAGCAGCTAATGAAGTATTGACACGTTTGGCCTTCTACATAATAAAACACTCAAACACTTTCTTAATATATCCTTTCCGTGAAAGATATCATTTTTTAACTTTCTTGTCTCTATGAATCTCTATACCTAAGATCTTCTTCGATGCTCTATGATCTTTCATCTCAAACTCATCACTAAGTTGTTTCTTTAGCACTTAAATTTCTAACATTTTTTTGGCAACAATAAGCATGTCGTCTACATACAACAAGAGATACATAAAAGATCCATCCGTAAACCGCCCGAAATACACACAACTATCATAAGTAGATCTTGAATAACCATGATTAAGCATACAACTATCAAATCTTATGTACCACTCGCCTTGGTGATTGTAATATGCCATATAAAGATTTCTTTAGTCCGCAAACATGGTCTTCTTTCCCTTCCATAAAGTATCCATCTAGTTGAGACATATAAATAGTCTCCTCAAGCCCTCTATACAGAAAAATTATTTTCACATCAAGTTGTTTGACCTCCAAATCAAATTGAGTCACTATAGCAAGCAACACATGAAAAGTGGTATGTGTCATAACCGGAGAAAATACTTCATTATAATCAAGTCCTTTCTTTTGACTATAACCCTTAGCCACCAATCATTTTTGGAATCTAGCATTTTCAACACCTAGTATTCCTACCTTCTTCTTGTAGACCCATTTGCATCCAATGACTCTGTTATGTTTAGGTAATTTCACCAAATCTCAAGTTTGATTTTTGTACAATGACTCGAGTTCTTCTATTATTGCAATAGTCCACCGACTAGACTCTTCACAAATCACTACCTCTCGTATAGGTAGAAGGCTCTTGAATACATATTATTGTAGCTTTAGTGAGGGCACAGAGCTACTAGATCACTATAAGCATATCTCTAGGAAGGTCATATCTATCCCCTCTCTAAGCCAGTAGCTATTGAATAAGGTCGTTCAAATTATATGATATTTTCATTCATATCCGAATCTTGTTGCATGTATACAACTATAGGGGATACATCTTGGGATGGTTTTTGAGGAGTCTCTCTTTTAAACTCCACCCGGAGCTTTACCTTATCTATGGCTTTCTCACTCTTTCCCGTAAACTCACAAATAACCTTTTATTGATTAAGCATATATTTCTCATTAAAAGTAACATCTTCACTAATAATGAATTTAGATGAATTGGGTTTAAGGCATCATAGACGATAACCTTTCACCCCATCAAGTATAGCCAACAAATATGCATTTCTTTGCTCTAAGTTTAGCTTATCATCTTTAACATGATAATAAGCGAGCGAATCCAAATACTTTTAAATTTAAATAATCACTAAGTTTACTCGACCATACCTTATTTGGAGTCTTACAATCAATAGCACTAGAGGGAGAACGATTGATAAGATAACAAGTTGTGTTAATTGCTTCAACCTAAAAATCCTTCTCTAAACCCGAATTAAAAAGCATACATCTAGCTCTTTCTATCAAATTCTTGTTCAAGCGCTCGATCACCTTATTTTGTCGAGGAGTGTGTCTAATCGTGCGATGTCAAACAATCACGAGTTTTTATAAAACTCATTAAAATTTCCACCACGAATTCCAAGTCATTATCTATTCGAAGACGTTTAAGCTTCTTTCCGTTTGATTCTCTACTAGAAATTTCCATTGTTTGAAAGTTTTGAAAACATCACTCCTATGTTTCGGAAAATAGACCCCAAACCTTTCAAGAGTAACCATCAATAAAAGTCAAAAAATAAAGTACACCATATTTGGATAGAACCTCGGTTAGTCCCCATAAATCTGAATGAATGTAATCAAGTATGGCCTTTGTAGAATAAGTCCAAAATGAGAACTACACTCTAGTTTGCTTTCCTAAGACATAATGCTCACAAAAATCAATTAGTGTCATTTGATCACCACAAAGCAAACAACGTTTACTCATAGTAGTCATACCTCTCTCACTCTTATGGTCAAGATGCATATGCCATAATTGAATCCTTTCCTTTTCGAGTAGGAAGTAATCACCCCTGCAGAACTTGTTACTATACTACTTTGTAACATACGAGAGATAATTAATTTGAGTTGCTTTCGTCATAAACAATGAACCCTTAGAAACTTTAAGAATTCCACTTTTACCAAAGTAACTATAACCTCTCGAATCTAGATAGCTTAAAGAAATTAGATTTTTCTTAAATCTATTATATGTCTCACTTCGTCAAAATCCTCACTACTAAATCATGACATCCGATACGAATTGTACCAATACTAATCATCTTACAAGCTAAATTGTTACCTATCGAATAAAGCCACCACTTACGGGTTCATAAGTGGTAAACCGGTCTTTATACACATATGATTAGAAGCACCTGTCTCCAAGATTCATTATTAATCAAAATGACCATCTAGAGGACATACAAGCAAGAACACCTTCGGGGACATCAACATCAATATTCTTCGTCATATTAGTATACTCAAAACTTTGACCTCACAGTTTCTCCTTTTTCTTCGAGTAGGATACCGATTTATAATGTCCTTTCTTATAACGAGTAGTACACTCAACATTTTTTTCTTATCCGAGAGTGTTCTAAACTTAGAATCGAATTTAGGTCTTCCTTTATAACCTTTTCTATCCTTCTATCTTCCCCTTACTAGTAAACCATCGGTCTAACTATCTACAACTTTACCATTCATCTTATGTCTAAGCCAAGTAGAATTCAAAAAGGCATTAACATCCTCTAAAGTTATGGACTCTCTACCATATAACATTGAATTAACAAAATTCTCATACGAAGCAAGTAATGAACATAATAAAATAAGAGCTTGATCTTCTTCATCGAGATTAATATCAACATTTTTCTTATCCATAAAAATCTTATTAAATTCATCAATGTGTTCATGAATATATGTACCTTCTAGCATCTTTAGTGTATAAAGATGCTCGTTTTAAATACAATCTTGTTGTAAGAGATTTTTTCCTATAGAGGCTTTTTAACTTCTTCCGCATTCCCGTTGTCATCTCTTCATCCGCCACTTCTCGCGAGTACCTTGTTTGACAATGATAATTATAGAAGCACTATAAGCCTTGTCATCCATCTCTTCAATTTTGATAGAAGTGATTTCATCTAGGTATATGTCATCAATTACCTCGATAAAACCTTCACGCCACAACAAAGCTTTCATCTTTATTCTCTATAGGCCAAAATTATTTTGACCATCAAAAGGCAAAACATCAAATTTCGTAGCTGCCATTATAAATAGAAAAAACCAAAGATGCACAACCTACACTCGATACCAGCTTTTCATCATAAACAATGGAAACAAGACAAGTAATGACATGTACTAATAAAAAGATAAAGCTAAATAAATTATTAACATACAAGATTTACGTGGTTCAGCAAATTGCTTACTCCATAAGCGAGAGGAAAGTTTTATTAGCTTGATAGTAGGATAATACAAGAACCTAGGAGGCACAATATAAAATCTCTGTCTTTTACTCTATTTCCTAAATAGAGACATAAGGAGGTTTAAATACTTTATACCTATAAAGAAAAAAACCTAATGTGCTAAATATATTAGTAGACCATAAAATTTAAGCCACACATAATAAAAACAAGTATAAATAAGAAAGGAATTTAAAAGAGAAAGGGGGAATCAAAGAAAGAAATGGAAAAGAAAAGCGAGAGAGATTGCGAGGATTCTAGTTTGAAAGATTCTAGGTTCTTTAAATTTCTATATTTTGAAGAACAGACTTAGGTTTTAGGAGAGAAGATTTAAGAAGGATTTTAGGGAGGATTTTTTTTTTTTTAGGAGGAGATTATGGTTCATAATGGGATATAGAGGATTAAAGGAAGAGATTCAAGGGAGAAAGGAGAATGTTCCGAGTTCATTGCTTCGGGTTTCCTTACTTTGATTTTTGGGTTTCAAGAACACTAGAAATCCAGCTTTTCAAGTAGTTTTCTAGTCATCAATAACTACACACTCCTAATTTCTAGTCCTAGGTTCGTTCTAAGCCACTCCTAAGTCTTAAAATCAATAACAACACACCTAGTCCTCGAGTCACAATCCTTCAATCACCCGTAAATCATCATCATCAACAATAACACAAGGTCTTAACTTATCCTTCATTCCTTTGATTTCATTCGGATAAATTTCATCTCATCCTTGTTCCATTTTTTTCATGTCATATGTTAATACTTAGGTTCAAGGATACATTACATGGTCACTGCTATGGCATGCTCACTATGCTTTATCATTAGTTGCCTAACGATAATGAACTCAAAGTTAGTTTAACTCGTTAATTTTAGAGTAAGCAAGCCCTTTTGATGGCAACTTCGGCCAAGTGAAGAGAAGCTTTAGGAGATATGGAGGGTTGGACATTCGATCCAGGAAAGAAAAGGAAAAGAATGAAAAAAAGGAAAAGAGAAGGGAAAGAGGGTTGGGCTTAGCTTCGATCAAGAGAAAAAAGAAAGAATGGAGTTGGGTTAGGTCTAGCTCAGCTCGAAGAAGAAAAGAAAGAAAGGAAAGAAGAAGGGATGGGCTTAGCCCGGCTCGAAGGGAGAAAAAGGTTGGCCTACCAGATGGGCTAAAGGCCTAAAGATCCTAAAACCTTATTTTTAGCCATTTTCCTAGGTAAATCGGTTCGAATTTTTCATATATGCCTATTTCAGATTTAATAATTTTGAATTTATGAGTTTCTTACATTTATTTTGTTTCTTAATCAATGTCTAATTGTTTAGGTTTCATTTCAAAGATTAGATTAGATAATTAATAGGTGGATCGAGTCTCCTAATTTTTAAAGACTAATAACCATTCTCTACCAACAAAAAGAAAAAAAGAAAAAAGGGAAAAGAGAATGATAAAGAAAATAAAAAATGAAAGTGATAAAAGAAAAAGGAGAGAAAGAAAAAAGGAGAGAAAATCCTAGGTAAAATAAAAAAGAAAAAAGGGGAAAGAACAAAAGAAAAACATAAAAAATGCTAGGAGAAAAATCAACGAAGTCTTCTATCTAATAAGGATTGATGTTAACACAAATCGATCTCATCCTAGTAATTAGGTAGTTCTCTCCGACATATCAATTTGCGACTTAAACTCGGATCCGATGTTGATTTGACAAGATGTTCGATTAAGGCGTCCGATAATCGGTTTAATATAATGCCACAAAAAAAATAAAAAAATTAATTTGGCTTAGGAAATAAAATTTCAAATTTTGACTTGGGATCAATCTTGACAAAAGTAGAAATTTTTAGGAGAAACTTTTAAGACTATCTTTCCTAAAAAAGAGGGCTTTTGAATGATTGATATCTTTCCAAGAGCATAACCAACTCTTTATCTAAAATTTTTTGTACTAAGTGCCCATTTTAGGTTTGCAATTCCTTTAATACCGAATAGCGATTCTCAAAATCAATAATAACTTATATTTTCAAATAAACAAGTTTTTCAATAAAAATCAATTATAAATAAATTTTTAAAAATTTAAACTAGCGTGCAATTAGGAAATAATCTCGAATTTCATCAATTGATGATTGTTAAGAAAAAAATCCGAGTAGAATTTACAGACCTAAAAATCTGATTGATGGAGGAAAACAATATCACACCGATACCATAAATAAATTTATGATTTTGCGGGATAGTGATGATGAGCCCACAAGACCCGCATTGCCTCACTGAGCACGTGACTCCCACGTAGGGAGATTTCAAGTTTGTGGAAGGCTCGGCTCGTGGAGATGGATCACTAACTCAACCCAAGTTAAGATCCAAAGATGCACGCCTTCGCTCAATCTCATGCGGACGAGTTGACAAAGCCCACTTTCATTGCGAGCGAGCTCGCCAGATAGCAAGTTAACGACTAAAGAAACATGCCCTTCTGTTCGACCTCATGCCAAAGAGTTTCCAATGTCCACTAAGGATTCTCGATGGGAAGCAAGTAAATTGTAACCTAATTGAGCAATAGTAGATGATTCTTCTTGATGAGTGAATACTATGAGAGAAGCATTCGGATATAGAGTGACCTATGGAGGGACCGATGTCGTAGGGAAAAAGAACAAAGCTGGCATTTTAAAAGTGAATGATTTTGAATGGTCTTCGCAACTAAAGCTTCATTTCCTTGCAATTAAGATCGCATGAGTTTCTCAAACAAGCCGACTTAGCGTAATACTCATTTCTCAAATTACATGCTTCTTGTTGAAGGCTCGTTCGTGTTGAATCTGTTCTAGTTTTTCATCTTTGATGTTGAAGATACCTCTAGAAAATTGAGTTTTCTATTAAGTGTAACTTATGTTCTTTTGCTCTCGTGATTTTCAAATGGTATATATATACAATAAATGCAAAAGTATTGATACAATTTAAATAAACTATTGTGTTACCGATCGATAGAGCAAGATTTACGAGTTAACAAATTTGACAAAACAATGATATTGAACATATAGATTTTACGTAGAAAACCCTTAAACAAATTAAGGGAAAAAACCGCGGGCAAGATAGAAAAAACTTCTCTATGAGAAATAATAAAAGTTATAACTTCTCTTTATACTAGAAGGAGAAAATAATAACTCTCTCTCTTAAATAGGAAAAACACTTTTTATATTCTCTAGGAACTAATCTCTTTTTGATAGAGGATTTTGAGGATTGAACTAGAGACTCTTTCTTCTTCTTCTTCTTCTTTTTTCCCGTGGATGGATGAAATAAGGTGGGGAGTCTAATTTATAGGCTTTCCCCTTGCATTGAGGTGGTGTAATGCTGGTCACGGCTTGCAAAATGCAAGTCGTGACCTAACTTGCATTTCCAAGTTCACGAAACTATGGATAACTCATTCAAAGTTGTCCACAATTCCATAGATAACTTGATTACCGCCCCTTCTTTAATTATTTTTTTTTTGTTCATTTCAATCTGTCTCCCACTTGAAGATTTGATTAAGAGTCAATCGGATCTTCACATTATTCTTTCTATTTTATCATTCTCATGTTGTTATGTCTTCATCGAGCCACGAAGGATCGACACCAAATAAATTTGTCAACATTGATTGCCTTCGTTAGAAAATCCGCTAATGTCTTTCGTATGAATTTTCTATATAACCATAATTCTTTCTTTCACTTTCTTACGAATGAAGTGATACTAAACTTGTATATGCTTTGACTTTGAACGAAAGCTTGGATTCCTTGTAAAATACAAGGCACTCGACTATCACAAAACAAAGAAATATTTTTTTGTTTGTGCTCGAGTTTCTCCAATACCATTTTCAACCAAACTACTTCTTTATTAGCTTACGTAGCTACTACATATTCTACTTTTATTATGGACGTAGCCGTAACTTACTGCAGTTTTGAAACCCAACTTATAGCTCGTCGGTAAGTGTAAACACATAACTCGTGATTGATTTGCTTTTATCTAGATCATCCGTATAATCGGAATCAACGTAATTGCCGACAATAAATTCCGATCCTCCATAACATAATCCAACATTTGAGGCCCCCTAAAAGTATCACAAGATCCTCTTTATCACATTCCAATGATCTCTACTAGGATTCATCATGTATCGACTAACCACTCTCACCGCATGCTTAATATCCGACCTTGTACAAATCATAACGAATATTAAACTTTCTACCGCTGAGGTATATGGTACTCGAGACATCTCCATCCTTTCTTCTTCACTCGTTAGGACTCATACCTGGAGGATAGCTTGAAATTAATAGAAAATGAGGTAGAAATTGGCTTACAATCTTGCATGTTAAAATGCCACAGGATCTTCTTCAAATAATTCTTTTGTGAAATCTAAATCTTCTTATTATTTCGTCTTGATGAATTTGTATCCCTAGAATCTTGTTTGCCGATCCTAAATCTTTTATTTCAAATTCCTTAGCCAACTATGCTTTCAATTCTATAATCGGATCTTTGTTGAGGTCGTTACTAACATGTTGTCGACATACAACAACAAAATAACAAAATCATTTTACCAAACCTCTTGAAATATGCACAACGATCCGTATTAAGTCTATTGTATCCAAGGCTCATAATGAATGAACCAAATCCTCGTGCCAACTCCTCAGCACCTATTTTAGATCGTATAGAGATTTGGTCAACCTACAAACCCAGTTCTCTTTTCCTTTTTCTTCAAAACCTTCTGGTTGGAGCATATAAAGCTCTTCATCAAGATCTCCATAAACAAAAGTCGTTTTCACATCTAGTCGTTCTAGATGTAAGTCAAACAAAGCACAAATTTTTAGGACTACTAGGACTATTGTAAGTCGAACCATAGATGAGAATATTTCATTAAAGTCGGTTCCTTTTTTTTAGCATATTCTTTCACCATCAATTTTGCACGATACTACTCCACTTGATCATTGTTATTTTGCTTGATCTTATAGACCCATTTATTGCCAATGACCTTTTTTTCTTGTGGTTATGGCACAAGTTCCTACTTCTTATTCTTATAAAGAGCTTCTATTTTTCCTTGTATTGCTGCCATCCACCGATCTACATCCGAGTAATTCAATGCCTCTTAGAAGAGTTTATGGATCCCTTTCCTCAATTAAAAGGCAGTATGCAACATTACTCTTTATAACATAGCCGAATGCCAATCTGATCGCTTTTTGTGTAATTTGATCAACGAGCTTCGAAACTTCAAACTTGACTAGTTCTTATACCTCATACTCGGTGCTACTTCAAAAGAATTGTTTTACTTAACTTTTCTTTCTTCATATACCATTGTAGTCTCTAAAGTGTTATCACCTTGTTCTTTCCTTTGTAGATCTTTTTTTACAAATATGACCTCCATGTTGATAATAACCTCATAGGCAGTAGGATCCTACAGGAGATACCCCTTCACTCCATCAGTATACACCAAGAATAAACATTTTTAGGATTTTGGATTTAGCTTTGTGACTTCTTGGGCATTGTACATCAAGTACATAGGACTTCTAAATATATGGAAGTTTAAATAATCAATTGGCTTACCAATCCACATCTCCACCGATGTCTTCAACTTAATTATAGTTTATGGGGCTCGATTCATGATAGAACAAGTGGTATTGATCGCTTCTATCAACAACGACTTTCCTAAGTTTGCGAGTCCTCAACATTGCTCTTGTTCTTTTTAACAAGGTTTTATTCATCGACTCCGCCACTCCATTTTATTGAGGAGTGTATGCTTGTCGTGAACTGTCTTTTGATACCTTCTTGTTTGTAAAATGTATCAAATTCATCATCGGTGTATTCTCCTTCATTATCCGTCCTCAAACATTTGATCTTCTTGCTAGAATCAAGTTCAACCCATGCTTTATAAACTTTTAAGATTGAAAGTACATCCGACTTCTTCTTGATTAGATACACCCAATATCTCCTAAAATAATCATCAATGAAGGACACATAGTACTTTGCTTCTCCTAGGAATAAAATTGGTGTTTATCATACATCGAATGAACCAATTCTAGAATAAAATTGCTTCTAAAATTTGATATGGAAAACTTTAAATAATATTATTTACTTGTAATATAATGCTCACAAAGAGGTAATGATACCTTTATGAGGCCTAAAAGTATCTTTTGCTCAATAAGGATTTTCATTCTTTGTTCAAACATATATCCAAGTTTTTGATGCCACATCATTGTAGATCTTTCACTTGAACTACTTGAAGCAATTGATGCTTCTACTTCCAACAAAGTCTCTTCCCGTAATATATAGAAGTTAACACCTATCATTTTTCCCTTTATAAGTACAAGCGCACCTTGAACGATCTTTGTGATCTTTTTTTTTATCTCGATCTTGCACTCAAGGTCATCCAATTGTCCCAAAGACAATAGGTTTTTCTTCAAGCCCTCCACATGTCATACTTCTTGAATAATACAGATCTTAACGTCATACATTTTTAGCTTGATGGTTCCAACTCCATTGACCTTTAAAACATAATCATTATAGCTATACACAGTTTCTCTTAAGACAGGTTCATAATGATGGAACCATTCTTTTCTAGAGGTCATTTGAAACATAGCTCGAAGTCAAATAGCCACACATCGGTAAATCTTTTTTTATCTTCATGCATTGTTTTTGTGTCATAATACCGAGTGAACAACTTGTCATGTTTCCTTGAGGATTAGAATTTTTCAAACTCGAACAATCTTTCCTTAGGTGACCTTTCTTGTCATGGTTGTAGCATTTAAAATTCTTCTTACCTTTTGATTTTGACCTACCATGATTGTGCCTCCCATTTGGGCCACATTCCATTGATCTTCCTCTTATCACCAACAAGGCCTCTACTTATTGTGAACTTGTCTCGTCCGTCTTCCTTGTTCTTGTTTCGATTTTCTTTTTTAGAATAGTAATCGCAACATCATCGAAGATTAAATAATTCGTAAGGATATTATTTGTTAAGTTAATGATGAGTTGATCATATAAATCGAGTAGACTTTGAAGTAGAAGTTTAGCATGTTCACTTTGATCTATTTTATAACCCAACGACGTGAGTAGAGAAAATAGAGTATTCAAAGTGTTGACATGCTCGTCACTAAGTAGATTCCGACATACGAAGAGCATAGAGTTTTCTCTTAAGAAAATTTTTTATTGTAGAGTGATTTGGTCTCATACAGCTTAGTAAGGTTATCCCGGATCTCCTTTGTTATTTTCTTCCCCTCTATGTTTGACAACACCTCATCCGTTAATGCCGGATAATGATTTGTAATAGTATTTCCATCAATCTCATTCCACTTATTGTCATCTCGTGTATTATTTTGGCCTTTTGTTGATAGGCATTAAGTGGTTATCGTTTTTCAAGATAGCCTTTACCTTTAACTTCTATAATGAGAAATTGCTCCCGTTGAATTTTTCAATTCCAAACTTTGCCGCTATAGCTTATATCATGGACTCTTTACTCGCTATAGTAACATGCCTCTACAGGATCTAAAACCACACTCGATACCACTTGTTATGTTACCGATCGAATAGAGCAGAATTCATAACTAATAAATTTGATAAAACAACGATATTGAACACACAAATTTTATGTGAAAAACTCTTAAACAAATTAAGAAAAAAAAAACCACGAACAAGATAGAAAAAACTTCACTATGAAAAATAATAAAAGTTATAACCTCTATCTACATTATAAGAAGAAAATAATAATTCTTTCTCTTGAAATAGAAAAACACTCTATGTTCTCTAAGAACTAATCTCTCTTTGATAGAGGATTTTAGAGATTAAACTAGAGGCTCTTTATTTATTTATTTATTTATTTTTTTTGGATGGATGAAATAAGGTGGAAAGGCCAATTTATAGGCCTTCCTCGCATTGCACCACCTCAATCGAGGCGGTGCAATGCCGGTCACAGCTTGGAAAATGCAAGTCGTGACCCAACTTGCATTTTCAAGTTGTCTATGGTTCCATGCATAACTTGATTACCGCCCCTTCTTTAATTTTTTTTTTTCATTCATTTCAACATAAACTAGATTGGAGATGCATGTTTAATATTAGAGTTCTGAATCATGACAAACTATGTTAGATTTTTAAGTTTTCACTAAGGGTCCGACTCTACTAAGACTTCGGGAGTTAAGAGAACATGTTTGTCGTTAACTTGTCAAAACTTTGGAAGAAAAATAAATTATTTCTAAAGACGCACCACATCGATTATGGAACCAGGTGCAACAACAATGTCATTACATTGATAGACAACACATTCCAAATATAATAAAGAGTCTTTTCATTTATTATAAAAAGTAAAGTATAATATAGTTGTTTAATTTTGCATTAAAAAAAAAATTGAAACTTGGACATCACAATAAAATACTTTTTAATTTTTCTCATCTCTCTAACTAAGATAGGCAATTTCCTTCCTCATAACATATCTACTCCGGCTTAGCTAAAAGTTCCGTATTTTGCACTCTTTCCATCATAATTCATGCATTCTATAAGGATTAGTGAAAGAATCACATTGTATAATTATGTTTTATAAAGGTTCAAGTCTAATAGACAAGATTTAGCTTATAGAGTTTGGCACAACTTGTTTAATCCTAACAATTTTTTCAAGTTTTCCATATTGTATACTAGTAGGATAATCCAATCTTTATCCTTATGTAATGAAAGATATGGAATAGACATTATACAATCTCTTATACATAGAAAGAGTTTTAATCTAATCGAAATCTTGATAAACATCAGTGGACATGTGTTATACTACCCGAATCTTCCTATATGATCCTAAAAGAGACAAAGCTCGACCTAAAGCTTTTTTGTTTGAGTGAACATGTGAATGTTCGCAGATATAAACATACAAGTTTAGTCTAATTATGAACAATAAATTAGATTACTAGAAATTAGATGGCTTGAAAATAAATTAATTGATTGCTAAAAGATGAATAACTTGAAAATAAAATGGCATAAACAATTAATGAAAGTGACTACAAAGAAAAAGGACAATTAAGTCTAGGGCTTAACTCTCTCTCCAATGAAATCATCATTTTGTCACCATCAATTTATGAAACTTAAAAAAAAATAAATAAATAAATAAATTTAATGATGAAGAGTTGCCACCTAGTACTTTATGAAGACTTAGAAACCTAAATAAGTAGTCTTATAGATATTATGAGTAAAGAGTTAATTATATTTATGAAAAAAGAAAAACACCCTAACAAATCATTTTTTTAAGTAAGATTACCAAACTTGTTCTATTCCTAAGTAATTTTTTTAAGTAATTGCCAAAAATATTTCTAAGCTTATTTTTTATTTTTTTTATGACACAAAAGAAAAAAAAGAGTTTGTTAGTTACTCGTAAAATCATGTTAAATTGGTATCGGATTTTGACTTTAGAAGTCGTATCAATTTAACATTAGATTATCTAATATTGTCCCGATAAGAATTGCATGTCAAAAATATTTTAGTAATTTAAAACATATTAAATAAATCATATTTTTTAATAGAATTAATCGTATTAAATTACCATCGGATCTCAAAATAAAGAGTCGTGTTAATTTAACATTGAATTCTAGTAAAATTTAAAGATGAAACATTTAATCAATTTTATTTTTAATGCATAAATTAACTAAGTAGTGTGAATTAAAAAAAAAATCAATTTTTTACTTAAATAATCTCAGAAATTTGTAAAATGTAACACTTAATAGAAGACACATGTATTTACAACATGCTAAAAATTTAGCGTAAAATCACATCAAAATCTTGCCTAATTCATAAATGGATAAAATAAAAGAATCTAACTGTAAAATCAATTCATATTAAATTATCAAAATAAACTAACCCAATGACTAAACCGTATAAAATCAATCCAAAATTTCAAAACATAACAGATTGCTCAGAAACGATGTTGCAAAATTTTAAGTTGTGGCCGTGACTTTCATGGCCAAAATCAAGGGCGAAAAGTCATAAAATTGCTAAACTAAAAGCATAAAACTAAGAGGGGTGTACCTTCTTTTATAGGTAAAAACTAAAAACAACCAAAACGGTTGGATTATGAATGAGAAAAATTTGTCGAAAGTTGGCTTCCTAAATTGCTGAAACTGTTAGTTTTTTGCTCTCTTTTTCTGTGTTTTTTGCTCCTTTTTGTTATATATTTTGCTCTTATTTATCTGCTTTATTTACAGGGTTTAGGGAAAGATCTTCATCTTTATGAACTGCTTTCCATACAATTTCTATGTAACAAATATATATAAATAGATTTTTATAAATGCTGGATTAATATAATACTTTTTAAAATGTTATACAAACTCTAATAAACATCTTAAATCAGTGTTTGAACCTAACTTTTATACCATTATACGTAGGGGGAAAAAAAAGAAAAAAGCAAGCATCAGAAATGTCAGATCCCACCGGTCAATCTGATTGAGAAGCAAAAATATTGGAGAAAATACAGGAAGGAAATCTTGTACCTCGAGCCCTTTAATGCTTGATTGAATAGATTTGTTTTCTATTTTTTCATTCCCGATTTTAAGACCAACAAGACTATAATATATAATTTTTTTTTTATTAATCTACATGTTCTAATTATATAGATATCAATTTGTATATGAATGATCTATCTAAGACACCATAGGATAAAATTAATTTTAATGTACAAACATTGATTGGAAAATGCCTAGAGAATTCTAAAAAATGCATAATATGTAATTTTGTCAAATGCTAAAATAATCCAAACATTATAATTGAATATCGGGTCAGTTAGCTTTGACATCCCTATACTTTCTTAGTTTTTTATTGTGGTCCTTCATCATTTAATTTTCATAATTCAACTCCTCTATTTAAACTCTGTCACTAAATCACATCATTTCATCTAATTTTGATCCGTTAAGAACTAATGTGACCTGACTTGAAGGTTGCACTCTCTCCTCTGTCGAGATTAACTACGTATATTTTTCATCATTTTGAAAAAATTTAAAATTAAAATTTAATAAAATAAAAGATTACCAATCAAAAAATAAATAAAATATTAACCTTGTTAGTTTTGTGAATTTTGATGAAATTATAAAGTATTACTTATAAATTAAGAGAGAGAAACTATTTAATTATTATAAAGATTTAAAAATTTTGGAAAAATTAGGCTTTTAATTTTTTTTATTTTTTTCCTTTGTTTTCAAAATAATTAATTGAACGAATTAACCTCCTCTTAATTGTGCTGAAGGGAGAGAATGTGAGGAGTGGGGCCCACATGTCTGGCTATGTCAGAAGTTAACACCTCAAATTGGATGGAGGGATCTGATTAAGCAACAGAGGTTAAATGTAGGGATTTGATTAAGAATATTAATTGATGGAGTAGCAGATCAAGAAAATTGAGAGGATGTATAATTTGATTGAATTGTTTTAAAACAAATAGTAAGGATTATAATAGTTTAAATCGTATAGATAAGCCAATACACGTAAGACAACCACTGTCAGCAAGTGTCCAACAGCTTCCTACCTGTTTCGCTACTCTTATCCTATTTAATTCCAACAACACTATAAACATCTCTCTCTCTCTTTCTCTCTCTATTCGATTCGGGAACGGACCCGATTCATGAACAGGGGAAGCATAAACTATAGATTCTCCAATCCCTTGACTTTCTCTTCCATGGCACTGAGTCTGAGGAAATCAAGAAACATTATTATCGACCATGTCAAGTCAAAGATTGGTTTGTTGGGTCTCACTAACATGATCAGTCCTTGCCTATCTTCTTCGAACAGTGACCATGGAACATTATTTACAGCTTCACTTGCTAAAGATTTGAGGGTTTCAGGTTCGGTTTTGGAAAACAAACCGACCCTTTACACGACTCGGCGTTTTGAGTCTATTAGGCCCGATCAAAGGTCTGATGTGAAGTATAGTGCGAACCACAAGCAGGTATTGTAAGCCTACATGTGATACAAATCTTCTGTGTGTTGATTTATTAATGTTCTATGTGATGAGGAGAATGTTTTTGGGACGTTACATTTTTGTTGATTATTTATGGCTTTGCTATTGAATTAGTTGATTATTTTATTTGGTAATGCCAAATGCAATGTGATTGATGATTATGAGCAAAATAATCTCAATTTTGTGTGGGGGGTACTGGTATTTCATTTAAGGTTTTAATTGGCTGCAAATTTTTGAGAAAGGATGTTGTAGGCAATTTCTAAGCAATTCTGATATCATCATGTTGGTTATGATTTTAATCTTTCATGAGTGCTGTTGGGTTTTGTAGCACACCCGTTGCTAAGGGGGAAAAAAAAAGAAATAATATTGATAATTATTGACCAGCAAAATTAATGATATAGTACTCTTTTGGTTGGAGATCATAGTTAATTGAATCTCCGTGTGGTTATGCTCTTAAGTTTTCAAGATTATTGTAGTTAGACTGCTTCATGGGGTGATGCTTCCTCATAGTTGCCCTGCAATAGGAGAAGATGAAGTGGCATTTGATTGCCGGATGAAGAATTGATTAAAAATTTATTACTGTAAGAATTTTCATATAGAATTCTTAAGTTTTCATTCTGGAACAGACTGAGCAGGAACTCTAATTGCGTAAATTGGTTAGAAATAGGAGGTGTTAGTGCAGTGCATCAAGTTAGGCTGCTGGTTGGGGTGTGTGTGTGTGTGTGTGTGTGTGTGTGTGTGTGAACATGAATGTATACTCATCAAAGCTCCCTTTTATTGTAGTTTTTGGATTTTCCAGGAGGAAAGGTTGCATTCACCCACAAAATGAGATTTATATCTGAATCTCCCGAGGAGCGAATTCCCTGCTACCGTGTTCTTGATGACAATGGTCAGCTGATAGAATGTAGCAGCAATGTTGGGGTAACTTTCCTTGTTATCCTTCTCTTTCTGGTCTTCCCTCCTTTGGCAAAAGGAATGATGCTTTTGTTTTTACTTTTCCAATTATATAGTCTCACAGAAAAGAATCTCACAGGCTTTTGTTTAAAATAGGTCAGTAAGGAAATTGCTGTAAAAATGTACAGTGACATGGCTACTCTTCAAACCATGGACACTATCTTTTATGAAGCCCAGAGGCAAGGAAGAGTTTCATTCTATGTGACTACAATCGGAGAAGAAGCCATTAATATTGCATCAGCGGCAGCTCTTACCATTGATGATTTTGTTGTCCCTCAGGTTACAAGTACATAAATAGATGTTTACTTCCTCACCATCTTCTCCAGTATCAGCCTAATCCTCTTTTCTCTTGCTCACACATAAACATACTCACCCTACTAACACTCAATACACCTGTGCATGGGTAATATAGAACTTGTAAGGTTTCTTTGTGCTTTTTATATTTTACGAATCGAGATTGGATTTGGCTGAGTTCTTTATACTCTTTAGAGTATTTTCTAACACCAATATGAATCTTCATCCTCTTAACTTGCTGGTGCTGGAAATTGCCTTAACTTATCAAGATCAACGCAATCTGGTAAAAGAAAATGACTCTGCTATACCATGCAGTACAGGGAGCCTGGAGTTCTATTATGGCGTGGTTTCACCCTTCAAGAATTTGCAGATCAATGTTTCAGTAACAAAGGTGATGATTGCAGAGGCAGGCAGATGCCTGTCCATTATGGATCGAAAAAGCTTAATTACTTTACAGTAGCGTCAACAATTGCGTAAGATATAGATCTTTGGTTTTTAGTTGTATGGAACTCTTTCTGAGTAATTACTCATGGAATTAATTTTCTTATTGCCATCCAGTTCACAACTTCCGCATGCAGTTGGTGTTGCATATTCTCTGAAGATGGATGGAAAAGATGCCTGTGCGGTCACTTATTTTGGTGATGGTGGCTCAAGTGAGGTTTGTGTCTTTTAATTTTAGGGGTTAGGAGGATAGACTTCCACTACAAATGCTACCGAAGGGACAACAGAATGATTCTGCTTCACTTGCTACAAAGAAATTGTGAATCCATTAATCCCAAAGGCTTATGCTTTTGTTGGTTATGTTTCTAACTGATCAAGCATTTTTAGGGAGATTTTCATGCTGCTTTAAATTTTGCGGCGGTTACGGAGGCCCCAGTCATATTCATCTGTCGGAACAATGGATGGGCTATTAGTACTCCTACTTCAGACCAGTTCCGAAGTATTCTTTCCTCTCTTTTCCTCAGAATTTGGCAATTCGACACATAAACTGTTTCTTTGTAAATGGTATTTTATTTGTATCATTCTACATATTGACAGGTGATGGTATTGCTGTCAGAGGGGAGGCTTATGGAGTGCGAAGCATACGTGTAGATGGTAACGATACTCTTGCCATGTATAGTGCAGTTCGTGCTGCTCGTGAAATGGCAATATGTGAACAAAGACCAATCTTAGTCGAGGTAGAAGAACAACTGCTTTGCCAATTTTGAGCTTTTTTGGGGGTTAGTTTGAAACTTCTCTTACAAAATTTTGGTGTTTTGTTTGATCTTTCTCTCAACAGGCTCTGACATATAGAGTGGGACACCACTCCACATCAGATGATTCCACCAAGTATCGTCCAGTTGATGAGATCGAATTGTGGAGATCAGCGAGAGACCCTATTAATAGATTCCGTAAATGGATAGAAAGCAATGGTTGGTGGAGTAGCGATGCTGAGTCAGAGCTTCGAAGCAATGTGAGGAAGCAGGTAAACAACTTGTTCATTTGTACTGATATAAAGTTGCTGAAATTTTGTACTAAAAGACCATGTCAAAGTTTGCATATGTTTTCTAGTTAATGTTCATATTAGCAACTTAGCTGTTCAGGTAGCGGCAAAACGAAGCAGCATTCATTCTTTAAGTCTCGACACAAAAAACGTGACAGTATTTTCTGGAATCATGGTGGTTCCAAAAGCATTCTTAAAGGATTCTTGAAATGGAGCACTTTCTAATTTAAATGCATAAATTTCAATTATCTGGCAAAAATAAACTGAATCCTTACTCTTGCAAATTTTCCACAAAAATGATCAGATGTTAGATACAGAATATAGAGCACCAAATGTGATGTGATGTCATCCTACTTTGTAAGAGTTGCTATACTATTCATGTAAGTTAGCCACCACCCATCGCTGAGAAAGACTGGAGATCATTTTTTTCTTGAAGTTGTTTGCTACTCTCATGTGTTGTCCAATCTGAAAGTCTATGCAGTTCTCAATTAAGTGTTCTTACTCTTCCAATTTTGTGACAGCTATTAGATGCAATTCAAGTAGCAGAGAGAACAGAGAAGCCTCCAGTAGTGGACATTTTCACAGATGTATATGATGTTCCTCCATCCAACCTCAGCGAGCAAGAGAAATGGCTTAGAGAGACCGTCAAAAAACACCCACAAGATTACCCTGCAGACGTTCCTCTGTAAACTTGTTCAATTATGAATATTACCCATGATTGTGAATAAAAGTGATATTTCATTAGGGTTTGATTCTGTCCTTCAATTTATCAGTTAGTACAGCTATAGAGTGGAAGACAAATTAGATGTGGTCGTGTGGTGAAGCGCAAAATCCACATGTGCCACGTGCTTGTCCTTGTAGACATGAACTGGTGAATCCAGTGAAAGGTTTATAGAAAATGTTTTCTTACAGGAAGGATGAGCAACCTCCTAGATGTAGTTTCTTGGTTGAGTGGCGTGGAAATAGATATGCGTTGAGTTGACCATATCCAAACTGTTCAAAGGGGTGAAATAGATTGTGTATTGAGTTTGACCATAAGCAAGTTTAAGGAAACAACTGATGAATTCTCCTTTGCCTCATCTCTGTTCCAACACTACAATTTAGGTAGCTCTATCCTGGAAACTGGAATCAATATGAAGCAGTGATCGTGCAAGGCCAATCAAGGCTGCACGTTAAATTCCGGGGAAAAGCCATCTCGTATTTACATAAAGAAACTAGGCATGCGCATTTCAATTCTGAAGAACTTTGTCAAGGCCTAGGAGCAGTTGAACGAATATGAAGGAACCAAAACCCTGGATTTTTGCAGCTTGGAAGAATGACAAAATTACTAAGCATCGGATAATATATTTGGATTTACAAGTTGCAGGAATTTCCATGCCCAACAGACATTGAGCGTTTACGAGTGGAAAACTCAACACATGTAAAACTTATTTGAATTGTTAACCGACTTAGCAAATGAAATGACAATCATTCATCAGGGGAAGGAATCACAAAGATGAAGCTTTTTCCTCTATGGATTCTCTAACTGCTTTCAAAAGTGATGGCATCAGTTTCTGATTAGTAACAATGATGCCCGTGTCAAGATCCAGGTATCTTCCTTTTGAAAAATCTAAGGGGTTCCCTGCAGCATCTGAGACGACTCCCCCAGCTTCTGCAAAAATAATTTGACAAGAGATTTATGTAAACAAGCTGTTGATTCAAAAATTCCAGCACTTACGGCTTATGGTATTATGAAATGTCTACACATATTAGAACATATAGATTATGAGGAAAGCAAATATTCTAAAGCTCTACAAATTACAGGCTACATCAGTCCTTAACCTTAGTGTATGTGGGCCTAAGAAATAGGTAAAACAAATACTTTCTATACCTGCAACAACTATGTATCCAGCAGCATGATCCCATATTTTTTCACGGTAACCTTTATGTGGGAATCGCAGATATATGACCCCATCTCCTCTGGACAAAGCGCCATACTTTGCTTGGCTATCAATTCTAACTGGTGGTGCTTTGACACCAAGTTTCTGTCCAGAAATTAAATGTTCAGGAAGTTGCAAATAATTTTATTTATTTATTTATTTATTATTATTATTGGGGGGGTGGGGGGAGGTTGGGGTAGCCCATAGAGAGTGATCATACTTTGGCAATGGAACTAGATAGATCATGCATGGAGTGTGCTGCTTCAAATGATTCAAAGAATGATGCTTCTTCAGGATTGTCAGTAGCGCTGACTTGCACCTGTATGGTACCAAGAAGACATTTGATACAAATCACAGACAACCACAGGAATATGTGTCATGGGGAAAAAATCCACTAACTGCACTGACCTTCACTGCTGAAGAGCTATCCAGTGGCTGCATGTAAGTTCCACCACCAACTACAGAGAAGAACAGGCAACCAACTTCACCAGGCAAAGAATGCTGAGAGCCACCAGAAATGGAAGTTAACGGAAGATTGGGACAAGCCAAGACACCCAACACTACTTTCCCTTCATCTAACAATGCTAAAGCTATAGCATATTGATCTCCTCTTAGAAACCTATATAAAATGTCATTAGGAGGATTTGATTAATCATAGTGAGTTCATTAAGGCAAAAAAAAAAAAAAAGGAAAAGGATATCCTTGCAAAAAGCCACTTCTCTAACATCAGCTACAACTTGATTGCCCAAGCTTGGCTCAGCCAATTCTGGAGGAACTCGACCTTCGGTCAAGCCAGAGAGATGCAGCTCAAGTTCAACTCGTTTTCATCTTTCTTATGCTCTCAGCATGAATTTGACTTGTGTCACTTACATATGAGCGAAGCCTCACCTCTACTAGTTTATCAGGATAAACGAGCCAAGCTAAGCTTGGCTCTTGTATGCAGACTGGGGAATTCTAAATTAATAGAAAAAACTCTCACGCTCATGTCTTGTACAAAATAAGTTGCACATTCACTCAAAAGCATGCATGTTGTAGTTAAGAAGAACAACTTCATCCTGTTACGGTGTCCAAGATGCCTACATCTCACATTGCAAAAATTATGGTACTATATGGCTTTACAGCACAATTATCCATGCCAAAACCCAAGTTTCAAAACTCACCCTTTGGTACCATCTATAGGGTCCAGAACCCAGTGTCTGCCTTGAGAACCACCTTCAGATTTGCCACAGTCAATGGCCTTGACAACATCTTCTGTGGATAAAGTGAAATCACTATCTGATCCATCACTAGCTAGGATAACGTTAACAAGTTTTGTAATGCGTTCTAGCGTTTCCTGGGCACCATCCTTGCGGAGATCTTCTGAATCCTAGAAACATTCCCCAAAAATTATTTTGGTGAATTTGATAAATCAACAATGAAAAGAAAAAAGCTTCTGCAGATCTCAGAATAATTATAAAGTTTTACCCATTTACCTCCTCAGCCACTAATGAGAATAGTTCAGAAGGAAGCTCCCTCTGCAGAGCGTAACTAACTAGTGCTTGAGAGCCTAGAATCAAATGAAAGTGCCAAAAAGGGTTATTAGCTGCAGTTGCTTTTGTACCAACCTTAAAAGCTGAAATAAGCATATTAAGAAAACAAATAAACTACGGCATAAAGATCTAACCAAAGGTTTTCATTCCAAACACTGAAACAATGGAGAAAATTCAACTAAAACTCAATTCCTCGAGACTATATAAGTTAGACATTCAAATATTCACAAGAAGAGAATCACTATGATCTCTCATTCATGATGCAATTTCTAAGCAGATAGGAACTAGCATATGTAAAGATGACAAACCACTCATATAGATAGTGCAGCACTACCATCCATAATAATCAAGTGGCTTTATAACAAATGGATACATCCCAGTTCCTAAACTTGCACATGAAAATAGAAAATAAACTTAATTACAGCTTGACAAGTCTCTTTTGAAATAGTAGACATAACTTTAACAAAATGGCATCCTATGATAAAACAAAGCCAACAGTATCAAATCATCAGGCTATTGACTAAAAAGTAACCTCAAAGCACTTGAACAGAATTGTACAGCCTATCGGCAAAAGGAAAAATGAAGGGTACTGCACTTATCAACGTGAATTCATAGGAATATTTAACTACAAACCATAATCAGCAACTGTGACAGGACTTTTATCTGATTTAGATTGGACATCTGATTGCAAGATAGCTTTTTGCACCTTCTGAAGAAAAACAAAAATACATGATATCAGCTTAAGAAAACAAGAACAGGTATACCCATACCTACCTAAAAAAATTGTGGCCAGGATGCAAAATATCAAACCATCTATTCTAAAAGGGGATCCCGTCATGTTAAGCAGATATAGATTAAGTAATGAAACAATTAATCACAAGGGACTAACAAAATCCATGAAAATAAGCTCCACTGGTGAAGCCAAAAAATTATATAGAAATCACACAGGAAACATAAACATAAATAAGCAAATAAAAACATGAGAATGAGTTTCCCCCACAAAGCTATTACTAAAAAGCATCACAAAAACAAACTTAGCATACTTTTCAGTCAACCATCTCCATTTCCTCCCTTTTAGTTCCCTTTCAATCATCCATTCAAAAAATTCTTCTAAACAAAAACTAGTAAGATCTACAAGAAACAAATTTTAACCAAAAAACAAAAACCAAATTCACAACAAGAGTAATAACAAAATTTAGATTCTCAAAGTAAAGAACTTTATACTCCAAAATCCCAAAAAAGAACAAAAATAGATAAAACCCAAAAACAAAAACACATCAAAAATCCAAAACAAGGGTATCTCTCAAATAATAAATTCAGCAGCTGTGTCAAAAATCCAAACAAAGATTTCACACGCCAAGAGCAACCAATACAATCCTTCAACAACTCAAAACATAAAATAAAAAATCCAAACAGACCCAATTTCCGAACAATGCACCATCTATACGTGCACAAAAAGAAAATACAGGAAGAGGCAAAGAAAGGGACTTTGCCTGGCAGAGGCGGGCAGCTAGACAGGCAGCTTTCTTGGCAGCAGCAAGTTCCTTATCGTAAGACATTGAAGAGAACACTCTTAGAATAGAGGTTTTAGTTTTGGTTTTGTTAGAGAAAAATAAGAGAGGAGAGGAAACAAGAAATGGGTTTTTTGTGACTCTGGTTTTGGGTTTTGCAATAATGGATACACAATGCGTAGACATCCTTGTCTCTTTTCCTTTCTCTTTTTTTGTCTCCTTCGTTTTTGCTTCACTTTTCGAGTGGGCTTCAAATAGTACCACGACTATGATTCATCACCTGTCTTAATAAGACAGCAGTTGGGTTGGTGTTCGTCACTAGTTGTATTAATTTTTTTTTTATTGGACAATAAAAATATTTTTCAATTACTTTATACATCAATTGAAAATAATAATAATATTATTACTGTGTTTTCTCTTATATAAACAGATATATTGATCAATCGTTTTAAGATTTTTTTTTTTTTCATATTCTTCTACTTTTTTATGGATCTCTAGCATAGAGTGCTAATAAAATAATATTCAAATCTTCTGTTTAAAGAAAAATAAATAAATATCAGGTAGAAGATCAAATAACAGAATGGCATGTATGTAATTATAAACTTTATGAGCATTTATTTATATTTGATTCGTTAAAAAAAAAAAAAATACTCCATGATGGATTAGAAAGATCAATTAATGAAAATTTCTTTACTCCAATGAAACAAAACTTAAAAAATAGAGAATAATTCTTTTTTTATTCAACAATTTATCCTCGAAATCAGTTTATATTATAATTAAAACTAATTTTTCTCTTTAGATGATTTTAAATACATTAATTTTTATCGATAAAATGCATTCAGAAAAAATAAAATTCTTGAATTCAGGTTTTTAAAATTAAAAATTAAAATTTTAATAAAGAGAAAAAAGTCCATGATACTGACATTTTTTTTATTATTTTCCTGGTTGTTAGGGAGCCAAAGTTGAGTCTGTTAAGGATCTTGTGCCAAACGTGCGAACATCAAAAGTTTTCTCGTTTGTTTTTTACTATTTTTTTTTTTTTAAACAAATAAATGCAACATGCATCAAATGCAGATCGATTTACTCTCCATATAATAATCTTCTTATATAATGAAAATGGATAACAATAATATTTTAATGGTCTATTTTTGCTTCATGTAAGATTTTTATAGAAATGTCATTTGTTTTTAATCATTAAAACTATATATATATATATATATATATATATATATATATATATATATATATATATATATATATATATGTGTGTGCGCGCGCGTGAGAGAGAGAGAGAGAGAGAAGTTTTTAATTCCAAATAAATAAAAGTTTCTAGATTAAGTGATAAATTTCTTGGTTCCAGAAAATACAGTAAATAAAATTCTCTCGATTCCAAAAAGTTATTAAATTTCAAAAAAAAAAAAAATTACATTCACAATTAACTTGTGTTCTTTCATAAAATAAAATTATTTATACTCTTCCCTATAAACAAAACAATATTTTTCGTCTCCTTACATTTGTTGTATGAGACCCTTTCATAATGATTTTATCATGAATAATCTATTTGTTTCTTCGGTTTCTATTTTTTATTTTTATCTAACTAAAATAATAATTTTTCTTACTTTTCATTTTGTTTGTTGGTGATGCCAATGATATATATATATATATATATATATAATGATTTTTGTTGCTATTTCTTCAAAGGTTGTAAAATCGAACATATATTAAGAGAATTTTATTAGTATTATAGTATATACTAAATATGTTGTCTTATTAAAAAAAAAAAAATTCTATTCTATACGTCGAGGAAAAAAAAAGACTTCTGCTTTATATATTTATATATAAAAGAAAAGCAGTTACTATTTTTCTTTTTATATCACAATACAAAACATATATTAATACTAATATATAAATCCAGCTCTATCTCTAATTAATTAAGAAAGAAAAAGCATTAATATAATCTATAACTATAACTATACATAAAAATACAAACTCCTTAAAACAATTGATAGACCATTATACCCTTTAGCCAATGCTAACTTTATAATTTACCCCAATACTAATATGTAATCTTACCTAATCTTTTAAATAAGAAAGATATCGATATACTAAATCACTCATAGTCTATGTAGCACTTGATGAGACTTTATTTTGAGGATCAAAGACTTTAAAAGCTCTAATATTATATGACCTTAATATTATTTTAATTTTTAACTATGCACTTACGGATAAATTAGTGCCTTTTTTGCGTATTTGTTATTGACTAACGACTAGAGTTCTTATCCTGACTATTAAAAATTAAATATTGAGAAATAATTCAAATTTATGTTATAATTAAAAAAAAAATCAAACAAACGAATTTAATTATAACTTATCAAAATTTATATGAAATTATTCCGATTTTAAAAATAAAATATTTTAATATAATAAATATTCCCAATTATTCATTTATAAATATTTCAAAAATTTACTACGAGTAATAAAATTAAAAATAGTCACATGTGCCAGAAAATACTAGTTGTTACAAAAAAAATAATAAAAAAAATAAACTCGAATACTTTAAATGAAAGGTTTGAACTCATTATCTTCGTAGGTAAGAGCTCGTTGTTACTAGACCAAATATTTATTGATCATTATATATCTATTTATACATTACGTAAATTCTTAAATAATATAAATAAGATTTTTAAATTCCCTCTAACCTAGATAGCACCGTGTTGATACTTTATTTTAACTATTAAAACTAAAAATACTTTAAAATATGTCAAAAAAGGCCAATAATTAAAAAATAAAAAATAAAAAATTATCAAATTATATCTTTGATTATTATTATTATTATATGAGATCCTCTGTTGATGCTTTTCTTTATCATTTACTCATTAAGGTGAAAAAATTTATAAAATTTTTGTTATCGTTTTTCCATCTCTGCTAATATTAAAAGAAAACTCTTTTGAACAAAACAATTCACAAATTTTATTTTTATGCCTATATTTTTAATTTTTATACTTTCTGCATATAATTAAAAACCAAAAATAATAAAATTATATCAAAACTCAATAAATTATTAAATTGGACCTTTGTTATTATTTTTTTTAGGAACCCTTAGTTATTTTTCTTATGTTATCTTTGACTCATCTAGGTAGGAACAGATTTATATATTTTGACAAACTCTATTAATATTAACAAGGATTCTTTAGTCAAAAGGTATAATAAAATTTTTTATTCGTGTCTATATCTTTAACATTTACCTCACATATATTAAAAAAGAAGTCTTTAAAGTAAAATAATTTGTAAAAATTATAATACTTATGTAATCAAGTTAAAATTTAGTGGAGTCTTGAATAAAATTTTTTATTCGATTTGTACTTATGTATTCGCATTATATATAGATGGTTTTATTCAAATTTTATTGCCGCTTAGTATTTCATTTATCTTATTTTATTAAAGCTAATTTTAGTTTTTTTTTTAATTGACAAACATGCAATGCGTGTCGCAAGGTTACTGGTTGATAAAAAAGAATGAATTGGGGACCAATTGAGAAAAAGGGTAATAGATTTGACACTAATACGTGGTTAACCCTTTATTTTTGTACGAGGTACTAGGAAAAAAAAAAAAAAAAAAAAAAAGAAAACTTAGTATTTGTTGTCATCCGATCGATTTCAAGAAAGACAAGTGTTGAAAAACTTGAACTAGTTAAAATACCTCAACTTCTTCATGCTATCTAATTCTAAAGAAGAATTTGACTGGTCTAGTTAGGTATTTGTGACATGGGATTTACTTGCTTAAAATAGATTTCTCTCCTACTTGGTTTAGCACCACAATAGGGAGAACTTCCAAATGGGGCGGGCAGCCACCAAAGTTAACCGAATTACCTTCTCCTTTAGTTCTCTCCCTCCATCCCATCATCCTCATTTTCACAGACATAACAAAAGCAGAACGCTTTCTTTTCACTTGCCTCTCTATCAAAAGCAAAAAAGCATTACTTTTCATCTCAAACCCCACGTCTTGCATGTTTGCATATGTACAGAAGAATAAGTAGACACAGCATTGAGGATACACAATAACACCCCATAATAGTAATGTTGGTAGTGGTAATAGTAGTTTAAATATTCATATCTGTTAAAAAAAAAGGTGGTGGTAGAGGGCTTGACCACAAGAGGAGGTTTTGGAGGAGATTGGAAGAGGCAAAAATGGAGGAACAGCGAATCACTGCAGCCAACAAAACGGTGGACACAATAGTCTGCTATGCACCATCCATGATAACTACCAATGGTATATGGCAGGGTGATAATCCTTTAGATTACTCTCTCCCTCTTTTCATCTTGCAATTAACTTTGGTCGTTGTCACCACTCGCGTGCTTGTTTACATCCTCAAACCACTTCGACAACCTCGCGTTATCTCTGAGATACTGGTGAGTTTTATCTTCCATGATTTATATCGAAAGTGTAATAACCTGTTTGCTTTCATCACGAGAAATTTCATCTGCATCGAGAAACCTGCAACACCATGAATATAACAAGGAATATAATTTCAATGCATGTTTATGCAGTCACCTGTCAAGCAATATTCGTTATCATAAAATCATCAGATTGCATTCTCGTTGTATAGATCATGTTCCAAAAACCATGCAAGTTCTTCAGTTTTGTAGAGGATGTTATAGCAAGAACATTTTAATACGTTGGAATAAAATCATAAGATTAAGCTCTAATAACAGTAGCAGTACAGTTACAGCAACAAACTTCGTTCTACAATATTTTCTGTATCTGGTTCTATCTGATGCAACAACAATTTGTACAATGTATGACATTATAACAAAGGACGACACAGCCAACAAGCAACAGTTTAGGATTTGTAGTTAAAAGCTGGAAATCTTTTGTGGAATCATACTTGGCATAAATTGTTTGTGAAAAAAGTGGTCTAAGGCTCTAAGCTGGACAATTGGGCAAAAACAACTGTCTCATCTTCTATCCTGAATCCACTAGAAAAGACAGTATAAAGAGGCATGAAATGCCGTTCATTTGATGTCAAAGCCTTTTTGATCCCGCTCTTTGTACACCCTCACATGCGTGTATCCGGCAAATCAGATTTCTTGAACAGACTCAAGATACTGGGTATGATCCTTCAAATGTAAGGTAAAGTTTACAGAAAATAGAAGGTACATGTGTTTCATATGGGTATGGATCTGAACCAAGCGGGAGCAAGATAGCTAAAAGACCATGAATTCTATTTCAAATTTCCTTTCTTGTTGATTACATATCTCCTAATGTTATTAATGTCCTCTATAATTTTCACAGGGAGGAGTGATATTGGGTCCATCAGTACTTGGGCGCAGCAAAGCATTTGCCAACACAGTATTCCCTCTACGAAGTGTGATGGTGCTTGAAACAATGGCAAATGTGGGTCTCCTCTACTTCCTCTTCCTGATTGGAGTAGAAATGGACATCTCGGTAGTAAAAAGAACTGGGAAAAAAGCCTTGGCCATAGCCATTGCAGGCATGATCTTACCCTTCTTCATCGGCCTAGGGTTCTCTTTCGCTCTGCATAATGAGTCACAAAGCTTGAACCGGGGAACTTTCACACTTTTCCTTGGAGTTGCCCTATCCGTCACTGCATTCCCTGTACTTGCAAGAATTCTGGCAGAGATCAAACTCATCAACACAGAGATTGGTAGGATGGCCCTGTCTGCAGCTCTTATCAATGACATTTGTGCTTGGATTCTGTTAGCTTTTGCTATCGCCTTGGCTGAGAATGATACTACTACCTTGGCTTCCCTCTGGGTGGTACTTTCTAGTTTTACATATGTTCTTATCTGTATCTTTGTTATTAGACCAGCCATCGCTTGGATGATTAGTTCAACTCCAGAGGGAGAAACCATCAGTGAGTTCTACATATGTCTCATTCTCACTGGCGTAATGATCTCAGGATTCGTTACCGATGCCATTGGAACACATTCTGTCTTTGGAGCTTTTGTATTCGGCCTGGTTATTCCAAATGGACCTCTTGGAGTCACTCTGATAGAGAAGCTAGAAGACTTTGTTTCAGGGCTTCTGCTCCCTCTCTTCTTTGCTATGAGTGGGCTCAAGACTGATATAGGGTCTATTAATGGAGTCACAACCTGGGGACTTCTAATACTTGTCATAATTCTTGGATGTGCTGGGAAAATTATCGGTACTCTGCTCGTTTCAATGTTCTACCAAATGCCTGTCCTTGAAGGACTTACTCTTGGTTTGCTCATGAACTCAAAAGGCCTTGTGGAAATGATTGTCCTCAATGTTGGCAAGGACCAGAAGGTACCAACTTTTTCAAGAACTTTTTCCGTTCATTCTAGAATTGTTTCATCCTCTCATGTTCATATAGAACCTACACTTGATGGGATTCACATGAATGTGAAAGAGGGAAGCACCACACCAAGTCTCTCTTCTGTGTGCACACAGGCACATGCACATGCACATACATGCACATGAATAAAGTGCATTGGAAGTGATATTGACAAAACACAGATGACTTGCAGGTCTTAGATGATGAATCCTTTGCAATATTGGTGATCGTAGCTGTGATTATGACTTCAATCATCACACCCATTGTAACAACCATTTACAGGCCAGCGAGGAGGTTCCTGCCTTACAAACGGAGAACAATTCAGATGTCAAAACCAGATGCAGAGTTTAGGGTATTAGTATGTCTGCACACTCCTCGCAACATCCCATCAATTATTAACCTCTTGGAAGCCTCCCACCCAACTAAAAGGTCCCCCATTTTTGTCTATGTAGTCCACCTAGTTGAACTCACCGGTCGTGCCTCGGCCATGCTTATAGTCCATAATACCAGAAAATCTGGCCACCCGGCCCTCAACCGCACCCAAGCTCAATCTGATCACATCATCAACGCCTTTGAGAATTATGAACAGCATACAGCTTGTGTCTCTGTGCAATCCCTTACTGCCGTTTCCCCTTATTCCACTATGCATGAAGACATATGTAACTTGGCTGAGGACAAACGGGTTGCTTTAATCATCATTCCTTTCCACAAACAGCAAACAGTTGATGGTGGAATGGAGGCTACCAACCCAGCTTTCCGAACGGTGAACCAAAACGTATTAGCCAATGCACCCTGCTCCATTGGGATTCTCGTGGACAGAGGGCTGACTGGGTCTACTCGTTTAGCCTCAAACCAGGCATCTCACCATCTAGCTGTGCTCTTCTTTGGGGGCCCAGATGACAGAGAGGCACTATCTTATGCATGGAGGATGTCTCAGCATCCAGCGATAAACCTCACCGTGATGAGGTTCATTCCAGGCGAGGACGCAATAGAACCTGATGGCCATGGGAGGCTCAGTGTGGAAACAGTAAATCAAAGGGAGAAGCAGCTTGATGAAGACTATGTTAACGAATTCAGGATCCGGACTGCTCATGATGGGTCCATATTTTACAACGAGAAGGTGGTTAACAATGGTGAGGAAACAGTGGCCGCAATAAGGGTAATGGACAATCATCACGACTTGTTCATAGTGGGCAGGGGACAAGGGATGGCATCACCACTTACGGCTGGGCTTACAGATTGGAGTGAATGCCCGGAGCTTGGTGCAATTGGGGATTTGCTAGCATCAGCAGATTTTGCAGCAACAGTTTCAGTTCTGGTGGTACAACAGTACGTTGGGTTAGGGCCAGAAGAGGAGGGGTTAGGAACACCTGACACCCCTGTTCAAACAGAGGAACAGTACAGCAGCGTACAGATGGTGAATAGGCCAATGGGGCAACCTGTGTTTAACGCACAACCCCAAACACCACCACTGTGAGCAATGCGTCACAGGTTTCTAAAGGAAATAGAGTCAGAAAATGTAATCTCGATTATAGAATGCCGGATATAGTTGAGAGCTTTCTTACTTAGCTTTGACTTCAACTTTTAGCAGGACCTGAAAATTTTAATTATTTACTCCTTACAACAGGAATCTTTTCTCTTACTGCATGGAAGTTACAATTGTGGTTTCCGACTTCATATGAAGTGATTTTCAATTAAGTTCAAAGAAACGCATTAAGAACAAATCATTATACAGATTGCAGAAGCAGGAAAACGAACCAACACTTAAAATTAGTGCAGCACTGCTGCAGACTTAGGAGGTCCAATAGTGAAATTTATATGATCACATCCATCGAGTTTTACAGTAGTCATATTGGCACTCGTGAAATTATTAGCACGTAGTTTGATACAGACCTTTCAATGAGGTTGTTTGTAGCACAAAATTCTTCAGAATTTTGATATCTCAATAGGCAATGCTTAGCAATGTGTTAAAATTGATATCTCAATAAGCACTAAATTAAGCTAAGAGGAAATAGAAGATCGGAAGTCAAGCAAATGCAAACTTCAGATAAAAATTAAGATTAAACATCAATAAGGAATAATTTATAAGAGCATGCTTCTTGAAATCTGTGTGCAACACTTACGTACAGATGTATTGTGCCCTGAGTAGGCAATTCGGGTTTGCTAGTTATGTACACGTTAACATTCTAGTTTCATCAGGTTATGAAATCTTTTACTAGTTACTTCATTTTCAAGTCATATTCTTGTGTTGAACTTAGGTTTTTCTCAGTAGCTTCATGCCAACTCCAGCATTGCCACCCCAGCCATAGAACTCAGTGAAGGTGCTAAACCTTGCATGATGATTTGCATGCTTCTCTATACCACACTTCCAAGCAACAGTAAATGCACCAGTTAATCATAAGACATACAATTTTATGAAGCGTTAGTTTTCTTCAATTACCTTTAAGCTTCATCATCCTCACTGTTCGGTCTTTCAAGGCAGGGCCACTCAACCCTATTCAACAGAAGCAAGAAGATTCAGCTATTTGAACATGAAGCAATGAAGGAAAATCTTTCACTTGTCTGCTAAAGAAAGGAATGGAATAAAATATCAACAAACAACATTCTAAAGCTGAGCAGATGAAGGAAAATGTAAATGCTAGCATTAACAAATCCGTGTCCTATAAATATAAAGATGTTTTCAGATGATTCAAAACAGATTGCTCCAATTCCAACTATTTTCAGAGCCTTTGACAGCATACCACATAGAAAAGTATGATCAAATGTAGTACAAACATAACGATCTTTAGAAAAATATGATTAAAATTAGCTCAATGTCAGGGTTGCTTGACAGCCTGTTGTTAAAAAGCAGACATCACCGAGAATGTGCATTCAACAGGACAAGAAGATGAAAAGTTGCATGTTCTACCTCAGGTTTCAAACTTTCTCCGGTTTTTTCAGCTTAGGGTGTCCACTCTACTGATATAGCAAGAAATACTTGTGACTCCGGAGGGAAAAACCAATCCTGAAACTTGAAGAACATCCAAACAAGTATCAATTGGAATGCATTCTGATGAATGGAGAATATAAACTGCTAAATGCAGAAAACATTATTAGCATTCCACCCTCAGTACTAACATAAGATTGTAAAACAGCTGGTAAATGAGAACATTTGTCAGCATAACAAAGATAATTTGACTGCTCAAATAAATAGATCCTGCTCTCAGGTACTCTTCTGAGTGCTATTATATGTGTCTACACACACACACACACACAAATATCACAAACTTACAGCTATGCTGAAACTTATCCATGTGCCATGACGTCCTTTGTACAAGGAGCAGGAATCTGCTTTGGCTTCCAGCACTTTCTGCATTTACGGTCAAAACATGATGACATGTGGGCTCTTCAAATGACACACCTAAGGAGATTCTTAATGTTGGGCCTTAAAGCCTTGATGACTGCTTCCCATGTTTCTTAAAAAAGATAGTCAATAGCTAGGCATCCATCTGCTCTGTGCCTTATTCTGTTCATAGTAGTGAACAGCTTCATTTCCATGAACTAAAATCAATGGACTGAAGAGATATATGACCCACATATAAATCCTTTAAATGCTGTTTACACAATCCAATTCGCCTTTTATTCAAGCTGGGATGAATACAAGTTGAAAATCCAGTCTTCCATCCAGGAAACTTCTGTCTTTCCATCACATGAATGGTATAAACACTTGGTGCTGCAGCTGAACACCCCATAACAAAACAGCTGCAACGCCGCGACTGACTCACCATTCTCGCTAATGACAGTAAACATAAGCCACTACAAGAAATTCCATACATCAGTGCCTCATCATTATCGAAAGCTGGAGAGTGAGACTTCTCATTTTCCACCACCTGCTCTCCCTCTTGGGTGGAAGGAATCCTGCTCAGTTCTAAATCAAAACGTTTCTCTATTGCATTTTCATGAACTCTGTACTTTGCGGCTAAAGTACGAATGCATGATTTCATAACTTGATTCCTAATTATGAGCTCTAACTCAGCAAAGTTCTGGCAATCAAAAAACAATCTCACCCAACGACGAACAATACCCGAAAACCAGTCAATGATCTGGATGTCATCTTGTAAAATTAGTTCAGGAATGGCACGGGAGTGACCTTGTGACGTGCTCAATCCATATCGTAACAAACGCTTATTAATGGCATTAACAGGAGCAATGATCTCTGTGATGTTTTCAGAGGAGGAGCTAGAGTTTGGCAAAAGAGCAAGAGTCAAGGCAGTCTCAGATTTAACATATTCCTCTGCACGCTTCTGAAATTCATGAAAGGATTCTCTTAGTTCTTGTGGAACAGCCGGTTCAGCAACATACTTGGACAAAACAAATTCCTCACTCTCTGCTGCTTTGGCTTTCATGTCTTTCATCCATGCTTTAAGTAAGAATTTGTACCAGTGATCAGTTTCCATTCCAGCTTTGCGGTAGCAGGAAATTTGGTTCAAAAGAGAACTACTATCGGCTAAATGCTTGATCTCTGACTCTTTAACTTTTCTCAAACCATGAGCCAACCATTTCTTCCCAATCGTAACAGTCCCAACATCCCAAGCCTCTTGTTTTTGCAAAGCAAACAACTTGACTTTCTCTTTTAACTTGTGAGCAGCCCTTATAGCTGGACTTTCTTTCACAGTTCTTCTAATCAAAGTGCCCAAAAAGCAAATTGCACGAGGTCCTGCACTAGGTAATATTTCCGCTTCACTATTAACGTCCAAGTGCAAACAATTATGCAAGTAATTTACAATCTCAGACTTGAAACCAAGTGCAACATCTTTGGATCCAGAAACTGCAAAAAATAACTCGTCCATGAAGCGACATGAATGAATTCTTGAACCCTCCTTACTACTGTTTTCAATATCATTTCCTTTCAGCTGCCTCCGAAACCAGCTACGCAACTTGGAGTGTAACTGCTCTCCACCAAAGTTGACATCTGTATTGAGAGCTTCATATTTCATTGAAAGTCTGTACAATTCATGGTCAAAGACATCAAGGTATATGTTCATTAATATAGGGGACAACACTCCCTCTTGCGGAAGACCATGGCCTTTTAGGTAACCCCCAAATTCCATATTAAGTACCTGGGCATCAAACATACCTTTAATCATATCGAATAAGCAGGGGTCTTGTAGTTTTTCCTCCATTATGAAGATAAGTTTATCAAGGATACAGGCATCCAGCTTTTTGCTTATGATCAATGTAAACCACCAGTCAGGATTAGAGATCTCTTTGCTGATGTATTTTAATGCTGTATGATGACCCCGTCCACTTCGACAACCATGAGAAATTTTGGAAAAGTAGGGCCTATAAACAACTTCCAAAACTATTCTAATAGCCTCTTGAACAACCTTCAACTTTAACTTTGGAAGGAAAAGGATTTCCTTTCTTGCACCCTTTGTGGCAATAGAGAATGTATTTCCACCAATATCAAAACATCCACCAGAGAGCTCTTTTTCCATGCATTCAAAAGATATATTATCATCATCTAATGCTATATCAACATTTGCATTGAGCCGTATACAATTATAAGCATCCTGAAGTGTTTCTCGATTTGCAATCACTTTGGTCATTAGATCATGAAATTTTCCATTAAAATATTGCTCCTTCACCCTCTTCTTTATACGAAGTTCAAGAGACCTCTTAAGCTCCATTCGACTTTTCTGTCTTCTCTCGTCAAATTTGGAGGATTCTGCAACAACAAAAGCCAAGTTCTTTGCTAATGTCATTTTTCCAGTACCCTTATCAATGTTATCATTAACTTCTGCAAGAGTAGAATAGTCTGAACAACCTTTGAATCTTTCTAAGGGTCTTCCTGTTGCAATGTATAAACACAACAATCAACAAACTAAAACTTCATGAACACCAATGAAGGATCCAATACGACAATAGAAAGCCCACCAATTAATCTTTCCATGTCACAGAAAACATTCAACAAGAATCCCCATTAATTGGCCATTGCAAAATATGTTTAGTACAACTAACAATGATACTTTTCATAGCCAACTACATTATTCCAACAGGAATATAACTGGACCAATAATAAATAAATATCTATATATATGTGTGTGTGTGTGCGGGCGTGCGTAAAAAGAAAAATCCTTTACCTATTATTTCCCCCAAATTTAAATCCAAAATTATCACAACCATTCTAAAAAAAAGGATTAAAAAAAAAAAAAAACAGCACAAGCCAAAATAAGTATTGCAACTCATTCAACAAACAATGGCTTTACACACCAATTAAAAGAGTAGGCATTAAGACCTTACCCATATAAGAAATGCCAAATAACTCGGTTCTAACAAGTTTCATGCTTTGCAATATTTTGCTTCTGGGAAAGCTCCCTTTGCAAATCCTTGGCAACTCAACAAGCCACATTTTGGATACTATCACTCACAATCACAAAAACTTATCAACTTCTCATGCACTGCAACAACAAATTTCAAAGTTTGAAATAAAAATATAAGGACCTGTTAGTTCAAATTAACTAAAAACACAGAAAAAAAGATGAATTGATAGAGAACAAGTGCTAATTTCTTATAGAGATTTTATCAAACATGTTGTCTGCAATGAAATGAGCCCATGAAAAATGCATACCTCTGAGATTTCTATTGGCATTTCTGTGGCTCAGTTGAGAAATAAGAATTTGGTCCTTTCGTAGGACAATAGAATCTGAGCTTATGATGGGCTTTATTTACTGGGCGTGGGCTCTTTTTTTGAGAGATCCGAATTTTTGCTTGAAAAAATGAAATATCAATCGATGGATGAGGGCTGTGCTTGGAAGTGATTAGCTTATGGCTTCTTTGGTGCAATGGTGGCTTTTCATGTGGCTAAGGGTTTTTTTAATTTTATTTTATTTTTGCTGTTCTGACAATTAAGACTATTGTTTAATTAATTTACATATTAATAGATATTAAATCTGTTTTGTTTATTTTGTACTCCGTTCGTTTCAAAAAAATATATTTTTTTATTTTTCATACAGATTAAAAAAATTATTAGTTATTATGTCATCTCAATATCTTTTGTTAATATTTTTTTATAATTATATTTATATAATTTTTTTACAAAATATACTTTAATTAGAGATATTTTTTTAAAAAAAATCATTTAAATTTTGAGGAAACGATCATTTTGAAACACATATAAATACAAAGATAAACATTTTTTTTTAATCACGAAAGGAGTATAATTAATAATACCAAACAAAATATTACTTTTATCAATGTGCAAGGGATTTATTAAATATTTTTTAGTACACCAAACTAATCTCAATGACTATCCTGAAATTATTAAGAGAAAGAATTTAGTTTCAATTGATGCATAAATTAGTCTGAATATATATATATATATATATATATATATTGGTCACTGCAGATCACTTGAGGCTTTGGTGGAGGTGGGGAGTGTTAGGCGATGGCTCCAATCCACAACAATCCAATTGCATGAAAGGTTAGTGTTAATCCATAAAGATAAAACACAAATAGCAATGGTGTTAACTTTTTAGTTTAATGTATAGATACATATATGAACATTAATTTATCATTAAATAATGATTAATGAAAACGAATAATTAATTCTCTTAACTAACACTTTCACATGTAATGGCATAAGTACCATGCACGTGGTTTATTTATTAATTACACCTCTAAAACCACAAATGGGATGATGATATTGATAGGTTTTTAATTACGGGGAAAAAAAGTATCATTATTAGTGATTCATAGTGGTAAAATTCACTATCATGAATTTTTTTCCCCCTTTTTTCAATCCAATATGGATGTACAGCGCAAAAGATTATGTCACCGAAATGACATATTGCTTGCTTTGTTGGAGTGACACATCTCTTCACTTGTAAAATATTTTTCAATTAATGTACAGCACAAAAGATTATCGTGTTTACCATATATAAAAAAATAAGATGAAATAAATTTTTTTTTTTTTTGAAAATTTTTTCTATATGAAAACTACAATAGCAGAGGTTTTCAAGTTTACAGAAATAATTTTTTCTCATTGCTGTAATAAAAATTGTAAGTAATAAGCATGTTTTATAATTTTGTAACCATATATAGAAGTTAAAAAAAAATCTAGTTAATCTCCATGGACATAAAAGCTTGTATATGTTATAAAAGAAATGACAATAATAGCATAATTGAAAAGAAAGATGATAAAAAAAGAAATTCACTATAAAATAAAGTGAATATAAGAGATAACGACTTCACATAATTCTCTCAATTTCTACAAAATACTTGTACATAAAATAATGAGAAATCAAACCTATTTATAACTTCAAGATTAGGAAGAGAATTGAAAGAGATTATGAACATTAAATGTGCATAAATAATTTAATCAATTGCGACTCCATTTCAATTTCTCATATTGAATGATGAATTGAATCACATTAATGATTAGTGAGAATATGAAATAGACATTCATTATTTCATAACACTCCCCTTAAATGTCCATTGTACAAGAAACATGCTTCGTTAAAACCTTACTACGAGAAAACCCGAGTGGAAAAAAAATCCTAGTGAAGGAAAAAAAGTGCAATATTCCTTGTACACATTAATCTCTATGTTGGACTACTCTTGTTGAAAATATTATTTAAGATCTTTAAGACCATGCCTCTCTTGCAAACCTTTTTCTCAAAAACTCGTAATATGTAATGCCTTAGTGAATAAATTCCTTGGATTGTCACTTTGATGTATTTTTTCTTTAATTGAATTATGAAAACAACATTATCTTCATATGATATTATTGAAACTTCTTTGTCGATAGATAAAATGTATATCTATCGGATATGATGGGTCATTAATCTTAGCCAAACACATTCTTGACTTTCCTCATGAATTGGATTTAAATATGTAGTAACTATAGTTTGTTTCTTAGAATATCATGATATAGTTGTATCATCAAGTGTAAATACATAACTCGTTTGTAATCGAGTTTTGTATGGATCAAATAAATAACTTGCATCCGCATAATCAATTAAATCTGATTTTGATTTATTTGAATAAAATAAATACCATATCAATTTTTTCTCGGCGATAATATAAGAAATATTTAATTCCATTCAAATGTATCCGTATTAGAGCGTAACTATGACTTGCTAATAAATTTATAGAAAATGCTATATCGGTTTGAGTATTATTAACAAGATATATCAATGCATTAGTGGCACTAAGATATGATACTTTAGGACCAAGTAGTTTTTCGTTATCTTCTCGAAGCCGAAATAGGGTTTTTTTTTTATATATCAAGTGAGTGAACTACCATTGGGTTAGTCAATGGATGATCTTTATATAGAATAATTATAGAACTTTTTCTATATAAATTGACTAATGAATAAAAATATCATTCTCTAAGTGTTCAAGCTACGAGTCGAGATAAAATTTTATTTTCCTAAGGTATTCACATTAAATTATCTTTTTAGATAACTTATGGCACTTTAAATCTCTTCAAGAATTTCAATAATATTTAATTCATCACATGTACAACGAGTTATCACAAACTCTTTTTTGAATTCCTTTATAAAAATGCATGAACAAATATGGTTATTTTTACAACCTTTTCTTAATAAATATTTATTAAAGTAATTATACCACATGTACACAGATTAGTAATAAAGCGTAAATATTAAAAATAAAAAATAAATATAAAAAGTATAGCATAAATTGAATTTCTAAAAATTAAAATAATAAAACAAATACTAAAATAATTTCGATAAAGATCTCTATAATTTAATTGAATTTATTTCTCGAGAATATATATTTCATGCTTCGGGCATCTTAAGTCCTTCTAGGACTTTCATATAAATGTCATTTTCAACTGAACAACACAAGTTGTGATCACATCTATTAAATGTATGTATGTGAAGTTTTTTTTTATATATATATTTTCCCAAGCTAACAAGATAACAGAATGTAATTACATTCATTATAGGAGAATATATCTCCTCGTAGTCAATGTTAGGTCCTTGCGAAAACTCTAGTGTTACAAGTCTCGCTTTGTATCTCATAATCTCAACTTTCTCATTTTATTTTTGTAAAAATATTTATTTGTATCTCACTAGCTTAACATCTTCAAGTGTTTTGACTATGAGTTTTAAATATTACTCATATTCTACCTAGATTGCTTTTTTCATTTAAGCCAATCATCTCTATGTCGACATTCTTCAATAAATTTAGGCCTAGGATCCTTATTTTCGTTCAAAATATCAATTTTAACATTATATGTAAAAATCTTATTAATAAATTTTTTTTTCGATCCTATTTTCTCCTTGTATTAACATAATTTATCAAAGTTTCTTGATTTTTCTCAAGCATTTGAACTTCTTCCGTAAGCCTATTATCAAAAATATTTTGGACCATTTTATGAATATTTGCATTATTTATATTTATATTTTAATTATTTATCCTTTTCTTTTAGGGATTTTTGCTTTTAGAATCGATCGGTCTTTCATGTTTCAAGCGTGCTTTAGATTCATTTTCTATAACATTAATAGATTATTCTTCTAGGACATCAATTCTAATAGAAGTATTCTTAGTGGGGATATGCATTTTAGGATATGAGAATGCATATGGTAGTTGATTTGCAAAGCCTCTTAAAATAATGTGAACTTTCAGTTCACATTATTTTATACAAGGATTAAGATTATATAAGATATAGTACTTCATGTATTTTTTTCAATATTTTTCAACTCGCTTATTTTGCTTATTCTCTCCTCCTAATGTTGAAAAATTGTTTCATCAAAATGATAGTCGATAAATTGAGTTATAAAAATATCTCTTATTCATGGTTCAAGATATTGAATTATTGAAAAGGATTCAAATCTAACATATATTCTCAATCTTCTTTAAACGCCCAACATATATTCCTAATCTTCTTTAAGCGCCCATTTTAGTTCGTTATAAAGGAGCACTACCGACATATACTCGCAATGTCAAAAATTCTTAAATAAAAAATATTTAACTCATAACCATAAATCAATTATAAGGGAGAGAATTTCTAATTACTTATGGGTCTAATACAAATAAGTGTTACTCGTATATAAGATTGCATGTCCCCAAACATAAACAGAGAGTTTTATTTTTAAATAATAGTTTAGCTATCAATTGGAGCCTTTTAATAAATGATTTTGCTAAATCTTTCTAAGTATGAACATGAGCAATAGGATGTTCAACCTTTATTCTAATAGCCAATCAATAATCATTTAATGCTTAGAAGATAAATTCACTAGCATTATTAAGGTGAATTGTTTTGATGGCATAATTTAGAAATTATGCTTGTAATTGAATTATTTGGGTTGGCAATCTTGAAAATATCAAGTTTCGAGTAGATAATAAATTTACATATGATCATTTTGTGGATGCATCTATGAAAACTATAAAATATCTAAATGGTCCACGTGATGGATGAATTGATCTACATATATCACCTTGAATATATTTTAAAAATACTAAAAATTCAATCTTAATTTTACTTGGTAATGACTTAATAATCAATTTGCCTTGAGAAGATGCAAAATATGAAAATTCATTAAATTAAAGAATCTTCTAGCTCTTCAATAAATGTCCATATATATTTTTAATAATTTTTTATTACTATCTCGTTGTAGCATTTTCTATTCACATATGAACTCAACAATTAAAAAGATAGGTTTGCACTAACAAACCGAAACCAAGTACCTCAAATGGATTGATTGTAATTAAGCCATATCCTTCTAGCCACCACCTTCAATGCTTGTTAAATAATGTCATGGGAATCATGTTTGAGATTTGTTAAAATGGGGAGTTAATCTAAATCTTTGTTTTGTCTTTCAAATTTCATTGCTCCCGCTTTGTAGTAAGGATTGGCTCATGTTTTGTTTTTTTCTCGATCAATGAATTCATTCATTCATAAAAAAGAGAATATTACTTTTATCAATATATATATATATTCTTGATCCATGAAAATTGAGTCAAAAATATTTTTATTCGTTTTATATGTAAGGTTCTATCCGAGTGGCGAACCGACTTTTAATTCTATGGGGTCCCAAGCCCCCTCTATATGTTTTTTCCCCCATAAAAGCAAATGAGCATGAGAAAATTTACATCAACAAAAAAGTGTCCTCAAGGTATTCTCCAAATTACCAATGGCCATTCATCCCCATGGTACTTTTCCTTTCAAGCACCGAAATCCTTTGATATTCTTTAGAATATGATATATCATGTTGTTTTAATCTAAGCCATTCAAATAAAAAAAGAATTGCTAAGATCTTATTAAATGGCGTTTCAAACAAACAAAAAAAAAGCTAAAATTTCATGATATTCATTTCCACCATTTTACATGGATATTCTTTGATGATTCAACTCTAGAAACAAACAATCGTTGAAAGGAAAAAAAAAAAAAACAAATCCTATTATGTCAATATTAGCCTATATACATTTCTAGTTTGTAGCTATCTAATCACTTACTCATTCAAAAAATAAAAGATGAAGAATGGGATGAATTAATTTCAAAAACAAAATCCTTTTGTGAAGTAGTCAACATACCCATACCAGTACATGAGTGCTCATTACATTGCAAGAAAATGAATGGCTCGTCATCAATAAGATGCAATTACGGTTGAGCTTCATTACAAAGTTGACAGATTTAATGATGTGATAGATTCTCGGTTGTAATAATTGAATAGTAAATTTAATGATCAACAAGATGCAATTACGATTGAGCATCATTACAAAGTTGACATATTCAATGCGATGATAGATTCTCGATTGTAAGAATTGAATAATAGATTTAATGATCACACGTTAGAGCTATTCATTCTTAGTTCATCTTTAGATCCTAGAGAGTTGCACATATCATTTAGGATTGATGATATTTGTAAGTTGGTGTAGAAATTTTACCCTCAAGACTTTGTCGATCATGAAATGCTATAATTAGGGATGCAATTTGAGCTATATCTTATTTTTGTTAATGGTTGATGAAGATAAGAAAATTTGAAAATTATCCACTTGTGTATAAAGTGATAACACTTATTTTTACTCTTTAAGTTTTTACAGCTACCATAGAGTGATCATTTTTAATTATGAGCATAATCAAGAATAAGGTTCATGACAAGATAAAGTTGACTTTATTTTTGATTGTTTGTTAATATATATTGAAAAAGAAATCACTGAAAATTTTAATATAGATTCGCTTGTAGATGATTTTCATGACTTGAAAAAACGAAATCTTTATTTTAAATGATTGTATTTTGAAACTATTTTAAAATGTATATTACTATATTACTTATAATATATATAAATTTATGTAAACCATAATAAATTCATAAACATTTAGTTTAACCTTGATGGATATTTGGTTCTACGAACGCCACTGATTCAACCCACCTACCTAATACTTGATTGAAGAAAAACTTAAATCTCAGTATGCGAATATTGAGGAGAGAAAAAATCTATGTTGACGGGTGCCTCTTATCTACATGTAAAAATTTGGTTCCACGTCGTCTTTATTAAAATTTCATGCCTCCTTTTGATTTTTTAGGAAGTTATGATTGACCAGCCTCTTGCTATATTAAATAATCATTTTATTTTTCGGACAACTAGTGCAAGTTGAATGGCCGAAATGGCAGACAAGCTAGTGTTCAAAGACCAAATTTTCTTCGTCTTAATCTTTCGTTTTAAAGTTTTATTTAGACTTTGCTTTGTCTTATTCCTTTTGTCTCTTTCTCGCTCTAACCCACACATGTATATACGCTATGCACCGTATCCCTCCCATTTTTTTCTTACCGATTTTTTAGGTAACATATAATTTATTTTCTTGCCTAGTATTGTTCACCTTAATTAGGGAAGGAATAATTAATTATGAGCTTAATAATTAAAGCAAATAGCTTAGTTTGTGCTTATATTATGAGATTAATATTCAATTTTTTTTATATCTTAAAATGAGTTAATTATATCATTTTATTTTGATTGAGTTTTTAATTAATATGTTTTTCTAGTAAATTTTTTCGACCAAACTACTGAAAAAATCACGTAACTTGAACATTACTAATTTTTTTTCCAAAAAAGAAAAGTCACATGACTTGTATTGTTCAGCTATAGGCTATTTTTTAAAAAAAATATTACACGTGCAAGTTACATGACTTTTTATAGTAATTGGGCTTAAAAATTACCAAAAATACACATTAAAAACTCACTTAAAATATAATAATATCATAATTGATTTATTTTAGATTATAAGAACAAATTAAATATTGACCTCGTCAGATAAAAATAGAATGAGTAATTACTCCTAACAATTAAAAAAAAGAATAAATAATTAAAATTACTCATAATTAACCTTGTCATAAGAGCACAGGTTATAATTTTGATGTTAGATTTTATAATTGAAAAGAAAAAAACAAGATTTCTTAAAAAATTAACTACAAATAAACAAACACGTGCGTACGTGTACACACACAAGCACGTGCACACAGATATATATATAACATCTTTGAATTTATTTTGAATTTTCAAATTAAAATGATTGTTTTTTATAAGCATGAATATGACAACCATTTGATATTGATATGATTTAATCCCACATGCAACCCATGGAACCTACCAGCAATGGTTTGTAATGTATCCTTAAAATTGCTTTTTTCTAAATGAAATATATATTTTTTTTCAATAATAAAGTATCTTCAAATCAATTTTTACCTTTTTCGAGATATAGCTACAGGTATATTGAGAAAAAATTCTTATAAATGCTAAACACAAATATCAAACTCTGAAACTAATTTATAAATTGATACTTTCTTATTAGTAGACTGCTACTTTATAGTTTTTAAATGAAATCTTTAGTACAAATTACAAACCATGATCTAGGAAAGTCAATTCCCAAAACACATTTTATACAAAGTATCTCAAGTTCAAGCTTTTGTGAGAATTCCATTCGAATTCACTTTCATCATTTCATATATCCCATGATTTTGTTCAATCCAAGTTGCATTAACTATTTGATCATGATCAGATGGGAAAAGAAAGATTGTAGATCCCACCAGCTGCTATAAATTGACAGAACAAAGTGGTAGCATATGAAATGTTGGCAAGTCAAAAAGTCATACATAGCCAAGAACCACAAGAAATAAATGGATGGATTCTACTTTGCTTGTAAGAATTTTGTTTGTGCCCACCTATTTACAAATTGGAAAATCGGATTCCTTAACGGCAAATGATCTTCAAGTGAATTTGGTGGAAAAAAATATAGGTTTGAATGTCAGTTAGCTAGGTTAATTAGAAATTAGAGTCTCATTTCTAGAAGTCTGATGCAAGTAATCGGGAAAATGTTGCATCTTCTTTAGACTTTGATCATCAAAATGGTGCGTTGAAATGATGTTAATTAAATCTTTTTAGAGATCGAATCCACAGGATTATAATATGTGTGCATACTTTTTAGTCTTTCATCATCATCGATTATGGTGTTTGAAATGATGTAAATTTCAGAGAATCCAGCCAAGTTTGGAATAAAGTAGCTAGGTGATGTTAAACAAATGAAAAATTCTTTAGCTCGTGTTTGCTGAAAACCCGGTTAAATGTTGAGGTCTTTGACTGTTTTTTATCTTTTGCTTTTAACATATATGGAATAGCTTTTACGATGATTTTCATCTACGTACATAGGTTGTTTTTTTTTTTTTTTTCTATATCGGGTTTCACACACACATATATATATATGAGTAATTCTTTTTTAAATTCAAATTTAAAATGATAACATGAACTGTAAATCCATTTATATATCATTCGAGCTAACCCTCTATAAATTCATATATATGATCACTTTATTCTCACACTCGAAAGGATATTTATTTGAACTTATTGAATTCACAAATACCGAAAGTTAGAATAATTAATTTATATGTAACAAGGCAAATTAATGAGAATGTTGTTCCATGAAATGATAATTTTTTTTTATCAGATGGAGAGCCATAACCATAGACAACATGGTTAACTAGTACAACATCCTGAGAAAGCTATTCTCCTATGTTCTTTTGAACTAGTTTCACACAATATGTCACACCAAGAGGTAAGGAAAAAGCAAGCGATGCTAACCGATCTTTTAATATTTTAATTATAAGCTTCCAATGAAGCCCTTTCTTTTTCAGTTTTGATCTTTAAAGTAGGTTTATAATTAATTAATGGTTTGTGATAGGTATGTGCCTTGGGTGCCTAATAAGGCAATGCCCTATCAACCTCACCAGAAGTTGGAAACCAAATATGGAGGTCGTCCCATATATAAGCCCTATTTTTTTCCAACTGTGATGAGAAAAGCAAAGCAAAATGTGCAGTAATCAAACAAGCCAGTACTGTTTATCAATATTGGAGTGAAAGCTGACGTTAATTTTTTTTTTTTATTCCATATGCCATAGCTAGTGCTTTCCCATATCATTGCCACTCTCACGAGTCTTGTGAACAACATTACGCCTCTCCCTCTCTCTTGTGAGGATATAGTTCTCGTTTTCAACTGTTGTGGGGGTGGATTCAAACTTCAAAGACATGAACAATTATTAATTCTTCTTTCTCGAGGTGGGTCAGTTTTGACTGCATTGATAGATATAGAGAAAGGATTGGGGACCATTCCCTATAATTAATCTATATTATTGGTTGCAATCTCTTACTCTTTCACTAAGATAAGGCCTATATTTTTTGGCCTTCCTTAGTGTTTGTATGCTGGTGTTTTCCTCTGATTCGTCCAACTAAGACTGCACTTTTGCCTATCTTTCTCCCTCTCTTTCCTCTATAAAAAAAAAAAAAACATCCTTTCACCCTCTTGTAAATCTCAGCTTCTGCTGCTGCTGCTGAAATTGCTGGCGGTATGTGCTAGAGGTGATATGTTAGCTAGCCTTGATTTTTCTCTCATATTTCCCATCGTTCTTTTTTTCTTCCTTGTGTTTTTCTTATGACTTTGGTAACCTAGTTCCACTTCTCAATCAATTGTCATTTCTACACTTTGTCCCCAAGAATCTGTATTGAAAAAGAAAAGGGCAAAAAAAAAAAAAAAAAGAGTCCACTTAATTCCACCATGTTCACTGCAGTTTTTTAATTCATGAGTGCTGTTTAAGGTTTGTCTTTTTAACACATATTTCTTGCATTGTATATTATATAGCAAGTATCTTCTTACTTCATTTCAGCAATTCCTGTTGATCAATAATTTTAGGTACCATCCATTTGATAGATACTGAAATGTTTAAACAATAGTGCCTTCTATTCACCACCAATAATTTCTTTTGTTTTCTGTTCTTGAGTCTTTGGTTTTTTCTGCTCTTCCATGAAAAAAGCTGAAATGACTGTACCCCACTTGTTCATGTGTCCAATTAGTCTAGACTTGATCAAAGATCCAGTGACTCTCTGTACAGGCCAAACTTATGACAGATCAAGCATAGAAAAATGGCTTGCTGCAGGTAATCTTACATGCCCTGTCACAATGCAGAAGCTTCAGGATCCATCCATGGTTCCTAATCACACTCTTCGACATTTGATTGATCAGTGGCTTCAAATGGGCACACAGTTAGATCCTGTTTACTTGTCAAAAATTGATTCTCTAGGTTCCTTGAAGAAAAATCTTGAATCAGATGAAGCTCCCTTGGAGTACAAGTGTCTAACACTCCAAAAAATCCAAGCTCTAGCAGAAGAATCACAATCTGGAAATTCTTGTTTGCTTCAATTAGGCTTCTTGCCATTGTTGTTGGAACTACTTTTTGGAAAAGCAGAACCCAAACTGTCTGAAGAATGTGTTAAGTTTGCAGAACTAGCACTGTCTTGTGTCCTAAGATTGCTGTCTATCGGCGAATATGAGTATTTAAATATGCTAAAAGAAGAGTCTAAATTGGAATCCTTTCAGGTATTTCTTGATCAAGGAACTAGCAAGATCAAGAGGAGTCTGTGCCAAATAATAGAGGGAATATCATCGTCTTCGGAAACCAGAGGACTCTGCGCTAAGCTTGGCAAAAACCGCAAACTCTTGAAAGGGCTGGTTCTTTCTGTCCATCAAACATATGGGGAATCTGAGGCTGGAATCAAAGCTATATCTGCACTATGCTGCTTGGAATCAAATAGAGAAAATTTGGTTCAAGAAAATGTGATAAATGGACTTTTGGCCTACATTTCCGTTGCCGAAAGACATGAAAGAAATTTGGCACCTAAAGCAATGGCAACAATTGAGCTTCTTCTAGGACTAGAGAGTGCAAAAGAGGCTTTGATCAATAATCCTAATGGTATTAAAGCTCTCATTAAGATGGTGTTTAGGGTTTCTGATCACGAAGGCAGTGAAAGCGCTGTTCGATCATTAATGATTATATGCATGGATTCTTTACAGGCACGAGAAGAAGCAATTGGTGCTGGAATTTTAACTCAATTGCTTCTGCTTTTGCAGAGCCAGTGTAGTGGTAGGACTAAAACAAACGCAAGAACGCTACTCAAGCTGCTTAGGTCCAAGTGGGATGAAGAACCAAAACATTTGTAACCTACAAAGAGTGTGGGATGTTTTTATGCCTATATATGTGGGGTCTTGTTCCTTCTATGTGGTTTATTGGCTTCCCTTATGACATACTATCTGTGTAAAGATCAAAGAAATGTCCATGTTTGTATCTTATCAGCCATTAAACATTCATTAATCACTGAAAAAATCCCACCAAGCTGCGTGGATTGATGCTATGCTTAAACCAAATCTGGTTGGATGGATGAGTGTCCAGAGCCAAATCCCTTCCCTTTCCTCCCCTCGTAATTTCTGTCCATTTTATTTTGTGTTGTTGAGATACCATTCTCTGAAGTATCAATTCAGAAAATGAAAATTGCTCCCCATTAAAGCAATCACCAGCAGTGAAATTACAGCCTAACTGTCAAACCATAAAGTACATGCTCGTGATCCACATGGTTCATCCAAAAACAAAAAAAGCAGCATTGATCCCAGTGGTTCAAATTGCCAGAGAGAGTTGGCGCTGTCCCAAATACAGTATTACGGCAACAGGCAGCATCCTTGTATCATTAATGTCGAAATTTGGAACCTGAAGTTGATTCGACTGGAAGTTTCTGTCTATGGATATTCCTTTCGTTTTACTTTATATTTTTGTGAAAGTGGGATTGGATGATTTGCAACTTCCATAGCTTAGGTTACAATTAGGCAGCTGAAAGCTGTCGAATTGTCTGCTTATTGTTTCATAGAATACTGCTCAATTGGTGTCACATTTCTGGTACATATATCAAACCTTTTCTTTTGTTTTTTTCCAGCTCATTGCAAGGTTCACTATACCTTAAAACTACGTACACGAAAATACGAAGTATGAACACTCAGTAACGTTACCGACTAAAATAGGATGCGTTCTTCAGTACCTTTGTTTGAAAGCAAAATCACTGCCTTTCTTATTCAACTGCATATTCCTAAGATTAGTAACAATCCAAATTATTCTTATATCCAAAAGGTAGAAGAGGACAGAATAATGTGGGAGTGAAAATTCTCTCTAAGAAATCGATCACATTAGACCGGATATTTGTAACCTCCGATTGGCATATTACAAACATCTCGGTGAAATTGATCAATGTTTGTAATCTTCAACTCGGATATTATAAACATTCGGGCGAAGTTAAACGGTGTTGAAACATGCGATTGAACGCAGGGTCAAAGAAAATTTGTCGTAATCTAGTTACTGCCACAGTGATGGATCACTACAGTCAAGCATCGGCCTTTCTGCCATGGCATGCCAAATGAACAGAAAAGCGTTGATCTTTTTACCTTTGCAAGAGGACTGTCCCACCATAGAAAGACCATTGCAGTCAAGAATCAAATATTAGTTAATTTTCCCTTTATGATAGTTAAAGCTGCAAGCAAACGCTTTTAATGAGTGTTGAAAAAAATGTTCCAAAAGAAATATACCATTTGGTCCAAATTTTCGGCGAGGAAGTAAGCATGCAAAAGATGCAGAACTTTCTTTTTACCAAGATTCTAAAAGGTGAAAAGGAGGAGGAAATTGCTCATGGCATCCACATTATACCTATAGCTTTGCTGCATTGCCAAACAACCGTCCAAAATTTTGGCTAAAGGTCAAAAAGTTGGTGCCTCCAATTTTATCGAGTCCACAACAGCAGCATCAGGTAAATTCAAGCAAACAGTGAGTTCCTACTAGAACTAATCAAGTAGTGGTAGAACCCATGAAAGGGTTTCCTCCAAAGTTTGCTATAACTTGTGGAGGGGACTTTTTTCCTTAGTTCAATGGCAGCAAGTTGGTCTTATATGTAACCTAACCAATTATTGCAGCATGAAAGTAAACAGACGAGAACAGTGAAAGATCTCACGTTCTATATAACCATGTGCTTAAGGATTGCAATTAATTAATGGCTAAGTTAACCAAGTAAAGCAGCGTCTATAAAAGGTTTTCCTCCAAAATTTATCTTAATGTGTGGAGGGGAGTTAGCTCAACAATAGCAGGTTGGTTTAAGCGTGCATCAAAGCAAATTCCTAGAACTTGTGAGTTTGGTAAACAATGTCGTGTGGCTTAGATTCTTACAACCTAACCAATTAATGCAACATTAAACTAATGAGACAAAAGCAAGAAAGACCTCACATTCTGTACAAGCACAGTTGAATATTGCCCCTAAAGTCTGTTTTCTGCACTTCAGGAGTAGATTATAGCACATGGAACTCTTGATGAAGCTATCCAAAGACTTGACTGCAGATTCAACCAAGAACTCAGAGTCATAACTATATGTCATTTTGGAATTGCCTCCATTGCACGCAACCGGAAATTTCCTCCCTTGATTTGGGTAACCTGTGTTGTGCAATGTTTGAGTTGCGTAACACATCTTTTACCGGGCCAAGAACTTGGCCTTTAGAAAACATGGCCCCAACATGGGTTGCTTAATGAGTTTACAAACTGGACTTATCGATCTTCGCCTTTGGTTCAAAAGCGACGGCATTGACTCGACTTTGTGTCGCAACGTATTTTCAAAAATCTAATAACAATCGGTTCAACTCGGACAGTATGTATGTGACATTCGGGTCAAGCAACGTTAATTCCAAGTTGAACCGGTTGTTACTGAATTTGTAAACATATGCTTTGACACAAAGTTAAGGCCTTTGTGCTTTAACCAATGCATTGAATAATTTACATATCAAAGGAAGTAGAGCAGAACTACTTGTTCTTGATTAATTGTACTTGATTTTTACAGTACTGTTTTCTGCAAAGTAAAGGAAACGGGGTAGGACTCGGATTTGAGCTCTGCTTTGCTACTTTGAGAGCCAAAACAAAAGTAAAATAAAAACAATAGTTGTTGTCTTAGCATCGCATCTTTAATTATATACTAATTTGAGAGCCAAAACAAAAGTAAAATAAAAACAGTAGTTGTTGTCTTAGCATCACATCTTTAATTATATACTAATTTCTTAGCAAATCCAAGGATGGATCGTGGGTGAGGAGTGATGTGAAAGTAAAAAAGACAAGATTTGTATATATCACACAGATTCCTATGAAAGTGTGATGAACTGCTGCAAAGAACTGACCAAACTTGGAGGCCAATGCTTAGTTTCTTTAACATACGACAGGTCCGTATAGTGAGGATCAAGCATAGTTGCAATGGTGAATTGATTTTCTGCCAGTAATGAGGCATGCTTGTCCGCATATAAGGCTGCTGCAAGAGCTGCATGTATTTCTGTCAAAAACCCCAACAAATGTCAACATGAGAGAATGTTAAATGTAAAGACTAGGAGTAAAAGGAGACAAAATTTTCAAGGGGGAATGTTCAAGCTAAAACTTACTACGCTATATTGCCAGGGAATTTAAAATCTTGGGAAAGTACCTGGATATCCCTTCAAAGATATAGAAACATCCTCCATTTCTGCAATTGCTTCTTCTCTGTCCCCAACCTCATAAAGAGACAATGCTCTCCCCACTCTTCCATAGTCTGAGAACGCAAAATCTTTGTAATTTTCAACCATCTGAAAGAAAGTATGGAAGTGATCATTGCAAGTAACATCACAATTTAATAATTCATGAATGAAAACAAGCATGCATTACATCATGAAGACAACTTAAGTCATGCCATGAAGCTGCTGATATCACGTACTGGGTTAGAAGCATGCATTATGTAGTTTCTTGTCTAATGGTGTGACTGAAAATAAGCAGTGCCTTACTGGAGAATGTGCTCTGGGTGGAGGAAAAGAGCAATTACAAATTTCAGAATCGTAAATGCCATTTTTTATAAACCAAAAATCATGCAGTAAATGAGACTACAAATACATTTTTCTATTGGCAGTTCCAAATTCTCCACATGGGTGATGATAACATTGTTACTATGTACTACCTATTCAATCATTTTTTCTAGCATTTGAGCAATCTGGGATGAAAATCTTCTAGCAAGTTGTTCACTCAAATTGCAATGAGGTAGAAGCATTTCTTCTTCTTTTTTCTTTTTCTTTTTTCTTCTTTAGTAGGGGGAGTTGTAATAAATCATGAGCATATCACTTCAATCCTTTCCTTTGGTAAATGAAAAGGAAAGGGTTTAAGATAGTCAATTATTCATATAACAAAAAAGTCCATGTACTCATGCAGCAACTGGAAATATAATTGGAGAAAAGCATTTTGCATGCATTTCTATTTCAATTTAAATCTCAAAAATCTGAGACAGCATATTAATGTCCAGAGTCTGCAGATACAGAAAATTGGAGGGGATGGTTTACAATGTTTTGATACAAATAGAGAGCGAATAAACAGATGTACTGTAGCAGATAGCACCTAGCAGTTGACATGAAAGTTAAGGGAAAACAAGAGTTTAGTCTATCTGGCTCTTTAACAAGAGCACAGGCAACTGCAAGGGTTTGTCCAACATGGAAAAAAGGAAACAACAAATCCCTCGTGCACATCCCATAGAAATTTTTAAAATTATCAATCACCACAATAAATAGAGGTCTAGGACATTAAATCTGGAGATTGGATAATGCACACTCAGAATAGTTCTCTCAGAACGAGAATTTTTTTGAGCAAGTACATTCTAGTGTCTTCAATCTATATGACACAATTGAAGGTCTTTTGTCTATCATATTCACACCAAAATGTTGCCTTCGAGTAAGCCCCATGGTACTAGAGTTATCAATTCATTAACTAAATTCTGCTGGACAAACAGATGCTACATGATCTTGGCTCTGAAAGTTAAAAAATATAACCCCCAACAAATAACAAGCTTTCAATTTTCACATTTAAGTCTGAAATTTCAACTAAAAATTCCTTGTTCATTTCATTACATCTCCACGAAAGCTTCAGCTGTAATGAGGCTTTCTAAGTTCGAACCCAAACCTCAATACTTTCATCTCACTTAATCCCATGTGCTAACCACCTCAGAATGAGAGACACCATTTGCTTTTGGGTAGACACCAACTTATGACTTCTGGTCTGTCAAGTTTATGCTAAATAATGAATGTTCCCTTGTTTACCTGCTTTAATTTACTTCCTGGCAACCTTATGCATAAGGCTCTATACATCCCTCCATTTTAACATTGTCTTCAGGAAACCAATTGCTAATTTAAATGTCACTTTTAGAGCAAGTAGTTTCTTTCTGCTCCAAATCCTCGCACTGACTACAACTTAGGTGGCCTTCTTTAATACTAATCCATTTACTTAGTCTAAATTCCATGGATACAGTCACTGCTTTAATGAGATTTATGTTTGGAAGCTTAGACTATCTTGCATCTCAAATTCTGTCATCTATAACCTAATGGAAAATAATTTTCTCCGCACTTTACTAAACCAAGATCAGAGCTTCACGCTTGTTAACTCAATCATACAGGTAGACTTCAATCCTTCTTCATCCACGGTTCCAAGAAAATTGTTCCAGAAGACCATTGATATAATCTTCTATGTAATCAGATACAAAAACCCAAAATCTCCCTAAACAGAGTTCTGCACCAAAAATTTATTCAGCTAAGCAACTTCTCCCGATATTTATTCTCAGCAGCAAGTTCATCATCAGTCATAAGAACCTCCCCTACATCTCTTGGTCAACGGCCAAGCACGCTACTTGACAGGCCATTTCTTTTTTTTTTTTTTTTTTTTTTACCATCATAACTAATCAAGTGTAATTTTCCCATTCAAAACTCACATCTCCTACTTCCAGAGACCAATGTTTTAGGCTTTTTTAAGCTTAGATCCATTCCTTAACCTGATAATTAGCCAGACCAATGAGCATCAACCCTAGTGGTACTTTCCCCTAGAAAGTAAAGGGAAGGGGATAGATCTCAAGTTCAAGTATCACCATTACCACCATAAGAACCGAAAAAATAAACACAAGAAAACAATCTTCTTGACTCTCATGTCCCTTTAGCATAACCTCTCCGAAAAAATTCCTAAACCATCTACATTCTCCAAGAAACTACCCCAAGACTAGCATTTGCAGCAAACAACTATTATATTTCAGTTGAGCAATATATGGAAAATCAAAAAACAATGACCAATCAAAAGTAAAGGCCAAAAAGCAAGGGAAAATGTAACAAACCTTAGTGAAGTAGAGCAGAGCTTCATTGAAGTTACCTTGAGCCTGCAATTCCCTCCCTTTCTCCAACAACTCGACAGCTTCTGAAACTCTCCTAGATATGATAGCACTGGCTTCTTTCTCAGCTTGGCTTACTGGGTCAAAGCTCTCTGCTAGTGCCCAACAAGAGTTGAAGTTTAATTGTCTACTTGAGGCACTTGCAATTTTAGTACCAGTAGTACTAAGAGGAAGAAGATTAGCAGAAGTTGCTGCAGTAAATAAAGGAAGGGAGAATAGGAGAAGGCGCCTAGTGGTGGCTCTTGGGTTTGGAGTTGGTGGTGAAGGTGGTGGTGGTGTTGGTGAAGGGAGGAGTAGATTGGAAATGGGTGCCTTACATACACCCATTTGTTGGCTAGTTTTTTTGGTGGCAAAAAAATTTTGGGCTTTGCATATCTGAGTTTCTAGTTTCGTTAGTTGCCTTTTAACTTGTTGATTTTTTATCGCTTTAACATTCTGTTTAATTGATTAGAAACCTTAACTTTATCAAGCAGATTGATTGAAAGGTTACAACTAAAATTATTTTTCAATTTCAAAATCCATATTTTTAAAAAATTATTATTTTGAAATAATTTATTTTTAGGCATCATTGAATCATGAAATAATTTTTTTAACAGATGAACAAATTAAAAGAGTAAATTATAAATTTGTCCTTCTATTTTCAAAAAAAATAATTAATTAATTTCTCTTATTTTAAAAATTAATTATTTAATTTTTTATCAATATTGATCGTATTTAATTTAATATTTATTTATTTAATGAAATGTTATTTTTCTTTTCAATCATTCCATATTTTTTTTACTTATTATTTTTTATAAATAAAAAAAATTAAATTTTAAAAAATAATTAAATTATAATAAAATTTAAAAATATAATGACTGAATAATTAATTTTTAAAGAAAAAAAACTAATTATTAATTAATTTATTCCTCAAAACTAGAGGTACTAATTTATAATTTACTCTAAATAGACTAGATCCATACAAATGCTATCACAAAAAGTAGATTCTTGATTACCTTGAAAATTTTACCATAGAGCTGCAAGTGGGAGAAAGGAAGCTATTAATTACTTTTGCCTTTAGGTACATCTATATCCAGGCAATCATCATAAGAACATAAGAGCAATTTGTTTCCAAATTTCAATTTGTCATCACTTATCGTAAGTAATTCAATGTACCAAAAACAGTGTAGAAGTCAAATAACAGCAATCACAAGGCTACAATATTACATCTTTCCAGTTCATGTAGACAAAAGCAAGAGTAGAATAGAAACTATTTCTTCAGGATTTGGTGAGGGATCACAATCACCACTTTTGTTAGAGATCTGGAAATGATGCAAGGATAAATGAGGCCAAATCAGCAACAACTGCTGGTGGACGCATCAGATTGTGGCCGCTTCTCATTAAAGATGTTCTTTTTCACACCTTTGGAGCCCTCAGCCAATAGGCTGGGTGTATCTAAAATCTGCATACCATCACCATACAAGGAATTAGTCATTGCATTGCAGAAACAATTTAACAAGGGGACACAAAAACACAGCCTGCTTGCACAGGCAATTTTGTTCCTGATATCAAACAAATACGAGAACATAGGCACCAACAAATTCAGAGTACTAATATAAAGAAAGAAGTAAATAAGTGCGTATCATCTTCTTGTTCTGTACCTTTAAAACAAGCTCTTCAAAAGATTGCTGTACATTGACACGAGTTTTAGCACTGCATTCAATAAAGAGGCATCCATATTCCCTAGCAAAGTTTATACCCTCCTTCTTCGTTACCACCCGATCACTTTCCTGAAATAAAGGAACATCCGAGCATTCATGAAACTTCCATAAAAGATGATATTATCTCAAAGTTCGATGCCCACAGATAAAAAGACGCACTACCACCATAAAGTGTTGAGCATCACCTAAACGCATATCATGCATGGATATGAGAAATGAGAAAAATGGTGCCCATCAATCTCAAATACAAAGCTGACTTGTGCAACCAAGTATATTCAAGCAAAACAAATAACCATGCCAGGTTGTTGAGAAAGGTCAATGTACATGGCCAAGGCAAAAGAAGAAAATGTCCAACAAATACGTCATTGCCACGTTATAAGTGACAAAGAACATCCAAATCATCTGACTCGTGAATTGTATAGCAATTCACTTATGCCGTAGGAACATCATTCTAACCTCAGAACTTTGGCAGTTATTGTTTTGCAGAACAACATGAGGGCAATGGTTTCTTTTCCTCTACGGAAAAAAGGGTACTTTTTCTTAAAAGTGATATTTGGTCAAAATTCCCATTCAGCATAGAAGTAAACCACAAATTTACAGCTTCCCAGATCTAACTTCTAAGATGTAGTCTTAAAATTTTCTAAGAGTATCATCTTCTCAAAATATTCAGAGGAATATTGGAGCATGAACCTATAACAATTACTAAGGAGAGAGAGAGGGGGGATGCATGGACAATTCAGCCCTCTCTACTCAAAGCAAGTTGCTTGTATTGAACCCACAAACAAGATCAAACAGTAAACAACAAAACCATAAATGATATGTAATATTGAGAGAGAGAGAGAGAGAGAGAGAGGGAGGGAGGGAGGGGGGAGATGTAACACAAAATGAGAGCTGTCCCCTTTCAACAGCAAAATTAAAGCCAAATTTCAACTGCATCTCTCAAAACAAGTTGTAAACCTCCATCAAATTACCTTGTCAACCTTGTTTCCAACAAGCATCTTGATGCAGTCTTGATTTGTCGAATATAGATCAATTTCCTTGGCCCATATCTCAGAAAGATTGGTAAATGTGTC